>CP106713.1:55185195-56435195 GCA_025503065.1 Gossypium bickii | reverse complement strand
ATATGTTAATCTATCACATATCTTTCATATTTCATTATTAACTATCACAAAGCTCAAACATTCATCAATGACATATCTCAAAATTACCATCAAATTCTAAAATTAAAGCATGGGCTAGCTATAACATTAAGCAACGATCACAAAAACATAGAAATCATCAAAAATCGAAACCAAAATATATAAAACCCTGTTTCTTTCTTCTACAATCGGTGTAAAAAGATGAACAAAGACATGTATTTTCTCTTTATGTTTTGTTTAATATCATATAATAACATAATTACCTTTTTAGCCTTTTTATTAAACATATATAACCTTTATATACTAAGGTTATTCTAGTCCATTGCCACCCACTATCACTAATAATGGCCAAATTGCATTATAAAGCCTCTATGTTAAAAAGACAACAACAATTAGACACTTATAAATGAGCACACAACTTTTGCATTTAGTGCGATTAGGTCCTTTTTGCTAATTAAGCACACAATCGATAAAATCTTCACACAGAACCTTTACACATGCTCTATCACATATTATAAACACCAAAAATAATATTAAAATATTTTTCTAACCTCGAATTTGTGGTCTCGAAACTACTGTTCCGACTAGAGTCTAAACCGGGCTGTTACACTAGATCCAAAATATTGGGTTGGGATAACACCAAATCCTTGAAATCGAACCCGACCATACCTTTCAGGACCCAAAACTTTAGTAATAATTCTGTTATCAATGTCATCAAGATTAACAAAACTATCACTCGAAGCAACCGCTTCATACTCCACCATTTTATCTTTTAGTTTCTCCTAAAAAATCAATCAAAGAGTTAGAAATGAAATATATAATAAAAACAATTGCAACATAACTTAACATTATTTAGAGCTATTAACGATGAATTAAACCATTATAATTAAACATTATAAATATTTAAAATAAATCAAATTTTATTAGTAAATATACCATAATTTCTCCAGCTTTAGAAGTCATAGGAGATCCATCTTTCTTCCTATGTGTAATGTCAAAAAGCTGAAGGCGTCCAACTTTTTGACCAGACGAGATTTCCTACAATATAGTAGTAAAAATATAATTTAATAGAAAGTAATTAATATTTGACACAATTAATAAATTCAAAATACCTCGGCCTCAACTACACAAGCAAAACTTTTCGACCCTGCTGTGTGCGTGAATTTTTGTTTTTGCCTGCTTGTTGTTCCAACTCACTCACGATCCTACATTATGAAATTATTAGTACTTATATAGTAAATACTATAAACCGAAATAATTATAAGAGTTTAGAAGTACGTAATACCTCTCCTTTCTTTGAATTTCAGAATCTAACCACATCTTCCCATTGGTACCTCAGCATTCCCAGCGGGACATTTCGCAATTTCTTTTCGAGGCTGATATTTTTCTTAAAATATTCTTTCTTTAAAGTGCTTTTATGGTCTCTTCGTTTTTTACCCCAATGCTTTCTTAACATAATTATCGGAGACCTCTAAAACAAATCTCTCCTATAAAAAACATAAGTTTAGAAAGTAAATATAAATGAAACTTAAACCAAAGTATTATAAATTACATTCACGTTTTGTTACCTTAATATTATCGAGAGCTTGATTTTTGTTACTATCAGACATTTGATGCCATGACTCGTAGTTGATAGGCAACATATTGACATTTCGTGCTATAATGCCCAAATATCCTGCTAAAAGTTGAGCCTCTAATCCAACAGGCTAACCATGACTGTTTCTAGATACTTTGACACGCTCGACAAGATTTAACTCGTATAATGTTTTTAGTAGTGTACGTCCTCGAGCTTTGTGCGTCCCACCACTTTCAGCTGAAAAATGGTATATTATAATATAAGAATTTGAAAAAGAAATCAATAATAAAAGTCAACACGCAAGTAAATTAAAGTTAGCATTACTCTGAATTTCTACAGGTTTGTCAGATGTATTCAAAACATTCGAAGATCAAATGGTAGTCTGTCGTTCACTGTTTGTTTCTTTCAAATTTGGAGTATTCTGAACAATACTTAGATCTCACAATCTTCTTCTAGGCATTTTTTCTGCAATACACATAAAATAGTTGAAATTTTAGTAACTAATTACAATAATAATAGTACATATAAAATATTTGAAATATTTAACAAGACCAAGAATTAAATTATAATATTACATATAATTAAAAAAAATCGTAAAATCGTACTACATCATAATTCATAAATATCTTCATCTACATCCTGGCGAACCCTCATCAGTTGGATCTTTCGAGTAAAAAACTTGTTTCACTTGAGAAGAAAATACATACAGCTCATCTATCAATTGTTTTCCAGTGTGAATCAATCGAGAGAAGTTCACCATTGTAAAACCAAATTGATCTTTTTAATTCCGTGAGCAGGATTAACATTAGCCCAATCACATCGAAATAAGACAACTTTTCATTTGCCGTAGTAATCCAACTCAATAATGTCAGTAAGAAGTCCGTAATACTCCATATTTCCCTCAACAGGATTACTGTCCCTAGCACTAGCATAACTTGTAATTGAAGAATTAACAACTATAATTTTGAGTTCTCCATAATCTCTCATGATATTTAGTATGAAATCTGTATCCATTGATGAGGAAAGCATTATATCTTTTAACTACTCTATTCGGACCTTGGGAAAGCCATTTAACTTCGTCATTGACATCCTTTCCAGTCCAAACCTATTGAATCAAAAGTAAATTGAGTAATTATAAATGTTATGAGAAAACATTATTTGTCAATGAAAGCTTCAGTCGCATACCGTTTGGCTTAACCATTCATGAAAAGATTCTGTGAATAACTTATTAATCTCTTAATGCTGTAATCTTCGGGAGCGTGAACGAGATCTCAAGATTTATTTGTACTCGCTATGTTAAGAAGTGGATTACTTGGTTAGAAGATAAACAAATAAAAAAATGAATATTTATCAAATCCTAAAACTTGCGTAATGGTTCAAACGAATCATGGTGAAAAAGAACATATCGTTGTGCTTGTACCCAAGATATATCATTTAATTCGCAATTTCAACTTTACTGATTGGTTCCCCATTACTTTGAAATAAATAAGTTTCGACCAAGTTATGATCAGTAAGCCCAACATTTCTACTTGGTCTATTCAATCTTGCTTCAACATCTTCTAAATATCTAGAACAGAAAGTCATACACTCCTCTGCCAAGTATCCTTCAGCTATTGATCCTTCTGGATAACACTTATTACAACAATAATACTTTAATTTGAATAGGAACCTAAAGACGATATACAACATTATCAAAAGTTGTAACTCAAGGTATATTCATGAATGAATAAAAAACTTTACAAATAAATTAGCTTCTCTCTATAGGATACATCCACCGATAGAAAACCGATCCACCAAGTTTTGCTTCGTGAGGGAGATGGATTATCAAGTGCACCATAATAGTGAAGAAGGAAGGTGGAAAGATCTTCTCCAATTTGCATAAAGTCAAGGCAGCTCGATCTTGTATTTTCTCAAGTTCTTCAATATTCAAAACTTTACCACAAATAGCTTTCATTATATTGGATAGTTCAATTATACAAGACGTTACCTTTTTTAACATACAACACCGTAAAACAACTGCTAGTAAATCTTGCATCAAGATGTGATAATCGTGTGATTTTAGGGAATGTAGTCTTCGATCTTTAAGACTCACACATCGAGATATATTTGATGCGTACGCATTTGGGATCTTTATATCCTTAAACACTGTGCAGAACACTTCTTTTTCTTTCTTCGACATTGCAAAAATTGAAGGCTGCAACCTATATTTCCCATTCGGAAGTACTTGGGGATGAAGTTCACGCTGAATTCCCATGTCAACTAGATCAAGTCGACTCTAAAGATTGTCTTTCGATTTTCCATTGACATTTAGAATTGTCCCAATGATGTTCTCGCAAACATTCTTCTCAATATACATAACATCAAGATTGTGTCGCAAAATGTGATGCTCCCAATAAGGAAACTAAAAAAAAAATACTTCTTTTTTTCCACAAGTCTGCCTTATTAGGATCATCTTCTTCATCATATTCATCATCAATCTTCTCATCAACATCGCCAACATATGCGTCCCTCGGTATTCTCTTTGCTTGCGTGTTGTGTGGTTGATTCATCTTCCCATAACTGAAATTGATATCTTTTAACATGAACAAGATTGCAGATCCAATGGTTTGCTCTGGAGCTTCTCTGAACTCTTCAGTACCATCAAATAGAGTTTCTGAAATCTAAATCTATGATTTCCATCTAACCACCGACGATGCGCCATATAGGAGAACTTCTTCCCATTATACAACCACTTCAAACATGTTTGTGCCGCACAACAAGGACAAGCATAACGTCCTTTAGTACTCCAACCAGATAAATTGGCATAAGCCGAGAAATCATTAATAGTCCACAACAGAGCAGCACGTAAAAAAAAGTTCTCCTTTCTCAAGACATCATATGTTTCAACACCCACCCATAACTGTTTCAACTATTTAATAATTGGCTATATATAAATGTCAATATCATTTTCGGGACCTTTCTCTCCAGGGATAATCATAGATAAGATAAAAGAAGATTGCTTCATGCAAATCCACGGAGGAAAATTGTAAGGAACAAGCACTACAGGCCAAGTACTGTACGAAGTACTTATTATTTTATAAGGATTAAACCCATCAGATGCTAGCCCAAGCCTCACATTCCTAGGATCAATTGCAAAGCTTGGAAATTTACTGTCAAATGATTTATAAGCTAAAGAATCCATAGGATGCCTTAATAATCCATCTTCGGTTCGTTGATCATGATGCCACCTCATAGACTCGGCTGTCTTTGACGACATGAAAAGCCTTTGAAGCCTTATATTACTGGAAAATATCGTAAAATCTTTACTGGCTTATTTCTTGACTGTGCCTCACCTTTATCCTCATTCACATCTTTTTTATTCCTATTCATCCAACGAGATTTACAGCAAACATGGCAAGACTGTTGGTTTTTCCGATCACCCCAATACGACATGCAGTCATTTGGGCAACTATGAATTTTCTCGTACCCAAGGCCTAAATCTTTTATCAATTTCTTCATATCTTTGCATGAATGAGGGATTTTTGCAAACGGAAACATATCTCTCAAAAAATCTAACAGCATTATAAAAGAGCTTTCAGTCCACCCTCTCAAACATTTTAAGTGAAATAGGCGAATGCAGAAGGACGTTTTTGAATACTTTGATCCCTCGTAAAGTTCTTCATTCATTTCATTAAGTAACTTGTAGAACTTCACCACTTCTCTATTTGGCTCTTCATCACGTGCACTTCTTCCCCGTTTCGATAAAAACATTTCCACCAATATTACAATCATTAGATGAAATAAAGTTAGGTGGAAATGATTGCAAACCATGACTGTGCATATTAAATGCATCCCGCAACATACCTTCCATGTCATCTTCTCTAACAGACTGATGGTAAGCACTATAAGGATAAGCTGGATTAATCATTGAAGAGGTTCTACTAGGTGTACACTCTACATGGAAAATCCATTTTTTATACCCCCGAATAAATCCATCAACAATTAGATGTTCGTAGACAGCTTCATGAAAATGCCAATTGATGTTGCCACACTTCTTACACGGGCAAAAAATCATATTTTCTTGGCTTGCATTTTCAAATGCAAAATTTAGAAAAGTTTGTACTCGATTTTGATAGTCGTTGCTTACCCTTGACAATCTCATCCAACTCTTATCCATTTCGTAGGTCTTGAAGTCTAAAGTTGACAATAAATTACGATTACTTAAATGTTCTCAACTGATTTAAATCATGTCATTGTTCTAAAATAGATAATACATATCAAGTATCAAGTATCTAATGGGAGTAAACTAATTCAAGTAAGTTGCGGGATTTTCAAGTATATATTTATGTATTACGTAAGTTAAGTAAGTTTTGTAAGTTATGCAAGTTATGTTATGATATATATTTTATGTATGTCATATAAGTTATGATATGACATATATTCATGTAAGTTATGTAAGTTATGTAAGTCCATAGATATGATATATATTTATGTATTATGTAAGTTATGATCTAATGTTTTCTTTAAATGTTTATGTAAGTTATAATTATCATCTTTAATTTTTAACTTTAAATTTTAACCCTTTAATTATACTCTTTTAATTTATAAATTTTAACTTGTCCATGTATTTGAACCCCGAAATGCTCTGCTCAATTTGTGGTTACTCATTTTGGGGATTAATTAGGTGAGTTCGTCATCTAATATCTTGTTGGAGAAAGTCATACAGAGATCAATTTTTTAAAAAATATACTAGTACGATAAATCCATTTTATATGCTTATATTTTTGTTTATTTAGGATAAGAATGAGTTATAATTTGATGGTTAACAAAAATAACTTTTCATTTTAAAAAGCTTTTAAATCATTTTTTTGTTAAAAAGATAAGTAATTTGATTTTTATATAAAAATAAATTTAATTAATGGTAAATATTATATTATATTGATAAAAAAATTATTTTTAAGTTTTTGCATACATTTAAAAATATTAAATATTAAAATCAAACATTATAATTTTCAATATTATTAAACATATACATTAATTAGTATTAAATACATATTTTTAGTCAAAAAGAGAGTATTCAATCATGTAATAAATTAATATTTTTAGTCAAAATATTGAAAAATCATGTTAATATTTTAATAAATAATTGATCTCCATAACAGCGAAAATAAAAAAAATAAATGAAAAATAAAAGGGTATAAATAACAAAATTACGAGTTCAAATAGTGCACAATTGCTAAACCCTAATTATTGAGTTAAATTAATCATTAAAATGTAAGAATTAATTTGAATGTCATAAAATATGTACAGTAATAAACTTGAAAATTTATAGACTAAAATGGAAACAAAAAACCCTTTCAAATTGATTGCAAAAAAAGGAATGAATATTCAACCAAACTTTCCTAACAATCAACACTATGGAACATTATTAAACCAAAATCGATTTTGTAACACCCCTTACCCGTATTCAACGTCGAAACAGGGTACGAGGTATTACTAGACTTATACACCAACAATTATGCAATACCGAGTCACGAATTTCCATTCAAAATTTAAAATTTTCGTAACATCTATTAAACAAGTCTACTAGGCCCAAATCACACATTAGAAATGGTTCGGGATCAAATCGAACTCTTTTGAAGCTCTCTAGAAAATCTTAGAAAATTTTCACTAAACAGTCCACACGCCCGTGTAGAGGAAGGGACACGCCCGTGTGGCATATCACATGCCTGTGTTCCACACCCGTGTGGATTTATTTCTCAATTCGAACCTATAGAGGTTATCACACGGCCAGACACACGCCCGTGTCCATGGCCTATGTCCCTCACACAACCTCGACACGCCCGTATCTTAGCCCGTGTGCAAAAACCTTGCATTTTGTTTCTGACGTCATCACCCCATAAATGTCACACGGCCAAGACACACGCCCGTGTGGCAAATTAAATTCCTAATTTCAGGTGCAGACTTCACATGTCCTAGGCACACGTCCATGTCCATGGCTGTGTCTTCCACACGGTTGAGACACACGGCCGTGTCTCTGTCCGTGTGTTTACTACTGAGCATACTAACTTGTAAACCTAGCATGCAAGGGGACACACGGCCTAACGACACGCCCATGAGGTTGACCGTGTGTCACACACGGCCTAGACGCACGCCCGTTTGTCTACCCGTGTGGACAAGAACAAGGGTAATTGCCAAGCTCTTTCTATCACCCCAACTCATACAAACATAATTTACATCAAACCTTCAACCCAATCATGCAAATTTAAAATAAGTAAACCAATCATACAACTTGCACATTCATGAATAACCTCATCTTTTCATAGATTAATAAGAAAGAGCCATCAACTGTGGCATTATACAAAAGAGTTCATCTTTGAATGAGCCAACACATTTGGCCAAAACAATATGACATTCAACTAAGTCTAGTCCCTATACATGCCATACTCAAAATGCTAAGTCTATATATACTAAGATATGCTGATAGTGTGGGTAATGTTCTGATTATCTTCGTATCCTGAGCTGGCTCTTGACACTATAAAACAAGGGGAAAGAGAAGGGAGTAAGGTTTAAGCTTAGCAAGTCTACGTGCGAACAATAAGCATCATACCACAAAGTAATCAGTCAAACATTACATGCTATGTAATAACAATTCATATCCTCATAATCATGCTTACTCATTTCAAGTCTTACCACATCCCAAACACATATCATAAACATTGCCCACAATTACTTGCACGTATAACCTGCACTTATCACCACGAAGCCACATGAAATATTTACTTAAACAAGTTTCTCGATGAACCTTTCAGAATGATACAAGATACCAGGTGGTTTCGCACACAGCCCACCAACAATAATAATTACGGTGGTATCGCACATAGCCCACCAAAATGATAATATATATGATAGTATCACACACAACCCATCGTGAATAATTAACAAGGTGGTATTCGTACTCATCCCACCAACAATTATATATTTACGGATATTTATCCGTACCCATATTTCTATTCCAAGGTTCATTCGAGAATTACCCATTTTCTACCATTTTCAATAAATCTCATCAATAAGCATTTACATCCATACAATGCATCAATAGGTAAAAACATATGTAATAAGGATGTATTGTTTACACATAAACTTACCTCGGTGCAAAATATGTTAATTTGCGGCTTAGTTCGAAACCTTGCCTTTTCCCCGATCAAGGTTGATTCCACGTTCTTCTTGATCTATAATAATAAAAGTTTATTCATTCCATCACTACATAAATCAAGACACTTCAAAATTTCTACTTTGGCAAAAATAACCGTTTTGCCCTTATACTTTGGCAAAATTATGATTTTGCCCCTAGGCTCGTAAAATGAAATGTGTTCATTTTTCACATATCCAAGCCTAGCTAATTCATTTTCTCTCTTGTAGCAATTCACAATTTCAATTATTTCATGCATTTATAATCTATTTTATAACCTTTACAAAAAGGTCCTTTTAGGTGTTTTCATGGAAACACCTTTCACAACAACTGTGTATTTAACACCCAAGATTCATTTTCTTCCCTAAAACTCAGCAACAACATAAGTACTCTCATGGAAAGTCCTTAAACTTTCAACCATTTTGCAAAATAGTCCCGTCATTAGCTAGCTTAAGCTTTAGGGGTTCTAAAAGTACAAAAATTATCAAAAATAACCATCAAGAACACTTACTAGCCAGGATTGAAGTGGATGAAAATTTTCAAGCTTCTAAGGCCTTTCTTGAATGTAAGAAATGAAAAAGATGATAGCCTTTTCTTTATTTCATCTTATTTTTTTTTATTTAGTCACCTGATGTCACCAAATATTGACGAATTTAATGCTCTTGTCCCCCTTGGCCGACCATCACCTTTAGGAAAGCCTAATTACTCTTTAAAGACCTCCAATTTAATATTCCATAGCTATTAGACACCTTTAGCTTCTAAAATGAAACTTTTGCACTTTATGTGATTTAGTCCTTTTTCGCAATTAAACATGCAATCACCAAAAGTAATGCATGAAAATTTTGATGCACCCTTATAATCATGATATAACACATATAAAATTATTACAAATAATTTCTCTAGTCTCGGATTAGTAGTACCAAAACCATTATTTTGACTAGCTCCAAAATCGGGCTGTTACAAATCTCCCCCTTTAGAGATTTTCGTCCCCGAAAATCTTATCTATAAAAAGGTTTGGGTACTGTTCTCTCATGGCTTCTTTCGGCTCCCACGTAGCCTCTTCTACACCGTGTTTTTGCCATAACAGTTTCGCTAAGGCTATACTTTTGTTCCTCAACTGTTTAACCTCTCGAGCTAAAATCTTAATTGGTTCCTCTTCATAGGTCATATCTGTTCGTATCTCAATTTCGGTCAGAGGAATCACATGAAAAGGATTAGAACGATATCGTCGCAGTATTGACACATGAAACACGTTGTGTATTCTCTCTAACTCTACTGGCAAGGCCAACCGGTAAGCTACTGGTCCAATCCTCTCAATAACCTTATACGACCCTATGAATCGCAGACTCAATTTGCCCTTTCGACCAAATCTCAATATTTTCTTCCACGGGGATACTTTCAGGAATACTTTATCACCCACTTGAAACTCAATTTCTTTCCTTTTCAAATCCGTGTATGACTTTTGTCGATCTGAAGCAGCTTTCAGACTATCACGGATCAATCTTCTTGGTTTTTCTAACTAGATTAATCCCGTGAATTTGCTTCTCACTAAGCTTGGTCCAATACAGAGTAGTCCCACACTTGCAACCATATAAGGCTTCGTACGATTCCATCCGTATACTCGATTGATAACTGTTGTTGTAGGCAAACTCAACTAGAGGTAGATATTTTTCCCAACTACCTTCAAACTCTAAAACACAGCATCGAAGCATATCCTCAAGAACTTGAATCACTCTTTCGGATTGGCCATCGATTTGTGGATGGAATGCGGTACTAAAATTTAATTTTGTACCCAAGGCTTCCTGCAACTTCTTTCAAAACCTCGAAGTAAACCTTGGATCTCTATCCGAGATAATGGATATAGGCACCCTATGTAATCTCACAACCTCAATAATATACAACTTAGCCAACTTGTCAAGTGAGTAATCCACTCGCACTAGTATAAAGTGAGCCAATTTCGTTAATCATCAATAATAACACACACAACATCTTTCTTTTTCAGAGTCATAAGTAACCCCATTATGAAATCCATCGTGATTCGATCCCACTTCAACTCGGGAACCATCACTGGCTGAAGTAATCCCGAAGGTACTTGATGCTCGACTTTCACTTGTTGATAGATTAAACACTTTGTAAAAAACTCAGAGATATCTTTTTTCATACCTGACCACCAATACAACTTCTTCAAATCATTATTCATTTTTGTGCTGCCCGGATGTACTGACAAGCAACCATTGTGTGCTTCATGTAAATTTTCCCGAATTAACTCATCATCTTTAGGTACACAAACTCTATCACGAAACATCAAACAATCATTTACACTAACCCGAAAGTCAGAGTTATTTCCCGATTCACATTGAGCTCTCTTAACTTGCATTTCACTATCATTCTTTTGAGCTTTACATATCTGCCGAAGAAATAATGGTTTAGCCATCAACTCAGCCAATATAACACCATCATCAAACAATGCTAAGCTTGTACTCATATCTCTCAAAGCATACAGGGATTTTCTGCTTAAGGCATCCGCAACCACATTCACTTTCCCTAGATGGTAATCGGTTTCTAACTCATAATCCTTCAATAATTCTAGCCACCGCCGTTGTCGTAAATTCAAATCTTTTTGGTTCATCAAGTATTTCAATCTTTTGTGATCGGTGAAGATTCGACACTTTTCACCATACAAATAATGATGCCAAATCTTCAAAGCAAAAGCAATCACAGCCAACTCCAAATCGTGAGTTGGATAATTCTTCTCATGCGGTTTTAGCTGTTTCGAGGCATAAGCTACTACTTTTCCTTCTTGCATTAGCATACAACCAAGATCATTCGTTGATGCGTCACTGTAAATTACAAACTCTTTTCTCGACTCAGGTTGTACTAACACTGGAGCTTCAGTCAACAAAGCTATCAGTTTCTCAAAACTCTGTTGGCACCTCTCAGTCCATTCAAATTTAACATCTTTATGTAACAATCTCGTCATTAGTGTAGCAATCATGGAGAACCCTTTAACGAACCGTCTGTAGTAGCTTGCTAAACCCAAAAAGCTCTTAATCTCTGACACATTCCTCGGCGGTTTCCACTCCACAATAGCCGAGATCTTACTCGAATCAACTCTAATTTCATCTCCAGACACAATGTGTCCTAAGAATCTGACCTCTCGGAGCCAAAATTTACTCTTGCTAAACTTAGCATACAACTGCTTATCTCTTAGAGTATGCAAAATAGTTCTCAGGTGCTCTGCATGCTTACTCTTATCCGAGAATAAATCAATATGTCATCGATAAAAACAACTACAAATTTATCTAAGTACGGTCGGAAGATACAGTTCATTAAATCCATAAAGATTGCAGGAGCATTCGTTAAACCAAAGGGCATGACGAGAAACTCGTAATGGCCATACCTTGTCCGAAATGCAGTTTTTGGCACAACTTGCTCCTTAACCCTCAACTGGTAATAGCCAGACCTTAGGTTTATCCTAGAAAACATCGTAGCTCCTTTCAATTGGTCGAATAAATCATCGATCCTTGGCAAAGGATACTTATTCTTTACTATCACCTTATTGAGTTGTCTTTAGTCTATACACAATGTCATTGACCCATCTTTCTTCTTTACAAAAAGTATCGGAGCACCCCACGGGGAATAGCTCGGTCTTGCAAAACCCTTATCCGTTAGCTCTTGCAACTGAACCTTCACCTCTTTTAACTCTAATAGTGCCATCCTATACGGGGCAACCGAAATAGGTGCTGCACCCGGAACTAACTCAATGCCAAACTCGACCTCTCTAACTAGAGGCAATCCGGGTAACTCTTTCGGAAACACATCCGGATACTCGCACACCACAGGCATTGATTCAATCTTTACCTCTGACTCTTGAGTATTTAACACAAAGGTGAGATAGGACTCATACCCTTTTCTCATGTATTTCTCAGCTACCATAGACGAAATCACTATAGGCATATTATCCGATTTACCTGATTCAACCCGAATGACATCTCCATTTACACATATCAGTTCAATAAACTTACTACCACAGTTTACTAAAACATTATGAGTAGTCAACCAATCCATGCCAAGAATTAGGTCAAATTCATCAAACGGCAACAACATGAGATTTGTCGAAAAATAATGACCTCTAATTGTCAAGGGACAATTCCTACACACTTTATCAACTAGCACGTGTTTGCCTAACGAGTTTGACACTTTTATCACAAATTCTGTAGACTTGACAATCATATGCATGCTAGATACCAATTTCATGAAAATATAGGAATGGGTAGACTCCGGATCAATCAAAGCAAAAACAGAGATATCATAAAGAGAAAAGTACCCGTTATCACATCTAGAGATGATGCCTCTTCGCTAGCGCGAATGGCATAAGCCCTTGTAGGTGCTCTACCCTCTGATCTCACCGCAGAATCTCTAGGCACACCTCTACCTACTAGTCCTACTCCCCGGGTTCCTTTGTGGTCTACCCCTAGAAGATACATTGCTCCCTCTTACTTCTTGTATTCTATCTTTATCATCCCTCTCCGGACAGTTTCGAATAAAGTGGTCTGGTGAACCACACTTGTAACAAGTTTGATTGTTTCCCCAACACTCCCCAGTATGTTGTCTACCACAATTTGGACACTCCGGTTTATTTGACTTTGCATTGCCCACGCTTGCCATTGAGGTGGCTCGAACTCTCGAGCCCGAATATGTATTACCTCGATCTCAGTGTGAATACCCAACTGAAGTAGTCGTCCGAGGGTTCGTTTCCTTGGATTCCTTTGATTGAGTTTGAAACAACTTGCTCATCGACCTCTTCTTCGCATCTCAGGCCTCAATCATAGCTTTTCTCTTTTCCTTATTCAACTCTTCAGCCTTGCAAGCTCTATCAACCAACACCACGAATTCTTTCAATTCCAAGATCCCAACTAGTAATCTAATATCCTCAATCAGCCCATATTCAAACCTCTTGCACAAAATAGCTTCTGTAGACTCACACTCTTGTGCATTCTTACTGAGCCTAACAAATTTGCGCTCATACTCTGCCACAGTCATCTTGCCTTGCTTCAAATCAAGAATTTGGTCAACGAATCGTTGACTTATGTACTTCTTTTGAAACTCTTCTAGGAAGAAGTCCCATGTCACTCTCTCCCTCGATACTACAGATGTCAGCGTTTTCCACCAACGATATGCCGAGTCTCTCAGCAATGACACAACACATTTTAAGCTCTCCTCTGGTGTGCAAGAGAGTTCATCGAGTACCCGCATAGAGTTCTCAAGCCAGAACTCCGCTCTCGCAGGGTCATAATCTATGTTGGCTCTAAATTCCTCGGCCCATTGTTTTCAAATCTTATCGAATGAGGGTTTAGTCATCCTTATTAAATCTATACCTTGAGGAGCCGCGGGACCTGGCTAAGGTATAGGAGGGGTGGAGGAGGTTGAGCATTAGGGTTCACTCGTACAAACTCAGTGTACTAATTACTCATCATGTGGATAAAGGCTTCCCGAGCCTTTTCTCCTTGACCCAAAGTCTCATGTCTACTTTCTACATGCGGGGAGCCGGCGCATTACTAGCAGCGCCATCAGCAGCAGCTCGATCGGGATCCATTTACTATATGAAAACGATAACACCCTTAACCCGTGTCCGTCACCAGATTAGGGCTACAAGGTATTACCTAACATAGCATAAATCACCACAAACTTTTACTGCTTATAAAATCAAAACCGAATGCATTATGAACAATTTCGTTTTTATGGTATGCTTTAACCACATCATACATATCTTAAAACACTTTAGCCAAGTACACATACAAGCAAATTACAACATATAACAAATGTGTTATTCATCTGGTCATTTTAAGCCACAATAACTGAATATACAAATATTCATAGTTACTACCTAAAACTAGATAGCAATTACCAAATCTAAATATACATATATGAGGTTGCATGATACCCTGTACAACCGAATTCAATAGATCAAATAAATTTCATTCAAACAAAGTATACGTTAAAACATTTATATAAAAAAAAATATTTATATAATCAAACCAAAATATCAAATATTCCTCTCATAGTCCGAAACACGTAAATTGAACTTAATACACATGCAAATATATAAATCATAACCGGATATGCCATTTCCTAAATACCTACCTATGGTTTCATCTTTTGACTGAATATGAAATTGAAAATATAAATGATCTCCAATTTATTCATGTTTCAATTAATCACCTCAATAGCAAGTTTTCATCAATCCATAACCCAAGCATACTCAGATACACATATGTCAACCTTCCCAAAACATCAATTGTAAGACATAAATAAAGACCTCATTGCCACACCATATTTATATATATATGCTTACATATAATCACTTAACATGAATTCATAACACCATCGAATTCAAATTTCAAGCAGGACATACATATGCTACGAATAAAAATTATTTAGACATTAGGTCATTAGCATTTAAACCAAGCCATTTTCGCATGGCTTATGTTTACATCATCAAAATATTTTCCAAGTAATTAACTAGCCTATACATACCTTAAATTCAAACCCAAGCTTTAAAAATACCAAAATGAGTCGATAGTGTGGATGACTTAGTTGACAATCCCTTGAGCTCGTAGCTTGATCAAAATCTATAAAACAGAACAACAATCACACAGAGTAAGCTAACTTAGCTTAGTAAGCCTTAAGCAAATATAACCATTTAATCAAACAATTAAATGTTATAAACCAATCCTTTTATAACCTTAATATAATTTCTTAGCACAATTATGCTATCATGGCCGAATACCACCAACCTTTCAAAGTAATTTAATTATCACTTATCAATTCCATATAATTAGGTATGTTTTCGTATACATCAGATTAAATAAATACCAAGTACATACTTACCACTTATAACTGATTATACACATATAATAATATCATTTAATCTTCACATGTATACAATTATAATATCTATATAGTATCGTTTTATCCACATCTATAAGGCCGAATATACAAAAGCATATTGTTAATTCACTAGTTCAATATACATTACATGTATATTTACCCTTTTGGCCGAATCTACATGACATTCATGTTCACATCCAAATCAACTTTCAATATAACATACACATCATTTATAAGGCCTAATACCCTTAATAGAATTTTGCGAATATACCTCAATTGTATCACAAACCATTAGTATCGATCGTAATATACTAACTTACCTTATCCCGTACAACCAATAGGCTTTCATGTACCTGAACAATTAGCTCATTTATTGTTCTCAAAATTCCACATCTATAATGATCCATTGAAACACATACATATGAATAATCACCGGCATAAAGCCTGCTAGGCATAAAGCCTGAAACACACGCACTGGCACTAAGCCTGCTAGACCCGAGGTCTGATATTCAATCACCGGTAATAAGCCTGCTAGGCACAAAGCCCGATTTATTTCACCAGCTCAAAGCTTGCTAGGCTCGAAGCCCGAATATCGATACCACAAAATCATTTCTTAATCATTTCGTACAACTTTCTGTGGTTTTTAACACAATCGAATAAATTGAACCACATCATTTAAATGCTAATATTCCATTCGGCTACTAAGTTATATAACTATATAATTTTGAATAATCATAGTAAACCATTTAATAAATGAATTTAATTGTACTCAATTACTTAAAGACTTACATCAGATTCAGTTTATCGGAACGAAAACGGCTACTCGTTTACTTTCTTTTTCCCGCAATCTAAATCTGTTTTCCTCGGTTCTTGATCTAAACATATTCAGAATTAACCTTTTTATTCACTAGTTCATTCAATTCAATCCAAAG
The DNA here is from genome assembly GCA_025503065.1 of Gossypium bickii. Taxonomy (NCBI): domain Eukaryota; kingdom Viridiplantae; phylum Streptophyta; class Magnoliopsida; order Malvales; family Malvaceae; genus Gossypium; species Gossypium bickii. The sequence goes on along the minus strand of CP106713.1, from coordinate 56,418,607 downwards.
GCACACATTTAGGGCTATTTGCAATTTAGCCCTCACATTTGCACATTTTATCAATTTAGTACATTTATCTCAAAACATCAAATTCACAAAATCCATTCACACCCATGCATAGCCGAACTTCTCTAGGGACTATATAAGTTCAAATATTTCATCAAATTCACAAATTAGTCCTCCAAAATAATATTTTCTCAATTTAGCCTTATTTAGCTAAATTTAACAAAACTTCAAGAACAAAACATGTTTATCAAGCTTAGTTCTTTCATTTAACAACATAAAACATCATCAAACTCAACATATCAACAATGGCATCTCACACAAACATTACCAATTCATCAAATTTAGACATGGGTTTTAAAATCTCAAAGCAACGATTACAAAAACGTAGAAATTATCAAAAACGAAATAAAATCTAACCTTGAATTTAAGCTTGCATGTGCCGAAAATATAAAGCTTCAAAGCTTTCTTTTTCTTTCATGTAGTTTCGGCAAGAAAGAGATGAAATAATGCCACTTTCTTATTTTTTTATCATAAAATAAACTTAACTTATAAAATGAATTTAATATAACTTTAACTTATAAAACCATAATATTTATACATATATAAAAACATATATATAATTATGTACATATTTCATTACACATGCCGTCCACTAACAAAAATAGTGGCTAATTTGCCACATAAGTCCTCACATTTAAAAAGCCACAACATTTTAATACCTTGACAAATAGCAAGCAACTTTTACACTTAATGCAAATTTATCCTTTTCTCAAATTACACATACAGACGAATAAGTTAACTTACGAAAATTTACCACATGCTTAGTCACATATTTACGGCACAGAGGATTTGTGGTTCCAAAACCACTGTTCTGGCTAGGGTATAAATCGGGCTATTACAAAAACATAGTTTAAATTGTCAGGAGTCACCACACTATCAATATATGTTTATGGCATGTATAGCTAGAATTTTACACATGGTGCAGTAGTTTGAAAACCTACTAAACCATAGCTCTGATACCACTAAATGTGACACCCTTTACTCGTATTCAATGCCGAAATAGGGTACGAGGCATTACTAGACTTATACACCAACAATTATGCAATACCGAGTCACGACTTTCTATTCAAAATTAAAATTTTTCATAACATCTCTTAAACAAGTCTACTAGGCCCAAATCACACATTAGAAATGGTTCGGAATCAAATCAAACTCTATTGAAGCTTTCTAGAAAATCTTAAAAAAATTTCACTCAACAGTCCACACGCCCGTGTGGAGAAAGGGACACACACGTCTGGCATATCACATGCCCGTGTTCCACACTCGTATAGATTTATTTGTCAATTCGAACCTACAGGGGTTTTCACATTGCTAGACACACGCCTGTGTCCCTTACATGGCCTTGATACGCCCGTGTCTTAGCCCATGTGTAAAAACCATGGCATTCTATTTCTAACGTTATCACCCCATAAATGTCACACGACCAAGACACATGCCCGTGTCCTTCGGCCATGTGGTGAATTAAATCCCTAATTTTAGGTGCAGACTTTACACGGCCTGAGCACACTCCCATGTCCATGGTTGTGTCTTCCACATAGTTGAGACACACGGCCGTGTCTCTGCCCGTGTGTTTACTACTGAGCATACTGACTTGTAAACCTAACAGGCAAGGGGACACACAACCTAACCACATGCCCATGAGGTTGACCGTGTGTCACAAACGGCCTAGACACACGCCTGTGTGTCTACCTGTGTGGACAAGAACAAGTTTATTTGCCAAGCTCTATCTATCACCCCAAGTTATAATAAAAATTTATTCATTCCACCCCTACATAAATCAAGACACTTCAAAATTTCTATTTTGGCAAAAATGACCGTTTTGCCCTTATACTTTGGCAAAATTATGATTTTGTCCCTAGGCTCGTAAAATAAAATGTGTTCATTTTTCACATATCCAAGCCTAGCTAATTCATTTTCTCTCTTGTAGCAATTCACAATTTTAATTATTTCATGCATTTATCATCTATTTTATAACCTTTACAAAAAGGTCATTTTAGGTGTTTTCATGGAAACACCTTTCACAACAATTGTGTATTTAACACCCAAGATTCATTTTCTTCCCTAAAACTCAGCAAACAACATAAGTACTCTTATGGAAAGTCCCTAAAATTTCAACCATTTTTGCAAAATAGTCCGTTCATTAGCTAGCTTAAGCTTTGGGGGTTCCAAAAGTACAAAAATTATCAAAAATAAACATCAAGAACACTTACTAGCAAGGATTGAAGTGGCTGAATATTTTCAAGCTTCTAAGGTCCTTCTTGAATGTAAAAACTGGTGAAAGAAGAAGAGAAATGAAAAAGATGATAGCCTTTTCTTTATTTAATCTTATTTTATTTATTTAGTCACCTAATGTCACCAAATATTGACCAATTTAATGCTCTTGTCCCCATTGGCCGATCATCACCTTAGGAAGGCCTAATTGCTCTTTAAAGACCTCCAATTTAATATTCCATAGCTATTAGACACCTCTAGCTAGTAAAATGAAACTTTTGCACTTTATGCGATTTAGTCCTTTTTCGCAATTAAACATGCAATCACCAAAATTAATGCATCAAAATTTTCATGCACCCTTATAATCATGATATAACACATATAAAATTATTAAAAATAATTTCTCTAGTCTCGGATTAGTAGTTCTGAAACCACTATTCTGACTAGCCCCAAAATCGAGCTGTTACAAATTTAATAACTAAGGAGCAAAAGAGATCACGTACATACTCTACGAGCATAAGAGATCACATACAGACTTCACGAGCATACATGTTCAACATTCAGCAAAATAGTTTGCAAACAGCATATGAGAAAGAATGCTTTAAATATAGGACAATGAAGGCTTTAACAGTTTGCAAGTAGCATATCCAGGGAAAGACAATAGCATTCTCCATTCTCAACTCCATTCTCACCTCCATTTACAACTAAACAGCCTATTGAAATTCAAATCGATTCTCAAAGTATCTAGTAGATAAAATGTGGGGTATTGGGCATATCGCAATGTAACATCCTGGAAATGGGCCTATGCATTTTTTATTTAATTATATGAAATAACATGTCTTATGTGTTATAAATATATTACGAACATTTTTGGAAACTTGGAAATGTAAGGAAATGTTAAGTTTAAAAGAGGAAAGTGAACATTTTCGGAAACTTGGAAATGTAAGGAAATATTTAGTTTAAAAAAGGAAAGCAAGGCAAGGTGGCCTTAAGAAAATTAGTAGAGGAAACTTGACACACAATTGGGCTTGGAAAAGTGGCTTGGAGGTGCCACTTAGGACCTCTGGAAATGACGCCACAAGCAAGGGGGAAAGGGGCCTAAGTTCGAGTCGCCTGGGAAGCAAATAAAAGAATTTTATTTTGCTACAAGGAGAAGAGAGGTGGACGGCACTAAGGAACTCAAGGGAGGAGTTTAAATTCTCTTAAAATTTTGGCTAAGGGGTGGATAAATAATGGATAATTATTGGTATTTTTAATAAGGGATAATTAAAGGATTATTTCTATTTATTTTAAATAAAGTGATAAAGATAAGAGGAGTGATGGCCAAGTAAAGGACACTAGGCCTAGTAATTTCGGCAAAAGGAGGAAAACTAAGGCCATTCATCATTCTTCCCTCTCCTTTTCTCTCTGCCGAATTTTCTAGTGCAACTCTTCTTTTCTCTCTTCTTTTTCTTTAGCTGAAATATTCCTCTCCCTGAATCCACCATTAACGATTTTCTCTAAGCCTCATACACTCTCTTCTCCTCTCCTTTTTGATTCTCCAAAGGCCGAATATACCAATAGCCCTAGCCTATTTCTCATTAAGCCTCAAGAGCCAATATTGTGATCCACATCAAGGCCATAGCCGAATATTGCTAAGGGTTCAAGCAAGGGCTCCATCGAATTCATCATTAAGGGTAAGGATTAACTGATATTGTTCCTCTCCTTATTTTAGATTAATCAAAGATAAGCATCTAACCCATTATTGTTCTTGGCCGAAACATAGGTAGATCTTTCGGGATTTGTCTAGGTCGACTATAAGGAAGAGAATTTCGGGATCCAAAGATTCAAGGTAAGTCAGGATTTACATTCGGCCAAGGGCCATCTATGATGATTTAATGTTAGAATCGAATCTAACATGTGGCTATAGGGATTTCGACAGACACCTAAGACAAGAGATCAATTCCGGGATTTAAGATCTGAAAGGTAAGCACATAGGTACATTCGGCCAAGGCCTATTTTGATATCTAGATCTATTTTTTATTATCTTAAAAACCGAAAACTAACCTATGAAGAGATCTAGTGTTTGGCCGAATACAAGAAGGAGCATAGCAAAGATTTTGGGATTCGATTAAGTAGTGAAATCGGCAACAAGGTAGGTTTTAAGTGTACTAATCCTATTGGGATTTGGTCTTATAGCCGAATAGGCTCTTTGCTAACATATTAAGGTTGGCCGAATGTAGGGATATAAGATCTAAGGCATTAGATCAAGCTTTTCAGGATTTAAGTGAACCGCTAAGTGTATCAGGTGTGTACCCCACACTATCTTTTAATACGATTTATGGCAATATTTAATATAAGTATGTATAAGAATGTGATTATGGCTAAGGTACCATATTGTGGTACAAAGTACTCAGGTACATTTCATACTCATACTAGGATTATGAAATATGTTATATTTAACATGTGATCAGTGATAAGAATGTGAAATGTATGGCATGTATGATATGGGGCATATGGGTTCCTGAAAAAGGGAAAGTGAATGTGGTGATCTAAGACCACGATATCTGAATGTGGTGACTTCGGTCACATTATCTGAATGTGGTGACTTAAGACAATGATATCTGAATGTGGTGACTTCGGTCACAATTATTTAATCTGGTGGCTATGCCACGAATATTTATAAGGGCGATGAGCACGAAGGCTGCGCAAATGATCGCTTCGATGGTGTGTAGCGGATGGAGGGTTGACTTAGTAGTCCCCACGGTGTGCAGGATGGTACGGGTGATGTGTAGCGGATGGCCTATAGGTTTGGGTTCGGGTTGAATCATTTGTTTATATCTGATTTATGGATGTGTATGTAATATGATAATGTACGCCTGAATTGTTAAATTTTAGTGTCAGTTACACATTGAGTCTGTTGACTCACCCCGTTGTTGGAACATTTTTCGTGGTGATGAGCGGTGATGGACCGGGTCGGCGGGAGCTTAGTGGTGGCCATGCTCATCAAGGAATTTACTTCATTTGGACATTTTATTTCTAAGTACTTTAAATTTCATTTTATTTTATTTTGGATTTTAATTTGATGTAATAAGGCCCTAGTGGAACGATTTTTATTTCTGTTTATTTATGATGTTACGAAATTTTATTTATTAAAGGTTAAGTCAATTTAATGTAAAATAAACTCTAAATGTTTTGCTACCTGAAATAAAAAGGGTTTTCAATATCAAATAAACATGTTTTCAACTCGAGCCCAACCCACAAACAATCTTTCTTTCAAAACACATGGTTTTTCTAAGGTAACAAACGAATTTTGAACTAGTTTTCTTCGAGGAGAATACCAGATCCGGTCAAGGCTCGTAGGCCGTGTTTGGGGTGTTTCAGTTTGGTATCAGAGCCCAGATTTTAAACACTCGGCCTGTGGTTTAAGGCCCAAAACATTTTCAAAATCTAGCCCAAAAGGAATTTGTGGAAATTTTCAGGTTTTTCTGGCATGGCACCTAAGTCTCTGACCCGCAGTCCACCAGTTAAGTACCCTTATTCATTGTGTGATTTATATTATGATGTGTAGAAGGGTAGAAATGGAATGGAACGTAGATTAGCATGATAAGCACTTGAACCCTAGGACTAGTTACCCCAACACTTACATAAGACTTAATGCCTAATTAAACAAACCTATGACTAGTCGCCGAGTTAAGGTGTGGTAACCTTTATGCGCATGTCTAGGATTAGATCCGGAAGAGCCTGGTACTTAAGTAGTCCTAGTGACTCACCTCCTCTTCGCTGGAATCCTACCTGGTGCGTAGCTTCGGTTCACCCTAACCAAGAGGACTCGGTCATAGGCTGAAAACAATAACTAAAACCTGAAAGGGAACCAGCCGTGTTTTTATAAAAACCGTAGTTTTAAAACTCTTAAAATTACCTTTTTTAATTTGAGAGAACTATTCTTACAAAATTTTCCGAAAAATTTCCGATTTGTAGAATTACAAAAATACCCCTAGTGGTGAAATTACAAAAATGCCCTTAGTTTATGAAATTCCCAAAATACCCACAGTTCTAATCAAAATTTTCATTACTTTATAAAATATTCAAAAACCCTAATTTGCAAATTATCAAAAATACCTTAATTTTAGAAAATTACGAAATTGCCCCTAACTTACAAAATTACCAAAATGACCCTGATTTTCAAAATTTTTGCAACACTACCAATTTGGAAAACAAATTCTCAAAAAGAACCCCCAAGTTTTACAAATTTTAAAATACCCTTGATTTATTAAGATTTATAAATTTACCCTGGTTAATTACCGAAATACCCCCGGGATTTCAAAATTATCGAAATACCCCCGGGATTTCAAAATTACCAAAATACCCTTATTGACAAAATCACCAAGGAACCTTATTTTGATAAATTACGAAAATACCCCTGTAGGACAAATGACAAAAATACCCCTGGGATAGGAACGGACAGAAATCTCCGAAGAGTGAATGTGTATGGGAGATACTATGGAATGGATGTCACTGAATGATTGTTTGAATGATTGTACTTCTCTGAATTAGGATAGAAGACATGAAAACTTTGATTGATCGAAAGAACTACTCCTAAACTCCTTCCATAAAAATTTCTTCGCGGATAATAAGTGAAACAAGGACTAATTCATAAAACTTTTTAATCAGATCGCGACGATAGAAATGAGTTCTAGAGGACGTGGCCGTCGTAGACTCGGTAGAGGAAGAATGACCGTATCAGAACCCGTTAGGTCGGGTCAAGGGTCTGACAATGAGATACCGCCGCCACCACCACCCCCAGCTGTTGGTGTTTAGCAGCAAGCTCAAACGGGAGACGATGCTGTATCGCAGGCTGTGCTACGAGTTCTTGAGTTGGTGGCTGGTGTAGGAGGAAATTTGGGAGCTCGAAAGTCGGTACCTGAGCGACTTCGTGCCAATGGCGCTGAGGTATTCTGTGGCGTATCTGGTGTAGCACCTAGTACGGCTGAATATTGGTTGGAGGCAACCGAGCGTATTATGGATGAGCTCGATCTGACCCCTGAGGAGAAGTTGAAAGGGATGGTGGCACGCGATGAAGCGTATCAATGGTGGTTAACTGTTCGGGACGGTGCCACAGCTGAGGATCTGACCTGGGAATATGTCAAGACAGCATATCAGAAGAAATATGTTGGCACACGTTATACTGATGAGAAAAGGAAAGCTTTTCTGGGATTGGTTCAAGAGAATAAGTCTGTGGAGGAATATGAAGCTGAGTTTCTGAGGTTGAGCCGATATGCTCGAGGAGTAGTGGCCACGGAGCATGAGTGGTGTCTCCGGTTTGAGGATGGACTAAAGGATGGTCTGAGGTTGTTGATAGCTCCGCATCAGGAACAGGAGTTTTCTGCTTTAGTAGAGAAAGCTAAGGTAGCTGAAGGAATTAAGGACTCTAGAAGGCAGAATTCTGATCTAAATAGGCAGCAGAAAAGAGGTTTTGGATCGTCTGGATCAGCTGGGAATGTTCAGAAGAGGCCTAGGGTTGAGAGGCCGTGAGGTCAGCAAGTTGGTACAGGAGGGCAGTATCGTCCTTGTGACCAGTGTGGGAAGAAACACTTAGGAGAGTATTGGAAGAGGACAGAGGGATGTTTCAGGTATGGGTCCAAGGACCATATGATTAAGGATTGTCCAATGAAACCGGAGGGGAGTCGGCCAGCAGCTCAGAATGTTAATCAGGCTGGTAGAGGTAGACAACAGCCTCAGCGAGGTCGTGGTCTGAATAATAGAGGTAATGGTACTGGCAGAGGACGTAGAACACCAGGCAGAAGTGCTGCTAAAACTGAGGCAAGGTAACCGGGTTTGGTTTATGCGGTTCATCGGAGGGAGGATGGAGACGCATCGGACGTCATAACCGGTACGTTCCTCATTTATGGCAAGCGTTATGTTACTTTAATTGATGTGGGCTCGACCCATTCTTATGTTGCATGTAGTATAGTGGAAACACTAGGCCTAGACTCTGAACTCTCTGATAGGCAGATGACTGTAGTGAGCCTATTAGGCCAAACTGTAGTGGTGGATAAGATCTTTCGGAGTGTACCCCTAGAAATTCAGGGAGTAAACTTTCGGGCTGACTTAATGGAATTACCCTTCGGAGAATTTGATCTCATACTAGGTATGGATTGGTTAGTAAAGTACCGGGCCGTATTGGATTGTGCGGCTAAACGAATGGAATTAAGGACCCCGGAGTGTGAGGTGGTTATCATGATAAGAGAAAGAAGAAACTACTTGACTAATGTAGTTTCGGCGTTGAAGGCTGAGAAAATGGTTAGGAAAGGGTGCAAGGCATTTTTGGCCTTTGTAAGTGCCGTGGATGTGACGGAAGGAGGAATTAGTGGAGTTAGAATGGTAAGGGACTTCGTGGATGTTTTTCCAGAGGAGTTACCCAGAGTACCCCCAGATAGGGAGGTGGAATTTGGAATAGACTTGCTACCAGGAACAGCTCCTGTATCAATCGCTCCATACCGTATGGCGCTAAAGGAGTTAGTTGAGCTCAAGGTTGGATTCGGGAGTTACTTGACCGTGGGTTTATTCGACCCAAGTGTGTGTCTCAGTGGAGCACACCGGTCTTGTTTGTGAAGAAGAAGGATGGAACTATGCGAATGTGCATAGACTATCGTCAGTTGAATAAGCTGACCATTAAGAACAAGTATCCTTTGCCAAGGATAGATGACTTGTTCGATCAGCTTAAAGGGGCCGCGGTATTTTCAAAGATAGACTTAAGGTCAGGGTATCATCAATTGAAGGTGAAGGAGGCGGATATCCATAAGACAGCCTTTAGGACAAGATACGTCTATTATGTGTTTGTGGTAATGCCATTTGGATTGACAAATGCTCCAGCCGCATTCATGGATATGATGAACCGGGTTTTTCAACCCTACTTGGATAGGTTCGTCGTCGTGTTTATCGATGACATCCTTGTGTATTCAAAATCAGAGGAGGAGCATGATGAGCACCTACGGATAGTGTTACAAGTACTAAGGGAGAAGAAGCTCTATGCCAAATTCAGCAAGTGTGAATTTTGGCTGAAGGAAGTTGCTTTCTTAGGACATGTCGTATCCGCAGAGGGAATAAGGGTGGATCCTAGGAAGATCGAAGCAGTGTTGGATTGGAAACCACCTAGGTCAGTGGCTGAGATCCATAGTTTCTTAGGTTTGGCAGGCTATTATAGAAGGTTCGTGGAAGGGTTCTCGTCAATAGCTACGCCTTTGACAAAGTTGTTGAGGAAGGAAGTATCCTTTGTATGGACGGATAAGCAACAGGAGAGCTTTGAGAAGCTTAAGAGGGTCTTGACGGAAGCTCCAGTTCTGATTCAACCTCAGGCAGGAAAGGATTTTGTGGTGTACTATGACGTTTTGCATACGGGATTAGGCTGTGTTCTAATGCAAGATGGAAAAGTAGTCGCTTATGCGTCTCGACAGTTAAGGCCTCATGAAGTCAACTACCCAACTCATGACTTGGAATTAGCGGCAGTGGTCTTTGCTCTGAAGGTGTGGAGGCATCATCTTTATGGAGAAAATCGATAATCTATACAGACCACAAGAGCCTAAAGTATCTGTTGACTCAGAAGGAGTTAAACTTAAGACAGCGAAGGTGGGTGGAATTACTAAAGGACTATGATTGTTCGATAGAGTATCACCCGGGCAAGGCGAATGTGGTAGCAGATGCTCTAAGTCGGAAGGTAGTGTCGGATCTGAGGGCGTTGTTCGCACACTTGAGTTTGTATGACGATGGAAGTCTGTTGGCAGAATTGCAAGTCAAGCCAACGTGGTTGAATGAGGTAAAGGAAAGTCAATTGTTGGATGAGGACTTAAGTGTTAAGCTACAGCGAGTGCAGAATGGAGAGTTGGAAGATTATGGTGTTAATGATAAGGGAGTATTGTGCTTCAAGGGAAAGGTCCGTATGCCGAGGGATGAGGAGTTAAGACAAAAGATTCTTCGGGAGGCGCATAGTAGCCCTTATGCTATGCATCCCGGAGACACTAAGCTGTATAGGGATCTAAGGGAACAGTTTTGGTGGCCTAATCTTAAGCGGGAAGTTACTAAATTCGTAGGGAAATGTCTGACGTGTCAGTAAGTTAAGGCTGAACACCAAGTTCCGTCAGGATTACTTCAGCCAATCGAGATTCCACAGTGGAAGTGGGAAAGAATTACCATGGACTTCGTTAGTGGGTTTCCCTTTACGCCTACTAAGAAGGACTCGGTATAGGTAATAGTGGACCGTTTGACGAAGTCTGCGCACTTCATCCCGGTAAGAGTTGATTATTCTCTTCAGAAGTTGGCCAAGTTATATGTGGCAGAGATTGTGAGGTTACATGGAGTGCCGGTGTCAATCATTTCGGATAGAGACCCAAGATTTACTTCTCGGTTCTGGAAGGCACTTCATCAGGCTTTAGGCACTAAGTTGGACTTCACTACGGCTTTCCATCCACAGTCGGACGAGCAGTCTGAGCGAGTGATCCAAGTGTTAGAGGATATGTTGAGGGGCTGTGTGATGGATTTCAGAGGAAGTTGGGAGGAATATTTGCCTTTAGCAGAGTTCGCCTACAACAACAGCTATCAGGCTAGTATTCGGATGGCACCGTATGAAGCGTTGTATGGTCGGAAGTGTCGAACTCCCACGTGTTGGACTGAATTAGGAGAACGTCGAGTTTTGGGTCCAGAGTTAGTGGTAGAGTCTAAAGAGAAGGTTGAGATAATTTGGGCACGGTTGAAGGAAGCATCTGATAGACAAAAGTTGTACGCAGACCTCAAACAGAAGGAGATAGAGTTTGAAATGGGGGACCAGGTGTTTCTGAAAGTCTCGCCTTGGAAGAAGGTGATGAGGTTTGGTCGCAAAGGGAAGTTAAGCCCAAGGTTTATAGGGCCCTATCGAGTGTTGAAGCGAGTTGGACCAGTGGCATATTGGTTAGAGTTGCCACCAGAGTTGAAGCAGATGCACGACGTATTCCATGTTTCCATGCTCCGTTGATATCGATCGGATCCATCTCATGTAGTACCGGTTGAAGAGGTGGAGCTAAGGCCGGATTTGTCCTACAAGGAAGAGCCAATTCAGATATTGGATTGTGATGTGAAAGTGTTACGGAGGAAGTCAATTCCTCTAGTCAAGGTGTTATGGTGCAACCATGGATCGGAGGAAGCATCGTGGGAGCCAGAAGAGGCAATGCGACAGCAATACCCTCATTTATTTTAGCCAGGCAATTTCGAGGACGAAATTATTTTAAGGGGGTAGAACTGTAACATCCTGGAAATGGGCCTATGCATTTTTGATTTAATTATATGAAATAACATGTCTTATGTGTTATAAATGTATTACGAACATTTTTGGAAACTTGGAAATGTAAGGAAATGCTTTAGAAATGTTAAGTTTAAAAGAGGAAGGTGAACATTTTTGGAAACTTGGAAATGTAAGGAAATATTAAGTTTAAAAGAGGAAAGTGAACATTTTTGGAAACTTGGAAATGTAAGGAAATGTTTAGTTTAAAAGAGGAAAGTAAGGCAAGGTGGCCTTAAGAAAATTAGTAGAGGAAACTTGACACACAATTGGGCTTGGAAAAGTGGCTTGGAGGTGCCACTTAGGACCTCTGGAAATGACGCCACAAGCAAGAGGGAAAAGGGCCTAAGTTCGAGTCGCATGGGAAGCAAATAAAAGAATTTTATTTTGCTACAAGGAGCAGAGAGGTGGATGGCACTAAAGAACTCAAGGGAGGAGTTTAAATTCTCTTAAAATTTCGGCTAAGGGGTGGATAAATAATGGATAATTATTGGTATTTTTAATAAGAGATAATTAAAGGATTATTTCTATTTATTTTAAATAAAGTGATAAAGATAAGAGGAGTGATGGCCAAGTAAGGGACACTAGGCCTAGTAATTTCGGCAAAAGGAGGAAAACTAAGGCCATTCATCATTCTTCCCTCTCCTTTTCTCTCTGCCGAATTTTCTAGTGCAACTCTTCTTTTCTCTCTTCTTTTCTTTGCTTCTAAATATTCCTCTCCTGAATCCACCATTAACGATTTTCTCTAAGCCTCATACACTCTCTTCTCCTCTCCTTTTTGATTCTCCAAAGGCCGAATATACCAATAGCCTAGCCGATTTCTCATTAAGCCTCAAGAGCCAATATTGTGATCCACATCAAGGCCATAGCCGAATATTGCTAAGGGTTCAAGCAAGGGCTCCATCGAATTCATCATTAAGGGTAAGGATTAACTGATATTGTTCCTCTCCTTATTTTAGATTAAGCAAAGATAAGCATCTAACCCATTATTGTTCTTGGCCGAAACATGGGTAGATCTTTCGGGATTTGTCTAGGTCGACTATAAGGAAGAGAATTTCGGGATCCAAAGATTCAAGGTAAGTCAGGATTTACATTCGGCCAAGGGCCATCTATGATGATTTAATGTTAGAATCGAATCTAACATGTGGCTATAGGGATTTCGACAGACACCTAAGACAAGAGATCAATTCCGGGATTTAAGATCTGGAAGGTAAGCACATAGGTACATTCGGCCAAGGCCTATTTTGATATCTAGATCTATTTTTTATTATCTTAAAAACCGAAAACTAACCTATGAAGAGATCTAGTGTTTGGCCGAATACAAGAAGGAGCATAGCAAAGATTTTGGGATTCGATTAAGTAGTGAAATCGGCAACAAGGTAGGTTTTAAGTGTACTAATCCTATTGGGATTTGGTCTTATAGCCGAATAGGCTCTTTGCTAACATATTAAGGTTGGCCGAATGTAGGGATATAAGATCTAAGGCATTAGATCAAGCTTTTCGGGATTTAAGTGAACCGCTAAGTGTATCAGGTGTGTACCCCACACTATCTTTTAATACGATTTATGGCAATATTTAATATAAGTATGTATAAGAATGTGATTATGGCTAAGGTACCATATTGTGGTACAAAGTACTCAGGTACATTTCCTACACCTACTAGGATTATGAAATATGTTATATTTAACATGTGATCAGTGATAAGAATGTGAAATGCGTGGCATGTATGATATGGGGCATATGGGTTCTTGAAAAAGGGGAAGTGAATGTGGTGATCTAAGACCATGATATCTGAATGTGGTGACTTCGGTCACATTATCTGAATGTGGTGACTTAGGACCACGATATCTGAATGTGGTGACTTCGGTTACAATTATTTAATCTGGTGGCTATGCCACGAATATTTATAAGGGCGATGAGCACGTCGACTGCAGGGACTGCCTTCGATGGTGTGTAGCAGATGGAGGGTTGACTTAGTAGTCCCCACGGTGTGCAGGATGGTACGGGTGATGTGTAGCGGATGGCCTATAGGTTTGGGTTCGGGTTGAATCATTTGTTTATATCTGATTTATGGATGTGTATGTAATATGATAATGTACGCCTGAATTGTTAAATTTTAGTGTCAGTTACACATTGAGTCTGTTGACTCACCCCGTTGTTGGAACATTTTTCAGGTGATGAGCAGTGATGGACCGGGTCGGCAGGAGCTTAGTGGTGGCCATGCTCATCAAGGAATTTACTTCATTTGGACATTTTATTTCTAAGTACTTTAAATTTCTTTTTATTTTATTTTGGATTTTAATTTGATGTAATAAGGCCCTAGTGGAACGATTTTTATTTCTGTTTATTTATGATGTTACGAAATTTTATTTATTAAAGGTTAAGTCAATTTAATGTAAAATAAACTCTAAATGTTTTGCTACCTGAAATAAAAAGGGCTTTCAATATCAAATAAACATGTTTTCAACTCGAGCCCAACCCACAAACAATCTTTCTTTCAAAACACATGGTTTTTCCAAGGTAACAAACGAATTTTGAACCGATTTTCTTCGAGGAGCATACCAGATCCGGTCAAGGCTCGTGGGCCGGGTTTGGGGTGTTTCACGCAATATTTCCAAGCATCAAATATCAATCGAAGAGAAAACAACAATTTTAAATATAAGGGTGAAATTCACTACTATTTCCTTTACAAACTTTGGCTCGCTTAATTGGTCGAGTCGACCAAAAAGAGAAAGAAATAGATAATTTGGAGCTCGATAGAATGTACCGCAAAACCAAGTATCAAGAAATTGCTGATGTAAAAACTAAACTATGCTAGCCTTAGTCAATAAGGGACTAAACACCATTGTAAAGCACATATTTATACATGGGAAGCCTCTAATAACTTAAAAGCATATCTGAGTTTCGGTAGGTAAAAATGAAAGTGTAAAATGAAAGACTTGGTCAATAGTAGCACTTATAATTAAGGCCACAACTCAATAAAAATAGGTTCAACATAATAATGTAATAAATTATAGAGATAGTATTGCATAAAATAATTACATCACATTAGCATTGTAACTCCCCAAACCCAGCCTAGAAGTTTAGACCGAATCCAGGATGCTACATTGATCATCGAAGTGATCGTAGGAGAATTTAACAAAAACCAGTCGTTCAAAATTCCATTTCTGAAAATATTTATCTTAAAACAAACCAAAACATTTAATTGTTTAAACATACCATTCGCAAACGCAACAAAACATAATGTACGAACCAAGTTTAAAACAGTAAAGGAACCACAATATTATAAATATTTACAGTTCAAAACCAAATGTAAAAAATAGAAAACACAAACTGCTCAATTGCAATTCACAAGCCTGTCCGAGACCTCCGCGTACTGAGCCTAACTATAGAATCCAGAACTATACCTGAAAGGGGAACAGAAGAGGGGGTGAGCTACATGAGCTCAGTGTGAGATTAAACCAGCTAAACTACAGAAGCAGAAACTGAGAACTAGAAGTAGTTTAGAACTAGAACATACTCAGATAACAGTTAAGCGAGTTCGCCCAACATCAAACACACACCATATGTACCTTACAGTCATAGGGAACAAACAAACACACCTAACCTCACGTGCTCTTCAAATACAATAGCAACTGTTCACAAGTCAGTCACACTATCACAATAATAGTTCTGTCAGACATTTATAGAGAAAGTTTACAGAAATCACATAGGCACATGTGCTTTTCAGTTGATCAGAAACACATTCAGTCATATTATCACATTCAGTCATAGTATCACATTCAGCCAAACTGATTAATCAGACATTTCAGTCGAATAGTACAGTCACATTCAGCCACGTAGAATCATTCAGATGCATATGAGTGCAATTGAGTTATAAAATAACCCACCCATCTAGCCAACACACCATCTCTGTCCAACCCTGCACTTACTGTGGGGATTTAGGCAACCCACCCATCCCTGCACTCCGAGTAGGACCTCGAAAAGCCCATCCAATCTTATACTCCATAGGATGTCATCTCAGGTTGCCCGGCAACGATGATCATCAGCATTGTCCTCGAACCTTAGGGAATTGGGACCAATCAGTGTGCAGATAAACTGCCAGTCTCATATTACGCAGCAAGGCTAGCGTATAAGCTGTACTATGTAAGACAATAAAACGTAGTACAGATATGCAGTATGAACTGCTAGATTAGATAATCGTACGTAGCGTAGCTAACGTACATGCGGTATAGTGAAATGCAGTAATCCGCTATACTGATGAGTGACAGTAAAACTGCAGATCAGGCAATAATACGTAGCGATGCTGACGTATATGCTGTACAGTGTAGTGTAGAAATCTGTAATATAGTCAAATCTTCCATGACCATCAGGGTATTAGGACTGTCCTCCATCCTCTGGGTATTAGGGGCTTCAGTATGCAGTTAAACTGGCAAATCGTAAATCTTCCTTCTCTTCAAAATCCCACTCTAAAATACTTTATATATAGATGTATGTATTCAAATATGTATATGCAAATGTATGAATGCAGATGCACCAATTCAGAATACAATTTCAGGCAGTCATTTAGAAGCAGTCACTTACAGACAGTCAATCAGTTATAGAAACATGCACCCTTATGCACCCAGATTCAGTACCTAGCATAGCACACATTCACTTACAAGCAGTACATAATTCGAAGTGAGAACAGAATCGTATTCACCCTCAGTAAGCTTAGTCGAGGGGTTGGAACACATAGACTCACAATGGCATTCAATTTGCCCTAAAATCAAAATTTGGTAAGTTAGGGCCACACGCACATGTACTCCGGTCGTGTGGGGATCCAAATGCCCGTGTGAGGGGTGGCACACGGCCGTGTGACAGAGGTACAGGCCCGCATGGTGCAGGGACGCGGTCATGTAAACAGGTCGTGTAACTCATTGTCCAATTTTGATAAAATGAAGTGTAGGCAGACATGGCCGTGTGAGGATCTCACACGCACATGTGCCCATCAGACACGGTCGTGTGTTTCGAAACATAGGTCCATGTGGGATCCCTAAATCCCCAAATCAGTCACACGATCGCTTAGCTCTAAATCTATAAAACCCTAATTACCAAACTCACACGCCCATGTGCTTGAGGGACACGGTCGTGTAAATTTCGATAATCTCCTCAAATCGGCCACACGCCCGTGTGGCCAGGTCGTGTGGCACCCAAAATCGGCTGGAAACCCTAATTCACAAATCTACATGGCCGTGTGCCTCAGCACATGCTCGTGTGGCAGTCGGTGAGGCTACGAAACCACCCCAATTCAGTCCCAAAAATGTCGTTTTGGCCACCAGAATCGTCCCTAACCTTTGTCCTATCAAAGTATACTGGAAAATGGATATTTCTCATCACTTCCATCGACTAAAACTCAAAATACTCGGTTTGAAATTCACTCAAGAAAACCTGAATCATAAGTTTGAAAAAACCTTTAAGCAAATTAAAAAAACAATGTAGTTACAGTTCAAATCCCACACCTGATTTCGACGATGGAGAAGACGACAGAGGAGCAGAAATCCCCGATGCCAAAAACCAACACCGAACTTTGAGTATTTTTATGAAGCGAGAAGTAAAGAAAGAAAAAGAGAAAATAGGAGAGGGAAAGTGGGAAACATGAAAAGAAATAAAATTAAGGTAAACCCGACAAAATAATCCCCAAAATAAAATAAAAATACAATAATAACTTACATAATTAAGTTTCTAAAATAAAGTTGAATAATTATTTTAATACCTAAAATAAATCTACCACTCAAAACACACACATAACACCTCGAACCCAGAACCTCAAGGTAAGCTAACAGTCACTTAACCACCAAACCAGTAGGCCTATTCTTGTCACTAAATTGCACAATTAAACACATATGTGCAATCTCCCCACTGTCCTTATGCTCAAAGCTCAAGACTTCTGGGCCCAAAATTCGGGGCGTTTCAAGCATAGGCATTTTTCATTCAAATCATGCCACCTTATTGCATTTCTAAAAAAAAAAAGCTAATTATTTATTAATTATGTCCAGAACCAGGCTTTTCAGCATATGTTTCACATCTACCAACTATCGTAAACGTTCATCTAATGTAATTTATATATATAATACCTAAGCTACCATAATCCCTCTAAATTTTTAAAGTGAGTGATATATACGTTTAATTTCATTCTAAATTATTGTAACAAGTAGTTATTTTGGCATCAAATTTAGTTATTTATTGGTTGTTATTTGCACGTCAGTTTAAACAGGAAAAAGAAAATGAATGATTCAATATGAAGCAATGAAAGTGAAATTAGAACCAACCTGATCCGGTGAAAGATAACAAAGCCTTCTTTCTCCAATTGTCAAAGGAGTAGGAGCTTAAGGAATATATGTGGGCTTGATTGGTGCAAAATATGGTATTCAAAATTCAACAATTAAAAAGGAGAAAATCCTTATAATATCATGAGATAACTAAAATTAGCTCCTAAAATAATGGGGAAGAACCTGAAACCAACTGTTTTCCTTTTTTTTATTTGGTTCAATGAGACTGAGAAAAGGCCGAGTGCTTAATTGATCATTTAATTCACTGAAGAGATAATGCCTTAATGTATTTGCCGCTTAATCTGTTTCCTGTCAAAACTGTAAGAAAATAAGTTGAATTCTAATCAGAAATGCACATAAAACTAAATTTAAAGATCGTAATCTGTTAATCTCAATCTCAATCAATGCTCTATAAGCTCAAATTTGAGTTTAATTGAATAAATTTAAGCTCGAGTTCAATTAAATTTATTTATCAATTTTTATATTAATTTCAAAGTTGAGTTCAATTTAAGATGTGCATATTTAAATTTGAGTTTGAATCCAACTCAAAAATTTAACTTAAAATTAATAAAATATATTAAACTCAATGACATAATTTAATAATATAAAACACTTATAATGTATATTAAATTTTTTTTTGATTAAGCTTAAGTATTGCTCGAATTGAGCGAATTGAGCCTGATTCCATAATTACTCCAAATTTCATATCATTGAATTTTAAGTCGCCGTCTAAGGTAGATTTCAGAGCCAAACACTAAAAATCTAGAATCGTAACCGAAAAGAAAATTAAAAAGAATTAAAAGAGAGAACTGACCGTACACTAGATTGGTTTGAAGAATCAGCATAGACCGAATACCTCATTCAGCATCGCCATTAAGATAACTCGAAATGATAATGGCACGGTAACTGTAAGAAAATAAGTAATTTACTAATCAGAAATGTAACACCCCTCACCCGTATCCAACTCCGAGACAGGGTTTGAGGCGTTACTGGACTTAAACATTCACAATAATACAAAACTGGGTTACCAAATTTCGCCCAAAATTAAATCTTTTCAAAAACATGCATTTGACCTTGTCATCTATTTAATCACTTATACCACATAACAAAACATTAACTCATACAATGAACAAATAGGCTTACAAGTCAAAATCATTATATGCCAAATCTCATGGCTATAATCAACAAATCAATATAAGCCAATACATTTGGCTAATCACAACAACATCCATCATAGGAAAAACTAAGTCCCTATACATGCCACTCACTGGTAAACATTTAATATACACATGCCAATATTCCAAGGATAATGACTCGATAGTGTGATGCTGCCTCCGACGATCTCCAACCCTGAGCTGACCTGAAAAAACGAAAAGAAATGAAAAGGAGGGAGTAAGCTTTACGCTTAGTAAGCTCACATGAAAATAATAAGCAATGCAATAACATGCTATTTTCATTTTTTTCTATTTATTCAAATTCCAGTTAAGCTATTTTCTCGAGTCATAGTAATTAAATAATTTATATCTGGACGAAACTCCAAATTAAGATCCGTAAATTTTCCCTAAAGCCTAGACTCATTTATCTTCTTGCCATAAAATTTTCAGAATTTTTGGCTTATCTAATTAGTACAGTTTATTCATTAAAGTTTCCCCTGTTTCACTATTTGACTATTCTGACCTCTCTTAGCTACGGATCAATTTTCTCCTTGTACAGAATTTATATGGCCTCCTTATTTATTTTATTTAAAACTAGCTCATTCAGGATTCCATGCATATAAATTATATCTCATAATTATTTTTTTACAATTTTTAATGATTTTTCCAATACAAAATAGGGGATCACGTAATCATTCTAAACCAGTCTCAGAAAAATCTAAATATCTCAAAATACAGAATTTCTTTACTTTTTATGTTTCTTTAATATGAAAATAGACTCAATAAGATTTAATTTCATATCTTATTAAACCTCTAATTCAATGTTCACCATTTTTGGTGATTTTTCAAAATCAGACAACTGCTTCTGTCCAAAACTGTTTTGTTGCTAAATTTACTTTTGCATAATTTCACTTACTCCATTTCATCTTATATAAGGTTCGATCAAAAATCGAGTATATTGTTCATAAATTTTCACACTTATACCTACAATTATTCATCACTTAGTCATATTCAATTACACTTAGTCATTACACGATCACATGTATTTTCAGTTAGTCAATTTCCCGTTGAACTCATCGGAATAATAATAGATACACAGTGGCCTACACATAGTACCACCATTGTAGCCGAAGTTATCTAGTGCACATAGTAGCCTACACTTAGTACTACACATGTGACCAAAACCATCACTTACACATAGTAGCCTCCACATAGTACGACACATGTGATCGAAACTATCGGGTATGCATAGTAGCCTGCACTTAGTACTACCCATGCGACCTATTCGTCTAGTACACGTAGTAGCCTACACTTAGTACTACACACGTGACCTAAAACCATCTCGTAGCTCTCTTGTACACATAGTGACCTACACTTAGTACCACACATGTGACCTAGCTACCTCATTCGTATCTTTTCTATTTCGAAGGTTCAACCGGGAATTCTCACTTTTCAACATTTTCCCAATTCATAAATTTCATGCCATCATTTTGTACAACTATCATACATTCATAAAACATGCATTTAGACATATTATGGGTTTACTTTTGGTTATTCGAACTTACTTGTCGAAATCTCGTCAGGTACAACCGTTTAGCAACTCATACAACCCATGTAATATTAATTTAACATTCAATTCATGTAACATTAATTTGCCATTCAATTTCACATAACACAACAAACATCACATTTTCCATACCATACATCAACTTCTCATAAACATATTAAATCATTCAATTTATGTCATATCAATAGAGAAGTACAATTCAAGCATAGTATTGCATTATTATTAACACACGAACTTACCTTGAATGCTGAAATGACCATTTTACCAACTTTCCTGATTTTTGATTTTCGTCTAGTTCTAGGTTCAAATCTCATTTTTTGGGGTCTAAAACATCACATTTCACTTATTTAATTATACTACTCAAAACAGTCCCTAACTCAAACTTTGGTAAAATTACAATTTTGCCCCTAAACTTTTGCATAATTATGATTTTGCCACTAGGCTCAAAAATTAAACTTTATTCCTTTTTCTTATGTTTTATGACACGCTGAACATTTTTCCCTTCTATAGCAACTTCAAATTCTTACTATAACACATAATTATGAACAATAACAACTTTTACCAATTAGCTCGTTTTACTCGTTTTCACCGAAAATCACTTAGTAAAAATCGTTCCTCTACTCATAAATATGCATAATCTACCATCAAACATCAAAATACACAATTATCTATCATGGGTAAAATTTTTGACTTTAACTATATCTCAAAATATGGTTAGAAATGGGTAGATCAAAGTACAAGGATTTCAAAAATACGAAAATCAGTAAAAACGAGACAAGAACGAACTTACTATGAAGCTTGGAAGATGAACAAACCCTAGCCATGGTGTTCCCTTGCTACATTCGTCCATGGAGAAAAAAATGAAGAAGATGATAGCTTATTTTATGTTATTTTGTCTTTATTCATTAATTAAGGCATTTTACCAAAATGCCCTTAAATACCTTACTTACAAACCATGTCTATTTTTGTCCATCAAACTTTTATGATCTAATTACTATTTAAGGACCTGTACTTTGAACCCCTATTTCAATAATTTACTTTTTGAACTAGAACACATATTTTGTAATTTATTCAATTTAGTCCTTTAAGTCTAATCGAGCACCTTAGACATATAATTTCTTCATGAAGTTATCACACAAGCATGTAAACATGTCATAGATCTTATAATAATCATAAAATAATTATTTCTACTTCGGATTCGCGGTCTCAAAACAACTGTTCCGACTAGGCCTTAATTCAAGATGTTACAAGAAATATGCCTAAAACAAAATTTAAGATGTGTAGTTTGATAATTAGAAACAAACTACCGACGGAGATGCAGCAATAGGCTGTCGATAAAAAAGCAGCAGAGGGCTACCGGCAAAGATGTAGAGGGCTGCCAATTTAGGGTAATTTGGGGAAAAAATAAAGGGAATCGGGGTAGGGGAGAAGAAATTTGAGAAAAATAAAATGGGAAATTGGGATGTTGGTTAAATTAAAATCGGGGAAATCTGAATTGGGGAAAGTAAAGGAAATTTGAGGCTAAAAAACGACGTCGTTTAAGCTGAGTTTAATAAAATTTGCGGCGCTTTTAAAAACGCCACTAAAAACAAAGCATAAAAATGGCGATGTTTTATAAACACTTAATACATATTCGCGGCATTTTTTGCTAAAACGCCGGTAACACACAACCTTTTGCGGCGTTTTGTCTAAAACACCACTAAAAATAGGGACAAAAATGTTGCCGTTTTGCACTTTTAAATACATTTTTGCGGTGTTTATATTGAAAACGCCGGTAATGCATAATATTTTACGGCGTTTTAGAGAAAATGCCACTAAACATGTAGCATAAAACGATGCCGTTCAACAATTTTTTCATACATATTAGCAGCGTTTTAACAAAAAAGCCACTATTGCTAACTTTTTTTGCAGCGATTTGACCGAAAACGCCTCTATTGTTAAACATAACTAAAATTTAATTCAAGTTATACCCTAATCTAAATTTGAGTCAACTGTTAATGCCCAAGCCAACAAGTACATTAACAGAAGAATATGATTGATAAGACACTGATTATTCAATGACTCAAATAAAACATTTTAAAACAACTAAATTAGAATGCTAACCATAATTTAAGAGAGGTAATTATGAATGCCGAAAAATTATTTTTCATAAGCCTAAAAATAAACATGAAATATATGTTTAATTGAAAAGGAAAATTAATAAACCTAAAAATGCATCATTTTGCCATTTCACTTTTTTTTTCCTCTTCTATTGTTTGTGTTTTGCTTTTTGACTTTTTAATCAATATTAAGTGCTTCCACAAATTATTATAAACATAATATTTTACATTAATATCTATATATACAAACATCAATATATATCCATATGAAATATATTTTCAAGGTTTAGAGTTTTGGGGTTTAATATTTGGGATTTAATGGATTAATGGTTTAGTGTTTGTAGTTTACGGTTTTATGGTTGAGGGTTTAGAGTTTATGGTTTAAGGTTTAAGATTTAGAGTTTATGGGTTTAGGGTTTAGGGATAAATAGATGCACAATCAGAAATTTTTTAGGGGCTGAAATTAAATTGTAAGTAAAAAATGCAATCTCATCATTTTGATAGCATATTTTTTTTATAATTTTTTAATGATTAAATCAATTTTTTTTCCATTTTCAGAGGGACAAAGGACAATTTTACCTTTAAATTTTTAAAAAAATTCAAAAGGCCTAAATGATAAATTTTTCCTTTTAAGGGGGCCGAGACCCTTTCAGCCCCCTAGTTATGCCCCTAAATGTATATTAATTATAGGGTTTAGGATTTAATTGAATATGATTCACTTGAGATTGTCAAAACTCGAATTCAAGTTGGATTTGTAATTTGAGACGTAGATTTTTATTTAAGTTGGATTCAGTTTTATAAGATTCAAAATAAAAATAGAGGCATTCAAAAGTAGTTGATTAAGTTTGATTTTGAAATTTTGGGGAGGGGGAACTGATTTTTAGAAAAAGACCAAGGCATTTTGGGGATAACAAAATAGAGTTGTTTTGCAAAAAATAATACATATTCGCGGCATTTGGACTAAAAACGTCACTATTGCTCAGCTTTTAGAGGTGTTTGGACCAAAAACGCCACTATTGCTCAACTTTTAGCGGCGTTTAAACCAAAAACGCCACTATTTTTCAGCTTTTAGCGGTGTTTGGTCTTAAAATGCCACTATTGCTCAACTTTTTGCGGCGTTTTCCTTCTAGCGCCACTAATATATTACATTTGCGGCGTTTTTTATCCAAGCGCCACTAAAAACCCCGCTAAAGGTCTATTTTCCTATAGTGAATACTAGACATTCTATCACATGCGCATGCGTGTGAAAATCACGTATTTAGAACACATATTTGTGTTTGAAAGTATTATACAATAAATAATGAAAAGACTAAAGTACCATCCAATAATATAATATGAAAGGATATTTTTATAACAACTCAATCAAGAAATAAAAAAAAAAGAGTACATATATGCAATTTTTAGGTGATGCTATTTTCTTTTTGTTATTTATTTATTTTGCTAGATCAAAAGAGTTAAATTCAATATATTTGAATGTTTAGAGAGATTTAAATTAAATTTTTGTAATTAATAAAAATATAATATATGTAAAAATAAAATAAAAGATAAAAAATACTTTAATTAAAATTAAGAACTTTAATGGCTTATTTAACTAAAAAAATAAATATTAGTAGGGTGTTCAAAAATATCATACCCAAGATACCCGACCCGTTGACCAAGTAAAAAAATAAATGGGTATTTTTTATTTTTAAAAAAATTATGGGTTGGGTACTTGACCCTTTATTTTTTATGAGTTCATAGGTCGGGCGGAGGCCACAATTTCTAAATTCCACAGGTACTGAACATGGCTTGTAACATCCGAGATTAGGGGTTATGCGTTCGTGCCTAATTCATAAGTTAGTAGGTTTTGGTAGTGTTGGAAGTGTATTAAGGGTTTTTAGAATTCTAGGATGGAAGAAGAAAGCTTTGGAAAATTATTGGTTTTTAAGTAAAAAGGGGAGCTAGGTAAATGAGGCTTTAAAAGAAACTCCGTGTGAAGCATGACACAAGGAACCATGTGGTAAAATGGCATGTTTTATGAATTATGAATGTGTTATGTGAATTCTAAAAATAAGGAAATGTATGGAAATGTAAGGAAATGTAAGGAGATGTATGCAAATGTATGGAAATGTAAGGAAATGTAAGGAAATGCCTTGTCTTGGAAATGTAAGGAAATGTAAGAAAATGTCTTGTCTTGGAAATGTAGGGAAATGTGTTGGAAATGTAAGGAAATGTCTTGTCTTGGAAATGTAGGGAAATGTGTTGGAAATGTAAGGAAATGTCTTGTCTTGGAAATGTGAGGAAATGTCCTAGAAATGTAAGGAAATGATGTGAAAATGATTCAAAAGAGGAAAGTAAACATTTCTGAAAACTTGGAAATGTAAGGAAATGTCAAGTTTAAAGAGGCAAACGAAAATTTTTGGAAACTTGGAAATGAAAGGAAATGTCAAGTTTTAAAGCTTAAAAAGAGGAAATTAAGGCAAGGTGGCCTTAAGAAAATTAGTAGGAAGAATTTGGCACACAAACAGGCTTGGAAAAGTGGCCTGGAAATGCCACTTAAGGCCCAAGTAAGTGACGCCACCTACATGAGCAAGTGGGCCTGAGTTCGAGTCACATGGGAAGCAAATAAAAGAAATTTTATTTTTGATTCCAGAAGACTGAGGTGGACGGACATGCGTTTAGAAAGGAGGTGTTATCTTTTCATAAATATTCGATTAAAAAGGTGATAAATAAAGGATTTTTAAATTAGATTATTTTGAAGAGATAAATGTTGGATTAAACTCTTTTATTTATGATAATTAAAGGATAAAGTTATCAGATAGAGGAATGGTGGCCAAGTAAGGGACTTTGAATTATCTTTTATTTTAAGTGATAATTAAAAAGATAAATAAGGGATTATTCTTTAATTTTTAAATAAGGAGATAAGGAGGAAAATAAGGAAGAGTGGTGGCCAAGTAAGGGACTCTAGCCTAGTAATTTCGGCTATAAAAGGAAAAGAGAGGCCAACCTTCATTCTTCCTTTTCTCTTTTGTTCATCTCACAAATTCTCTAGCAAAATTCTCTCTCTCTGTTTTGCCAAACCAAAATACCTTGTGTTCTAGCCTAATCCTCCATCTTTATTCTTCCTTTCTTTTCTTTCTAATCTCTCCAAAAGCCGAAAGTTGTGAGAGCATCATTTAGCCATAGCCGAATCTCTGAAAGTTGAAGTGAAGGTGCAATTGATTTCTTCAAATAAGGGTAAGATCCAAGTTTGGTTTCCATTCTTTTATATTTTAGACTTATCAAAATTTAGGGACTAATTCCTATTATTGATCTTGGCCGAATCATGGAAGGAAAGTTTGGGATTTACTAAGTGTCGACTACAAGGAAGGAGAAGTTCTTTTCCGAAGGTACACCATAGGCGCGTGTTCCCTAGTTATTCGGTGAATTTCGGATTTAAGAATTTAAGTTAAGTCATATTTAACATCTGGCTAAGGGTTATTTGTTGTGAATAAATGTTAGAAATTGATCTAACATGTAGTTATAGGGATTTCGACAGAGGATACAAAGATTTTGGATTTGAGAATTTCAAGGTAAGTTTAAGAATACTAATCCTACTAGGATTTGGATTTATGGTCGAATGGCTTTTTATTAAAATAGTAAGTGAATAATCAAATGTAGGGATTAAGGATCTAAGCGGTAGATCAGATTTCGAGATCTCAAGGAATTTGCTAAGTGAATCAGGTGTGTACCCCACACTACTTTATAATATGTATTATGGCTATGTTTTTTAATATATGTGTTATTAAGTATATGAAAGTGGCTAAAGTACCATGATATGGTACTAAGTACTGTGCACGTTTCCTACTTCTACTAGGATTACGAAATATGTTATATTTAACATGTGAAAAGTGACATGAATGTGAATTTAAGTATGATATGCATAATATGAATAATATGGGGCATTCGGGTTATAGGAGAAAGGGGAAGTGAATGTGGTGACTTCGGTCTCACTATCTGAATGTCGTGACTTCGGTCACATTATCTGAATGTGGTGACTTCGGTCACATTATCTGAATGTGGTAACTTCAGTTACATTATCTGAATGTGGTGTCTCATGACACAATTATCTGGTGGCTATGCCACGAATTTATATGGGCGATGAGCACGTCGACTGCAGTGACTGCCTTCGATGGTGTGTAGCGGAAGGAGGGTTGATTTAGTAGTCCCCACGGTGTGACTGGCAGGTACGGGTGTGTGTAGCGGATGGACAATTAGGTTTGGGTTTGGGAATGCATCATAACTTGTATTTTATGTTTTGAATGTGTAACTATTGTATGCCTGATTCTATTATGATTTAGTGTCGTGTACACATTGAGTCTGTTTGACTCACCCCGTTGTGGGAACATTTTTGTGTGATGATCAAGAATGGACCTGGTCATGGAGCTTAAAGGTGGCCATGCACAGCAAGAAATTTTACGATTTGGACTTTTATTTTTACTTAAGTACTTTCAATTATTTGGATTTATTTGATGTAATAAGGCCATAGGGAACTATTTTATTTTACATTTATTTTATTTATTATGTTTACAAATTTTTATCAATTAAAGTTTAAGTAAAATTTCTTTTAAAATAAACCCTAAATGTTTTGTCACCTTAAATAAATGGATTTCAATGTAAGAAAAATTGGTTTTCAACACAAGCCCAACCCAAACCATATTTTCTTTAAAATCGCACAAGTTTTCTCTAAGTAACAAAGAACTTTGAAACCGGTTTTCTTGAGGAACATACCAAATCTAGTCAAAGCTCGTGGGCCGGGTTTAGGGTGTTTCAGTTTGGTATCAGAGCCCAATTTTAAACTTTCGGCCTGTGGGCTAAGGCCCAAAACGTTTTCAAATCGAGCCCAAATGAGTTTTATGAAAGTATTTTTGAAGAGGAGCAAGTTTTCTGGCGTGGCACCCAAGTCTTCGACCCGCAGTCCTCCAGGTAAGTACTTCTATCCACTTGTGTGATTTATTGAATGATCTGTAGAAGGGTAGAAATGGAACGTAGAATAGTATGATAGGTACTTGAACCCTAGGATTAATTTACCCCAACTATCACATAAGACTTAAGGACCATTAAACAAACCTATGACTTAGTCGCCGAGTTAGGGTGTGGCAACCCCTGTGCGCATGTCTAGGATTGGATCCGGAAGAGCCTGGTACTTAAGCAGTCCTAGTGACTCACCTCCTCTTCGCTGGAATCCTACCTGGTGCGTAGCTTCGGTTCACCCTAACCAAGAGGACTCAGTTACAGGCTAAACGCAATAACTAAAACCCGAAAGGGAACTAGCCGTATATTTATAAAAACCCTAGTTTTAAAACTCTTAAAATTACCCTTTTAATTAGTGAGAACTATTTTTACAAAAATTTTTTGAAAAATTTCCGATTTATAAAAATTACTTAAATACCCCTGGTTGTGAAATTACAAAAATACCCTTGGTTTATGAAATTCCCAAAATACCCACAGTTCTTATCAAGATTTCATTACTTTATAAATGTTCAAAAACCCTAATTTGCAAATTATCAAAATATCTTGATTTTGGAAAATTTCGAAATCGCCCCTGACGTACAAAATTACCAAAAAAACCTGATTTCCAAAATTTTTGCAACATCACTGTTTTGGAAAGTACAATTCTCAAAAAGAACCCTCAAAGTTTTGCAACTTTTGAAATATCCCTGATTTACCAAAATACCCCTAAGGTCCAAAATTACCAAAATGCCCCCGGATTTCAAAATTTTTCCAAAATACCCCGGGAATTTAAAAATACCAAAATACTTTGTGACAAAATCACCAAGGAACTTTTTCTTTTGAAAAATTACGAACATACCCCTGGGTAGTGGAAAAACAACAATAATGAAAACTACAACATTTCTCTGAATGAACGAAAGTTCATAATTGGTTGATGAATGTGAACGTGACTTTCTGAATAGTGAACTTGAACTGAGAACTTTGTTTGATCGAAAGAACCACTTTTAAACATCTCTTTTCATAAAGCTGTTTCGCGGTTAATCGGTGAAACAAAAGTTTTGATGCATAAAACTCGTTAACCGCATTAAATCGCGACGTTAGAAATAAGTTCTAGGGGACGTGAACTTAGAGATTGTGCCTAAAAGGTATGATGGCTCTATTAAGATCAGAGTGCGCAGTGTAAGCATAGTGCGGTGAGAAGGATTGTACGACTGTTAGTAAGTAATTTCGAGGACGAAATTATTTTTAAGGAGGTTAGAACTATAACATCCTAGATTAGGGGTTATGCGTTCGTGCCTAATTCATGAGTTAGTAGGTTTTGGCAGTGTTGGAAGTGTATTAAGGGTTTTTAGAATTCTAGGATGGAAGAAGAAAGCTTTGGAAAATTATTGGTTTTTAAGTAAAAAGGGGAGCTAGGTAAATGAAGCTTTAAAAGAAACTCCGTGTGAAGCATGACACAAGGAACCATGTGGTAAAATGGCATGTTTTATGAATTATGAATGTGTTATGTGAATTTTAAAAATAAGGAAATGTATGGAAATGTAAGGAAATGTAAGGAAATGTATGCAAATGTATGGAAATGTAAGGAAATGTAAGGAAATGCCTTGTCTTGGAAATGTAAGGAAATGTAAGAAAATGTCTTGTCTTGGAAATGTAGGGAAATGTGTTGGAAATGTAAGGAAATGTCTTGTCTTGGAAATGTAGGGAAATGTGTTGGAAATGTAAGGAAATGTCTTGTCTTGGAAATGTGAGGAAATGTCCTAGAAATGTAAGGAAATGATATGGAAATGGTTCAAAAGAGGAAAGTAAACATTTCTGAAAACTTGGAAATGTAAGGAAATGTCAAGTTTAAAGAGGCAAACAAAAATTTTTGGAAACTTGGAAATGAAAGGAAATGTCAAGTTTTAAAGATTAAAAAGAGGATATTAAGGCAAGGTGGCCTTAAGAAAATTAGTAGGAAGAATTTGGCACACAAACTTGAAGCTTGGAAAAGTGGCCTGGAAATGCCACTTAAGGCCAGGTAAGTGACGCCACCTACATGAGCAAGTGGGCTCTGAGTTCGAAGTCACATGGGAAGCAAATAAAAGAAATTTTATTTTTGCTTCCAGAGGACTGAGGTGGACGGCACATGCTTCTAGAAAGGAGGTGTTATCTTTTCATAAATATTCGATTAAAAAGGTGATAAATAAAGGATTTTTAAATTGGATTATTTTGAAGAGATAAATGTTGGATTAAACTCTTTTATTTATGATAATTAAAGGATAAAGTTATCAGATAGAGGAATGGTGGCCAAGTAAGGGACTTTGAATTATCTTTTATTTTAGGTGATAATTAAAAAGATAAATAAGGGATTATTCTTTAATTTTTAAATAAGGAGATAAGGAGGAAAATAAGGAAGAGTGGTGGCCAAGTAAGGGACTCTAGCCTAGTAATTTCGGCTATAAAAGGAAAAGAGAGGCCAACCTTCATTCTTCCTTTTCTCTTTGTTCATCTGTCAAATTCTCTAGCAAAATTCTCTCTTCTCTGTTTTGCCAAACCAAAATACCTTGTGTTCTAGCCGAATCCTCCATCTTTATTCTTCCTTTTCTTTTCTTTCTAATCTCTCCAAAAGCCGAAAGTTGTGAGAGCATCATTTAGCCATAGCCGAATCTCTGAAAGTTGAAGTGAAGGTGCAATCGATTTCTTCAAATAAGGGTAAGATCCAAGTTTGGTTTCCATTCTTTTATATTTTAGACTTATCGAAATTTAGGGTCTAATTCCTATTATTGATCTTGGCCGAATCATGGAAGGAAAGTTTCGGGATTTATTAAGTGTCGACTTCGGTCTCATTATCTGAATGTGGTGACTTTGGTCACATTATCTGAATGTGGTGACTTCGGTCACATTATCTGAATGTGGTAACTTCGGTTACATTATCTGAATGTGGTGTCTCATGACACAATTATCTGGTGGCTATGCCACGAATTTATATGGGCGATGAGCACGTCGACTGCAGCGACTGCCTTCGATGGTGTGTAGCGGAAGGAGGGTTGATTTAGTAGTCCCCACGGTGTGTAGTGGTGCTGGGTGTGTAGCGGATGGACAATTAGGTTTGGGTTTGGGAATGCATCATAACTTGTATTTTATGTTTTGAATGTGTAACTATTGTATGCCTGATTCTATTATGATTTAGTGTCATGTACACATTGAGTTTGTTTGACTCACCCCATTGTGGGAACATTTTTCAGGTGATGATCAGTAATAGACCGGGTCGGTGGGAGCTTAAAGGTGGCCATGCACAGCAAGAAATTTTATGATTTGGACTTTTATTTTTACTTAAGTACTTTCAATTATTTGGATTTATTTGATGTAATAAGGCCATAGGGAACTATTTTATTTTACATTTATTTTATTTATTATGTTTACAAATTTTTATCAATTAAAGTTTAAGTAAAATTTCTTTTAAAATAAACCCTAAATGTTTTGTCACCTTAAATAAATGGATTTCAATGTAAGAAAAATTGGTTTTCAACACAAGCCCAACCCAAACCATATTTTCTTTAAAATCGCACAAGTTTTCTCTAAGTAACAAAGAACTTTGAAACCGGTTTTCTTGAGGAACATACCAAATCTGGTCAAAGCTCGTGGGCCGGGTTTGGGGTGTTTCATGGCTACCTATGTGTATTTGTATTTTTTTATTTTTAAATTATTTATATTTTTTAGTTAAAACTTAAATTGATTCCCAATTTTTTACACTAATTACTAAATCGCTATCCCACTCGTTCAATTCTCCCACGCAAATCATCCCCGTCAAACCTACTCTCACTGATCGACTGGCCATCTGTGACCACCTGTCATCCGCAGTCTGACTGCTCCCACCATCGCCGCTCGTCGCCGTCTCAAAGCTCAAGTAAGCACTACTGTTCAATATTTTAGTCTACCTGTCTTCTTTTCATCTCTTCTCAAGCTTCTCTGTTTTGTTCTGTTGTTGTTTGTTTTTTGTTTGTTTTCTCTTTGATATACTAGTCAATCAGTTTGAGCTTTTTGTTTTTCTATTTCACTATGGTTCTTTGCAAATCTTTTGGGTGATAGAAAATTAGAAATTATGGATATTTTATAACAACCGTAAATGCTAGAGCTTGATATTTTGTAACAGCCCCATTTTCAGTGGTGACGGAATAGTAGTTTCGGGACCACAAATTTCTGTCGTGCCGACTCGTAAATATCTTTTTAGAATATTTATAGAGTCATTAGAGTCATATTAAAATTTGGCTTAGAAATATTAACATTTAGATAGTTAATTAAAGAAAAAGGACTAAATTAAAAAAGGTGCAAAAGTTAGTAATTAGTTTAATTAAATGACTAATTAGCCTATTAACTACATGAGGAGGGACCAATATAGCAATTAGTCCCTAATAGCTAATGTTGGACTGCTAAGTAAGTGAAAATAATAAATTAATGTACAATAGATGGCAAATTTGTAATTAAAATGAAATTAAAACAAGTAAAGTTAAAGAAAAAAGTTTTCTTCTTCATTTTCACATTCCATAGCCGAAATTCAAATTTTTTGAGCTAGGAGAATCAGCCAAACAAATTTCTTTGCATGTGAGTTGAATTTCATTTCTTGTAATTTTTATTTTTTTTGAGGTCGTTGCAACTAGGTCTAGCTAGCTCATACCTTCGTTTTTTATTCTTGTTAAAAATTTTAGAAGTTACCATTGATAAATATTGAATGTTTTTTATGAACACCATGTATTAGGAGCTTTGAGTATGTTATTTGATGAATTTGTAAAGTGATTTTTGTTAGATTTTGATATTAGGATTAAATGGTGAAAATGTCAAAATATTAGGGTTTGATAGTGAATTTGATATTTATTAGGGGCTATTGGAGGGCCTAGTATATTTGAATAAAATATTTCTTTGAGAAAATCGGTTAAGTTGATGAATTTCGAGTTAAGGGGACTAAATTACAAAAATTGTAAAAGTTTGGGGCAATTTTGTAAATTTAAAAAACGGTATTAATTGTAAAATGGATTTGAAATGAAATATATGTGTAACACCCCTTACCCGAAGCCCTTACCGGAATCGAGTACGTGGCATTACTAGACTTGACTATTAACTTAAGGTGTAAAATTTTAAAGCTGTCCAACTGTGTCATGCTGACTAAATCGACCATAACTCGAGTTATAAAACTCGAAATTTAGATCCGTAAATTTTCCTTGAAACTAGACTCATATAAAATTTCACCATAATTTTTCCAGAATTTTTCATGTGATCAATTAGTACATTTTATTCATCAAAGTTACCCTTATTACACTGTCTAACAATTCTGACCTGTCTCTACAAAAATATAGTTATCTCATTGCACAATTTTCATATACTGTTCTAGTTTATACCAATGAAAAATAGACTCAATAAGGGTTCTACACATATAACCCATGCTTCCTAATTATTTTTGTACAATTTTTGACAATTTTTCCAAAACAGAACAGTGACTCACGAATGCATTCAGAGCAGGTCTCACTAAAACTTAATTATCTCATAATATATAAATCTTTTGCCTACTCTGTTTCTTCCATGTAAAAATAGACACAATAAGGATTAATTCTATACTTCATTGACCATCTAATTCAACTTATCCTATTTTTGGTGATTTTTCTAACTCACATCACTGCTGTAACTAAAGACTGTTTCTATACTAAATATGCTTACTAGCTTATAACCTGGATATACTCACATGCAATTCATACTCTCCATGCATTTTTAATCACTTACGAAGATAGCTTGTACTTAAAACATTCACATGATATTCTAACATCATCGATTTAAAGGAGTATCACTATTACCCACATTTATGACAAAACCCCAAAACATACATAACCAAATATTTAGCCATATTCGCATCGCATGGTATATATACAAGGTCAAACATCGTATATTTGTAAAACTTCATCTAGCCTATACATGCCTTCTAAGTCGCAACCAAAAATTCAAAATACCAAAGGAAGGCGATAGTGTGGATGACTTCTTGAAGATCCTTCACGAGCCCGCAACGTGACCAAAATCTATAAAACAAAGAAGAACATTTCACGTAATTAAGCTTACTAGCTTAGTAAGTCCTAACTCATGATAATAAAACATTTATACTTGAAAACCAATTGTTCCATAATAGCACATTCTAACTCGAATTCCATCATATAACATCCATCAATATTAATTTCAAACACATATAACACAATTCTCACAATATTAATTTAACCTGTAATGTTAAGCATACATACCTTACATGCTTACCAAACGTAAACCCAATAAATTAACTTTAAGTTATCTTGAACAACGATTCGATTTATCTTTGGTAAAGTACGCCACCGGCATCAAGCTCGCTAGGCATAAAAGCCCGTAAAGTAACACCGCACAAGGCACGCTAGGCAAAAGCCCGATAAATAACACCGGCAGACAAGGCCGCTAGGCATAAAGCCCGATTAATGTCACCAAGACGAGGCACGCTAGGCATAAAGCCCGATTAATGTCACCAAGCACGAGGCCCGCTAGGCATAAAGCCCGAATGTCGAATATTATTATATGCTTTTCACATTTCACTATCACATATCGAATCATAAACATTTATTCCCATTGCAATAAATAAATTTGAAATCAATCTAATCCATCATTATCACATTCGCCAACTCATGGTTTTACACCAAGCTTATACAAATTTTATCATTCACTAGATATGTAAATGATCTTTAAATAATAAGTAGCTCAAGAACTTACTCATTCACCTTGCATTAGCCAAAATAATTTCCATCATATACTCAACATAAATCATCAACCAATATGTAGATATACATTCGCCATGATGCAATTGGATATTAACATTTATCAATTTTTAATAGTCAAGATAACCATAATTTATTCTTTGACATAATTTAACTAAAGGACCTACCTCGGTTGTCGATAGTCCATGCGAATCGGCTATTCGAGAACCTTCGTCTTTCCCTGGTCTAATTCCGTCTTTCTTTGCTCTTGATCTAAAACACATTAGAATTTAGCTCATTTAATCTCATTTCATCTCAATTTAGTCCCAAAACACCCAAATGGGCAATTTACCATTTTGCCCCTAATATTTCCCATTTTTACAATTTAGTCCTATTTGCACAAAACACAAAATATGCAAAATTTTCCAACATCCTAGTTTGGCGAATCTTCATTATAGTCATAGGTGTCCATGCATTTCATTTATTTGACATTTTAATCCTTCACAACTTTATTCTTTTCAATTTAGCCCTATATACTCAAAATTATCAAAAATTCCAATACAAAACTTGTAAATCTTTAACATACATTCAATTTAAAACCATCAAACATCAAAACTATCCAAGCATGTTAATGGCCGAATCTTAAATACATAGTATTTTCAAAATTTAAACATGGGTTGTATAGGATTTAAAGCAAGCATTCCAAATATGCAAAAATTTTCAAAAACTAAATAAAACACATACCCTTAATTAAGTCCCAAAGTGCCGAAATTTTCAAGCTCCTACAATGGAGTTCTTCATCCAAGTTTCGGCCAAGAAGATGAGTAAGGTAAGGTTCTCTTTCATCCCACTTGTTTTTATTATTTAATGATAAAACAAACACATTTTTATTAACATTATTTTAACACCTTAACATAAACTATCTAATAAGCTAACTTAACAATAATTTGGACTTATAAAGGCCCATTGCCGTCCCTTACTATGGTGAATGGGCTAATTGCCCTTTTGGTACACCCACTTAAAAAGCCAAAATCAATTTAGTACTCTTCACTTAAGCATGCAACTTTTTCGCTTTTCTCGAT
This sequence comes from Gossypium bickii, assembly GCA_025503065.1. Classification (NCBI taxonomy): domain Eukaryota; kingdom Viridiplantae; phylum Streptophyta; class Magnoliopsida; order Malvales; family Malvaceae; genus Gossypium; species Gossypium bickii. Next base: position 56,383,129 of record CP106713.1, on the reverse strand, counting down.
TAAATCCTTTTTATCAAATTGAGCACTTAAAAGACTAAATTTTTCTACGAAATTTTCACACTCACTAAATCACATATAACAAACACAAAATATAATATTAAAAAAATCTCTCAAGCTCGGATTCGTGGTCCCGAAACCACCGTTCCGATTTGGGTCAAAATTGGTCTGTTACAATATGCTAATAATTGAATAATTTGACATTATAGATTAAGATTTTGTAGATATTCAAGGAAAAGGAAAAATAGCGGAATAGTTCCTAAACTTCTGCAATTTTTACGATTCTGTAACACCCTTACCTGTGTTTGACGCCGGAACAGGGTACGAGGCATTACCTAACTTAAACACATACTAACATACATTTCCGGGTCATAAAGGGTCGTTCGAATTTAAAACTTTTCAAACTTCATGTTAAAGTCCATAATATGGGCCTATGAGGCCCAAAACATACTTTAGAAACAGTTCGGGACCAAACCGAGTTCCTTAGAAAACTTTAGAAAATTTCATTGAAAATGTAACATCCTGAATTTTTGGGCCTATGCGTTTAATGGGCGAATATGTTTAATATGTTAATTTAAGTAATAGGGGTCCAAATTGGGCTCAGAATTAGGCAAAGGCCTTGGTTAAATTATTAGATTGGGCATTATAGAGTTAAAAGAATGGTAATTATGTTTAAAATACCAACGTGGGCTTGTGGCCCAATAAAAGGTGACGCTGTAAGGGAATTAGAAGGTGACGCCACACACAAGGAGTTAGGGGCCCAAAATTTAGGTTTAATGAAGCCCAAATCTTTTAATTTAAGTGAGTTAAATTTTGGCATTAAGACTTGATGAGGTGGACGACTACAAGGCTTAAAAATAGGAAGATATATTTGGATTTTATAATTGATAATATAAAAGATAAAAAGGAGAAAAGATAGGAGCCTATCTACAAGGAGAGTGATGGCCGAAAATCCACCACAGAGAGGAGTAAAGAAATTGGCTACTGCATGGCAAAGGGGTGCCAAATTTTCCCTTTTATTTAGCTTGAATTTTAATTAAATAGGAAGGGCGTTTTCGGTTTTATACAGGAGGTGCCGAAAATCCTATTAATAAGGGGGATAGCTCATTGATTCTGACACTTAAAACCTTAATTCTCTGCTCATTCCTTGTGCCGAAATTCCCTAGCCTCTTCCTCTCCAATTTCTCTTCTTCAATTTCTTCAAAAGCCGAAACCTTTTCTCCATTCTTCTTTCCCTTGTGCCGATTTCTCTAAAAAGCCGAAACCTCTATAGTTTTTCTTTATTCATCCTATTTGTGAGTTAAATCTATTCTTCTGGCATTTAAAATCTATTACTTTGGCATTGCCGAATCCTCTTTCTAGTGCTAGCCGAAATCCCTGTGTTAAGGTAAATGTCGAATTCTGCTAGTTTCTCATATTCTATTCCGGTTTCTGAAAGGCAAAAGCCGAAAAAGCTAATAGTTAATGGATTTATGATGGGCGGCAATTCAGGATTTGAAGAAAGCTTGGTCAATTAGATCTAAAAGCCGAAAATAGCTAGTCTCTACTTTCGGGATTTTTAAGGTAAGAAGATTTTCTCAGATTTCTATTAGATTTCATCATTATATACAAGATCTTAATGTTACAATGAGGATTAACGATTAAATATTATGATAGTAGTTTTGATAAGGACTTGTGATGGACTTAAATATGGATCAGGCAAAGGAGAAAATCCTAAGTTTAAGAAAAGAGCGAGATATGCCATTCGAGATTGGCCACTTGTTTGTGGATCAAGCTTTCAACAACACCTTAGGCAGATAGCGGTTGTGACGACTAAGGATAGCGTCGATATAGAAAGCATCGTTTTATCGGTAATTAGGTGTGTAGATCCTTATCACATAAGTTTTATTTTGTATTATACTGTTGAAATGAAAAGCGGAAAATGAGGCTGTATGAACAGTCGTGTGTAGATCCTTATCACATAAGTTTTATTTTGTATTATACCTGTTAGGGGCTGAAAAGCCGGAAAATGAGGCTGTATGAACAGTCGTGTGTAGATCCTTATCACATAAGTTTTATTTTGTATTATACTGTTAGAAATGAAAAGCCGAGAAAATGAGGTCAGATGAACAATGTGTGTAGATCTCTAACACACTACTAATAAACTTGTATGTATATCTATTTATGCATGTTATGGGCTAAAAAGCCGGAACAATGCTGTATAGACAGCCGAATGGAACCCTAAAAGGGTTAGGCAAGGATGCCAGGTACGTAAACATGGAACTCCCTATGTGTATCGAAAAATATTTAAGTTTGCATGATGTTTTCTTATGTATGTATGCATGGGGTGGGAATGATGATAATTGAAGGGGAAGTGCATGATAGGTCACTTGGTGATCGGTGGTAGAAATCCAACATAATATAAATGTAAGGTCACATAGTGATCGGTGGCTATGCGACATTTAGTGATTCCTACTTGATAGGAATAGGCAGTTCAGCTGTCGTTTTGGTGTGTAGCGAATGGAAGGTTGATTGTAGAAATCCCCAAGGTGTGATGGTTGGTACGGGTTGGTGTGTAGAGGATGGAAACCTAGGATGGGTTGGGTTATGCATTCCTTATTGTTTATTATGTGATTATGAATGATGCCTTCCTGTATGGGCCAGGGCCCATAATGTGTTTGTGGGCTCAGGTCGATGTGTGTTTTGTGATTTATACACAGAGTCTTTGTGACTCACGCTTTCTTTTCCCTAACTTTTCAGATGAGCAGTAGATCGTGGACATGGGAGCCGAGACGGACTCGAGGGGCCATCAAGTTTTTATTTCTATAGATTATTTTCGGTTTTTCTTTTAAGTTTTATTTTGGGAATATTTAGGTAATAAGGCCCCATAGTTTATATTCGCCTAAGTAGTTTTTTAAATATTTGCAACTTATGAAATTTTGTCAAAGGTTTAATTATTCACAATAACAATAATACAAGGGTTTTTTTTTAATGTCGCTTATTTATTAATTACTGCCTAATAAATCTACGATTTCCAAAACCAACAAAGCAAAAGTTTTCAATGTACAACCCGTAGCATACCAGATCCGGTCGAAACGTATGGGCCGGGTTTAGGGTGTTACATTTTGGTATCAGAGCCCAGTTCAAAACTCGGGCTGTGAAATGGGTCTAGTAATTTTTTGAAAAGTTGATGTGGATTTGAAAATGTTTTGGATGAAGATTTGGCCTTCGAGTCTACCGGCACCCGATCCACCCAGGTAAGTATTCTAAACTCCTGATTGTGATATATATGTGGGCTTAATGGGCTTGAGGGACGTAGACTAGTATGATAGTACTAATGGACTTTAGGCCTAGATAAACAACTCTTCAATTCCATAAGACTTAATCCAACTAAACAAACCCGTGAACAAGTCGATGGGTCGGGGTGTGGCAACAGATATACACGCATGTGTCAGGATTGGATTCAGGAAGAGCTTGGTACTTAGCGGATCCTAGTGACTCACCTCCTCTTCGTTGGAATCCTACCTAGTGCGTAGTGACTGTTCACCCTAACAATGAGGACTTGTTGATGGGCTAAACCTTATAATTAAAACCCGAAAGGGACCAGCCACCCTATTTTAAAAAAAAAAATCCCAAGTTTTGTAAAATTTTCGAAATACACTTGATTTGAGAAAATTTCCAACCAACCATGAATTTATAAAGTACCTATGTTTTCAAAACTTACTCAAAAACCTCAGGATTACAAGAGTAACCTGAATTATGAAACTAGATTTTTCAATGTACCCCTGCTTAAAAAAAGAACACGACAGCAACAACAACATCAAAATATCCCTGGATTTAAAAAAATTACCAAATTACCCTTTTTTTGCAAAATGACCAAAATATCCTTGACTTGTGTAAATACCAAAATACCTCTGGACTATAAAATTACCAAAATACCCCCAGGATTCCAAATTATCGAAATACTCCCAGATTTCAAAATTACTGAAATACACTCAGATTTTAAAATTACCAAAATACCCTTATTTCCCAAAATCACCAAGGAACCCTATTTTGAAAAATTACGAAAATACCCCTGTAGGATGAATTACGAAAATACCCTTGGGTAGTGAAACAACGCAAACATCCTTATGTGATGATTGTGAGTTCATGGATGTTATATGTTTGTTGATATGTAGTGGTTGAATGTATGTGGTTTCTAGAATTAGGAGATAAACTTGAGACTGAAACTGTAGATAGGTTCGAATTCGAAAGAACTACTCTTAAAACTACTTCCCATAAGATTGTTCATGTTTAATCAGTGAAAGAAATTAATAATTCATAAAATTCCTAATCAGATAAACGTGAATCGGTAGAATGAGTACAAGGGGACGAGGACGCTCTAGATGCGAATACCGGTGCGTACTCTATCATAGTACACTAAGTGTTTCTTTTGGCTTTAGAATCAGAGTTCACAGCGAAAGCATAGTGGAAAGACTTGGGTAGTACGATTAATAGTTAGTTGGAAATTTCGAGGATGAAATTTCTTTAAAGGAAGCGAATCAGTAACATCCTCGAATTTTTTGGGCCTATGCGTTTAATGGGTGAATATGTTTAATATGTTAATTTAAGTAATAGGGGTCCAAATTAGGCTTTAATTAGGCAAAGGCCTTGGTTAAATTATTAGATTGGGCATTATAGAGTTAAAAGAATGGTAATTATGTTTAAAATACCAACGTGGGCTTGTGGCCCAACAAAAGGTGGCACTGTAAGGGAATTAGAAGGTGACGCCACACACAAGGAGTTAGGGGCCCAAAATTTAGGTTTAATGAAGCCCAAATCTTTTAATTTAAGTGAGTTAAATTTTGGCATTAAGATTTGATGAGGTGGACGGCTACAAGGCTTAAAAATAGGAAGATATATTTGGATTTTATAATTGATAATATAGAAGATAAAAAGGAGAAAAGATAGGAGCCTATCTACAAGGAGAGTGATGGCCAAAAATCCACCACTGAAGGAGTAAAGAAATCGGCAACTGCATGGCAAAGGGGTGCCAAATTTTCCCTTTTATTTAGCTTGAATTTTAATTAATTAGGTAGGGCGTTTTCGATTTTATATAGGAGGTGCCGAAAATCCTAGAAATAGGGGGATAGCTCCTTGATTCTGACACTTAAAACCCTAATTCTCTCCTCATTCCTTGTGCCGAAAATCCTTAGCCTCTTCCTCTCCAATTTCTCTTTTTCAATTTCTTCAAAAGCCGAAACCTTTTCTCCATTCTTCTTTCCCTTGTGCCGATTTCTATAAAAAGCCGAAACTTCTATAGTTTTTCTTTATTCATCCTATTTGTGAGTTAAATCTATTCTTCCGGCATTTAAAATCTATTACTTTGGCATTGCCGAATCCTCTTTCTAGTGCTAGCTGAAATCCCTGTGTTAAGGTAAGTGTCGAATTCTGCTAGCTTCTCATATTCTATTCCGGTTTCTAAAAGGCAAAAGCCGAAAGAGCTAATAGTTAATGGTTTTATGATGAGCTAGTCTCCACTTTTGGGATTTTTAAGGTAAGAAGATTTTCTTAGATTCCTATTAAATTTCATCATTATATACAAGATCTTAATGTTACAATGAGAATTAACAATTAAATATTGTGATAGTAGTTCTGATAAGGACTTGTGATGGAATTAAATATGGATTAGGCAAAGGAGAAAATCCCTGAGTTTAAGAAAAAGCAAAGATATCGCCATTCGAGATTGGCCACTTGGTTGTGGGACGGCTTCAACAACACCTTAGGCGGAGATAGCGGTTGTGACGACTAAGGATAGCATCGATATAGAAAGTATCGCTTTATCGATGAATCGTATGTAGATCCTTATCACATAAGTTTTATTTTGTATTATACACTGTTAGAAATGAAAAGCCAGAAAAATTAGGTCAGATGAAGCGAATGTGTGTAGATCTCTAACACACTACTAATAAACTTGTATGTATATCTATTTATGCATGTTATGGGCTAAAAAGCCGGAACAATGCTGTATAGATAGTCGAATGGAACCATAAAAGGGGTAGGCAAGGATGCCAGGTACGTAAACATAGAACTCCCTATGTGTATCGAAAAATATTTAAGTTTGCATGATGTTTTCTTATGTATGTATGCATGGGGTGGGAATGATGATAATTGAAGGGGAAGTGCATGATAGGTCACCTGGTGATCGGTGGTAGAAATCCCACATAATATAAATGTAAGGTCACATAGTGATCGGTGGCTATGCCACATTTAATGATTCCTACTTGATAGGAATAGGTAGTTCGGCTGTCGTTTTGGTGTGTAGCGGATGGAGGGTTGATTGTAGAAATCCCCAAGGTGTGATGGTTGGTACGGGTTGGTGTGTAGAGGATGGAAACCTAGGATGGGTTGGGTTATGCATTCCTTATTGTTTATTATGTGATTATGAATGATGGCTTCCTGTATGGGCCAGGGCCCATAATGTGTTTGTGGGCTCAGGTCGATGTGTGTTTTGTGATTTATACACAGAGTCTTTGTGACTCACGCTTTCTTTTCCCTAACTTTTCAGATGAGCAGTAGATCGTGGACATGGGAGCCGAGACGGACTCGAGGGGCCAGCAAGTTTTTATTTCTATAGATTATTTTCTGTTTTTCCTTTAAGTTTTATTTTGGGAATATTTAGGTAATAAGGCCCCATAGTTTATATTCGCCTAAGTAGTTTTTTAAATATTTGCAACTTATGAAATTTTGTCAAAGGTTTAATTATTCACAATAACAATAATACAAGGGTTTTTTTAATGTCGCTTATTTATTAATTACTGTCTAATAAATCTACGTTTTCCAAAACCAACAAAGCAAAAGTTTTCAATGTACAACCCGTAGCATACCAGATCCGGTCGAAACGTATGGGCCGGGTTTAGGGTGTTACAGAAAATAGGGCACATGACCGTGTGGCTGGCATGGCCTTGTCTTTAGCCTGCCCGCGAGCCTGAGTTGTGCTTCACAAGAAGTCAGGATGTCACACGGCCTGGCATACGCCTATGTCCATGGCCCGTGTCCTTCACACGGCCATGACACGCCCGTGTCTCCTCCCGTGTGTTAAAACCTTGACAATCTGTTTCTGATGTTAGCAATATCTTAGGGTCACACGACCAGGGCACACGCCTGTGTGCTAGGCCGTGTGGTAAATTTAATTTTGCATTTAAAGTGCAGACTTCACATGGCCTGGGCACATACCCATATCCTATGGCCTGTGTCTTCCACATGGTTGAGACACACGGCCATCTCTCGTCTAGTGTGGTTACTATTAGGTATTTTGTTTTACCAAACTAAGGTGCATGGGGACACACGACCGAACTACATACCCATAGAGCAGACCGTGTGTCACACAAGGCCTAGACACACGCCCGTGTGTCTATCAGTGTGGACAAAAAGCAAGGCTATTTACCAAGCCCTTTTTGCCACCCTTACTTGCACCAACATAAGCCACATCAAGCAAACCAATTCACACATACTTTATCAATTCAATCATGAAAAGCATTACCAATTGCACATATCAATAACAAGTATTAGCCATCAACTATGGCATTATACAAAATGAATTCATCTTCAAAACAAGCCAACACATTTGGCCAAAACAATATGACACTTGATAAAAGACTAAGTCCCTATACATGCCATACTCAAAATGAGAAATCTAACTATACCAAATGTTCAGATTGATAGTGTGATCGAACCTCCGACGTCCTTTGATCCCTGAGTTAGCTTGGCAACACTATAAGAAAATGGAAAGGAGAGGGAGCAAGCATGAAACTTAGTAAATCGCATGTAAATAATTAACAACAATTACCATGCATTATCATACTCATAACATATTATAGACTTGCACATAATTCTGGAATGATTAATGACATAACTTACTCATTTTCACCCTTACTGATCATACAACATAATTCGAGCTCATTTCTCATGAATCTCATGTAGGTACCTGGATCACTTACAACATAGTCATAACTTTTCTCACTTTTGACACAAGCTTTAATTTACCCGTTGAACCCATTGGAATACCAAAGGATATCTGATAAGCCTCACACAAGAGGGTAAAATGCCGATGCCATGTCCCAAACATGGTCTTACACTGGCTCACATGTCGAGGCTGATGCCATGTCTCAGACATGGTCTTACAATAGCTCTCGTCTCAACGCCAATGCCATGTCCAAAACATGGTCTTACAATGGCTTACATATCGAGGCCGATGCCATGTCCCAAACATAGTCTTACACTAGCTCTCATATATCCCTAATGTCATGGCATGGATATCCGATTTATTCCTAAGGTTCAACCGAGATTATACCACATCAAATTTCGTCACACACATTCATAACAATAATTAAAAATTTCATGCCATATCAATTGTTTAATGTATAACAATAATAGAGTTGTATTATTTACGTACAACTTACCTCAATATACATAATTTGGGCGACTTGTAACATCCTGGAATTAGGGGCTCTACATTATTTTATATTGCTGTGTGTTTAGTATGTTTTGTTTGTTAATTTGGTGTGTTTGGGGGTTTTAGAAAGGCTCGGGGTTAAGCTTGAGCCTTGGTAAAAATTTTGTTGTTAGGCACTTTAGGGGAGAGCTAGCTGAGGCAGGCCTTAAGGGAAATTATTTGTGCTTGTTGACACAAGAAGAGGGGTGGTAAAATGGCAAGGAGACGCCACTTGGGATGCAGGGAAGTGGCGTCATAAGGGAGCAGCAGTAGGGAAGAGGTTCGAATCCCACAAACCTCACTTTGAAGCTTTATTTTTTGGCACCTGGATGGGGAGAAGTTGGGTTCGGCGGGGACTCTCCAAAGATGATGGTTGAATGTGTCAACATATTCAAATGAGTGGACAAGAATGCTTGAAGGGATTTGAATTGGTCAACTTGTTTGAATGGTTGAAGGGAAGTGAAAGTAGGAAGAAAATGTGGGATATGATGTTGGTGGAAGTGGTTGGCCGAATGAGGGGTTTGAGGGAAGGAGAAATTCAGCTAGAAGGGTATTAGGGAGCATTTTCGATTTAGTTACTTGAGGTGTGCCGAATTTAGGAGAGAGCTTTTGGTTTCCCATTTCGGGTTGCCTAGTTTCGTGTGTGCCTATTTTCCCTAGTTCATCTAAGGTCTTTTCTTGTGGAATTCTTTTTGTTTCTTCTCAACCCTTTTCATCTCTTCTCATTTTGTTGTCAACCTTTCCATCTGTGCATTGTTCTTCTTCCAGGTTACCAAAGTCACTTTGGCCGAATCTCATCTCATCATTCTCCCTATTCATCCAACATTCTTCTTCTTTTTGCTACATTTTTCTCCAAAGTCGAAACCTTCTCCTTCACCCTTTACTTCTTGCACTTTACATTCTTTTCTCCTCTGACCGAAGCCTACTCCTTATCCTCATCTCTTTGTGTTTCGTCCCTACATCTTTCACCGTTGCTAAACCTCCATCTCTCTTTTCTATTTCTCTAGTAAACTGACACTTCTACTCCTCTCGATTCTCGGCTAGTTTACACCATAGCCGAATCATCTTGTGTGTCAATCGGGATCTTTTCTCTAAGCTGAACATCACGAAGCAAGGTGTTAGGAATCTTTGGCCAGGAAGTCTTTTCAATTGGTTCTGTTGTTAAGGTAAGGAAAGACTCTGTTGCCCATTTCTTTTCCTTCTTTCAGTTTTTGTAGCCAAAGCCGAATGGCTAATTGGCTTGGTTTTTATATTTTGGTTAACCCCTCTTCCTTTTCTTCTTCTCTCGTTTGGGACGCTTACTCCGGAAAACACCATTAGCCAAACGATTTGAAGTTCTAAGTCTGAGGATCAGTTGATTTCTGGATCTTATCTCTCCATTCGGGTCCTTAAGGTAAAGAGTTTTTTAGTCTTGCGTGTTTGGACTCTTTCCTGTTATATTCTATTTTAACCAAATCTCTTGATTAGCCAATCAAAGGTTCACTTTGATCTTTGATCAAGTCTATTTCATGGATTCAAGAAACGGTCAAGCTGAGGAGGAGAGTGTAACCGTAGCCACCGCTCCTAAGTTTAAGCGTCGTGCAGTGTTGGCGGTTCGAGATTTATTGCTGAGCTGTGGCAGAGAGCCGGCGTCTGCCTAGGATAGGCAAATAGCCGTTGTCCCTGCTAGTGAAAGCGTCGACATAGAAAGCTTAGTGTTACGCGTTATTAGGTGTGTACTACTCACACGTTTCTTGTTGTTGTGTTATTAACTGTATTGGCTGAAAGCTGAAATGACTAGTTTGATAGTTGAGATACCTTTGTGGGTAAGGTTGGAGACACCGGGTAAGTTCTTCTATGATGATATTTCTGATTAAATGCATGTATGTGATAATTAACTGATACACATTGAGAGCATGTTGCATTCATATTTAGTATCATGAAATGAGCATGGGCTCGGGATTGAATGAAGGGGAAGTGTGAATTAAGTGACTATTGTCACGGTGGTCTAAGAACCACAGTGGTTGAAACCACGTATACACATATCAGTGACTTGTCTCGGTGGTCTAAGACTACAGTGGGTTGGCCCCATGTATGCATAAACTTATCTGAGATCGTCATGGTGGTCTAAGACCATAGTACGTTGGCCCCACCATTATATGATTTAGTGACTTTGTCACGAGTGGTTTGGGACCACGGTGGTCAAGAATCACAGTGGCTTAATGCCACGGGTGTTTGGATGGAAAGCTAAATTGGGCTGGGCTGCATTGCATACATGTGATATATGCCATACTGTATGGGTTTAAGGCCCAGTTTGCGTTATACGGGGATTTACACACTGAGTCTCGGTGACTCACCCCTCTGCTAAATTTTGCAGGTAATTAATAGATCGCGGATTTTGGAGCCGAGGTGGCCATGCGTTATGATTACTTTCGTAAACTTCATTTTTAATTTGAACTTATTTTAATTCGGGATTTTATTTTGTAATAAGGCCGCTTTAACTTTATTTTGGGGTTTCGATTTAATGCTGATTTATATATGTTATAAACTGGCAAATATGAGGTTTTCTTAAAAACGTAACTGACGGTTTTCCAAATCATTGACCTACGGTTCGCAAGCAATGAATAGCTAAACTTGGGATTTTTCTTAAATACTACGAATATTATTTTTCAAAGATCACGTCCTCAATATTTATTCAATTGTCGCCTTATAGAAGTTTTCTAAGTTAGTTTTATGAAACAAACCCGTTTTCGGCACCCAGTTAACTTAATAAGAAGATGGCGTGATATATATAACCTAATCAAATTTTAAATAGCCCTTAGCATGGAATCTCTGACCAAAATGTTTTCTCAAATTACGATGTTTTGCCTAAATTTTCAAAATTTCCCTCCCTGTAACAATCCAGATTTTGTCGTGGCGTATTGACAGGGTTTGGGGTATTACACGACTGGTTCGACCTAGTCATAAACTTGGTTTTCCCCCGGTCTAGGTCCGGACTCCGTTTTTATTGATCTATAATGAAAAAATTTACTAATTTAATCACCACATTAATCAAGACATTCCAAAATTCCTACTTTGGCAAAATTACCGTTTTGCCCCTAGACTTTCACATAATTACAATTTTGCCCCTAGGCTCGTAAAACGATTTTAATCAATTTCTTCATGAACCAAGCCTAGCTGAACTTTTATTACTCTTATAACAACTAACAATTTTCAATTATTTCACACATTTACAACCTATTTTATAAACTACACAAATGGTCCATTTAGGTGTTTTCATGAAAACCCCTTTCACAAAAGTTGTTTATTTAACAACCAAGATTCATTTTCATCCATAAAATTTCAGCAAAAAACATAAATACTCATATGGTGAAACCTTAGACTCTCAACCATTTTGGAAAATAGTCCCCTCATTAGCTAGATTAAGCTATAAGGGTTCCAAAAGTACAAAAATTATCAAAAACAACCACCAAAATCGCTTACTTGCAAGAGAAAAGCTTGGCTAAAATTTTAGCTCTCAAAACCCTCCTTTTTGCTGAAAATTTCAGTGGTTAAGAGAAGATGATAGCTTCCTCTCTTTTTGTTTTATTTTTTTATTAAGCACGTCACCTAATGTCACTTAAATTTTGACTATTTAATGAATTTGTCTCCAATTAAAATATCCATGTCCTATCACCATAATTTTATTGGTCTATTTACTCAATAAAGACCTCTACTTTAGTGTTCCATAGCTATTTAACACCTTTAGCTTGTAGAACAAAACTTTCGCACTTTATGCGATTTAGTCCTTTTTCAAAATTAAGCATCGAATCACTAAAATTAATTCACCAAAATTTTCATGCACTCATATAATCATGTTATAACACATAAAATAATATTAAAAATAATTTCTCTGGCCTCAAATTAATGGTTCTAAAACCACTGTTTCAACTAGCCCCAAATTCGAGCTGGTTACAGATTCAGTCCAGGTAAGTTCTTTATATGGTTACTATTAATTGTACTGAATATTTCATGCTTTTCATTATTGGTTAAATCATGAATTTCACTTAGTTATGTTTAAATAAATAGAAATGTAATGTTATTCAGGCTGTGTGCCTAGCAGGCTTTGTGCCGGTGATATTCGGGCTGTGTGCCTAGCAGGCTTTGTGCCGGTGATATTCAGGCTGTGTGCCTAGCAGGATGTGTGCCGGTGATATTCAGGCTATGTGCCTAGCAGGCTTTGTGTCGGTGTATTGAAAATTTACATCAAATTGATTGCTTTTGGGTTAATTAATAAATGAAGCTAATACCAAACTTACTAAGCCTTTTTGATACGATCCGCCTCGGGGTGAGTCGAGTCGTGTAAGAGTTTGCCCGATCGTCTACGAGGAGGAAATGAAGTCTTCGAAAAAAATTGTCAGAATTTGAGGCTGACTTTGCGGAAGCTTGAATAAGTGCATTTTTGGCAATAGTTTTAAGCTAGGAATGGAGGTGAAAATTGATGAACTGGATTTGGTTTAGGTCAGTTCGATTAAGGAAGAATGGAAGTAATGAAAATGGTGTTTGAATGGTTCAATTTAACAAATGATAACAAAGGGATAGTTGAGTGATAATTCTGTGGAAATGAATAGTAGATCTTAAACAAGAAACGATTCAACACAAATATGTGTCACCTTATTTTCTATAACTTTTAAGGTGTAAATATGGAGGTCGAATATGGACCAAGACCCGTTATCTATAAAGATAGGAACCTATGGTATAAGTTTATGGATGAGAATGATTGACACCACAAGCAAGAAAACTTGATAAGTCGAAATCGAAACTCGTACGAAAGATAGAGAGGAGAATAATCTCACTCAATGAACAAAAGTTCATAAAATATATTCAAAGTTCCATCCCCTTTTACAAACTAATAACAAGGTTATATAGTGTTTACATGTGGTTAGCTGAAGAGTCAAATTAATCCAGCTTTAATATGCATTTAAGTGGCCGAAATAAAATCTAAAAAACTCTTGAATTCCTCCAGCCAAATAACAGCAACTTTATGACTCCTAATGAGCTGATTAAATGAATTTGAATGCTTTAAAAATGTCCCTTGAGTTGTCCTTGGTTAGCCGAAAAGTCACCAGCAACTAATGGTGTTATGAATGCATGTTATCATCTTTTAAATGAGAAAAAAAAAAAACTGCTGGTAAGTGAAGAGGCTGCTATCGAATTTATGAGGAGTTAAAATATTCCTTAAAGCTTCTTAATTTGATGTATTAAGCAACCCTTGTAACCACTTCTTTTGTAACCAAAATCAACTTAAAAGTCACTTCCATTAATGTTGTAACAGCCTTGTAAAGTAATGGTTGCCAGTTGAAAAGTTTCCTACATTCAAACACATTAAACAAACATATTAATCACATTTAAACACTTATTAAACACTAATTTAACTTAAGCATATTAAACACTTATCAAACATTAATTTAACTTAACACATTAAACGCTTATTAAACACTAATTTAACTTAACACATTAAACACTTGACTTAATAAATAAACTAGAAGTAAGGACTTCAATTAATGCAGCAACTAGTTAATTTATGGAAATAGAATTAAACTCATGCTTCATTAAAAACAGCCTAGTAACTAGATTAATTAATAAGCCTCTTATTAAACACAACTTATTTATTTAAACTAAACTCATTTATTTAAAGCTAATTTAAAAGTTTTAATGCAGCAAAATAAAAGTGCATGAATTAAGTCAACTAAACAAAAACTGAATAAACTGAATGTGAACTTAAACCGAGCTCAATGAGCTGAGATGAACTCATGTGAGCTGAACCATATAGGAAGGAAGTTTAATTGAGCTGAAATTGAGCTGGAATCAGCTTCATTTTGCACTTTGGCCCCTCGAGCTTAGGCCACTCTCGATGGCGTTGGATGGAATCGAACCATGATGCGACCAGGATCGCATCTATTTTGGTGCTTATTAGTTTGATTTATTCTTGTAGGACCTTTGGAATTTTTGCATTGATTGGATCAACTCGGAATCTCACACACTATCATTAACATCTTGGTAATCATTTTGGTTCTTGTTAGTTGGTTTAAGTGGCATGTATTAAGAAGAGTCTTTAGTACTTAGATATTTTGTATGGATGTATATATTGAAAGTTGTTATGTTATGCTTGTTGCTAGTAAAGATAGTTGAACTTGTGTGCATAATTAGGTAAAACTTTTGGAACATATATAAGTAGAAAATGTATAAATCTTTTGGTGCCAAATGATGATTCTTGAATACTTCATGTATGTTATGTGAATTAGCTTTGTTTATAATAAGTTATGCTGCTTAATTTTGATAAATGTTTGGCATGTTTAGAGAATTGTTGGTTGCTTGAAATTAAGATGCCTTGTGGGCATATTGGTTGGATGAATTATTTTGGTACATTGAATGGATTATTTCATGAATGGATTGGTTTATTTTGAAGTCTATTATGTGGGAACAAAATGATTTTAGGAACATATTGGAGTTGGAGATTGAAATGGCTTAAATTTGGCCAATTTCATGTCCACACGGCCTGAGACACAGACATATGTCTCAATCGTGTGTCATGCGACACGGCCATGTGTCCCCTATTTTTTTCAAGGCATCTAAGTTAGGCAGTTACACGGCCTGGCACACGGGCGTTTGGCTTGGCCGTGTGACCTAAGTTAGAGAGTTATAAGGGCACGGACATAGGCTGGGACACGGCCTTGTGTCCCTATTTCGAATGTCTACATAGCCTGAGACACGGGCATGTTTCTCAACTGTGTGAGTCACAAAGCCTGGCCACGCTGTTGTGTGACCCCTACAGTGTGAAAAATTTTATATTTTTCCTTAAGGTTCCAAATGTTTCCAGATTAGTCCAAAATTGATTCTAATGTATTTCTTGGGCCTTGAGGACTCGAATAAGGGACAATATGCATGTGTTTGAATGAAATTTCTATGAATTATAAAATGTTTGGAATTGAATGTTTTTAGTTAGGATTCTACGGTAACATTTCGTAACCCTATTCCGGCGACGGATACGGGTTAGCGGTGTTACATATTTACTATTATTATGTTTAAAGATTCGAAATTATTGCTTGATTGTTTCCATTTTATACCTCATGTTGTGACCCTATAGGAATGGGGAGACGAATGATTTGCTATTAACTTTGTCTAGTATTAGACAATCAGAGTTTCATCGATTTTATTCTGTAGCCTGTTTAATCATATAAGACGGCTTTATAGTTCTTCTTTTTTTTGAATGCCCTATGGATAGTTTCTGTTCATAAATCATGTTCCTTTTTTCTGATGTTATTTGTTGACTGTAATTTAAATTGTTTTGACGATACTCTCTCTGAAGAAAAACTCATTTCTTAATTAATTGTTTTGACTGTAATTATCATCTTAACTGTTCTCTTGGTTCTTATTTAGTCCACTTTTTCTACCAGCTCTGTGAAAATAAGCAATTGAGTTATGGTAGTTGAATTATGATAAAAGTTCAACATTTCAGCCAAGAGAATTTCTTATCATGGTTTCCATTGCTTTCACATTTCATTATATATGTTGGCATTTTGACTTTTTCTTTATGTTTTCACTTTTTGCATGTGTTTAACCAATGATGGTAGGGTTAATTTTCTTCTATATAAGGAAGAAGGCATGTAAATATAAATAAACTAAACCAAAGCTCATGTGTACTTGTTTATTCTATGAATCATAATTAATAAAAGTATATGTTTTTTTTCAGAATATGTCTGTAACAGCCCAAACGTGGCCTAGACGTTACGGTCGAATCTGGCGTGTCACATTGAAGTGTCTTTCGAAAATTTGACTTCTTGGTAAAAATTCGTTTATGAGTTTAAAAAACCTTATTATTATTATATTACAAATCATCTAGTCAAACCGTTTGCCTTATTATATGCTCTTGTTATGATTCAAAATCGAGGAAGCTTTTGAAAAATCTAATGTTTAAATTTTGTGTCTTTGAAAATAGTATTTATTTTGAAAATTCGCCTTCTCCTAAACTAGCAGTCTAAAATAAGCAAACAAAGCCCAATTAAAAAAAAAATTAAACAAACATCAATGGCCTTATTACATAAACGAAACCCAACATAAACTTTAAATTTAAATAAAAACAAGTGTAGAACAACTGCGATTGTGTGGCCACCTCCGAGTCCCTCACAGCACCAAATCACCTATGGCCAAGGATTACCTGTACAGTTAAAAGGAAAGGGTGAGTTTACAAAAACTCAATGTGTAATCCCCTATCATCGATCAAGATATAACATGCAGAATATGATGCGAGCCTAAGCCCTATTCAAGAATAAAGATGCGGTGTGGGTCTTAGCCCAATACAGTAACAGTGTGGGCCTTAGCCCAATACCATATCAGTATAGTGCAATGATGTAACCCATCCCAATCCAGCCAACACACCAATCCGTACCACCAACACACCGTGTAGGGATAAAATCGACCCACCCAGCCAACACACCAATATCGCAGCAAAGCTGCCAGTAACAGTATCGCAACAAAGCTGCCAATAATAGTATTGTAGCAGAGCTGCTAGTAACAGTATATGTGGCAAAGCCACCAGTACAATATACTTCCACCATAATAGTATCCCAACCCCATGTAGTATGTCATGTCATAAATCATACATATATGAAGAATGTCATACTCAGTAACAGTCATCTACAAATCATGAACATATCAGTCAACCTACCCTTAGGGGTATAACGGTCATTTCTATCCAATAGGGGTAACATAGTCATTTCACCTTTTAGGGGTATTTTGGTCATGTTACCTACTTTGGGGTCTCTATGCAGATATTGACCTCTCGGAAGGTTCGCAGTTGCCTCGAGTGACTTCGGTAACCTAAATGGTCATAACAGTGTAAATGGGCCTAAGGCCCATTACTCGACCCAAGGCCCATTACTCGGCCCAAGTGAGCCCATACGATTGTGCGGCCCATTCAGTCTAGATTTTGCCACGGCTATAAGACCTACATAGCCCAGTCAAGTAATTACCACAAATCGTGAATTTCATCCATGTGGATCCTATAAGTCCATTGGGCCCACACGGCCCATTTCGGCCCAATGTGGCCCATTATTGCCTAAGCCCATGAAAATGCTCATGGAGGCCTCTACAGTCATACACCCGTGATTCATGGGCTCCGTTTGACCACACGAGCATTCGCATCCCATGTGACCTCAAAGCCTAATCTTTTGGCTTTTCGGCTTTTTCGGCTTTTGCCGTTCTACAGTCAAAACAGTGTGAATACACACATGTTTACAAAATCGCTCCAAGTTCCACGAGCACACAACCTAGATTCAAATATGACCCAATGTCAATCCTTTAATCGTTAGGGTAAAACATCCTCTTATTGACACTTAATCCAAAACCACCATCCTTACCTTGCTTGAATGAGGCGACTTTAGTCCTCCAAGACCGCTAACCAGAAGTGATCACATGCCTTTATAGATTATCTGTACCACAACACCGATCTCATTAACCAAGGCAGGCCATATAAGTGGCCTCAATCCACAAATGATTTCCTATAAGAACATAATTAGTATACAGCCTAAACTCCAAAAGTGAGGTAACGCATTACCTTAATTAAAAGCTGAGAACGAGGGTTGCGACTATTTCGAAACCACTGATACTCCACCACTCCTCAAGGAAAACGCTAGAACCGTGACGAGTAACACACCGTGACGAGTAACACATCATGAAAAAGGAAACAATACTCGATAATCAATAGCTGAATAAGAGGGTATTCGATTTTAAGAAGAAGAATAGAAGAGAACAGGTTTAATCACAAAGTGAGGAGTATAAACACTTACTGATAATCAGAAACACTTGCAGCACTAGAACAGCGAGGAGCAACGAAGAGAAAGTCGGCGTAGAGAGTGATAAAACAAAGGTGATATTCAGCCAAACCACAATCAATAAGGAAAGATAGCTCTCGGGCAAAACAAGAAAAATATTGGAAGATAGAAAACGAAAAGAGAAGAATTGGACCAAGTCAAATTGATTAAGAGCTGAACCTAGAAGGTAAAAGGAGAAATATTCTGACAAAGGTAAACCAATTGGAAGGCAAGGGATATTTGGCCAAAAGAGGGTACAGATTTAAGAAGAGAAGAAGAGAAAAAATAAAAGGAAGAGTTGCTCACAAAAACAACTAACAACTATTGACCGAAAAGAAGGGACTTTTGTTGGCTAATGCGCAGCAACCAAAAGAAATCCGAACGAACCAAAAGTTGGTAAATGGGAGGAAAGGAAAAAGAATTCGGCATGAAACACCCTAAACCCGGCCCACGAGCCTCGACCGGATGTGGCATGCTCCTAGAGTAAAACACTTCAAAAGCTTGTTTGTTAATTCGGAATATTTGGTCATTTTGAAGGGAAATTGATTTATGTTGTGAGTGAATTGAAAACGGTGTCGTTATTGAAGTCTATATTTAATTAAAACTTTATTTTCTTACTTGAAAACTATAGGTTAAAGAAGTTGCCGAATTTTAACACAATTAAAATTATTTTAAGAAAAGTTGTTTAATCTTTGATTTAAAATTAATCGTATCATAATAGAAATTTAAAATGCAAGCATAAAACAGTTTAATAGTAATGGCCTTATTACAACAAATTAAAACCCAAAATAATCAAAACTTAATGTAAAATCCCAAAATTAAAAGTAAACACTGAGCTGAGCATGGCCACCACTAAGTTCCTGCCGACCCAGTCCATTTACTAAGTGTCACCTGCAAAACGTTAGCCCACGAGGGGTGAGTCGACAGACTCAATGTGTAACAACCAACACAAACTCCCAAACGATTTAGGCATATCAAATCATACATAACAAATATAAGCAATGATGCAATCCCAACCCCACCTAAATATCCATCCTCTACATATCACCCGTACCCGCCAATCACACCGTGGGGATTACTAAATCGACCCTCCATCCGCTACACACCATCGAAGGCAGTCGCTGCAGTCAACTGCACATCGCCTTTATAATCGTGGCAAAGCCACCAGATAATGTGACAGAGTCACCAGATAATAATATGTGACATTAGTCACCAGATTCAGATTTTGTGACATAAGTCACCAGATAATATGGTAAAAACCACCAGATCACTTCCCCTTTTCATTATCACCCATATGCCCATGCTTCATACAAAAACATGCAGAAATCATGCCATATACCTTATTCCATATTCATAACAAATTCACATATGTGTCATATTCAATGTTCATAACATTATTGACATAGTAATAAAGGTGAACGTACTTGAATACTCTGTACCATCGTGTGGTACCTTTAGCCACATCTTTCATATTTTCATTAACACATGTATTAAATTAATACCAAAAATCTATTAGGAATCAATGTAGGGCTACACACCTGGTACTAATACAATTACTGAATCCCGAAAATCTACCGAAACAGGTCGTACTCCTCCCTAAAAACCATAGTCAGAATCGGCTAGTCACTAACACTTATTATGGCCTTGGCCGAATACTAATACTCCCTTACCTTGTGGATCTAAATCCCGAAATACCACTTGCCCTTGTAGATGTCGAAATCCCTACATAGTCTATGTTAGATCCAATTCTAACATTTGATAAACACCATAAATGGCCTTCGGCCTAATGATTACATTCGCTTACCTTAGATCTTAAAATCCCGAAAGATCTCCCCCCTTGAAATCGGCTACAACCAAATCCCGAAACCTCCTTCATAGTTTCAGCCAAAGAACATTAATGGGATTAGAGTCTTGATTTTGACTAATCTAAAAGAAAAAGATAGGAAAGTTAAATGCCACAAATCCCTTACCAACTCAATCCAATGTCCTTGCTTGGAACAGAGAGATTCGGCTCCTGATTAAAAGATCAAATCGGCTCCAAAAGAGTAGAGGACCATTCAGCTATGGCCACAAAATAGGGAATTCGGTTTAGGCAAGAAGTGAACAATCGGTTATGGCTAGGGAAGACTTACTTTCGGCTTTTGGAGAATTGTGAGAAGAAGAAGAGTGAAGGTTGAGATTGAATACGATCCAACCTTTGTGTCAAGGGAAGAGTTAGCAAACATAAACAAAAAGAAGAGAAGAGAGGCTCAGAAGGATTCGGCAATGGTGTGATTTGAGAGAGATTACAGCTAGAGCAAACTAAAAGAAAAAAAGAACGAGTGACGGGTTTGATCTTATGGAGAGAAAAGAGATGACAAAAAAGAGGCTGAAAGTGACCTTAATGGTCTTATGAAATTCGGCTACTCCTCCCTACTAACTTGACCGAAAATGTCTCAAGAAAGTCCTTAGGCCGGCCAACTCTCTTCCCTCCTATCAGCTTCCTTCTTTTTCTCCTATTTTCTCTCTTCTTTACCCATTCAAAATAATTTGAATAAATCAACAATTCTCTTCCTACCTTAGCCGAATTTTTAATGCATTTGACTTGATCAAATGCTCATCCACCTAGTGTCCCATTGCTGTCCACCTTTACTCATCCTTGCTGCAAAATAAAAACTCCTATTTGCTTCCCTTGCTGCTCGAACCTGAGCCCTACTCCACTGCTTGAGGTGTCACTTACCAAGGCCCTAAGTGGCGCCTCCTTGCCACTTTAACAAGCCCATTTTCATGTCCAATTTCCCCTATAATTTTCCTTAAGGCCTCATTTGCCTAGTTCCCCCTTTAAGACTTAAAACCTAATATTTTCTAAGGCATTCTCCTACCTTCTAAAGTTCCCAAAATCTATATAACACATTCAAAACATATATAGGCATACTACTTCATATAATCAAGCAAAATGCACAAGCCCAAAATCCCGGATATTACACGGCAGATGCTAACCCAATGCCGAAAATGACCAACATTCTCCCCCAGCCAAATTCTCAAGGCTTGGGTTCCCCCAAACGGCACAACACCTCCTCTCACTCAAACTCCTTGATTTTCTCCTAGAATCTCTCCCCTTATCCCTCCTTGAATTACTCTATTCAAATTCAATACCAACTCCCCTTAGCTGTGTTTCAGTCTAATTCCACTATCTCCATAGCTCAAGCAGCAAAATAAATACTCCATTGCACAACCCTGTACTTGAGCCTCAGACATCAGAGTTACAAAACATGCCACCTTACCACTAGACCACAAGCTCTTGTTGTGTCATAAAACAAGCACTATTATTTATAAGGCCTATATGCCAATGTCCAAGTTCATTTAAGAGAAAAACTAAAAATTTTGGTAAAGCCAAGACTTGAACCTAGGCTTCTCAAACACCCCCATACACACCCAAATTATTTAGCCATTAATGCAAACAAGCATATCATGCAAAAATTAAAAACTTAAATTTTTGGGGCGTTACAATTCTACCCCCTTAATGAAATTTTGGCCTCGAAATTTACCTGGTGAAAAACGATGAGGGTATTGCTGACGTATCGCCTCTTTAAGTTCCCATGTTGCTTCTTCTGAACTATGATTACGCCAAAGCACTTTGACTAGTGGAATAGATTTCTTCCTCAGTACTTTAACCTCACAGTCCAATATCTGCACTGGCTCCTCATCAAAGGTCAGATCTAGCCTAACTTCGATCTCTTCGACTGGTTCTATATGTGTGGGATCAGAGCGGTAACTCCTTAGCATGGAGACGTGGAACACATTGTAAATCTAGTCTAATTCTAGAGGCAACTCAAGTTGATAGGCGACTAGTCCCACAAGCTTCATATACGGTAAGGCCCAATGACCCTAGGGCTAAGCTTACTCTTCTGCCCAAACCTCAGTATCTCTTTCCATAGAAAGACCTTGAGAAATACCAAGTCCCCCCACAGAATACTCAATCTCTTAGCGTTTAAGCTCCGCGTATGACTTCTGCCTATCAGATGCTTCCTTCAACCGGTCTCGAATCAGTTTTACCTTTTCTTCGGTATCAGAAACTAACTCTGGCCTCAAAACTCATCGCTCGCCCAGCTCAGTCCAACAGGTAGGAGTACGACACCTACGACCATATAATGCCTCGAATGGTGCCATTTGAATGCTGGACTGGTAACTGTTATTATACGCAAACTCTGCTAGCAGCAAATAGTCTTCCCAGCTACCTCAAAAATCAATTACACAACTTCTTAACATGTCCTCCAGTATCTGAATCACCCTCTCTGACTGACAATCTGTCTGAGGGTGGAATGCAGTACTGAAGTTCAACCTAGTACCCAAAGCCTCGTGTAATTTCTTCCAGAACCGAGATGTGAATCGAGGGTCTCTATCGGATATGATGGAAATAGGTACCCCATGCAGTCTTACAATCTCAGTCACATACAACTTTGCCAGCTTCTGCAATGAGTAATCAGTACGGATTGGTATGAAATGGACAGATTTAGTCAATCGGTCTACAATAACTCATACCGAATCTTTCTTAGTAGGCTTTAAGGGTAGCTCACTCATAAAATCCATGGTTACCCTCTCCCACTTCCAAAGTGGAATCTTAACTGGCTGCAGTAACCCTGAAGGTAGCTGATGCTCAGCCTTAGCTTGTTGGCATGTCAAGCACTTACTCACAAAATCAGTAACTTCGCGTTTTAGTCATAGCCACCAATATAGCTCATTGATCTCGGTATAACTTGTTTCCGCCAGGATGCATAGCATATGGACTACCATGCACATCCTGCAGTATAGACTACCTTAAATCAGAATCCCGTGGTACATAAACTCTCTCACGGAAACACAATACTCCTTTACTATTCAGCCCAAAATTCGAAGTTTCCCCATTCTCAACCTGTCGGAAACGAGGAACCAGTGACTTATCCAATTGTTGTTTACCCTTAATCTGTTTAGTCCACGTCGGTCTAACTTGCAGCTCAGCTAACAAGCTACCATCATCAAACAAACTGAGATGAGCAAACATTGCTCTCAAATTAGATACAGCCCTACGGCTCAGTGCGTCAGCCACCACGTTACCCTTACCAGGGTGGTACTCAATCGAGCAATCATAATCCTTCAGCAGCTCTATCCATCTCCGCTGCCTAAGATTCATCTCCTTCTGAGTGAGGAGGTACTTGAGGCTCTTCTGATCTATGTAGATAATACACTTCTCACCGTATAAATAGTGCCTCCAAATTTTCAGTGTGAATACCACCACGGCTAACTCAAAGTCATGAGTAGGGTAATTCGCCTCATGAGGCTTAAGCTGACGAGACGCATAAGCAACCACCTTACTCTCCTGTATCAGCACACAACCCAAACCAACGTGTGATGCATCACTGTAGACAGTAAATTACTTCCCAGACTCTGGTTGAATCAAGACTGGGGCCTTAGTCAGAACTTTCATCAGTTTCTCAAAACATTCTTCTTGATTATCAGTCTAGTGAAACGGTACCCCTTTACGCAGCAACTTAGTCATAGTTACAGCAATCAAGGAAAACCCCCAACAAAACATCTGTAATACCTTGCCTGACCCAGAAAACTTCGAATCTCATATACGGTCTTAGGTGGTTTCCAATCCAGTACGGGTTCAACTTTTCGAGGATGAACCCTAATCCCTTTGACAGATACCATGTGACCCAGAAATGTCACCTCTTGCAGCCAGAACTCACACTTTCTGAACTTAGCGTATAGTTGTTTCTCCCTTAAAATCTGCAGAACAATTTGGGGATGTGCATTATGTTCATCCTGTTTACGAAACTGCTCCAAGTTCCACGAGCACCCAACCTAGATTCAAACATGACCCAATGTCAATCCTTTAATCGTTAGGGTAAAACATCCTCTTATTGACACTTAATCCAAAACCACCATCCTTACCTTGCTTGAATGAGGCGACTTTAGTCCTCCAAGACTGCTAACCAGAAGTGATCACACACCTTTATAGATTATCTGTACCATAACACCGATCTCATTTACCAAGGTAGGCCATATAAGTGGGCTCAATCCACAAATGATCTTCTATAAGAACATAATCAGTATACAGCCTAAACTACAAAAGTGAGATAACGCATTACCTTGATTGAACGCTGAGAATGAGGGTTACGACTATTTCGAAACCACTAACACTCCACCACTCCTCAAGGAAAACCCTTGAATCGCGACGAGTAACATATCGTGAAGAAGGAAACAATAGTCGGTAATCAAAAGATGAATAAGAGGGTATTCGGTTTTAAGAAGAAGAATAGAAGAGAATAGGTTTAATCACAAAGTGAGGAGTATAAATACTTCATCGATAATCGAAACACTTGCAAAGATTGAACAGTAAAAGCAAATAAGAGAAAGTCGCAGCAGAGTGATAAAACAAAGGTGATATTCAGCCAAACCATAATCGATAAGGAGAGATAGCTCTCAGTCAAAACAAGAAAAACATTGGGAGGTAGAAAACGGAAAGAGAAAAATTAGACCAAGTCAAATCAATTAAGAGCAGAACCTAGAAGGTAAAAGAAGAAATATTCTAAAAAAAGGTAAACCTATTGGAAGGTAAGGGATATTCGGCCAAAAGAGGGTACAAATTTAGGAAGAGAATAAGAGAAAAAAGAAAAGGAAGAGTTGCTCAAAAAAGAGACCACCAACTATTGACCGAAAAGAAGAGACTTTTGTTGGCTAATACGCAGCAACCAAAACAAATCCGAATGAACCAAAAGCCGATAAATGGGAGGAAAGGAAAGAGAATTTGGCAGATGCTAACCCAATACCGAAAATGACCAACTCTCCCACAACTGAATTCTCAAGGCTTGAGTTCCTCCAAATGGAACAACACCTCCTCTCACTCAAATTCCTTGATTTTCTCCTAGAATCTCTCCCCTTATCCCTCCTTGAATTACTCCATTCAAATTCAATACCAACTCCCCTTAGCTGTGTTTTAGTCCAACTCCACTACCTCCACAGCTCAAGAAGCAAAATAAATACTCCATTGCGCAACCCAGGACTTGAACCTCAGACCTCACAGTTGCATAACACGCTCTATTGCCACTGGGCCACAATTTCTTTTTGTGTAATAAAACAAGCACTATTATTTATAAGGCCTATATGCTAGTGTCCAGATTCATTTAAGAGAAAAACTAAAAATTTTGCAAAAGTAAAGACTTGAACCCAGGCTTCTCAAACACCCCCGTACACACCCAAATCATTTAGCCATTAAAGCAAACAAGCATATCATGCAATAATTAAAGACTTAAATTTTTGGGGTGTTACAATGTCGACAATTGGAGAAAATGGTGATGACTTAAAGAAGATATCTTCCTCAACTGATTCGTCTAAGGAACTTGAAAAAGGCTAAAATAATTATGGAGACTCTAACAAGTGTAAAAGACAATAGGAAATGGGAGAAGGCCGTTGAAATTACAACAAATGGAGGTAAAAAGAGAAAACCTTCTACTATTTTGGATCATTTTAAAAAATTTAATGGTGATAAAAATCATGTTGAATGTATTTATTGTGGTGGAAAGATAACTTGTTCATCTAGCAATGGAACTAATGTAATGAGGCGTCACAGTAGTTGTTGTAAGAAAGCCCCTTTCAACCTAGATAAAAAACTAACAACATTAGATTTTGAGTCTAAGATAAAGTGCAATGTTGATGGGACCATAGAAACTGTTAGTGTTCCTAGATTATGCCGTTTTGATCAAGATGAGATTAGACAAGCACTTGCTAAAATGGTGATTATTGATGAGTTGCCATTTAGTTTTGTTGAATGTGAAGGTTTTCGTTACTTTTGCAAGAATGCCATTCCTGATTTTGTTCCTCCCATATGTGCTACTATTACAAGAGATTGTCATGCTCTTTTTATTGAAAAAAAGGAAGGCGTTAAAGAAATTTTTCAAGAATTTTTCTTCTAAGGTATGTTTTACCACTAATACATGAACATCTGGTCAAAATTTGTCATATATGTGTCTTACTGCCATTTCATAGATAATGCTGGGAATTACATAAAATGATCATTAACTTTTGCTCAATTGCTGGTCATTCTAGGGAGCTTATCGATAGGGCTATTGAAAAGTGTCTACTAGAATGGGGTCTTAAGAGAATATTAACTATAACGGTTGATAATGCTAGTTTTAATGATCTAATTATCAAGTATTTGAAGCAAATTGTTAACTTATGGGATGGAAGTGTGTTTAATGTTGAATTTTTGCATATGAGATGTGCTGCACATTTCTAAATTTGGTTGTTAAAGATGGGCTGAAGGATGAGAGTCCGTACTACTGTAAAATTTGTGAGGTCTTCCCTTACAAGGCTTCAAAAGTTTAAATATTGTATTGAAGAGGAGAATATAAAATGTAAAGGTCTTGTTTGCTTGGACATTGAAACAAGGTGGAATTCCACCTATTCTATGTTTAAAAGTGCTTTGGTATTTAGGAAGGCATTCAAAAATATGAAAACTAAGTACCTTCCTTACACAAAAGAGCTTATGAAAGTTGGTGGCACTCCTGATGATGAGGATTGGGACAAAGTTGCTTGTTTCTTGCCTTTTCTTGAAATCTTTTATGAGACTACATTGAGCTTCTCTGGATAAAGGTATGTGACTGTTAATACCTTTATGGAAGAAATATATTATATTGGGTATACAATTAATCATTAAGTTGATGACTTGAATGATGGGCTTCAGAGTATGTCACGCCAAATGAAGTTGAAATTTGATAAGTATTAGGCAAATGTTAAGAATGTGAATGTGTTGATTTTCATTGCTTTGGTTCTTGATCCTATGCATAATTTTAGATATGTTGAGTGGATTGTTCGCCGTTCTTATAATCCTAACTATTGGATCACCGGTACACTCAGCGAAAATATTATTTCGACCATCCAAATTAGGAATCCATGCACGAGGAATGAACCGGGAAGAAAAGGTTTGAAAAATATACCTTTCATACTCTGAAAAATAGGAAGGAACCATTGTTGTTTTAATCCCCTTCGCACGCTACCGGTCCAAAGCCACAACAAAATCATCCCGGCCTCTATGTAGTCTACCCTGTTGCGAATGAACAAAAAAAAAAAAAACTTTCACTGAATGTTTTAGAGAGTTTTTCCAAAAACAACTACGGCTGCTAGACTTAGGTTCTTTTTTCTTTTTGTGGTTTATGTTGGTTAACACTCTTTTGTACCCTAGGGTTTTATTTTATTTTTCCTTTCCTTTTATTTAATATTCTCTAAAAAAATAGAATCCCCTTTTTGGTGCCAAAATATATATGAAAATATCACATTGTAATATCCTTTCCAAAAGGAAATTAATTTCCATATATATTTTATGTTTGACCGAAATTAATTATTATAATATTTTATTTTAATAATTTCGGTAAACAGATTATAATTAATATTTTATATGAATCAAATTCATACATTTATTTTAATTATGTTCTCTATTCTTGTACAATGAATTTGAACATATATTGTGTTTATTATTTAACTGTCAAATTAAATTAATTCAATAATTAATATAATTCTCATGACAGTTAAATTTAATACAACTGTGTTTAGATTCTATTCATTTCAACCATAGGGTGTGACCCTGTAGGCTCTTGTAACATAACTAGTAATACTAGAACACCTCTAAGGTTACAAGCAATGAGTGACATCTAGCAATGTATCATCTTTACCTAAGTTACAAGAAGTCGTGGTTTAACATAACCTTTCTGTGATAAATTTTCATGTATTATATCCTTTTGTCCTTTATATCTTGATTGGACACAAGTTATGGAATAGTCACACTTGTAAAGTCCAATCTCATGTTTCTTGATACTCGAAGTAGACTACAATAAACAAATAAGTGTAATATCTCATATTAACTTATTTGAGCATGGCCATGCATTTCTAGTCTCACTTCATCAAGTGGCCTAAGAAATTGCTCCCATTATGTAGAAGAGACAAATCCTATCTTGATCAATCATATCCCATTACATAGATTGTGGCAACCCAACATCAGTCTTTATAGTACAATCTGTTACAGTAGACATTCGAGTGTATCAAAATATATGACTCACTATGGTAGGGCAATGATAATCTCAAGTCTAAGGATCGTATACATAGTTATCACTATGAGTAATGTTGTGACTATTATATAATAATCCAAGAAACATACTCATAGCAGGTCAGTCTAATATGTCATTCTCTAACATATACTCATGTATTGATTTTGACATCCCTATGTCAATGACAACACTTTGTCATCAATCAACTACATGTTAGTTGATACTACTAGAAAGAACATATGTTTTCTCCCTACTTATTGGTTAATTAGTACCCATATAGTTATCTTTAGCACATATTTTAGGATTTTCAATTCAGTAAATTGCATTTTATAACTCAGTGATCTCAGCCTATTTATCCTTAAATTTGTCATGTTTTGGTATTGATGTCACAGCATGAGTGTTTTTAGATTGCGCCTAGAATTGTCACCGCACCTGACAGCTACATGGATAACAACAAAGAAATGTGAGGTGTCTAGTCTGGTACAACTAACTTGTACGTACAGAGGCCGCATGAGTCTGATGGAAAGACACCTGTGCTATTTGGATAAATATCAATATATTTACGTGAAGAGAGAAGAGTAAGGATCATCTTCTTGAACTTTTCTTTTGAAGCTTTTTAGCTATGGAGGCTTAAATTTTGTACAGGTGAACCGACGTGAACGGGATGCAAGTTAGTTCTTGATGAGGAGCCCTGATTTTCTAGGAATAG
Organism: Gossypium bickii; assembly: GCA_025503065.1. Lineage (NCBI taxonomy): Eukaryota > Viridiplantae > Streptophyta > Magnoliopsida > Malvales > Malvaceae > Gossypium > Gossypium bickii. The sequence goes on along the minus strand of CP106713.1, from coordinate 56,354,080 downwards.
TGCTCTCCACTTGTTTCTTTTATATTTCTTTTCTAAACGATGGTGATTACTTTCTATTTCATGTTTATATGGAAGTACACATGATTTCTGGGTTAAATGTTATTTTATTCAATCTTATTTCTACTGTTTAATCTTTGAATTTGAATGTTTTTAGCATGGAAATATTATTGCGGTTACTAACACTGGAACGTGCAGCGACAATTCAAGCTAAAAGGCATGGCAACAAAAGTTGCCTAAGGATTAGAGGAATTTAATCCACTTATTCTTGATAGTGTTCCATTGCCAGCATCGGAAGGTGTGGTAATGTGCATATTAATTCTTAGATTAAATATAGAAGTTAAGCTTGGTAAGATATTCATTGTAGTTTAATGCATTGGTAATCACCTATCATTTTTACCTTGTGAGCACTTAGTATTCTGTTGAATATTTACGTTAGGGATCCCAGTTTCTCACTATTATATTTGATCTTTTTATTTTCAAGTTATTGCTTCGACAACTACTCTCACAATTTATCTCATTTTATCTATTTATTACACTGACATTGATAGACAAAAAACACCCATCCTTGTAGGATCGATATCCGACAGACTCATATCTGTCTACTATACTTGCATCGACAGTGTACACTTGCACATTAGTACTGTGACGTTAAACAACCGACCAAGTTTTGGCGCCATTTTCGGGGATAGCGTTTGTTTGATTTTTATTTTTTTTTATTTTTATTTCATAATATTTAGTTGTTACTAACTTGTTTTCTTTTTGTCGTTATTCATATTTTATTTTAGGTGTTGTATGACCCGAAGCAATTCAGAATTTATTGCCAATTTTGATCCAGATATTTAATGAACTGTTCGGAGGAGACTTTGAGAACAACAAAATATGGCTTTGCCAAGAAACAATGCATTCATACCCCCGATGCGGAACCAAAATGCTAATGACCCATCGTTCCAGCAAGATGCTCAATTAAAAAATAGGCATATATGGGATTTTGTAGTACCTGTCTTGGATGTCTTACAACCGAGAGTTGTTAGGCCAACAATTCAAGCTGGTAATTTTGAACTCAAGCCAGTAATGTTCCAAATGTTGAATTCTAATGGGAAATATGCTGGATTGCCACATGAAGATGCACGAGAATATCTAATATCATTTTTATTGATTTGTGCTTCCTTTAGCCAACAAAGCATTCCTGATGACGCTTTGAAGATGCAGTTATTTCCTTATTCTTTGCAGGCAAAAGCTTGTACTTGGTTCTTTGGGTTACCTACTGGATTAATTACTTTTTGGAATGCACTAGCAACACAGTTTGTTTTGTGATTTAACCCACTGACAATGAATGCGTGTCTCCGAAATGATATTACAGCTTATCAATAGTTGGATGATGAAAATATTCACACCACATGGGAACGTTATAAATCTTTGCTTCGACGTTGTCCCATGCATGACATTCAACAGAAAAACAAATTGAGATTTTCTATAATGGGTTGAATTCACACACGAGGAATCTTGTCGATGCATCAGCCAATGGTCCTTTGCTAGATTGTACTTATATTGATGCTATTGAATTCTTGAGAGAATTGCTCAGAAGGATTGTATTCCTGGAGTTATTGTGATGCAATATTTGCACTTAGTGCTCAAGTTTCTTCTCTTGAAAATATGATAAAAAATATGCAAGGGACTAGTGACGTTGCACCTATACAAGTTGCTCAATAAGTTGATATTCTGACTTTTTTTTGTGAGATTTGTAGTGACGACCACAACTATGAAGATTGTCCACAAGATGCAGAAAATACCTTTTATGTTAGTAACATCTGCAACAATTCTTATGGCACCTCTTATAATAATTCTGCATGCAATCAATAGTCTTGGGGAACTTAGAATATCCTCTTTAATGCCAAATCAACATGGTCAAGAACATCGACGACAGTAGTACATACATGCTTCTCCTTCTAACTTGTTAGCAGCTCTTGAAGCTTTAATGCTAGACCATATGACTCTAACAAAATCTATTTTGCAAGGGAATTCATCTTCTATTCGAGCGTTGGAGGCACAATTAGGACAACTTGCTTCGAATCTGAATACTTGACCACCAGGTACACTACCTAGTGACACGAAAAATCCCAGTCCAAGAGGGAAAAAACACTATAAGGCTATCACTCTTACGAGAGGTAAAGAAACTGGGGAGCCAACTACAGACTCTGTTGTAGCACCTCAAGATATTGGTGAAGTGATCCCTGGTAAGAAGGTTGAATCTAAAGAGCTTGTCGATATACCAGACAAAAAAGTTCCACAAACTGTCACTCATATGCCTTATGTCCGACCTTCAAAACTATTGGCGCAATCAGGGGTGTTGGCGCAATTAGATGTATCTCTACGTTTACCTTTCCCACAAAGAGTCAGGGAGACTAAACATGACAGGTAGTACCAACAGTTCTTGAACACACTGAAGCAACTTTAGGTCAATATTCCTTTAGCAGATAGTTTTGTGCAAATTTTGAATTATGTGAAATTTATGAAGGAGCTCTTTTCCAAGAAAAATAAGCTCAGTGATATGGAAAGTATTGCACTCACAGAGGGCTATAGTTCTATTTTGACAAATAAGTTTCCCCCCAATATGAAAGATCCTAGGAGCTTTACTATCCCATGTTTCATTGGCAACCATTATTTGGGCAATGCCTTATGCGACTTGGGAGCTAACATCAACTTAATGCCACTATCAACTTTCAGAAAGTTTGGGATTGGTCACATGAAAGCTGCTGTAGTGACATTACAACTGGCTGATCGATCCTTGGCTCAACTTGAAGGACAAATTAAAAATGTCTTAGTTCGCGTGGATAAATTCATTTTTTCGGATGATTGTATTATACTTGACTACGATGCAGATAATGAGGTTCCCATAATCTTGGGATGACCATTTTTAGCCACTGGACGAACTCTTATTAATGTTTACAAAGGTGAACTGACCATGCGACTTAACGATGAGCACGTTACCTTCAGTGTTTTCAAACCTATTTAATGCAAGGACAAAGAAGATTACCATACTGTTGATGTACTAGATGATTTAATTGCGGAAGAATTCAACTACCAAAGCACAATACTTTTTGAGAAGTTTGCACTGACATCTGATGATGAATTTGTAGATGATTGTGACATCATGGTTAAAGCTAATAATATTGAAGTTAAGCATGGATGGCAGATCGGATCCTTAGACTTAGCCAACAGAACAGCTCTAATTTTCAAGCCATCTATTGACGAAGCTCCTACTCTGGAATTGAAACCATTACCTACTCATCTTAAATACTTCTTTCTTGGTGATAGCAATACTTTCCTAGTTATTGTCTCTGCAACATTAGATGTCACTCAAGAAGAGAAATTGGTCGATATTCTTAAGTAACATAAATGAACTATTGCTTGGAGTATTGCCGATATGCAAGGCATTAGTCCATCTTTTTGCATGCATAAGATCAAGCTGGAAGATGAAGATGAAGACAAGCAATCGATTGAGCAACAAAGAAGATTAAATGAGAAGATGAAGAAAGTTGTTAAGAATGAAATTATAAAGTGGTTTGATGCTGTAACTATTTATCCTATTTCTGATAGCAATTGGGTAAGTCCAGTGTAATGCATTCCTAAAAAAGTGACATCACTGTGGTTAGTGACGACAAAGATGAATTAATTCCTACAATATGGTGAGTCTATATGGATTATCGCAAACTTAATGCTATGACAAGGAAGGACCATTTCCACTTCCTTTTATTGACCAAATATTGGATAGGCTTGCTGGAAAAGCCTGTTACTGTTTCTTTGATGGCTATTCTAGATACAATCAAATTGTGTTGCACCGGAGGGTTAAGAGAAAACAACTTTCCCTTTGGTACTTTTTCTTTTTGCTGTATGCCTTTTGGTCTTTGCAATGCACCAACTACATTTCAAAGGTGCATGATGGCAATATTCTCGGATATGATTGAAGATTCTTTAGAGGTTTTTATGGATGATTTCTCAGTCTATGGGAATGATTTTAATCATTGTGCTGACAATTTGGATAAAGTATTACAGCGATGTGAAGACACACATCTTGTTTTAAATTGGAAAAGAATGCCATTTTATGGCAACTGAAGGCATTTTGTCAGGCCATCGTATCTATCGTCAAGGCATTTAAGTATACAAAACTAATGTGGAAATCATTGATAAATTACCTCACTGAAAAATGTGAAAGGTATTTTCAATTTTCATGGGCATGCGGGGTTTTACCGAAGATTTATTAGAGATTTCTCAAAAAATTGCAAAGCCCTTATACTTATTGCTGGAATAGAATAAAAAATTCTTCTTTGACGATGTATGTCTAGATGTATTCATTCAATTAAAGAAGCAACTAGTAAATACACCCATTGTTGTTGCACCAGATTGGTCCCAACCTTTCAAAGTTATGTGCAATGCAAGTGACTTTGTTGTGGGAGCTATTCTAGGACAATGCAAGGGAAAAATATTTCATGCCATCTATTATGCTAACAAAACTCTTACAGAGGCTCAAAGCAATTATACCACTACAGAGAAAGAATTGTTGGCTGTAGTCTTTGCTTTTAACAAGTTCCGTTTTTATCTTGTCGGTACAAAGGTTACTGTATTTATTGATCACTCAGCATTGAGATATCTTTTTGCGAAGAAGGATACAAAACCAAAATTGATACGCTGGATCTTACTATTGCAAGAATTCAGTATCGAGATAAAAGACCGCAAGGGTTCAGAAAATTAAGTTGAGACCATTTGTCTCGATTGGAAATTGGAAGTGAAGATGGAAACATACTTCAAATTGTCTACGCATTCCCAGATGAGAAGTTATTTACTATAGCTGCAACACCATGGTATGCGGATTTGGTTAATTATCTAGTGTGTGGAAAATTCCCATTGGGTGTCATAGGCAATAAAAAAAAACATTTCTTCATGAAGTAGTGAAGTTTCATTGGAACAAACCATATTTATTCAAGGTATGCAATGACAACATTATTCGGCATTGTGTTCTGGAATAGGAGATGCTTTCAATCTTGAAGCACTGTTATGATGCTCCTTATGGCAGTTATTTTGATGGCATGCGAACTGCTGCTAAAATTCTCTAATCAGGATTCTACTGGCCTTCATTATTTAAAGACCCCTACAATTTTGTGAATCAACACAATAAATTTTAGGGCACGGGTTCTATATCCCGACGCAATGAAATGTTACCACAACCAATTATAGAGGTTGAATTGTTTGATGTTTGGGGTATGGATTTTATGAGACCATTCCCAAGTTCATTTGTAAATCTTTATATATTAGTAGCTGTTGACTACGTCTCGAAGTAGGTTGAAGCTATTGCAGTCCCAAAGGATGATGCAAAGACAGTGCTTAAATTTTTCACAAGTATATACTCACCCGCTTTGGCACACCAAAGACATTGATTAGTGATCAAGGTACACACTTTCATTGCAACCAAGTGGGAACTACGTTGAAGAGATATGAAGTTAATCAACGAATGACCACTACTTATCATCCACAAACTAATGGGCAATCCAAAGTGTCAAATCGACAAATTAAAACCATACTTGAGAAGGTTGTGAACCCTTTGAGGAAAGATTGGTCTTTCAGACTGGATGACACTTTATGGGTATTATGGACTGCATACAAAACTCCATTAGGGATATCGCCATATCAATTGGTTTTTGGGAAAGTATGTCACTTACTAGTTGAAAAGGAACACAAAGCAATGTGGGAAATTAAGCATGTGAACATGGACTATGAAACTACTGGAAAAAAAGGCTGTTGGATATCATTGAACTGGAGGAGATTAGGTGAAATGCCTATGAAAACGATGTAATTTACAAGGAAAAGACCAAATAATGGCACGAAAGAATTATTTTCAGCGACAAATTATAACGCATCAGGAAGTTTTATTATTCAATTCTAGACTAAAACTACACCTGTAAATTATGCTCTCGTTGGTCTGGACCTTTTGAAGTTGTTAAAGTATTTCCTCATGGTGCAGTCACAATCATATATTTACATGTTGGACACCAATTCAAAGTGAATGGTCAATGATTGAAACATTATCTTGGGAATATTGATCAAAAAAAGGCAGAGGCCATTAAATTGGTCGAACAATTTTTTTTTTTTTTGCAATTTATTACTAGGTAATTTTATTTTGTTTTTGCTGTTGTTCAAGATTGTTTTATTATTATTATTATTATTGCAAACTAATTAGGTACCATTGTCTACACATTTGGGCTTTATTGTCAACGTAGTTCGTACTATTGTACTGTCACTTCTGACTCATTAAGAATGAGGGCAATCAGAAATTTAAGATCCCATCGTTTGATCAAAAGTCAGCTAACCGTCTGATCTGTCTGAGCAGGCGCAATCCTCATTGGACGTAATTATTCCCATCATCTTTATTTCCTTACAGAAAATCACGTCTTTCCATCTTCTTCTTTCACTCACTATAAACCCCTATTCACTGTGCCGACTATGAAACATCCAAGCAGCCATTTTTATTCACTTTCTCTTCCCCAAGTTCGTACCTTTACAATTTTAAATCATCTTCACTCCACAAAACAAACAAAATAGGGCAAGAATGAGAGGATCGGTCAAAAAAGCCACCAAGCCTATTGAAGAACACTCATCCTCTGCAATTTCAGTTTGGGAGTTGGAATCCTCCATGCCAATGAAGAAAAAGGAATCGGTGATCTTTTTAATGAAAGCGACCAAGAACCGGTTTCAAAACCAAATCTTAAAGTGAAACTTCCACCTAGAACAGGGCACTCTCCTTTCGCAACAACATGACTTGGGCAAACAAGTTTCCAGAACCATCTCTAAGTTGAATTGGGAAACTTTCTGCACGCATCTTGGAAGCTATTCTCCTTCATTGGTATGTGAGTTTTATGCTAACCTTTATGACCATAAGTTGGAGTTTATCTTTGTTCGAGAAGGTTTAATCCCATGGGATGCTACAAAATTCAATGAGCTGTACAACACTAAGGTAGATGTTGACGAACACTCCAAGTTTATTGAGGATATCATAGACGACGAAAGGGACCTGCTAGTGAGGGATTTATGTATCGAAGGAGCATTATGGACGGGTTCACATCAAAAGATTCATACGCTACACCGCCACTTCTTGACACTGCAAAGAAAAATTTGCTTTCATTTTGTCAACTGCAAGTTACTGCGATCCACTCACAGCACCATAGTCAACCTCGATAGAATGTGCCTCATACATTTTATTGTAAAGGGTAGAAAGATTGATGTCGGCGCAATACTCCACTAGGAAATTGCTGACTGCGCCGCAAGGCAAAATGGAATTTTGGTTTTCTCGTCGTTAGTAATGCTACTGTGCCAGCAGAAAGGGATCGTACCTCGTGATGATGAAAATATCTTGGAAAATAAGGGCCTGATCGATGAAGCGTCCATTGAAAGAATGACTCGTGGCAAAGATACGCCAACAATGAAAGAGGCAGAGACCAGCAAGACAAGGAAGGGCAAAAGCAAAACAGAAAACAAGGGAACAAACTTGACTACTGAGACATCATTATTGCGTAAAATAAGTATATCGAGAAGTTGGCCAATTCCATTAGCAATATGCAGATTAGGCTTGTCGCTACAATAGAAGATATGGACATATCACAAAATTTGTTCTACGCTTATACCAGGGCATATAACAACTTTATTGTCGCCACATTATGTCAGTTAAGCCCAACCCCACTCCCAGAATTTCTAATGTTCCCATCGATTATCCGAGAGTATGAACCTTCCTCTGAGGAGGATGACCTAGGGGATTGAGACAGATCGATGGAATCCCCTCCTATTGTGCACATCTCCGATGTTGAGAAAGAAGAAGACTCAAGGGATGTTAAGGAGTGCATGCGACAGATTGATAACCTGGTCGAGGGCAACTTCATTGTTGGTCAAAAATGTAACACCCTTTATCTGGTTTCTACGCCGGAATCGGGCCCGAGGTGTTACCGTAATTAAAACCACTTGATCGCCACTTAGGCTCATCGTGACTACTCTCTTAAATCACATCTACAACCTCATTCTCGACTTACGAGGCCTCACTCATACACACGAGGCCTCTCGAGACTATTCTGGTACATTTTCGAATCTTAAAATTTTTCTCTTTTATACAGGGCTCACACGCCCGTGTAAGATAAGACACGCCCATGTGTAGACACACACGCCCATGCCTCCAACCCGTGTATGAAAACCCAAGCATTCTGCTAATGCCCCACAGCTAGGGTACACGCCCGTGCTCTCTAACCATGGTGAACACTGACTTCACTTACACGGCCTAGTGCCTAGACACACGCCTGTGTGGCTAGCTCGTGGCCAAATCTAACTTAAAATTTCAACATGCAGGGGACACAGGGCCAAGTCACACGCCCATGGGCTGACCGTGTGTCACGCATGGCCTAAACACACGTCCGTGTGTCTATTCACATGGACAAGAACAAAGCTATTTGCTAAGCCTTTCTCACCCTTATAGCATACACAACATGCACTCATTCAACACATCCATAATCAACTCAAATGAAATCACAATCTCACATGGATAACTACATCTTTTCATATAATATAACAGCCAATAACTATGGCATTATACAAAATAGATTATCCAACTATGGGCTAACACATCCTAGCCATTTACAACAAAATTCACTAACTTATCTAGTCTCTATACATGCCATATACAAAACATTGAGTCTCATGTACCAAAGTGTGCTGATAATGTAGACGATATTCCAATTGATCCTCGTATCTTGATTCAACACTTTTACTCTATAAGACAAGGGAAAAGAAAGGGAGTAAGCTTTGAGCTTAGTCAGTTTACACATAAACAATTAAGCATCATAGTATAAGCTAAACAACAATTAGCATTATACTAACATATAATGTACAACTATGCTTACTCTTTCTATTCCTTACCACATTTCCAACACCTCATAAGTCACATACTCATAACCATTGAAATGCACCCTTGCATTCAATATCACATTTGCACAATATACAACACAAGATCATTTCTCGATAATTCATCCACACTGCTAATTAACTCAATAATACAACTACACATCTAATCCACACAGCTAATTTCTCGGTGGTTTCGCACTTAGCCCACCACAATCAATTAATAAGGTAGTATCGCACTTAGCCTACCACAAAGGTAATCATAGTGGTTTCGCACATAGCCCACTAGACAATATACCTAACGATAGCATCGCACATAGCCAGCTCATCGTCAATATGCATTAGGATGGTATTGCACTTAGCCCACCATTTAGCATTCTCACTACATATTTACATATCTACTCACTTAACCATATATCCATTCACAAATTCTACCACATTCATCCCACATAAGTTCTCAATCATTCTCAATCATGCTACACACTAGCTAGCATTAACAAATTGTAAGTATGAATGCATTGTTTATGCATAGACTTACCTCGATACTCAAAAGTATAGAAACGTGTAATTTAGTCCACCACCTTGCTCTTACCTCGGTTTAGATTCGGACTTTGTCTTTCTTGATCTATAATGAATAAATCAGCTTATTCAATATGCACATTGACTAAATTGACACTTATCTCATACTTTGGCAAAATTACTCTTTTGCCCCTAATCTTTCTAATAATTACACTTTTGCCCCAAGGCTCGTAAAGTGATTTTTATTCAACTTTCTAGCCTTTCATGTAGCCGAATCACTTACTCAACTAAAGCTATCATCAATTCTCACTAAATTACACATGTATGACTAAACTCAAGACTTTTACAAACTAGTCCCTACATGCATTTTCATGGAAAAAATCACTTAGCAAAAGATGTTTCTACTACATCAAGCTTTCATATTCTTTCATAAAACATCAAAATACATGCATGTCATACATGGGTACATTTTTGAACATCCATTATAGCTCATCAAATAGCTAAAAATAGCTTACTCATGCTACTAGGACTTCAAAAATACGAAGAATATCAAAAACGGGGCTTGGATGCACTTACTAGCAAGCTTGAAAAATTTGAAGAACCCTAACAATGGCTCTCTCAATTTTTGACAGCCTTGGAGAAGAAGATGAATGAATTTTGTCATCTTTTCTCCCATTTTAATATTTAATTACCAAATGACCAAAATGCCCTTTTTGATAAACTTCCTATTTTAACTCAACCATGCCCAATTTTGTCCAAAAATTAAAAATTTTGAAAATTGCTATTTAAGGACCTCTAATATAAATTCTAAAGCCATTTCACATAAATAGCTTCTAGAATCTCACATTTTGTAACTTTTGCAATTTAGTCCTTTTGGACAATTCAACCGCAATTTCACAAAATTGCTTGATCAAACTTTCACACTAGCATGCATACATGGCATAAACCTCAAAAACTCATTCATAACCCTCAGATTTGTGGTCTCGCACCACTATTCTGACTAAGCCCTAAATCAGGATGTTACAAAAAAAGCATCTGCTGTTGAGGAGGAAGTTGTTGTGGACGAGGAGGACATTCGTATTGACATTGTGAACAAGATGGCTGAGAAAGAAAATACTGAGACAGAAGTTGTTGAGGAAGAATCCGTTGAGGATATTGTCAATGCATCCGAGTTTTTGTGTGCAACTACTTATAATCTTGAGCGAGATGGAGCTAGATCAGCGAAAGCTGCAGAGGTAAGTAGTGAGGAGCACCACAACTCATTGGCAATAGTGGTCTATACTGGACCGCTCAAGGTGACCCCTCCTACACAAGAACCAGTCGATGATGTCGAGGTAATGCTGGAAACTAAGGAGTGATCCGAAAACCGTGCGAAACCCAAAGAAAAGAAGAGAAAGTGCTTCAAAGACAAAAAAATGCAAGTAAGAGGAGAAAAATAGGAGGAAGAAGAAACATCATGCAACCACATTGATGGCCAAGGAAAACTGAGATAGTTTATTTTAAGTTTTAGCTGTAGTATTCATACATTACATGTAGCTGTAATTTTCATTTTTTTTAGTGTACATTGTCGTTGCATATTTATTATCATTGCATGTTAATGTTAGTGCATTGGAGACAATGCAAACTTTAAGTTTGGGGGAATGCATATGGGTTTTAGGAATACAACCACATTAAAAGTTTTTTTTAGAAACATGCAAGGTTTATTCATAGTTAATGCAAACATGTTTGAAAATTTTTGTTACATTCGATGCTTAATTCCTGAATCATGTAAACTATCAATGATTGAGTTGGATAAGTTTGACTGAATGTTGTATCTTCAATTCTTTGATGAATGATTTAGGTTGCATTAGTAATGGATGATGTATTAGTAATGGATGATGCATTAGTAATGGATGACAAGTAGCATTCCTTAAATCTTGAATGAATCTGCCTTTTACAGCTACTCAAATGTATATATAGTTATAAATAGGAGACACTCCAAAGTGGGATTATTGTGAAATGTTAAAGGGGGAACACTCCAATGCAAACGTTAGAAAAATGAATCTGGCCAAAGGCTATCGCTGCACCAATGTATCGGCACAATTACGTACTCCTTGAGGGTTTGTTGCACTCCATCGTTACTTTTTAGGAAAAAAAAAAGAAAAGAAAAGAAAAGAGAGAGAAACATATATTGTACAATAAATGTTGTATTGGTAGATAGAAGTCAGGATTTAAAGTATGATACTGGTTACAAGTAATGTATTATATCATTTTGTCCTTTTGTCTTTTAAGTTGCAAAGATATCTTAAGTTGCAAAGTTGCAAAGATAGAGAAACATATACTGTACAATAAATTTTCATGGATTATATCCTTTTGTCTGTTATAACTCGATTGGACACAAGTTATGGGATAGTCACACTTACAAAGTCCAATATCATGTTTCCTGATACCCAAAGTAGACTATAATAAACAAATAAGTGTAATATGTCATATTAACTTTGTAATAGCCCATTTATGCCCGGGCCTGAATAAATAAAAATAATAAAATAAAATAAACCAACGTCCAGTTTTTTTTACAGTCCAAATAAACTACCCAAACCCAATTATCCCAAAACCAAAATTCAAACCCAATCCATTACAGTAGCCCAATTAACAAAACTAAACCCCTAACCCAACAAAACCAAACCTACGGGGCCCAAAAGGCCCAAACTAAATCAGAAACCAGGGGTTTTTGAAACCCTAGGCGCCGCAAGTGCCCAGCACAGCCTCAGTCGCGCCGAAGTTAGAGCGAGTGCCACCGTGTTTCTCGTTGTTCGACCTGCAAAAGGAAAGGAAAACGCATCAAAGACAGCAAGCATAGCAGACAGTAGTAGAGAAATAGGTCTTGTATTTGTTTTTTGATTTTATTTTTGGGTTATAAATAACCCTAAGGCAATCTGTAAGAACACCACGCATATATGCATATACACAGAGAATACAATACACAAAAAATTTTAAACAGAGGTGATTTTCGATTTTTTTTCGCTTAATTTTTTTTTTATCTTCTTTCAACTCATACGAATATTTTTTTAATATAACAAACACCACTAACAACAAAAAGAATGGGTTTACATTCGGAAAAAATGAAGTTTCTCACCTTTGGGCCGCCGTGAGCGACGGCGCGTAAGGCGCGTGAGGCAACTGCCGGAGGTCGGAGAACCTATGAGGGCAGATCGTTTTTCTGGAGGCCTAGTTCGTTTTTTTTTTAAACTGGTTAAAAGCGATTTTTTTAACTTTTTAGTTTATATAGGCCATCCATACGACGCCGTTTTGGGGGTAACCTTTAAAGGCCAAAACGACGTCGTTCAAGGGCTAGGATCCGCGTGTTGACCCGACCCAGGGAGGATCCACGTGTTTTTATAAAAAGGGCAATTTGCCTCTTTGGTCCTTCTGCAATTTTATTATTTTTAATTTCGTTCAATTAAAATTTTCTTTTATTTTTCAATTCAACCCTAAAATTTATATTTTCTTGCAATCTGGTCCGTGGGCTATTTAAAGACTGATATTAGAACGACGACATTTAGGTGATAGGGTATAAATTGCCCAATTGGTCCATAATGTACTGCGTGTGTTTTAATCTGGTCCCTTCTTGTTTTTTATTTTACCACATATTTTATTTTTATTTTGATTTTGCGCCTATTTTTTTATTATTATTTTAAGCATTATATCTAATAATTTAGCCATATTATATACTATTTTAAGCATTATTTACTATATATTACATAGTATTTTAAAATATGTATAATATATATTATTTTAATTATTCTATCATAAAATTTTCATATTTTGTTTATTCTAAATGTGTCTATTATTATTATTTTTAAGTATATATTAAATTATCATATTATATTATATTATATATATTTAGTATAAGTTATCCTTTATATTTTTTTATATATTCTAAGTTTTTATGTCATTTATTCAAAATATATTGTTTATATATATTAATCGTTTTAGAAATTGTCATATTTTTTTATTTTTTTATAATATTTATTCGGTGTTTTAAATATATCATTCATTTATTTACTTTTATATTTGACCTTGTTTGTAGAGTTTCATATTCATTTCTTAAATTTTTTATCTTTCATATAGATTTTTTATTATTGCTGCTTATTTTATATCTTTTATTTGTTACTCATGTTCTTTTGTTTATTTATTTATTATTCTTATGTTTGCTTTAGTATAATCATTTTATTATTTGTATCATTCGTTATTTTACATTATTCTTTCTTTAATTGTCTATATTAGTATTAATTGTTAATATGACTTGTAATTATGGTGAATTGTTATTTGGGTATTTATGTTTTGTAATGTATTAATGCAAAATCTGACTCATATCATTTTTTAAAAAAATACATTTTGCAAAATTGTCGCATTTTATTCAAAGTTTTTCTTAAAAAAGAATACGGTGATACATAATATTTGGGGGCTTCAAGAAAAATTGTACCCAAACTCACTGGGTTTCAATTTTTCTCGTTAAACTTAAGATATTAAGTATCCCTTTTCTTTTGAAATTGAAACCCACAAGCTTCAAATCAAAACTTATTCTCGGAAATTCAAAATGTTATATCCTAACTTATTGGATATAATGTTTTGTGTCTCGAGGTAAGATTTTTCTATAAATAAAGGCAAGCTTAGTTTCGAAGTCTTGAAATGTTGCATCTTAATTTATTGGGTGTAGCATTTTATTTCTTTGTAATAAGTGAGTCTTGGCTTTCTTTCAAATAAAAGGATAGTATTTTAAATTTTTGACACTAGGACATGAATTTATCAATTAGGTACGAATTTTTGGGCGTTACGAGGGTGTTAACCCTTCTTCGTGTGTAACCGACTCCCGAGCCTGTTTTCTTGAATTCGTAGGCTAAAACCAATATTTAAAATAAGGCAAAAATGTTTTGCAAGGTGATCGATCACACCTAAGCAAAAAAAACTGACTCCGTTTTTGTTTTAAACTCGATCCCCATGTTTTTTTTTCAAAAATTAAAAAATGGTTTCAATAGCTTGGCGACTCCACTGGGGACACAATAAGAGAGTCAAGCCATTAAAATTGATTATTTTCTGTCTTTTGTCAAAAATTTGAAATTCGATTTGAAAACTTAATTTGAAAATTACGATCCTTTTGTCGCATTTGTTTGTGTCATTTTCTTGTGTGCATCACATTGCATGACCGTTGTGGTCGTACCTTTAAGTGGGAGTGAGAAACTATGCCTTCGTGAGGTTTTCACCTCCATATGGGCTAGTGGATTGCTTCCGGAATACATCTGTACCTATATCTTCGTGAAGTTTTCACTTTCGCATTGCCATAGGGAAATGTATTCCCCTGAACTGAACTCAGTCCGTATGAGCCTATAATGGGTGAGGATCAAGGAATCTGCTGGTTCAGGTACCTCAACTTTAGAGCCAAACCACATGTAGAAAATGTAAGGACCCACCCTAAGTAGAACTATGCCTAACCTTAGTGGTCACCCAGATAGGTGTTTGTTTATTTTATTTGCTTTATGTTTTATTTCATGGTACTAACTTGCTGTGCTTTATTTTTGGTGCATGTCATTTCATATTTTAAGAGGTATCAATTCAGGATCAGTTTCTAAATTAGAAAGTTGGTTATGGAGAACGAATTCCTTGATAAAGTGGAAGACAATGTAGCCGTCTGCATGTGGTCAGAGCAAACGCAATTAGAGAAAGGGAATAGCTTAGCTGACGGGTATGTGTCGGAACTATGGGATTTCACTCGTATTAGTATCACATAAAATGAGTTCCAAGAGTGGAAAGAAATTTGGACCCAGTGAGATGATGAGGCTAAATAGCTGTTTTATCATAATTATGGCGATCTACCCTACTTACTCGACATCAAGGTAGATAAGCATCTATTCCAGGCCATGACTCAGTTTTGGAACCCTGCCTATAGTTGTTTCACTTTCGGAAAAGTTGATTTAGTGCCCACGGTGGAGGAATATACAACCTTGCTTCGCTATCCAATGATCCAAGTTGACAAAGCTTATTCTAGGGCCGTTAATGTCCCAACTTTTGTAAAGAAGTTAATGAATATCATGGGGATGAGTGTACAGTGGGTTGCAGCTAGAATTCAGAAGAAAGATGAGGGTAAATACATTCCTTGGGTGAGTTTGAGGGACCTGATCTTAGCACATCCAAACGTAAAGAAGAAGGTTGACGTCTATGCCTTGTGTATCTATAGTTTGGTAATTTTCCCTAAAGCTCTAAGACATGTAGATGAAGTAACTGATTTATTCAATCGACTTGACAAAAGAATCACACCTGTACCTACAATCTTAGTCGAGACGTTCAGATCTTTGAATGCATGTCGGAGAGTAGGCGAGGATAGGTTTATTGGATGAGTGCAGTTGTTATTAGCTTGGTTTCACAGTCATTTCTGGAAGGTGGAGAAAGTTTCTTATCAGGTTTTCTTTGAGAATTATTCTCCATTAATGGCTACACCAAGGAGAGAAGACGTGTCCGAGGAAAACTAGATGGCGTTCCTTCAGAACCTTCAAGAGGAAGACATCGAGTGGAGGGCTCCTTAGATGATTCCCGATGAAATTCTTTATCGGTGTGGGAGTTTCGACTGGGTTCTTTTAATTGGAATTTGGGGAGCCGTTGGGTATGCCTCTTTACTCGTACTAAGACAATATGGATCAAGACAGTTCGTACCAGCAACATATGAGTTGGCTCAATGTGAGTTCTCGTACAGAGGGGAAAACTATAAGAAGAGGGTTAAGGAGATTTCTAGTGCTTGGAATCAGATTCACAGGATGAAGAGATTATACACAGGCCTGATGACGACCCTAGAATACAGCAGATGGAGGATTAGAAGGATTAATGATAACATCCCTGAGCTGAATCCAGAAGGCGCTCGATTAAGAGAGGAATACTTGCAACTGGTCCCATCAAAATTGGAGATTATAAAACAGGATTTCGAAAGGATGAGTTCAGAGCTCGGAAAGAGGATGGAGAAGTTAGAAGAAGAAAAAATATACCTGAGATTAGATGTGGATGTTCAGAAACTAGAGGACAAAAAATTAAGAAAAGGGAAGAAAAGGGTCGAAGAAAATTTGGATAGTCTAAAGACAGAATATAAAAAGCTATGTCTATCAATGAAAAATGCCGAATTGGGAAAAACTTCGGTACAGTGGAAATAAGAGATTCAAGAGGAAAAGGCCAAAGCTGACCATTGGGAAAGGAAGTTCCAAGAGATGCAGATGCGAAACGAAGCCCTAGAAAGGAGTTTGGCTGAAAGCCAAAAGGAGAAATATGGATTAAAAGCTAGAGTGGCTGAATTGGGACGGCCTCTTCACCACCATCGACGCCGTAATTCTGCGAGCTGAAGTCAAGTTTGAAAAAGATTGAGGAAATGAAGGGCAAGATAGAAAAATTAGAATCGGTATTGCAAAATTGTGAACTCCGGATCGAGCTTCTTGAAGCAAGAGAAGGGCATTGGAAAGAAGAGCTCCACCGTTCCCATGATCAAGTTAGAAATAGGGATTATCTCATGGGTGAAGTAATAGTTCAGATTCGTGAGGTAGCTGATCATTTACAGACTTTGGCAGTACAAGCTGATACATTAAGTATGAAATATGAGCTACAGTCAGATCATGGTCAATAGCTAGCCTTGTTGTTTAGGAAAGTTAAAACTTTGGGCATTAGGGTGA
Organism: Gossypium bickii; assembly: GCA_025503065.1. Classification (NCBI taxonomy): domain Eukaryota; kingdom Viridiplantae; phylum Streptophyta; class Magnoliopsida; order Malvales; family Malvaceae; genus Gossypium; species Gossypium bickii. The sequence continues at coordinate 56,336,945 of CP106713.1, read as the reverse complement.
AAGCATATTTGTATTTTGGGCATTAGGGCGAAAGCATATTTGTAGTCCATTTTATGTAAAGGATTTTATTTTCTAATAAAGTTTTCTAAATAAAATTGAATCTTAATCGATTCTTTCTTCCTTTGCATTCATGCATTTGCATTACATCACATCATATGCATTTAGGTCTATAGAAAGATCTTAATTAGTTGAAATTATTACAGAGAGAGAGAGAGAAAGAAGAAAGTTAACCTGGAAACTAAACACCATTACGGTACACACGCTAAAACAAATAATATGGATTAAAGACTCGAACAGTTCCAGAAAGACATGCAAGATCAGCTGCAAGAGCAGTTGGCAAAAATCCAACAAGATATGAGGGAACAAATGATGGAAGCTCAAAGGAACATGGTGGCTCAAATGACTCAGCTACTGAATGGAGCAATTAATAAAGGAAAAGGTCCCATGACTAATGCTGGAGAAGATAATGAGGACTTTCCTCTGGGTTTTACCCCACCACATGCACCAAAACAACCTGAAGAACATCCCTGAAGGCCATCTGTCACGATTAGGCCTCAACAAGAGCAAACTGATACTAGAGTGCCAATGGATTTCCAAGTTGGCATAAGATCCAACCCAGGAGATAACCCTGCTAATCCTGTTATCCCTAACTTAGATATAGCAGAAAGGGAAGGGACAAGAATTGAATCCTCAAGGCAGTTAGAGGATCGTTGTAGATGGTTGGAAGAAAAGTTCAAGGCCTTGGAAAATGCTGATAACCACCATGAAATTGATGCTAAAGACTTGAGCTTGGTTCCACATTTGGTGCTTCCTCATAAGTTCAAAATGCCAGAATTTGAGAAGAATAATGGGACTAGCTACCCTGAAGCCCACATTACCATGTTTTGTAGACGGATGACTGGCTACGTTAATAATGATCAACTCTTGATTCATTGCTTCCAAGACAGTTTGGTGGGGGCAGGGTCTAGGTGGTACAATCAACTCAGCTGTGCTAAGATTAGCTTTTGGAGGGACCTGGCCTAAGCTTTTATGAAGCAATACAATCATGTCACAGACATGACGCATGATAGAATCACTTTGCAGAATATGGAGAAGAAGTCAAATGAAAGCTTCAGGCAGTATGCGCAAAGATGGAGGGAGGTTGCCATGTAAGTTCAACACCGCTCTTAAAAAAGGAAACTACAATGCTTTTTATCAATACCTTGAAGGCCCCATTCATTACTCACATGATAGGAAGTACCACCAAGAGCTTTGCGGATATAGTGATGGCAGGAGAAATGATTGAAAATACCATAAGGGGTAGCAAGATTGAAGCAGGGAAAACAACTAAAAGGTCTGCTCTAAGGAAAAAAAAAAGAATAAAGTTAATAATACGAGTACATACAAAAAAGGGTACTCAAAGGCAATTACTGTTAGCCAGCCAAAGGTAATTGCTGCTGGGCAACAAGGGTCGGTAAGACAAGAATCAGGCACAAGGAGAAACTCTGAAAAACTCCAATTTACGCCAATCCCAATGACATATAGGGAACTATATCAAAGTGTATTTGACGCACATGTAGTGTCCCCATTTTATCTAAAACTGTTACAGCCCCCATATCCCAAATGGTATGACTCAAACGCTCAATGTGACTACCATGCGGGAATATCGGGGCATTCAATAGAAAACTGCATTGCCTTTAAAAAGGTAGTCGAGAGACTCATCAAGATGGGGATTGTGAAGTTTGATGATACACCTAGTGCAGAGAACCCGTTACATAACCATGGAGATAAGGGGATAAATGCGATTGGCGAAAAAATCGTGAGAAGGATCAAGGAGGATATTACGGAGGTAAAAACCCCGTTGATGATCTGAGAGAAATGGTGGGAAGAGGATTGATAGAATCAGATTCTGGATGCGAAGGAGTAAGGGACTACTGTGAGTTCTACAACACAGAAGGGCACAAAATCCAAGAACATGATGAGTTCAGGGACCTGGAGCAGAGCCTTATGGATAATAAGGAATTAGAAGTTTATGAGGAAAGCTCAGAAGGAGGAAGTATATGCGTGACAGAAGGAGAATTGGCAAACCAAAAAGTCAATTATCCGAGGATCATCATCACCCGACCAAGAAACACAGAAGGTGGAACACAAATGGTGCCAAAGGTCGTAATCCAAAAACCCATTTCCTTTCCTTATAAGGATAACAAAAGGTTGCCTTGGAATTATGACTGTAATGTGACAATACCAGGAGGGGAATTTCTAGCTAGTGGTTCAAAGGAGGACCAAAATGAAGGATCTTACACACGTAGCGGAAGGTGTTACAACTCAGTAAACGTCAGAACAGAACCAGTGAAATCCAAGACCTTAACAGTAGAACGAGAGGACAAACCTGAGGCACTTACCAATGAACCATGAAATTTAGTCCTAGAATGTAATTAAAATTAGAATTGTTTGAAATTATGGGTTGTGTTTCGAAGTTTAGTGTAATTGGTTATGTTTTCTGTGTGGTAACACCTAAGATCCGGATCCTATGAATCGGATCGGGTTGAATGTGTTACATTTTAAACCATACAAATGGTGATCATTCCCTACCTAACTTAGGCCAATATTCACCTATTTTATAAGCATCAATCTAACATTCAAGGACATGATCAAAACATTCCAAAATTAACATAGTTGTATAAATAACTTAATACTTATAAACATGTATAGTAATCCAATAATATAACATTGAAATTCAACAAGTGAAACTTCATAGGTCCAAAATAACCAAAACATATTATATAGCCGAAATAACATATTTGACTCATAACTTAACCTATTAACCTAGGTAAACGCCATTTATAATCTAAGTTCAAAATGAAAATAACAAACATTTATTGAGTTGTGGAGTGAATCTTTGGATGCTTCTGAACTCACGATTGGGTCAAGACCTAAAGTTACTTGCACACATAAGCAAACAAATCTGCATGTTGAGCATTGAAATTTTTAATGGTGCTAACATAATTTGATTACAATACATATCAATATTAAACAAAAAAGCATACTAATATAACATTATAACACTTCAATAGATTAAATCATTCACAAATAGAGATATCATCTTTACCTTGAATCATTTGTATTTCAAATTCATTTTTAAATTAATAAGTCAATAATATTACTCTAATCATATTTCACTTCTATGAATACAAATAAACTCTTATTAGGTTAACTTTAAGCTTAATTTACCTTCAACGTATTCAACTGGGTCAACTAGCCTTTATATAAATATTTTCATATACCATATTCCAACTTCGTTAAATAATTTGTATCGCAAGTTATATTATCAATAAATCATCTCATTTTGTTAAGTTATGTTCTATTTCATACTGTAACGACCCAGTTTCCAGTGGTGTCAGAAAATACAATTTCAGAACCTTGTTTTCATAAATCGAGTCTATAAATATTAAATAGAGATATTTACGAAGTTAATATATAGATATATTGAAATTCATTTAAGTAATTTAGCGGAAAAAATGGTTAATTAATTCCCAAGGACTAAATTCTAAAAGTTTAATTGCTATAGAGTTTTAATTAGGAAAAGGCTAGGGAATTAAATAGAAATCATCCATAGGATTAAAACGGTTAATAAACCAATTTTAATGAAATGATAGTGGATTGTGATGGTGGAATCCATTAGATTAAGTTAATTGAAGATTAATGCTTAATTAATTAAGATAAACTAATTAAGCATGTTTAATTAAAAATTAATCTAACTATATAAGTGAAAAGTTAGTGGAAAAAGATGATAAACGTCATTATCTTCTTCATTTCATGACCGTCCACCATAGCCAAGAAAAATAAGAAAGCTTTAACCTATTTTCATATTCGGGCATCAACTACAAGTAAGTCCCTAGCAATTTTTCTTTGATTTTATGGAAATTGAATCATGAGAACTTGATATAGCTACCCATGTATTGATTTTTTCAATTAATGAAATTTGATAAGTTTCTATTGTTGAGAAATTGAAGAATTAGGTGTGAAATTGATAGAAATTAAGCTTAGATTATGAAAAGGACTAAATTGTTAAGCTTAACAAGCTTGATTGTTAGCTTTGTTACATTAGGGACTAGTTTGAATAGAATGAAAACATGTTATAAAATTATGCCAAGAATAGAGTGTATAAGGTTCCTAATGAGTACATGTGAAATCAAATTTTAATCCGAAGCGCTATACCGAAAGTTATGTTCGCTCTAGGTTTGGGGACTAAATTGAACAAACTAAAAAATATGCTTGTTTTTGTTTTTGAATGTGAATTGATGGAAATTGGTATTGTTTATTCTGTTATGTTATTGTACATAGCTAATGTCGACGCGGAACCCTCGAGAGGGAAAGGAAAAGCGAAAGTTTTTTACGAGTGACGTGAAATCATGGTTTGTACTTTTATTATTCTAGATCGTTTAATTTGCTTGTTGGAAACACGTAAATTTACATATTTTTACATACCCTTTTTAACTTAAAATCACACAGTTTCGATAAAATTCTTATCAAAAAATAATTAATTTTTATAAAATAATTAAAGTGCACTTAAAATATGAACATGTTTAATTTTAGTTAATTTTATAATTAATTTTGATGAATTTTGGTTAGTTTCGACAGATTTGCACAAAGGGCAAAAAATGGCTCGGTAGACACTGCTAGAAGCACAAAACCGAGAAGCAATTTGAATTATCGAGGCAAACTAAATTTCTGCCTAAGATGGTCCAAAATTATATGTATTAATTCATAATATAATTAATTTTAATTTATTTCCAATTTAATTTGGGTTAATAAATTATTATTAATTAATTATGAAAAAGTGGTCCAGTTGAACTGAACTGAGTGAACTGAACCGACCAAGAAATGGACAGCCCAAAAACTATCCCAAGAGCTGACCCAAATCAGCTTATTAGCTGATTACTTAAGCTTGCAAAGAGGCCCTTGAAGACTTGTTCAAGTTGCATCCAAACCGCTCCACAATTGGTGGCTTTGTAGATATGACCCAAGCCAAATTTAGCAAAGTTGAAACCATCAACCTTGTCACATGTGTGGTCGGCCAAGGGATGGCTCTTTGGCTTCTATTTTTAGCTAATTTTAGCAGCCATCTTCAGCTATAACCCCCCTTGGCTAATCATTCAACACACCTTAAGCATTCACACTTTTCTCTCTTCTTTCCACTTTTTCTCTTCTTTTCCATTGCAAATTCCCTTGCTCTCTTGCTGATTTCTCATCTTGGAAAAGGGGCATTCGTCAGCCATTTGGAGTAGCAGTTAAGTGTTCATAGCAGCCTTGGTCGACGAGGACAACAAAGAAGGAAGAGCGGAGCAAACTAGTCAAGCCATTGAAAAACACCGGATTTGATTCTTGTTCCCTATCTCTTTAATTTTTTTTGTTGTTATGATGAACATATCTATGAATATTTATGTTGTTGGAATGGTTAATTTAATCAATTTAGCTTGAATTTAATCCATGTTAGGTTGATTGCATTTCGTTTGCTAAAATTGTTAAAATTTGTTTATATTGTTATAGGCCTCGGTAAGATGCTTGATTAAGTAAAATCATGACTAAGTTACTCTTGCATTACAATTGTGAGGTAGCTAATGAATGAATTATTTAAACGGATTGAAATTGTAATTAATGGACACAGTACTTAATCAGTGCATGTTTAATCATCTAAGGTAGTTGAGGGTTAAATTAACAACGGTATCTGACGATACATTTGCCTTGCATAAACTTGCAAGATTATTGTGATTAAACTGTTTCAAGGTAAGGATACTTTGTTACCTCACATAGTCTTTTATGTGCTTCTTAAATCGAGTTAATTGTTTGAACTGACATAGGGATTGTTTAAGAGATTATTTTGATTTAACACGTATGTGCAATAGCATATTTGCCTATTAAGATTTGTTTAATCGGTTGAATTGTGATAGGGATATAGTCAAGAAATGAATGGATTTTGGTAGGTGGGTATGTTCATAAGTTAGCAAATTACTGAGTTGCCATGAATTTATTCATAACAATATAAATATGAGTTTAATAGTTCTAAGTTAAGAAATGTAATTAATCTAACACAATTATGTCATCTTGATTAAAATTGTATTTTGAAATTGTGCATTTGAGATTTATTTATTTAGTTTACTTAGTTTAAAATCTTAGTTTTTAATCACCCTCTTCAAACAAAATATTTTTCTTCACCAAAGTGTTTTAAATATCATTCATAAATAATTCTTTTCACAGTCCCTGTGGACACGATAACTCGACATTTACTTGTCACTTTATTACTTGTTGTGATTGTGTACACGTGCACATTTCTGTCGTTACAAGTTTTTGGCGCCGTTGCCAGGGACTATTTTTTAAAAAAGTCATTATTTGTGAATTTGTTAGTTTTGCATTTTGGTTTAATTTTCTGTTTAAATTTTAACTAAATTAATTTTTCTGTGATTATTTTAGGTGTTTATGAATATTGACCGAATTATTGATTTACTCCCTGCAGACCCTGAGATTGAACAAACTTTTCGATAGTGAAGAAGACAAGCAAGTCAGAGAAGGACCGAAGAGATGAACTTCGAAAATTCGAATCAAGGAAACGGAGAAAACTCTGCTCAAAATCCTATCCTTATTGCTGATGATAGGGATAGAGCTTTAAGACAGTATGCCATGCCAGTATTTCATGATCTTAATCCGGTATTAGGAGACCTGAACTTGAGGTACAACAGTTCAAGCTGAAGATAGTCATGTTCCAGATGCATCAGACAGTGGGCCAATTCAGTGGAATGCCTACCGAAGATCCTCACCTACACTTAAGACTGTTTATGGAGGTGATCGATTCTTTCAAGTTAGCCGGAGTCCCTGAAGATGCATTACGATTGAAGCTATTTCCATATTCACTAAGGGACAGAGCTCGAGCCTAGTTGAACTCATTGCCACCAAACTCAATTTCCACATGGCAAGAGTTAGTAGAAAGATTCCTTATGAAGTATTTCCTGCCTAGCAACAATGCTGAGGAACAAGATCACTGCTTTCCAACAAATGGATGATGAGTCCTTGTATGAGGCATGGGAAAGGTACAAAAAATTATTACGGAATTGCCCTCATCAAGGAATCCCCATATTGCATCCAACTTGAGATATTTTATAATGGTCTCAATGCTCACACGAGGATGGTAGTGGATGCTTCTGCTAATGGTGCTCTCCTTTCTAAGTTTTATAATGAGGCTTATGAAATCATTGAGAGGATTGCCAGCAATAATTATCAATGGCCAACCAATCGAGCAGCGTCAGGAAGACGAGTACTGGAATACATGAAGTAGACGCTCTCACCTCTCTCGCATCTCAGGTATCTTCAATATCATCAATGCTTAAAATTTTTACCACTAATGGGTGTAATAGTTTTGCAGTACAGCCAACAAATCAATTTGAAAATGTAGCATGTGTTTATTGTAGGGAAGGACATTTGTTTGAAGAATGTCCATCGAACCCAGAATTTGTATATTACATGGGTAACCAGAACCAAAATTGAGGAAGGCAAGGGCTACAATCCAATCTCTATAACCCATCATGGCGAAACCACCTGAATTTTTCTTAGAGTAACCAAGGGGCAGGAACCAGTAACAATTATGTCCAACCTAGATTGACCCAGCCACCTAGTTTTTCCCAACAAGCTCAGAAACCAACCCAAAATGAACCATCCAATAGCCTAGAGAATTATTGAACGCATACATGGAAAAAAATGATGCCTCTCTAAGGAATTTGGAGAATCAGTTGGGCCAGCTTGCAACTGAACTCAGAAACCAACCACAAGGTGCTTTACCTAGTGATACGGATAATCTAAGGAATCCAGGGAATGAGCATTGTAAAGCGTTAACATTGAGGAGTGGAAAGACTTTGAAGCCCAATTCTGTCGAAGTTGAGAAGGAGCTAGCTGAAGCTCAAGACTCTGAGGAAGTTCAACCGACTGTTGAAATTCCAGTTTCACCGGAACTTGAATCTGTAAAATCCGATAAGGTAACTTCTAAACCAGCTAATTCTGATCAACTAACAACTCTGTTAGATGTAGAATTACCACAGAAGACGAATCAACCAGTTCCAGTAAAGAAACCTCCACCACCCTACCCTCAAAGACTTCAGAAGCAGAAGTAGAAAATTCAATTCAAGAAGTTCCTAGACGTACTCAAGCAACTTCATATCAACATCCTGTTGGTTGAAGCACTTGAACAAATGCCGAACTACATCAAATTCATGAAGGATATCCTGTCAAAAAAGGAAGGCTTAGAGAATTTGATACGGTAGCCTAACGAAGGAATGCGGTGCATACCTTCAAGACAAACTACCCCCAAAGTTGAAAGATCTTGGATGTTTTACCATACCTTGCAACATTGGAGCAACATATTGCGGTAATGCACTATGTGATTTGGGTGCGAGTATCAACTTGATGCCTATGTCAATATTTAGGAAGTTGTGGATAGGTGAAGTTAGACCTACTACAGTTACACTTCAATTAGTAGATCGATCCTTAGCACATCCAAAAGGAAAATTCCATGATGTATTGGTACGTGTAGACAAATTTATCTTTCATGCTAACTTTGCGATTCTAGACTTTGAAGTAGACAAAGAGGTGCCAATCATCCTAGGAAAGCCTTTCTTAGCAACTCTTCTGCTCTGCATGTGATTGTTTCAGTAGAATTAACTACTGAGCAAGAAGAGAAACTCATCCTGGTGTTGAAACAATTCAAGAAGGCTATCGGATGGACCATAGTTAATATTCAGAATTAGTCCATCTGTATGCATGCACAAGATTATCCTGGAAGATGGCAAAAAGGGACGATTGATGGACAACGAAGACTGAACCCCATCATGAAGGACATAGTCAAGAAAGAAATTATCAAGTGGTTAGATGCAGGTATAATTTACCCCTCTCAAATAGTTCATGGGTAAGTCCTGTAACACCCCTTACCCATATTCAACTTTGAAATCGGGTACGAGGCATTACTGGACTTAACTTGCTTGAATATACAACTTTGGGCTATAAAATTTCCTTTCAACTTAAAACTTCTCATTCACATTCATATCATCCTTATTATGGGCCTACGAGACCCTAAACATGCATACGGAGGGTTTCAGAATTTAACCGGAATCTTTTGTACACTTAGAAAATTTTTACCTAAACAGGGCCACATGCCCGTGTGAAATGGGACATCCCCATGTGGGCAGGCCGTGTGGTCACACACGCCCATGTCCCTAGCCCGTGTAGAATTTATTTTTCATTTCAAACCTACAGGGGTTTTCACACGGCTGAGCACACGCCCGTGTCTTTGGCCCGTGTCCCTCACACGGCCTAGACACGTTCGTGTCCTCACCCGTGTGTGAAAACCTGGGTATTCTGTTTATGACGTCAACAACTCTTAAGAGGCACACAGCCTAGGCACACGCCTATGTGCTGGCCTGTCTGACGAATCGAATTCTCTCAAATTTGATGCAGGGGACACACGGCCTATCAACACACTCATGGGGCTGACCGTGTGTCGCACACAGCCTAAACGCACGTCCGTGTGTCTACCCGTGTGGACAATTAGAAGGCTATTTTCCAAGCCAATTGCCACCCTAAAACATAAACACACATATACCAACACAAGCAACACATAACATGGCAATAATACACTAGGAAGAACCACTAATCATCATTCATACACTTCACTATTTACTCCATCATTTGCATGAACTTTCACTTCATAAAACTCATCACCATTACTATATGAAACTTGATAAATATCGGCCAATTCTTAATGGCCATTTAAAAAATGAGTGTATGAAATTAGTAGCCAACACTTCAGCTTTCAAATATGACATAACACAAGATGACAAAGTTCCTATACATGCCATACTCAAAATAATTCAACTTTACTATACCAAAAGAATGATTGATAGTGTGATCTGAGCTCCGACGTTCTATGATCCCCAAGCTAGCTTGGCGATACTATAAGGAAGAAGGAAATGAGAGGGCTAAACATATAGCTTAGTAAGTTTGCATGAATTAATATAGCAACATAAGTACTCATGGTAAAATCCATTCATCTCATAGAACATTAGCAACACAAGTTCTCAAGTGCTTAGGCATACTTACTCATACTCATTCTTACCATCACACATTACATTATGGTTTCATAACTTGTATTTTACTCATGGTACCTGTATCACATGAACTTAGATCATCATCATCATCCTCAACATAAATGGAACTCATTATCATCCTTGTATAACTTAGCTCTATATCATCTTTACATACTTAGCTCTTTGGCCCGTTGAACTACTCGGAATATCAGAAGATACTCAAACTCATCATACATGTATCACGATGCCAATGCCATATCCCAGATATGGTCTTATATGGGATCACCTCTTGATGCCGATGCCATATCCCAGATATGGCCTTACATGGGATCTCTTAGCTCGATGTCGATGACATGGTCTTATACAAGATCGTACATAGATGTCGATGCCATATCCCAGACATAGTCTTACACGGGACTTTCCTTATTCGATGCCGATGCCATGTCTAGACATGGTCTTACACAGGATCTACATTCGGTGCCGATGCCATTCCCAGACATGGTCTTATACAGGACCTACATTCGGTGCCAATGCCATGTCCCAGACATGTTCTTATACGGGACCGTCCTTATCTCATGTCGTGACATAGGTATCCTCGTTATCCCAAAATTTCAACTGGGACTTCACTTAGCATAATCTCATCATTTTCTCATTTAGACATCATCAATAAAATTTCATAGAAATGATATGCATTTCTCAAAATAATAAGTAATTTAACATAATAACATATGTAACCTTAATTTCACACAAACTTACCTCGGTATTCAAAATGTGTGTGGATGTTTGATTTAGTCCAACACTTTGTCTTTGCCTCGGTTTCGGTCCAAGCTTCGTGTTTCTTGATCTATGATAATAATTTCATTTGTTTAATACTCACATTGACTAAATTGACTAAATTAACTAAATTGACTCAAAATACATGCATGTGATACATGGGTAAAGTTTTGGACATCAACCCTAGCTCAAAATATATCTAGACATAGCTAAATCGAGCTACGAGGATCTTAAAAATACGAAGAACATTAAAATCAGGGCTAAGATGCACTTACTATCAAGCTTGGAAGATGAACAAACCCTAGCTATGTCTTCCTTAGTGAATTTTGGCCATGGAAGAAGAAGATGGACAAGATTTTTTACTTTATTTTCCCTTTTAAATCTTTTATTAACCAAAGGACAAAAATGCCCTTAAGCCCCTTTCTTGAGATTTTTCCTTCCCATGTCTATTTTTGTCCATATTAACATATAATGGTCTCATTGCTAAATAAGGACCTCTAGTAATTTTTATAATTCTATTTCATACTTAAATTTTCTAGAATCTCATATTTTCTAATCTTTACAATTTCGTCCTAATGGACAATTTGATCTCTAATTAATAAAATTTCTTCATGAAAATTTCACACAATCATGCAAACACCTCACGAGCCTCATAAAATCATAAAACACATATTTCTACTTCTGATTTGTGATTTTGCAACCACTATTCCAACTAGGCCTTAAATCGAGTTGTTACAATTCCCCCATTAGGTATTTTCATCCTCGAAAATCTTACCAATGAAAAGGTATGGGTATTGGTTCCTCATAGCCTCCTCGGGCTCCCATGTAGCCTCTTCTACCCCATGTCTTTGCCACAATACTTTCACAAGGGCTATAGTTTTATTTCTTAACTGTTTGACTTATCGTGCCAAAATCTTTACCGGTTCTTCGCCATAAGTCATGTCAGGTTGAATTTCAACCTCTGTCGGTGTAATCACATGTGAAGGGTCTGATTGGTAACAATGTAACATAGACACGTGAAATACATCATGAATCTTTTCCAATTCAGTCAGCAAAGCCAATGATAGGCTATCGGCCCTATCCTCTCAATGATCTCATATGGTCCGAGAAAACGCAGACTCCATTTGCCTTTTCGGAAAAATCTGAGAACTTTCTTCCATGGTGACACATTCAAGAATACTTTATCATCGACTTGAAACTCGATCTATTTTCGTTTCAAATTTGAGTAGGATTTTTTTCTATCAGAAACAACTTTTAAACAATCTCGAATCACCCTTACTTTCTCTTCAGTTTCTTTAACCAGATCGACCCCGTCAATCTGATTTTCCTTGAGTCCAGTCCAATATAAAGGCATTCGAAACTTACGCCCATATAAAGCCTCATAAGGCGCCATTTTCAAACTCGACTGAAAACTGTTATTATAGGAAAATTCTACCAACGGTAGGTGTTTTTCCTAGCTGCCACACAACACCAGAGCATATCTTCAAGTATCTATATTAACCTCTCTGACTGTCCGTCACTTTGAGGGTGAAAGGTCTTACTAAAACTCAACTTTGTGCCCGAGGCCTCTTGCAACTTTTTCCAAAATCAGGAGGTGAATCTCAGATCTCTATCCGATATAATCGATAAAGGCACTCCATGAAGCCTTACAATCTCGGAAATATACAAGTTTGCCAACTTATCAAGTGAATAGTCGACACAAACAGGTATGAAATAGGCCGACTTCGTAAGTCTATCTATCACAACCCATACGACATCTTTCTTGCTTGGTGTTAACAGCAAAATCGTTACAAAGTCCACAGTAACACGGTCCCATTTCCACTCAGGAACCATAATAGGTTGAAGCAAACCCGAAGGAACTTGGTGTTCAGCTTTTACTTGCTGACAAATCAAGCATCTTGATACAAACTCAGAAATATCTTTCTTCATACTCGGCCACCAATACCATTTCTTCAAGTCATTATACATTTTTGTGTTGCCCGGATGTACGGATAGGCATCCACTATGTGCCTCGTGTAAAATCTTTTGAATAAGCTCATCATTTCTCGGTACACAAACTCTGTCTCTAAACATCAGACATCCATCAAAATTGATCCGAAAGTCAGACTCAACACCCGACTCGCACTGAACTCTTTTGTCTTGCAAGTCACTATCATCTTTCTGAGCCTCGTAAATCTCAAATAACAACAAAGTTTCAATCAATTGAAATCATTATTGGCAGAGGCACCAGTGTTAGTTCAGCCTGAGTCAGGTAAAGAATTCGTAATTTTCAATGATGCATTGTTAAATGGCTTGGATTCGATTTTAATGTAGGAAGGAAAAGTTGTAGCTTATGCCTCGAGACAGTTGAAACCGCACAAAAAGAATTATCCAACGCACGATCTAGAGTTAGCCACGATAGTATTCGCATTGAAAATTTGGCGTCATTATTTGTTTGGTGAGAAATTTCATGTTTATACCGAGCACAAAAGTTTGAAATATTTGATGACTAGAAAGATTTGAATCTGTGACAGCGAAGATGGTTAGAATTGCTAAAAGACTATGAATTAGTTATTGACTATCATCCAAGGAAAGCTACTGTAGTTGCTGATGCTGTGTACCAAAAGTCCTTATTTGCTTTACGTACTTTGAACACACAATTAGCTTTGTCTGACGACGGTTTGATAGTAGTCGAGTTGAAAGTGAGATCATTATTTCTTTAGCAGATTTGTGAGGCTCAAAAATTTGATAATGAATTGCAAGCAAAACGAGCTCAGTGTGAGTCCACTTCTGATTCACAGTTTCGAATAGAGCCTGATGACTGTTTGATGTTTCGTGAGAGAATATGTGTACCAATAAATTCTGAGCTCATTCAGAATATTCTAAACGAAGCACACTGTAGTTGTTTATCAGTACATCCAGGAAGCACAAAAATGTATAACGATTTGAAACAACTTTATTAGTGGCACGACATGAAACGTAATGTCTCAGAATTTGTTTTGAAATGTTTGATTTGTAACGCCCCAAAAATCCAAAAACTTTAAATTTTTGTGCACTGAGGTTGGTATGTAGGAGTAGCACTTAGAATATTAATTTTAAGGTATTATCTGGATTATTTGAAGCCTTAGAGATAGGGAAGACCATAGGGAAAATTTTATTTTTCTTGCTTTAGTGGTCCCTAGTCTCAGGCATTAGGCCTTTTAAGCAGATTAAGGGAAAATAGGACACAAATGGGCTTGTGGTCAAGTGGCAAGTGGTGTCACTTGGGGAGCTATAAGGTGGCGTGTTGTCAGTTGATGAGGTTCAAGGTTCGAGCATTAGAAGTAGTATTTTTGGAGTGTTTTATTTTGCATAGGTGGACGGCCAGAGTTATGTTGAATATGAACTCTTGCATTGGAGTGTTTGAGTGGTAAGGGGAACTGATAATGGAGGAAAATTTGGATAAGGCTAAGGTGTTATCAGAAGAAAAGTTAAGAGATGAGGAGAGGGAGGAATTGGTGCCGAATGGGACTGTGGGGAAAGGAGTATTCAGCTGGTGGCTATAAAAGGAGAGGGCCGTATGCTTTGAAAGGTTCTTTGAGCTTTCATTACTTTTTTTTGTTTTTTTTCCTTTTCTCCCCTTAATCGGTTTTCCCATTGCCAAATTCTCCCAATTGCCGAAATTTCCTATAGCCGAATCCTTTTTGCCAAATTCTCTAATAGCCAAACTCTCCTATTACCGAATTACCATCATCCTTCCTTGCCAAATTTCCTATTTATGCCAAACCCTTGTTGTTTTCCTCTATCACAAATCGATTATTATCTACTATCAATCAAGGTAAAAAGCCGAATTTAGGCCGCAGGATCAAAAGCAGATTTGGTAAGTATTCGGTTAACCTCTTTTGTATGTTTTGCTAAAAGTCGAAAGGCTATCTAACTATCCTATCGTTAACTCTATGATAACAAGGATAAGGTTCAAAGATCGCAAGCGTGGTAGGATCGTTAGCAAGGGTAAGTGTACTCAACTCGATTGTGGTTTAAGTGAATGGTCGAATGTGTGTATGATCTATAGGGGTGACTTGTGTGGGTTATGAGTCACTCGGATTTTGATGGTGTATGTGTGAGTGCAAATCTAGGGGATACTCCTAATTAGTAGCTAAGGAAGGGCTATTAGAACCCGGTGGCACACGGTAAGGCTTCGGCTTTTAGTAGATATTTTGATTAAGTCTGGGTGATTGATTGAAGGTTGGTTGTAACACCCCACACCCAATCAAAACGCTATGACCGAATCTGGCATGTCACAGGAAGGAAAATCTTGGAAAACCGATTTAAAATCATGTGTTGAGAAAATTCTTGCATTTTAATAACGCCTTTGGTGAAGATTTAAAAACATTTGCTTAACTTAAGCCGTATTACAGTTCAGATTTTTTTTTTCTTAGTCAAGAATCGATTTTGAAGAAAATTTTCCTTAAGCAATCATTTGAAAATAACATCGCGATTTAATTGAAGATTTGTGTCAATTTGTACTAGAAACCCGTCATTAACTAACCAACTACTAAAATCATAAAATTCAGAGTTTATCTTTTTGTAATTTTAGAAAACCCCTGCTTTGATAATTTGTTAAACCTACCATATCAACTTTTTAAGAAAACCCAAATTAACATTTAAGTGGCCTTATTACAATACCCCAAAAATCCAATTTAACATAGTAATAATCCAAAATAAATATTAAAGATAGAGTTACTTAAAACATTATGCATGGCCACCTTGAGTCCACCTCGGCTCTATATCCGCGGTCTAAGGATTACCTGCAAAAATTAAACGGAGGGGGTGAGTCACCGAGACTCAGTGTGTAAATCCCCGTCCAGTTGAGCTTTGAGCTCTCACACCAATCATATATTAAGCATGCATGTAATGCAACCCAATCAACCTAGTATCCATCCTCCATATCTCTAGAATCTACCCAACTTTTGTGGCACCTAGCCACTGGTGGTACCTAACCACTGGTGGTTCCAAACCACTGGTGACAAAAGTCACAAATAATAATATGCGGGGCCAACCTACTTGTGGTACCAAACCACTGGTGACAATCCCTAATATCCATATATGGGGCCAACCCACTATAGTGCCAAACCACTGGGACGAGTCATAGAAATAATATATGTGGTACCTAACCACTGGTGGTTCCAAACCACTAAGACTTAGTCACAAAATATAATATGTGGGGCCAACCCACTTGTGGTACCAAACCACTGGTGACAGTCTAAAAGAGATCATGTTTCCTCCCTCTTCACATCATACCCCCAATGTCATGTTCATGCTTAACAATATGGTATGATCATGCTTTCAGTGTATAACAGACAATCGTTTCATTCAACATACATTTGTTGACAACAGAGCATAGTAGAACTTACCTGGAGTCCTCGATCTTACCCACAAGGGTAACATAGTAATCCAAACCATCACTTCGACTTTTGGCCAAACATAGTTGATAACATAAATAAAATACGAAGTGTGTGAGAGTTACACACCTGATAACATGTAACACAACACTCTTTATGTCGACACTATCGCTAACAGACACAACTATTATCTGTCTACTATTCTACTCAGAAGCTGGCCCACAACCCGTGACCAATCTCGGACTGCCGACACCGCTCGCTTCTTAAACTTAGGGATCGAACCCGAAGGTTTGCTTCCCTCCCCAACTTGTATGTTTCTTGCATCCATCAAAAAGCCTCGGTCAATAAATCGCTACGAACAAATGTTTGACTAACCACCCAACTGGGTTAAGGTGATGGACAATAGATAACCCGATTAGAATAACTAAAGAAATCTTCTTACCTAAGTTGATTGAGTCCAGATGTTAGAAGGCTTGATTTAAGAAGTTGATCGACCACTTATGCAAATACCAAGTGAGATTCAATTGAAATGAGAATAGATTAAAGGAGATGACCTTTCGACCAAACAGGAAACATAAGCTCTCCCTTCACCATTCGGCCAAAATACCAACACCATCATTCACCTTTGCTTAACCCCCAAAGATTCGGTACACACGGACAAAGCAGCGAGAAATCAGCTTCAAGGGAAAAAGAATAAAAAACAAAACCCAAAGAGGGATTAAGAAAGACGATTCGGCTTAAAGTAGAAAAGAAAAAGAAAAGAATGCAACAACGAACTTACCAACACCTGAGATGATGATTCGGCTAGGAACCAGAATAGAGAAGAATAAAATGCAAAAGTCGAAAATGAAACAGAAGGACTTTGATGGAGGCTTAGGAGGTTCGGCAACACCAAATAACACTAAAGAGAGGAGAAGGTTAAGAGAAAAGAATGATAAGGGAAAAATGGGAAGAGAAGAACAGTGATTCAGGTTTAAAGAAAACAAATGGAAAAGAAGAAGAATTTTCGGCAAGTCTTGAGTAAGTTCGGCCTTAGCAGAAAATGAAGAAGAGAATGAATATGGATGAGGGTTTCGGCTCACACTTAGAAAAGGTTCAAGAAGAGAATGAAAGAAGACTTCAATTGCCGAAAATGGAAAGAAACTCTCACCTAACTATACCACATTTCGGCACTTACCAAACCAAAGCCAAAAATGTACTACTTTGAGAACATAAAAACCTATGTTACCACAATAGAAATTTGGCACCCCCTAGCCAAAACAAAAATCGATTCCCCCTACTAAGACTTTGAAATTCAGCCAACACCAAGCTCACATGCCCATCCCTTATTTTCCTCCTCAAATTTCTCCTGATCACCCATTTGAATTATTTTGAACACTTCAAACTCCACTTTTTCCTCTCTGCCATTCAATCGAATTATTTGACTCAGTCCACTCCCTATCCTGAAGTGTCCCAGTCGAAATCTGCCTCTGCTCTCTCTGACGCCAAAAAGAACTCCAAAATGAGCTCCTTATGACTTGAACCTGCTCCCTCTCCTACTCCCTGTGGCGTCACTTACCAGCAACTTAAGTGGCGCCTCCTTGCCACTCTGCCACTCCTTTTCTTGTGTCATCCAAATACAAACAATATCCCTTAAGTCCTATTCTAGCTAGCTCTCCCCTGAAAGTGCCCAAAACTAAAACTTTGGCCAAGGTTCCGACTTATCCCTGGGTTCCCGGAGACCTCAAATACATATAAACAACACACAGAGCATACCAAACGCATAGAAACAAGATAAATGCAGAGCCCCTAAATCTCAGATGTTACATTGGTTGGTAGGTTCAAGACCAAGGATAGTATAGCACGTCACAGTAACCAGGTGTGTACAAACACTACACACACACGATATCGGTAATGCCGGAAAGTTGAAAAGCCGAAAGTGGCTAAATGGGCCCAATGGGCCCTGAGGCTAAGTTTGATGAAATTGTTTGGTTGGCTATACGAATTGAGTTAGCCATGCATGTTACATGATCTGGAATTGTTTTGGGCCTAATAGGCCATATGGATGAGATTTGGGCCTAACTGTCCAAAAGGATGTGATTTGGACTTTAGGCAAGTATGCTAGGGTTTAATGGACTTTAGGCCTAGTTCTGAACAACTCTTAAACCGCATAAGACTTAATCTAATAATTAAACATATCCGTGGACAAGTCGTTGGTTTAGAGTGTGGCAATGGACATATGCATGTATAGGATTAGATCTAGGGAGAGCTTAGTACTTAAGCGGTCCTAGTGGCCCACCTCCTCTTCTCTGGAATCCTACCTGGTACATAATGTCTGTTCACTTTAGCCGCAAGGACTTGTTAATGGGCTAAAGTTCATAACTAAAACTCGAGAGGGACTAAATACCCCTGATTTAGAAATTACCAAAATATCCTTAGATTTTTAAAATTACTAAAATACCCCTGATTTAAAAATTACCAAAATATCCTTAGATTTGTAAAATTACTAAAATACCCCTGATTTGTAAAATTACCAAAATCCCCGTATTTGCGGAATTACCAAAATATCCCTAATTTACAAAGTTTCTAAAGTGCCCCTATTTTGCAAAATTACCTAAATACCCCTGTAGAGTAGATTTATAGAAATACCCTTGGGTAGTGAAATGACTAAAATACCCCTAAGTGCCGAATGTGTGAAAATGTGTATGTTGCATGCATGAAATATATGTGCACTTGGGTGGGTTATGATGATACGGAGGAAGATTTGCGGATCGCATAGTCGCTTGACAACCGTGGATCCACCGATGGCTTTAAGCCTATTATAGTATCTTTGTTGCAACGTTTGAGTAGTGCCGCTACTGGTGCTACCTTTGGTGTGTAGGGATGGGTGGGTTGATATTTATATCCCCAAAGATGTGTAGGGTTGGAAGGGAAATGGTATGCAGGGTTGGATTTGGGATGGGTGCATTGCATTCATATGATACTGATGTGATATGAGGTCGTTGTGGGCTAAGGCCCAAGACCACCGTTTTTGATAGGGCTTAGGCCCAAGGTGATAATTGTATGTTGATTGGATTACCAAGGATTGTACACACTGAGTTTCGAAACTCACCCCTTTTTATTAAATGTTTCAGGTGATCCTTAGTAAACGGCTCGACGTGGGATAGGACTCGGAGATGGCCACACTACAAGATATTTAGAAGTTTTATTTATTTGTTTCAAAAGACATGATTTTAATTGATTTCTTTTCATAAGATGTAATAAGGCCTTGTACTCCGTTTTGACTTTGGATTTTGAGTTTTGTTGTTTCAACTGTTTACTTAATTATTAAACCTGAGTAATTTCTTATGTTTAAACATGGTTTTCGGAATACTTAAAATAATTAAATAGGCTTTTATCATTACTTAACAAGACTCATAGATTTTGGGCTTTTGGGTCCTAAAACTTAACATAGCAAAATCGTTTTGAATTGTGCCTTTGATGTGACATCCCCGGATTCAGCCATAACGTCTGAGCCGGGTTTGGGGTTTTACATGATTTGTCACCAAGTTAAAGCTGAGCATCAAGTGTCGTCAGGTTTATTACAGCCTATAATGATTCCTAAGTGGAAGTGGGATAGAGTAACAATGGATTTTGTATCGGGTTTGCCCTTATCAAAGCCAGGTTAAAAAGCTCGGGCTGTGAAATAGGCCTTAGATTTTGGGTTTTTAAAACAAGTAGTTTAAAAAGTTTTTGCAGGATTCTTGAAGTGTGGTTCACTGAGCCCTCGATGTCGAACCAAGTATGTTTTCTATGCTTACATTTGTTTAAATTACTGAACTATATCTAGTTATTGGGTTACTTTAAAATAGGTTTTTAAAAACTAAATCCCGTAGGAAACTGAAGCGTGTAATGGATTCTCGACCGCGAAATAACTTTATAAAATTATTACTTGCATAAGACATGCGCTTTAAACAGTGGAATTATGAACTAATTTGATAAAAAATTTTAATTTAGAAAATACACAGCGATGAGCGCTAGAAGAGGTGCAAGAGGCCGCAGTCGAGGCCGTGGAAGTGTTAGGACTGGGTCATCGGCGTCGGGCTATATACCTAACGCTGGAGTATGGGAGGCTCCAGCCTCACCAGTAGCTGAAATGGGACCATATGAACAGGCTGCCGCTACGGAAGATGCAGTATCGCAAGTCATGGTAAGGATCTTAGAAAGGGTCGCTGGGCCCAATAATGGTATAGGAAGTCGTGGGTCAATTATGGAGCGACTCTGAGCTAACGGGGCAAATATTTTCAAAAGAATAGCTGAGGTGGCCCCAAATGTGGCGGAGTAGTGGTTGGAAGCTATGGAAAGGATAATGGATGACCTGGATTGCACAACGGAACAAAAGTTGAAGGGGGCGATATCCCTACTGAGGAAGAAGCTTATCAGTGGTGGTTGATCGTAAGGGAAGGCAACCAACCAGAGCAGATCACCTGGGAGCTCTTCAAGTTGACTTTCCAAGGGAAGTATATTGGAGCGGGATATGTGGATGCCCGAAGGAAGGAGTTTTTTAGCCTGACTTAGGGAGATAAGTCGGTAGCAGAGTACGAGGCTGAGTTTCTGCGCCTTAGTCGGTATGCCAAAGGAATAGTCGTAACAGAATATGAGAGATACGTACGGTTTGAGGATGGGTTAAGAGACAACCTTAGGGTACTTATAGCCCCACAGAGGGAGCGGGATTTTATGATTTTGGTGGAGAAAGCAAACATAGCAGAGGAAGTAAAGCGCACGGAGCGTCTCAACCGAGAAAAGGAGAAGGTCAAGAACAAACAAAACGTGGAAGCTATAGGGGTTGGACAGAGGCCTATGAGGAGGGCCAGAGTGAATAGGCCGATTAGAGCTGGGTCCCTGTTGTTGCTGCTAATAACAAAATACCACTTTGTGCTAGGTGTGGAAAAAGGCATCCGGGCGAATGTTGGAGGAGGATGGGAGCGTGTTTGAGCTCTGGATCTATGGAACATAGGATTAGGGAGTGCCCGAGAAGGTCAGATAAGGTGCGAGCCAAGGGCAGAGGTGATTTCCAGCCGCTGAGGGGTGGTCAACAACCACCAAGGGGCTGTGGTCAAGCCATAGGTGGCAATGGCGCAGGACGAGGACGTGGAGCACCGGGCAGAGGTGCAGGTCAGGCAGAGGCGAGACAGCCAGCGTTAGTTTATTCTACTCGTCGCAGAGAGGAATGTGATGCACCAGATGTGATAATGGGTACGTTCTTTATTTTTTAGCTACCTTATATTGCGCTAATTGATGTGGGGTCGACACATTCATACATTGCATGCAATAGGACAGAAACTGTAGGGGTTGAGGGCGAAACCATTGAGAATGAAATGACTATGTTAAGTCCTTTAGGGCAGTCGGTGAAAGTTAGTAAGAAGTTTAAGAATGTACCATTGGTAGTTCAATGAGTTACTTTCTTAGCGAACTTGATGGAATAACCATTTGGTGAGTTCGACCTCATCTTAGGCATGGATTGGTTGACGAGGCACCAAGCAACTCTAGATTGTGATGCGAAGCGGATGGTGTTAAGAACTGTGGAAGGTGATGAAGTGGTAGTGATCGGGGAACGTCAAGATTACTTGACGGACGTGATTTCAGCTTTAAAGGTAGAAAAGTTGGTAAGGAAGGGCTGTGAAGCTTACTTAGCTTATATCAGTGATTTGGGATCGAAGAGTTTTACTATCAAGGATTTGAAAATAGTAAAAGGATTCCCTGATATTTTTCCGGAGGAATTGCCGGGGTTACCTCCTAATAGAGAGGTGGAGTTTAGAATAGAGTTGTTACCTGGTATGGCTCCAGTGTCCATCGCACCTTATAGGATAGCACCGGTGTTATTCGTGAAGAAGAAGGGCGGGTCTATAAGGATGTGCATTGACCATAGGCATATAAACAAGTTTACTATTAAGAATAAGTGCCCTCTGCCTAGGATAGATGACCTTTTCGATCAACTTATGGGAGCCTCAGTTTTCTCGAAGATTAACTTGCGTACAGAGTACCATCAATTGAGGGTTAAGGAAGTAGATGTGTATAAGACAGCTTTCAAAACTCGTTATGGACATTACAAATTTTTGGTAATGTCGTTTGGGCCAACGAACGCACCTACTACTTTTATGGATCTTATGAACCGGGTCTTTCAACCGTATCTAGGCCAATTCGTAGTAGTGTTCATAGATGACATCTTAGTATACTCGAGAACGGAGGATCATCATGATGCACACTTAAGGATTGTGTTGCAGATTCTAAGGGAGAAGCAACTTTATGCTAAGTTTAGCAAGTGCGAATTCTGGCTAAGGAAAGTCACTTTCTTAATGCGACCCTCGAAAAGTGGAAGCGGTGTTGGACTGGAAACAACCTAAGACGGTGTCAGAAATTCAAAGTTTTCTAGGCCTGGCAGGGTACTATAGGTGATTTGTTGAAGGGTTTTCCCTAATCGCTACACCCTTGACCATGCTCCTACGGAAGGGGGCATCATTTGTGTGAACGGATAAACAGAAAGAAATCTTCGAGAAGCTTAAGAAGGTTTTAACGGAGGCCCCTGTTCTGATTCAGCTAGAGCACGGGAAGGAGTTTACGGTTTATAGCGATGCGTCACACTTAGGCTTGGGCTGTGTTTTGATGCAGGAAGGGAAGGTGGTTGCATATGCGTCATGCCAACTTAAGACTCATGAAAGAAATTACCCAACCCACGATTTGGAATTGGTGGCAGTTGTGTTCGCACTTAAGATTTGGAGGCACTATTTGTATGGAGAAAAGTGCACCATCTATACGAATCACAAGAGTCTAAAGTACCTCTTAACTCAGAAGGAGTTGAACTTGAGGCAGTGCAGATGGATTGAGCTGTTAAAGGATTACGATTGCACGATCGAATATCACCAGGGCAAAGTGAATGTGGCGGCTGATGCACTAAACCGTAGGCCTATGTTGGACTTGAGGGCAATGTTTTCTCGGATAATTTTGTATGACGACGGGAGTTTGTTAGCCGAGTTGCAAGTAAAGCCACTGTAGGTTGAGTAGATTAAAGTTAAGCAGTCATTGGATGAAACTCTGGGTGCTTGATTCAAGCAAATTGAGAATGGGGAAACGACGAATTTTGAGATAAATAGTGACAGGTTGTTGTGTTTTCGTGGTAGAATTTGTGTGCCAAGGGACGAAAAGCTAAGGAAGTTTATACTACGGAAAGCACATAGTAGTTCCTATGCTATGCGCCCCGGAGATAACAAGATGTATCAGGATTTACAAGAGCTTTATTGGTGGCCGAGATTGAAACGCGAGGTTACGGAGTTTGTGGGCAAATGCTTAGTATGTCAGCAAGTGAAAGCGGAACATCAACTACCATCAGGGTTACTCCAACCGATTAAGATTCCACTTTGGAAATGGGAACGGGTTACTATGGATTTCGTTAGTGGGCTACCCTTGACGCCTACTAAGAAGGACTCTATGTGGGTTATATTGGATCGGTTAACTAAGTCTACCCATTTTACACCGATCCGCACCGACTACTCATTACAAAAATTGGCAAGGTTGTATGTGGCAGAGATTGTGAGGTTGCATGGAGTTCCGATCTCGATTATATCTGATAGAGACCCTAGTTTTATGTCTCACTTTTGGAAGAAGCTGCATGAAACACTAGGTACGAGGTTGGATTTTAGTACAGCATTTCGCCCTCAGACTGATGGACAGTCGAAGAAGGTAATTCATGTTTTGGAGGATATGCTGAAAGGGTGTGTAATTGAGTTTCGAGGAAGATGGGAGGAGTACTTGCCGTTAGCTGAATTTGCGTATAACAATAGTTATCAGGCAAGTATTGGAATGGCACCATATGAAGCACTGTATGGACAAAGATATCGTACTCCGACTTGTTGGGCCGAGTTGGTGAGCGGCGAGTATTGGGCCCGGAGTTGGTAGCAGAAACCGAGGATGAGGTAAAGTTGATTCGTGATCGCTTGAAGGAGGTGGCAGATAGGCAGAAGTCGTATGCTAACATCAAACAGAGAGAGATTGAGTATGCGGTGAGGGACTTGTTTTTTCTCAAGGTTTCCCCTTGGAAGAAGGTGTTAAGGTTTGGTCGAAAGGGCAAGTTAAGCCCTAGATTCATAGGGCCATACCGGGTGTTGAAGCGAATTGGGGCCAGTTGCCTATCAGCTGGAATTGCCTTCTGAACTAAGCCAAATACATGATGTGTTTCATGTATCAATGCTAATATGTTAACGCTCAGACCCTTCTCACATCGTGTCAGTCAAGGAGATCGAGGTTAGACCAGACCTAACTTTTGAAGAGGAGCCAGTTCAAATAATTGATCAGGATGTTAAGGTGCTAAGAAGAAAGTCTGTCCCTTTGGTCAAAGTGCTATGGTGTAACCATCCTGTCGATGAGGCTACTTGGGAACCTGAGAAGGCAATGTGACGACAATACCCTCACTTGTTTCAAGCAGGTAAATTTCGAGGCCGAAATTTTTTTTTAGAGGGGTAGAGTTGTAATGCCCTAAAAATCCTGAAACTTTAAATTTCTATGCACTGAGGTTGGTATGTAGGAGTAGCACTTAGAATACTAATTTTAAGGTATTATTGGGATTATTTGAAGCCTTAGAGATAGGGAAGGCCATAGGGAAAATTTTATTTTTCTTGCTTTAGTGGACCCTAGTCTCAAGCATTAGGCCTTTTAAGTAGATTAAGGGAAAATAGGACACAAATGAGCTTGTGGTCCAGTGGCAAGTGGCGTCACTGGGGAGCTATAAAGTGACGTGTTGTTAGCTGAGGAGGTCCAAGGTTTGAGCATTAGAAGTGGTATTTTTGGAGTGTTTTGTTTTGCATAGGTGGACGGCCAGAGTTGTGTTGAATATGAACTCTTGCGTTAGAGTGTTTGAGTGGTAAGGGGAACTGATAATGGAGGAAATTTCGAATAAGGCTAAGGTGTTATTAGGAGAAAATTTAGGAGATGAGGAGAGGGAGGAATTGGTGTCGAATGGGACTGTAGGGATAGGAGTATTCAGCTGGTGGCTATAAAAGGAGAGGGTCGAATGCTTTGAAAGGTTATTTTAGCTTTCATTAGTTTTTTTTTTTTTTTTTTTTTTTTCCTTTTCTCCCCTTAATCAGTTTTCCCATAGCCAAATTCTCCCAATTACTGAAATTTCCTATAGCCGAATCCTTTTTGTCGAATTCTCTAATAGCTAAACTCTCCTATTGCCGAATTACCATCATCCTTCCTTGCGGAAATTCCTATTTGTGCCAAACCCTTGTTGTTTTCCTCCATTACAAATTGATTATTATCTACTATTAGTCAAGGTTAAAAGCCGAATTTAGGCCGCAGGATCAAAAGTGGATTTGGTAAGTATTCGGTTAACCTCTTTTGTACGTTTTTCTAAAAGCTGAAAGGCTATCTAACTGTCTTGTCGTTAACTCTGTGATAACAAGGATAAGGTTCAAAGATCGCAAGCGGGGTAGGATCATTAGCAAGGGTAAGTGTACTCAACTCGATTGTGGTTTAAGTGAATGGCCGAATGTGTGTATGATCTATAGGGGTGCCTTGTGTGGGTTATGAGTCACTCGGATTTTGATGGTGTATGTGTGAGTGCAGATCTAAGGGATACTCCTGATTAGTAGCTAAGGAAGGGCTATTAGAACCCGGTGGCACACGGTAAGGTTACGGTAAGGCTTCGGCTTTTGGTAGATATTTTGATTAAGTATGGGTGATGGATTGAAGGTTGGTTGGTTGTAGGTTCAAGACTAAGGATAGTATAGCACGTCGCAGTAACCAGGTGTGTACAAACACTACACACATACGATATCGGCGTGTAGAGGGACTCTAAGGAGAAATGATCAGTAGAGAGAATTTAGGAGAAGGATAAGGGAGATATCATGGAGAAAAATTAGGAGATGAGAAGTGGATGAAGTGGTGTCAAATTGGACTTTAGGGGTGGCTAAGTTTCGGCTATAGGCTATATAAATGTGTGTGTGCCGAATCTAGGGTTCTAGGTAATGCTGAATTTTCCATTCTTTTTCTTTTCCTTGCCGAAACCTTATTTTTCCATAACCAAAAATACCTTGCCTTGTTGCCAAAATCTCCTACAGTCGAATCCCTTTTTGCTGAATTCTCTCATAGCCAAACTCTTTCATTGCCGAAGTATCATCATATTCTCTTGCCGAAATCCCTATTAGTGCCGAATCTTTGTTGTTTTCCTCCATCACAAATCTATTGTTATCTACTATCAGTCAAGGTTAAAAGCCGAATCTCGTTCAGTAGCTATCTATACGTTTTGTTAAAAGCCGAAGGGCTATCTAACTTCTCATTTTCGTTAATCTTGTATTACCAAGGGTAAGGTTCAGAGATCGCAAGTGTGGTAAGGATCGTTAGCAAAGTGTAAGTGTACTCAACTCGGTTATGGTTTAAATAAATGGCTGAATGTGTGTATAATCTATAGGGGTGACTTGTATGGGTTATAAGTCACTCGGATTTTGGTGGTATATGTGTGAGTGCAGATCTAGGGGATACTCTTGATTAGTATCTAAGGAAGGGCTATTAGAACCCGGTGGCACACGGTAAGGATACGATAAGCTTCGGCTTTTGGTAGATATTTTGATTAAGTATGGGTGATGGATTGAAGGTTGGTTGGTTGTAGGTTCAAGACTAAGGATAGTATAGCACGTCGCAGTAACCAGGTATGTACAAACACTACACACACACGATATCGACAATGCCGGAAAGCCGAAAGTGGCTAAATGGGCCCGGTGGGCCCTGAGGCTAAGTTTGATGACCTTGTTTGGTTGGTTATATGAATTAAGTTAGTCATGCATGTTACATGATCTAGAATTGTTTTGGGCCTAATAGGCCATATGGATGAGATTTGGGCCTAATGGGCCGTAAGGATTTGATTTGGGCTTGATGGGCTTTATGGGGACGTAGACAAGTATGCTAGGGTTTAATAGACTTTAGGCCTATGTTCTAAGCAACTCTTAAACCGCATAAGACTTAATCTAATAATTAAACATGTCTGTGGACAAGTCGCTGGGTTAGAGTGTGGCAACGGGCATATGCATGTCTAGGATTGGATCTAAGGAGAGCTTGGTACTTAAGCGGTCCTAGTGGCCCACCTCCTCACCTCTGGAATCCTACTTGGTGCATAGTGTCTGTTCACTTTAGCCGTAAGGACTTGTTAATGGGCCAAAGTTCATAACTAAAACCCGAGAGGGACCAAATACCCTTGATTTGAAAATTACCAAAATATCCTTAGATTTGTAAAATTACTAAAATACCCCTGATTTGGAAATTACCAAAATATCCTTAGATTTTTAAAACTACTAAAATACCCCTAATATGAAAATTACCAAAATATCCTTAGATTTGTAAAATTACTAAAATACCCCTGATTTGTAAAATTACCAGAATACCCTTTATTTGTGGAATTACCAAAATATCCATGATTTACAAAATTTCCAAAGTACCCCTATTTTGCAAAATTACCTAAATACCCATGTAGAGTAGATTTATGGAAATACCCTTGGGTAGTGAAATGACTAAAATACCACTAAGTGCCGAATGTGTGAAAATGTGTATGTTGCATTCATGAAACATATGTGCACTTGGGTGGGTTATGATGATACGGAGGAAGATTTGAGGATCGCATAGTCGCTTGACGATCGTGGATCCACCGGTGGCTTTAAGCCCATTATAGCAGCTTTGTTGCAACGTTTAAGTAGTGCCACTACTGGTGCTACCTTTGGTGTGTAGGGATGGGTGGGTTGATATTTATATCCCCACAGGTGTGTAGGGTTGGAAGGGAAATGGTGTGCAGGGTTGGACTCGGGATGGGTACATTGTATTCATGTGATACTGATGTGATATGAGGTCGTTGTGGTCTAAGGCCCAAGACCACCGTTTTTGATAGGGCTTAGGCCCAAGGTGATAATTGTATGTTGATTGGATTACCAAGGGTCGTACACACTGAGTTTCAAAACTCACCCCTTTTTATTAAATGTTTCAGGTGATCCTCAGTAAACGGCTCGATGTGGGAGAGGACTCAGAGATGGCCACACTACAAGATATTTAGAAGTTTTATTTATTTGTTTCAAAAGACATGATTTTAATTACTTTATTTTTATAGGATGTAATAAGGCCTTATACTCCGTTTTGACTTTGGATTTTGAGTTTTGTTGTTTCAACTGCTTACTTAATTATTAAACCTGAGTAATTTCTTATGTTTAAACATGGTTTTTAGAATACATAAATTAATTAAATATGCTTTTATCATTACTTAACAAGACTCATAGATTTTGGGCTTTTGGGTCCTAAAACTTAACATAGCAAAATCATTTTGAATTGTGCCTTTGATGTGACATCCCCGGATTCGGCCATAACGTCTGAGACGGGTTTGGGGTGTTACATGATTTTTCATCAAGTTAAAGCTGAGCATCAAGTGTCATCAGGTTTATTGCAGCCTATAATGATTCCTAAGTGTAAGTGGGATAGAGTAACAATGGATTTTGTATCAGGTTTGCCCTTATCTCTGAAAAAGAAAGATGCAATCTGGGTTGTTGTTGACAGATTGACAAAACCAGCTCATTTTATTCTGGTACGTACAGATTTTCACTTAATAAATTAGTTGAGCTATAAATTTCTGAAATTGTGAAATTACATGGTGTTCCCCTATCTATTATTTCAGATAAAGATCCAAGATTTACATTGAGATTTTGGAAGAAATTACAAGAAGCTTTGGGTACTAAATTGCATTTTAGAACTTCGTTTCATCCGCAAACGGATGGTCAATCCAAGCCAGTTATTCAGATACTTGAGGATATGTTGTGTTGTTCCATTCTTGAGTTTGAAGGTAGTTGGGAGAAATATCTACCGCTGATTGAATTTGCTTACAATAATAGTTTCCAATCGAATATTAAAATGGCACCGTACGAGGCTCTATATGGTCGTAAATGTCGAACACCATTGTACTGGACTGAGCTTAGCGAGAACAATATTCATGGGATTGATCTGATCAGAGAGACTGAAGAAAAAGTGAAAGTAATTCGCGATAGTTTAAAAGCAGCTTCAGATCAACAAAAATCATACGCAGACTTGAAACGGAAAGACATTGAGTTTCAAATCAGGGAAAAAATGTTTTTGAAAGTGTCGCCGTGGAAAAAAGATATTACAGTTTGGTCGAAAAGGGAAATTGAGTCCGCAATTCATCGAACCGTATGAGATTACTGAGTGAATTAGACCAGTGGCATATCGACTATCTTTACCATCTGAGTTAGAGAAAATACATAATGTGTTTCATGTGTTGATGCTTCGACGATACTGATCTAACCCTTCACATCTCATTTCCTCGACCGAGGTTAAAATTCAGTCCGATATGTCATATGTTGAAGAAACAATTCGAATTTTAACTCGTGAGATCAAAGAGCTGAGAAATAAGAGAATCACATTAGTAAAAGTATTATGGCATCGACACGGGGCTGAAGAAGCTACGTGGGAAACCGAGTAAGCTATACGAAAATAGTACCCAAACCTATTCCCTGGTAAGATTTTCGGGGACGAAAACCCCTAAGGGGGAAAGTTGTAACAGCCCGTTTTTGAGTCAAATTGGAACAGTGATTTTGGGACCACAAATCTGAAGTCAAAATATTTATTTTATTATTTTAATAAGGTCTACAGCATGATAGAATTTTTGTGTGAAAGTTTCGTAAAGAAATTTTACTATTTGAGTGCTTAATTCGGTAAAAGGACTAAATCGCGTAAAAGGTAGAATGCATGTTCTATTAGTTAAATGTGTCAAATAGCTTTGGCTTTTAATTATGGAGTCCTTAAATGGTAATTAAACCATTTAAAAGTTTAGTGGACATCTATGTACATATTTTATGTTAAATAATAATGTTTTATTTAAGGTTATTAAGGTAATTGTTAAATAAAGATTAGTAAAATAAAATAAAATAAAAATGAAAGGCTTCCATTATCATCATCTAACCAAAATTGAAAAAGAACAAGAAGGAAAATAGGGTTCTTCATTCGGCAATCTTAAATTCTTCAATTAGGTATGTATTTTGACTCGTTTTTAATGATTTGTATGTTTTTGTGATCGTTGCAACTAGTACTAGCTAGCCCAAGGACTAATTTGCAAAACTGTTAAAGATTTGGAATGTTTCCATTGATAAATATGTATGAGTTTTGATGTTTCATGATAGACTATGAACATTTGATGTTAGTTAAACAAGTTTTGTTAAGTGATTTTTGGTGAAAATGCAAATTAGGGGCTAAATTGTAAAATGTGAGAAATGTGTGGTTAAAATATGAAATAAATTAGAAATATGGGCTAATATGGACACTAATGAAATTACGCTATCATAAAATTGGATTAAATTGCATGAATTTGTGATTTTATGCAACAAGGACTAACTTGTGAAAAATGTGAAAGTTTAGGGGTAAAAGGCTAAATATGCTTTAAAGTATGTTTTGGACTAAATTGAATGAATAGATGATTGAATAAGTTAATTTTTAATACATTTAGATTAAGAAAAGCAGAATTCGAATCTAGATCGGGGAAAAACTAAAGCGATCGACTAAACGACTCGATTAACCGTTTTAGCATCCGAGGTAAGTTCGTATGCAATAAGCATTGTTATAATTATGCTTTTTAATTCTTTGGTATTGCATAAATTGTATATATGGGACAACATTTATGTTCGATGAAAAATAAGCTAAATAAGGCACTTAGTGTGCGATTTGAGATAGTTTCGGCTATGTACAACACTTAGTGTGCGAAACATCGAGTATGGCACTTAGTGTGCAAGACATCGAGAATGGCACTTAGTATGCGAGATATCAAGTATTCAACGGCATTTCATGTAAGTATGAACTTGTTATGGATTAGTACATGTATGTATATGTATATTATGAGATTAAAATCGAAAAAGTTACAAAGTTTGAATATAAGCTTATGAATAAGCATATGAAAGGTTTGTTAGTAATCTTGAATTTCATGATAATATGTTTAGATTGATGATTTGTGTTTTATGAATTGTTGAGTATATTTAGTAAGAACTTACTAAGCTTTGTAGCTTACCTTGTTTGTTTTTCTCGTGTTTTATAGTGATTTCAAAGCTAGCTTGGATTCGGGGATCGTCAGAGACTACGACACACTATCCAACCATCTAATTGGTACTTTTGAGTTGTGTATATATGGTCTATGACATGTATAGGCTTGAGTCATTTTTGTTA
Source organism: Gossypium bickii (assembly GCA_025503065.1). NCBI lineage: Eukaryota > Viridiplantae > Streptophyta > Magnoliopsida > Malvales > Malvaceae > Gossypium > Gossypium bickii. The sequence continues at coordinate 56,305,495 of CP106713.1, read as the reverse complement.
TGTTTTGAAAGTTAACATTGCCATTTGAGAAGACTTATGAATGGTTATGTTTTGTTTATATTTATAGCCATGAGATTTGGCTTAATTTGGCTAGTTTGATTATGTATATATAAGTGTGCTTATGGCTTATATTATGAGGGTTGTGGAATTGGTATTATGCTTGTGAAATGGAACAATTTGATTTATGTTTGGTAAATGTTTTTAGATATGAGCTAATGTCATTTTGTAAAGTGTTTAATGTTACTTGGAAATGGTTGATAAATTGATGATGATTGTGATTAAAGTTTAGGCTAAGAAATGTTAGATGAAATGGTAAGAATTATGGTTGATTTGGTTGTTATGGATTGCATGTTTTGCTTTGTTTTTGTGCCATATGTGTAGGTGAAGGTGTGTACCAAATGGGGTGGCAAAATGGCTTCGTAAGTAGCCTATTTTTATCCACACGGGCAGAGACACGGGCGTGTGTCTCAGCCGTGTGTGACACACGGTCAAGTTACACTGCCGTGTGTTCCCTGGTGTTGAAATTAAATTGAAATCAATATGCTCCACGCGGTCTCACACACGGGCGTGTGACTGACCGTGTGGTACAAGTCAATATACCCCCTAATTGGTACACGGCCTAGCACATGGGCATGTGACTTGGCCGTGTTGCATAAGTCAGTATACCCTACAGTTTTGGCACGACTTAATACACGGCCTGGCACACGGACGTATGTAGCCACTTTGAAGGGTACACGGGCGTGTGGTCAGTCGTGTGACCCAAGTCAGTATGTATGCCCTGTTTTCACACGGCCTGAGACACGGGCGTGTCTACTAGCCGTGTGAGGCAGATGGCCTATTCACACAGGCGTGTGACCCTTGTCTACATGAAAAATTTCTAAGTTTCCAGAATTTTTGTATGATATCGGTCTAATCCAGAATCTTTTTTAAAGCATGTTTAAGGCCTCGTAGGATCTTAATAGGGACAATTGATTGAGATTCAATGATGAATGATTGAATTGAATAATCATATGTTAAATAGTTGTTTAATTGTTTTATAAGTTCGGTAATGCTCTGTAACCCTATTCTGGCGTTGAATATGGGTGAGAAGTGTTACAACATACATAGTGTTTACTCTCTCTGCATTTTGTCTAATTTCTTTCATGACATCCTCGCACCAAATGTGATCATCCGCTACTTGTCCAACATATGTCGCCACCCACTTTCATGAAATCTTCGCACCGGTGTTGTTGATGGTGCACAAGTTATCCAACATTTCATTAAAACGATGTTGGACAAGCCAGTACCATCCTAAGAAAAGTGTACTTATGAATGCAAAGAATGTACTCCATATATGGCTTAGCATGATTACGGATAAAATGGAAACTACATACGATCTTACTCACTTCTCGAAGGCCATTTTAAGTGGTAGTTTGGATCGACATACCTTATACAGTACCTATGATAGGTGCAATCCCAAAGGCTACCTTGCTGGTCAATAACAAACAAGATTTCAGTTCCCTTGTCGGATGTGACACATATGTCGAACTACGGGCAAACGCGATGATGCAATCGATAAAGGAAGAAATCCTAATCATCTGCATTTTCGAAGGCAATTATTGCAAATGCTATTGATAGAATCTTCCTATTACCATCTTGAGCAATGACCATCAACAATTGATGTCGGTGCCTCCCGTATAGCCAAGTGCCATCAATTTGCACCAACGGCTTGTAGTGTTAGAAAGGTTCTTTGCATTAATCGAAGGTGCAAATGAATCAATGGAATACTCTTTTCCTAAGGACCAGATGATCTCGGATGCAGTACTTGACACATATCAGTGCATTTCCTGACACCATTGCCATAAATCATTATACAACTTGTCCTAGCCATGATGCAACTTTTCCATTGTTTTTTGTTTTGCGGCCCATGCTTTGTAATACAATGGAGTGTAATCGTGCTGGCTACGAATGTTGGCAATCAACACTAGGAAAGAGATCCTAAAACTCGCCTTCACTTTAGGTAGAATAATGTCAAATATCATGCCGGCGTCTAGCCTCGGATGATCCTGACTTACACCTACAAACTACGAATTAAAGTTACATTATTGCAAAACTAAAGACCCACAGGTCGCATTATGTTAGAATATCGAGTGATCGCATTGCACACCTCTTACAACAAAAGTATGTCGACTGAAATACTTCTTTATCATCCACAAGCCCAATTTTTATAAAAAGATGTCATGATTTTCCATTTGTACCTCTCGTAGCACATTGTGCACTTTTCCTCAAATTTCTCCGAACGTGATTTTGTAACGTGATAGTTCATGTCGTTTTTAAAGCTGTCTGCTTCAGTAAAACAAGAAAAGCATCTTTTTTGGGTTATTCCACGCCAACTTTCAATACCCAGACATCTGACAATGAGCTTGCACGACGAAGAGTTCTACACAGTAGCTGTCAAAACTCTAAGCCACCCTTGACGAGGTCAATCTTGGTCAAGTGGGGTAGAGGTTCATATACCCTGAATTGTGGATCTGGATTTAAAGTATTGTCTAAACTTTCATCACTAGAACCACAAGATTTCGGCTCAGTTGGAACCTGTTTTGGTTCAAAAAAAAGTGCTACTTCTAAACCATCCGGACCGGACTATAGAATTAGACCAGGTTCTGAATCTGATTCGTCAACTACATTCGCTGCCCCTTCTTCCTTGACTACATCTTTTTCCTCATCTATGCCTTCATTGTCATCTTCAACCGAATGGTTCATTGTATCCTTGCCAGACTCAATCGTAGGGAGTAAGTCAATGATTTTCTATACCCTATGTGCCCTGAAAAATCTACGCCGGATTGCAAACCAGTGTAGGTTGATGGCCTCTCGATATTAGTGCTTCCACCACAGGACATCAATCCATTGAAGTTGAAATCAAACACATTCATTGAATGTCGTGCTCAGATGCCGAGGTTCAGGTTACACTCATACACCTACTAATAGTGGCCGCCAAAGTTTAAATCGGTGTCATAAACTGAAGAATGTCTTGTAACAAACCAGTGAACCCACTGCACAACTGTGTAGTAGGGCTTCCTATTCAACTTTGATTCCAACATTAGTCGCAACAGTGGCTGAAGATGAACCAGCTCCATCAGCCACGATAAAATCGATATATAACTTCATTACTGCATTTCCACTTGATCAGTGAGATAATATGACCGTCTCTAGCTTGGGCTCACCTTTCACAACAAATAGCTCATATTTAAAGGGGTCAACCAATGTCAGATATCTATATTGCAAGCTCAAAATTCTTCCTCAGCTTGAACTCCTGACTTTTCTCCTGATTCTAGTCCATAGCTCACACAATTGAATAGCTCACACAATTGAATGGTACAACTGAAAGTCAATTCCATGGGCCAGGCTCCTACAAATACGACCTCAGCTTCTTATTATAGATTTGATCGTCGTAATAAATGACATATTTCACTCATCAACTCATTTTAATTTAAAATAAATTGGATATTTAGAGCAAAAAATTATTCAGACGATTATCCAAAGAAATGCAGACGACTCTCACAACTCAACGCTTTGATGTTTGATATAAATTTGTTGTGTGCCTAAGTTCTGAATATTTCGGTACTTTAATAGAAAAATAGAATAGAGGGAATATATGCTTCAAAATTCATTTTTCAAGATGCATTTTGGCCAAATAATGATAATGAAACGCTTTTCGGTGCTCAAAAATACGTTTCAAAAATCAAATGATTTCATCAGACGCGTGCTTCAAAGAGTATTCAGTGCCTTAAAACATGTTTCAGATTTTACCTGGGTTTCTTGGGGTTAGGTACTTTTTCTCAGACTTTATGAAAATGTTAATGAAACTCGTCCAGGTAGGTAAGCTTGATAGAAAATCGGGTTTGGAAAACGCAACGGAAAATAAATTTAGGGAAATACCAGATTTTTAATTTTTTTCCAAAACTAAAACTTGGTTGTGATATCTAAAGTAATCAACACTTAATCAAAATTGTACATTTTTTATTCGTATAAAATGAACTCTTCGATCGAGTAGTCTTCTCCCCTATCATCAAGCTCACGTCTGACGAGTGTGGGCTTGCTTCAAATTAGAAAATTTTTCACAAAAATTACCAGTAGGGTAATTTTGTAATTTCTCTAAACTTTTGGGCCTAGTTGTAAATAAAAAATATCTTTAGAAATTTTCTGAAATAATCTCTTTAGAGAATTTTCTCTCTACAACTTTCTTTTGAATTCAAGTGCGTGAAATAATGACCCAATGCTATCTTTATTGTAACACCCTAGAATTTGGGGTTAGAAGTTTCGAGGTTTGTAGTTAGGGTCAGTGAATAGGTCGAGCAGTTGTGTTTAATTCTGTGTTTTAATGTCAGAATGAGTCTGCTGGTTCTGGGGTGGGGACTGTGTTAGTTTACCTTTAGGTTTCGGGTTCGAGTCATCATGTGTGTTTTGAGGAATTATTTTATTCTATTTGTTTTTAAGTTAAATACATATTTAATTTTAGTCTTTTTATTTTATCATTTTGGAAAGGAAGTTTAATTTTTAATTTGGACGTTCCTCTTTTCTCTCCTTTTTCCTCAAGTCAGTTTTTCTCCCCCTTTCTTTTCTTTTCTCATAGATTTCAAAATTTTGACATTTCTCGACCATTGAACTCTTTTTATTGTCATTTCTGTTTTGTTTTTCCTTTTAATTTTTGTTTGAAATTGTTGGGTTTCATTAGATTGATTGGTGTTCGGGTAATTCAAGGAATCGAGTAGAGGTAGAGTAAATAGTGTTCTTTGATTCTTTATAGGACCATTTTTGATTGATTCTTTTGTGTTAGTTTGGTATGATAATAATATATTGGTATGTTTATGTAAACGATTTTTTAAAACTATGTTGAAGAGGCAAATCGGTCAGTTTTTGGTGCTTGAAATCCCGATTTAAGGTGTGTTTCTGAATCCATAGTGGTTAGGGATGGTTTTGCTGATTCGTCATGTTTTTTCTCTGTTTTGATGTGGTTTCATGACCACACGGGCGTGTGCCACACACGGGCGGTCCACACGGGCGTGTCCCACACACAACCGTGTGATTTTGGGCATTAGGGTTTTTGGACGAATTTTGGTGCCACACGGCCGTATGGCTTCGATTTGTGGGATTTTAGTTGATTTTCACACGGGCGTGTGCCTTGGACACAAGGCCGTGTCCTTTGGACACAAATTCGTGTCCCTTGGCTACACGGGCGTGTGATAAACCATAATAGTAACAAATTTTAATCCCACATTTAGTATGCTTTTGGATGATTTATCCCTTGACTTATGTAAAAAGGTGCTCTAAATCCTTTCTTTTCATGTTTTATACTTAGGAAAGCACCGAACGACGAAAAGAATGAGAAACAGGCCTAAAACGAAGCAAATTGGGCCAAGGAAGAAATTGACACGGCCTGGACTTAAGCCCACACAGCCGTGCCTCACTGATCATCTAGAACACAGTCTTACCTCGAGTCACACGGCCGTGTCTCATTAAAGAAATCCGAACATAGCTTGAAGACCGACCACACGGGCGTGTGCCATGGCCGTGTCCCTGTCGTGGTAAAGAATAATTTCATTCGAATTTGGATACTTTGGGGCAAAGAAACCTATTTCGAAAGCCTATATAAACCCCCTAAGTGTCAGCTGAAAAGGGGGCAGTTAGCTAGGCCAAGGAGCCAAGCCGAAAAGGGCAGATCTGTGGAGAATCACTCGAAGATAGCCAGTTGATCCATCTCAAGAAGCTGGAATTCTACTCAAGACGACGGATCTCTCCTTCAATTCCTTCAGGGAGTTTTAGGCATTTCTTATGTTTTGTTTTATCTTTTCTTCTGAGATGTTTTCTTTATTAGTTATGAACTAAACCCTTTGGATACCCAAAGGGGATGAAACCTATGAAGAATCTTGTTATTGATTACTGAATTATATGATAAATACTTAGTTTGTTCTTAATTATGTGAGCTTAATCCAAAATTGATGTGCTTAGGTGGAGGAGCAAAAGTCCCTGCTTAAGAGTAGATCTAGCATAATTAAGCGGAGTTGATCGCACGCCTAGAGATAGGGTGACGAGATTTTGCCGGATTAGGGTGAAACCTAATATGGGAGTCCATAGATCGATTTACTGCTATTCTAATAGGTTATTAACAGAGAAATAGATTTTCATTAATTAACCTAGGGTTAGACGTTATTCGCCTTGAAAGAGGGTTTAATATACGTTAGGGAGTCTTACGGATCAAACTAAGTGAATAAATCGTATAGTTCAGTGTTAGATAACAAGTGAAGTCTAGGTGGATTCTTCCTAAGGGTATCGTCTAAATCAACTGAGTTTTTCTAAAAGTTATCTCCCCAATTTAGTTTTTTTGTCTGTGCATCTTAGCTTGGTAATTAGCTAGTTTTAGATTAATCAACCAATCACTTAATATTTAGGCTAAATAATAATAAAAAAGCTAGTATTAGTACCTTTAGTTCCTTTGGATTCGACAATCAGGTCTTGCCTAAGCTATACTACTGTTCGATAGGTGCACTTGCCTTAAATCGTTGTCAGGGTTAGTTTCCAGGTTCGATCATTCTTCTATAAATTTTAAAACCCGATAGACACACAATCAGCGTGTGAGTCTTCCACACGGCTGGGTCAGCTCTACACCCTATTTTATCAATTTTGGATAGAGAGATACACGGGCTACTCACACGACCATGTAACTAGTTCACACAGGCTTGTGTCTCCTCCACACGGCCTAGGCACTTCTACACGGCTGGGGCACACTATCGTGTGGCCCTATTTTGAAAATCATTGTTCTATATTGAAATTTAACTTGTTTTGTGTTTCTGTATATCCCGACCCTCAATTAACCTTCGGTAAGTGTGTTTGGGACTCGGTCAAGGTTGGTATCGTGGATAATTGCTTGTATGGGCTTTAATTCCATTGTTCAGTTATATGTTGAAGTAGCCTAAATTTATTGTTGTTTTCATGGCTAAGTATTGAAAAGCTAGCGTAATCAAATTTGAGTCCGTGCAACTGAAAATGTAAATGTCTGTATTTGTATGTATGTTTATGTACTGTGTGCATTGCTACATTAGCATGAAAGCTTTGGGTTTTGGATGTGGAGAGAAGAAAGATTGATCTGATTTGGTAGTTTTAACTGCGATACATCCGTACAGCGTTTTTGCACTGTACTATACATATGCTAGCTCAACTGCATTAGTTCCACAATATGTGGTGTGTATGGTGGATGAGCCAATTATGGTTCTATTTGATGTGCAGGGTGGATGGGCTTGATATAGCTTATATTGTTGGGATGGATTTTCACTCATTACATTCATTGCATATTTGAATATATGTCTGATTATGTAAGTATTGGAATGTGGCAATATGGTTATTACATTATATAAGTGCGTTAATTAAACATGTGTTTTGGTAATTTCTGTATACTAAATTTTCGATTTAGGTTCTCCCTGTTTATGTGATTCGTATGTGTGCTTCTGGAATATTCGACGTGTAACACTTGTAACCAGTATCTGCTGCCAGAACAGGGTTACAGAGCATTACCGAAGACTTTCAGAACATTACAGACATTTCATGTTATTCACTATTTATTTACAGAGATCATTCAAAACGTCATTAGAAATCGTGAAGGGACTTAATCAGGAGTTCTAAGAATTTTTCGCGACATTTCAAAAAATTTTCCAAGGTGCAGGGCTCACATGCCCGTGTGGTCCGAGGGACATGCCCGTGTGATCCTGGGACACGCCCGTGCTACAAGTCACGTTCTACTTCATGTAACTCTCTGACTCGTGCACACGGCCATGCCACACGCCCGTGTGCTAGGTCGTGTGGTCAATTAATTCATTTCGAAATTAGGTGCAGGTTTCACACGACCAAGACACACATCTATGTTCTAGGCCATGTAGCACACAGGGCTGAGACACACGCCTGTGTCTCTGCCCGTGCGCTCAATTTTGAGCATTCTATTTTCTCGAATTTAAGGTGCAGGGGACACACGGCCTAACCACATGCCCATGTATCAGGCCGTGTGTCACACACGGTCGAGACACACAATTGTGGGTCTACCCGTGTGGACAAAATAAAGCCATTCCTAGCTTCATTTCTCACCCAATATCACACCAAATGCCTGCACCAAACTTACATCCAAATACCAACCAACCCAAGCATTCAAATCAACTAAATTCCATCATTCATCATGGCATATCATTTCATGCATACATGTCTATAATATTACCTTATTTAAGTCCTCAAGTTAGACATAGTTTGATCAACTACTTAACATATATGTAGCTACCATAGCTTGACCTTACAAGTATATTAAAACAAACCATTACTAGCCATTCCAATGGCAAGATTACAAGCATCATTTACATTTACATGCCAATATGGCTAATATATCCTATACATGCCATTACAACCATAATTGATTTACCATATTGTACCGACATGGGCGGATGGATACTGTGAGTGATCTCCACCAAGCTTCCAATTCAACGAGTTTCTGATTTACTCTAAAACAGGGGAAAATAAAATGGAGTAAGCATTACATGCTTAGTAAGTTCGTATAACATGGTACTTAACTTACCATTCATTCTATTTTGAGGTAACTATGTAAGGCATATTCAATCAATTTGACCTCAAGCCCTACACACATCCTCATTGCCCTTGTTAGTCATATATTCCAATAATAACATCAAAACATATATGGGCTCAAGAACAATCAAGTTTCCATGCACATATGCTTTCCACATCATTTATTCATTTATCATGTATAAATCATCTCTTTATATTACAAGTATAATTTCATAATAGTTCATCTCAAGTTCAGATCATTTCATATCAGAACTTTACCTATATTACTTGGAATATCAAGGTCACGATTAGTACTCTTAAGGTGTACAAGCCTATAATCAAGGATTAACATACTCATCAAATAAATTCCATGTACAATATCATCATTTCATGTTTCCATATATCGATTATCACATATCGTCATTTTCATGTATTTCAGGCCGATTTGTATAGTAACTCATTTCTAATTCATATATTCTCATGTCAAGAACTTTTACCTGTTGAATTTATCTGAAATATCGATGGATACATAGGTAGTACTGTAACAGCCCAATTTAGGGCCTAGTCCAAATAGTGGTTGCGAGACCACAAATCCAAAGTAGAAAATATATGTTTTATGGTTTTTATGAGGTCTATGACATGTTTGCATGGTTGTCTGAAAATTTCATGAAGAAATTTTATGATTTAGTGATCAATTTTTCTTTTAGGACTAATTTGCAAAAATTGAAAAATATGAGATTCTAGAAGTTTTAAGTATGAGATAGCATTAGAAAATTTATTAGAGGTCCTTATTTAATAATTAGACCATTATATCTCATGATGGACAAAAATGGACATGGAAGGGAAAAATCTTAAGGAAGGGCCTTAAGGGTATTTTAGTCACTTGGTTAATAAATTAATAAAAAGGGGAAAAGAAGTCAAAATTGGTCACCCCATTGCCGAAATTTCAAGGAGCCATAGATAGGGTTTTGTTTCACTTTCAAGCTTGATTGTAAGTACCTCCTAGCCCCTTTTTTATGTTCTTCGCATTTTTGAAATCCTCGTAGCTCGATTTAGCTATTTCTACCTCTATTTTGAGTTAGGGTTTTTGTATAAAATTTTACCCATGGATGATATGCATGTATTTTGATGTCTAGTGGTAGAATATGAAAGTTTGAAGTGTGATAAACAACTTTTGCTAGATGATTTTTGGTGAAATTGATAAAAATGACCTATTTGCAAAAGATGAAATAATATGTGTATAGAATGTAAAATAGTTAAAATTTTGGGCTGCTATAAAAGAGGTTATGAATCAGCTAGGCTTGAGTGTGAGAAAAATGAACACATTTTATCATACGAGCCTAGGGACCATTTTGCAAATATGTGAAAGTTTAGGGGAAAAATTATAAATTTTTCCAAAATATGATTCGTGGGCTGTTTTAGTCAATGTGATAACTAAATAAGCAAAATTTGTCATTATAGATCAAGAAACACGAAGTCCGGACCTAAACCGAGGAAAGAACAAAGTGGTGGACTAAATTGAAGAACTATCTATATTTTGGTACCGAGGTAAGTTTGTCTATAATAAATCAACATTATGTTATTATGTATTTAAATGCTTGATATTACATGAAATGTAAATTCTTTTTATGAAATTAGTTAATGAGGCCTTGATGAAAAAAAATGATGAAGTTTTACTATATCGAAGTTCCGGTTGAACCTTAGGAATAGAAAGGATACCCTTGTCACGACATTAGATTAATAAGGTCCCGTATAAGACCATGTCTGGGATATGGCCTCGGCACCAAATGGAGATCCCGTGTAAGACCATATCTGGGATATGGCATCGGTATCGAATAGTGATTCCATGTAAGACCATGTCTGGGACATGGCATCGACATATGATCTCGTGTAAGACCATATCTGGGATATGGCATTGGCATAGACATGTGATCCCATGTAAGACCATATCTGGGATATGGCTTTGGCATCTTACTACGTGTATGAAAATTTCCGGGTATCCTTCGATATTCCAACTGGTTCAACAAGGTAAGGTATTAAAGTTTATGTTAAAGATGGAAAAAGGGCTAAAGTTATATGTTGGAGTGATACACGTACATATGCGAAACTCAAGAGAAATGAGTCTGATATGTGATATGTGGTTGGTAAGAGTGAGCATAAGTAAGCTATGTCAATGTTGCTTGAGAATTTCGTGTTATTTCATGATGTAATATGTGGATATTATTACAAGATTTTATGTTAATATCTATTACATGCAGACTTACTAAGCTTTATGCTTACTATAACACCCCATACCTGAGTCCGAAGCTGGGATTGGATACGAGACATTACCATACTTAAAACATGCTTAAATGTGTACTTACGGGTTATAAAAGTTTGTTTCAATTTAAAAACTTCTCTTTCTTAGCCATATCATACATTTCATGGGCCAACAAGGCCTTAAACTCACATCCAAAAACTTTTACAAACTTAGAAAAAAAAAACTTTTCATCAAAACAGGGTCACACGCCCATGTGACTTGGGACACACCCCTGTGCCCAAAGACATGCCCATGCCATTCGGCCGTGGTCGAGACTGACTAATTCACACAGCCAGACACTGATCGCTGAAATCAGAGCTTTAAAATTTATAAAAGAATGATTGAACCTGGAAACTAACTCTGACAACGATTTAAGGCAAGTGATCGCTGTAAATCAGAGTTTTAAAATTTATAAAAGAATGATCAAACCTGAAAACTAACTCTGACAACTATTAAAGGCAAGTGTACCTATCGAACAGTAGTATAGCTTACGCAAGATCGGATATCGAACCCAAAGGAACTAAAAGTACTAATACTAACTTTCTTTTTATTATTTAGCCTTAAAAATAGAGTGAAGTTGCTTTAGACGAAGACTAAACTAAGGACGCAAGGACAAAAAGGACGAATAGGAAAATAACTTGAAGAAAGACTCAGTTGATTACGATGATACCCTCAGGAAGAATCCACCTAGACTTCACTTATTAATTAACCCTAAATTATATGATTTCTTTTACTTAGCTTGATCCGTAAGACTCCCTAACCTATATTAAACCCTCTCTCGAGGTGAATAACGTTTAACCCTAGGTTAATTAGTGGAACTCTCGTTCACTTATAATAACCCCCTAGGATAGCAGTAAATCGATCAATGGACTCCCATATTAGGTTTCACCCTAATCCGACAGAATCTCATAACCCTATATCTAGGCGTTCGATCAACTCCACTTAATTATGTTAGATCTACTCTTAGGCAGGGTCTATTCCTCCTCCACCTAAGCACAGTAGATTTGGATTAAGCAACATAATTAAGAACAAACTAAGTAATTTATCATATAAATTAAAAATCAAATAAAAAAATTCATCTAGGTTTCATCCCCTTTAAGTATTTGAGGGGTTTAGTTCATAATGAATGAACAAAACATCGCAAGAGAAAAGATAAAACAAAACATAAGAAAATCCTAAAACTCCCTGAAGGAGTTGAAGGAGAATTCCGCCGTCTTGAGTATAATTCCGGCTTATTGGGATGGATCAACTGGCTGTCTTCGTGTTATTCCCTAATTCTGACCTTCTCGGCTTGGCTCCTTGGCCTAGCTCTGACGCCTTTTCAAAGGTGGTACTTAGGGGGTATATATAGGCTCTTGGAATGCAATTCTTTCTCCCCAAGTATCCTTTTCTGACTGAAATTGCTCATTCTGACGACAGAGGCACGGCCATGTAGCACGCCCGTGTGGATCGACTCCAGGCCGTGTTTGGATTTCTAACTTGAGGCACGGTCGTGTGAATCGGGGGAGAGACCGTGTACTAGATGTCAGGCGTTGCACGGCTGTGTGGTCTCTAGGCCAGGCCGTGTCGAATTCATGATATGGCCCATTTACTCCGTTTTGGGCCCGTTTTATGTTCTTTTCACCCTCAGGTGCTTTCCTGGGTATAAGACATGAAAAGAAAGGATTAAGAGCACCTTTTTACATAAATCAAGGGATAAATCATCCAACAGCATATTAAATGTGGGCTTTAAATATGTTACTTTTACGGTTTATCAAATACCCCTACACTTAAGCTTTTGCTTGTCCTCAAGCAAAATTCTCAACTTACAATTAAAACGAACCTTCCATGATTCATAATTCCTATCAACAATGCCTTATCCTAATTCATAGATAATTTATACATGGATAATTCAACTCAAAGATTCCTAAAGATTCAAACAAGATAAGTCATACAATTGTAGCACGAAAACATAGGTGTTTCCCTTCATCTAAATAATTACCTTTAATTCAAAATCTACAAGGATTGACATCCTCACAAAAGATTCACTCATAAGTCGAACCTGAAAAGTTAATCCCATAGGCTTGCCTGAAAATCAAATCTCCACCACTGTAAAATGAAATGATAAACAGATCAAAAGGTCTTTGTTAGGGTTGTAACGGGGCTAGGGCTAAAGTGTGGATAAAGGCTGAAATTAGAAGGTTAGAATCGAGATTGAATTGATAAGTTACCTATTTAAAAATTTCTAACATAATAATTACATCAACTGAAAATAATAATAATCCTACTAATACGAGCTTTTTCTTTTGATAATTAGACTTTAACTTGTATAAGCTCACTCTTCATAATACTAATACTGAATATACTTTGCTTTTTTTTTTTTAGAACAAACTAATAAAGACAACTTCAACTCATAATAAAAACTTAGGTAACTAGTCAAATCATATCTCGATTAAGGGGTAGTCATAAGAAAGGGTGATAATAAATACAAAGGGTTTTGGGTTAAAATTAGCGGGTAAGTCAATAAAAGGGTTGTTAGGCTCAACGGTGTTCACTAAGGGTTAATTATAAGGGTAGGCTATTTAGTGGAGTAAGTGGGTTAAAACCTAAATGTCTTTATCATCTCGGTATATCAAATCATAACTGTGGTCTTGGCATGTATAATTGAGGCAAGTTCTAGAATAACAGTTCATAGTTGACACACTCATAATCAAGAAGTGAGCATGAAAAAGAATGTATGCTCTATAAGGCTCAAATTCTTACAAAAATTATGGGTATTCATTACATCAACCTTGTAAATCTCATATTTCAAGATAACATTCAAATTCTGGTTGACAACCTAAAATTTTAATTTTAGAAAATTAGACTTATCATGTTTGATTCCCTAGTATTCTTCAAATTTAATCATCAATGCACAATTAACTATGACTTATTCAAAAGCATATCAATAAAAATCACAAATCATTAGAAATTTCATTTTAATTAATAATATGAGAAAATTACTTTAAAACAAGATTAAATTCAGGGATTTGAGAATCATGCAAAAAGTTAGGCATTTTTATCCTCAGGGTTTGAGAATAATAAAAAACGTTAGGCATTTTCTCATAATAACTATTCACCCCCCACACTTAAGATGTACATTGCCCTCAATGTACAAAGATAGATAATGACATTTAAGGGATAAATCAAAAGAGAAGGGGAAAGAATTACTCCCTGAGTTGTGGATGTTTTCCCGGATGAGTGTCTTTGGTGGCGGTGATGGTCAGTCGGGATAACGTTCCTACGCTAGATGAAGAAATTGGGTAGCGCTTTGAGAAGTAGGGAGGCTTTATTAAGACCTAATAAAAATAAACTAAATATATAAATAAAGACAAGAAAGATAAAGAGAAAGAAACTAAGAAGGAAAATAGACTAAGGCTAGGAGATAAAGGGGCTTGAGAATCCTTATTGGTATATTGTTCGCGAGGTGGGTGTGACTTCTAAGGCGACGGAGGTGCTGGCGGTGGCGGAAGTGGCGTAATTCCCAAGCAGCCTTTAGAACCTGACACTAAGAAACTAAAATAAAATAAAATAAATTAAGCATAAGATAGTCAAAGAGAAAGAAAATAAAGGAAAAGATAAAAGTGAAACAAAAGATAAATGGTCTCAAAGACCCTTGGCTTGTTGTTTGGATGAAGCGGCTCGCATGAACTTATGTATAGGGATCTTGATCGTTCTTTTTTAAGGAGCCTATTCTTAGCTTTCTCCGTTTCTTCAGCATAGTGTTGGCTTGTTCAAGGATCTAGAGTCTTAGTAAGTAAAGAATATGAGATGGAAGAGAGTGAGAAGCAAAGAAGATAGGGGTGAAAGTCAGATGGAGGGAAGAGGAAGAATTGAGGGGTTTAAATAGATGCTCAAGTTTGGTACTCCCCCACGGCCGTGGTCCCAGGGTGTGTTGATTTACACGGCCTCCTCACACAGCCGTGTTATAGAGGGTGTTGTTACCCTAAGCCCGTGTTTGGTCCCTCCATGCCCGTGCTTGACAAAGTAAATGGTAGGCACGGTGAGGTCCCACAGGCGTGTGTAGCCCGTGTGTAACAAGTCAGTATCCTCAGAATTTTTACAGGTTACGTGGCACGGGCGTGCCATATCTATCAGTGCCCGTGGGGAGGGTGGTTGGATCCGTGACGTTGAGGGTGATTGGACTGGCTTGCACAGCCCCTGCTCTGTCAGTGTGGCGATTCCTATGGTCCACACGGCGTGTGTAAGGCCGTGTGACCTGGAAATCCTGCATTTTTTTTTTGGGTTAATTTAAAAAGAAGAAAAAGAAAAATAGATTTAAATGCAAATAAAAGTGAAAAGAAATAAGGTTAGTGCTCGGGTTGCCTCCCGAGAAGCGCTCGTTTATAGTCTTAAGCTAGACTTTCCTTATTTCTGAAAATTTTAGGTAGGTTTAAAAGTTTGGATATCTTCTCTCATGCCTATAGTCCTATTTTCTTGACAAAGGTTGAGTCGAGAAGTGTTTACCTTAGAAGTGTCGCATGTTGGGTTGCTTACCTCGACTCTTTCGTGTAGGAAGATATTGTATACCTCAATAGGGATTTCTTTCTTCAGGTTTGCTGTGATGATGCTAAGATCGGCTTTATTGATTAGTACCTGATTTCCTATTTTGATGTGATTTGATGTTCCTACGAGCTCTTCTGGTGGCTCCTTCGAATTTACAGTGTGTAGCTCTGGTTCTTCCTCGTGTATCCCTAATTTCTCTTTGAAGTGTGTTTTCCACTCATCTAGGTCATCGATTTGAATCCTTTGCTCCTCGTGAGTTATTTCTTTGTTGGCACTGAGCTGAGGATCTGGTTCAATCCTTCCTTTTTTTGGTGGTTCCTGTAAAGAGGGTGTAATTGAATGATTATCAAAAGAATTTTCTTTCTCACCTTGATTCTTTGATGACCTGGCTGAGTCGAGGGCTTGAAGGCTAATTGAGTCGTTACCCACACAAAGTATGAGCTCACCTGAGGCAACATCAATTCTAGTCTTGGCAGTTGCTAGAAAAGGCCTTCCTAAAACTAAGGGGATTGAATTATCCTCATCCATGTCTAAAACAACAAAGTCTACTGGGAAAACAAATTTATCAATTTTTACGAGAACATCTTCAATAATGCCCCTAGGAATTCTAACAATTTTATCAGCTAATTGAATACTCATCCTAGTTTGTTTGGGCTTCCCTAGACCTAGTCGTTTAAACAGTGCATAAGGCATGACATTTATGCTTGCCCCTAAATCAGCTAACGCATTATCAATAGTTAAACTACCAATTAAACGTGGAATTGTAAAACTCCCTGGATCTTTTAATTTTTGTGGTAGTTTATTTTGTAGGATTGCTGAGCACTTTGCGTTGAGTTCAATGTGTGGCTCTTCGTCTAATTTGCGTTTATTTATCAAGAGCTGTCTTAACAATTTCCTCGAGTCTGGCATCTAAAAAAGAGCTTCAAGAAGAGGTAAGTTAATGTGTAATTTTTTTAAAAGTTTAAGAAACTTACCAAACTATTCCTTTGAATCATCTCTTTTTAACGCTTCGGGATAAGGTATGCGAGGTTTGTACTCCTTGATTACCTGTTTTGGCTTTTCTTGTGCGACCTCTGTTATACCTTTGTCTACCTTACTTTCTGGAATTGGTTGTGGTTCATCTAACTCCTCGTTCTCCTGAGCTGTGATAGCTTGAATTTGCTCATTTGGATTAATCTCGGTGTTACTTGGTAGACGTCCTTGTGGTCGTTCTGACCTGAGCCATGTGAGTTGCTCGACTGCATTAGTCGTTTCCTTGACTGATTTAGCAATTTCACTCATTCGGCTTTCGTTGCTTTTGATTGTCCTATTAATATTTTGTAGGCGTTCTTCCGTGGTTGCCGGTTGTTTTAGTTCCTCTTCGTAGGTTGGTTTCTTCTCTCGTGGATAGGGCTGATTTTGGAAGTTCTGAGGAAGTTGTGCCCTTGATTTCTTTGATTGCCTTGACCTCCCCATGAAAAATTTGGTTCCTCCAACCTAGATTGTAAGTGTTACTATAAAGATTATTATTGGATCAAAAATTATTACCAATATAGTTCACCTGTTCGTTTTCTGCTTCTGGTTGGTAGGGTGGGTACTGAAGATTCACCACGGTTCCACTTGCGTCACACTGCATGACTGGATGTACCTGCGAAGAACATAAACTACCAAGCTTTTTATTGATCATCTCAAGCTGCGTTGATAGCATGGTCATGGTGTCGACATTGAAGACTCCTGCCGATTTTGTTGGTTTAGTCCTTGAAGCTTGCCACTGATAATTGTTTAATGACATCTCCTCAATGAATTCGTAGGCTGCTTTTGGAATTTTGTTGTTCAGAGTTCCACCGGCGGCTGAATCAATCAGTTGCCTCGTTGAGGGGTTTACACGGTTGTAGAATGTTTGGACTTGTAGCCACAAAGGTAAGCTATGGTGTGGGCACCTCTTCAAGAGATCTTTGAATCTCTCCCATGCATCATATAGTGTCTCTATATCCATCTGCACAAAAGAAGAAATATCATTCTGTAATTTGGCCGTTTTGGCCGGTGGGAAATATTTCATTAAAAACTTTTCAGTCATTTGATCCCATGTAGTGATTGACCCTCGTTGTAACGAGTTTAACCACTGTTTAGCTTTATTTCTTAATGAAAAAGGGAATAACCGAAGACGTGGCATCATCAGAAACGCCATTTATTTTGAAGGTATCACAGAACTCTAAAAAGTTAGCTATATGCATGTTTGGATCTTCATCCTGCAAACCATCAAATTGAATAAACTGTTGAATCATTTGTATTGTGTTAGGCCTTAATTCAAAATTATTAGCAGCTATAGCAGGCCTAACAATACTTGATTCTGCTCCGGTTAAATGTGGTTTAGCATAATCAAACATTGTACGTGGAGCTTTGCGATCTCCCACATCGCGTGGTGGTGGGTTGTTATCGTCCATCCCTTCAGTAGGATTAGATCTGTCTTCTTCCTCTCTTTTTGTGTAATTTAGGACTCACCTGGTTTCCCGATGATTCCTTCGAATGGTAGCTTCAATATCACTTTCGTATACTAAAGGTCCTCTCGGGTTCCTTCTAGTCATGAACTAGAGCTACCTGGAAAGAAAAGAAAGAAAAAAAAAATTAGCAAAATTAAAAATAACCCTAAAATAAAATAAATTGTCAAAAAATAAAAAATAATGGCTAAAGTAATAAAAATAGAGTTTTCTTAATATTTTAGTTCCCCGGCAACGGCGCCAAAAACTTGATCGCTGTAAATTAGAGTTATAAAATTTATAAAATAATGATCAAACCTAAAAACCAACCCTGACAACGATTAAAGGCAAGTGTGCCTATCAAACAGTAGTATAGCTTAGGCAAGACCAGATATCGAACCCAAAGGAACTAAAAGTACTAATACTAACTTTCTTTTTATTATTTAGCCTTAAAAATACAGTGAAGTTGCTTTAGACGAAGACTAAACTAAGGACACAAGGACAAAAAGGACGAATAGGAAAATAACTTGAACAAAGACTCAGTTGATTACGACGATACCCTCAGGAAGAATCCAATTAGACTTCACTTATTAATTAACCCTAAATTATATGATTTCTTTTACTTAGCTTGATTCGTAAGACTCCCTAACCTATATTAAACTCTCTCTCGAGGCGAATAACGTCTAACCATAGGTTAATTAGTGGAACTCTCGTTCGCTTATAATAACCCCTAGGATAACAGTAAATCGATCAATAGACTCCCGTATTAGGTTTCACCCTAATCCGGCAAAATCTCGTAACCCTATCTCTAAGCGTTCGATCAACTCCGCTTAATTATATTAAATCTACTCTTAGGCAGGGTCTATTTCTCCTCCATTTAAGCACATTAGATTTGGATTAAGCAACATAATTAAGAACAAACTAAGTAATTTATCATATAACTTAAAAATCAAATAAAAAGATTCATCTAAGTTTCATCCCCTTCAGGTATCTGAGGGGTTTAGTTCATAATGAATGAACAAAATATCACAAGAGAAAAGATAAAACAAAACATAAGAAAATCCTAAAACTCCCTAAAGGAATTGAAGGAGAATTCCGCTGTCTTGAGTATAATTCCGGCTTCTTGGGATGGATCAACTGGCTATCTTCGTGTTATTCCCTAACTCTGACCTTCTCAGCTTGGCTCCTTGGCCTAGCTTTGATGCCTCTTCAAAGGTGGTACTTAGGGGGTATATATAGGCTCTTGGAATGCGATTCTTTCTCCCCAAGTATCCTTTTTCGACTGAAATTGCTCATTCTGACGACAGAGGCACAGCCATGTAGCACGCCCATGTGGATCGACTCCAGGCCGTGTTCGGATTTCTAACTTAAGGCACGGTCGTGTGAATCGGGGGAGAGACCGTGTACTAGATGTCAGGCGTTACACGGCCGTGTGGTCTCCGGGCTAGGCCGTGTCGAATTCATGATATGGCCCATTTACTCCATTTTGGGCCCGTTTTATGTTCTTTTCATCCTCAGGTGCTTTCCTGGGTATAAGACATGAAAAGAAAGGATTAAGAGCACCTTTTTACATAAATCAAGGGATAAATCATCCAAAAGCATATTAAATGTGGGCTTTAAATATGTTACTTTTACGGTTTATCAGCAAGTGTACCTATCGAACAGTAGTATAGCTTAGGCAAGACCGGATTGTCGAACCCAAAGGAACTAAAAGTATTGATACTAACTTTCTTTTTACTATGTAGCCTAAAATAAAGTGAAGTTATTTTAATCTAAATTAGCGACAACTAAGCTAAGGACACAAAGACAAAAAGAACGAATTGGGAAATAACTTGAAGAAAAACTCAATTGATCACGACGATACCCTCAGGAAGAATCCACCTAGACTTCACT
The DNA here is from genome assembly GCA_025503065.1 of Gossypium bickii. NCBI lineage: Eukaryota > Viridiplantae > Streptophyta > Magnoliopsida > Malvales > Malvaceae > Gossypium > Gossypium bickii. The sequence goes on along the minus strand of CP106713.1, from coordinate 56,285,746 downwards.
TGTTATCTAATCCTGAATCATATGATTTATTTATTTAGCTTGATCCGTGAGACTCCCTAACGTATATTAAACCCTCTCTCGAGGCGAATAACGTCTAACCCTAGGTTAATTCGTGGAACTCTCATTCTCTTATAATAACCCCCTAGAATAGTAGTAAATCGATCTATGGACTCCCATATTAGGTTTCACCCTAATCCGGCAAAATCTTGTCACCCTATCTTTAGGCGTGCGATCAACTCCGCTTAATTATGCTAGATCTACTCTTAAACAGGGTCTACTCCTCCTCCACCTAAGCACATCAGATTTGGATTAAGCATGCATAATTAAGAACAAACTAAGTATTTATCATATAACTCAAAAATCAAATAACAAGATCCATCTAGGTTTCATCCCCTTCAGGTATCTGAGGGGTTTAGTTCATAACAAAATAAGAAAACATCTCAAGAGAAAAGATAAAACAAAAAATAAGAAATCCCTAAAACTCCCTGAAGGAATTGAAGGAGAAATCTGTTGTCTTGAGTATAATTTAGGCTTCTTGGGATGGATCAACTGGCTAACTTCAAGCGATTCACACAATTCTGAACTTTCAGACTTCGCTCCTTGGCCTAGCTCGATGCCCCCTCGAAGGTGGTACTTATGGGGTATATATAGGCTCTTGGAATGCGATTCTTTCTCCCTAAGTATCCTTTTTCCGACTGAAATTGCTCTTTCCAGTGACAGGGGCACGGCCATGGCACACGCCCGTGTGGATCGACTTCAAACTGTGTTCGGATTTCTAACTTGAGGCACGACTGTGTAAGTCGGGGGTCAGGCCGTGCTGTAGGTGATCGGCGAGGCACGACCATGTGAGATTTGGGCCAGGCCGTTTCGATTTCGTGCTAAGGCCCATTTACTCTGTTTTAGGCTCGTTTTATGTTCTTTTTATCCTCAGGTGCTTTCCTGGGTATAAGACATGAAAAGAAAGGATTAAAAGCACATTTTTATATAAATCAATAAATCATCCGAAAGTAAGCAAAATGTGGGATTAAAATATGTTATAATTATGGTTTATCAAATACCCCCGCACTTAAGCTTTTGCTTGTCCTCAAGCAAAATTCTCAACTACAATTCAAACAAACCTTCCATGATTCATAATTCCCATCAACAATGACTTATCCTAATTCATAGATAATTTATACATGGATAATTTAATTCAAAGAGTCCTAAATATTCAAACAAGATAAGTCATACATTTGTAGCACGAAAACATAGGTGTTTCCCTTCATCTAAATAATTACCTTTAATTCAAAATCTACAAGGATTGACATCCTCACAGAAGATTCACTCAAATCACTCAAGAAGTGTTTAAGGTTCAAAGTTAAAAGATCACTCATAAGTCGAACATGAAAAGTTAATCTCATAGGCTTGCCTTAAAATCAAATCTCCACCACTGTAGAATGAAATGACAAATAGAACAAAAGGTCTTTAACAGGGTTGTAACGGGGCTAGGGTTAAGGGTATGGATATATGCTGAATTAGAGGGTTAGAATCGAGATCGAATTGACAAGTTACCTATCTAGAAAAAATAAACTGATTTAAGATAATTTACATCAATTGAAAATTTATAATACTAATAATACGAGCTTTTTTTTTTTATAATTAGACTTTACTTGTATAAGCTCACTCTTCCTAACACTAATACTGAATATACTTTGAATTTGATTTTTTTTTTTTTTAAGAACAAACTATAACAACTGAAATATAAAACATAGTTAGGTAACAGCTCAAAATCAAATCTCGACAAAAAGGGTAATTAGAAGGATGGTAATAACAAATACAAAGGGTTTTGGGTTAATCTTAGTGGGTGAGTCAATAAAAGGGTTGTTAGGCTCAACGGGGTTCGCTAGGGGTTAATTGTGAAGGTAGGCTTTTTAGTGGAGTAAGTGGGTTAAAACCTAAGTGCCTTTATCATCTCGGTATATCAAATCATAAATGTGGTCTTGACATGTATAATCAAGGCAAGTTCTAGAATAACAGTTCATAGTTGACACACTCATAATCAAAAAATGAGTATGAAAAAGAATAGATGCTCTATAAGGCTCAAAGTCTCACAAAAATTATGGGTGTTTTTGACATCAACCTTGTAAATTTCAAACTTCAATATAACATTTAAATTTAAGTTAACAACCTAAAATTTTAAATTTTTGAAAATTAGACTTATCATGCTTGATTCCCTAGTATTCTTCAAATTTAATCATTAATGCACAACTAACTATGACTTATTCAAAAACATATCAATAAAAATCATAAATTATTAGAAATTTCATTATAATTAGTAATATGAGGAAATTACTTCAAGACAATATATCATTCAGGGATTTGAGAATAACATAAAAAAAATTAGGCACTTTTATTCTCAGTGATTGAGAATAATGCAAAAAGTTAGACCTTTTCTCAAAATAACTAGTCACCCCCCCACACTTAAGATGTACATTGCCCTCAATGGACAAAGATAGATAATGACAGTTAAGGGATAAATCAAAAGAGAAGGGGAAAGAATACTGAAACACCCCAAACCCAGCCCACGAGCCTTGACCGGATCTGGTATGTTCCTTGAGAAAACAGTTCAAAACTTGTTTGTTACTTTGGAAAATTTGGGTGGTTTTGAAGAAAAATTGATTTGTGTTGAGTTCCAAATTGAAAACATTGTTATTCTTGAAGTCAAAGATTTATTAAAACCTTGTTTTCATATTCCAAATCTACAAGTAAAAAGGACATGCCAAATTTGTTAAGGTTTATCTTTTAAATTGAAAATCATTTGTGTTTAGGTGTCAAAACATTTTTAGTTTATTTATAAGGAAAGTTATTTAGCCTTGATTGAATAATATTCGTTTCATAATAAAAACAAGTAGAAATGCATGCATAAAACAATTAATGGTAATGGCCTTATTACATCAATAGCAAAACCCGAAATAAATCCAAAATACTTAAATTTAAAGTCTCAAAATAAAATAACTCTGAGCTGAGCATGGCCACCATTAAGCTCCTGCCGACCCGGTCCATTTACTGAGTGTCACCTGAAAAGATAACCCATAACGGGGTGAGTCAAACAGACTCAGTGTGTAACAGCCAACACTAGGTCCCAAACGATTTAGGCATATCAAATCATACATATACATATAGCAAATATAGATAATGATGCAATCCCGAACCCAAACCTAGGTAACCATCCGCTACACATCACCCGTACCTGCCATCACACCGTGGGGATTACTAAATCGACCCTCCATCCGCTACACATCATCGAAGGCAGTCACTGCAGACAACTTGCACATCGCCCTTATAAATTGTGGCATAGCCACCAGATAATAATACGTGACATAAGTCACCACATTCAGATTATGTGACATGAGTCACCAGATATTGTGGTAAAAACCACCAGATCACTTCCCCTTTCATAATCACCCATATGCCCCATGTCATACAAATCATGCAAATGTCATGCCTTAAGCCTTATTTCGTATTCGTAACCAATTCTCATTTATGCCACATTCAAGGTTCATAATACTATTAACAGAGTTTTGGAGAATAACGTACCTGAATATGCCGTACCATTGAATGGTACCTTTAGCCATATCTTTCACATTCTTATTAACACATGTATTAAATTAATACCGCAAATCTATTAAGAATTAGTGTGGGGTTACACACCTAGTACTTAACGTGTTCACTGAAATCCCGAAAATCCCGATCTAATGCTCTAGATCCTTAGTTCCTACATTCGGCCAACACTTAGCATTTTAGCAAAAAGCCATTCGGCTAAATAATCAAATCTCGAAGGATTATCGCAACCCAAAATCCTTACCTTGCTGCCGATTTGGTTACTACCCAAATCCCGAAACTTCGTGATGTTCCCTCTTGCAATCGGCCAGACACTAATTCACTTAACTAGTTAGTTTCGGCTTTTGAACGAATAAGAAACAGATCTGAATCACTAAATATGGCCTTGGCCGAATGTTCATGTTCACTTACCTTGTGAATCCTAATTCTCGAAATTGCTACTTGGTTGTGGTATCTGTCGAAATACCTATAGGCTCATGTTAGATCCGATTTTCAATCACTTAATAAACTTAATAAATGGCCTTCGGCCTAAAATCATACTTTTCTTACCTTAGAAATTAAAATCCCGAAGATCTCCTCCTTATAGTCGACTATAGACAAATCCCGAAACCTCCTTTATAGTTTCGGCCAAAGAACATAAATGGCATTAGAGTCTTGATTTCGACTTAAAGAAAAGAAATAAAATGACGACAATTGAATCCTTACCCTTAATATTGAAATCGACTGCACTCCTGCCTGACACCACTGAGGAATTCGGCTATAGGCTAAGTGTTGATCAACAGGTTTCGGCTTTTGGGGCTTAATGAGAAATCGTCTAGGGATTCCTTTGAGTGTTCGGCTTTGAGTGAATTTGCAAAAGAAGAAGAGAAGGTTGATGATGGAGATTCGGCTTCAACAAGAATGAAAAGAGAGGAAGGAGCTTTCGGCTTTGACAAAATAAAAGAAGAAGAAAAGAGTTGCTTTCAGTTTTTAGTCAACAGAGGAAAAGAATTTTGGCAGAGGCTCAATTGGAAAGAAAAGAAAACAAATGGCCTCACTCTCCTCCCTTTGGCCGAAAATACCACCAAAAGAGTCCCTTGGCCGGCCAACAGACATCCCCTTCTCAAATCCCACTTTTTCCTCCTTATTTTTCTCTTTATCACCCATTCAAAATAATTGAAATAATCCAACATTTATCCTCCCATCTTAGCCGAATTTTAAAAGAAATTAACCACATCTAAAGCTCATGCCCTTGGTGTTCCACTGCCAACCACCTCTGTCTCTCCTTGTTGCAAAAATAAACACTCCTATTTGCTTCCCTCGCAGCTCGAACCTAGCCCCTGCCACTGCATATGGCGTCACTTACGAAGGCCCTAAGTGGCGCCTCCATGCCACTTAAACAAGCCCATTTTTATGTCTAATTTCCCTTACAATTTCTTTTAAGGCCTATCAGGCTTAGCTCCCTCTTTGAACTTAAAATCAAATAATTTCTAAGGCATTTACCTGCACTCTAAAGTTCCCAAAATTCACATTCAATATACACATAGACATGCTTCCACATATATTTAAGCAAAAATGCATAAGCCATAAATCCCGGATATTACAGTTCTACCCCCTTAAAATAATTTCGACCTCGAAATTACCTGGCTAAAATAAGTGATGGTATTGTTGTCGCATTGCTTCTTCCGGCTCCCACGAAGCTTCTTCTGATCCATGATTATGCCATAACACTTTGACTAGAGGAACGGACTTCCTTCGCAACACTTTCACATCTCGTTCCAAAATCTGAATCGGCTCTTCCTCGTAGGACAAATCTGGCCTTAACTCCACCTCCTCAATCGGTACTACATGAGATGGATCCAATCGATAATGACGTAGCATAGAAACATGGAATACATCATGCATCTGCTTCAACTCCGGAGGCAACTCTAACTAGTATGCCACTGGTCCAACTCACTTTAATACACGATAAGGTCCTATAAACCTTGGACTTAACTTCCCTTTGCGACCAAATCTCATCACCTTCTTCCAAGGCGACACTTTAAGAAACACTTGATCTCCCACAACAAATTCTATTTCCTTCCGTTTGAGATCTGCATACAACTTCTGCCTATCAGATGCCTCCTTTAATTGTGTCCGAATTACCTTAACCTTTTCTTCAGATTCTGCCACAAGCTCTGGACCCAAAAATCGATGTTCCCCCAATTCTGTCCAACACGTAGGAGTGCAACACTTCCGTCCATACAACGCTTCATACAGTGCCATCCGAATACTGGATTGATAGCTGTTATTATATGTAAACTCAGCTAAAGGCAAATATTCTTCCCAACTTCCTCTGAAGTCTATCACACTACCTCTCAACATATCCTCTAATATTTGGATTACTCGTTCAGACTGCCCGTCGGACTATGGATGAAAAGTTGTACTGAAGTCCAGTTTGGTGCCTAAAGCCTGATGTAGTGCCTTCCAAAACCGAGACGTAAACTTTGGATCCCTATCTGAAATAATCGATACCGGCACTCTATGCAGCCTCACAATTTCCGCCACATACAACTTCGCTAACCTCTGTAAAGAATAGTCAACCCGTACTGGTATGAAAGGCGCGGACTTTGTCAATCGATCCACTATCACCCACACCGAGTCCTTCTTAGTAGGCGTAAGGGGAAGCCCACTAATAAAGTCCATGGTGATTCTCTCCCACTTCCACTGCGGAATCTTTATCGGCTGAAGCAATCCTGACGGAACTTGGTGTTCAGCCTTAACTTGCTGACACGTTAAGCACTTCCCTACAAATTCGGTAACTTTCCGCTTAAGACCAGGCCACTAAAACTGTTCCCGTAGATCTTTGTACAACTTACTATCTCCAGGATGTATAGCATAAGGGCTACTATTCCCGAAGAATTCTCTGCCTTAACTCCTTATTCTTAGGCATATAGACTTTACCCTGAAAACACAGCACTCCTTCACTGTTAACACTATAGTTTTCCAACTCCCCACTCTGCACTTGCCGCAACTTAGTACTTAGATCATTATCTGCCAACTGTCCTTCTTTCACCTCATTCAACCATGTCGGCTTAACTTGCAATTCTGCTAATAAGCTTCCATCGTCATACAAGCTAAGATGTGCAAACATCACCCTCAGATCCGACACCACTTTCCGACTTAGGGCATCTGCCACTACATTCGCCTTGCTCGGGTGATACTCTATGGAACAATCGTAGTCCTTCAATAAATCCACCCACCTTCGCTGTCTCAGGTTCAACTCCTTCTGAGTCAATAGATACTTAAGGCTCTTGTGGTCGGTGTAGATCACTGATTTTTCTCCATATAGATAGTGCCTCCATACCTTAAGAGCAAAGACCACGGCCGCCAATTCCAAATCGTGCGTCGGGTAGTTAACCTCGTGTGGCCTTAATTGTCGAAACGCATAAGCGACTACCTTCCCGTCTTGCATCAATGACACCCTAATCCTGTGTGAAAAGCATCACAGTACACCACAAATTCCTTCCCTACCTCAGGCTGAATCAATACTGGAGCTTCAGTCAAAACCCTCTTAAGTTTCTCAAAACTCTCCTGTTGCTTATCTGTCCATACAAAAGGTACCTCCTTTCTCAACAACTTTGTTAAAGGTGCGGCTATTGATAAGAACCCTTCCACAAACCTTCTGTAGTAGCCTGCCAATCCCAAGAAACTACGAACCTTAGCCACAGACTTAGGTGGTTTCCAATCCAGCACTGCCTCAATCTTCCTAGGATCCACCCTTATTCCTTCTGCGGACACCACATGCCCTAAGAACGCAACTTCTTTAAGCCAAAATTCACACTTGCTGAATTTGGCATAAAGCTTCTTCTCCCTTAATACTTGCAACACTATCCGGAGATGCTCATCATGTTCCTCCTCAGACTTGGAATACACTAGGATGTCGTCTATGAACACAACGACGAACCTATCCAAGTAAGGTTGAAAAAGCCAGTTCATCATATCCATGAACGTGGCTGGGGCGTTCGTTAATCCAAACGGCATTACTAAGAACTCATAATGCCCGTATCTTGTCCGGAAAGCTGTCTTATGGATATCTGCTTCCTTCACCTTAAGCTGATGATATCCAGACCTTAGATCTATCTTTTAGAACACTCGCCGCTTCTTGCCAAGCCGATCGAACAAGTCGTCTATCCTTGGCAACGGGTACTTGTTCTTGATGGTCAGCTTATTCAACTGACGATAATCTATGCACATGCGCATAGTTCCGTCCTTCTTCTTTACAAACAAGACCGGTGCTCCCCATGGAGACACACTGGGTCGAATAAACCCACGATCAAGCAACTCATGAATCTGAGCCTTGAGCTCAACCAACTCCTTTGGTGCTATTCTATATGGGGCAATTGACACAGGAGCTGTACCTAGCAGCAAATCAATTCCGAACTCCACCTCCCTGTCTGGGGGTATTCCAGGTAACTCCTCCGGAAAAACATCTACAAATTCCCTTACTGTTCTAACTCCACTAACTCCCCCTTCTTTTGCATTCAACGCACTAACGGAAGTCAAAAATGCCTTGCACCCTTTTCGAACCATCTTATCAGCCTTTAAAGTAGAGACTACATTAGACAAGTAGTTTCTTCTTTCTCCTATCATAATTATCGCCTCATCCTCCGGGGTCCTTAACTCCATTCGCTTAGCTGCACAATCCAATATAGCCCGATGTTCCACTAGCCAGTCCATGCTAAGAATGAGATCAAATTCTTCGATGGGTAGTTCCATTAAGTCGGTAGGAAATATCACTCCTTGAATCTCTAGAGGTACACTCCGAAATATCTTATTCACCACTACAGTTTGACCTAATGGGCTTACTACAGTCATCTCCCTATCAGACAGTTCAGAGGCTAAGCCTAGTGTTTCAACTACTCTACATGCAACATATGAGTGGGTCGAGCCAACATCAATTAAAGCAAAGTAAGGCTTGTCAGCTATAAGGAACGTACCAGTTATAACATTCGGCGCGTCTCCATCCTCCCTCTGACGAACTGCATACACCAAAACCGGCTGTCTTGCCTCTGTATCACCAACACCTATGCCAGGTGTTCCATGTCCTCTTTCAGAACCATTACCTCTGCCAATCGGACCACGACCCCACCGAGGCTGCTGTCCACCTCTTCTAGCCTGATTAAAACCCTGACCTGTGGGTCGGCTCCCATCTATTTTTATAGGACAGTCCTTAATCATGTGTTCCTTAGACCCACACTTAAAACATCCACCTGTCTTCTTCCAACACTCCCCTAAGTGCATCTTCCCACACTGAGCACAAGTACGATACTGCCCTCCTGTAACAACCTGCTGACCTCGCGGCCCATCAACTCTAGGCCTCTTCTGCACATTCCCAGACGACCCTGACGATCTAAAACCTCTCTTTTGTCTATTCCAATCAGTGTTCTGCCTTACAGAGTCCTTAATCCCTTCAGCTACCTTAGCCTTTTCTACCAATACAGTAAACTCCCACTCCTGCTGCGGAGCTATCAACAACCACATATCATCTCTCAATCCATCCTCAAACCGGACACATCGCTCATGCTCCGTAGCGATGATTCCTCGAGCATACCGGCTCAACCTTAAGAATTCCGCCTCGTACTCCACCACGGACTTATTCCCTTGAACCAGCCCCAGAAATGCCTTCCTCTGCGCATCAGTATAACTAGTTCCAACATACTTCTTCTGATATGCCGCCTTAACATACTCCCAAGTAAGATCCTCAGCTGTAGCACCATCCCGAACTGTGAGCCACCATTGATATGCCTCATCGTGAAGTAGCGACACCATTCCTTTCAATTTCTCCTCAGCAGTCAGATCCAGCTCATCCATAATTCGTTTTGTCGCCTCCAACCAATACTCAGCCGTACTGGGTGCCACACCAGATACGCCACGGAACACCTCAGCTCCATTGGCTCAGAGTCGCTTGGGTACAGGTTTCTGAGCTCCCATACATCCCCCCGCTCGACCACCATCTCAAGAACTTCGCGACCGTCATGTCGCGATCGCATCATCCCCCGCCCGATCTTGCTGCTCAGCACCAATAGCTGGTGGTGGGGGTGGTGGTGGTACCTCATTCTTGGACCCTTGACCAGACCTAACGGGTTCCGATACGATCATTCTACCTCTACCACGTCCTTGCACACTACGACCACGTCCCCTAGAACTCATTTCTACGATCGCGCTTTAATCTGATTTAAGAAATTTTATGCATTAGTATTTTGTTCCACTGATTATCCGCGAACAATTTTATGAAAAGGAGCTTAGTAGTAGTTCTTTCGATCATTTCAAAGTTTTCGTTTCAAGTTTTCTACCCTAACTCAGAGAAACACATCCATTCAGTAGGATCTACCACACACATTCACCCTTCGAACATTTTTGTCTGTTTCTATCACAGGGGTATTTTCGTAATTTATCCTACAAGGGTATTTTGGTAAATTTCCAAATCAGGGTATCTGGATATTTTTGCAAAATAAGGGTTTTTGGATATTTTTGTACAGTAAGAATATCTTAGTAAAAATCGAGGGTAGTATGGTAACTTTATAAACCAAGGGCATTTTAGTAATTTTACAACCAGGGGTATTAGGGTAATTTTGTAAATCGGGATTATTTTGGAAAAATTTTCAAAATAAATTTTGCTACAAATCAAAGGGGTAATTTGGTGATTTCAAAAACGAAGGTTTTTATAAACGGTATGGCTAGACCCTTTCGGGTTTTAATTATTGGGTTTAGCCCGTAAGTAAGTCCTCTTGGTTAGGGTGAACCATTACTACGCACCAGGTAGGATTCGAGCGAAGAGGAGGTGAGTCACGAGGACTGCTTAAATACTAGGCTCTCCCTGAATCCAATCCTAGACATGCGCACAATGATTGTCACACCCTAACTCGGCGACTTACTCACAGGGTTGTTTAATTAGGCCTTAAAGTTTTATGTAATTGTTGTGTTAGAGTAAGCTAATCCTAGGGTTCAATAACTTAATATACTAATCTACGTTCCCGTTATACCCATACACAAATCAATGAATCATACAATAGTTAGGGGTACTTACCTGGTGGACTTCGGGTCGGAGACTTAGGTGCCATGCTAGAAAAACCTGCTCATTTCACAAAAATTTTCACAAAACCTGTTTGGGCTTAATTTTGAAAATGTTATGGGCTTTAAACCCAAGGCCGATAGTTTAAACCTGGGCTCTGATACCAAACTGAAACACCCCAAACCCGGCCTACGAGCCTTGACCGGATCTGGTATGTTCCTTGAGAAAACAGTTCAAAACTTGTTTGTTACTTTGGAAATTTTGGGTGGTTTTGAAGAAAAATTGATTTGTGTTGAGTTCCAAATTGAAAACATTGTTATTCTTGAAGTCAAAGATTTATTAAAACCTTGTTTTCATATTCCAAATCTACAAGTAAAAAGGACATGCCAAATTTGTTAAGGTTTATCTTTTAAATTGAAAATCATTTGTGTTTAGGTGTCAAAACATTTTTAGTTTATTTATAAGGAAAGTTATTTAGCCTTGATTGAATAATATTCGTTTCATAATAAAAACAAGTAGAAATGCATGCATAAAACAATTAATGGTAATGGCCTTATTACATCAATAGCAAAACCCGAAATAAATCCAAAATACTTAAATTTAAAGTCTCAAAATAAAATAACTCTGAGCTGAGCATGGCCACCATTAAGCTCCTGCCGACCCGGTCCATTTACTGAGTGTCACCTGAAAAGATAACCCACAACAGGGTGAGTCAACCAGACTCAGTGTGTAACAGCCAACACTAGGTCCCAAACGATTTAGGCATATCAGATCATACATATACATATAGTAAATATAGATAATGATGTAATCTCGAACCCAAACCTAGGTAACGATCCGCTACACATCACCCGTACCTGCCATCACACCTTAGGGATTACTAAATCGACCCTCCATCCGCTACAAATCATCAAAGGCAGTCGCTACAGACGACTTGCACATCGCCCTTATAAATTGTGGCATAGCCACCAGATAATAATACGTGACATAAGTCACCACATTCAGATTATGTGACATGAGTCGCCAGATATTGTGGTAAAAACCACCAGATCACTTCCCCTTTCATAACCACCCATATGCCCCATGTCATACAAATCATGCAAATGTCATGCCTTAAGCCTTATTTATTTCGTGATTCAGAACCAATTCTCATTTATGCCACATTCAAGGTTCATAATACTATTAATGAGTTTTGGAGAATAACGCACTCGAATATGCCGCACCATTGAATGGTACCTTTAGCCATATCTTTCACATTCTTATTAACACATGTATTAAATTAATACCGTAAATCTATTAAGAATTAGTGGGGGGTTACACACCTGGTACTTAACGTGTTCACTGAAATCCCGAAAATCCCGATCTAATGCTCTAGATCCTTAGTTCCTACATTCAGCCAACACTTAGCATTTTAGCAAAAAGGCATTCGGCTAAATAATCAAATCCCGAAGGATTATCGTAACCCAAAATCCTTACCTTGCTGCCAATTTGGTTACTACCCAAATCCCGAAACTTCGTGATGTTCCCTCTTGCAATCGGCCAGACACTAATTCACTTAACTAGTTAGTTTCGGCTTTTGAACGAATAAGAAACAGATCTGAATCACTAAATATGGCCTTGGCCGAATGCTCATGTTCACTTACCTTGTGAATCTTATTTCCCGAAATTGCTACTTGGTTGTGGTATCTGTCGAAATACCTATAGGCTCATGTTAGATCTGATTTTCAATCACTTAATAAACTTAATAAATGGCCTTCGGCCTAAGATCATACTTTTCTTACCTTAGATATTGAAATCCCGAAGATCTCCTCCTTATAGTCGACTATAGATAAATCTTGAAACCTCCTTTATAGTTTTGGCCAAAAAACATAAATGGCATTAGAGTCTTGATTTTGGCTTAAAGAAAAGAAATAAAACAACGACAATTGAATCCTTACCCTTAATATTGAAATCGACTGCACTCCTGCCTGACACCACTGAGGAATTCGGCTATAGGCTAAGTGTTGATCAACAGGTTTCGGCTTTTGGGGCTTAATGAGAAATCGTCTAGGGATTCCTTTGAGTGTTCGGCTTTGAGTGAATTTGCAAAAGAAGAAGAGAAGGTTGATGATGGAGATTCGGCTTCAACAAGAATGAAAAGAGAGGAAGGAGCTTTCGGCTTTGACAAAATAAAAGAAGAAGAAAAGAGTTGCTTTCAGTTTTTAGTCAACAGAGGAAAAGAATTTTGGCAGAGGCTCAATTGGAAAGAAAAGAAAACAAATGGCCTCACTCTCCTCCCTTTGGCCGAAAATACCACCAAAAGAGTCCCTTGGCCGGCCAACACACATCCCCTTCTCAAATCCCACTTTTTCTCCTTATTTTTCTCTTTATCACCCATTCAAAATAATTGAAATAATCCAACATTTATCCTCCCATCTTAGCTGAATTTTAAAAGAAATTAACCACATCTAAAGCTCATCCCCTTGGTGTCCCACTGCCGACCACCTCTGTCTCTCCTTGCTGCAAATATAAACACTCCTATTTGCTTCCCTCGCAGCTCGAACCTAGCCCCTACCCACTGCATATGGCGTCACTTACGAAGGCCCTAAGTGGCGCCTCCATGCCACTTAAACAAGCCCATTTTTATGTCCAATTTCCCCTACAATTTCTCTTAAGGCCTATCAGGCTTAGCTCCCTCATTGAACTTAAAATCAAATAATTTCTAAGGCATTTACCTGCACTCTAAAGTTCCCAAAATTCACATTCAATATACACATAGACATGCTTCCACATATATTTAAGCAAAAATGCATTAGCCTTGATCCTTGGAGGATGTGGAAAATACGTGGCGTCAGGTGACTGTATTGAATTTCTCCTAGTTATGTGTTTGTGTACGTGAAGTGTGCAATTTATTATACAAAGTCACTAGTTAAAAATCTTGGTGTCGTATTAAATATGTGTTGGGAATACTCGAATAGTTAGATAGCCAGTGATAAAAGTTTACAATAAAATAGATAAAAGTTTAAATTTAAAAACTAAAAAAATAAAAACTGAAAAGAAAGAAAAGAAAGGTAAAAATAACAAATTAATAAGATTCAGAAGTCTTCATCATCAGCCGGGTCCTGTGGTGGTGCTGGCATATCTGTTGAAGGGTGGCCTCTATCCCATCAAAGCGTCGAGTATTTTCAGCGAAATACAGCTCGAACTGGTCGAGCCGTGCAGAGATATCCACTAATGAGGGTACTGCATGGGATGGCTGCTGGCTTGGACTCGGTGTCTCCTGTGATGGTGGTGGGACATCATCAGTAATGTCCTCGGGCTCCCCCTCATCTGTGTGTGTCACTATTGGGTACTGAGGGGGGTTGGTCCCTCGACGTTGTTTAATCATTCTCATATGTAGCATCGTCTGGATGCCTTGAGGTACCATGTTGCCTATCAGTGTGAGGGAGGTAATCTGAGCCTCAGTGTGGAGGAAGCCAAAGTATCGAGCCAACCTTGTGATGTACGGCCCCATCGATAAAATCCCCTTCCTGTGCGGCTCTGTCTGGTGTTGAATTGCACAGGCGATGAAGTATGCCAGGTCAAAAAACGTGCCCTTCAGACATGCACGATAGGTAGTAAACATCGTGTTTGTTTACTACGTCGGTGCTCTCTCGGTGACCTGTGATGGTATGAACGAGGATGGCATGGAGATACCATAGGGGTGGCAGAAGGGCTGTTGCCTTCGAGCGACTAGGGTCGTAGACATTCGTGATGGGCATTAAGCTACGCCAACAGTTGAGGGGGTACAGTGGAGCTCACGGTTCAACTCAGGTAGTGGGTTAGCTTCTATGAATTCCGGTGTATAAAGTCCTAGTGCTGAACCGAATTGCGGTACGCTCAATCAACGTACCATTCCCCCTAGGCAGAATTGGATAGTACCCAGATCGTCGAACTGTGCCATCACTGACTGCAATGTGAAAGTGGTGCAAAATTCTAGTGTGAGCTCCAAGTATGTGGGCTCAATGATTAAGAAGAACTGCTCCCACGGGTCAGCCGAGATGAGGGCTCGAATATCGGGTGCGAGCCCTACTTGTTCTACTATGTTCCAATCGATGCACCTACCGATGTCGAGGTGTCTGTCTCGTATTGTTTTGAAACGCTCTTCCTGGGCTACTTGAGAAAATCTAAGGAATGGATGTTGAAGCTTGGAAGAAGCACTTACGGAGGATGATCCGGGCCCCTTTCTTTTCTTGCTTGGGGCGGTTGTGGATCGCTTTGGTCTTGATGACGACATTGTACCTACAATTTGTAATCAAATATAAAGTAAGTTCTTTCTCAACACTAATCTAGCCAGAATATGCTATACTAAATCAAGCAGAATTTTGAAAAGTTAGAATCTTAAGCATGTTAATCAGCAGAAATTATTTGACAGCAGTGAGCAAAGGAATGTCTCAATCTTATTAGCTCTAAAATGCAAGAATTTTTTACTAAAAATGAACCTGAAATCTGGCAAATAACAACCAATAAATATTCATGGGGATTGAGTTTTTGAGACAAGATTCCTAAACAAAAATCATGCTTTTAATACTAAAACTAAACAAAAGATGAAAATAAAGAGAAATGCCATAATGTTTGTCAAGTTTTTAAATCAAGAAAAAGGAACCAGGGATGGTGTAAAAGGATCGAGCACGGTCGAAGCACGGCGGTGGCACAAGTTGCAGCACAAACACAGCAGTGACAGGGGCGTGGCGTTCAGAGCACGGTTGTGGTGTAGGCGTACGAGCGGTTATTGGACGATTTTTGGAGAGAAAGGCAAAGAGAAAAGTTTTAGGGTGGAGGAGAATATGGGTGTGGATGGATTTGGGAGGAAGGCTGCTTAAATTTGATTTTAGGTTAGGTTTTGGGAAAGTGATAGTTAGAATTTTGTTATATAGGGAAGGGGGCACGGTCCGTCGCCATGCCCATGCTCTGTTTTAAATGCCCGTGTTTTTCGCAATTTCAAATTTTAGGCGTGTTCAAGTGGATTTGCCATGGCCGTGTTGTAAATGACACGCCCGTGTTTTTGTTTACATGGTTAGTTTGAACGGGCATGTGTAGCCCGTGCTTGACAAGTCAGTAGCCTCGCACGGTTGTAAGACACGGGCGTGTTCTGCCCGTGGTAAGTAAGTTAGTCACTTCACACGGTCGTTAGGCAAGGCCGTGTCTGTCTCGTGCTTAACAAGTCAGTAAACTCGCACGAGAGGTTGACACGGGCGTGGTCTAGTATCACAACCCGTGTTGGCAAAATCATTCATCCCTGTTTGTACACGGCTACTGGCACGTACATGGTTTGTCCCCTATCTTCCACACGGTCATCGGCACGCCCATGTTCAAAGCTGTGTGGTTTTAAAACCTGCGCTTTTAGTAAACTGATTTAGTATGGAGTTAGATGCTGAATAGGAATAAGAATAAAAATAAAATGTTAGTGAATTAGTGCTCGGGTTGCCTCCCAAGAAGCGCTTGTTTATAGTCTTAAGCTAGACTTTCCCTAATTTCGGTTGTAAAAGAAGGTTCATGGAGCAAAAGCTCCTCTCTCATATTTTCGAAATCCGCACCATTATAAATTTTGAGTCGATGACCATTTACCTTGAATGTTCCCTTAGTGGTATGAGTTACCTCGATTGTGCCATATGGGAAAATCATTTTGATCATGAATGGGCCTGACCATCTTGATTTCAATTTTCCTAGAAATAGTTTAAGCCTTGAATTGTATAGCAGAACCAAGTCCCCTACTTCGAATTGTTTTGATCTTTTGAGACGATCATCATGGCGTCGTTTCGTTGCCTCCTTGTATAATTTCGAATTCTCGTAAGCTTCAGTTCTCCATTCGTCTAGCTCATTCATTTGCATCATTCTTTTCTTTCCTGTAATTTTAAGATCAGAATTCAAAAACTTTATTGCCCAAAAAGCTTTGTGTCCTAATTCGAAAGGTAGATGACAACTTTTCCCGTACACAAGTTTGTATGGGGATGTCCCTAGAGGAGTTTTAAATGCTGTTCTATAGCCCATAAAGCATCATCTACATTTTTTTCTAGGATGCGCTTAAGTTCTCGGTTTGCTACTTCAACTTGACCACTGGTTTGAGGGTGATATGGGGTGGCTATCCTGTGGTATACTCCATATTTCTTTAGAACTTTTTCAAATTGAGTATTACAGAAATGAGTACCCCTATCACTAATGATGGCTCTAGGTGTCCCAAATCGGGAAAACAGTTTCTTGAGAAATTTAACTACTACCCTAGCATCATTGGTAGGTAAAGCTTTCGCTTCTACCCATTTTGACATGTAATCAACTGCCACTAGGATGTATTTATTTCCAAATGAACTAGGGAATGGTCCCATAAAATCAATACCCCATACATCAAATATTTCACATGATAACATATATGTTTGAGGCATTTCATCACGTTTAGAAATATTACCTGTTCTTTGGCAATTATCACACGAAGTAACATACCTGTTGGCATTTTTGAATAGAGTGGGCCAGTAAAAACCTGATTCGAGTATTTTATGTGCTGTCTTAATGCCACTGTAATGTCCTCCTGAAGGTCCTGAATGGCAGTGTTCCAGAATTTTGCTTGCTTCTGCCTTTGTAACGCATCTTCGAATTACCTGATCTGCACATATGCGAAAAAGAAAAGGATCTTCCCAAAAATAGTTTTTCACATCAGCAAAGAATCGCTTCTTTTGGTGATGTGTTAGTCTTTTTGGAAAGATGTTAGCTGCTAAATAATTCGCAATATTTGCAAACCATGGTACCTTAGAATGTGTTATAGAAAAGAGTTATTATTCGGGAAATGAATTATTTATCTCATTTTCATCAAGCTCTCTGATATGTGGATTCTCAAGTCTGGAGAGGTGATCTGCCGCAAGATTCTCAGCTCCCTTCTTATCTTGTATTTCCAAGTCAAATTCCTATAAGAGTAAAATCCATCGTATGAGTCTAGGTTTTGCATCAGGTTTGTTTAAAAGATAACGAAGAGCTGAATGGTCAGTGTAAACGACAACTTTAGACAATATTAGATACTGCCTAAATTTATCAAAAGCAAAAACTACAGGTAGAAATTCTTTCTTTGTTGTGGTGTAGTTTTCTTGTGCGGGTGTTAATGTTCTGCTAGCGCAATAAATTGGCTGAAAATGCTTGTCTCTTCATTGTCCCAAAACTGCACCTACTGCAAAATCACTTGCATCACACATTAGTTCAAAGGGTAAGTTCCAATCAGGTGCAATTATAATCGGGGCATTTATTAATTTATCCTTAAGGACATTAAATGCATCTAAACATTCCTGATTGAAATTGAAAGGGATATCTTTTTCTAGTAATTTTGTCAAAGGCTTAACTATTTTAGAAAAGTCTTTAATAAATCTTCTATAAAACCCTACATGTCCTAAAAAGCTTCTAATAGCCTTAACTGAACTAGGGGGAGATAATTTTTCTATGGTTTCTACTTTTGCTTTATCTACCTCAATCCCTTTACTAGAAATCTTATGTCCTAATGCCATCCCTTCTTTAACCATAAAGTGACATTTTTCCCAATTCAAAACAAGGTTTGTTTCCTCACATCTCATTAGAACTCATTTTAAATTTTTAAGGCAAAGATGGAAAGAATTACTGAATACCGAGAAATCATCCATAATTACCTTCATGATGTCTTCCAAAAGTTCGTCAAAGATTGCCAACATGCAACGCTAAAAAGTAGTAGGAGCATTACATAATCCAAAAGGCATTCTACAATAAGCAAACGTACCCTATGGGCATGTAAATGTTGTCTTCTCTTGGTCTTCAGGAGCTATGAGGATTTGGAAATAGCCGGAGAGTCCGTCCAAGAAGCAGTAGTACATATGCCTTGATAGTCTTTCTAACATTTGATCTATGAAGAGTAGAGGGAAGTGATCTTTTCTAGTGGCATCGTTCAGCTTTCTATAGTCTATACAGACTCTCCAACCTGTAACTGTTCTTGTGGGGATTAACTCATTCTTTTCATTGGGCACCACCATTATACCTCCTTTCTTTGGAACTACCTGCACAGGACTTACCCAAGTGCTGTTAGAAATAGGATAAATTATTCCTGCATCTAGAAGTTTAATTACCTCAGGTTTAACCACTTCTTTCATGTTGGGGTTTAGCCGTTTCTAGGGCTGCACACACGGCTGTATTCTTCTTCCATTAGAATTTTGTGGGTCCAGAACGATGGGTTTATACCCTTGATGTCAGCGATTTTCCAGGCTATGGCTTTTTTATGTTCTCTTAGTACCTTTATCAACTCCTCTTTCTCCTTGGGTTCTAGTTCTGAAGAGATAATTACCGTTAGCGTAGAATTGCCCCCGAGGAATGCATATTCTAAGTGTTTTGGCAATTGTTTCAATTCCAGACTGGGTGGCTCATCAATGGAGGATTTCTGTTTTATTTCGTCATTATTTTCAATGCTTTCTTCTTTCATTTGTCTGAATAACGATGTATTCAAATTCATCTCATCGCCTTTATCTTCTTCCCCCTCTTCTTGAGTCAGGCACAGTTCCATCGTGTCGTCGTTTATGATTTCCTGTAATGAATTTTGAATGATATAATCAGTAGTATCGACAAAATAGCAGGAATCATCTTGCTCTTTAGAATAACGCATGGCATCATAAATTTGAAAGATAATTTTTTCATCTCCTATCCTTAATGCAAGTTTACCACACCCTAAAATTAATGGAACATTAATGTCTTCCTCCATGTCTAGCACAACAAAATCAACAGGGAAAATAAATTTATCAATTTTCACCAAGACATCTTCGATAACCCCTCTAGGATATTTAATGCATCTATTGACTAATTGAATACTCATCCTAGTGGGTTTTGGTTCTCCAAGATCTAGTTGTTTAAACATTTTGTAAGGCATTAAATTAATACTGGTACCTAGATCAGCTAATGCTTTCTTAATATTTAAGCTACCAATTAGACAAGGGATAGTAAAACTTCCTGGGTCTTTTAGTTTGGTTGGTAACTTGTTTTGGAGGATGGCTGAGCATTCTTCATTAAGTTCCACCGTCGACATTTCTTCAAGCTTTCTTTTATTCGTCAGGAGTTCCTTTAAGAATTTTGCGTACTTTGGCATCTGTGAAATGGCTTCAACAAAAGGTAAGTTAATATAGATTTGTTTAAAGAGTTCAAGAAACTTACCATATTGGGCATCTACTCGTTCCTTCTGTAACTTTGCTGGATATGAGATTGGTGGTTTACTTTCTTTGCGAACTGGATTTACATCCTCAACTCCCTCATCTCTTGCTTTGTTACCTTCGTGTGGGATTTGTCTCTTTGGTTCGACTAATTCCTTTCCACTTTTTAATGTAACTGCTTTTACCTGTTCTATTCCTTTAGAAACAATTTCTGCCTGTGTCTCACAAATTATTTCAGTAAGTAGACCAACCGACTTAGTGAGCTCCCCGAATGACTCAGTAATTTTTTCAACTGACGCTTGTTTATCTTTAAGGGTTCCCTCAGTATCTTGAAAATGGTCTTCTGTGTCTATCATGAATTTTGTCAGCATCTGTTCGAGGTTTGGCTTCTTCTCTTGTGGATATGGCTGATTTTGGAAGTTTTGAGGAGGTTGTTGTCTATGATTTCCTTGATTTCCTTAGCCTCCCCTTGAAAAATTTGGGTGGTTCCTCTAACCTGGATTGTAAGTATTACTATAAGGGCTATTATTAGATCTGAAATTATTACCTATATAGTTTATCTGTTCGTTTTCTGCTTCCGGTTGGTAGGGTGGGTACTCAGGGTTCGCCACAGTTCCACTTGCGTCGCACTGCATTACTGGATGTACCTGTGAAGAACACAAATTATCAAGCTTTTTGTTCATTATCTCCATCAGTGTTGATAGCATGGTCACTGTGTCTATGTTGAAATCTCCGGCTGATTTCGTCGGTTTCATCCTTGTAACTTGCCACTGATAATTATTCAGTGACATCTCTTCAATGAACTCGTATGCTGCTTCAGGAGTTTTGTTGTTCAAGGTTCCAACTGCAGCTAAGTCGATTAGTTGCCTCGTTGAGGGGTTTACACCGTTATAGAATGTTTGGACTTGTAGCAACAAGGGTAAACCATGGTGCGGACACCTTCTCAAGAGATCCTTGTATCTCTTCCATGCATCGTATAATGTCTCTAAATCCATCTGCACAAAAGAAGAGATATCATTCCATAATTTGCCGTCTTGGCCGGTGGGAAATATTTTAATAAAAAATTTTCGGTCATTAGTTCCCATGTAGTGATTGACCCTCGTGGTAACAAGTTTAACCACTGTTTGGCTTTATTCCTTAATGAAAAGGGAAATAACCCAAAACGTATGGCACCATTAGAAATGCCATTTATTTTGAAGGTATCACAGAACTCTAAAAAGTTAGCTATATGAGTATTTGGATCTTCGTCCTGCAAACCATCAAATTGAACAAACTGTTGAATCATTTGTATTGTGTTAGGCTTTAATTCAAAATTATTAGCAGCGATAGCGGGCCTAACAATACTTGATTCTGCTTAAATGTGGTTTAGCATAATCAAACATAGTGCGTGGAGCATTGTGTTCCCTCACATCATGGGGTTGTTGAATATTCTCATCCATCCCTTCAGTAGGATTGGATCTGCCTTCTTGATTTTCCTCTGTGTAATTTAGGGCTCGCCTGATTTCTCGGTGATTCCTACGAGCGGTTGCTTCAATATCACTGTCGTATATTAAAGGTCCTCTCGGGTTCCTCCTAGTCATAAACTAGAGGTACCTGTAAAGAAAGGAAAGAAAGAAAAATTAGCAAAATTAAAATTTAACCTAAAAATAAATTACTGAAAATAAAAATAATGGCCAAAGTAATAAAAATAAAGTTTTCTTAATATTTTAGTTCCCCGGCAACGGCGCCAAAAACTTGATCGCTGAAATCAGAGCTTTAAAATTTATAACAGAATGATCGAACCTAGAAACTAACTCTGACAACGATTAAAGGCAAGTGTCCCTATATCAAAGAGATATAGCTTAGGCAAGACCGGATTGTCGAACCCAAAGGAACTAAAAGTATTAATACTAACTTTCTTTTTATTATTTAGCCTAAAATAAAGTGAAGTTGTTTTAATCTAAATTAGCGACGACTAAGCTAAGGACACAAAGACAAAAAGAACGAATTGGGAAATAACTTGAAGAAAAACTCAATTGATCACGACGATGCCCTCAGGAAGAATCCACCTAGAGTTCACTTGTTATCTAACCCTGAATCATATGATTTATTTACTTAGCTTGATCCGTGAGACTCCCTAACGTATATTAAACCCTCTCTCGAGGCGAATAACGTCTAACCCTAGGTTAATTAGTGGAACTCTCATTCTCTTATAATAACCCCCTAGAATAGCAGTAAATCAATCTATGGACTCCCATATTAAGTTTCACCCTAATCTGGCAAAATCTCGTCACCCTATCTCTAGGCGTGCGATCAACTCCGCTTAATTATGCTAGATCTACTCTTAAGCAGGGTCTATTCCTCCTCCACCTAAGCACATCAGATTTGGATTAAGCATGCATAATTAAGAACAAACTAAATATTTATCATATAACTCAGAAATCAAATAACAAGATCCATCTAGGTTTCATCCTCTTCAGGTATCTGAGGGGTTTAGTTCATAACAAAATAAGAAAAAATCTCAAGAGAAAAGATAAAACAAAACATAAGAAATCCCTAAAACTCCCTGAAGGAATTGAAGGAGAAGTGTAACAGACCAATTTTGACCCAAATCGGAACGGTGGTTTCGGGACCATGAATCCAAGCTTGAGAGATATTTTTTTTAATATTATATTTTGTGTTAGTTACATGTGATTTAGTGAGTGTGAAAATTTCGTAGAAAAATTTAATCGTTCAAGTGCTCTATTTGATAAAAAGGATTAAATCGAGAAAACGCGAAAGTTTCATGCTAAAGTGAAAGGTACTAATTTGAGTGTGGCTTTTTAAGTGGGTGCACCAAAAGGGCAATTAGCCCATTAACCTTATTAAGGGACGGCAATGGGCCTTTAAAAGTCCAAATTATATGTTAATTTAGTCTAGTATATGGTTATATTAATGTATTAAATTAATGTTAATAATATATATGTTTGTTTTATCATAAAATAAAAAGGTTAAGTGGGAAGAAAGAGAACTTCACTTGTTCTTCTTCCTTGGCCGAATATAGGAGCTAGAAACTCCATTTTTAGAGCTTGAATTTGGCACTTAGGGGCTCAATTAAAGGTATGTGTTTTGTTTAGTTTTTTGAAATTTTTGCATTTTTGGAATGTTTACTTTAAATCCTATACAACCCATGTTTAAATTTTTGAAAATATTATGTATATAAGATTCGGCCATTGACATGTTTGGGTAGTTTTGATGTTTGATGGTTTTAAATTGAATGTATGTTAAGGATTTACAAGTTTTGTATTGGAGTTTTTGGTGATTTTGAGTTTATAGGGCTAAATTGAAAAGAATAAAATTGTGAAGGGTTAAAATGACAAATAGATGAAATGCATGGACACCTATGGCCATGGGGGATATTCGGCCAAGCTATAAAGGTGGAAAATTTTGCTTATTTAGTGTTTTGTGAAAATTGGACCAAATTGTAAAAATGGGAAATATTAGGGGGTAAAATGGTAAATTGCCCATTAGGGTGTTTTGAGACTAAATTGAGATGAAATGAGATTAAATGAGCTAAATTCTAATGTGTTTTAGATCAAGAGCAAAGAAAGACAGAATTAGACCAGGGGAAAGAGCGAAGGTTCTCGAATAGCCGATTCGCACGGACTATCGACAACCGAGGTAAGTCCTTTAGTTAAATCATGTCAAAGAATTAATTATGGTTATCTTGACTATTAAAAATTTATGAATGTTAGTATCCAATTACATCATAGCCGAATGTATATTGACATATTGGTTGATGATTTATGTTGAGTATGTGATGGAAATTATTTTGGCTAATGTAAGGTGAATAAGTAAGTTCTTGAGCTACTTTATATTTAAAGATCATTTACATATCTAGTGAATGATAAAATTTGTATAAGTTTGGTGTAAAACTATGAGTTGGCGAATGTGATAATGATGGATTGGATTGATTTCAAATTTATTCAATGCAATGGGAATAAATGTATATGATTCGATATGTATAGTGAAATGTGAAAAGCATGTAAAAATATTCGACATTCGGGCTTCGAGCCTAGCGAGCCTCGTGTGGTGACATAATCGGGCTTTATGCCCAGCGTGCCTTGTGCCGGTGTTATTTATCGGGCTTTATGCCCAGCGTGCCTTGTGCTTAGGTGTTATTTATCGGGCTTTTATGCCTAGCGAGGCCTTGTGCCGGTGTTATTATTCGGCTTCTACGCCAAAGCAGCTTGATGCCTGGTGATGTGCTTTACAAAATAGAAACCGAAATTTATGTTCAAGGCGAATTAAAGCAAATATGTCGAGTTAACGGCTCGGTGAGTATGTAAAGTAGGAATGAGTTTCTTACTTAATTAAGATAAGGTAAACTAGTGATTCAGTTGATTATTACCAATGGTATGTATTTCTGTTCTATTGATAAATGATGTGGTATCGTGATTTTGGCCGTTTAATATGTAATTATAAGACTAGGTGTATTCGGCCACAAGAGTGGTTGTATAATTAATAACATGTTATAATAATTGATATCCAAGTATATGAATAATGGTACCTATAGTTATATGATGACACATTGGGTTTTAAAGATCGGATTCTGAGCGAATATTTCGATCATAAATATGTGGGTAAGGAGAAACTTTCCTATCAATTTCATACTTAGTTACATGGATATGAAATTGAAAGTTTGATAATGAAAATGAGCATAGTACAATTTGAGTTGTAGAATTGAATTGTTAGTGTTTGAATGTTATATTTTTATGAAATTAGGACTTACTAAGCTAGCAAGTTTATCGTGTGAAATGTTTCTCTCTGTTTTATAGATTAGGCAAGCTACAAGCTCGTCGGGATCGTTTTGGAAAGTCGCTCACACTATCAATCTACATTTTGGGTACTCTTTTATTTTGGTTTTAAATGAAGGCATGTATAGGAAGGACTTGGTCCTTGTCTTGATGAAATTTTAAGGTTTTTGTATGTAATGGCCATGCGAATATGGCTAAATTTCTAGTTAAGTACGTTGTTGTGTTTTTATGTGTATGTTGGTTCTTGATGGCAAGGTTTATGCTTTCTTAATCAAAGTTTAATCATTTTGCTAAGGAAATGTTTATATACGAAATGAATCCTTGAATTAGGAATGTAGGTAGGTTTGGTTAGAAGCTAGTCTTTCATAAATTGCAACAAAACAGCTTGTAGTAACAGCAGTGATGTGAGTTAGAAAAATCACCAAAAATAGGGTATATTGAATTAAAAGGTGAATGAGACATGGAATTAAACCTTATTGTGTCTATTTTTACATGAAAGAAACAGAGTAGGCAAAAGATTTATATATTATGAGATAATTCAGTTTTAGTGAGACCTGCTCTGAATGAATTCGTGAGTCACTGTTCTGTTTTGGAAAAATTGCCATAAATTGTACAAAACTAATTAAGAAGCATGGTTTATATGCGTAGAACCCTTAATGAATCTATTTTTCATTGGTATAAATAAGAACATCATAGGAAAATTGTGCAATTATATAACTGCATTTTTGTAAGGACAGGTCAGAATTGTCAAGCAGTGTAATAAGGGTAACTTTGATGAATAAACTGTACTAATTGGTTACATGAAAAATTCTGGAAAAATTATGGTGAATAGTTACACGAGTCTAGTTTCAAGGAAAATTTACGGATCTAAATTTCGAGTTTTGTAACTCGAGTTATGGTTGATTTAGTCAGCGTGACGCAGTTGGACAGCTTTAAAAATTTTTACTCCCCGAGTTAATGGTCAAGTCTAGTAATGCCACTGCACCGACTCGGCAAGGGTTTCGGGTAAGGGGTGTTACATTTGATTGGTATCGAGCTTACGGTTTAGTCGATTCTAGGACTACCGTAGCGCGTGTGAGAGTCTAGCTATACATGCCTTTATTATATGTTGATAGTGTGGTGACTTCGACACTGAATTTTGTTTTATATAGTAAATGGACACCGATCCCGAAAGAGCCGTGAGCGATGATGCAGAGAGCGTAGCGCTGACCGTGCTCCACGGATCAGCGCCGATAGACTCTCGACCTGTTTGGGTAGCCACGAAGGAGAGACTAAACAAGCGTTTTATCAGATGATGAATGAATGGTTCGCCCAATTCATTCAAAATAACCAGGCTATACCTCAACCTCCACCCCCGAATAATCCATCCCCGATTCCCCAGCTCCCGATGATAGATCCGATGAGATCTAGTAGGCCCCCAATTGATAAAATCCAAAATTTGGGTAGAAGATTTTAAAGCTAATGACGATGATGACGCTGAGAGAGCTGAAATGTGGCTCGATAACATTATTCGGGTGCTTGATGAGCTGTCTTGTACTCCGGATGAATGTTTGAAATGTGCTATATCCTTACTGAGGGACACTGCATATCACTGGTGGAACACACTAGTATCAGTGGTTCCGAAAGAAAAAGTGACATGGGATTTCTTTCAGAATGAATTCCGCAAGAAATATATCAGCCAAAGATTCATTGATCAAAAACGAAAAGAATTCCTTGAGCTGAAACAAGGACGAATGACCGTGACGGAATATGAACGAAAATTTGTCAGACTCAGCAGATATGCTAGAGAGTGTGTTTCTTCTGAAGCTATTATGTGTAAAAGATTTGAAGATGGCCTGAATGAAGATATAAAGATGTTTGTTGGCATTCTTGAAATTCAAGAGTTTGTGACTTTAGTTGAAAGAGCTTGCAAAGCTGAAGAGCTCGGGAAAGAGAAAAGAAAGGCTGAAACTGAAGCTAGAGACATTCGTAAAAGATCTTCGGGTAAAGTCTTTCATTCCACGACCAAGAAGCCTAGAGACGACTACAGCCGACAGAAAGCTAATACAGATCCACCTAGATGAGATCGACCTCCTATGAGCTCTCGAGCTACCTCGATAGCTTGATGTTGGTAATGTTCCACAAAATAGAGTTGAGTGTAAGCACTTTGTGGGAAATGGCACTCGTGGAGTTGTAGATTTCATGATCGGTCTTGCTATAAATGTGGATCATCGGATCATTTTATTAGAGAGTGTCAGAAGTTAGGCCGAAAGAGAATACGACCCCGAGCACTAAAGCCGAGCAACGTGTCAATGCGGGGTAGACCACCCGGACATTCTGGGCAATGTAGGTGGTAGTCGAGAAGGAACGAAGAATACTACGATCGATTCGAGGCTAGAGCTCTCGGCTAGAGCATATCTTCGCACGAGCTAGAGAGGATGCTTCCTCCCCGACGTCATTACACGGTACTTTCACTCTTTATGATACTACCGTGATTGCATTAATTGATCCCTGGTTCGACTCATTCATATGTGTGTGAAACTTTGAAATTCGTGAAGACTCGCTAGTTGAGTCTACCGAGTTTGTGATTCGAGTGTCCCACCCTTTGGGTAGATGTGTGCTTGTTAATAAAGTGTGTAGAGATTGCCCGTTGATGATTGGGGATTATTGCTTCCCGGTGATTTAATGTTGTTGCCCTTTGACGAATTTGATTTAATCTTGGGTATGGACTGGTTAACTTCACATGAGGCAGTAGTGGATTGTAAAAGAAAGCTTATCGATTTGAGATGTCGAAGCGGTGAGACCGTCGAATTAAATCTGCGACATAGATGGGTTGCCTACAAAGAATATCTTCAATGTTAGCCCAAAAGTATGTGAGAAAAGGGTGTGAAGCTTATTTGGCCTATGTATTGGATAATAAAATGTCCAGAAACAAATTGAATCAGTATCGGTTGTATGTGAATATACACGATGTGTTTCTGAAGAAGAACTACAGGGCTTACCCCCAGATGCGAGAGATTGAGTTCGGCATTGAGTTGGTACGAGGCGACGCCAATTTCGATAGCTCCGCACCGAATGGCACCTATTGAATTAAAAGAATTGAAAGCGCGATTGCAAGAGTTGTGAGATAAGGGCTTTGCGCGACCGAGTTTTCTCTCAAGTGGGGTGCACCGGTTTTATTTGTGAAAAGAAAGATGGAACTATGCGAATGTGTATCGACTACCAAGCAACTAAATAAGGTAACCATAAAGAATAAGTACCGTTACCTCGGATTGACGATTTATTTGATCAATTGAAGGGGGCTTGAGTGTTTTCAAAAATAGATTTGAGATCGGGCTATTATCGATTTGAGTCGAGAGATACAGATGTGCCAAAGGCGCTTCCGAACGAGGTACACGGACACTATGAGTTTTTGGTTATGCCTTTTGGACTCACTAATGCACCTGCTGTTTTTATGGATCTGATGAACCGGATCTTTCGACAGTTTTTGGATCGATTTGTAGTAGTGTTTATTGATGATATACTGATCTACTCCAAAAATGAAACGGAACATGCTGAGCATTTGAGATTAGTACTACAAATTTTGAGAGATCAACGATTGTATGCAAAGTTCAGTAAGTGTGAGTTCTGGATGAATGAAGTCAACTTCTTGGGTCATGTTGTTTCGGTGTCAGGTATTCGGGTGGATCCAAACAAAATAGCAGCCATACTCGATTGGAAACCACCAAAGAATGTTTTCGAGATTCGAAGTTTCCTAGGCCTTGCGGGATATTATAGACGATTTGTAAAAGGTTTTTCCGTAATAGCTACACCTTTGACGAGACTACTACAGAAAGATGTCAAATTTGAGTGGTCAGAAAGGTGCCAGAAAAGTTTCGAACAGTTGAAAACCCTTTTGACCGAGGCTCCAATATTGACTCAGCCTGAATCGGGTAAAGAATTTATTATTTTTAGTGATGCTTCCTTAAATGGGTTGGGTTGTGTTTTAATGCAAGAAGGCAAGGTGATAGCCTACGCTTCGAGACAATTGAAGCCGCATGAGAAAAATTATCCAACTCACGATCTGGAGTTAGCAGCCATTGTGTTCGCATTAAAAATTTGGCGTCACTACTTATTTGGCGAAAAATGTCATGTTTATTCAGATCACAAAAGTTTGAAATATTTGATGACTCAGAAAGACTTAAACTTGAGACAACGCAGATGGTTAGAATTGTTGAAAGACTATGAGTTAGTGATTGACTACCATCCGGGGAAAGCTAATGTTGTAGCGGATGCGTTAAGTCGAAAATCATTATTTACACTTCGTGCATTGAACGCATACGGGTGGCTATGTCCGATGATGGTTCGATCGTAAATGAGCTACAAGCAAGACCGATGTTTATTCAAGCAGATTTGTGATGCACGAGAAAGTTGACGAAAGGTTGATTGCTATTCGAGTCGGTGTGGAAGTGGTACGTAATCGATTTTCGATTGATGCAAATGATTGTTTGAATTATAAAGGCCGATTGTGTGCTCCAAAGAACTCGATTTGATGAGATGATCTGTGTGAGGCCCATAGTGGTCGACTATCGATACACCCGGTAGCACTAAAATGTATAACGATTTGAAGCAATTCTATTGGTGGCACGGCATGAAACAAGATATATCCGAGTTTGTTTCTAAGTGCATAATCGTCAACAAGTAAAAGCCGAGCATCAAGTACCGTCGGATTACTTCAACCAATCATGATACCCGAATGGAAATGGGATAGAGTTACAATGGATTTTGTATCCGGTCTTCCTATGACACCGAGTAAGAAAGATGCCGTATGGGTTATCGTTGATAGATCGACTAAATCAGCTCATTTTTGTGCCAGATGCGCACCGATTATTCACTTGATAAACTTGCCGAATTGTATGTGTCGCAGATTGTAAGGTTGCACGGTGTGCCGAGTTCCATCGTTTCTGATAGGGACCCAAGATTCACATCGCGGTTTTGGAAGAAATTGCAAGATGCTTTAGGTACTAAACTTCATTTTAGTCTGACCTTCCATCCATAAGCAGACGGTCGATCCGAGCGAACTATTTTGATACTTGAGGACATGTTGAGGTGTTGCGTTCTCGAATTTGAAGGTACGTGGGAACAATACCTACCTTTGGTTGAATTTGCCTATAATAATAGCTTTCAATCAAGTATAAAAATGGCGCCTTATGAAGCCTTATACGGGCGAAAATGTCGCACGCCGTTGTATTGGACTGAGCTCAGTGAAAATAAGATACACGGGGTTGATTGGATTAAAGAAACTGAACAGAAGGTGGTTGTAATTAGAAGTAATTTGAAAGCTGCTTCGGATCGTCAAAAGTCCTATGCCGATTTAAAACGCAAGGACATTGAATTTCAGGTCGGAGATCGGGTGTTCTTGAAAGTTTCTCCTTGGAAGAAAATACTCCGATTCGGTCAGAAAGGCAAGTTGAGTCCGAGATTTATCGGACCGTACGAAGTCATTGAACGTATTGGACCGGTTGCTTATAGATTAAGATTGCCCTCCGAGTTAGAAAGGATATACAATGTATTTCATGTTTCGATGATGCTTATGAAATATAGATCGATCCGCCCCATGTGATTTCACCGTCACGAGATTGAAATTAGATCTCGATTTGACATATGATGAGGAACCGATCCGTATCTTAGCCCGGGAGATAAAAGAGTTGAGAAATAAAAGAATTCCATTAGTAAAAGTTTTATGGAATCGTCACGGGGTTGAAGAGGCTACGTGGGAGCCTGAAGAGTCAATGAGGCAACAATATCCGAACTTATTTAACGGTAAGATTTTCGGGACGAAAATCCTTAGAGCGGGGGAGAGTTGTAACAGACCAATTTTGACCCAAATCGGACGGTGGTTTCGGGACCATGAATCTGAGCTTGAGAGATATTTTTTTAATATTATATTTTGTGTTAGTTACATGTGATTTAGTGAGTGTGAAAATTTCAGTAGAAAAATTTAATCGTTCAAGTGCTCTATTTGATAAAAAGGATTAAATCGAGAAAACGCGAAAGTTTCATGCTAAAGTGAAAGGTACTAATTTGAGTGTGGCTTTTTAAGTAGGTGCACCAAAGGGCAATTAGCCCATTAACCTTATTAAGGGACGGCAATGGGCCTTTAAAAGTCCAAATTATATGTTAATTTAGTCTAGTATATGGTTATATTAATGTATTAAATTAATGTTAATAATATATATGTTTGTTTTATCATAAAATAAAAAGGTTAAGTGGGAAGAAAGAGAACTTCACTTGTTCTTCTTCCTTGGGTCGAATATAGGAGCTAGAAACTCCATTTTTAGAGCTTGAATTTGGCACTTAGGGGGGCTCAATTAAAGGTATGTGTTTTGTTTAGTTTTTGAAATTTTTGCATTTTTGGAATGTTTACTTTAAATCCTATACAACCCATGTTTAAATTTTTGAAAATATTATGTATATAAGATTCGGCCATTGACATGTTTGGGTAGTTTTGATGTTTGATGGTTTTAAATTGAATGTATGTTAAGGATTTACAAGTTTTGTATGGAGTTTTTGGTGATTTTGAGTTTATAGGGCTAAATTGAAAAGAATAAAATTGTGAAGGGTTAAAATGACAAATAGATGAAATGCATGGACACCTATGGCCATGGGGGATATTCGGCCAAGCTATAAAGGTGGAAAATTTTGCTTATTTGGTGTTTTGTGAAAATTGGACCAAATTGTAAAAATGGGAAATATTAGGGGTAAAATGGTAAATTGCCCATTAGGGTGTTTTGAGACTAAATTGAGATGAAATGAGATTAAATGAGCTAAATTCTAATGTGTTTTAGATCAAGAGCAAAGAAAGACAGAATTAGACAAGGAAAGACGAAGGTTCTCGAATAGCCGATTCGCACGGACTATCGACAACCGAGGTAAGTCCTTTAGTTAAATCATGTCAAAGAATTAATTATGGTTATCTTGACTATTAAAAATTTATGAATGTTAGTATCCAATTACATCATAGCCGAATGTATATTGACATATTGGTTGATGATTTATGTTGAGTATGTGATGGAAATTATTTTGGCTAATGTAAGGTGAATAAGTAAGTTCTTGAGCTACTTTATATTTAAAGATCATTTACATATCTAGTGAATGATAAAATTTGTATAAGTTTGGTGTAAAACTATGAGTTGGCGAATGTGATAATGATGGATTGGATTGATTTCAAATTTATTCAATGCAATGGGAATAAATGTATATGATTCGATATGTATAGTGAAATGTGAAAAGCATGTAAAAATATTCGACATTCGGGCTTCGAGCCTAGCAGTGCCTCGTGTCGGTGACATAATCGGGCTTTATGCCCAGCGTGCCTTGTCTTGGTGTTATTTATCGGGCTTTATGCCCAGCGTGCCTTGTGCGGTGTTATTTATCGGGCTTTTATGCCTAGCGTGCCTTGTGCCTAGTGTTATTATTCGAACCTACGCCAGCAGCAGCTTGATGCCGGTGATGTGCTTTACAAAATAGAAACCAAATTTATGTTCAAGGCGAATTAAAGCAAATATGTCGAGTTAACGGCTCAGGTGAGTATGTAAAGTAGGAATGAGTTTCTTACTTAATTAAGATAAGGTAAACTAGTGATTGATGATTATTACCAATGGTATGTATTTCTCGGTTCTATTGATAAATGATGTGGTATCGTGATTTTGGCCGTTTAATATGTAATTATAAGACTAGGTGTATTCGCCACAAGAGTGGTTGTATAATTAATAACATGTTATAATAATTGATATCCAAGTATATGAATAATGGTACCTATAGTTATATGATGACACATTGGGTTTTAAAGATCGGATTACTGAACGAATATTTCGATCATAAATATGTGGGTAAGGAGAAACTTTCCTATCAATTTCATACTTAGTTACATGGATATGAAATTGAAAGTTTGATAATGAAAATGAGCATAGTACAATTTGAGTTGTAGAATTGAATTGTTAGTGTTTGAATGTTATATTTTTATGAAATTAGGACTTACTAAGCTAGCAAGCTTATCGTGTGAAATGTTTCCTCTGTTTTATAGATTAGGCAAGCTACAAGCTCGTCGGGATCGTTTGGAAAGTCGCTCACACTATCAATCTACATTTTGGGTACTCTTTTATTTTGGTTTTAAATGAAGGCATGTATAGGAAGGACTTGGTCCTTGTCTTGATGAAATTTTAAGGTTTTTGTATGTAATGGCCATGCGAATATGGCTAAATTTCTAGTTAAGTACGTTGTTGTGTTTTTTATGTGTATGTTGGTTCTTGATGGCAAGGTTTATGCTTTCTTAATCAAAGTTTAATCATTTTGCTAAGGAAATGTTTATATACAAAATGAATCCTTGAATTAGGAATGTAGGTAGGTTTGGTTAGAAGCTAGTCTTTCATAAATTGCAAGAAAACAGCTTGTAGTAACAGCAGTGATGTGAGTTAGAAAAATCACCAAAAATAGGGTATATAGAATTAAAAGGTGAATGAGACATGGAATTAAACCTTATTGTGTCTATTTTTACATGAAAGAAACAGAGTAGGCAAAAGATTTATATATTATGAGATAATTCAGTTTTAGTGAGACCTGCTCTGAATGAATTCGTGAGTCACTGTTCTGTTTTGGAAAAATTTCCATAAATTGTAAAAAAATAATTAAGAAGCATGGTTTATATGTGTAGAACCCTTAATGAATCTATTTTTCATTGGTATAAATAATAACATCATAGGAAAATTGTGCAATTAGATAACTGCATTTTTGTAAGGACAGGTCAGAATTGTCAAGCAGTGTAATAAGGGTAACTTTGATGAATAAACTGTACTAATTGGTTACATGAAAAATTCTGGAAAAATTATGGTGAATAGTTATACGAGTCTAGTTTCAAGGAAAATTTACGGATCTAAATTTCGAGTTTTGTAACTCGAGTTATGGTTGATTTAGTCAGCGTGACGCAGTTGGACAGCTTTAAAAATTTTTACTCCCCGAGTTAATGGTCAAGTCTAGTAATGCCACGTACCCGACTCCGGCAAGGGTTTCGGGTAAGGGGTGTTACAAGAAGTCCGCCGTCTTGAGTATAATTTCGGCTTCTTGGGATGGATCAACTGGCTAACTTCAAGCGATTCCCACAATTCTGACCTTTTCGGCTTGGCTCCTTGGCCTAGCTCGACGCCCCCTCAAAGGTGGTACTTAGGGGGGTATATATAGGCTCTTGGAATGCGATTATTTCTCCTTAAGTATCCTTTTTTGACTGAAATAGCTGTTTCCAGAGACAGAGGCAGGACCATGGCACACACCCGTGTGGATCGACTTCAAACTGTGTTCGGATTTCTAACTTGAGGCACGGCAGTGTAAGTCGAGGGTCAGGCCGTGCTCTAGGTGATCGGCAAGGCACAGCCGTGTGGGATTTGGGCCAGGCCGTGTCGATTTCGTGCTAAGTCCCATTTACTCCATTTTGGGCCCGTTTTATGTTCTTTTTATCCTTGGGTGCTTTCCTGGGTATAAGACATGAAAAGAAAGGATTAGAAGCACCTTTTTATATAAATCAAGGAATAAATCATCCGAAAGTAAGCTAAATGCGGGATTAAAATATGTTATAATTACGGTTTATCAGACATACTCCCGTGTGGCTAGCCCATGGCCTATTCTGACTTAAAACACTAACATACAGGGGACACATAGCCTATTAACACACCCATGTGGGTTGACCGTGTATCACACACGGCCTGGACACACGCCCGTGTGCCTACCCGAGTGGGCACTCAAAGGTTATTTTCCAAGCCAATTGCCACCCTGAAATCAAAATCATTCAAATACCTTGTTCAACAACTTAAATACTTCCTCAAAAACATGAACAATGATGCGAAACTTATCAACATTGATATATAAACATAGTAAAATATTGGCCAATCTCTTTAGCCATATACAAAAAGAATGATAACCTTAATAATTAACACTTTGGTTCCTCTTAAACATAACTTCAAATGAAATGATTCCTATACATGCCATACTTAATAAAACAACTTGGCTATACCAAAATAGTGATAGATAGTGTGTTCCAAGCTCCGACGTTAATGATCCACGAGTTAGCTTGGCGAGACTACAAGGAAAGAAAGAAATAAAGAGGTAAGCATTTAGCTTAGTAAGTTTGCATGTAATGCATATAGCAATATAATTGCTTAACATAACTCATCCATCATAAAACAATAACATCACAAATCTCAAGTGCTTGAGCTTACTTACTCTTACTTATTCATACTCATTTCGTGTTACTTACTAGTCTCATGCTTGTAATGTAAACAAGATACCTGTATCACTTAATCATATAGATTAGTATTCTTTACTATTGTAAACATAAACTCAAACTTCATCTTTCTTAACTTGAATAATAATCTTAACCAACTTAGACTAACATAACTTGCTAATAACTTTACTTGTTTAACTATCATGTTACCTCATTCATTCTTTGCTCTTTTGCCCGATGAAATAACCGGAATAACAGAGGATACTAAATCTATCACACATGTGTCTCGATTCCAATGCCATATCCTAGATATGGTCTTACATGGGATCTCTTAACTCAATGTCGATGCCATGTCTTGACATGGACTTACACGAAATCTTCCTTGGGTGTTTCCTTGGAAACTTACCATTGCCATGTCTTGACATGATCTTACGTGGTATCTTTACTTAGTGAAACTTGTCAATGCCATGTCTTGACATGGGCTTACATGAAATATTTGCTTGGGAACTCACCAATGCCATGCCTTGGCTTGGACTTACATGGAATCTTTATCTCATAATAACTTTCCAATGCCATGACTTGTCATGGACTTACATGATCTCTTTGCTTTAGAACTTATTAACGTCATGCCTTGGCTTGGACTTGCATGATCTCTTTGCTTTATTTTCGATGCCATGTCTTGACATGGTCTTATACGGGCTTTCTTGTCTCATGTTGTAGATTAAGCATCCTCAGTAATCCAACTTCAATTGGGACTTTCATGTTCTTAACTTCATTAATTTCCTTGTTTAGACATATTTAAACAACTTCATGGAAACAATGTACAATAACAATATAATAAGAAATTCAATGGAAATACTCATGAAGCTTTAAAATCATACAAACTTACCTCGATATGCAAAATGTATGAAGATAGTCAATTTAGTCCACTACTTTGTTCTTGCCTCGGTTTCGATCCGGGCTTTGTTTTTCTTGATCTATAATAATAATTTAACTCATACTTTAGAAAAATTACCATTTTGCCCCTAAACTTTCTCATATTTACACTTTTGCCCCTAGGCTCGTACTATAAATTTTCATTCAACTTTCTTGTATTTCATGCTTAGCTAATTCATTCTCTCAACTATAGCAATATTAAATTCTCACTATTTCACTCATGTATGACCAATTTCATGACTTTTACGAATTAGTCCTTACATGCATTTTTCATGAAATTCACTTAGAAAAAGATGTTTATTCTACATCATACTCTCATAATCTTCCATAAAACATCAAAACACAAGCATGTCATACATGGGTATATTTTTGAACATTAATCCTAGCTCAAATTATATCTAGAAATAGCTAATTCAAGTTACGAGGATCTCAAAAATACGAAGAATATTAAAAACGGGGCTAGGATGCACTTACTAGCAAGCTTGAAAGATGAAAAAACCCTAGCTATGGAGTTCTTCAAAATTTCAGCCAAGCCTGGTGAAGATGACTTATTTCATCCTTTTTAATCATTAATTAGCTAAATAACCAAAATGCCCTTTTTACTAACCTTTCAAATTTTACTAACTCATGCCCATTTTTGTCCAAAAATTAGAAATTGGGCATATTTCTATTTAAGGACCTCTAATTAATAATCCAAAACTATTTCATACTAAAAGCTTCTAGAATCTCATATTTTGCAACTTTTGCAATTTAGTCCTAATGGACAATTCAATCACAATTTAATAAAATTTCTTCATGAAACTTTCATACAATCATGCAAACATTTCATAAACCTTAAAACTCATATTTCTACTTCGGATTTGTGGTCTCGCACCACTATTCCGACTAGGCCCTAAATCAGGCTGTTACACTTACTTCCTTTCTTTTTCCTTTCCTTGTAGTATCGCCAAGCTAGCTCAGGGATTGATGGACTCGAAACTAACTATTATTTCGACAAAGGCAAGCGCACCTATCGAACAGTAGTCTAGTTGTGATAAGTCTGGAATATCGTATCCTCAAGGACTAAAATTACTAGTAATAACTATCTTTTTATTATCTAGCCTATTAATTAAGGGGATTTATTTTTAATCTAAATTTAACTTACTAATTTAACTAACTAAATGATTATGAATGTGACAGAGAGTGAATTGGAAAAATACTTTTGGACAACTTATATGAGATAGGCAATACCTAAGGAAGAATCCACCTAGACTTCACTTATTACTTTTGATTCATATTATTTATTCACTTGACTTAATCCGTAGAAATCCCTGATTTATGTTAATATCTTTTTCAAGACTAAAAACAACAGACTCTAGGTTTATTAATTGAAATCTCTTTCTACTTAAAACCCCTATTGTCGCATTAACTCAATATATGCATCCTCTTATTAGATTTGACTATGATCCGGCAGATTTTCGTCACCCTATTTCTAGGGTTGCAATCAACTCCGCTTAATTGTGTTGATCTTCTCTTAAAAAGGGACTTTTGCTCCACTGAATAAGCACATTCGACTTGGATCAATAACCTGAATTATCAAAACAAGAATAAGCACAATTAAGAATAAGAACTAGTATTTATTTTATAAATCAAATAATAATAAGATTTGTCTTAGGTTTCATCCCCTTAGGTATTTAGGGGATTTAGTTCATACTAAAAGAGGGAAACATCTTAAAATAGGAAAAACAACAAAACATATGAAAACCCAAAAACTTCTAAAGAACTTGATCTGAGATCTTCAGTCTTAATGGAGATCCCTCTCCTAAGTTGTTCCCGACGGCTGTCTTGGAGTATTTCCTGCCTTCTACTCGGCGTCCCCCTTTAGGTTGTCCCCTAGGATGTTTATATAGGCTTCAAGATGCCTTTCTTGGCCCATAAGTAGCCTTTTCCGAATAGAATTAAACTTAGGGTCGGCAGGGACACACCAGTGTGACACGCCTGTGGTGGACTCCTTCGGCCGTGGTCGATTCTGCTTGCCACACACGGCCGTGTGATCTACCCGTGGTCGATAGTCCAGGCCTTATGATTTCTGATGTAGGCCCATTTTTCCCCTTTTTGGCCCGTTTCTCATTTTTTCGACTCTCTAAGCTCTCCTGAGTATAAAACATGAAATTAAGAGAT
Source organism: Gossypium bickii (assembly GCA_025503065.1). Classification (NCBI taxonomy): domain Eukaryota; kingdom Viridiplantae; phylum Streptophyta; class Magnoliopsida; order Malvales; family Malvaceae; genus Gossypium; species Gossypium bickii. Next base: position 56,247,853 of record CP106713.1, on the reverse strand, counting down.
TAAGAGCATCGAATTCATCAAATTTAATGGGAAATCAACCAAAATTAAGCCAAGCATGGGGTTAAAATATGTGTAAATTATGGTTTATCAAATATCCCTAAACTTAAGCCTTTGCTTGTCCTCAAGCAAAATCCTCAACTCACACTAAAAATTAACTTTTTTAATTCATAATTCTTATCACTAATGTTTCATCATAATTCATAGATAATTCATACATTGATAATTTAACTAAAAGAGTCCTAAAGATTCAAACAATCTAAGTCATAAGTTTTTATAGCACGAAAACATAGGTGTTTCCCCTTACCTAAATAATTACCTCTGATTCAAAATCGACAAGAATTGACATCCTCACTAAAGATTCACTCAAATCACTCAAGGTGTTCAAGGTGTTTAAGGTTCAAATTAAGCACTCAAAAGTCAAACATGAAGAGTTAATCCCATAGGCTTGCATGAAAATCAAATCTCCACCACTATAAAATGAGATGATACACAAATCAAAAGGTCTTTAAAGGGTTGTAATGGGGCTTGGGTTAAAGGTGTGGATACAGGCTAAATTAGAGTGTTAAAAATCGAGATCAAATTTACCAATTACCTAATTAGAAAAATAACTAATACTGAATAATTATATTGATTGAAAACTTATCACTAAATAACACGAGTTTCTTCTAAAGATATGAAACTAACAGTTTAAGCTCATAATCACTAATAATGAAAAAAAATCTTCAACTTTTTTTTTAAGAATAAGAACATAGAATGATAAGATAGAATTTATCAACTGAAATAAAAAAAATAGATAGGCATCCGATCAAATCAAATCTCGACAAAAGGGATGTCAAAAGATTGGGGGAATTAAAAATTTAGTTTTAGGTTAATATCAATGGGTTAGTCAAGAAACGGTTTATTAGGATCAAAGGGGTTCACTAGGGGTTAATTATGAAGGTAGGCTTTTTGGTGGATTAAGTGGGTTAAAACCTAGGTGCCATTATCATTTCAGTATATCAAATCAAAAGTGTGGTCTCGGCATGTATAATCGAAGCAAGTTCTAGAATAACAAATCAATATTGACACACTCATAATCAATAAAGTGAGCAAGAAAAATATATACTCTAGAAGGCTCAAAATCTCATAGAAATTATGGTTTTTGATGTCAACCTTGTAAATTTCAAACTTCAAAGTAATTTTAAGATTAGGGAAACAACCTAATAAAATTTTTAATTCTGAATTAGACTTATCAAGCTTGATTCTCTAATATCTTAAAGTTTAAACCATTAATGCATAATTATCTATGACTTAATCCGAAACATATCAATGAAAATCATAAATCAATAGAAGTTTATTCTAATAGTAAATATGAGAAAGTTACTTAAGAACAAAATATAATTCAGGGATTTTCAAATAGTACTATAGTTAACCTCCCCACACTTAAGATGTACATTGTCCTCAATGGACAAATATAGATAATATAGTAAGAAATTCATAAGAAAGGGAGAGAAGTGAAACTTCCTGAGTCATGGATGAAATCCTTTGAAATGGAACTTGTAGCAATTGAACCAATGAAAAGCATGATGAACTAGGTAGAGGTGTAGGTGGTGAAGAATATTCCAGTTCCTTAGTAGCATCTTGAACCTTTTGAACAGTAGAGTCATCAGTAAAGCTTTAGGAGGTTTTATTAAATGGATGTCGTTATGATTACTTGATAATGAACAGCCAAAAATAAAAAAAGAAATCAACATAATTAATATAACAAGAAAAGGAAATAGTTCAATAGTTTAAAACTTAAAATAAAGACAACGAAAAGAAAAATGAAAATAAATGGACTCAAATGTCCTCATCTCCAGATGGATCGTGAGGTGGGGGTGGCGGCGATATGTGAAAATGTTGACAAATCTATTATAGCGTCGCCTCGATGCTGTCGAATCGTCAAGCGTTGTAATTAAATTGCTGTGTATAATACTGCTCGAACTTAGTGAGGCGCTCAAAAATGTCAGTCAGTGAAGCTGCCGCATGAGCTGGTCAACGTGGAGGTGGTGGCACAGACAGTGGCTCCTCGTGCTGTGGGGGGACATCATCAATAATTTCCTCTGGGTTATCCTGCTCGGTGGGTTGTGAGAGCTGGTACTAGGGTGGATCAAACCGACGTCGGCGCTCAATCATCCTCATGTGAAGCATAGTCTAAATGCCCTACGGGGGCATCTATCCGATAAGGGTGAGCGATGAGGATTGAGCTGCAGTGTTGAGGAGCCCAAAATTTCGAGCCAGGCATGTGATGTATGGGCCCATGGAGATGACCCCTCTTTTATGACACTCCGTCTGATGCTGAATGGCATAGGTGATAAAGTAAGCTAAGTTGAAGACATGCCAATTCGCCATGCACCATAAAAAGTAGGTGTCTTGAGTGTTAACGACGCTGGTACTTTCTCGCCTACCTGTCAAAGTATGAACGAGGATAGCGTGTACATACCTCAATGAGGGGGTGAGACATGACGCTTTGGAGTGATTGGTGTCATAGGTAGTCAAGCCTGGGGCTAAGTCGTTCCAACATTTAGAAGGGGGTTTTGGATGTGGCGATAGAGGTCCTCGAATTCTTCCTTCTCCATGAATTCCTCGGTGTAAAGACCCAAAGCGGTTCCAAACTGTGGGACACTCAGCTCACGTACGAGGGCTCCGGGATGGAATTGGATTGTGCCAGAGTCGTCAAAGTTCGTCATGACCGTCTTGAGGTGGAAATTGGAACAGAACTCCAAAATGAGCAAGAGGTATGTAGTCTTGACGATATTAAAGAAGTGCCCCCACGGGTCAATGGATAATAGGGCTCGAACTACGTCAGCTAGCTAGACCTGCTCTAGAGCGGCCCAATCAATACATCTCCCCATGCCGAAGGGTCATGCATGAAGTGTCTGAAAAAGCTCCTCCTGGGATCCTGGAGGAAAATGTGGGTAAGGGTGGCGCACTTTGATAGAGGCGCTCGAAGAAGTCGCACCAGGTCCCTTCTGCTTTTTTACAGCAGGGACGGCGGTCTTTTTCCCTCGTGGTGGAGTCATTACGTGCCTGAAAAAGAACCAAAAATTTTCCATGAATAAAGTATCGTTGCCAGCCAAAAACATACTGTCCTAGTATTCTGAAGTAAACCTATAATAATGAGATCAAATTATTAATTGATTCTAATATTAGTACGAGTTAACAAGATTAAGCATTAGTATCAAACTAATATATTCAAACTAACTAACTCTCAAAAGATCTAAGGTAATAGTAAAAAATGGAGATAATAATATGAACAATGAATAATATCAAATACATAATTAAATATGAAAGAAATAAGTAACAATGGTGTAGAAAGGTGAACCGATGGAGGTGTTGAAGTTATGGCTCGATCATGGTGGTGGGTACAGGCGTGGCGGATCGTGCACGGGCGTGGTCTGCGAGCTAGTGAGCGTGGAGAAGAAAGGGGAAAGAGGAAAAATGAAGGGAAAATGAGGAAAAGGGGAGAAGGGGGATGGAAAAGGAGGAGGGAAAGTTGACGGTGGTGGCCGGAATGTCGAAGGTGAGTGGAGACAGTAAAGAGTGGCTAGGGTTTTTGGGAGGGGGATTTGGGGGGAAGATGAACAGAGGGTCGGTTTAAATAGAAATAGGGGCACACGATCAGGAAACACGGTCGTGTGCCTACTTTTTAGCCCATGTGTTTCGTAAATTTTGAATTAGGGCGCATCCAATCCTTGTTCCACACCTATGTCCCCTGGGCATGTTGGGTCACACGGCCTCATCGCACTACCGTATGATGGTTTATTTATTTCTCCCATGCCCGTGTTTAGAGTCACACGCCCGTGGTAAGTAGTCAGTATTGACCACGACCTAAAGGCACGGGTGTGTCCTACGCCTGTGTGATTCTTTCAGTTCTGGGCACGGGCATGTCGCACACCAGTGTCATTTACTCAGTATCGACCACGGCTACATCGCACGGCCGTGGCCCTTTTATCGCAGCCCATGTTTTTTAGTTAGTTTCGACCACTGCCTCATCGCACAGTCGTGGTGGCCCGTGTTAGGGAAAAGTTTTTCTTCCTTGGCCCGCACGGTCTCCGCCACGCCTATGTCCCTTCCCGTGGTGTCCACACAGCCACGGCCACGCCCGTGTGCTATGCCGTGTGGGTAGGAAATCCTGCACCTATTAAATTGGTTTGTTCTTAGTTAGATGCTAAAATAAAAAATAAGGATGTTAGTGAGGTTAGTGCTCGGGTTGCGTCCTGAGAAGTGCTCGTTTAAATTCTTAAGCTAGACTTACCTTGTTTTCATTTCTATATAAAGGCTCACGGAGTTGAAGCTCCTCTTTTATATCCCTAAAATCTTTACCATTATATATTTTAAGTCACTGACCGTTTACCTTGAATGTGCCATAGGTCGGATGAGTCCTCAATTGTGCTATAGGGAAAAATAGTTTTGATTACAAATGGACCTGACCATCTTGATTTCAGCTTTTTAGGAAACAATTTAAGCTTTGAATTGTATAGTAGAATAAGATCTCCCACTTCGAATTGCTTTGGTTGCTTCAAACGAGTATCATAGCGTCACTTTATTGCCTCCTTATATAGACGTGAGTTCTCGTAGGCATTAGCTTGCCACTCATCTAGTCGTTCAACTGCATCATTCTTTTCTCACCTGCAAGTTTAAGATCATAATTTAAGAATTTTATAGCCCAAAATGCTTTGTGCTCCAATTCAAATGGTTGATGACAAGTTTTTCCGTAGACAAGTCTATATGGGGATGTTCCTATGGGAGTTTTGAAAGCGGTTCTATAGGCCCATAAAGCATCATCTACTTTTAATGCCCAATCTTTCCTGTTTGATTTTACTATTTTCTCTAGAATACACTTAAGCTGTCAATTTGTTACTTCCACTTGTCCACTGGTTTGAGGGTGATAAGGGGTAGTTGTTCTGTGGTGTACTCCATATTTCTTTAAGACTTTATCAAATTGAGTATTACAAAAATGAGTACCCCTATCACTAATAATTGCTCTGGGTGCTCCAAATCAAGAGAAGAGTTTCTTAAGAAATCTCACTACTACTCTAGCATCATTAGTAGGTAAAGCTTGGGTTTCCACCCATTTTGACATATAATCCACTGCTACTAAGATGTATTTATTCCCTAATGAGCTATGGAATGGACCCATAAAATCAATACCCCATATATCAAATATTTCACATGATAGCATATACGTTTGAGGCATTTCATCGCGTTTAGAGATATTACCTATTCTCTGACATCTATCACATGAAGCAACATACCTGTTAGCGTTTTTGAACAGAGGGGGCCAATAAAAACCTGATTAAAGCGTTTTATGTGCTATCCTAATCCCACTTTAGTGTCCTCCTGATGGTCCTGAATGGCAATGTTCTAGGATTTTGCTTGCTTCTGCCTTTGTAACACATCTCTGAATTACTTGATCTGCACATATACAGAAAAGAAAAATGTCCTCCCAAAAATAGTTTTTCGCATCAGCAAAGAATCGCTTCTTTTGATGATGTGTTAGCCTTTTTGGTAGGATGTTAGCAACTAAGTAATTTGCAATGTCTGCAAACCAAGGTACCTCAGAGGCAGATATAGCAAATAGTTGTTCTTCAGGAAACTAGTCATTTATCTCACTCTCATCGAGTTCTTTGATATGTGGGTTTTCAAGCCTAGAAAGATGGTCTGCTGCAAAATTTTCAGCTCCTTTCTTATCTTGAATTTCCAAATCAAATTCCTGTAAGAGTAAAATCCATCTTATTAATCGAGGTTTTGCATCAGATTTAGTTAAAAGATAATGAAGAGCTGAATGGTTAGTGTAAACGATAACTTTAGGTAATATCAAATATTTTCTAAATTTATCAAATGTAAAAACCACAGCTAGCAATTCTTTTTCTGTGGTGGTGTAATTTTCTTGCACGACCGTCAATGTTTTGCAAGCATAATAGATCGGCTGAAAATGCTTGCCTCTTCGCTATCCCAAAACTGCACCTACTGCAAAGTCACTCGCATCACACATTAGTTCAAAGGGTAAATTCCAATTATAATTGGAGCATTTATTAATTTATTTTTAAGGGTATTAGATGCTTCTAAACATTCCTGATCAAAATCGAAAGGCACATCTTTCTCTAGTAGTTTTGTTAAAGGCTTAGATATTCTAGAAAAATCCTTAATAAATCTTCTATAAAATCAACATGTCCTAAAAAGCTTCTAATAGCCTTAATTGAACTAGGAGGACGTAATTTTTCTATGGTTTTAATTTTTGCTTTATCAACCTCGATCCCTCTACTAGAAATTTTGTGACCTAACACAATTCCTTCTTGAATCATAAAGTGACACTTTTCCCAATTAAGCACAAGGTTCGTTTCCTCACATCTCATTAGAACTCGTTTTAAATTTTTAAGGCAAAGATGGAAAGAATTACCAAATACTGAAAAGTCGTCCATAAATACCTCCATAATATCTTCCACGAGTTCATCAAAGATGGCTAGCATGCAGCGTTGAAAAGTAGTAGGAGCATTACATAATCCAAAAGGCATTCTAAGATAAGTAAATGTACCATATGGGTACGTAAATGTTGTCTTTTCTTGATCCTCAGGAGCTATTGGGATTTGGAAGTAGCCAGAGAGTCCGTCTAAGAAGCAATAATACATATGCCTAGATAATCTTTCTAACATCTGATCAATGAGGGGTAAAGGAAAGTGATCTTTTCTTGTGGCATCGTTCAACTTCTAATAGTCAATGCAGACTCTCCAACTTGTGACTGTTCTTGTTGGAATCAATTCATTCTTTTCGTTAGCTAAAATAGCCATGCCTCCCTTCTTTGGAACAACCTGCACAAAACTTAACCAAGTACTGTCAGAAATAGGATAAATAACTCCAGCATCTACAAATTTAATTACCTCAGCTTTAACAACTTCCTTTATGTTGGGATTCAATCGTCTTTGAGGTTGCACACATGGTTTATATTCATCTTTCATTAAAATTTTGTGAGTTCAAAACGATGGACTTATCCCTTTAATGTCAAAAATTTTCCAAGCTATGGCTCTTTTATGCTCCTTTAGTACCTGTAGCAACTCGTCTTTCTCTTTGGGTTCTAGCTCTGGAGAGATGATTAGTGGTAGTGTAGAATTATCTCAGAGGAATGCATACTCTAAGTGATTTGGTAACTGTTTCAATTCCAATTTGGATGGTTCTTCAATAGAGGGTTTATATTTTAGTTCATCGTTTATTTCAATGCCCTCGTCTTTCTTTTGTCTTAGGGAAGAAGTATGAGAATTTAACTCACTTTTTGTTTCCCCCAACTCATTGGTAACGTCATTTACCCCCTCGCCTTGGGTAAGACACAGTTCCAATGTGTCGTCATGTATGATTTCCTGAAAAGAATCTTGAATAAAATGATCGATGGCATCAATAAAATAACATGAATCATCTTGCTCTCTAGAATATCGCATAGCATCGTAAATTTTAAAATAATTTCCTCGTCGCCTACCCTTAGCGCAAGTTTACCATCACCTACATCAATAACAGCCCTAGCAGTAGCTAAAAAGGGGTGTCCTAAAATTAAAGGCACCTCAACATCCTCATCCATGTCAAGCACAACAAAATCAACAGGGAATATAAATTTATCAACTTTTACCAGAACATCTTCAATAATTCCCCTAGGATATTTAATAGATCTGTCAACTAATTAAATACTCATCCTAGTGGGTTTTAGTTCCCCAAGACCAAGATGCTTGAACATTTTATAAGGCATTAAATTAATACTGGCACCTAAATCAGCTAGTGCTTTCTCAATATTTAAACTACCAATTAAACAGGGAATAGTGAAACTTCCTGGATCTTTCAATTTGGTTGGTAGCTTATTTTGGAGAATAGATAAACATTCCTCGTTAAGTTCCATGGTCGATATCTCTTCAAACTTCCTTTTATTTGTTAGAAGCTCTTTTAGGAATTTTGCGTATGTCAGCATCTGCGAAATAGCTTCAATAAAAGGTAAGTTAATATGTAATTGTTTAAAAAGTTCAAGAAATTTACCATATTGTGTGTCTAAGCGATCTTTCTTCAGCTTTACTGGATATGGGATCGGTGGTTTATATTCTTCACGTACCGGTGTTACATGCTCGTTTACTTCCTCACCTTTTTCCTTATCAGTTTCTTGTGGCATCTTCTTTTCCGCTTCAACCAATACCTTCCCATTCCTTAATGTTACTGCCTTCACTTGCTCTTTTGGTTTAGGTTTGGTATTATTAGGTAATCTACCTAGTTGCCTTTCGGAAACTAACTTGGTCAGCTGTCCTATTTGATTTTTAAGTCCTTGAATTAATGTTTGCTGATTTTTAAACGTTGTTTCGGTACTCTAAAAATGAGTTTCTGATACCGAAATAAACTTTGCTAGCATATCTTCAAGGTTCTATTTTTTCTCTTGTGGGTAAGGTTGCTGTTGAAAGCCTGGAGGGGGTTGTTGTCTCGAATTTTCTTGGTCACCCCATGAAAAGTTTGGGTGGTTCGTCCAACCTGGATTGTAAGTGTTAATATAAGGGTTATTTTGAGATCTAGAATTATTACCCATATAGTTCATCTGTTCGTTTTCTATGCCAGGGTTGTAGGGTGGATATTCTATATTACTCATCCCTCCTCCATTTAAATCACACTGCATCAGTTGATGTACCTGCGAAGAACCATATAAACCATCAATCTTTTTATTTAAAAGTTCTACCTAGTTTGATAGCATGGTCACTGTGTTGAGGTTGAACACTGGCAGATTTTGTTAGCTTTGTCCTCATAACTTGCCACTGATAGTTATTCAGTGCCATCTTCTCAATAAACTCATAAGCCACTTCAGGGGTCTTGTTATTTAGGGTTCCATTGGTGGCTGAATCAATCAATTGCCTAGTTAAGGGGTTTACACCATTGTAGAAGGTTTGAACCTGTAGCCACAAAGGTAACCCATGATGAGGGCATCTTCTTAGTAGATCCTTATATCTCTCCCATGCATCGTAGAGTGTTTCTAGATCCGTCTGCACAAAAGAAGAAATATCATTTCTCAACTTAGCCATTTTAGCCGACGGAAAATACTTAAGTAAAAATTTTTCGGTCATTTGGTCCCATGTAGTGATTGATCCTCATGGTAACGAGTTCAACCACTGTCTAGCTTTGTTTCTCAACGAGAAGGGAAACAATCGAAGGCGAATGGCATAATAAAAAATGCCATTAATTTTGAAAATATCGCACAATTCCAGAAAATTTGCCAAGTGATTATTTGGATCCTCATCCTACAAACCATCAAACTGAACAAATTATTGAATCATCTGTATAGTGTTAGGTTTCAGTTCAAAATTATTTGCAGCAATAGTAGGTCTAACAATACTTGATTCAGTTCCTGTTAGATTAGGTTTAGTATAATCATACATAGTACGAGGAGCAAGATTTTGATTCATCGGATTTGCGGCAACCACAAGAAGTAGCGGATTATTGTCGGCCATCTCCTCGATAGTATTAGTATCGTCCTCTTGCTCTTCTTCTATGTATTGTAGGCTTCGTCTTACCTCCCTATGATTTCTGCGAACGGTACCTTCTATATCACTGTTACAAAGTAATGGTCCTGACGGGTTCCTTCTAGTCATAAACTAAAAGTTCCTGCCAGAAACAAAGAAAGAAAAATTAGAAAAGTTAAAAAAATAAAATAAATGTAAATTGCAATTAAATAAAATGGCTAAAGTAATAAAAATTTAGTGTTCCTAATATCTAAGTCCCCAGCAATGGCGCCAAAAACTTGATGGACTCGAAACTAACTATTATTTCGACAAAGGAAAGCGCACCTATGGAATAGTAGTATAGTTGTGATGAGTCTGGAATATCGTATCCTCAAGGACTAAAATTACTAGTGATAACTATCTTTTTATTATCTAGCCTATAATTAAGGGGATTTATTTTTAATCTAAATTTAACTAACTAAATGATTATGAATGTGACAGAGAGTGAATTGGGAAAATACTTTTGGACAACTTATATGAGATAGGCAATACCTAAGGAAGAATCCACCTCGACTTCACTTATTACTTTCGATTCATATGATTTATTCACTTGACTTAATCCGTAGAAATCCCTGATTTATGTTAATATCTCTTTTAAGACTAAAAACAACAGACTCTAGGTTTATTAATTGAAATCTCTTTCTAATTAAAACCCCTATTGTCGCATTAACTCAGTCTATAGATCCCCTTATTAGATTTGACTCTAATCCGATAGATTTTCGTCGCCCTATTTCTAGGGTTGCAATCAACCCCGCTTAATTGTGTTGATCTTCTCTTAAACAGAGACTTTTGCTCCACTGAATAAGCACATTCGACTTGGATCAATAACCTGAATTATCAAAACAAGAATAAGAACTCACAATTAAGAATATGAACAAGTATTTATCTTATAAATCAAATAATAATAAGATTTGTCTTAGGTTTCATCCCCTTAGGTATTTAGGGGATTTAGTTCATACTAAAAGAGGGAAACATCTTAAAATAGGAAAAACAACAAAACATATGAAAACTCAAAAACTTCTAAAGAACTTGATGGGAGATCTTTAGTCTTGATGGAGATCCCTCTCCTAAGTTGTTCCCGACGACTGTCTTGGAGTATTTTCTACCTTCTACTCGGCGTCCCACTTTAGGTTGCCCCCTAGGATGTTTATATAGGCTTTAAGATGCCTTTCCTGGCCCACAAGTAGCCTTTTTTGAATAGAATTAAACCTAGGGTCGGCAGGGACACGCCAGTGGCGGACTCCTTCAGCCGTGGTCGATTCTGCTCGCCACACACGACCGTGTGATCTGCCCGTGGTCGGTAGTTCAGGCCGTATGGTTTCTGATGTAGGCCCATTTTGCCCCTTTTTGGCCCGTTTCTCGTTCTTTTCGACTCCCTAAGCTCTCCTGAGTATAAAACATGAAATTAAGAGATTAAGAGCATCGAATTCATCATATTCAACGGGAAATCATCCAAAATTAAGCCCAGCATGGGGTTAAAATATGTGTAAATTATAGTTTATCAGGGATCAAAGGACGTCGGAGCTCGATTCACACTATTAAGCTATTCTTTTGGGCATCGTAAAGTTTGATTATTTTGGGTATTGCATGTATAGGAGCTTGGTCAATTTGCTAAATGTCATATTGGTTAGCCAATGGGTTGGCTATTAATGTTATTTATTTCATTTTTTAAATGGCCATTGGAATTGGCCAAACTAGTTAAATTATATCTATTCAATGATGATGAAATTCATGAAGTGCAAGCTTGCACAATTGAATGAGTAATTTGGGAAGTATATGCATGATAAATGTAGTGTGAAATTAAGGTGTAGATGTCTGATTGAGGATATTAGAAGTGCATTATTGTTATGCTATGTGTTGCTGAAATTGTTATAAGTGTGGTTGCTTTTCAGGGTGGTAAATGGCTTGGTAAATAGCCTTATATTTGTCCACATGGGTAGACACACGGGCGTGTGTCTAGGCAGTGTGTGACACACTGTCAGCCCCGTGGGCGTGTTGATAGGTCGTGTGTCCCCTGCATCCAAATTTAACAAAATAGAATGCCAGTAGTAAACACACGGGTAGAGACACGACCATGTGTCTCGGCCGTGTGAAGTCTGCACATTAATTGTGAAAATTAAGTTCATCACACGGGCTAGCACACAGGCGTGTGACTCGGCCGTGTGACCCTAAACGTCTGCTGATGGCATAAACAGAATGTCAAGGTTTTCACACACGAACGAAGACACGAGCGTGTCATGGCCGTGTGAGGGACACGGGCCATAGACACGGGCATGTGCCAGGCCGTGTGAAAACCCCTGTAGGTTTGAAATGAAAAATAAAATTCGCACGGACTAGAGATATAACACTCCTTACCTATATCCTATATCAGAACCGGGCACGAGGCATTACCGGACTTAACTCACTTGGTCATACAACTTTAGTCTGAAAAATTTCATTCCAACTTAAAATATCTCCTTCACCATCAAAACATTCTCATTAAGGACCTACGAGGCCTTAAACAAGCATACGGAGGGTTTCGGAACCCAACCGAAAACTTTTGTGCACTTTAATTTTTTTACCTAAACAAGGGCAACACGCACATGTGAAATAGGACACGCCAGTGTGGGCAGGCCGTGTGGTTACACATGCCCATGTCCCTAACCCGTGTGGGATTTATTTTCATTTCGAACCTACAGCAGTTTTCACATGGCCGGACACACGCTTGTTTTCTTGGCCCTTGTGCTCCATACGGCCTAGACACGCTCGTGTTCTTGCCTGTGTGTAAAAACCTGGGTATTCTTTTTGTGATGTCAGCAACCTCATAAGGGGCACAAGGCCTAGACACACGCCCATGTGGCTAGCCCGTGGTCGACACTAACTTGAAACACTAACATACAGGGGACACACAGCCTAGTCACACACCTATGGGACTGACCGTGTGCCACGCACGGCCTAGACACACGCCTGTGTGCCTACCCATGTGGACAAGAATAAGGCTATTTGCCAAGCTCTTTTCACCACCCTAGTTCACACAACATAATTCCATTTAACAAATCACTAAGTAACTCAGATCTGCAACATACACTTCCATGAATAACTTTATCTTTCATAAATTAGTAATAATGAGCCATCAACTATGGCTATATACAAAAGAGTTCATCTTTAAAGGAGCCAACACACTCTTGGCCAAAATAACAAAATAATTCACCTAGTCTAGTCCCTATACGTACCATACTCAAAACACTAGGTCTAGATATACCGAGATGAGCTGACAGTGTGGGTGATCTTCCAATTATCTTCGTATCCCGACCCTGCTCTTTAACACTATAAAACAAGGGAAAAGAAAGGGAGTAAGCTTTAAGCTTAGTAAGTTTACATGTAAACAAATAACATCATAGTATATGCTAAACAATAAATAGCATTACATACTAAGCAAGAACAAACCACATTCCATGATCATGCTTGCTCATTTCGTCTCTTATCGCATTCTAACCATATCACAAGCTAAATGCTCACATTATTTAACATAAATCCCTGCACTTATCACCACATGGTCATAAGAGGCAACACTTAACAATTTCACAATAAGCCATTCCTATTAATACCAAACACTCGGTGGTTTCGCACTTAGCCCACCATTAATGTTTAACAAGGTGGTATCGCACATAGCCCACCAACAAGAATATTTATAGTGGTATCGCACATAGCCCACCAAATGATATTACAAACGATGGTATCGCACATAGCCCATTGTGAATAAGTAATAAGGTGGTATCGCACATAGCCCACCAACAAGAATTATTAAGGTGGTATCGCACACAGCCCACCATTAATCACTACAGGTAATATTCCACACTTACTTATCTATTTCAGCGTTCATTCGAAAATTATGCATTATCTACCAAATTCAATCCACTAGAATCATATATGTTCTTAATCATACAATGCACCATTAAGTAACAACATGTGTATATAAGATGCATCGTTTACACATAAACTTACCTCGATGCAAAATGTGTTAATCAACGGTCTATTCCGTAACCTTGCCTTTTCCTCGGTCAAGGTTGATTTCGCACTATTCTTGACCTATAATAACAAAAAATTACTCATTCAATCATCTTATAACCATAATACATCATAATCTCTACTTAGGCAAAAATGACCGTTTTGTCCTTATACTATGGCAAAATTATGATTTTGCCCCTAGGCTCGTAAATCATTTTTCATCATATTTTCTCATCACACAAGCCTAGCTGAACATTTATTACTCCTACAGCAACTTACAATTCCAACTATTTCATGCATTTATTACTAAATTACAACATTTGCATCTTAGTCCCATTTAGGTGTTTTCATGACAATACCTTTCACAAAAGTTGTTCCTCATCTCCCTAACATTCATTTTCTTCCATAAAAACCCAGCTAACAACATAAACACTCTCATGGCAAATCCCTAATCTTTCAACCATATTGCAAATTAGTCCCCTCATTAGCTAGCTTAAGCTTTAGGGGTTCTAAAAGTACAAAAATTATCAAATAAAACCACCAAAATCACTTACTTGCAAGGGATTTGTTTTGCTGAAAATTTGAACTCCAAGAACCCTTATTTTCTCTAAATTTTAGGTGGAAGAAGAAGAAGGAATAGTAAAAGATGATGTCTCTTCTTTTTATCTTATTTTATTCATTATTTTATCACCTAATTTCCACCAAATCTGACCAAAATTTAATGCTCTTGTCCCCCTTGTCTACATGGATGGCCAACACACTTATAATGGCCTTATTGCACTTTAAAGACCTCCAATTTCATATTCTATGGCTATTAGACACCTCCGCCTTGTATAATGGAACTTTCACACTTTATGCGATTTAGTCCTTTTTCACAATTAAGTGTGCAATCATTAAAATTAAAGCACGAAAATTTTCATATAGCCATATATTAATGCCATAACACATAAAATAATATCAAAATAATTTTCTTAATCCTCGGATTAGAGGTCTCTAAACCACTGTTCCGACTAGCCTCAAAATTGGGCTGTTACAAGGGACATGGGCGTGTGTGACCACACGACCTACCGACACGGGCGTGTTCCTTTCCACACGGACGTGTGACCTGATTTTGAGCAAAAACTTTTAGTGTTCGTAAGTTCCAGTTTAGTCCCGAACCACTATATATTTTTTTCAGGTTTCGTAGGCCCATAATTAGGTCGTTATGAGCACGAATGAAAAGTTTTAAGTTGGAATAAAATTTATGGCCCGATCTTCTATGATTAAGTAAGTTAAGTCTGGTAATGCCTCGTACCCAGTTTCAGCGTCGAATACGGGTGAGGGGTGTTACATTTAGTGGTATCAGATCTACGGTCTAGTCGATTCTCGGACTAACGTAGCATATGCACGAGTCTAGCTATACATGCCATACTTATGTGTATATACATAATGATAGTGTGACTACTCCTAACGATTTAAAATATGTTTACGTATAGCAAATGGATCCCGACAGAGCAGTGGCAGATGATGTAGAAAATAACGCGCCGACCCGCCCAAGGGATGGTGCCAACTGAAAATGAAAATAAACCAGTGACTGTGAGTTAGAGAGGAGGAGAAGACGTTAGGGAAGCCTTTC
Source organism: Gossypium bickii (assembly GCA_025503065.1). Classification (NCBI taxonomy): domain Eukaryota; kingdom Viridiplantae; phylum Streptophyta; class Magnoliopsida; order Malvales; family Malvaceae; genus Gossypium; species Gossypium bickii. The sequence continues at coordinate 56,232,718 of CP106713.1, read as the reverse complement.
TCCATATGATGAACGCTTGGCATACGGAGTTTGTTCGAACGAACCCGAATGCTCAACCCCCTCCACCCCCACCTATTCCTCAGCCTATTGTAGGTTCCCAAACTGTAGAGATGGTAAGAAGGGAGAAGCCCCCTGTTGATAGAATTCGAAAACAATGAGCTAATGAATTTCGAGCTAGTAAAGATGATGATCTGGAAAGAGCAGAATTCTAGCTTGAAAATGCCATCAGGGTATTTGATAAATTGTCTTGCACACCTGAAGAGTGTATAAAATGTGTTGTGTCTCTCTTGAGAGATTCAGCTTATCAGTGGTGGAACACCCTTGTGTCGGTTGTACCAAGGGAAAAAGTTAATTGGGAATTTTCCAAGAAGAATTTTGAAAGAAGTATATTAGCCATAGGTTTATCGATTAGAAAAGAAAGGAATTCCTTGAGCTAAAACAAGGTCGAATGACAGTAACTGAATATGAACGTGAGTTTGTAAGGCTCAATAAATACACTCGGGAGTATGCATCCATCGAAGCCATTATGTGCAAAAGGTTTGAGAACAGATTAAATGAGGATATCCCATTGTTTGTTGGTATTCTAGAACTGAAAGAATTTGTTATGCTAGTAGAGAGAGCTTGCAAGGCCGAAGAATTAGCCAAAGAGAAAAGAAAGGTAGAAATTGATTCCCGTGACTCAAAGAAGAGACAATTGGGTAAGTCATTTCAATCCTTATCCAAGAAATTAAGAGAGTTCACTACTCGAACAGCCGCTTCAGTTGGGTTCTCAAACAGAAGTAAAGGTAAACAGTACTCGGCTTCTAAAGCTCAGACCACTTCGATTGCTAGTGTTGGTAATGCTCAACCAAGTAGACCGAAATGTTCACAGTGTGGTAGGCGTCACCCCAATGAGTGCCGAGCAAATGAGAGAGCTTGTTTCAAGTGTGGTTCCCAAGATCATTTCATTAGAGATTGCCCCGATATGGTTGAAAAAGAGAAATTTCAGAGTGCAAGACCGGGTAGTACTACTAGAGGGAGACCACAGAGAAATCTGCAAAATCGAATGAGTAGTAAGAATACACCTAGAGAGCAGACTGTAAGATCTGAGGGTAGAGCGCCTACGAAGACTTATTCCTGATGTGATTACTGGTACATTTTCTCTCTATGATACTCACGTTGTTGCTTTAATTGATCTGGGATCTACCCACTCGTATGTTTGTATGAAATTAGTATCTAATATGAACATGCTTGTATAGTCTACAGAATTTGTGATAAAGGTGTCAAATCCTCTAGGCAAATGTGTGTTAGTTGACAAAGAATGTAGGAGTTGTCCTTTGATGATTAAAGGTCACTATTTTCCAGCTAACTTGCTTTTGTCATTTGATGAATATGGTGTAAATCTTGGTATGGATTGGTTAACCATTCATGATGTGGTAGTAAATTGTGGAAGAAGAATTATTGAGTTGAAATGTGAAAGTAATGACATTCTTCGGATTGAATTAGATAGCTTGCCGGTAGTGATTTCTTCTATAACTGCTCAGAAATGTATAAGAAAGAGTTGTGAAGCTTACCTTCCCTTGGTGATGAATTCCAAAGAGACTGAGTTAAAAATTGAATCAGTGCTGATAGTATGTGAGTATCCAGATGTATTTTTGGAAGAATTGCCTGGGTTACCTCGGTTAGAGAGATTGAATTTGGTATTGAGTTAGCCCCTGGTTCTGCGCCTATTTCGATTGCTCTATACAGGATGGCTCCGACTGAGTTGAAAGAATTGAAGGCTCAGTTTCAAGAGTTGACGAATAAAGGTTTTGCAAGACCGAGTTATTTTTCGTAGGGTGCTCTCGTATTATTTGTGGAAAAAAAGGATGGTTCTATGAGGTTATGTATAGATTATCAGCAACTTAATAAGGTTACCATAAATAACAAGTATCCCTTACCAAGGATCGATGATTTGTTTAAACAATTGAAGGGAGCCACTGTGTTTTCCAGAAAAGACTTGAGATCCGATTATTACTAGTTGAGAGTCAAAGACTCAGATGTGCCAAAAACTACATTTCAGACAAGTTATGGTCACTACGAATTTCTAGTCATGCCTTTTGGTTCAACCAATGCCCCTGCCGTGCTTATGAATTTAATGAACCGTATCTTTCGGTCATATTTAGATAAATTTTTTGTAGTCTTTATTGATGATATATTGATTTACTCTCGTGATGAGAACGAGCATGCTAAGCACTTGAGGACGATTTTACAAATTTTACGGGATAAACAGTTATATGACAAGTTTAGTAAAAGTGAATATTGGCTTAAAGAAGTCAGATTTTTGGGCCACATTGTTTCGAGGTGATGGCATTAGAGCTAACCCGGGAAAGATTTCAGCCATTGTCGAATGGAAACCATCGAAGAACGTATCAGAGGTTAGGAGTTTTCTAGGCCTAACTGGTTATTACAGACGGTTTGTCAAAGGATTTTCCATGATATATACTCCGGTGAAGAGGTTGTTACAAAAAGATGTTAAGTTCGAATGGACAGAAAAGTGCCAACAGAGTTTTGAGAAACTAAAGGCATTGTTAACTGTGGCTCCAGTTTTAGTGCAACGTGAACCGGGAAAAGAATCTGTGGTTTATAGTGATGCATCCTTGAATGGATTGGGTTGTGTACTTATGCAAGAAGGCAAGGTGATAGCTTATGCCTCTAGATAGTTAAAGCCGCACGAGAAGAATTATCCGACCCATGATTTAGAATTAGCCGCCATTGTATTTGCATTGAAAATTTGGAGACACCATTTGTATGGCGAGAAATGCCGGGTATTCACTGATCATAAAAGTCTAAAGTACTTGATGACTCAAAAGGAATTGAATCTAAGGCAACGAAGATGGTTTGAATTGATAAAGGATTACAAACTAGTGATTGACTACCACCCAGGAAAGGCGAAAGTGGTTGCTGATGCCTTGAGTAGAAAATCTTTGTTTGCATTGAGAGCCATGAATACACGGTTGGCTTTATCAGATTATTGTTTTATTCTAGCTGAATTGAGAGCTAGACCGATGTTTCTCCAAGAGATTTTTGAAGCACAGAAAGGTGACAGTGAATTGCAAGCCAAAAGAGTTCAATGTGAATCAGGTATGGTGTCAAACTTTTGGATTAATTCTGATGAGCTTATTCGAAAAATTTTGCACGAAGCACATAGTGGATGTTTATCTATTCATCCAGGCAGTACAAAGATGTATAATGACTTAAAGAAATAGTATTGGTGGCTGAGTATGAAGAAAGAAATTTCCGAGTTCGTATTGAGATGCTTGATTTGTCAGCAAGTGAAAGCTGAACACCAAGTACCTTTGGGTTTACTTCAGCCTATTATGGTTCTCGAGTGGAAATGGAACCGTATTGCTATGGATTTTGTGACGGGTTTGCCTTTAACACCGAAAAAGAAGGATGTCATATGGGTTGTGGTTGATAAGCTTATGAAATTGACTCATTTTATAAGGGTACGCATTGACTATTCACTTGACAAGTTGGCAGATTTGTATGTTTCAGAAATTGTGAGACTTCACGGAGTACCGTTGTCGATTATTTCGGATAGAGATTCGAGATTTACATCACGATTTTTGAAAAAGTTACAAGAAGCCTTGGGCACAAAGTTGAATTTTAGTACAGCTTTTCATCCGCAAAACGACGAACAGTCGGAGAAGGTAATACAGATACTTGAAGACACGCCCCGGTGTTGTATCTTGGAATTTCAAGGTAATTGAGAAAAATATTTACCGTTAGTGGAATTTACCTACAATGACAGTTTTTAGTCGAGTTTGAAAACGGCGCCTTATGAGGCATTAAATGGGCATAAGTCTCGAACGCCCTTATATTGGACCGAACTCAGAGAGAATCAGTTTCATGGAGTCGATTTGGTCAGAGAAACTGAAGAGAAAATAAAAGTGAATCGTGATTGTTTAAAAGCTGCTTTGGATAGACAAAAATCCTACGCGGATCTGAAACGGAAAGAGATTGAGTTTCAAGTTGGTGATAAGGTATTTTTGAAAGTGTCACCATGGAAGAAGGTTCTTAGATATGGCCGGAAGGGCAAATTAAGTCCGCGCTTTATCGGACCGTATGAGATTACTTAGAGGATAGGGCTGATAGCATATTAGTTGTCTTTGCCATCTGAGTTGGAAAAGATCCATGATGTGTTCCACGTATCTATGTTGCGTCGTTACCAATCAGACCCTTCGCATGTGATTGTACCGACAGAGGTTGAAATTCAACCGGACATGCCTTATGGCGAAGAACCGGTTAAGATTTTGGCACAGGAAGTCGAACAGTTGAGAAATAAGAGTATAGCTCTTGTGAAAGTATTGTGGAAAAGACATGGGTTTGAAGAGGCTACATGGGAGCCTGAGGAGGCTATGAGAAACCAATAACCAAACCTTTTTACTGGTAAGATTTTCGGGGACGAAAATTCCTAAGGGGGAGAATTGTAATAGCCCGATTTAGGGCCTAGTCAAAATAGTGGTTGCAAGACCACAAATCTGAAGTAAAAAATATATGTTTTATGGTTTTTATGAGGTCTATGACATGTTTGCATGGTTGTGTGAAAATTTCATGAAGAAATTTTATGATTTAGTGATCAATTTATCTTTTAGGGCTAATTGCAAAAATTGAAAAATATGAGATTCTAGAAGTTTTAAGTATGAAATAGCATTAGAAAATTTATTAGAGGTCTTTATTTAGTAATTAGACCATTATATCTCATGGTGGAAAAAAAGGGACATGGAAGGGAAAAATCTCAAGGAATGGCCTTAAGGGCATTTTAGTCATTTAGTTAATAAATTAATAAAAAGGGAAAAATAAGTTAAAATTAGTGTCCATCTTCCTCCCCTATTGCCAAAATTTCAAGGAGCCATAGCTAGGGTTTTGTTTCACTTTCAAGCTTGGTTGTAAGTACCTCCTAGCCCCTTTTTTTATGTTCTTCGTATTTTTTAAATCCTCATAGCTCGATTTAGCTATTTCTACCACTATTTTGAGCTTGGGTTTGTGTTTAAAATTTTACCCATGGATGACATGCATGTATTTTGATGTCTAGTGGTAGAATATGAAAGTTTGAAGTGTGATAAACAACTTTTGCTAGATGATTTTTGGTGAAATTGATAAAAAGGACCTATTTGCAAAAGATGAAATAATATGTGTATAGAATGTAAAATAGTTAAATTTTTGGGCTGTTATAAAAGAGGTTAAGAATCGGCTAGGCTTGAGTGTGAGAAAAATGAACACATTTTATCATACGAGCCTAGGGACCATTTTGCAAATATGTGAAAGTTTAAGGGAAAAATTATAAATTTTGCCAAAGTATGATTCATGGGTTGTTTTTGTCAATGTCATAATTAAATAAGCGAAATTTTTCATTATAGATCAAGAAACATGATGTCCGGACCTAAATAGAGGAAAGAACAAAGTGGTGGACTAAATTGAACAACTATCTATATTTTGGTACCGAGGTAAGTTTGTGTGTAATAAATCAACATTATGTTATTATGTATTTAAATGCTTGATATTACATGAAATGTAAATTCTTTTTATGAAATTAGTTAATAAGGCCTTGATGAAAAAAATGATGAAGTTTTACTATATCGAAGTCCCGGTTGAACCTTAAGAATAGAAAGGATACCCTTGTCACGACATTAGATTAATAAGGTCCCGTATAAAACCATGTCTGGGATATGTCCTCGGCACTGAATTGAGATCCCCTGTAAGACCATATCTGGGATATGGCATCGGCATCGAATAGTGATTCCGTGTAAGACCATGTCTGGGACATGGCATCGACATATGATCTCGTGTAAGACCATATCTGGGATATGGCATCGACATCGACATGAGATCCCGTATAAGACCATATCTGGGATATGGTATCGGCATCGACATGTGATCCCATGTAAGACCATATCTGGGATATGGCTTTGGCATCTTACTACGTGTATGACAATTTCCGAGTATCCTTTGATATTCCAACTGGTTCGACGGGGTAAGGTATTAAAATTTATGTTAAAAATGGAAAAAGGGCTAAAGTTATATGATGGAATGATGCACGTGCATATGCGAAACTCAAAATAAATGAGCCTGGTATGTGATATGTGGTTGGTAAGAGTGAGCATGAGTAAGCCATGTCAATGTTGCTTGAAAATTTTGTGTTATTTTATGATGTAATATGTGGATATTATTACAAGATTTTATGTTGATATCTATTACATGCAGACTTACTAAGCTTTATGCTTACCCCCTTTCTTTTCCTTTTTCTTGTAGTATCGCCAAGCTAGCTCAGGGATCGAAGGACGTCGGAGCTCGATTCACACTATCAAGCTATTCTTTTGGGTATAGTAAAGTTTGGTTATTTGGGGTATTGCATGTATAGGAACTTGGTCAATTTGCTATATGTCATATTGGTTAGCCAATGGGTTAGCTATTAATGTTACTTATTTCATTTTTTAAATGGCCATTGGAATTGGCCAAACTAGTTAAATTATATCTATTCAATGATGATGAAATTCATGAAGTGCAAGCTTGCGCAATTGAATGAGTAATGTGGGAAGTATGTGCATGATAAACGTAGTGTGAAATTAAGGTGTGGATGTTTTATTGAGGATATTAGAAGTGCATTATTATTATGCTATGTGTTGCTGAAATTGGTATAAGTGTGGTTACTTTTCAGGGTGGCAAATGGCTTGGTAAATAGCCTTATATTTGTCCACACAGGTAGACACACGGGCATGTGTCTAGGCCGTGTGTGACACACGGTCAGCCCCGTGGGCGTGGTGATAGGCTGTGTGTCCCCTGCATCCAAATTTCGCAAAACAGAATGCTAGTAGTAAACACACGGGGAGAGACACGACTGTGTGTCTCAGCCGTGTGAAGTTTGCACATTAATTGCAAAAATTAAGTTCGTCACATGGGCTGGCACACGGGCATGTGACTCGACCGTGTAATCCTAAATGTCTGCTGACATCATAAACAGAATTCAAGGTTTTCACACACGGGCGAAGACAGAGCGTGTCATGGCCGTGTAAGGGACACGGGCCATAGACACGGACGTGTGCCAGGCCGTGTGAAAACCCCTCTAGATTTGAAATGAAAAATAAAATCCGCACGATCTAGGGACATGGGCATGTGTGACCATATGGCCTGCCCACACGGGCGTGTTCCTTTCCATACGGACGCGTGGCCCTGTTTTGAGCAAAAATTTTCTAAGTGTTCGTAAGTTTCTGGTTCAGTCCCGAACCACTCTATATATATGTTTCTGGTCTCGTAGGCCCATAATAGGGACGTTATGAACACGAATGAAAAGTTTTAAGTTGGAATGAAAATTTTATGACCCGAATCTTGTATGATTAAGTATGTTAAGTCTGGTAATGCATCGTACCCGGTTCCGTATGGGTAAGGATTGTTACAAGTACACTCGTGGTGTACAAACTCGAATTCGTCAATTCATATTCAATGGTACTCATAGGGTACTATTTCAAAGAGTACACTCTTGAGCCACATATGTATAAGAAACAAGATTACCAGTCCAGGCTAAATCTTTTTTCTGACATATGCTCTAAGGAGCTTGATTTGGATTACCTGTCCGGACTAAATTCAATCCATAACATATGCTCACGGGGACTTATATCAGGATTACCCATCTGGGCTAAATACTTTGTGTAATGAGGTTAATAGGATTTCTCGTCCGAGCTAAATCCTGTCAGCAACAAATGTTGGACCTCATTCATTTAGGGAAATCACATATCCATTGATTTTCCATTTTATTCAACCAGGATTTAAACATTTTTCTCAAGCATTATCGGGCATGTGGTTATTTCGTACATCCACAACATTCATATAATTCAAATAAACACATTCCACATTCATTTCAAGCAATATAAGTAACATTTTTATCGTTTATCCATTATCAGACATTATCATTTAATTTAAATGTTTTCATTTATCGGGCTTGATCGGATATGTAATCATTTCACATATTTATGACATTTATATAATATACGTAAACACAATCAATGCAGCATGTAAATAAACATAATTTAGTTACACGAACTTACCTCGACAATGTTCGTGTACGTAAATCTACTAATCTGATATTTTCCTCTTTCCTCATTCTAATTCCGAATTTGGTCTATCCGGATCTATATGAGTAAATTTAACATGTTATCATATTTCTTATTCAAGTGGACTCAATTTTCATCCTAGGCAAAATTACCATTGTCGAAACCATTTTTTATCGAGTTTTGAAAAACAGGAATCGACTTTAAAAAGTATGGAGTCGCCACCAATCCTTTTTGTTTAGGTGTGATCGGGTCACCTATAAAATAAATTTTGGTCTACGAATTTCAAAAAGAAAATAGGTTCGGGAGTCAGTTACGTGCAAGGAAGGATTAGCACCCTCGCAACGCCCAAAATTGGTACCAAATTGATTAATTGATGTCCTAATGTTGAAAAGTTTGAAATGATTTTGAAATTCTGTTCTCTTTTTTTTTCTATAATTTTAAATAACTTAATTGAATATTGAGATTCCCTTGTTCCGAAGGAATAGAGTATCACATCCAGCACGATTGGATACGACAATCTGAGCCCTTGAATTCGAGATCATCCCCAAAATTCTCCAAGCACATGTATTGAAATTTTGAAAGGGTACAATTGGGAATGATTTCTTCGAATTTCCAAACGCACAAATATTACCTTATTTTGAAAATATGGACAAAATTTGAAAGGATATTCATTTATTTGGGCAAACAAAAAACCACACCCAGCACGATTGGGCACGATTTCTTCGAATTTCCAAACGCACAAATATTACCTTATTTTGAAAATATGGACAAAATTTGAAAGGACGTTTATTTGGTCAAACAAAAAACCACACCCAGCACAATTGGGCACGATTTCTTCGAATTTTCAAAGGCACAAATATTACCTTATTTTGAAACTTTAAGTAAAAATGATCTTAGAGCTCAAATAGTGTTTGAACATGACATTTTTGAGTGAATATAATGCAATGACATAATAACATACAATATGGAGCAATTATTTACAAATAAAATATAATGCTATTGAATCTCAAGCAACAAATAAATATAAAACGAGAATTAAAACATACATAATAATTATCAAACATTAGATCGATGATAAGGAAAATTAATTAACATACATACATCAACAATATTACAAAATCAATGGAATAATTCTAATACTAATTTTACATATATGTATGTATGTACACATTAAAATATATATACTAAATTATGAAAAAAATATATATATAACATAAGTAGTTTTAGGGGAGATTAAATATCTACATAAATAGATTAAAAATATATATATACATAATATGAACTTAATAATATATGCACAAGAATAAAGTAATTTTAATACAAATCATATATACATATATTAGAAAATAGTTTAATTTAAATAGTATATATGAAATAATGATGTATAGAAGCATTTGAACATATTATATAAATCTTTAAACCAAAGAGATATACATAAAAGACCATTTTAAAATGAACAAATTATATTAAAATAAGTTAGAATAAATAATATGTATATATAAATAGTTTAAAACGAATAGTATATAAATATATATTTTATCAAATTATAAAATAATTTAAAACCAAATAAAATGAATTAAACCTAATAAAAATGTGAAGATTGTATATGAAAACAAAAATGTACTTAATTGAAACAAAAACAAAATTTAAAGGCTATTTTATAATAAATAAAATCATTTAAAAATGCGCAAGGATCAATCTGAAATGCGCGTGATTTATCAGGGGTTAAACCAGCAAATATTTTCGAAGCTCAAAACGCAGCACTCGGGTCGGACTAAATTGAAAACACACTTAAATTATAGAGATCAATTTAAAAAAATAAATAAAAGCACGCAGGACCTAATCAAATAGCGACGCAGAAATAGGGGACTAATCGCGCAAATAATCCCTTATTGCAGAGCACTGGATCCTTAGGAGACCAAATTAGGTCGGGCCGGAGCTTGCCTTATACAGCGTCGTATTGAGGCTATTGTACTAAGCCCCAAACGACGTCGTTTTCTTAACAGCCTATAACCCCCTTTTAACTGAATTAAAACTAATAGAAGCCTTTTTTTAAAAAAAACCCTAAAATCCCTTCTCTGTTTAGCCCCCAGTCGCAATTAAGGGAAACCCTTCCGTCCGACCACCCAAAACGTCACTGTAAAGGCGCCTGGTGGTACACGAAGATCCCAAGGGAGGCCCTTTCGCACCGGCCTTGAAGTCCCTCCCCTATCCAAACTCCGACCGCGACGGAGGGGACACGGACAGAACCACGCGAAGATAGCTCCTCTCTCTCTTTTTGTTAATGTATCAAAATAAAGAAACAGTGCTTGAAATAGATTCAAAAAGGAATGAGTAATAGAAGAAAGATGCAATCGGAAAAGGAGAAACCTTTTTGTTTTTGATCTTTGATATATTCTGTATGCGTAATAACAATGTGCGTATTAAAAATCGTGAAGAATAAGGATTACAGTGGTCGGTTTTGATCCTTTTAAAGGCCCGAAATCGAAATAAAAATAAAAAATACAACTGTCTTTGCTTTTTTCTTTGCTGTTATTCGCTCCCATTTGCTTTGTTTTCTTTCTTTGCAGGTACGATCATCATATGGAGGCGCGCGTGGTGTCGTACGGAGGCACAAATTACGGGGTGACGTGGAGCTGTTGTGGCGTTGGTGGTTCCAGAAAGCTCCCCTAGGGTTTTTTGTTTGCCGAAATCGTTTGGGCCATACGGGCTCTTCTGATTGGGTCATTTGTTGTTTTTGGCCACCAATTGGGTAGGAGTTAGGTTTAGTTAATGGGTTTGTAAAGAGACTGTAATTGTTTTATAAATTGGGCTAAAGAATATTGTAAGTGGACTGTTTATTGGTTTTTGGTGTTTTGTTTGAATCCGGTTGGTTAGTTGGTTATGGCATGGGCCCGGGCAAATTTTGGGTCCTACAGCTGCCCCTCTTTACTCATTGTTGTGTAAGGGAATGAAGCAAAGACTTTAAAGAGGGCCAAATTTGCCTAGTCTTGTAAGATCTTGTCTTCTTGGCACTTATTTTCTTCAAGTAGCCTCACTGCGTCTTCCAGGATACGGGAAATGATGTCTCAACTTGCTCCAGCAGAATTTCAGAGAGAAGAGATTTGTTACCTCAATCTTTTCCACTGGAAATTCAAAGAGATAAGAATTCAGAGAGAAGAGATTTGTAACTTCAATCTTCTTACTAAAACTTCTCGGAAATACAGTTTGATCCTCAATAACCTCAAGGAGAAGAGATTTGTAGCCTCCATCTACTCCACTAGGACTTCAAGGTGATAGGAATTCAGAGAGAAGAGATTTGTAACTTTGGTCTTCCTAATGAAACTTATCGGAAATACAGGTTGATCCTCAATAACCTCAGGGAGAAGGGATTTGTAGCCTCCATCTACTCCACTGGGACTTCGAGGTGATAGGAATTCAGAGAGAAGAGATTTGTAGCTTCGATCTTCTTACTGAAACTTCTCGAAAATATAGGTTGATCCTCAATAACCTCATGGAGAAGGGATTTGTAGCCTCCATCTACTCCACTAGGACTTTGGGGTGATAGGAATTCAGAGAGAAGAGATTTATAACTTCGATCTTCTTACTGAAACTTTTCAGAAATAGTTTGATCCTCAATAACCTCAGGGAGAAGGGATTTGTAGCCTCCATCTACTCCACTGGGACTTCGAGGTGATAAGATTTGTATCTTCGATCCACTTCATTCAGGAAGGCAAGATCTGCTATCCTCAATCTACTCCACTGCAAACTTAGAGATGCTAAACTGGTAGCCTAAATCTATTCCACTACTGCTTAGGGGGACAAGATTTGTCGTTCGATCTTGGTCCACTACTGATTAGGGTGACAAGATCTACAATCTTTGACCTATTCCACTGCTGGTTAGGGAGATAGGACTGGCGGCTTAAATCTGTTCCACTACTGCTTAGGAAGACCCTATTTGCCGTTCGATCTTGGTTCCCTACTGCTTAGGGTGACAAGATCTACAATCTTCGACCTATTCCACTGCTGGTCAAGGAGATAGGGCTGGTGGCTTAAATCGGTTCCACTACTGCTTAGGGAGACCAGATTTGCCATTCGATCTTGGTCCGCTACTGCTTAGGGTAACAAGATCTACAATCTTCAACCTATTCCACTGCTGGTCATGGAAATAGGACTGGCGGCTTAAATCGATTCCACTACTGCTTAGGGAGACCAGATTTGTCATTTGATCTTGGTCCGCTACTGCTTATGGTGACAAGATCTACAATCTTCGACCTATTCCGCTACTGGTCAGGGAGATAGGACAGGCGGCTTAAATCGGTTCCACTACTACTTAGAGAGACCAGATTTGTCGTTTGATCTTGGTCCACTACTGCTTAGGGTGACAAGATCTACAATCTTCAACCTATTCCACTGTTGGTTAGAGAGATAGGACTGGCGGCTTAAATCGGTTCCACTACTACTTAGGGAGACTAGATTTGCCGTTTGATCTTGGTCTGCTACTGCTTAAGGTGACAAGATCTACAATCTTCGACCTATTCCACTACTGGTTAGGGAGATAGGACTGATGTCTCCGATCTCCTCCTGTAACTTCAGGATTGCCAGATCTACTAACTTCGATCCGCTTCACTCAGAAACGCAATATCTTCGAATTCATCAATATTGCGACAACGTCCTCTAGGGGACCTATTCTGTAAAATCAGTTTTGTGTTTATGCCTATGCAAAATCGTTAGGATACAATGATTAAAATGAATCTAATGCTCCTAACAAAATGTATTATGGACGACATTTGTATGAATATAGAATGTCATGGTCTTTTTACAAAGATTAGGATGCAATGATCAAAATGAATCAAATGCCCCTAAATAGATGTGTCTTATGGATGACATTTGTATGAATACAGAATGTCATGAGAATGATTTCTTACAATGATTAGGATGCAATGATCGGAATGAATCAAATGCTCCTAACTAAATGTGTTTTGCATGAATGCAGAATTTCATAAGAATAATCCATTTTTAAAAGTTTAAGGCGTCATCGCTCATTGGTTATCACTACTTTATCACTGATGTATTATGCCGCCATCCTGTTCGGCTAGTATTCTCAACAGAAAACCCGAGAAAACAAATATCTTGCTCAACAGATTTGCCCCACTGTAACTTCAGTGTTCCTCATTGTGACTTAGCGGTATAGGATCTGAATCTTTTCCCATCTATCCCATTGTGACCTCAAAATGTAGGATTTGTTTCTTCTTCAATCCATCACATTGCTATTCAAAGGTATAAGATCTGTATTATCTTCCATCTATCCAACTGTAACTCAGTGGTATAGGATCTGTAGCTTGTTCCATTAACTGATCACTCCCCGGGTGACCCAACCAGATGTGTATGCATGATGCTCGCGTGAATGCAAAATATCAATTTTTCTTCGGAGAATGATTCCCATTTTACACTTGGGTTAATGGTGCCCATTTTTCGTTAAGATTGTATTATTGACGCAATATCTTTTCATTTGTTCAACCACCATTTTGGCAAAAAATTTGGAGAGATAGTCTCAGTTTAAACTTCTCCTCCACCAATATTTCAATCCCTCATACTTGGTGAGTTTTAAACAATAGTCCTGTTTTAGTTTCTTGTATTATTAAGAAGCTTCCAGAGTAATATGCGAAACCCCTTTCATGAAAGTATTATTAGTCCACTAATTGTTATTTTAATGCAAAATGCTTGAAAAAGATCATAACTATGGATAAGAATGAAATTGATTGGGAGCATAGCTCGAGACAGGCAATTTAATCAAAGTTAGCAAATGCAATTTAGAAGGGAATTTATTAAAGGCTTATCTTGGAAAGAATAAGGTAATCAAAGATAGCAAATTCAAAATGGATAAGATGGAAAACTAGGTGCCCCAGATATCGCAGCCTGAGCTTCTCTGTTCAAACTTCTTGAGGACCATCTTAAGCTCCATATGTGTTTAGGGGATCCGGATTACTTTGTCGATACCCCAAGATGTAGCATACTTCTTCATTGTTAATTTAGGCATAGCAAGACCGCTGTATGCCCCCCTTTGATCAAAATGTGAGCCGCCCTTTTCGGATTTTCAACTCAAATTCCCTTTGGTCTCAAAGCTCCCTTTGCGGGTTTTCGCTTTGGCCTCTCCTTTTTCTTCTTTTTTCTTTCTTTTCTTTTTTTTTTTTTTGAAAAATTTCTCTTTGGAAAACTTTTTATTGAATCTGGATTCACCGAATTGGGCAGGTTCTTGCCATCTATCTTAGACAATATCCATGCTTCCCCAGAATAGGCCTTCTTTGTTGCATAATGTCCTTCCTAGTTTGGCATCCGCTTTCTTCTAAAGTTCCTTTTGCATGGAAAAAGCATCTTCAAAGCCCTATCATGAAATTTTCTAAGGCGAATCATTTTTGTTGTGAGCTCGCATCATCTAACCGTGACAGATAGCTTTTAACATTTTTTCTTCAAATTCAATTGATCATATTGAGATTGGATTCATTCTGCCTCATCCAATTTCAGCTCTGAGAGAATTCCAATGGGCAAAACCAATGAGAAATGTGTTGCCCCAGTGACATTCTTGGCCAACGTTTGATAAGCATAGAGGGTAAATAGTAACTTTTGAATGCCAATCTTTACAAGTCTCGATCCGTTTATGATCTTTTATTTTTCTTTTTGGTTGCTTTTGTTGCACTGATAGGTGGCACCTGATCTATGAATAGACCGCAAACTTTTGACATTGTGCAGTTAAATATGATCTTTTCGACATTTTTTTTGTCGGTAATTTTTCTTTCTTTTTCTCTTTTGTGTTCTGATGACTATCGGCTTTGTAATATTGCATCTGAAGCGACTGTTACCATCTTAGTGAAGTAACCGACATTCACGAAGATGATTTGGTGTCGACTATATGCTTTTGACGAGATCAGCCCCATAATATCTATGTCCCACATATAGAAAAAATAGAGGAGGCACATAAGTCTTGTCTTCCTCAATTTGGCATTTGATGCAATTTCCCTTTCTGGGTAGACCAGTAGCCCGAACCTCTTGATTAGCCTGGCCATTGTAGAACCATTAACATGTGTTCTTTAAACACCAACCTTAACATCATACCTATGTTTCAGTAGCCTGACGTACCTTGATATGATCGTGCGAAAATATCTTAGAATTCTTGAAAATAGCTCAATGATGTCTCGCATTGTGGTGAATTAGGCTTCCATATTTGCCCCTTCTTAATCTCGCAACGTCCACTGACCTTTTGCAAGGTAGAGTCTATTTTTATCTTGTTCTACCATCCTTAACAAATCAAAAGATAGACTACGATCTCTCTCATCTTCCAAGTCCTTAGATCCCCTAGAACCCATATCTCATTCAAAAAGGGAGTCAGTAACAACGTCGCTCATGTCATTGATATCTGGGTACCTATTGTAGGTACGAAGGCAAATTCCAAAGAATAAATGATTCTAAGGATGATTATTTATATGGTATGGTCATGAATAGAGAATGAAAGAATATTCTAAATCACAAACGAATGTACAGTATAAGATGTAAAGAAAAATATTTACTTAAAAGGATGCATTTTATTGAAATAAAAATTCTGGACACAAGCCTATTTCACAAAAAGATTCTTGTTGTTTCTAGGCTTAAACCAACAAGCATGTTTTGAATATTGCTCTAGATTAGCTCTAAAAATACAAGGATCTCTTCCACAGTTCCATTGTTCAAAACATCCCAAGTACGTAAAGGCAGAAGCTAAGAAAAGTCTATTCCCTGGTTCACTCTTCTGATACGTCATTAATGTTCAAATTCGCCAGTATCAGGTTTTGCACTAGAGCTCTAAACTTGATGTACTCCTGATCTCATGCCCCCATTCATCAT
The DNA here is from genome assembly GCA_025503065.1 of Gossypium bickii. Lineage (NCBI taxonomy): Eukaryota > Viridiplantae > Streptophyta > Magnoliopsida > Malvales > Malvaceae > Gossypium > Gossypium bickii. The sequence goes on along the minus strand of CP106713.1, from coordinate 56,216,792 downwards.
GGTACTCTTATCCTTTTAACAGCATGGTTGAGTAACGAATTTTCTGCACCAGAGGGATCATCGAATCTTAAATTCCTATTTGGATGAATCTTTTGACTAATTTCTTGAAAGCGGTGTAGTTTTCTGTCGAGTGCCCCGTAATTCCTGCATGGTATTCGCATTGAGCATTCACATCGTACCATTTAGGGTATGGAGGCTGTATTGGTTTCAAGTAATGAGGAGCTACAGCATGCATTTCAAATAAGCTCTGGTATAACTCCCTCTACGTCGTTGGAATAGGTGTGAACTGGGATTTCTCTGAGTTCGGTCTTGAATTGGGTTCTTGCCTTGGGGAAACCTGATGGTTGGTAGTTACCATCCTTGGCTGGCCTATTGTTATCAGCTCTGAGTGACCCTTGCTATACCCACTCATATTATTCACATCCTTGCCCTTCCTCCTCGGGGCCTTTGAAGTCCACTCTCCCTTTTCTTTTGCTTCTACCAGAACAAACTGTTTGGCTCGATCATCCCCCGGGTTAAAACCTGAGCCCATCGAGGAGTTCAACAATGCCGAGGTGTCAATCTGACATTGGGGTTTGATAATGACAGGTGCCCCTTGCGGAGGCATGTCTGGTTGAGTCGGGATAGTTATCGGGGAATAAATGATGTCTTCATCATCATCCACACTATTGATCACTGGGCCACTCCTTTTTTCAAACCCTCCGACTAGTAATTGGGTTAACTGGCGCATTATATTCATTTGATCCCGCATATCCTGTTGAATTTTGGCCAACTGCTCTTGCATCAGTATTTGCCCTTGCTCTAATCTCTCCAACCTTTGTTCCATGTCTTCTAGGTTAACTGAAATAATTCTACCTAATTAGGATCCTTTTATGCAAATCTAATGCAAAAAATGCAATGCAAATGATGTAATGAAAATGTATGAAATGCAAATGCATGAAATGAATGCAAGAAGAAAGAGAGACGTTGATTCTGAATTCAATTCCATTAGAAGAACTTTTCTAAAAAATAATATCTTTACATGTCAAATCCTTCAAATCCTCCAGAAAGATGTCTCTCTTATTTCCACTCGGCTTGGTCAGGTCGTGGTTCCCTGCTCACTTATCCCCTGCGGTGTTAATTAGCTTCTTTAAGAAAGTTGAGGCATGATGGGTCTTGCACAGTTTTTGTCAATTTGAATCCTTCGGGCAAGGTTCTGCATTCCTCCGCGGACTATCAACCTTCTTCTGTTGTGTTTACTTAAACTATGTTTGAACGACCGTATTATAATCCACTTTATCAAGTGACCCTTTTCTTTATGACAAACTCTTTTATTTAGCAATCGAATATGAATCAACACCTCCTTTCTAAGATGATGTGATGCAATGCAAACACAAAACACATTAGCACAAGAAAAATAAATAAACAAAATAGATTACCTAAATGGGTGACCACTAGGGTTTGGCGTGGCTCTACCTAGGGTTAGCTCTTAGGGCTGCTATATGCGGTAAAGTTCTAAGGAAAAGGTACCTGAACTAGCAAATTCCTCAATCCTCACCCATTATAGGCTCATATGGATCAAGTTCGATTCAGGGGAATACATTTCCCTATGGCCATGCGGAGATGAAAATCTCACGAAGCACATAGGTACGGATGTATTCCAGAAGTAGTCCACTAGCCCATGCGGAGGTGTAAACCTCACGAAGGCAAAGCTTCTTACTCCCACTTAAAGATGTGACCACAACGGACATGCAATGCAAATGCAAGTATTCTACAAAAACTTAACATCATAGCATCAGCAAACGCATCGAAAGAAACATGATTTTTCAAAACAATTTTTCCAAATTTTCAAACAAAAGGACAAAAATTAATCAATTTAAGGCCTGACTCTCAACCAGTCCCCAGTGGAGTCGCCAAGCTGTCGAAACCATTTTTTATCGAGTTTTGAAAAACAGGAATCGACCTTAAAAAATATGGAGTCGCCACCAATCCTTTTTGTTTAGGTGTGATCGGGTCACCTATAAAATAAATTTTGGTCTACAAATTTCAAGAAGAAAACAGGTTCGGGAGTCGGTTACGTGCAAGGAAGGATTAGCACCCTCGCAACGCCCAAAATTGGTACCAAATTGATTAATTGATGTCCTAATGCTGAAAAGTTTGAAATGATTTTGAAATTCTGTTCCTTTTTTCTATAATTTTAAATAACTTGATTGAATATTGAGATTCCCTTGTTCCGAATGAATAGAGTATCACATCCAGCATGATTGGATACGACAATCTGAGCCCCCGAATTCGAGATCATCCCCAAAATTCTCCAAGCACATGTATTGAAATTTTGAAAGGTTATTTGGTTATTGGGACAAACAAAAAACCACACCCAGTACGATTGGGCACGATTTCTTCGAATTTCCAAACGCACAAATATTACCTTATTTTGAAAATATGGACAAAATTTGAAAGGATATTCGTTTATTTGATCAAACAAAAAACCACACCCAACACGATTGGGCACGATTTCTTCGAATTTCCAAACGCACATATATTACCTTATTTTGAAACTTTAAGTAAAAATGATTTTAGAGCTCAAATAGTGTTTGAACATGACATTTTTGAGTGAATATAATGCTATGACATAATAACATACAATATGGAGCAATTATTTACAAATGAAATGCAATGCTATTGAATCTCAAGCAACAAATAAATATAAAACAAGAATTAAAACATACATAATAACAATAATTATCAAACATTAGATCGATGATAAGGAAAATTAATTAACATACATACATCAACAATATTACGAAATCAATGGAATAATTCTAATACTAATTTTACATATATGTATGTATGTACACATAAAAATATATATACTAAATTACGAAAGAAAAAATATATATATATATAACATAAGTAGTTTTAGAGGAGATTAAATATCTACATAAATTGATTAAAAAAATATATATACATAATATGAACTTAATAATATATGCACAAGAATAAAATAATTTTAATACAAATCATATATACGTATATTAGAAAATAGTTTAATTTAAATAGTATATATGAAATAATGATGTATAGAAGCATTTGAACATATTATATAAATCTTTAAGCCAAAGAGATATACATAAAAGACCATTTTAAAATGAACAAATTATATTAAATAAGTTAGAATAAATAATATGTATATATAAATAGTTTAAAACGAATAGTATATAAATATATATTTTATCAAATTATAAAATAATTTAAAACCAAATAAAATGAATTAAACCTAATAAAAATGTGAAGATTGTATATGAAAATAAAAAGGTACTTAATTGAAACAAAAACAAAATTTAAAGGCTATTTTATAATAAATAAAATCATTTAAAAATGCGCAAGGATCAATCTGAAATGCGCGTGATTTATCAGGGGTTAAACCAGCAAATATTTCTAAAGCTCAAAACGCAGCACTCGGGTCAGACTAAATTGAAAACACGCTTAAATTACAGAGATCGATTTAAAAAAATAAATAAAAGCACGCAGGGCCTAATCAAATAGCGATGTAGAAACAGGGACTAATCACGCAAATACTCCCTTATTGCAGGAGCACGCGGATCCTCAGGAGACCAAATCGGGTCGGGCCGAAGCTTGCCTTATACGGCGTCATATTGAGGCTATTGTAATGAGCCCCAAACGACGTCGTTTTCTTAACAGCCTATAACCCCACTTTTAACTGAATTAAAACTAACAGACGCCTTTTAAAAAAAAAAAAAAAAACCTAAAATCCCTTCTCTGTTTAGCCCCCAGTCGCAACTATGGGAAACCCTTCCGTCCGACCACCCAAAACGTCACTGTAAAGGCGCCTGGTGGTACACGAAGATCCCAATGGAGGCCCTTTCGCACCGGCCTTGAAGTCCCGCCCCTATCCAAACTCTGATCGCGATGGAGGTAGCTCCTCTCTTTCTTTTTGTTAATGTATCAAAATAAAGAAACGGTGCTTGAAATAGATTCAAAAAGGAATGAGTAATAGAAGAAAGATGCAATCGGAAAAGGAGAAACCTTTTTGTTTCTGATCTTTGATATATTCTGTGTGCGTAATAACAGTATGTATTAAAAATCGTGAAGAAGAAGGATTACAGTGATTGGTTTCGATCCTTTTAAAGGCCCGAAATCGAAATAAAAATAAAAAAAATACAACTGTCTTTGCTTTTTTTTTTGCTGTTATTTGCTCCCATTTGCTGTTGTTTTGTTTCTTTGCAGGTACGATCATCATACGGAGGAGCGAGTTGTGTCGTACAGAGGCACAGATTACGGGGTGACGTGGAGCTGTTACGGCACTGGTTGTTCCAGAAAGCTCCCCTAGGGTTTTTTGTTTGCCGAAATCGTTTGGGCCATTCAGGCTCCCCTAGGGTTTTTTGTTTGCAGAAATCGTTTGGGCCATTCGGGCTCTTCTGATTAGGTCATTTGTAGTTTTGGGCCACCAATTGGGTAGGGGTTAGGTTTAGTTAATGGGTTTGTAAAGAGACTATGATTGTTTTGTACATTGGGCTAAAGAATATTGTAAGTGGATTGTTTATTGGTTTTTGGTGTTTTGTTTGAATCCGGTTGGTTAGTTGGTTATGGCATGGGCCCGGGCAAATTTTGGGTCCTATAACCATTTTGCCCCTAACTTTTCTATAAATTCCCATTTCGTCTCTAGGCTCAGAAAATGAAACTTGTGTAATTTACTCCCTATTCCAAGCCAAACCAAAATCCCATTACAAAATTTACAGAACATGTATTCATAAAAATTCAGAATTTTTCATCAAATTTCATAACTTTACGTTTTAGTCCCTAAATCATGTTTTCATCAAAAATCCCTTTGTAAAAGTCGTTCATCTATCAACAACCTTTCATTTTCTACCATAAGTTTCTAATTTTCAGCATATTCATCCATAACTCAAATTTCATACCTTGATAACTTTTCAAATTAATCCCCCGAATAGATAGATTAAGCTATCCCAATTTCAAAAATATCAAAATTACTAAAAATGGGACAATGAAACTTACCCAATTTGGCCATGAAAGTTTCTTCTTTCTCTCTCCTAAGGTTTTCATATAATTTTTGGGTTGAAGATGACAAAATAATAAGATAATATCTTTTATCATCTTTTTAATTGATTAAATATTTTCACTTTCCAATTTAGTCATTGCCCTTTTTCTAAATTCACATGGATGAGTCACCAAAAATCTACATACTTTTATTTAATGCTCTAATTACCATATAAGGAAATCTAGTTTTGAATTCCATAACTATTTAATCGTTATAGCTACTAGAATTCAACTTTCGCATTTTATGCGATTTAGTCCTCATAATTAAACACTTAATCGATAAAATTTTCGTATCAAAATTTTCACACGACATGTCTATCATAATACGGACCATATAATAAAATAAAAATAAACTTTATTTCCGGACCAAATTTGTGGTCCCGAAACCACTGTTCTGATTTCACCGAAATTGGGCTATTACACGATGTGTTACTCTATTTCATTGATTGATTTTGGATTTCAGGCTCACACTGAGCTTGCGTAGCTCACCCCCTCTTAGCTTTCTTACTTCCAGGTATTTTGTGAGGCTATGCTACGGACTAGGCACATCGGAGATCTCAGAAAGCTTGGTTTGATTCGGCTTAGATAAAAAATTATCATAAGTCTAATACGGTTGGTTTTAAGAATTATTGTAAGACGATTATATGAACTGTGGTATGGGTTTTGGTTCGAACTTTTTGTTAAATCACGTGTTTTTCGGTTTGAACATCATTTTGGAAATTTCAGACACATTTTTGTTTTTCAGTTGGGTTTCTACTATTGATCCAAGGTTCCTATTTATTTGAGAAAATCACATATTTTTCCGTACAACATTTACTTGAAATTCTGAGTTGCAATTTGACTAAATTAACGTATTTTGAAACCATATAAGTATTACCATTTTAAAGCGCGAATTAATTACTATTGCAAAGCATAAATTGGTAAATGATTTAATTCGATTTTGGCAAATTGTGTTCAAAATGAGTTTTAAACGATTCTTTTTGTTAATTGCTTTTGGATCACTTCGGTGGTCAATGTGATCTCCGAGATCTGGTCAAAAGTTTTGGGCCATGTTTTGGGGTGTTACATTTATATAGAGAGAGTTTAAAGAGTTCAACTATAATTAAACTTAATAATTTTAATATTGATAAATATTAGATTAAATTTAATATAAAATATTATTAAATTAATAGAATATTTATCTATAAGATAAATATTAAATTAAATTTAATATTAAGATAATCACTTTAATATTAAATTAATAAAATACTATTAAAATATGTATTAAATTTAATTTAATATTAAATCTATTAAAATAATATTATTTTTAGAATAGTTAATCCGAAATCAAATTCTCTGGTAGAGACTTAGTAGGAGTGTAATTTTTCCACTGCTCAACCACTAAAGACCCATCGTCGCTGACAATTTGCCAGCCATTGGAAAGTCACTGTCACGACCGCTAGCACCCCGAGCCGATTCGATTTCTGCCAGTTTGGTCTGGACCAATGACGGCTCGACCGATCCAATCTACCCATTGGTTAGATCGTCGGCTTGGTTTCATATTCCAGGCCCGGTTCGACCAATTTTTGAGTTTTGATCTCGGTTTTGGGCTCCCGAGCCCAATTTATTATCTCAGGTCTAATTTTCAAGTTCAATTACCAATTTGGCCAATTGTTTGACTTAAAAATTAATTTTCAAAAATATCATATTAATTTTAATTAATTTGATTAATTTAATTTTACTTGATCAAAATTAATTTTCCCAAAAATCACTTAGATTTTCCAAACTAAATTTTCAAGAAAATTCTTTAATCAAATTTTCTAGTTGAACAATTCTTATGACTGCCCAATTTAATTCCACATCGGATAAATCGACTCAATTAAATTATTTCCAAAGTCGTAAAATTTCCTTCTAATTCAAATACAGTCCGATTGAACTTTTGTTGAGCTAGTGGAGGGACCAATCGGACATATACAATTAGGATCTAGTAATTACAATTATATCCAGAAGCATCAATCCAATAATTCACAATTACTTAATCATGGAGTCAGCCCACAAGAAGTATCATGATTGAAAACTCCTTATTGTGTACTCTTTATGAAAGCAATTCATCCATATACTTTGTCCAATGACTTCGTCATGTGTGTGTTACCCTCATATGATATCCTTGATTCCTTTAAGTTAAATCCGTTCACTCAATACAATCCTATTTTATCTCATTGTCAGCATTGTGTCTTCTTAATGATTAATATGACCACTGTCAACAAATGAATGTGATAAATTTCTCATTTGAGAACAAGCAACACGTGGCCATGTTCCATATTTATCAATCCACACAATGCCAATGAGAGGATATTGTTAGCTCTTTAATTAAGCTATGAATTCCATTGTTGCTAGTAAAGTCATGCCATACACAATGCATGTACCCAACATATTGGCTATTGGCTCAATATCTTAGAGCATAAGCCTTCACTTATATCAAAGCACATGAGTTACATATGCATGGTTAATGAATAACACAAGATTTAGACAAATCACACCTTGAATGTCACAAATGAATTAATTCACAAACGGATTTAGAATTAATTCATTCTGGGTCTAGTCTAATGTATCATTCAGCTAATGAATACATCTATGTCTCTACCCAAGGAGTCAACTACTCCGATAGCTAAGATTAGTCATCTCTTCAATTGGAATTTAAGACAACATAATAATCCTTCTCAATATTTGAATCAAATGTTCACTTTGATTGTTTTACGAGATTATAGACTCGTTTAGATTATCTACTGAAGTAAGTTGTCTTTCTCGCAATGTAAACATTCTTACAATTCCACTTATCATCAGTTTGAACTTAGACAATCAATAAGCTAATATTTGCTTGTCACAATTTCTCTATGCATACAAAATATGAAAGACAGAAATACAAAAGACATAACAGTGACATCTGAAATTTATTTATTCATCGTTCAAATACATAGTAAAAAGATACATGTTTACTATAATATGGACACATTTTCCAATAGAGTTTACCTGCTGATTTGGCAAGAAAGCGCGCCTAGCTGGATGCACTTTCCATTAATACGAGTTTTCACTAATGTTTTCATAAAGTCTGAAAAAAGTACCCCGATCGAAGGAGCTTATTTGTAGATTTGAAGCATGTTCTGAAGATATTCGATGAAAACGCTGGTATTACCACGCGTTTTCGATCATGGAGATTTTTTCCTTTGCAATCTCACCCTTCTCTTGCATCTATAAAAAGGGGCTTCCCCTCCCTACTCTATCATCCTTAAAACATCATCTCTCTCAGTCTTCATGTAACACCCCTAACCCATGTCCAGCACCGGGACAGGATACGAGGCATTACCATACTTAACCTTACTTGAACTTGCATTATTGGGCTATAAAGTTTCTTTTCAACTTAAAACATTTCCTTCTTAATAATAACATGCACATTATAGGCCTACGAGGCCTTGAACTTACTTCCGGGAGGTTTCGGAGTTCAACTAGAAACTTTTACTCTCTTATAAAATTTTTGCCTAAACATGGGCCACACGCCCGTGTGACATGGGACACGCCCGTGTGGGCAAGCCGTTTGGTCACACACGCCCATGTCCCTAGCCCGTGTAGAAATATTTTTTCAGTTTGAACCTACAGGGGTTTTTACACGGCCAAACACACGACAGTGTCTTTGGCCCGTGTTCTTCACACGGCCTCAACACGCCCGTGTCCTTGCCCGTGTGTGAAAACTAGGGGTATTCAGTTTATGACGTCAGCAACCCCTTAAGGAGCACATGGCCTAGGCACACGCCCCCGTGTGACGATTCAAATTCTCATAACCAATTGTAGGGGTGATAAACCGTAATAGTAACATATTTTAATCCAGCATTTAGCTTACTTTCGGATGATTTATCCCTTGATTCATATAAAAAGGTGCTCTTAATCCTTTCTTTTCATGCATTATACCCAGGAAAGCACCCGAGGATGAAAAGAACATAGAACGGGCCCAAAACAGAGTAAATGGGTCATATCACGAAATCGACACGACCTAAACTTAAGCCCACATGGCTGTGCCTCATTGATCATCTAGAACACGATCTTACCCCCGATTCACATGGCCGTGCCTCATTAAAGAAATTCGAACACGGCTTAAAGACTAGTCACACGAGCGTGTGACATGGCCGTGTCCCTGTCGTGGCAATGAACATTTTCACTCAGAAAAGGATACTTAGGGAGAAAGAAACGCAGTCAAAGAGCCTATATATACCCCCTAAGTACCACCTTGAAGAAGGGGGTCAAGCTAGGCCAAGGAGCCGAGCCGAAAAGGTCAGATTTGTGGGAATTCACTTGAAGATAGCCAGTTGATCCATTCTCAAGAAGCTGGAATTCTACTCAAGACGGCAGATCTCTCCTTCAATTCCTTCAGGGAGTTTTAGGGATTTCTTATGTTTTGTTTTATCTTTTCTCTTAAAATGTTTTCTTTATTTATTATGAACTAAATCCTTTAGATACCTGATGGGGATCAAACCTAGATGAATCTTGTTATTTTTTTCTGAACTATAAGATAAATACTTGATTTGTTCTTAATTATGTGCTCTTAATTCTTGTGTTAATATTTCCGAGATATTGATTCAAGTTAGATGTTCTTAGGTGGAGGAGCAAAAGTCCCTGTTTAAGAATAGATTTAGCATAATTAAAGCGGAGCCATTCGCGCGCCTTGAGATAGGGTGACGAGATTTTGCTGGATTAGGGTGAAACCTAATATGGGAATCCATAGATCGAGTTAAAGTGATTCTAGGGGTTTTAATTAGAAAGAGATTTCAATTAATCAACCTAGGGCTAGTTATTATTCGCTTCGAGAGAGGGTTTAATATAATGTAAGGAATCCTACGGATCAAGTCAAGTGAATAAATCATATGGTTCAGTGTTAGATAACAAGTGAAGTCTAGGTGGATTCTTCCTAAAGGTATCGACTGAATCAACTGAGTTTTCCCAAAAGTATTTCTCCACTTATCCTTTTTGTCTTTGTGTCTTTATCTTAGTGGTTAGATAGATTTAGATTAAAGAAAACTTCACTTTATTTTAGGCTAGATAATAAAAAGAAAGTTAGTATTAGTACTTTTAGTTCCTTTGGGTTCGACAATCCGGTCTTGCCTAAGCTATACTACTGTTCAATAGGTACACTTGCCTTTAACCGTTGTCAAGAGTTAGTTTCCAGGTTAAATCATTCTCTTTATAAATTTTAAAACACGATAGACATACGATCAAGTTTTTGGCGCCGTTGCCGGGGAACTAAAATATTAAGAAAACTCTATTCTTATTACTCTGGCCATTATTTTTTTATTTTTTTATTTTTATTTTTCCGCAATTTATTTTTGTTTTTGTTTTTGTTTTTACTGAAATTTTTCCTCTTTCTTTTCCTAGCAGGTACCTCTAGTTTATGACTAGAAGGAACCCGAGAGGACCTTTAGTATACGACAGTGATATTGAAGCCACCGCTCGAAGGAATCATAGAGAAATCAGGCGAGCCCTACATTACACAAAAGAAGGCAGATCCAATCCTACTGAAGGGATGGACGAGAATAATCCACAACCACATGATGTGGGAGAAAACAATGCTCCACGTACCATGTTTGATTATGCTAAACTGCATTTAACAGGAGCAGAATCGAGTATTGTTAGGCCTGCTATAGCTGCTAATAATTTTGAATTAAAGCCTAACACAATACAAATAATTCAACAATTTGTTCAATTTGATGGTTTGCAGGATGAAAACCCAAATACTCATATAGCTAACTTTTTAGAGTTCTGTGATACCTTCAAAATTAATGACGGTTCTGATGATGCCATACGTTTTCAGTTATTTCCCTTTTCATTAAGGAATAAAGCGAAACAGTGGTTAAACTCGTTACCACGAGGGTCAATCACTATATGGGATCAAATGACCGAAAAATTTTTATTGAAATATTTCCCATCGACCAAAATGGCCAAATTACGGAATGATATCTCTTCTTTTGTGCAAATGGATTTAGAGACATTATACGATGTATGGGAGAGATACAAGGATCTCTTGAGAAGGTGTCCACACCATGGTTTACCCTTGTGGCTTCAAGTCTAAACTTTTTATAACGGTGTAAACCCCTCAACGAGGCAACTAATCGATTCAGCCGCCGGTGGAACCCTGAACAACAGAACTCCTGAAGCAGCCTACGAGTCCATTGAAGAGATGCCACTGAATAACTATCAGTGGCAAGTTACCAGGATAAAACCAACAAAATCAGCCGGAGTCTACAACCTCGACGCAGTAACCATGCTATCAACATAGATGGAGATGATGAACAAAAAGCTTGATAGTTCGTGTTCTTCGCAGGCATACCCAGTAATGCAGTGCGACGCAAGTGGAACTGTGGCAAATCCTAAGTACCCACCCTCCCAACCGGGCGTAGAAAGCGAGCAGATGAAATATATGGGTAATAATTTTAGACCCAATAATAATCCTTATAGTAATTCTTACAATCCAGGTTGGAGGAACCACCCAAATTTTTCATGGGGAGGTCAAGGAAATCAAAGACAACAACCTCCTCAAAATTTCCAAAATCAGCCATATCCGCAAGAGAAGAAGCCAACCCGTGAAAAGATGCTGACAAAATTCATAGCAACCACAGAAAACCGTCTCCAAGATACAGGGAAAACACTTAAAGATCAACAAACATCAGTTAAAGAGACCAAGAACTGACTTGGGGAACTTACTAAGTCAGTAGGGGAAGTCACTAAGGCAGTCGGACAATTTGCAAAGTTAATGTCCGAACGACTGCAAGGACGTCTAACAAGTAACATGGAGATTAACCCAAAGGAGCAAATCCAAGCCATCACAGCTCATGATAGTAAAGGGTTAGATGAACCCAACTCAATACAAAAAAAGGAGGTAGAAGAAGATAAAGTAGAGGTAACACGGGAAAAGCCAAAACCGGTAATCAAATAGTACCAACCTCACATACCTTATCTCGAAGCAATGAAAAGAGATGATATAGAAGAACAGTTCGGTAAGTTTCTTAAACTTTTAAAGAAATTACATATCAACTTACCCCTTCTTGAAGCTCTTTTTCAGATGCCAGACTCGAGGAAATTTTTAAAACAGCTCTTAACGAACAAGCGCAAATTAGACGAAGAGCCACATGTGGAATTAAACGCAGTATGCTCAGTAATGTTACAGAATAGACTACAGCAGAAGCAAAAAGATCCAGGGAGTTTTAAATTCCATGTTTAATCGGTAGTTTAACTATTGATAATGCGTTAGCTGATTTAGGGGCAAATATAAATGTCATGCCTTATACATTATTTAAACGACTAGGTCTAGGGAACCCAAACAAACTAGGATGAGTATTCAATTAGTTGATAAAACTGTTAGAATTCCTAGGGGCATTATCGAAGATGTTATTGTAAAAATCGATAAATTTGTTTTTCCAGTAGATTTTGTTGTCTTAGACATGGATGAGGATAATTCAATCCCCCTAATTTTAGGAAGACCCTTTCTAGCAACTGCCAAGACTAAAATTGATGTTGCTACAGGAGAACTCATACATTGTGTAGGTGACGAATCAATCAGTCTTCAAGCTCTTGACTCGGTCAGGACAATAATCGATGAAGGTAAGAAAGTCAATCCAGTTGATAATCAATGTGTTCAACCCTCACCACAGGGAACACTACAAGACTACAAACTTGAGCTGAATAATGGACCTAGTACCAACAAAGAAGAATCATATAAGGAACGAAGCCTTAAGGTCGACAAGCTAGAAGAGCAGGAAACACAAATCAAAGAAGAACCGGAACCGCACAAAGTAAAACCAAAGGAACCCCCACAAGAACTCGTAGAAACATCAAACCACTTCAAAATAGGAGACCAAGTAGTGTTAGACAAAGCCGATCCTCGAATCACCATATCAGGCCTGAAAGTAAATGAAGAAATTCCTCTTAAGGTACACAATATTTTCCCACACGGAACAGTCGAGGTAAGCAATCCAACATTCGGCACTTTTAAGGTAAACGCTTCTCGACTTAAACTTTATCAAGAAAATAGAACTGTAAGCGTGAGGGAATATATTCAAACCCTTAAACCCCCCTGAAATATTTATATATACAAGGAAAAGTCTAGCCTAAGACTATAAACGAGCGCTTCTCAGGAGGCAACCCTAGCACTAACCCTATTTTCTTTCACATTTATTTTCATTTTCTTTTCTTTTCTTCTCTTAGTTCTAAAAACTTGGTGTTAAACTAACCAAAAGTACAGACTTCCTGACCGTACGGTCTTGCACACGGCCCTGTCCGTGACCATGTGGACCACAAGAATCCCCGTACTGACAATACCAGAGGCAGTACGAATCAAATCCCAACTAATTTTCGACATCACGAATCCAACCACTCCCCCACGAGCACCGACAAAGTGGCACGGCCGTGCCCCACGACCGTGTGAAGCTACTGACTTGCCAACCACGAGCAGAACACGCCCGTGCCTCACAACCGTGCCAACATACTGACTTGTCACAAACGGGCGTGGCTGGCGAAAAAAGGGTATGGAGAATCAACACGCCTAGACACACGGCCGTGCGAAGTGGCCGTGTGTATCGACACGCCCGCGGCCCACGAGCGTGGGAAAGTACCAGAATTTAAACCTCTATTTAAACCCAACCTCCCTTCCCCATTCTTCCCCTCTACTCTCCACCCCTTCTCTTCTTCCCTCTTCTCAGATTTCTCTCTAACAAAGTCTCTATCACTCTTGAGCCACACCAAAGCCATGATGAAGAAGCAGAAGGAAGCGAGCATTTTCTCCTTAAGGGAGACCCCAATACATAAGTTCATGTCGGCCACTTTATCCAAACAAAAAGCCAAGGGTCTTTGAGACCATATAGTTTTTACTTTTCTTTTCTCTTTTGCTTCAATTTCCTTCCCTTTGACTATCTTATGCTTAATTTAGTTTAATGTATTTCAGTTTATTAGTATCAGGTTTGTCGGGCTGCTAGGGAATCATACCTTGGAAACCATGACCACCACTACCGCAACCCGAGGAGTTCTAAAGGCTACTTGGGAATCACACCAGTTCCGCCACCGCTAGCACCACAGCAACCCTAGGAATAACACCCACCTCGCAAACCATCCAACAATAAGGACCCTTCGGTCCATCCACCTGTTCTTTTACTTTTATTTTCCTTCTTAGTCCCCTTCTTTTTATTTTTCTTTTCTTTAAATATATAATTAGTTTATTTTAATTGTATCTTAATGATTCCTGACTAATTCTCTACAAGCTCCCAATTTCTTCATCTAAATGCAGAGCTCGGTAGCAGCCACCACATCTCGAGACTCCCAACTCAAGGAATTCATCCAAAATTCAGGAAGTTTTACTTCTCTCCCTCTCTTTTGATTATCTACTAATTGTTATTATCTGTCTTTGTACATTGAGGGCAATGTACATCTTAAGTGTGAGGGGTAAAAGTGTCTAACTTTTTTCATTATTCTCAACCCATGAGAATAAAAGTGCCTAACTTTCTGCATGATTCTCAAATCCCTGAATTTAATCGTGTTCTTGAGTAATTGTCTCATATTACTAATTAGGATGAAATTTCTGATGATTTATGGTTTTTATTGATATGTTTTTGAGTAAGTCATTGATAATTATGCATTGATGATTGAAAGTTTAAGATACTAGAAAATCAAGCATGATAAGTCTAATTTTTCAGAATCAAAATTCTTACTAGGTTGTTAACCTAAATTTGAATACTACTTTGAAATTTGAAATTTACAAGGATGATGTCAAAAACACCCATAATTTTTGTGAGACTTTGAGTCGTATAGAGCATATATTCTTTTTCATGCTCACTTTATTGATTATGAGTGTGTCAACTATGAACGGTTATTCTAGAACTTGCCTCGATTATGCATGGGGACACACGGCCTATCAACACACCCATGGGGTTGACCGTGTGTCACACACTACTTGGGCACACGCCCGTGTGTCTGCCCGTGTGGACAACTAGAGGCTATTTTCCAAGCCTTTTTTCCACCCTGAAACATAAACTCATTCATTCCATCACAAGTAGCACATACATAGCAATATTAAAATTTGAAGAATTCTTAAGATTTTCTTTCATTCCATCCATATTTTACTCAATAATTTGCATGAGCATTCATTTTATTATACTCATCAACTTTATAACATGAACTTGATAATATTGGTCAACTCACCACGACCATTTACAAAATGAGTGTAACATATTAATAGCCAACCCTTTGGCCTTCAAACATGACATGACACAAAATAATCAAGTTCCTATACATGCCATACTTAAAAAGAATTAACTTTACTATACCAAAAGAACGGTTGATAGTGTGATTCGAGCTCTGACATTCTACTATCCCCGAGCTAACTTGGCAAAACTACAAGGAAAAAGGGGAAAAGAGAGGGGTAAGCATATAGCTTAGTAAGTTTGCATGAAATACTACAACAACATAATTGTTTACTCTAAATTCATCCATCTATTAAGACAATAGCAACATAAATCTCAAATGCTTAGGCATACTTATTCATACTTACTCACTCTTATTCTTACCCATCTCATGTCACATTATGATTTCTTAACTTGTACATATTCATGGTACCTGCATCACTCAAATACATAACTTAGCACATATGCTAACATGAACATAATCTCAATTTTTTTTCATTATTCTTATCATGAATGAAACTCAAGGTCATCCATAAACAGATTTAGCTCTATGCTACTTTACATACTTAGCTCTTTTGACCATAAACAAACCAAATTATTATGAGATATTCGAACTCATCATGCATAAATCTTGATGCCAATGCCATATCCCGAATATGGTCTTACATGGGTTCACCTCTTGACGCCGTTGCCATATCCCAGATATGGTCTTACACGGAATCTTATAACTCGATGTTGATGCCATATCCCAGACATGGTCTTATACGAAATCATACATGAATGTCGATGCCACGTCCCAGAGATGGTCTTATACGAGATCTTCCTTTGGTGACGAGGCCATATCTCAGACATGGTCTTACACGGGACCTTCATTATTCAATGCTAATACATGGGTATCCTCATTATTCCGAATCTTTATTCGGGATTTCACATAACTTATTTTCACCATTTCCTCATCGAGGCTTCATCACTTGATTATTCACATTAATAACATACATTATCATAATATTAAGTAGTTTTAAACATCAAAACATTATGAAACTTTAACTTCATACAAACTTACCTCGATTCTCAAAATGTGTATCGATGCTCGATTTAGTCCTCCATTTTGTTCTTGTCTCGGTTCTGATCCGGGCTTCGTGTTTCTTGATCTATAATAACAATTTCACTTGTTAAATGCACACATTAACTAAATCGAATCATAATTCATATTTTGGCAAAATTACGATTTTGCCACCGAACTTTTACATAATTTCATTTTTGCCCCTAGGCTCGTAAAATAATTTTCATTCAACTTTCTTGTATTTTAAGCCTAGCCGAATCATATTCTCAACTACAAAAACCTTCAATTTCCATCATTTCACTCATGTATGACCATTTTCATAACTTTTACAATTTGGTCCTTACATGCATTTTTTATGAAAATCACTTAGAAAAAGATGTTTATCATACATCAAATTTTCATATTCCTCCATAAAACATCAAAATAAATGCATGTCACACATGGGTAAATTTTTGATTATGAACCCTAGCTCAAAATATAGCTAGAAATAGCTAAACCGAGCTACGAGGATCTCAAAAATATAAAAATCATTAAAAACGGGGCTAGGATGCACTTACTATCAAGCTTGAAAGTTGAAGAAACCCTAGATATGTCTTCCTTGTGATTTTCGGCCAAGGGGGGAAGATGGACACCATTTTTGACTTATTTTCCCTTTTAATTCTTTTATTAACCAAATGACAAAAATGTCCTTAATGATCATTCCTTAAGATTTTTCCTTCCCATGTCCATTTTTGTCCATCTTAACATATAATGGTCTAATTGCTAAATAAGGACATCTAGTAATTTTTATAATTCTATTTCATACTTAAATCTTCTAGAATCTCATATTTTCTAATATTTGCAATTTAGTCCTAATGGACAATTTATTCACTAATTAATAAAATTTCTTCATGAAAATTTTACACAATCATGCAAGCATCTCATAAGCCTTATGAAAATCATTAAAACATATATTTCTACTTCAGATTTGTGGTCTGGCACCACTATTCCGACTAGGCCCTAAATCGGGCTGTTACAATTTTCCCCCTTATGGATTTTCGTCCCCTAAAATCTTACCAGCAAAAAGGTTTGGGTACTAGTTCCTCATAGCCTCATCGGGCTCCCATGTAGTCTCTCCTACCCCATGTCTTTGCCACAATACTTTCATAGGGGCTATACTTTTATTTCTCAATTGTTTGACTTCCCGAGATAAAATCTTGATCGGTACTTTACTATATGTCATATCAAGTTTAATCTCAACCTCTATCGGTGTAATTACATGCGAAGGGTCTGATCGGTAACGTCGCAACATAGATACGTGAAATACATCATGAATCTTTTCTAACTCAGACGGCAAAGTCAATCGATAGGCCACCAGCACTATCCTTTCAGTGATCTCATATGGTCCGATAAAACGCAGACTCAAATTGCCTTTTCAGCCAAATCTAAGAACTTTCTTCCACGGCGACACTTTCAAGAATACTCTATCACCGACTTGATACTCGATCTCTTTCCTTTTTAAATCCAAGTAGGATTTTTGTCTATCAGAAGCAGCTTTTAAACAATCTCGAATCACCTTTACTTTCTCTTCGGTTTCTCTAACCAAATCAACCCCGTGGATCTGGCTGTCCTTAAGTTCAGTCCAATATAAAGACGTTCGACACTTACGCCCATACAAAGCCTCATAAGGCACCATTTTCAAGCTTGCCTGATAATTGTTATTATAAGCAAATTCCACCAAAGGTAGATACCTCTCCCAACTACCTTGAAACTCAAGAATGTAACACCGAAGCATATTCTCAAGTATCTGTATTAACCTCTCCGACTGTCCGTCGATTTGGGGGTGAAAAGCCGTACTAAAGCTCAACTTTGCACCCAAGGCCTCCTACAACTTTTTCCAAAAGCGGGATGTAAATCTCGGATCCCTATCCAAAATAATTGATAAAGGCACTCTATGTAGCCTTACGATTTCAGAAACATACAAGTCTGCCAACTTATCAAGTGAAAAATCAACACGTACAGGTATGAACTGGGCCAACTTCGTAAGTCTGTCTATCACAACCCATACGACATCTTTCTTGCTCGGTGTCAAAGGCAAACCCGTTACAAAATCCATGGTAACACAATCCCATTTCCACTCAGGTACCATAATAGGTTGAAGCAAACCCGAGGGTACTTGGTGTTCAACCTTTACTTGCTGACAAATCAAACATCTTGAAACAAACTCAGAAATATCTTTCTTCATACTCAGCCACCAATACCGTTTCTTCAAATCATTATACATCTTGGTGCTACCCGGATGTACAGATAAGCATCCATTATGTGCCTCATGCAAAATTTTACGAATGAGCTCACCTTTTCTTGGTACACGGACTCATTCACCCGTGTATTCATAGCCCTCAAGGCAAATAGGAATTTCCTACTCAAGGTATCGGTGACTACATTCGCCTTTCCCGAGTGGTAGTCAATAACAAATTCATAATCTTTTATCAACTCTAACCATCTTTGTTGCCTTAAGTTCAATTCCTTTTGTGTCATCAAATACTTTAAACTTTTGTGATCGATAAAAATCTGACATCTTTCACCATACAAATGGTGTCTCCAAATCTTCAGTGCAAAAATAATGGCAGCCAACTCTAAATCATGCTTCGGATAGTTCTTCTCGTGTGGCTTTAACTGTCTGGAGACATATGCTATCACATTGCCTTCTTGTATAAGTACACAGCTCAATCCATTTAAGGATGCATCGCTGTAAATCATAAATTCTTTTCATGGTTTAGGTTGTACTAGAACTGGAGCCTCTGTCAACATTGCCTTTAGTTTCTCAAAACTTTGTTAGCACTTTTTTGTCCATTCAAACTTTACATCTTTCTGTAACAGTCTTGTCATTGGAGTGGCTATCATAGAAAACCTCTTAACGAATCGCCTATAATAGCCAGCTAAGCCTAGAAAACTTCTAACCTCAGATACATTTTTCGGCGGTTTCTAATCAACAATAACTGATATCTTACTTGGGTCGACTCGGACTCCCTCTCCCGAGACAATATGTCCCAAAAATCCAACTTCCCTAAGCCAAAATTCACTTTTACTAAACTTGGCATACAATTGATTATCTCGTAAAATCTGTAAAACGGTCCTCAAGTGCTCAGCATGCTCATGCTCATCACGAGAATATATCAATATGTCATAAATAAAAACCACAACAAACTTGTCCAAGTATGGCCAAAAAATACGATTCATTAAATCCATAAACGCAGTAGGGGCATTAGTTAAACCAAAAGGCAGACTAAGAATTCATAATGCCCATACCTCGTCCGAAATGCAGTTTTAGGCACGTCTGAGTCTTTTACTCTTAACTGGTAGTGTCCCGACCTCAAGTCTATCTTGGAGAACACAGTGGTTCTCTTCAATTGATCAAACAAATCGTTGATCCGTGGCAATGGGTACTTGTTCTTCACTATTACCTTACTAAGTTCTCAGTAATCTATGCATAATCTCATAGAGCCATATTTCTTTTTCACAAATAGCACTGAAGCACCCCACGGAGAATAACTCGGTCTAGCAAAACCTTTGTCTATCAACTCTTGTAACTGTGCCTTCAATTCCTTCAACTCAGTTGGGGTCATCCTATAAGGAGCAATCAATATAGGTGTCATACCAGGAGCTAACTCGATGCCAAATTCAACCTCTCTAACCGGTGGCAACCCTGGCAATTCCTTTGGGAATACATCTGGGTTCTTACATACTATCGACACTGACTCAATCTTTAACTCAGTTTCTTTAGCATTCATAACAAAAGCAAGATATGCTTTATACCCCTTTCTTATATAACTCTGAGCAGACATATGAGAGATCACTACAGGTGATCTGTCTTGTTCATCTGATTCAACATGAAGAGTGTCCCCATTTTTACATCTCATCTCAATATATTTCTTTCCACAATTTACTGTCACATCATGAGTGGTTAACCAGTCCATACCAAGAATAATATCGAATTCATCAAATGGCAATAGCATAAGATTTGCCTTAAAATAATGACCTCTAATCATCAGTGGGAAATCTTTGCATACTTTATCAACTAGTACGCCTTTGCCTAAAGGATTAGATACTTTTATCACAAACTCCGTAGACTCAACAGGTATGCTCATACTAGATGCTAATTTTATGCAAGTGTATGAGTGGGTAGACCCCGGATCAATTAAAGTAACATCAGTGCCATGAAAAGAAAATGTACCTGTAATAACATCGGGAGATGATGCCTCTTCACTAGAGCAAATGGCGTAAGTCCTTGCAGGCACTCTATCCTCGGATCTTGCAGCCTGCTCTCAAGGAGTACCCTTACTACTCGCCCCACTTCCCGGGTTCCTTTGTTGTCTTCCTCTAGCAGTGCCTGTAACAGTCCGGTTTATACCCTAGTCAGAACAGTGGTTTCGGGACCACAAATCCGAGTCCGTAAAATATCTTAATATTATTTTCTGTGTCCTTAATATGTGATTAAGCATGTGCTAAATTTCCGTAAGTTAATCTGTTCGTCTGTGTGTTTAATTTGACAAAAGGATGGAATTGCATTAAATGTGAAAGTTGCTTGTTATTTATTAAAGTATCAATGTGTTGTGGCTTTGTTAAGATGGAGGCCTTATGTTGTTATTATACCAAATTATAGATAGTGGATGGATAAAAGTCTTAAATGCCCATATTGTATAATTGTTTTAATTATAAGAATGAAGGCTATTTTAGTAATTGAATTATTAACACTATATTAATGAAACAAAAAGATGAGTGTTCATCTTTTATTTCTCTTCTGTTGACCGGAATAAGCAAAGAAAGAAAAGAAAAGCATAAGCAAGGGTTCGGCCATAGTTTTGGTTTAATTCAAGGTTAGTTTTTGATCCATTTTTGATAATTTCTACGTTTTTGTAATCGTTGCTTTGAGAGCTACAAAACCCATGTATTAATTTTGTGAATTGATGATGTTTGTGTGATATGCCATTGATGATATGTTGAGCTTTAAGATGAATTTAGTTGTCAAATGAAAGATTTAAGCTAGATGAACATGTTTTTTTTTTAAGCTAATAATCAGATTAGGCTTTATTATGATAAACCAAAAATACAAAAAACATAAAGCTAAAGGAAAACCAAAGAGGAAAGGCCTAGATAATACACTTGGCCCGAAACAAATCAAAGCAAAATAAAAGAAAGCTAATAAAAAAACCTAATAATAAATAACAGAAAAGAAGGCCCAAGTTACAATGTGGCCCGGAAAAATCAAAAATAGGAATTAAAAATAGAAGACTCTAGAAGTGCATTAAACACGCCTTTACTCTGCCCAATCAGAATCGATCTGTTACTGTCTTGTCTTTTCAGTCTGCCATTGCTTCATCGAGACGCTTTCAGATTTCCAAGGAGAGCGTTTCCTTGAGCCCGTTGATATCCCTTTTCAAACTCTCCATATTCGTCTTGTCTCTTACATTTCCAGTCTGCTTTTCTTTTGTCATTTCAACATTTAAAGACGATTTATCATTTCCGAAGGAGTTCTTAATGCCTCTTGAAGCTCTCTGTTGTAATCGTGTGAACCTTTCCTCTGCGTCTGTTCCTCTTCGTTTTTCACCGCACTCTCGCATCATCGATCTTTGCTCTGTCTGTTGCAAAATCGGGAACCTTCTCGCATGTGTGAAAACCTTCCTTTCTTTTTCGTGCTTCCTTTGCTAAAACATGGGCTAAAACATTTGCTGATCTTGGAATGAATTCGAACCTCAACCTTCTATTTTTGGTGCCGACGTCATATCTCAGACATGGTCTTACACGGGACCTTCATTATTCAATGCTAATACATGGGTATCCTCATTATTCCGAATCTTTATTCGGGATCTCACATAACTTATTTTCACCATTTCCTTATCGAGGCTTCATCACTCGATTATTCATAGTAATAACATACATTGTCATAATATTAAGTAGTTTCAAACATCCAAAACATTATGAAACTTTAACTTCATACAAACTTACCTCGATTCTCAAAATGTGTATCGATGCTCGATTTAGTCCTCGATTTTGTTCTTGCCTCGGTTTTGATTCGAGCTTCGTGCTTCTTGATCTATAATAACAATTTCACTTGTTAAATACACACATTGACTAAATCGAATCATAATTCATATTTTGAAAAAATTACGATTTTGCCCCCAAACTTTTACATACTTTCATTTTTGCCCCTGGGCTCGTAAAATAATTTTCATTCAACTTTCTTGTATTTCAAGCCTAGCCAAATCATATTCTAAACTATAAAGACCTTCAATTTCCACCATTTCACTCATGTATGACCATTTTCATAACTTTTACAATTTGGTCCTTACATGCATTTTTTATGAAAATCACTTAGAAAAATATGTGTATCATACATCAAACTTTCATATTCCTCCATAAAACATCAAAATAAATACATGTCACACATGGGTAAATTTTTGAATATGAACCCTAGCTCAAAATATAGCTAGAAATAGCTAAACCGAGCTACGAGGATCTTAAAAAATATAAAGATCATTAAAAACGGGGCTAGGATGCACCTACTATCAAGCTTGAAAGTTAAAGAAACCCTAGATATGTCTTCCTTGTGATTTTCGACCAAGGGGGAGGAAGATGGACACCATTTTTGACTTATTTTCCCTTTTAGTTCTTTTATTAACCAAATGACAAAAATACCCTTAATGATCATTTCTTAAGATTTTTCCTTCCTATGTCCATTTTTGTCCATCTTAACATATAGTGGTCTAATTGCTAAATAAGGACCTCTAGTAATTTTTATAATTCTATTTCATACTTAAATTTTCTAGAATCTCATATTTTCTAATCTTTGCAATTTAGTCCTAATGGACAATTTATTCATTAATTAATAAAATTTCTTCATGAAATTTTCAAGCAATCATGCAAGCATCTCATAAGCCTTATAAAAATCATTAAAACATATATTTCTACTTCGGATCTGTGGTCTCGCACCACTATTTTGACTAGGCCCTAAATCGGGCTATTACACTTCATCCCTTTATTTTTCAATATTTCTCTCTCCGTTTTCTTCTCTGCTTCAGTGTTAAAAATTTCCGTCGCTAATAAAATTGTCGGTTTAAGGTATTCTTGAGCCGTCGGTGATGTGATATCGCTCCAAGATACACATTTCATATATCCTGCCGAGATGGAACCTTTACCTCGAAAACCTATCATGTGAAAGTCGGGTTCCAGGGTGATTTTGCTTTATTCGATCATAGGTGGAAGTTTGCGAAGAGGTCTCGGTCGACGTTGTTATGAGGTCATGATCGGAGTATAATGGGGGAGGGTACGAGCTCAAACTTTTCGGATACCCGGAGATGTTGGTTTATAAATACCATATAAAAGTTTGAGGGCATAATTATAGGAAAAAACGGTGGTGCTTCCTATTATAATCGACGTAATTTGTTCCTCCATTTCCACGCAATCAGTATCTTTAACCTTACTTCTTATCCGAAGGCCGACACCACTGTGGACGTAGGAGGACTCTCATGCGGGGAGTGATTGTTTCGGTGGAGTAAATGTGATGCTCCTTTCGGGGTGACAACGGTTGCCATTATTAAATAACCCATTAATAACTACAACCGCTGTCGTGTCAATCCAAGTTTGACCTCTATTTCCGCCAAAACATCTGCTCTCCGCCTGAGAGCCCTCTTGTGTCTACCTCGTTTTAGCTTTCGGATGAGAATGAAAAGTTAAAGATACCGACTACTTGGAAATAGAGAACAATTACATTGATTACACCAAAAAGCCCTCCGTTTTCCCCTATGATTATGGCCTCAATATTATGTATAGTATATACAATGTATCATTTGCGGGTATCTAAAAAGCTTGAACTCGTGATTGCATAATGACCATCAACTGGCCCTTGATTATACTCAAACTCGTGACCGCATCACAATCGCTGACTGGGACCTCCATTTAGACTTCGACATATGACCATATCAAGCACTGTCACCCTAAAACTAGACTTTTATAGGATGGGTTTCTGAGGTAATGATTCTATCCTGACATGACATATGAAATGTATGTGTTCTGAGGAGTGTTATCGCATCCTCGACCTCTCAATTCTACCTATAAACTTTCGCGGTTTCGCCCTAAAATCCTAACCCTAACAAAATTAAAAAACCCTAACCTTATCAAAATTAAAAAAAAGTCAAGGAGAGTGTGTGTGAAAGCGCACCCAGTTGGACACTTTTTCACAGATTCTCTCCAAAATCAGCCTATTTCTCTAATTTTTAAAAAAAGATACATCTAATTTAGCCATTTTATATTCTTTAACAATATAAAAGAATAATCAAATAACCTGCATGAATGAATAATAATTTTTTTAATTTAAAACCTTTTTATAATCTAAAAATATTGACGGGAATATATCTAAATAGATTATTGTTGAATCATATTCATTCCAAAAGATCTTTTTGTAGTATTTTTTATTTTTTTATTTCTATAATTTTTATAATGATTTTTAAAAGTATGTAGAAAATTAAATTTCAAAATCTAATCTTTTAAAATAAATTTATATTTTTTTCTGACATGGATTATCATATTAACAATGAAACGATTGACTTTGAAATCGTTAATGGCCATGTCAGCAATGCAATGATTAAAAAAGAAAAATATTTGTAAAATGACTTAATTAATGTAATTTTAAAATTTTAAAACTTAATTAAGTGCATTTTATTGGAAAATTTTAATTAATTAAATTCAGAGAATTTTTAGCTTAAATTGTCAATAAGTACGTACTTATTTATTCCAAGGTTGTTTGAAATAGATCGATCGGTCGATGGGACCGGTTAAATTAAAAATTAGTTAGAATATCGATTTGGAAGAGGGCATTAAATTGAGAATTAGTATAAACTAGTTGAACTAGACAAAAAACTAAATGAACCAAGGCGTTGAACTCAAATTTTAAAATTTTCTAGCTTAAATTTTTTGATAAATAACAATAGTAATACCAATTGAAAACAATAATTTCAGCATATGTATGGACTAACTTATTTCAAAATTGTTTGAAGCGAATCAAATTAGCAAATAAGATTGAGAATCGATTAATATCGATAAAAAAAGACATTGAATTAAAAATTAATATAAACCAATTAAATCAGATAAAATATCGGTTGAAACATTAAAAAGAGTTTTTAATTTTTATGAATTTATAATATTTATTTAATCGAATCTAATGAATGGATTAAACTAATCAAATTGATTCAACCGATTGATAGATATCTAAATCGATTGTTTATTGTAGGAGTTAATGATGATTTTAATTTCTTAAATTTAAAAAAATAGAAACACACAATAAAAATCTACATTGGAAAGGATGCATTAAAACGCCGACAACACCAAAACGAAAAAACAAAATTTTTTTGACCCCCAAATCCGAATCGTCTGCTCTCTCTTTCGCTCGTTTCCGCCACCGTCTCCATATTTCTTTATTCTTTTTTCCGCAAAAAATAAAATTTTCTTTGCTTTTTTTTTTTTTTGCATTTCTCTCGATGCCCTAGCCACCTTCCCTCGCCGGAACTTCCCAGGGCGCGTCGCCGCCGCCGGCGATATCTGTGGCACCAAGCTTCCAAATCTCTCTCCTTTCTCTAGGTTTTGGTTTGTTTGGATTGGATTTGATTACGCAAAAAGGAATAACAAGGACGACGAAAACGACGGCGTCAAAGGATCTGTTAGGGGTTTAATCTTGATGGCTGGCAGTCGTAAAAAGGGAGGGAAGAAAGCAAAAATTAAGAATTTAAGCTTAGGCGATCTTGTTCTTGCAAAAATCAAGGGTTTTCCTGCCTGGCCTGCCCAGGTCTCTTCCTTATTCTCTTCCTTTGATATTACTTCTTTATCCTCAGTTATTCTATTTTACATCTAGATGATTTTTTTTTTAAATTTCTTAAATACTTAATGCGAACTTACGAAAATTGAATAAGTCGATGATGAGGTTTTTTTTCGCATGACGTTGGTAAGTTTATTTTATACCTACATTGCCTTACTTCGCAGTATATTTGCTGGTTTTTATACTCAATTTGTTTCTTTTTAGTAAATGTTGTTTTACTTTATGTAAGGCCAAACTTTGGAATTTAATGTTTTCCAATACTTATGTTAGTTGATTGTTCTTTTTAGTGTTTCGGATTTGGGACTTGGCCTGTTTATGAATTGAGTTACTTGATGCAAATATGCAAGTTTTTTATTTTGGGGACTGAAAAAAATAGGGCAAATATGTGTTTTTTGTGGTTGTGTGCTAAATTGATTTGAATATAGCAAGTGCATCAGAAATTTAGTCAGGGATATTGATTTATGTTTTATGTTTTATTATTTGTTACTTAGAATTGGTTTTGAGGTAGATTCTGTGGGTTCGGAATTTCAGATTAGCCGGCCTGAAGATTGGAAGCAAGAACCTGACCCTAAGAAATATTTTGTCCAATTCTTTGGAACACAAGAAATGTAAGTATTGCACATCCAGTTTGTAAATGTTTGGTGAATCAGGAAGATGGCAATATGATGAATATAGATAGGTGATGTGTCTGTTTTTGGTTTTGCTTCTACTTTCTGGTTGGAGGGAATGCACATTTTATCATAAGATGGAACGTGAAAAATGTTACTATGTAAATCCTAGAACTATTAAATTGTTGTTTACCAAATAACATGTTACATATGATGATACAAGCAGACAAACTTTTATGTAGTCTTTACGTTGCTAATTGAACTATTTTGTTTCTTGTCAGTGCTTACTAGAGGATGCAATGAGGCTGAATTCATTTTTTCTATCTGCTATGCTGTCTGTATTCTTTGATTCTTTTTCTTTCCATGCAGCTTTTCTGTTTGAGATTATAGGATGCATGTTCTAATAACAACAGGAGAAATTTTCTAATATGAAATGCCCTATGCTTGGTCTTTGTCAGTACCGTGGACATCTCTGTCATTTAGTTTTAGACTGAATTATGTAAACTCCTCTTTCTAATCTTTGGGGGAATATTTTGGGCAGAAATGATAAGTCATGCTGATTATCTTGCAAATTTTATATCTTATAGTTTCTTTGTATGATAATTTGAGAATTGTTGAGATGTCCTTTAGGTAACCAAGCTTGTCATTCTAGGATGCAGAAAACTAAACATTAATGTCATTCCAAATGGTGCAATTGTTTTTCTTCTTGTACAGGTTCCTGAAGTAGCATGTGCATTTCATGTTACCTTTAATCTTCTTGTTCGTACCTTTTATTATTATATATATTTGAGTTCTTTCTTTTGGCATTGTGTAAGATGTCTCATTTTAATATTGGTTGTTAGCTAAGCTGCTGATGTTAGTTGATGGGCCTTTTTTGGATGTTTGTTGTGGTTAGGAATTTTGGTATGGCATATGTGGGTCAGTTAGGATTAGAGGTTTCTTTTGTCAAAGACCACAATCCGTTCTTTCTGTCTTTTGTTTATTTTGTAATACTTGATATTCTCCTTTCTAGATCTCTTCAGTGTATGTGTTCATGCACATGTGAGCAAGTTGATAAATTTAAATATCTTCAAAAAAAAAAAAAAGTTGGCTCTTAAAGCTAATGTTTATGTAATTGGGATTTTCATACTGCATTTGGGATGTAGAAAGGAGTAATGCTATTGTTTTCCAGCCAAGGGATGCATGCATCATTATTGTTTCTTACACTAATCTTTTCAATTCACTTGGGTTCTATTTGCTTACTAATTACTCCCCCCCCCCCCTTTACTTCCCCATCTCTTCTTCTTTTGTAGAGCTTTTGTTCCCCCTGCAGATATTCAGGCATTTACTAGTGAGACGAAGAATAAATTGTCTTCCAAGTGTCATATTAAAACTAAGTACTTTGTCCAAGCAGTGAAGGAAATCTGTGTGGCATATGATGAATTACAGGAAGAAACATGCCGAGGTTTGGGAGATGAAACTGATGGATTGAAACCTGGATGTGAGGCTTCAACTGTTGATGGGGTTGAAGTTGATGGTGTAGAGGCCAACTTAAAGGACGGAACAGCTGCAGTTGCAACTGGTGAAGAAGCCAGTAACGATGGAAAAACTGATTTTGCTTCGAGTGTGGGGTGCTGTTCGTGCAGAGGTGAGAATAATAATGAAGATATAAAGACATCAGTTTCGGTTCGTGCGGATAATAGCTCATACCCAGTTATGTCTGCAGAGGGGAAACATAAAATATCTAATGGTGAACAACCTAAAAAGGAGGTGTCATCTCCATCATCTTTAGATAAGCCCTCTCTGATAACAGAAGTATTCTCTGATGATAAAATTGCTAATGCCAATTCTACTAAGAAAACATTAAGAGAAGATCAGAAATCAAAGAATATGGCTCCTGGGCCAAAGAAAAGAACTGAGGAAGGGCAGAAAGGCAGCAGCTCAGCTGTAAAAGTTCTGAGGGATGATAAATCTGAAGGTTGTCTTGATTGGTCTGAGTCTGAGGAGCGATTGAAAGATAGAGGAAAAGGCAGAGTCTCTGGCATTGGTACACGAAAATTCTCACAAGATACTCTCAAAGCAGATTCTAATTACAGTGGTGGTAAAAAAGCAAAGGAATTGCAAAAAACCAAAAGAAAATTCAAGGCCTCTGATGATGTACAGGACACCGTAGCCAATTCCAAAGCTGAGACCACTGGTAAGAGAAAAAGGTGTGAACCGGGACTTGGAAAGGCTAAATTAGGAACAGTTGAAAGTTTACGTCCGGCCAAAAAGTCAAAGTTTGTAGATATGAAAAATGATGCCTCCAAGGGATCTCTTGGCAAAAAAATGAAGAGTAGTTCTTCAATTTCTAATGTCACGGACAAAGAAGTTAAAAAATCAAAGTTGAAAAAATCCACATCTCATATTATTTCATCGAGAGCCCCAAAGGTGACTAGTTCTGATGTTTCTGGTGATGAAGCTGTGCTGCCCTTATCAAAGCGTCGTCAGCAGGCTTTAGAGGCTATGTCTGATTCTGCCTCTCTTAATTCTGATGATAAAATTGGATCAAACCCTGTTGAATTGAAGATTGATGCTCCAAGCTCCAATGTGAAAACTTCAGCTACCTCATTGCCAAAGAGGCGGAGAGCCGTTTGCCTATTTGTTGATGATGAAGAAGATCCTGAAACTCCAGTTCATGGAGGATTTGCTCGGAATGTTAAGGTAACTCCTGTTGGCTCTGGTCCTGTCAATGCTCAATATAGTGTTGGAAATTCTGCCCATAATGAGAATGGTGGTCCCGAGGAGGCTTTTTCACAATTAGAAAATGATTCTGGCTCACCTCTTCGACCGCAAACTGCCGAAAGGAAGCCTTCTGCTCATGCCTCCATCACTCCTGAAAGATCAGAAGCGGAGGAGTTGTCTGTGAAGGAGGCTAAACCAGTCTTGATTTCCCCAAGGAAGTCTCCTCCTCTGGTTTCGGCCATCAAACAAGTTGAACAACATAAAACTACTAAAGCTTCTGTTAAGGTTTCCAGTAACGGAACACGGAAAAAGGCTCTATCTGGCTCTGTTAAGGGGTCAGTTGTGGTTTCTGATGCTTTGAAGTCTTCTCAGAATCAGTTTTTAAGTCAAAGGTAGTTTCTTCTATATAAAGACTGAAATCTACTCTGAAAGCAATTTCATGTGTAAATGACTGCTTTTGTTACTGAAACTTCAATGGAGTATGGCTTTGCAATGTCCTTGTTATTATTGTTATATTTTCATTAATCTTTTTTAACGGTATTTATTATTCATTGCATAATCTAGATTTAATCATTTTGTGTACAGATCTGACTTCTTTAGAGAAGACAGGAGTAGTTTATTGACCGATTCCAAGACTCCAGATTCCGCTGTGTCTATGAAGCATCTTATTGCAGCTGCCCAGGCAAAAAGGAGACAAGCTCACTCTCAACAATATTCTCTTGGAAATCCCAGTTCTATTTTTGTATCAATGTCCGATGTTCAGGGGGCAAGTCCCAGCTCTGCAGTTCAGTCTTTCCCATCTGCAGTTGACAATGTAATGCAGGTTGATGTGCAGGGATTTGCTCATCAGACAAATCTACATTCTCCATCAGCTCTTGGCCACCAGTCAGGATCCCGTGATCAACAGGATGCCGAAGAGACTGAAGAGAGAAGAGCTAGTTCAGGACGTATGGCTACTGGAAGTTCTCTCAGTGGTGGCACTGAGGCAGCTGTTGCACGAGATGCATTTGAGGGAATGATAGAGACTTTATCGAGGACTAAAGACAGTATAGGACGTGCAACTCGCCTTGCTATTGATTGTGCCAAGTATGGCATAGCAAATGAAGTAAGTTGAATAATATGCTTTTTTTGTTTTTTATGTGGGTTTAATGATGTCAGAATGAGTTTTTTCATCACCATATTCATATATATTATGATTTGATGTTCATGATTGAATATTTTTTTGTGGGTGTGGGGGTTTAAAATACATTATCTGCATGCAGGTTGTTGAACTTCTCATCAGGAAGCTGGAAAGCGAGCCCAGTTATCATCGTAAAGTTGACCTGTTCTTTCTTGTTGATTCAATCACCCAATGTTCTCATAATCATAAAGGTTGGTTTGCTATCTTTATTAGGAAGAGTTTGAGTTACTCTATTACTGAAT
Source organism: Gossypium bickii (assembly GCA_025503065.1). Taxonomy (NCBI): domain Eukaryota; kingdom Viridiplantae; phylum Streptophyta; class Magnoliopsida; order Malvales; family Malvaceae; genus Gossypium; species Gossypium bickii. The sequence continues at coordinate 56,185,898 of CP106713.1, read as the reverse complement.
TTCTTTGATACGGGCAATTCTCTTTTCTTGCTGGTTTAACATCACAAGGTTATGTCTCCTATAGACTGTCGCTTGATTGCATGTTCAAGAACGGTCTTTTAGTTGTTCTTCAAATTGTGTGCACACATGCTGAAATAATCAAATGCGATCTATTAATGCAGCAATTTGTGTAAATGGTTGTGGTTAATGTTTATATAGGAATTGCTGGTGCTTCTTATATCCCTACGGTTCAAACAGCATTGCCTCGGCTCCTTGGTGCAGCTGCTCCACCTGGAGCAAGTGCTCGTGAAAATCGTCGTCAATGTCTCAAGGTATATTTTTGGTTTTTAATTGTAAGAAACTTTTCTGCTTCTTCCTTTCCCCCCACTATCTGGAGGATACAGGGATCTATTTTCTGTACCAGGTTTTAAGGTTGTGGCTTGAGAGGAAAATTTTACCCGAATCTATTCTGCGACGGTATATGGACAACATTGGAGTTTCAAATGATGATACAATTTCAGGATTTTCCCTGAGGCGCCCTTCTCGAGCGGAGCGTGCTATAGATGACCCTATAAGAGAAATGGAAGGCATGCTTGTTGATGAGTATGGCAGGTCTAAAATCTCTTTCAACTATCTAAATCAAATAAATTATTGTTATGATAATAAATATAATATCTGCTTTACTATTTAGGTTTGATTTTTTATTCAGTTTGATTTCATATGCATCTGAGACCAGAACCAAATTACTTAACTGTTTGATTTTGAGACCAAATTGAACCTTTTTGCTTTCCAAATGAAACCAAACCGAACCAAATCAGCTAGTTAAATCTGATTTTCAGCTTAGACCAAAATTTTTCACCCCATTTCACCTATTTGCTATTGTCCTGTAATCTGATTAGCATCAACAGCTACTTTTTTTGAGTTACCTTTCATATTGTAGCACTTCAGCCCCACATTAGTTTTCTAGTATTTGTCAATTGAGAGGAATATCAACTTTCTGACAGTAATTTTGTTGGGTCTTGAGACCAGTAATGCTACATTTCAGCTCCCTGGATTGTTGTCTTCTAATGCATTTGAAGATGAAGAGGAAGACGATCTTTCAAGCAGCCCTGGCAGAGAAGCTGCTGATGCATCACCTCTAGGAGCAGCTCCTGCTTTAGGAGAGTTAGAAACATGTATGGTTACTCCAAGTGATAGGCCTCATTGCATCTTAGAAGACGTGGATGGTGAGCTTGAAATGGAAGATGTTTCTGGACATCTGAAGAATGACAGGCCATTCACAAATGATGCTCTTCAAATGGACTGGCAGCAGCAGGGGATTATGGAACCAGCTTCAAATAGCTCCAACGAATTCCCTCCTCTACCAGAGGGTTCACCACCTTTGCCCCCTGATTCTCCTCCACCCCCACCCCCTTTGCCACCTTCTCCATCCCCACCTCCACCTCCAAGATCTCCATCGCCACCTCCGCCGCCTCCGCCTCTACCAACTCAACTTCCTCCTGCGCCACCTTCATGTCCTCCTCCACCCTTCATACCTCAACCACCAGTGCCAACTCAACCGTCACTGCTATCCCAGCCCATGCTACCACCCCAATCAGCAATACAGTCTTCTCCGCAGTTGGCATATCAACCACCTGTACCTCATGAATTCCGGGGCACACCGAATGTATGATTCCAGGACATTTTCTTTTTCTGTTACCCAGTATGTTAATACATTTTTATTTTTTAAATCTATGCATTTGTATGCAGGGTAATCAGATAGTTCAAATGGCTGGAAATACTCCTCATGGAGGCAATATTGATGCTTCTGTGAAAAGTGAATTGTTTCTACAGCAATCACCTTGCTTTGTACCAGGAGTGTGCAATTCTAGAGAGCCTTCTGGATATGTTTCTTCAAGGCAATTGGACTATGGAAATAATGAAATGTACTTGAATGCTCAATCCTCTCAACCAAGTCAACAGTTTCAATCTGGTAATGCAGCCTTTGTGCAAAGACCTTTAGCCCCAAGTCTGCCACAGACCTTATCTAGCCATTTCTCATTCACAAAGCCTGCCATGCCACCACATCCTCAGCATTCATATCCTCAATATGATGGCTGGAGGCCATTTGTTGCTGATGAACAGTGGAGAATGCCTGCTGGAGAATATAACACTGATAATCAGCATGGTGGGTGGATATCAGGAAGAAATCCATCACCTTGTGGTCCATTGTTTGTCCGGGAAGGTAGATGTACTGTCCTTCAATCAATTTTTTGGGTTCACTCATTTTAATTTTTACTTAAAACTTATATACCTGCTTGCATGGATAAAAGGTGGATTTAGGGGCACTAATTTCTGTTTTGATCTGATCAATATTATAGTTACCTGCAAATTAAATATATGCCCTTTTATGGTGGTGGCAATCAAACTCATTACAAGTGTCATGTTCTTATCGGATGCTCTACAGAACTAAATGAGAAACCCAAAATTATAGAACCATGTCAATCCTATAAACATGAAAGGCATGCTTTACATGATATCTGAATACTCTGGTAGTATCTACTTATTTTCTTGCTTTGAACTGTTGTCATGGCTAAGTTCTTACTCTCAATGTCTTTTCCGGTATGTATCTGTTTTAAAAGTTAAGAGTCTGGATGATAACCCATATAATTGTTCTTTTGTTGAAAATCTGAGCTATATTATCCTCTTTTCGATGATGCTGTTAATTCTTCAGCAGGTTACTTTAGACCACCTGTTGAAAGACCATCCTCAAATGTTGGGTTCCCCCTTACTTCTGCCAATAATTTACCAGCTGGTGCTCCAAATTCAGGTGTTGTAATTTTTAGTTGCGGTCTTGCTTTGCTTGTAATTTCTTCTTTTGCCAGGTAAATAATCAATCATGCTTTCAACCAGAAAATGATTTCATTGTTGTATTTTTCAGGTCATGGTATTTTTCCATGTCGACCAGACATGTCTGCCATTAACTGTTGGAGGCCAGCTTGAGACTGGGGAAATAGTATCATTAGGTACTTCAAATACATTTCATACTTATTTATTAATGAGTCTCAAGTGGGACATTTCATCCCCCCCCCCCCCCAAACATTTATTAAGGATAGAAACTTCTTCTCTGTCATTGAAGTGAATGAAATTTTGTTCATTTTTCTAGTAAACTACTATCTAGTATTACCTAAAGTTGAGAGTTTCTGCTCCTTTTGTTGCTAGAATAGAGAGTTCACAGTATTTTCTTTCATTGGCATTTTCTGCTGTAAAAGAATGGGGAAGTTTAATCTTCCAGGATAGCAGGAAAATGCTAAACTCAAGACCCTATCTCCTCATCTTTTCACTTATTGATTAATTATTGCTTTATTTGTTCCATTGATTGATGTCTTTGGGTAGTTGGCTGCAAGACAAGTTACATGGAAGGTGGTTCACTTTTCGGGCAAAATAATACCACCACATGAATGCAGTGCTGATAACTTCTGGAGACTCTTGGCAGGATTGTGCATATTATATTTTTTTCCCTGACGAATGTATCCCAGGAACATCTACATATTTCTCCCTTGGTTAGTAGATCTGTTTCTTAGCTTCTCTAATTAACTGAGTATAAAGTAAAAAAGAAACTATTCCTTGTTAAAAATTTGAACTCTGGTCAACTTATATAAACTAAATACGCAGTTAAAAATTTGAACTCTGGTCAACTTATATAAACTAAATACGCAATGTTTTTATGATCCTGTTTTATTCTAAAATCTGAAGTGCTTTGTGTTTAGTTGGTTGCTGTGATGATGGCTTTCCCTTTATCTTGTGGCCATGTTCACATTAGTATTTTTTGTACACTCAGTTGAGCTGCATGTTTAGTATCTTGTGACTTATGTTCTGGTGAAACATAGCTGCAACGTTGCTGATTTGTTGTGTGGAATACAATTGTAGTTCGCTGCTAGACATGTCAATCATTGAAGTTTACTTTCTTTTGAAAGATGGACGAACTTGTTTAGTAACTGAATCCATTACCAGATTTACCTGTAGACCTTTATTGACTTTGAGAGAATGGGAGATACTTCAAAAAACTGTGCATGTAAAACTTTAAGCAGAATTGTTGAGAGTCTTTTTCTGGGATGGTTAGGCATTCTTCTTGTAACTCTTGGTGCTCTTAAGCCCTGATGAATAAGGGCATCACCTCCTGAACTGTCTACTTTATTTTATTAGTGATGGTAAAAGAATTTAGTTCTTTTTATGTTTATCTGCACCTTCAGGTTCCAATTGCCAATTTTTTTTTTTGGTAAAGTGATATGGTTTTGGGATGCTTCTATTATATCATCTTTTTTTGCTGTACCATGTTTGATTTGGCATCAAAGACCAAAATAGTCTTTTGGCCCCTACCATCGATTTGGTAAGGGAAGAGAAGGAAATGGAAGGAAATACTTTTAATCTGATGCGTGAGCTAAGATATAGCATATGTTGTTATGAATCCAACTGTTAGATGATTACTTTACCCTTTCTTTCCTCTTTTCTTTACTTCCTACATTACAATTGTATCATGGTTTTTGCAGCTTGAGGCCCTTTGAGGTTTTACGATTGTTCTAGGCATCAGATTTACATCAAGTCTTTTTGAACAGGGTCATTTTAGGCTTTAGTTTAGAACTGTTGCGGAATTCAAGATCTATTACATTTTTGGACTTGATATTTCCTGAAGTGGTAGAGTAATACTGTGCTAATGCATGGAAACTGGTCTAATTTGATAGAAATCTGAGCTCAATGAGTTGGGTGCTAAAGAAGAATACTTTTGAAGATAGGAAAACACTGCATAATGTCAGGGATTTAAGTGGAAACCATGGTGTAATAGTTCTGAAGATGGGGTGGCGAAAATAGGTGGATGAATCTTTCCTATTTCTGCTTATGCATTTTATAATGTTATCTAAGGTTGTAAACATAGAAGTCTCGTGTATAATGTTTTCTGGACATATTAGTTGTAAAATTACAAAACCAGGGAACATTCAGTGTTGGAATGTACGACTGTACGGTAACTTGATCCAGTATGTCAGAGAGGAATGCTTAGAGATAAAAAGTTCAGTTGCCTATGGGTGAAAGGGTAGGGAGCTGGGGGAATATAAAATGTCCAAAGAGAAATGATGAATGAATTAGGTTTAGACCACATACTCGAAAAGTTGCCAAACTGATCAGGTCTTTGAATAGTGCTGGTAACTAGTAATGGGTAATGGGAACTATAAACTTGATGTTTAGTAGGTTCTTTTTATTAGGATCTCAAGGAAGATTTTTTGAGGTTTAACTGAGTGAATTCGTGGTAATTATAAGTTGCTGGGAGTCTGATAAGGCTAAAAATAAACCTGATAAAATAGGAGACCTAAAATAAGATTCTTGACTTCTGTATTTTCGGTTAAACCAGAAACTGATAAATCCTTAACCTATATAACATCTTCTCTCTGATTGCTAGGTAGGGGAACTCAGGGTTCAAACCCTGATAACAGTCATGCTACTAGCTGAAGTAGAAAACTAAAGAGAATTAAATAAATAAAATCTTCTATGTCGCAGTCCAAACTATCATAAAGACTTAATTAATCCTTAGTTCTTGAATTCTTATTCTATCTTTGAAGTCTAATTAATCATTGTTATTGTTCTTTTTTATAATGTTATGGAAAAAAACTGAACAGATCTGTTAGTAATTGATTATATCTGCTACTGGTAGATATTCATTTTTTATTCATGTGGCTTCTTTCAGTGGTTCTGCCTGCACTCTCTTTGGATGTTAGTTTCCCCAGCCCCCTCCCCTACCCCCAAAAAGAGGCATCTCTATTTTTATATTAAGTGGTTCACCTTGTAGCAATGAGTGATGAGGAAATCACTTAGTAATTTAGATAGCATGCCCATGTAAGACAAAAAGAGCATTCTTTGTTTTTTTTTAAAGGCCTTGGGGTAATGCTTTCACTATGATATATTTCTGGTATATATTGGAGATAGTTCCCTGGATATACTTGGATTTAGTTTTAGTGGATTGCAAATGACTAAATCAGTAGTCAAACTGAGACAATTTTTGGACTTCCAAATCGGGGAATTATTGATTATTCACCCTGGACCACTCTTATGTGTTGGAACTAGGGAAATGCAACCAAGGTTTTGCTTTGTATGATCATCATATTTCCTTATGGTTTGTTCCATATTTTCTACATTAAGAAGTGTCTCCCTCCAGCTAAGCCTACTGCTCTGGAGTCTTTTCCTGTTTAATCTACTCCTTGTACCTTCGTTACATATGCTTGATTATCAATGAAGAATTATTACTTTTTTTTTTCGAAGCTCAGTTATCATTTTCTACTTGGTCTGGATGTATATGGCTGTTGATAAGCTGGCTGGCATTTATCCACTTATTGCCTGCAGTTGAAAATTAGTTTAGTAGTCTATGAATTTTAGAAAGGCTTGAAGCTTAACTCATGTCTCAACTTTTTACTAGTGAAAGATAAGGGAAAAAAAGAGAAGCCAGTTATGCAATTGGTATTCAATTTATATTTGCTTTTTGGAAAATGAAAATTCAATCGAGAATGATTTTGCTATTACATTTATTACAGGTTTGGCAAATTGTTCAACTTGAAATGTCTATTTATGGTGTTGCAACTTGGATATCCACCATTGTTGGCAGGTGCTAAGCAGAGCAAACTACTGCAAAATGTTGAGGTAAATATCTGACATGGATTCTTGAGCCAAGGCAATGCTTGGAATTTTCTAATTAGTTAGGAATAGTTCTCACAAAGGATGTTTTCTGTCAAGTTTAGGCAGTTAGATATTACTTGAAAAGTTTTTTTTTTTTTTTTTTTTTCCATGTTTATAAGGAATCATGTACTATTCTGTATATTACGTATACATGAGTTTCATTTTTCCTTATATCCATTTTCTTTTTGACTAGTTAACTGATTAAATTCCCAAAGCTATGCTGGTATTAATACCCATGTCACTGAGATTTTTCATTTTTATTTTCAGTACCTATGGTCGGCATCCATGCCTGACGCATAACCAGGCATGATTATTTAGATATGGTCCTAAAACTACATGAAAAAACTTCTAAAATTTTGAACAAATTCGCATTTATACCTATATCAGAGTCACACCAGAGTTGGACTAACCAGATTTTTTATAAGGTGGCTGATATATTATACAGTGCTATAAACTTATGTCCTCTTTTCATTTCGAATTGTAGCTATTTGCACCTAGAAAACTGTGGAACCAGTTTTTGATTTTTCTGAGTTGCACCGTAAATTAGGTCCTTGGACATAGTGCGGTGGTTATTTGTGTCACCTTTGCGTCTAATTTTCTAGGCAGTCAAAAAAGGGTGCTCCATTGTTGTATTCGTGTGATCTGTTGTCAAATACCCATTGGACATGGTTGTCATAAGTATGAAAGTAAATTGTAATTTGATTAATGGTCAGTCATATGTGGTTTTGCTGTTGTTTATAAACCTGTGTACCTATTTGTAGTGATGTTGATTAGGATAAGGAATGATCGTATTTGGTTTTCCTATACGGCAATATAGTCGCATATATTGGAAGTAATAAAAAAAAATGGATGGGATATACGACTTAAAAATATCAGACAGTATATTAATTTTATATGTCTGAACATAAATAAATAATATTTGAAATATTATTCTGAAGGATTTGTGGATAGTAATGACGGATTTCTTATTTTCCTCCTATGTTTTTCTCCCTTCATTTGCATAAGCTAGGTATAATAAAACTAAAATATTTATGGGTTTCCTTTAGGCATTATAATAATATTTGCTAATATGAAGAGAGTTGCCCAATTATGAAATGCGTTGTCCAAGCTGTGGGCTTCATAAATAATATAACTAAGATTAGTTTATTATTTCAATTCGTGCCATTTAGTTGTTTTTATGAATGAAATATTGTTGATGCGTAAGGTGGATCACAAAGTGTGTTGGAACGAAATGTATATCTCCCCATTCTGTCTTTGGGTAATACTCGCCATTACAGGATTTTGGCTTCTTTTATTTGATATTACTAGATTTAGTACTTTTGGGCATAGTATAATTATAAAATTTAAAAACATGATATATATATATATATATATACAGAGTGCTGCGTAATAAAAAAAATAACATAAAAATATGGACATGTATAACATAAATTAATTTATTAACGCATTGCTAACCCTTCTTAAAAAATGCTACAGGAATTATAACACCTAGACTTTATGGGTAATTTGCATTATAGATTATTGAATTTCGCTTCAGCTTTCAAATAAATTATAAAATTTTAATTGAATCAGATCACTTCATTCAACTTTAATTACTAATAAATGAAATCACTTATACTAATATCGTTATATTTTTTTAATCAAAAGATTAAATCATAACTCCTATTTTGCATATTTTCAACATTTCAGTAAATTAATATCTAATTGGCATATTTCTAGGTTTATTTTTTAAAGTAAATTATTAGGAAAAAAAGATTTCCTATTGTCTAAGAATGAACCTGAAATAATCGATCAATTTGTATTATACAAGTTTTTGCCGTAGGAGTTAGATTATATTTTACTTTTTTAAAAAACGATAAATTAGTCTTTGTACATTAGATTAAAAAGTAAATTATTTTTTATTAAAAATACATTCGTTTCTATAGTGAAAAATTGCTTGTAATAATCAAGCAGTTACACATGCCGTATTATTTTTACCTTGTATTGACATACAATGAGCTATTTCTAACAATAGAAATAGATGAAATTTTTTTAAAAAAAATATCATATTACTTTTTGAGCTAATGTACATGAATAAATTTATTCTTTTTTAATAAATAGAGAGCAAAATACAATACCTTCCATAATATTTTTTACCTCAATTTCTTAAATCTTTTCAGCTTATTCTCTAGCGGACTTTTTCTACACGTTTGAAGATATTACTATTATTCACTCGGTTTGATTTTTTTAAAATTAATTTTCAAAATCATTTTTGAGCATAGCAGATCATTCTCTTCCCTAAAGAAAACGAGTGGGTGGGGTTACCTTATTTCCATTTGCCATGAGTTCTAAATTTGTTTTTTAGAGCTTCTAAACAAATTGGAAACTTGGGTTAGAAGATTGATCAAGAATGAGATAGAAAGGACAGAGAAATTGACTCAAGTTATTATGATGTCATTTTTAAATAATTGAAAACTATTTTTTTAATAATTTAGTTCAAAAAAGACTTAAAATTTTTATTTAAAATGCTAATTAAATATTATTTTGTTAATATCTATATCTATATTATGTATACTATCTTATAAAATTAGTTTTACGAATTAATCGAATATTAATTTAATTAAAAAATAATCAAAATTTCCCTCTTTTCATGAAGTAATAAATAATTTAAGTTATTTTTCTTATATTTTATATACATTTTGTGAAAATCAATTTATTATAGACTTGAACACAAGTCAATCCTAATTTATGTAGCCTTAACTTTACAAAATTGATCAAACTTATTTATTTTAATGTATTTTTTTAAACATGTTTGTTATACCCATATTGTGAGTGTATTAAAATGTACCAAGTAGTTAATGTTGACTCAACTTATGGATCAAAAGATGAGTTAATTTATTCATAATTAAAATTGAATTATGTAATTTGATTAAATTAAAGGTTGATGATGTGTTGAAGAATCGAGTTTAAGTTGACTGCTTTTATCATATCCTATGTTTGGTTTAATTTCGGCTATAAGAATTGTAACATGTAGATCTTATAAATTCCTATGTTTTGCTTAGTTTCAGGTATGGAAAGAAGGCATTATGACAGCAGGTAAAGAGAACACCACTAAAATAAAATGGCCATAAAGATGAAGATGAATCCACCATTCTCTCTTTGGTAATTCTTTTCTTTTTTTTCTCAACTCCCAACCATATATTTCCTTTATTCTGCTGTGAATGGTGATGAAAACCATCATCACTTGAAGCTTGATGATGATGGCTTCGGTGAGAACATTCTCCACTAATCCATCATCCATATCAACCTAAACAGATGATGATGGCTTCGAAATTCTAATGACATCCAACTTTTAATACCTCTACAATGAAAATCTAAGATAACATGCTTTGGTCAGTCATATGCAACTCAATCAACATTATCATTGAATCATAATTTAAATAATCATCATCTTTCCTCTAAAGACTTTCAGGCCAAATTCGTGGGGTCTTTTTTCTCGTTTTAAGTGGCTAGAGTTCAGTAGTAAAACAATACCATCCAATCTGTAGTAAATACCTTCTCAATTATAAACTTGGTTCATGTGCTCCAACCAATTTGTTCCAATGGCCTGTCTTCATGGTCCAAAATTGCAACTGAAAATGTAAAAACCTGCAGAACCAAATGCCCATTTAAGGCATCTCCTAAAAAATCTTCTGAAACTAGTTATTAGCTGTTCTATCCATTCAAAGTGGTTTAAGTTGAACAATTTTCACTTTTAGCTATTCTGTTCACTATAATTTCCCCCCGGATGTTCTGTCAAAACTGATATACTATAACCCACATGTTCAAAACTCTAGGAATTATTTATGGACAGACAAAAATTACTAAATAACAGATATCAATTATGAAGATTACCTGAACAGCTCAACAAGGCCAGACAAACCAATTCCTTTCTGTGGTTTCTAGGCATGATATATACCAATAATACCATTGTAAAAGTCTAAAGCAAACTCTTTATCTTTCTGTCCTACTCATTGAATTCATTTCAGCCGAGGTTTCTGGGTCACTGGTCACTTTGTTCTCCAACCGGCTGTCTAGAACTTCCAAAACATTATCTGGTGGGCATTTGTCAGCAGGATTTTTAGGTGATACTTGACAGAAGCATTCTGGCCAAGAATTTGTATAAAAAGATTCAGGTGGCACCCGCTTGTGAGGTCCACCGAAGTTTGTTTTAAGCATGACACGCCTAACAGCTTCTTCGAAACTGGCTGTCTGTCCATTCTCTCGATCAATGAATATTGGAGCAAGAGCTTTTCTGTCAGGTCTAATTGTGGTCCGAAAACCATAATAGAGGCGGTGGCCTAGTAGATTGTTGGCGAAGTTGCTAGGTCCATCATAAGTTGGCATAAAAATGTCAGAAAGAAGACAAACCATGTAATCAACAGCAGAGCCTAACAACCCCTGAGTGTTCGTAACCAGTTCCTCTGAAGAGTCTACAGAACTGTGATTCTCAAGGCGAGGGAAAAGATCCCGAAAAGGTTTCATAAAATGCTCTCCCCCAAATAATTCACCAGCTGCTAGGTATATCCTGGTAGAATTGTCAAATCCCATAGCACGCAAGATAAGACCAACCTGCAGTTTGAACAGTCAGTATTTATATATAAGAACCATCTCTCTCGCCACTCCCTGTGTAGAGGAATGATTAACAAGATATGCTACCTCTTCTGGAGTTAATGGGCATTTTCCAATAGCCCTTCTTTCTTTGTAGACAAGTCTTTTCTCTGCAAAATTTTCCTTCCTATACTTCTTCAATATACTTTGCTCTTCTGGGTTAAAAATATCAATGCACCTATAAAACCATTCAAGCCCATATCTAGTCAAAGTCTTCATGCATATCATGATATTTATTACATCCAAACATGTGTTATTATTCAATAAAACATGTATGCATCAAGTGGATTAAAATGGTGATAGTGGATATATAATTACTTCAAAATGGGTGTATTCACAGAATATTGCATTGTACCCCAACCAACACTTCATCCTTAGCATAAAATTTAACAGACTATACATGGTTATAGAACAAAAATCAAACTCACCTATTTTTAATGTGTTGAAATATGTGAAACCCATATATTTTGAGGATATATTTTAAAGTTATTTAGGTAGATAAATCTTAGAATAAATCATTTGAGATATTTTAGGAATATTTTATTTTATCTTTTAGTAGTTTATTAGAATAAGAGAATTATTTTCCTAATTAGGTTATGACTCTTTTCTCTATTTAAATTCAGTTATTTAGTTAATAAAAAACAGAACAGTTTTATTAAATGCTCTCTTGATAACTTTTATGGTATCAGAGCTAAGTTAAATCTCTAGTAGCATTATGGTTAAAACAACCTTCACTGGAGATAAGAGATCCAACAATCAAACAGAGAAAGAAAGTTTTACCGTTGAAACAACTAATGAAAATTATGAGGGCCAAAGTTCTCTAGAAGTATCTCCATTCTAAGGAACAATTAGAGCATCTACACAAGCTTTTTCAATTACCACAATTTTGAATGAATTCTTTTGTTCCTAACTCATCCAATAATCCTTCTTCCTCCTTTGCCCAATAAGGTACTGATTTTTCTATTTTTTTAAGTGTCAAGCCTTGTAAAACAAACACGTGAATTGTTGATTCTGGAGCTAGTGATCACATGACTAGTAGTCATTTTCTTTTTTCAACTTACACACCTTGTGCAGAAAACAAAAAAAATCAAAATAGCAGATGGGTCGTTCTCGGCAATAGCTGGGAAAGGCACTGTTAAAATTTCGCCTTCCTTGGTTTTACATGATGTTTTACATGTGCCAAATCTAGCTTGTAATCTCATATCGGTCAGTAAATTATCCCAGTCCTCGAATTGTCATGTTATATTTGACTCCTCTATGTGTAAATTTCAGGACATAGTCTCGGGTAGGATGATTGGCAATGCTAAAGAATCTAGTGGAATTTATTTTCTTGACGACGACCATTTAAGTCAACCAACAACTACTTTATGTTTAAATCTTGCTTCTAGTTTTGATAAGGTTATGATTTGGCATTATAGGCTTGACCATCCTAATTTTTACTATTAAAGATATTTGTTACCTGATCTATTTAAAAATAAAAATCTTTCTTCATATCACTGTGAATTTTGTGAATTGGCTAATCATCAGTTATTCTTCCCACCTCAAAAATATAAAGCTTCCAAACCTTTTTTGTTAATTCATAGTGATGTTTGGGAACCTTCAAGAGTCTCAACTTTTTTAGGAAAACGTACGTTTGTCACATTTATTGATTATCATACTCGCATTTGCTGGGTGTTTTTATTAAAAGATAAGTCTTAAGTTAAAAATGTGTTTCAGTTTTTTTATGCTATGATGAAAACACAATTTGGTGTGAGAATAGAAGTATTTCGGAGTGACAATGGTAGGGAATTTTTTAGTGACCAATTAGGTTTTTTCTTAACCAAACATGATATAGTCCACCAAAGCTCTTGTACAAATACACCACAACAAAATGGGGTTGCAGAAAGAAAAAACTGACATCTTTTGGAAGTGACTAGAGCCTTGATGTTCACTAGTCAGGTACCACATTATCTTTGGGGCAAAGCCTTATTAACGACTACATATCTTATTAATAGAATGCCTAGTAAAACTCTAAACTATAGAACTCCTTTCCGTCTCTTTAGAGATAACTTTCCTAACTCTAATTGATCACAGATTTATCCCTCTGAGTTTTTGGGTGTAGTATTTTTGTTCATCTTCACAACCAAGGCAAACTAGATCCCAGAGCAAAAAAAATACGTCTTTGTTGGCTATGCTTCTAATAAAAAGGATTACAAATATTATGATCCAATTGATAGGAAGATTATTGTTACCATGGATGTCATATTTGTTGTTACTCAAGAAGAAATCAAGAAAGTGGAATCAACCATATTCTTCACCAAGAATCCAACCTGCAAGATCTTGTCAAAAATCTAGGTAAAGCTCATAATCCAACCAATGAATTTTCTAATTTAAATTTTTCAATTGCTAAAAGAAAAGGTGTTAGAAATGTTGTCAAACATCCCACGTCTAGCTTTGTGTCCTATAAAGCCTTGTCTTCAACATTGTTAGCCTTTGTTTTGTCTCGATACTGTGAAAATATCCAAAAATGTGAAAGATTCTTTACAAATTCCTGAGTGGGAGGAGTCTATTTTAGAGGAGATGCTCGCTCTTGAAAAAACAAGTACAAGGGAAATAGTGGAATTACCTGTAGGGAAAAAAACTATCAGCTGTAAATAGGTGTTGACAACCAAATTCAAACCGGATGGATCTTAGATAAATACTAAGCCCAGTTGGTGGCTAAAGGGTACACTCAAACATACGGGAAAGATTATCTTAAAACATTTGCTCCAGTAGCCAAATTAAATTCTATTAGAGTTCTTTTATCAATTGCTGTTAATCTTGATTGGTCCTTACAGCAGCTAGATGTGAAGAATGCTTTCCTAAATGAGAAACGTGAAGAAGAAGTTTACATGGATCCTCCTCCAGGTTTTGAAGAAAAATTTGGAACTCGAGTATGTAAGCTCAGGAAATCTTTGTATGGTCTAAAGCAGTCTCCTCGAGCTTGGTTTGAACGGTTCACTCAAGTTGTTAAAAAATAAGGTTACTCACAAGGGCAAGCTGATCAGACAATGTTCTATCGACACTCACAAAGAGGTAGAATAGCAATTATTATAGTTTATGTCGATGATATCATTCTTACAGGAGATGATGTGGATGAAATAAGGCGTCTCAAGGAGCATCTAGCATTGCAGTTTGAGATCAAAGACTTGGGTCCTTTGAAATACTTTCTTGGAATGGAAGTTGCTCGATCAAAGAAAGGTCTTGTGGTCTTTCAGAAAAAATATGTGATTGATCTTTTAAAAGAGGCTGGGATGTGTGGTTGCTGCCCAACTAACACACCAATTGATCCAAATGTAAAATTCGAAAATAAAGAAGGTCGATTAGTTGATAAAGGGCAGTACCAAAGATTAGTCGATAAGTTAATTTACTTATCACATACAAGGCCAAACATTGCTTTTGCAGTGAGCTTAGTGAGTCAATTTATGCACTCCCTAATGGAGGAACATGAAGAAGCAGTGTTTCGGATTCTGAGATACTTGAAGAGTTCACCTAGAAATGCCTGAAAAGAATTATGGAAGAGCTAAGGAAACCAATAAATTCACCAATGAAGTTGTACTGTGATGCAAAGCTGCCATTAGTATTGCTCACAACCTAGTCCAGTGTGACAGAACTAAACATGCTGAGATTAATAGACACTTTATCAAGGAGAAGATTGAAGGAGGCCAAGTGTGCATGCTGTTTGTTCCTTTAAAACAACAGATTGCTGACATGCTCACCAAAGAGCTCTCTAAGACAAGCTTTGATTTTCTTGTAAGCAAGTTGGGCATGATCGATATATATGCACCAACTGGAGGGAGGGTGTTGAAATATGTGAAATCCATATATTTTGGGGATATATTTTAAAGTTATTTAGGTAGGTAAATCTTAGAATAAATCATTTGAGATATTCTAGGAATATTTTATTTTATCTTTTAGTAGTTTATTAGAATAAGGGAATTATTTTCCCAATTAGGTTATGACTCTTTTTCTCTATTTAAATCCAGTTGTTTAGTTAATAAAAGACAGAACAGTTCTATTAAATGCTCTCTTGAAAACTCTCATAATGCACTAATAATGATTTCAAACAATGATATGTAGATGCACACTGACCTTGCATGCACTGTATAAGGAGATGAAAGATCTTATATTTCTTAATGTTACAGCTAAGGCTATTCAGGCACAAAGCCCAAGCAAAATGAATCCATGCATAGCCTAGACAACCTATGGCAACTGTGAATAAATTAACATGGATATAAAATGATAAGAAAAAGAACATACCCAGCAAATGCCAGCATATCCATTTCAAAACGAAGATGTATCGACATGAAATGGCCCTGTGCCCGGAGTTTATCAACTATTGACTCACTTAACTGCATAATATTTGGCTTGAACCTCAAAGCGTGATAGTTAACTCTACACCTCAACCGTTGATACTCAGGATTGTCAATTTCTTCAGCAAGACGATGTGAAAAGGGAGTCAGATAAATAGCACCATGTTCTTGCATTTTCTTGAGAGCAACTGCTGTATACCACTCGATAGGAGCATCCCTCGGGGGGCGAAGCTAAATGAATAGACAAAGAAGCAAGAGCAGAGAAAAGACATAAGTTTCAACAACTTCTACAAAACTTAAAAATTATTTGCCTAACTGATTATTATAATCGATGGCTCCAATATTTCACACCTGATACCCTTTTATCTTCTTGGTTTTGCCATTTTTTCGGATTTCAGGTATGCTTTCCACAATTTGTACATCATACTTCAATGTTTGGATAAAATGCTCAACATCATAGATACCTTGGAAACCACTGGAGAGAAAAGATGGTATCGTTACATTTTAATTGCAAACGATCCACAAGTACAATGGCATATTGCTTCAATAAAGAGCTGGAAAACACATTCCATGTGATGTGTGTATATATTCCTAATTTTTTTGTTAGGAAGGTTAACAATTAATACTCAGCAACCATATAAATTAAAACATAAAAATGACTGCAGAAAATAATTGTAAACTCACAAAAGATCTCTGCATTAATGGTGGTTTAAGTTTCATGGAGAAGAAACGGAAGAAAAAAAGTCTAGAAATGAAATTGATTAAATAACTAGTTCAAAAACATCAGTTGCTGAAAATTTCTGATATGTTAGAGAACAGAAACGATGGCCTAAGCAAATCATATATTAATCATCACTCTATTCAATCACATTGCAGTATAAAAAGCTTCTCAAAGATAAAGCAGATATACCTAACCAAAAACTACAGAAAATAATGTAGAAAGTGATTCGAGTTCATGAGAGATCTTCCAAACTGCTAGTGGTTCCCTTCCTAATAATCCTTGGATTTCTTAGTTTAGGAGCCAGTTCACCAAACAAACTAAGAATGATAAATGCAAAAAAAATCTGAGTAACTTCCCTTAAGTTACAGGTAACTTGAACCATAATAAATTGAAATGAAGATGACTCAAGTTGACCAATCAAATTAACACAAATTTGCCATAACCATAGCAAGTTCAATTAGAAGAGTAGCAGAGAGAGGAAGCCACCTATTCCTCAGTGAACAAATTAGAAAAGATAAAGCCATGCAGCAAGAGAACACATTAATCTTCACAAATGCAGATGAAAATATTGCAAACAATCATAAATTTTAATAATCTTCTGTTAGCCTCTCTAAGATGCCAAATCCAAGAAATCAGAATTTCACTTCCTATGGCTTCCAAAAAGGAAAATGCCTATAATTGACAAGCCATTAAGTTTTTGCACTGTTTAAATAAATGTTTAAATTCTATCTGAAAATTTTCAATCTAAAATCTGTGTCCATACTCATCACGTACACTGCTTCTGTTATAGAAGTACCCAGTTAATTTCAAATAAATTGAAAAAAAAAAAAAAAGGGAAGAAGGAAACGACGAGACAAGATTACCTTTCATCATGCCAAAAGGAGTTTGCATCCAGCTCAGGCAGTACAAGTGTGGCATTCATAATTCGTGCGGCAAGAACTGCATTACAGATCTAGAACACCAAAAGAAGCAAACTTAATATTTTATTTAAAATTTATAAACCACGGAAGCAATATCAACACAATCTAACTCTATTTTAAACTTTTAAGCCTTTTTACACCAAGAATCTAAAACAAAACATAACCATAAAAACTCAAGCTGGCTTGCACCCATTTGATTTCCATGGAAAAACAGAGTATGATAGAGTAGAATTTACAGCAAAAAGGTTAAGACAAACCGCGCTGCGTTGTTGGTTCAGACCGCCATTGCAACGGACTCGAAGATAACCATTAGTTTCCCTTGGAGGAGCTGCCAGAATATAGCAATAAGAATTCTAAGGAACTTACATTTTTACATAAAATCAATTCAAACATAATTTTTTTTCTTTGGGAAAGTTATGAGTAGTTACGGGGCCAGTCAGATCGTGGAGCAGATGAAGGCCTCCATCCAGTAGACTTGGCACTTTCCCAAAGTTCTTCTGCATTGATCTGAATAAACATTTCAGAAAAAAGAAAAAAGAATGATCAAAGGTTAGAGTGATTGACATGGATGACCAGCCATTAAAAGTGGAAAAGGGCGAGAATAAATCCTATTCACTGGTTTAGCTCCCACAGGTATATAGTATGAAATAATACAACAACCAGTCTCAAGCATCTGACTACAGAGGAACTGTTTTATTACGATTATCTCAAACCATTTCCTATAAAGATAACAAAAACCTATCAACAAATATTGTTAAGGGAAGCGGAATCATGCATAAAAACACCTAAAGTCTCTGAAAACTAGCTAATGATCCTCTTGGACTTAATCCGCATGATCCTAGCAAATTAGCATAAAACCAAACCAATGCAATAAATAAAACATTTCCACTTTGATGATTTTTCATGCAAGTAAATAGGTCAATTTATGAGGTACATTACAAACGCCAAATGAAGTACCGACCAAATGAGATGGTTTGCAGACGCATCAAACAAGAGATTCCCCTAAGGCTTCTATTGAGCGTGAGTATTACCATAGACTAACTCAGACAACAAACTTAGCTACCCATTACAACAAACTAACAACATTTATGCCTTATTAAGTTTCAACAATCTGATAACAGAAGCAATCCGCAAATTCGTTTAATACTGAAAATTTAATCACAAAGCCAGGGATCAAAATCAAGACGATCAGATCCTAACTCTTTACAAGAACCACTAACCTCGGAAGGCTCTAGAGATCCGCGATTTCCGCCAATTGTAGCCGAAAACAAAAGCGAGAGCGTGCAGATCAAAAGCACCACAACGGCAATCGTTAGTTTGGCGTAAATTCCCTTTGCTCCTCCTCCTCCAGCTCCTTGCTTCCCATGCTGCCTATGCAGCCCCGACCTAAGCAACAAAATAGAAAGAATAAGTTAAAAAATGGCAGTCTGGTTCAACGGAAAACCGAAATTTTTAACGGAAAAACGAATCAACTAGTTAGTTTGTAAACCTCCGCATAATTACAAAGACAGAAAAAGCAATGTATTATTCCCAGATCTGATGTTTTTACAAATTTCCTTCTTTCTGGTTGTCGGTTTTACTTGCCGCGCTGTAAAACCTTGAAATTAGTCAAAGTAATGGTTAAAATATGATATAGCTCCCTGTCCTCTTTGTACATTTGTAATTTAGTCTTACTACTTTTATTTTAACTAATTTTATCCTTCTACTTTTTGATCTAAAAGTACAAGTTCAATTATTAAAATTAATCTATTAAATTTAGACTTATTACAACGTCCTTTTTTTGTTATATGACTACCAAGTGAGTATTTTTCATTTTAAAAATATCAAATCAAAAAATTTAATAGAAGAATATTAACGGTGTTAACAATTAAACCTATAAAAAAAAGAGTAAAGAACTAAATTCTTATAAATAAAAGTAAAAAGACTATATTTCGAATATACAAAGAGTACAAAGACTTAATACATATTTTAACTCAAAATAGATAAATAAATAAGAAATAAAGCATATAAATAAATAAGAAATAAAGCATCATTTAGTTCGTGAACTTGTCAACTTTTGAGAAAAATATAACGTCGGTAATGACAATATATCGCAAAGAAAAGAAAAATAAAAAATTAAAGAACACACAGATTTTACGTGGAAACCCTTTCGGGGAAAAAACCACGGGCAGAGGAGAAGAAAATTCACTATGTCGAATTCGAATAATTACAAGAGGAATAGACTATGTCAAATTATAGGCTTGTAAAACCATATTCTAATAGGAGTGTAGTAAGATTGAAACACCTTATTCTAATCAATATCAAATAGACAGAGTTTAATAAAGTTTAAAAAATCAAATAAAATAAAAGAAATGTAGTTCTATATGGATTCTTTTTTTTTTTACCATTGTATTTTATTTAGATAAGGATTCGGGTCACTTAATTCTAACAATCTCCACCTTGACACGAATTCTCAATAAACAAGTTCTTCATCGCAAACTCTCAACGGACAAGTTCCCCACCTCTTCCATAAAACCCCTTAAGGGTTTAACTTCAACAATGAACACCAACCAAGTCTAAACAATGCTCAAACTTGGTTATAGGAAGTGACTTAGTCATCATATCTGCACGATTTTCATGAGTACTAATTTTGCTCACAACAATATCACCACGAGCAATAATATCACGAACAAAATGATACTGAACATCAATGTGTTTTGTTCTCTCATGAAACATTTGATCTTTTGTAAGGAAGATGGCACTCTGACTGTCACAAAATATTGTGCTAATTTGAAGGTCTTCATTGAGCTCACTAAAGAGTCCCTTCAACCAAATAGCTTCTTTACAAGCCTCAGTAATCGCCATGTACTCAACTTCAGTGGTAGACAAAGCGACTGTAGTTTGCAAAGTAGCTTTCCAACTGATTGCACAACCTCCGATTGTAAAGACATAACCAGTGAGAAATCTTCTTCTATCAAGGTCTCCAGCAAAATCAGCATCAACATATCTAATGACCCCATCTCTAGTTCTTCCAAACTGTAAGCAAACATCAGTAGTACCTCGTAAGTATCTTAAAATCCACTGAACTGCTTTCCAATGTTCTTTACCGGGATTTGCCATGTATCTCGCTAATCTGACCGATCGCATATGATAAATCTGGACGTGAACAAACCATAGCATACATGAGAGATCCCACTGCACTAGAGTATGGAACATGTGACATATAATCAATCTCATCATCTGATTGTGGAGACAAAGCCGATGAAAGTCTGAAGTGGGCTGCTAAAGGAGTACTAACAGGCTTAGCACTCTACATATTGAACTTACAAAGAACTTTCTCAATATACCCCTTCTGACTTAGGTACAATTTACTTGCTTTTTTATCTCTGGGAATCTCCATACCAAGTATCTTCTTTGCTAGTCCCAAATCTTTCATCTCAAATTCTTCACTTAGTTGGGTTTTGACCTTTCTTATCTCTCCTTTATCTTTTGCTGCTATCAACATGTCATCAACATAAAGAAGTAGATACACAAAAGAACCATCACCGTTTTTCTTAAAGTAAACACAGCTGTAAAAACTACTTTTTTTTTAAAATCATGAGAAATCATAAAGGAATCAAACCTCTTGCACCACTGTCTTGGTGACTATTTCAAACCGTAAAGGGACTTTTTCAGCAAGCAAACATAGCCCTATTTTTCTGAGACTCTAAAACCCTCTGG
This sequence comes from Gossypium bickii, assembly GCA_025503065.1. Classification (NCBI taxonomy): domain Eukaryota; kingdom Viridiplantae; phylum Streptophyta; class Magnoliopsida; order Malvales; family Malvaceae; genus Gossypium; species Gossypium bickii. The sequence continues at coordinate 56,164,920 of CP106713.1, read as the reverse complement.
TTGTTGCATGTAAATATCTTCCTCAAGTTCTCCATGCAAAAATGCAATTTTTACATCTAACTGCTCAAGCTCTAAATCATGCATGGCCACAATACCAAGCAAAACTCGAATCGAACTATGCTTCATAACTGGGGAGAACACATCTGTAAAGTCCACTCCTGGAATTTGACTGTAACCCTTTACAACAAGCCTTGCTTTATATCTGGGTTCTTCAACTCCTGGAGTCCTTTCTTTCTTTTTAAACACCCATTTACAGCGAACGCCTTTTTACCTATAGGAAGTTTCACAAGATCCTATGTTCTGTTTTTGTGGAGTGATTCCATCTTCACTTGTATAGCAAACATCCACTTTTCTAGTCTTCACAGCTAACCGCCTTAAAATAATTAGACGACTCTTGGTTTGCATCTATATCTTCGGCCACATTTAAAGCATAAGCAACTAGATCAGCCTCGGCATACTTTTTTGGATGTTTAATTTCTCTTCTAGTTCTGTTTTTGGCGATAGAGTATTATGGTGAAGAAGCAACTCTATTCTCAATTTTTGTACTGGCTTAAGGAGTCGACTCTGTATTAATTGATGCTCCACCTGCTTTTGATTTTCTTTATTGGAAGAGTCTTTAAGAGATAAGTTAGGTAGCATAGCAGTTTCATCAAAAACATCTCTTCTAATCACAACTTTTCTATTTTCAGGACATCATAACTTATACCCTTTTACACCAGCTTTATAACCAAGAAAAACACATTTAATGGATCTCGGTTCCAATTTTCCATTATCAAGATGAGCATATGCAGGACACCCAAAAATCTTTAAATCAGAATAATTAGCAGGATTACCAGACCATACCTCTTGTGGAGTCTTTTTCTCAATGGCAATGGATGGAGATCGGTTGATAAAAAAACATGCAGTAGAGGCTGTTTCGGCCCAAAATGACTTTGGTAAGTTGGCATTTAACAACATACATCGAACCTTCTTCATGATCGTTCTGTTCATTCGTTCTGCAACGCCGTTTTGCTGTGGAGTATGACGAACTATCAAGTGTCTCACGATCCCTTTTGACTTGCACAGTTTATTAAACTCACCAGAACAAAACTCTAAGCCATTGTCTGTGCGGAGGTATTTTATTTATTTTCCCGTCTGTTTTTCAATCATAGTTTTCCAAGACTTAAATGCTGAAAACACATAGCTTTTCTGCTTCAGGAAGAATGCTCAAAATTTTCTGGAAAAATCATCAATAAAAGTTAGCATATAATTAGCTCCACCTTTTGAAAACATTCTTGATAGCACCCACAAATCAGAATGAATATACTCTAACGTTCCCTTCGTGTTATGGATTCCTCTGGTGAAACGAACTCTCTTTTGCTTCCCAAAAACGCAGTGCTCACAGAACTTCAGTTTGCAAATTTCTTACCCATCAAGAAGTCATCTTTTGCTCAATTCTGCCATCCCATTCTCATTCATATGCCTTAGACGCATTTGCCAAAGTTTAGTAATATCATCATCTGACAAGGAAGAGGAAGCGACAGCTGCATCACCAATAACAGTAGAGCCCTACAAAACATATAACTTGGTAATCTTTCTCTGCCCTTTCATCACAACGAGGGAACCTTTGGAAATTTTCAAAATCCCACTTTCAGTTGTGTATTTGTACCCTTTTGAATCAAGAGTACTTAACGAAATTAAATTTCTTTTCAATTATAGAACATGTCGTACGTTACTAGGTATTCTAACAACTCCACCAAAAATCTTAACTTTAATTGTTCCAACACTTACGATTTTACACGAAGCATTATTTCCTATCAAAACAACACCTTCAGACACTGTTTCGTAATTTGTAAACCAATCCCGATTGGGACTCATGTGGAAGGTGCAACCCGAATCAATGATCCACTCATCACTCACTTTAGAATTGTTGATAGAAGCAACTAGAAGTTCACCATCGTTGTAGTCTTCTACAACATCAGCTTCACCAAAATTTTCTGGTTGTTTTCCCTTTTGATTCGTAGCCTCCCTTTTGATCTTATTTTGTAGTTTATAGCACTCAAGTTTAATGTGCCCTTTCTTCTTATAGAAGTTACAAGTTTTACCTTTACTTGAAGACTTCGATCTACCCTTAGATTTATCGCGAGGATTCCATTCCTGTGTCCTTCCACGATCATCATCAGCATTCCGATCTTGTCTTTCATGAACAATGAGACCCTTTCCCTGAGAGTTAGTTTTAACCACAAGATGCTTCATCTTATCATACGAGGTCAAAGAATCATAAACCTCATCAACTGTGAAAGACTCGCAACTATATAAAATTGTGTCTCTAAAGGTTGAATAAGACGGGGGCAATGAACAAAATAGAATCAACCCTAGATCTTCCTTCTCATACTGAACCTCCATGGCCTCCAAGTTTGAGAGAATTTCTTTAAACACTGTTAAGTGTTCGTGCACAGATGCACTTTCCTCCAAACGATGAGCATAAAGACGTTGCTTTATATGTAACTTACTAGTTAGAGTTTTCGACATACATATTTGTTCTAGCCTCTTCCATAATGCAGCGGCGGTCTTCTCCTTCATTACATACTGCAAAATTTCGTTAGACAAATGCAGATGTAACTGTGTTAATGCCTTTCGATCCTTGCGCTTCTTCTCTTCCTCCATCAATGTCAAAGGCATCTTATCTACCCCTAGCAGGGCTTCCTCTAAATCCATCTGTACAAGAACTGCCTGCAGCTTTATTTGCCAAAACGCGAATCTAGTGTTGCGATCCAACAGCGGAATTTCATACTTTAAGGACGTTATTACCATGATCGAGATGAAAAACCCGGAAGCTCTGTTACCAATTTGAGAAAAATATAACGTCGGTAATGAGAATACATTGCAAAGAAAAGAGGAATAAAAAAAAATTAAAGAACACACAGATTTTACGTGGAAACCCTTTCGGGAAAAAAACCACGGGCAGAGGAGAAGAAAATTCACTATGTCGAATTCGAATAATTACAAGAAGAATAGACTATGTCTATTTATAGGCTTATAAAATCATATTCTAATAGAAGTGTAGTAAGATTGAAACACCTTATTCTAATCAATATCAAATAGAAATGAAAGAAGTGTAGTTCTATAGGGATTCTTCTTTTATTTTATTTTACCATACTTAATTCTAACAACTTTTCCTAACTTAGTTCCTGAATTTTGTTTTTTCACATTAATCTTAAAACTTAGACAAAAATTTTCAAGTTTAAAGAGTAAATGGTGCCTTTTCCCAAAAAATTAAAAATAAAAATAAAAAGGTTTAATTCTAAATTTCATCTCTCTATGTTAAAGAAAGTTGAGATATTCATCATTATCCTTTAATTTGTCAAAATTTAATCTATACTTTATGAAAATTGAGAAATTAATCCAATTATTAGTAAATACATAAATTTGAAGAGTTTATTTTTGCCATACAAATTGCAAAACTATTATCAACTCTTTACATATAAAATTTATGAAGAGTTAATTTTCAAGTCATCGATCTATCATGAAATTATCTAATTTGATCAACTTCTTAATTTTTGTAAAAACAAATTCCGACAAATTAAAACAGAGGAATAATTTCAAAGTTTCTGTAAAAAAAAGTACGAAATTAGAATTAAACCTTAAAAAAAAAATAGAAAATAATAATAATGAGTGAAAACTGGGGTGTAGTTTGGAGAAGGGAAGGAAATGAACGATGGGATTAGGCGGTTGTGTTGAGTAATTGGAACTGTTTCTTGGACTGGGCCTCCATTAATGGCAGAGTAGCCCATGCCCAACACAAACAAAACCCTCCTCTTTCTCCACCAGCAGCAGAGTAGCTTCGAAGAACACAGCAATGGCGAACTCTTTCAGGACCCTCTCCAAAACCCTCACCCGCTCATTCTCCACCAAATCATCCCACCACAACCACCACCAGAAAACCCACAAATATTTAGATCCCAACTCCTTCTTGGGCAGCTGGAAGACCCCCAACGACCCCAAAGATGCCGAGAAGAAACTCGCCCTGTTGCGACGAGACTACGCCAAGCAAGTAAAAAATGTACGCAAGGAGTACATCCACGAGATGGAGTTGTTGCGTCTTGAGAAGCTCAGAAAAGAAGAGGCTAGGAAAGAGGCTATACGAGTTGCTAATGAGGAGCGTAAAAGGCTTAAGGCTGAGGCTGCTAAGGTTAGAGCTCAAGAGCGTATGGTTGCTGAAGAAGAGTTTCGACAGACCCTGGTAATCTTTTACCACTCATACTTTGTTTCTTGAATTTTATGATGAATTTCAGTTATAAAATTAAGAAAATTGGAAATTGGGATTGGTAGGTTTGTTTAAGTGAAACACCAAATTCAAAACCCTAATTTCCTTTGCCTATCTTTCGATTATGTTAGTTTATATATAAAATAAAGTTAATGTTCAGTTAAGAAATTAAATTTTATTGTTATCTTTATTCGTTAGTTTAAGTTGAGTAGGAGAATCTCCCAAGCCTATCCTTTTGTTCCATTGAATCGACTAACTAAATTTATACTGGCATTTACACTTTGACTGTATGCATATCCTATATCATAATAGTTGTTATTCTCTTGAATGCCTTGGTGGATATGGTTGATTCTCATTCTACCATGGCTAGGTGATATGGTAATTACGGTTGATCTCAGTCAACATGATGATGTTTGAGGATAATACTTCTGCTTACTACTAACATTATTGAGTTTGAAGTTGAGCATGGGAATTGAGCCAATCTCAAGCAGCTTGATTTTTTTTGATCTTATTGATTTTGTATCAAGCTCAAGTTTCTTTCAGGCTTGAGCTCAACTCGGCCTGGTTAAGCCCCTAGCCTTACCTTATGTCTATGGCCTTGTTTCTACTTCTCAATTTGAAAATGAAGTTACTTGATCCTTCAATTCTTGGTCTTTATCATTCGGTCAAGGTTCTATTTCCATGAATGCAGTTGAAAGAAAGAGCAGAAAAGTTTGAAAATTGGAGAATGAAACAAACGCTACATGAGAATAAGAAGAAAGAGGCGAAAGATCTAGTGCGTAGAAGAAGTTCCATGTGGATTGAAGAAAAGGAATTGGAGAGTAAGATCTTTAGTGCCATTGTTTTTTAACTGATTTTTCCTTTAAATTCGAAGAACATAAAATAAGGATTTTATGTGAATCTAGTGACTAATGGAAATGTTTGTGTACTGTTTGTTTCTCTGTTAAAACCCTGCATCAATGTGGTTTGTTGGTAACAGCTTCATTGAAGATTAATAGTAAGTTTTGGACTATTATTCAAGCATACATATATATACTTTATTGGCTGAATGCTATTCAACTGTTCAAGTGAATCAGCTTGTTTCTCACTCTTGCCTTTATTGCCTTTATCCTACTCTTTTCTTCTACAAACAGACCACACTGTTGGTCTCTAAACCTTCTGAGCTAACAATGTAATCCGCTGGTTGCTTTAACCCTTTTTCAAGCTATGCTTTTGGAACTTGAGATGAGTGTTGGATATATGCTTGATACAGCTATGCTCAACTTCTTTAAGCTTTTCTATATATGTATATACATATATTGGAACTTTATATACAATCAATCTGGGCAAGTATGTTATGGGATGTGGAAGAGACTTGAAGATTCTATACGAGACCTGTTAAATACGAGCCTGCCTGACAGAGTTTGCAGAAATGATGATGCTTCAGTCGATTAGCTTTTTGAGTTTTGCAAACAAAACGTTATGCAAGTTGGATCTCATAGAGCTTGAAAACCAATTTCCCTCTGACAATGAAGAAGAAAGTCCAATTAATGCGGTTCTTTGGTCTTCCGTGTCTCCTGATTACTGAACAGTGCCTTAAAGAAAATCAGTAGCCCCCAATGGATCTCAACAGGAGAAACTAACAAAGACCATTGTTCTCAATCTAATCTCCCATGTACCATCAACTCATACAATAGCCCTAATAGTGTTTGAAGTTTCAAGCGTAAAAAAACATATTGATTTGAAGCTTTGAAACTGGTACAAATGGAAAATTCCAGGGTTGAGAGTTGGAAGACAAAACAGAGCGAATCTAGCATATGAACAATTCTGGAACAAACGACATCGTAGAATCTCATGGCATATGAACAATTAAAAGGCCAACCTTACCTTGTTCACTTAATTTTACAAAAGGGTGAGGGAATTGGAAGAACTGACAGAAGAATAAGATGTAAAATTATGGGACAGACTACTTCCAATCCTTTTTTTCTTCTTTTTTTTTTTCTCCTGAAAAAGACTAGCATTACTGTGAAAATAAAGTCCCAACAATACTATCAAAATTCAATTATCATTTACATCCTTTTCTTAAAGACACAAAAAGAGAAAAAATGAATTGTGATTCCTATGCCTGCTACCAGCCTGCCAAAATCACTACGGAGCAAGTTTTTTACTGGCTCTTTGGTTTTTGAATCTTAACGTAAGGGAAAAATCCCAAGAAGTGAACAACTTTTGGGTCCCATTCTCGCTGCTGAGCACGACAAAACATCAGAAATGTGTTGGCGAAATATGAATTGAAGCCCATCAAGACATGCCAAAGCGCATGACCCTGAGGGTTGAAGTGCCAACCAGATATCTCCTTGCAGAACAACCTGTCGGCAAGCCAACAAATACTCCCCAGGAATAATGTTGCTACATATAACTTTGCTAGTCGCTTTGCAGAGGCATCTTCAGTGTAGATGTAGTATTTGTACATGCGAGGGATGCAGAGAAGGCAGAGAATGACATAATGCACCTTGAAGCCAATTCCAAAGCGTAAGAGAGCATGGACTATTGCAAATCCAACTCCATAAAGGAATAGGAAAGTAGGCATTGTGCTTCGATAGTGCCAATCTGGTGAGTAGAGGATGTAAAAGTATAGAAGCATTTCCCATACCATCGGTGTTTCATCACCTTGCTGTTGCCTGAAAATAAATTAAAAGAATTTCACTTCAAAACCAACTTGGCAAATACATAACCGCTTTAAATTTTACAAGTCTTCAAAATAGGAGAAATGAATGTTTTCTCGAGTATATTTCCCATGGGTGCCTACTTTCCCTCTAGAGTAAAAGATAAAAGGTTTTCCATCAAAAAGGGATGACACCAGAAACAGTAATGATTTATCAAACAAACCCTCAGTTTTTATTCATTATTTCTGCGAAGCCAAAAAAAAAGGTGGAAATGAAAATAAGCTATTCAATTGTAGACAGAATTGCATTGTGCAGATACATTTACCAGCCTAGCTACTACAATCAAGCAGCCCCCAGTGAACTTCAAAAGACAACAATATAATTAGCATATAGGATCTGCAGATCCAATGCCCCATAAAAGGAGTCCCTCCATTCTATCTATGATTACAAGCAATGAAAAGTTTAACATTCAGGTTATCAACAACGTCAAATGCCTTTTGCATCACATCAAACTAATAAAAGTACTGCAGCGCCTTTTCTTTATCTTAGTGTTTCATTGTTCGTATTCTGGAGGGAAACAGAGACACACACATTAACATGGAGCTAGGTGTAAGCCTTTATGGGAAAAAGATGAAAATAAAAACTATAAAATCTACTTTTCAAGTAATAGATTTAAAACACAATGAAGGGTATGAGTTAGTACGATCTAGTAAAAAACAACCTGATGAAATAAAGGACTAAAAGCCCAAATACACTAGTGAAACATATGAAAGGATGTAAAAGGCAGAAATATAGAAGGGATCAGAAATTGAAATATTGCCTTTTGAAGCCTTTCAAATTTCCCGTCACCTTCAGCACCAAAAAGGAAAGGAAAAGATGGAAACATAGGCATTGGTCCAATACATCTTGGAAAGATGTGCTCAAGGAACCCCAGAGCAAAGGGAGCCATTCACAGAAGTGCAGACAAGTAAAAAAAAAAAAAAAAAAAAAAGAGCTTTAGGCATAACATCATTTTCTTATTCGTCCAATGAAGCTTTTGAACCTAAGACATTAATCAAACATTACTTCTGCCAAAGAGTACTTTATTCAAGTTTGCCAACAGGTGGATGTCCATTTCCGGTGGTAAGAATAAAAATTAAAACTTGGGCTTAACTGTAGTATTTGCTACTTATGGAGTCAGACTACCACACAAGTAGGTAGCGAACTCCTGGAACCAATCAAACAAGGAGAAAAATGCTCTTCCAATCTGACATATAAAAACAATATTTACTAACATTAGATCTCTTTTGGTAAGACATTCACCTAATACCTGAAGAATTTTGAGGGAACAGAAATGCAAATGTAAGAGTTGAAAAGAATACTTACATATGTTGCAGTGTGGCATGGTATAGCATGCTTCCAATGGCAAGTATCATGTTAGATACGTGAAGGACACTAAATCTCTTCTCAAATCGTTGTCTTAACGCATTTATAAGGCCGATGAGTGCCAAAAGAATACATGGGACATTGGATATTGTGTTGAAAAACTCTGCTATGTAAGATGAGTAAACATAGTTTTTCTCACACCACTCAGCAGCTGTGACAGGACCCCAGAAGCTAGACAATCCACCTTCCATTCTAAACTGAACACGCCAAAGGTGTATAATTCTTCAACTGAGACACCTTTTGCTATAATTTCATAAATGTCATAGATGCTGCAATTTATGTCCATAAGAGTTGCGATTGTATGGTCAATAAAGCATGGCAAACAATTAAACAACACGTCAAACTAGCACGTGTACACCAATTCAGAAACATACTTGGCCAAATTAAAAAGGGCCACAGGGCATAGCATAAAGGGAAAATCAGAATAGAAGAGGAACAAGAATTGACATTTTAGCATTAGTTCATAAAGTGTTCTCACAGAAGTCTCAATATAAGGTAAATTCATTTTTGACATCAGCTTCCGCAGAACTCCACGTTAAGGAACTTAAAAACCTTTTACGCTAGCTGTATTAGGATTCCTGCATCCATCTGATGCAATTTTACATTATTCTTTCCTTTAAAACCATTTTCAACCTATTCAACGGCAATCTGTTCTGTTTTCAGAACACCAAAACAGACTAGGCATCTAAAGACAGGTATAGATCTAGAGAATAAGTCAAGAACAGAAACCCACAATTACTACCTAGAATGCATGCAACACCTGCTTGCCACATTGTGAGTTTCAGTAAGAAACTTTTTTTAACTCAGTTTCTAGCTTATCCGTCTATATTTAGTTCCACTCATCTCTGTGCAGCAAATGACAACTATATACTCCAAAACAGATCTCTATACAAAAAAAGGAACTCAAAGTAACTGCTTACTTGACGCAGGAGCTTTTTATTCCAGTAATATTTATTAATTATTAGACATTTTGTGGATGACTAGGTCTAGGATTATAAGATATTTTTAGAGTTCAAATCTAGGGCTAGGATAAAAACTTCATTTGCAAGAAAGCCTAGTAAAAATAAATCAAAAGCTTTACAGCCAACATCATTAATATTGTTCTCTATACAAAATATGAACTAAAAGTAAGTGCTTATTTGACGCCAGAGCTTTAAATTTTTTCATTTATTTCAGTAATATTTATTAATTATTAGACAATATTGCAAATCACTAGGGCTACGATTATTAGTTCTTTAGCGTTTAAATCTAGGGCTAGCCAGGATTAAAAGTTTATTTGCAAGAAAGTCTAATATTAGTATAAATAAACCGTAAGCTTTACAGCAACAATATTGTTATTGTTCTTATTATTTTCGTTGTATTAATAGAGAAATAGTAGAGGTTCTTTTATAAACATAAGTTTTCTAGAGTTCCAACTTACTCGTTTATTCAACCTAATTCTATTGATTTATTTTTGTTTTTCCCTAAACCACATCATTATTTTCATATTCCTCAACACAAACTTGAAAACCATTCTACTTCTGGTCCTTCTTGCCATTGTCATCTAAAGAAATAGTAATATCATGCTGCAGAAAGCTACATAGCACATCCAATATGATCCAAACAATTCATCCCATTATCAGACTCCTATATGCGCAGCAATCTTATCAAATTCCAGTAAAAGTTGGTAACTGCATATCACTTTGGTTCTATCTGGACCTGTTTAATAAATTTCTTTATAACTCAAACAAGGAGTTAAACCTTCAGCCAATTAACTACCGAGATCCAATTTTGCTAACCTTAAAACTTCCGCTAAACCCATTTCGCATAATGAATCTGACCGAACCTTAAATTCAGCACTTCAAATTTCCATCCATCTTTAACCAAAGCCTTGAATCTAAGCAGGGGCGGGCCCTAAAATGGAAAAATTGCCCTTTTAGCTTTTAATAATTTATAAAATTTTACCCCAAAATATAAAAATTATAATTTAATCTTTTAAAAATTATAAAGACAATAGATTATTAAAATGATCAAATTACATTTTTTTCCACAGGAAAAATATAACTTAATTCCGGCCCACAAAAAGTCCCTGAATCTAAGTTCCTTCCTACCTAGAAAACAGCCTTGGCAGACTGAAAGCTCCCATAAGGAAGTCCCCGAATCCCAACTTATTCTCAGGAAAGACACCCTGCAACTGTAGCACTTAAATGCCCTCTTCAAACGCCATTTGTTTCTACTCTATTTATCTACCTTGAGAAAAACCAATAACAAAATTCAGAAATTGGAGAAGAGGAAAACTACAATTCAACCATCCATAAATCATGAAGCACTACCCTCCAAAACCCTCAACCTAAAGAAGCATTCCTTTGAAAATTGACCTAATCTAGTAATACTTCCTCAAAAAGCAAAAAAGTAAAAGGTTTAAATGTCAAAGCTTGGGCATACATTTTACCAAAAATGGAAGCCAAAAAAAAAAAAAATAGAAAATGGAAAAGAGGAGAAAATGGAAGTGAAAGTGAAAGTGAAATAGAAGCTAACCTTTTAAAGCAAATCAGATCTGACGTTGCATACCAAACCAAGTTATAAACATCTCTTTTAGCAGTTTCTTTCTTTTTAAATATGTTGGGGCTTCTTTTTCTTTTCTTTTTTGAATTTTTGGGTTTTCGGAGGGAAAAATAAAAGAAAGAAAAAAGGGTGAAACAGAAACTGGGGGTGGAAGGAAGCGAGGGCCGCGTAGAGTAGAATATTTAGGGAAAGGAAGAGGAAGGCATTTTTGTAGACGTTGGATTGAGATGTTTGACGGCTGAGATTTTCGGAACTAAAGATCGAATCGCCGCTGATTTTATTTGATTGATTGATTGTATAAATATATTTTAAGTAATAAAAGGAACATATTTAAACAGTACGCACTACAACACCAAGTACACCTATAGTAAGTGAAGCAATTGCACTACATAGCCATTAATAAAGCCGTCAACTGAAGGACCAGAGGCACAAAATCACTTTTCAAGACACCAACATTCCGGTTTCCTTTCTGAAAATATATCTAATGATCAACTAACCCTGCAATCAATTAGGCTTTTTCTACCCAACTATCAAAAAATGATCTGAAATGTAAAGTATCACCGCAACTACTCAATCATCTCCTAATCATTAGCTACTGATTGTAAAACATTTAGTGCCAACACTCGTATTTATTTATTTTATGTATATTTTAAAAAATATGAATATGTTGAAAAAATATGGACATCATATATTATTTAGTATCATAAAATGTTTGTTTAATTAAAAATAATTTAATTTGGTTAAGTTTTATTGGGCTTTAGTTATTAAATAAAGTATGAGTTAAATATGAGTAGATACTCTAGTAACTAATTTATAATTGATGATGTGCTGATTAGAAATTAAAATTAATGTACAAAAGTTATATATTAAGGTTATAATTCTCAAATTATACATAATGTAACTTTTTTAATATTCCATATTTAGAAAAGAGAGAGTCACATTCTCTATGTGTGCTAATTTGAAATATCAAAATTATAAGATTCTAAGATTTCAAAAAATTGATGAATTCATACACGCTCCTGCATCTAATTTTGTTTTTGATTTATTCTTAATGATTTAACATAATAGATCCTGGTTTACAGTTTTAAGTTTATATCAGATCTTGTTTTTACGGTTCTAACAAGTGGTATCAGAAACTCATCATGTCGGATCATTAAGAAAAATTTGAATTTTTTAATTTTTGGATCGATTTGTTCTTAAGATTTTATGAGATTTGGTATTTCAATCATATATATGTTGAATATTTGATGTTCATGATAAAAGTTTTGGGATTTTTTATTTTTAGAATTCAACTTTTTAAGGTTTCAATAAAATTTAAACCCTTAAAAGAAAATAATATTGTAGAATTAGATTTAATATATGTTATAATTCACATTTGATTATTGAGATTGAATTTCATGTACAATTTATGCCACAGTTTTTGTTCTCTTTCGCATTATGTGCGATTTTGTTCTTTTCTTTTCACACAATTGCCTTATTTCATCATAATTGCTTTCTTTCAATTCATGCTTTGATTATTAAGTTCAATATCTACTTGGATGTTTGGGGCTTTAAAGGGAGCCAAAGCTTTTTAATTAAAATAGATCAGGCTTTCGAATGCAATGGTGTTTAATGGTGAAATTGGGTTTAATTACATGTTATTCTTCAAAATTATTGATAAATTTTTATGGATTCAATTATGGTTTTCTGTTAAATTGGTTGATGGATACTTATTGAAGTTGTTTTTTTTTTATATGGATATATATTTTATTTTATGGGAGTTTTGATGTAAATTCATGCTAAACTTATGCATGTTTGAGGAATAAGTTTAGTTCTATAATATTAGGTTTTGACATCTTATTGTTCTAAATATTTGGTTAAATTATGATGGTATGGTTTATTATATGAATTAAACTTCTTATGATATTGTTTTTGAGATTTACTAACTTGAAGATATTTTTCAATTATTCATGTGAATCTCTGTTTAATCATAAATACAATTGTGGATTTTCATGGTATATGCAGGGTATGTTTTTCTATTTGATTATGAATCCATGTATAAGCATGAATTGCTTTGGTGTTTTGTCTATGCCAAAATTATGAATACATGTGCTTGTTAATTATTTGGTCTTGTACCACTACATTATTTCTGTTTGGTTTTGACATATATGGTTTTAAAAAATAGGTTAAAGATTAAGGTTTTCGATTTTTTATTGCGCTATTTAGACAACCTTATTTTGGATTATTTCGGAAACTATAAAGCAATAAAATGTAACGCCCCAAAATTTTAATTTTTGATTTCGTGTATGTGTGATACACAATGTCTATCTGCTTCAGTGGTTATGTGTTCTGAGTGTATCTGAGAGGTCTTAAGTTCAAGCCTTACTTAGGTAAATTTTGGCATTTTTATAAATAAAGCCTTAACCTTGTGCAAAGGGCTTAAGTTTAATTGTTGGTAAGTTTATATCAGAATGGGTCTGCTGGTTTAGTGGTTAAGTGGAGCGTTGGAGTGTTGGAGGTCCTGTGTTTAATTCTATCTTTTTGTTGCAAAAAAAAAAAAAGAGCAGAGTTTCGATTTTCTCTCCAATTCCCCAAACTTTTTCTGACGTTTTCTTCTTCTTCTTCTTTTCCCTCCTCTGCCGATTCTTTCCCCTAGTTGCTGTCGAAATTTCCATTATTTCCCTTTCCATTTCTTTCTTTTTTTTTCTCCAATTGACCGGTTGTTCATCGTTGGTTGCGCGTGTTCGGTAAGTAACGGTTTTGTCTATTGTTAATCGTTCTTGGTTAATCTCTAGGGGGATCCCTTTTGGTGTTTAGGATTTAATCAAGGGACTGGTGGTTTTGAATTGACACTGTGATTGTGCGAAGTCGTGGTTACTCAAGCGAGGTAAGGATTTTTCTAGGTTTTTAGTCGAGTTCCTTCCGAAATTGGTTGAATAAAAATGAATTAAGTGATTAATCTGGAGATATGTTGCTCGATTTTTAGGTTCTGGAGGCTTAGGAGTGCTTACGCATCAGAAACGATACTAGGTGTGTACCCGAAATGCAGAAAACGGGATTCAGCAAAAAGCCAAAATTGCTTACTGTCGAGAAATAAGAGAAAATGATGCGAAAAAATTGTAGAGAAAGGAAATAAGAGTGTTATAAACTTGGAAATTAACATTTTGCACTAAAATGGTTTTGGACAGCAGTAGTAGTCTAACTTTTAAAAATCATCAAAAATAGTGAGAATTGAGTTAGAGGTTGAATAAAATATGAAATTAAATTTTATTGAGTCTAGTTTTTCATGGAAGAAACAGTTAAGCAATGAAATTATAAATCATGAGATATAATAAATTTTGTGAGATAGGTCAGAATGATTTCGGGTTCCCCTGTTTTAACTTAGGAAAATCATAAAAAATTGTAAAAAAAATAATTAGGGACTTGAATTTATATGTTTAAATCCTTAATGAGTCTATTTTTAAGAGAAACAAACGGAAACATCATCTAAATTCCGTACTAAGAGATAAATAATTTTTAGTAAGGAAAGGATGAAGCTGTCAAATAGCAGAATAGGGATAACTTTAAAGATTTTATTACACTTATTTGATGAACTATAAATTCTGAAAATTTTATGGTAGAAATTTATTTGAGTCTAGTTTCAAAAACATCAAGCGGATCTTAATTTGGAATTATGTAGCTCAAGATATAAATAATTTAGTGATAATGACTCTAGTAGACAGCTTTGAATGAACATATAAGTAAATAGTGAAAACATATATGAGTATTGAGCTAGCATGGGTTACTTTAAAAATGGATCACACGGCCAAGGCCAATTTGGATTGAGTGGGCCACACGGGCAGATCACATGGGCGTGTGGGCCCATTTTTACCGAAATGTTTTTAAAGTTGCACGGGTCGCCCAAGTTGACTTTGAACCTACTATAGGGTCGGTAAGCGCTACTTAGACCCCTAAATGTGTGAAATTGACTGAATGATATCTAACTAGGTATGTTAATATCCGAACTGAATATATGTACTGAAATTGCATAATAGCATGTCATCCATTGTGTGTTGCATTGCATTGGGTTGGGGGTTGCTATTCGGAGAAAGTGTACTGAAAGACTTTAAGCCTAATTTACTAGCAGCTTAGCTGTAAACTATTGTATTGTGCCGCATTCAGTACTACTTGGAGTGTAGGGATGGGTGGGTTGATTATATCCCCACATGGAGTGTAGGGTTGGACGGAGATGATGTGTAGAGGCTGGTTGGGTAGGATTTTGCTACTGCATAACTATTATTGCTACTAATACTGTGATGTGCTAAGGCCCTACTGCATTTACGACCATGCATCTTGAGATGGGTTAAGGCTCAAACCGCCATCGATCAATCATCAAAAGGGCTTAGGCCCAAGATCGTTTCAACTGCACAATCGTGAATAGTGATTGTTTATTTGTTTCTGCTGGATTACACATTGAGTTTACGTAAACTCATCCTTTTTGTTTAATGTGCACAGGTAATCCCCAGACTTAGACGGATCGGTGTGATAGAAGACTCAGCGGTGACCACGGTAATTTTTGGACTTTATGGTTTTCAATTTACGATTTGATTATTATTGATTATTTGGGTTGTAATTTAAGGACCCACTTCAGTTTTAAATTTGAGTTTTTATTTATTTATTTTACTTTATGGATTTATACCTGCTGGTCGTAGGAAATTCAGTTTTCAAAAAGTTAAAGTAATTTCTAAACGGATGATCACCTAGATTGTTTTATTAAAGCTTCCGCAACGAGGGATGTTTCAAAACAAATGTTTTAAATGAATAAAGACGACTTCCTAAGTTCTAACAAAGGTTTACTAAAGATAATAACATGAAATGTTTTCATCGTAACAAAGAGGTTTCAAAAGCACTATCGTGTGACATTGCCAGATACGGCCATAACGTCTAAACCGAGTTTGGGGTGTTACATAAAAAATTTTAGTTTTGATCATTAACTTTATGAAAATTTTAAATTTGAATATTGATATATTTATATAATTTTAAAATAACTTAATTGAAATAATAAGTTGTCAAAGTGACATTTGTTACTGAAATTATTTTGTTTTAAAATATAAAAAGGTAGTGTGCATGTAACTTAAGCTACGTTAATATTGATCGGCTCAAAGTAAGGTTAATATTGAACAAAATTACATGTGCAACTATGGTAATAAACATGTGACGATTATTTGGTTTTACATGTGAGTAATAAATTGGCCTAAAGGAAGATTTATTATTCGATATGTTTTTATTGTCAATGTTTGATTACTACAATAAGATATCACTTACAAGTTAATATTTTTGTCCAAAAATGAAATATTAATGGAGTGTCCGATATCTTAAGATGAGATTTACCTTTACTCAAATTATTTTGGTTTAAATTTGAAATATTTTAAGACAAATAAATTCAGATTTTGACTTTATGGTTTAATTAAGGATGTCTAATATTTTAAATAGATTAGTTGAAACAAAATGTCATCAAAGTGACCTCTTTTGTGTAGATTAGTTTAATTAAAATATCAAGATTATTATATATTTTTGTGATTCATGCGTTTATTAGTGAACCCAAAGGTAAGTTAATATTTGGCAGAATTTCAACGACATCTGTGGTGATAAATGTATAACAATTATAAAGTACTTTATGTGAGCAATAAGTTAGTCTAAAGATTGATTCATTGTTTGACATAATTTATTATCAATGTTTGATTGCTATAACAAGGGTATCGCTTACAGTTAATATTACTGTTCAAAAACTTGATATTAATGTTGTGTTTGGCATCTTGAAATGGGATTAGCCACTATTTTAAATTTATTGTTTACTTATGAATATTGATGTGAGCTTGTTTTTATCTATTTTGTTCTATATTCAGCTAGTTCATCTTCTGCTGCCACAATATTTGCTAATATAAATTCTATACTCATGCTTATTGAAACTAATTTCATGGAATGAAAAAGACATTTACTTATAGTGCTTGGCTTTATGGACATAGACCTTTCACTAAGGGAAGAACAACTTGCACCTCTAACTGCGGAAAGCCACCCTGAAGCTAAAAGAGATTTTGAGAGGTGGGACCGTTCAAATTGCATGAGCATAATGATAATTAAGCACAAACATTTCCATAAGCCTTTAGGGGCCCAGAATCTGAAGAGATTACTCAGGCCAAGGGTTTCCTTGATGAAATTGAGAAATGTTTTGCTAAAAATGATAAAGTTAAGATGACATCACTTCTGAAATCTTTGATGTCTATGAAGTATAAGGGTCAAGGAAATGTGAGAGAGTACATTATGGAGATGTTTCATGTTTGATGTGTGTTTTCCGTACTAACTAAAATTTACGACAAGGCAAGCGCACCTATTGAACAATAATATAGCTACAGTGAGCAGAGATATTGTATCCACGAGGACTAAAAGTATTAGTAATTACCGTGTTCTTATTATTTAGCCGACAATTTGGAGTGATGAGTTTCAATCTAAAATTACTAAACTAATTTAACTAAGAACGCAACAGAAAACAAATCAGGAAAATAATCGAAAGATAACCAATGAGAGAGACAATACCCACGAAAGAATCCACCTAGACTTCTTCTATTATTATTAATCTAATTTAAACAATTTATTCATTATGTGCCTTGATCCGTAGAAATCTCTTTCTAATTAAAACCCTATTGTTGCATTAACTCGATCTATGGATTTCCAATGGATTTCCATATTAGATTTGGCTCTAATCAGGTAGATTTATGTCGTCCTATTTCTAGGATTGCATGCAACTCCACTCAATTATGCTAGATCTACTCTTAACAGGGACTTTTGCTCAACTGAATTAAGCACATTAAACATGAATTAATATCCCAAAAATATTAAAACAAGAAATAATCACACATAATTTAGAACAAGAATCAAGTATTTATCATGTAAAAATAGAAATTAAATAATAGAATTCGTCATAGGTTTTATCCCCCCTAGGTATCTAGGGAATTAGTTCATAATTCTGGAATAAAACATCTCAAAGTCAGAATAACCACAAGACATGAAGAAACTCATAAAAAACTTCAAAAGAAATTAGAAGGAGGTCTTCGATCTTAATGGAAATCCGTTTTAGAGTTGGCTCTAATGGTGTTCTTCGAGTGTTTTTGTAACACCCCTAACCCGTATTCGTCACCGAAACAGGGTTTTAGAGCATTACTAGAATTTACAGATCATTTAACAGAAATTTTGCTTCATATAACATTCACACCTGAAATCAATCAAATTTAATCATAATGTCCCTTATGTGAGCCATCGAGGCCCAGAATATATATCGAGACTTCACCGGGAACTTAGAAAAATTTTCAAAAATATTTAAAATTTTTCAACACTACAGAGGTTACACGGCTGTGTGGCCAGGCCGTGTAGTTCACACAATACTCATGAAGCTATATTCATCAATTCACAAGGTGAATAAATCCACAACATTACTTATACATATTATCTCTAGCTTAGTAAGATTTTAAATAATTTTAACTTTTCCGATTTCTTTATTTTCATTTATATTTCTTTACTTTTCACATTCATTCCAATGCATGACACAAAAGTCATAAACATATCACCATTCGACCAATAGCTTGGCATTTGCCTAAGTATCAAGCAACAACACTGGTTAACATACTTGCATATATTACATATAAATTCAACATTGATAAGCATATTTTCTCTACATGTTACACTTGAGTTTATTATTCATTACAACATACACAATTTCCTTGTAACAACATATTAAAGATAATCACATATTTACATGTCATGATACATATCATTCTTTTGTCGTTTCTTTATAAACATATATCATTCATTTCATTATATCAATATTTCATGTACCATTATTTCCATATATTTCAAGTATATACCAATAATAATTCATTTCAAACTCATGTTATCTCATATCAGAACTTTACCCGTTGAATCATTTAAATATCAATGGGTACACTTATTTCATATCAATATCAATAATAACCATAAGTCTTCCAATATTAATTTCATATGTCATTTACCAATCTTTGTCAAATTAGAGAATGTCTTACTAATTTGAGTACATCGTTTTCTTTATGCCATAGTCCAACTATGGTCTTGTACATATATTGCCATGGCCCTGCCATGGTCTTACACTTTATCACGGTGTCATAGCCTAGCTATGATCTTGCACTTTATTACGATGCCGTAGCCTAGCTATGGTCTTACACATACACACATACACTGCACTTTATTACGATGCCATATCCCAACAATGGTCTTACACGTACACACATATACTGCTAGTCTTTCCACTGAAATGCCAAAGCCAAGCTATGGTCTTACATTCCACACTTTGCCATGGTCCAACCATGGTCTTATCCGTCAATTCATCACTAGTCACTGAAAGATCATACTCAATCTTACGTTCTACTCAATTTGACCGTCCACTTTAATTTTCATATAGTTACATTATTCACAATACTCAATTAAGCACATTTCACATTCAACTTAAGCATAAAAATATCATTTTTATCTTTTATCACTTTACGGGTATTATCATTTATTTCAAACGTTATCATTTATCGGGCTTTATCAGATACATAATCATTTCACATATATATTTATACAATCACATACACAATTCAATTCAAGCATAAAAACATGCATAGTTAAGTTATAGGAACTTACCTGGCTAAATTACAGAAATACCAAGATATAGGGGCATTTTGGTAATTTTTCATTTCCCCGATTTTTCACCTGATCTTGATCTAAATTAATAATTTCGTTCATTTTATTAATTTAAACACTAAAACAATTCATTTCCTTCAATTTGGTCATTTTTATGTTTTTATAAAATTGCCCCTAAAGTTTTACTCTTATTCAATTTAGTCCCTGAACTTAAAACATGCAAATTAGCCATTTTTTAAAGTAAACCTACTAGCTGAATATTCATATATTTTCCTCATCCTCTCCATTCCACATACTCAATATATATAATTCCATTATTAATTTATATGTTCATATCAAGCTATCCACTTGAGTCATAGTCACTAAATTATTTATATCTTGAGCTACAAAATTCCAAATTTAGATCCGCTTGATGTTTTGGAAACTAGAATCAAATATATTTCTACCATAAAAATTCCAAAATTTATAATTTAGCCAATAAGTACAGTAAAATCTTCAAATTTATCCCTATTCTGCTGTTTGATAGCTTCAACCTTTCTTTACTAAAAATTAATTATCTCTTAGTACGAGACTCAGATGATGTTCATGCTTGTTTCTCTTGAAAATAGACTCATTAAGAATTTAAACATACAAATTTAGACCCCCAAGTATTTTAATACAATTTTTAATGATTTTTCAAAGTCAAAACAGGGGAACCCAAAATCATTCTGACCTTGTCTCACTAAATTTATTATATCTTATAATTTACAATTCCATTTCTTCTACGAAACACTAGACTCGATAAAATTTAATTTCATATTTTATTAAACCTCTAATTCGATTTCCAAAATATTTAGTGATTTTTCAAAGTTAGACTACTGCTACTATCCAAAACTGTTTTAGTGCAAAATGTTGATTACTAAGTTTATAACACCCTTATTCCCTTTTTCTAAAATATTTCCCATCACATTATCTTTTTTCCCTTCACTAACATATGAAGAACATAAAACCTTATATAAGAAAACTCTACTATAACATCATTTCAATGCTTTTTCAATAATAACAAACTTAAAAATATATTGAAATCTTGATGTTCTTACATTGTCTTATTGATTTCAATCTTTAACTTGATTTTTCTCTCTCCTCCAACTTCTATTTCTTGAATCTAATTTGATATCTTGACTCCCCATGATCTTCTTGTTATCTTTCTCTCTTGGTAACCATGGAAATTCTTTTAATTTCTAGGTGAAAATGGTGAATTTTTGGTGGAAGGACCAAATTGTAAAGAAAGCAAAACTTTCTTTCTTTCTCTCTTCTTCTCAAGTTGATGCATGGGAAAGAAGATGATAATTCTTCATCTTTCCTTCCTTATATACTAAATAAATAATAATAAAATAATAAAATATCTCATTAAAATATTCATAAATAATATTTATCTAATTAAATAATTATAAAATGTCATCAACATCATCATTGCCTTCTAGATCTCTCTGTCTTTCTAATTGACCATTTTGCCCTTTATGATATTTTAAACTTCCATCCTTGAATCATCATTTAATTTGGTAAAACTATAATTTAGTCCCTCATATTCCTTCACCTATTCAATTTGGTCCTAATTCATCCATTTTCCTTAGTTTCTAGATCATTCTATCCTTAAAATATTTGCACTATTGGTCCTTCAACTTTTCCATATTTACACTTTAACCCCTTGAGTTTTGAGTATTTACTCTTAGGTAACAAAACTTTTCTCACTTTTACCATTTAGTCCTTTTCTGAATTAATATATCATAATATACTTCCCAATGTTGTCATAACTCCAAAATTTCTCTTTTTGTTATTTTATTTCCTTATTTTACTATATCAAAGATAGTATCTTATCGTAGAAATTTTTGGGGTATTACAATTTTCTTTGATCTTCTCTGATGGCCCCATATTTCTTCTTCTATTTGATATTTATAAACTTCAGAATGCTCTGAAAGCCTAAAAATTGTGTTTTTCCGCGTGTTTAGGAAGTTGCGAAATCGACACGGGCTGGCACTTGGGAGTGTGCCTAGCCCGTGTGGCTCTTGAAATCTACTCTTTTTCTCTGATTTTTGTTCCTTTTGCTCCCAAATGCTCACCTAAGTATAAGAACATGAATTAAAGGGATTAGGAGCATTAAATTCACCAATTTGCATAAATAATCATCCAAAAATGCATTAAGAATGAGATTAAAATATGTTAGTTTTATCATTTATCAATGTTGCTTCAAGACTTAAGGCACTTAAGATAGAGCTTTCAAGGAATTACTTGTTCTTATGGTTTTCGTATCGCTTCCTGCACAATTTAACCAATTTAAAATTAGTTACAACTATCAAAAGGAGAAATGGACTCTAAATGAGCTCATTTCTCATTATGTGCAAAAGGAAGAAAGATTGAAACATGATAAGTCTAAAAGAGCTCATTTTGCCTGTGCCTCTAAAGTCAATAGCTTACATTCTGAATAGAGTACCCATTAAAGTAGCTGCAAAAACACCTTATGAGCTTTGGACAGGTCGAAACCCTAGTGTAAAGCACTTTCACATTTAGGGATGTCCAACTAAGGCAAGGCCTTATAGGCCACATGAAAAGTAATTGGACTCCAAAATAGTGAGTAGCTACTTTATTGGTTATTTTGAGCGATCTAGAGGCTATAAGTTTTATGATCCCACAATTAGGAATATTTTTACAGGAAGTACAATATTTTTTGAGAATTAAGTTTAGAGGGAGAAATAAGGTTAGAGACATTGCTTTTAAGGAGTAGTTGGATTCTAACTCAGTTCCTACTATCACTTTTGACGATGATTCAAGTTCTCATACCTATCATTGATCAAGAAGTGAATCTAGAACCTGATCAAGACAATGTTGAACAACTTCTTATTTAAGATTAGGTAATTATTCCAAAAGAACAAATTCAACAACCTCAAGAACTAATGTCATTAAGAAGGTCATTGTAAAAGGGGTTATATTACTTTAGTGGCATATGTTGACATTAAGCAAAGTTAGATGGATGCTAAGACTACGTTTCTCAATGGTAACATTTATGAGATGGTTTATATGGTGCAACCTGAAAACTTTGTGTTCGACGATCCAGAGTCAATAGTTTGCAAATGAAAAAATTTCATCTATGGGCTTAAGTTAGCATTTGGTTAGTGGTATTACAATATTTACCAAATGATTATCTCATTCGGTTTAGAGTTGAATTTGGTCGATAATTGATATACCACAAGTTTAATGGGAGTGAAGTTCTATCTTTGGTTAGTAAAAGTTTTCTAACAATGACATGATATAGAAAAAGCTACCTGGGAACCCGGAGGAAACTATGAGAAAGCAATATTTGAATCTCTTTACTGGTAAAATTTTTGAGGATAAAAATTCTTAAAGGGGGAGAGTTGTAACAGCCCAATTTTTAGTGATGTCAGAAACAGTGGTTTGAGATCACTAAAATCTGACAAGTGAGCTTATAAATTTATTATTTAGTATTTATGAGCCAATCATGAATTTAGGAAGGCTTATGAATTAGTGATTTATGTTTTAGAAACATTTATCAAATTAAATAGTTTTGAAACCGAGGTATCGAGACCTCGATTTTATAAACTGAGCCATAAATATTTATAAAAATATTTAAGGAGTGTCATTAAGTTAGTAGTAAAGTTTCGTTAGAAAATTTTAACGTTTGGATAGTTAATTAAGTAAAAAGGAGTAAGTTGAAAAAGGGGCAAAACTTGCTAAAATGATTAAATAGCTCAAATAATAATTAAGAGAGGACCAAAAGGGTAATTAGACACCCATGGAATAGGCTGGACGGCAAGTGTTTAAAAGAAAACAATAAAGCTCGTGTGAGCAAGGGGCAAAATTGGAAAAAAAAATTAGTAGTTAAAAATTAGACTAAATTGAATCTCTAGATATTTCTTCACTTCACTTTTCTTCAGCAAAAACACCATAGGAGGTCTCCAAGAAGCTGGTTTTTCATATTTTTACTTCATGTGAGTTAAATTTTGCTCTTTTCTTTAAATTTATGTGTTTTTTAGACTTTTGCAATTAGGTCCAACTATCTAATTCATTAGTTTTTTATTTTATGGGTGAATTTGACGTTACCATTGATGAGTGCTGGATGTTTATGATGAATTAACATGGATTTGAAGCTTTAATTTTGTTATATGATAATTTTATTTAGTGATTTTGATAGAAATTGATTTTAGGACCTAATTGTGAAAAGTTAAGAATTAGGGTTGGTGTTGAAATTCTGAATATCAAAGGCTGTATAGTAGCCTACAATAATTAGATAAAGTGTTAATTGAGAAAAATTAGCTCAATTGATAGGATAATTGAAAAGGGACTAAACTGTAAAGATTGTAAAATTTAGGGTAAATGTGTAATTTCAAAAATTGAAGGGTATAAATTGTAAAGTGAATTAGAATTGAATTAGATGCTAATTAGAAACCGAAAAGAAACGGGGAAAAGAGAAATTAACAAGCTAGTCCCTTAATTTCTACATATTCTACAAATAGGCCCAGGCAAGTTTGTATGGTTGAACTTTAATAATTATATTGAATTGATGGATGGTATTATGTAACACCCCAAACCGACCCATAAGTTTCGACCAGATCTCGTATGCTACGGGTTGTACATTGAAAACTTTTGCTAAGTTGGCTTTAGAAAATCATAAGTTAATTAGATAATTCCTATCTTTTCTCCTCTATCTTAATCCATTCACACCTTCAGAAGAAGCCTAGATAACATCACCTCTTCCTTCCTTTATCAGTTACTTTATCGTCCATATTATCCATCAATTATTCTTCCTAATTTCAAGCATTCTAACTGACTCCAACTCTGCTCTCTCTTGACGCCAAAATTAATTAAAATAGATTGGGTAATGTAACTCGAACCTTGGACCTCAATTGACACCAACTTCCTTCCCTCTTAGTGGCACCATTTTGCCACTGGGCCACAAGCCCATCTTGTGTTTTAAAACACAGATAATATCTTTTATGCCCTAAGTTAACAAGCTTTCCACTAAAGTGTTTAAACAAGAATTTTAACTACAGCCTCGGCCCAAACCTGAGCCCATTCTGAACCCTTAATACTCAACTTAACTCATTACACCTATTCACCCATTAAACGCATGGGCCCAAAAATTCAGGATGTTACAGTTCTCACCATCCTTTCTGCTCCTACGGCAGACACCACATTTGACAAACAGTTCCTCCTTTCACCTATCACCAACACTTTGCCTCCTTCAGGAGTTTTTAACACCATACGCTTGGCTGCACAATCCAAGTTTGCTTGATACTTCACTAACCAATCCATTCCTAAGATCAAATCGAACTCCCCAAATGGCAGTTCCATCAGATCAGCCTAAAAAGCTACCCCTTGAACTCATTCTACCGATTCGCGTTTATCTGATTAGAGATTTTATGAATTA
This sequence comes from Gossypium bickii, assembly GCA_025503065.1. Lineage (NCBI taxonomy): Eukaryota > Viridiplantae > Streptophyta > Magnoliopsida > Malvales > Malvaceae > Gossypium > Gossypium bickii. The sequence continues at coordinate 56,139,971 of CP106713.1, read as the reverse complement.
TTAATTTCTTCCACTGATTAACCATGAACAATCTTATGGACAGATATTTTTCAAGTAAATTTGCAAGAGTTAGGTATTCTAGGGAATTTTCACAAATCAAGGGTATTTTGACAATTTTACAAAACTAGGGAGTATTTTAGTAATTTTTGTAAAATAGGGTGGCTGGTCCCTTTCAGGTTTTAATTATAGATTTTGGCCCGTCAAAAAGTCATCATGACTAAGGTGAGCAATCACAACGCACCAGGTAGGATTCCAGCGAAGAGGAGGTGAGTCACTAGGACTGCTTAAATACCAAGATCTCCCTGAATCCAATCCTAGACATGCGTATGCCTATTGCCACACCCTAACCCATCAACTCGTTCACCGGTTTGTTTGGATAGATTAAGTCTTACGAATTTAAAGAGTTATTTTAGCTAAGCCTATAGTCCATAAATGCCTAACATACTAGTCTATGTCCATCAAGCCCATCAAGCCCACATACATATCACATCCAAAAGTTTAGAATACTTACCTGCGTGGATCGGGTGCCGGTAGACTCGAAGGCCATATCTTCTTCCAGAATTTTTCCAAATCCACATCAACTTTACAAAACATTACTAGACCCATTTCACGACCTCTAGTTTGAAGCTGGCTCGATACCAAAATGTAACACCCCAAACCCGACCCATAAGTTTCGACCAGATCCGGTATGCTACGGGTTGTACATTGAAAACTTTTGCTAAGTTGGCTTTAGAAAATCATAAGTTAATTAGACAAAATTTGAATAAACAAGTGACTTTTGTAAAGAAAACCTTGTATTATTATTATTTCGTATATTTAAACCTTTGACATGGTTTCATCAGTTGTAAATATTAAAAACTACTAGATGAAGGTAAACTATGGGGCCTTATTACATAAATATTCCCAAAATATAAAAAAAACTTAAAGGAAACCGAAAATAATCTATAGAAGTAAAACTTGATGGCCCCTCGAGTCCGTCTCGACTCCCAAGTCCACGATTTACTGCTCATCTGAAAGAGTAGAGGAAAATGAAAGGGTGAGTCACCAAGACTCAGTGTGCAAATCCCGAAACACAATGACCTGAGGCCCTCAAACACATTATGAGCCCTGGCCCATACATAATGGCAATAATCATAATCACATGATAAATAATAAATGATGCATAGCCCAACCCAACCTAGAATTCCATCCTCTACACACCAACCCGTACCAACCATCACACCTTTGGGATTTCTACAATCAACCCTCCATCCGCTACACACCATAACGACAGCCGTACAGCCTATTCCTATTATTCAAGAATCATTAAACGTGGCATTGCCTTCGGTCACTATGTGACCTCATAATATAACGTGGCTCAGCCACTGATCACTATTGTGACCTAATTTTAGATTTTGTGGTTTAACTACCGATCACCAAGTGACCTATCATGCACTTCCCCTTTATTATCATAATCCCACCCCATGTATACATACTTAAAAAAAAGAAAAAAAAACAGGTTTTCACATATATCGATACTCATAGAGTGGTTTCTATGATTACGTACCTGGCATCCTTTGTAAATCCATTTTTGGGTTTTATTAGACTGTCTACACAGCCTATTTCTGGCTTTTTAGCCCATAACATATATAGATTATAGTTAACTAGTGTGTTAGAGATCTACACACCTGATTATCGTTAGAACAAGACTTTCTACGTCGGTGCTATCCGTAGTCAACACAGCTGCTATCTGCCCAATGTGTTGTTCAGAGGCTGGTAACGAAACATTAGGTTAAGGCACGCCTAATGAAGAGAAAACGGTTGATCATCTTAAGGAGAATTGAAATCCTTACCTAGAAATCTCGAAATTAGAGACTAGCGATTTCAGGCTTTTAGATCTAAGCGATCGGTTTTCTTCAAATCCTGGAATGCCGCCCAAAACGTAAGAAGAGAGAAATATTAGCCTTAATCGACAGCCTTAACAAACCAAGTGGCCATTCGGACTTGTTTCCTAAAAACCGAAAGAAATCTAATGGAATAGCAGGAGTCGACACTTACCTCAACACAGGGAATTCGGCTAACACTTGAGAGGAGATTCGGCAATCAAAGAAAAACTATGGAGATTTTGGCTTTATAGAGAAATTGTCACAAGAGAAATAAAATGAAGAAGAAAGTGAAATAAGAGATTTCAGCTTTTAGAAGAAAGAAGAGAAAGATGGCTTAAGAAAGTTTTCAGCTTTTTGAAAAAAAGTTGACAGAAATTGCAGAGGGAGAGACTGAGAATTTTGACACAAAGAATGAAGAAAAAAGTAGGGTTCAAATGCCGGAATTGGTGAGATATCCCTCATATTTATAGAGAATTTCGGCACTTACCTATCAAAACCCAAAAGTGCCCTTCCTGATAACTAACAACTAATCCAATAGTAGGGGAAATTTCGGTACCCCTCCAAGAGATAGAAATTCGGCCAACACTGCACTCAGCAGATAATTCCTATCTTTTCTCCTCTATCTTAATCCATTCACACCTTCAGAAGAAGCCTAGATAACACCACCTCTTCCTTCCTTTATTAGTTACTTTATTATCCATATTATCCACATTATCCATCAATTATTCTTCCTAATTTCAAGCATTCTAACTGACTCCAACTCTGCTCTCCCTTGACGCCAAAATTAATTAAAATAGATGGGCAATGCGACTCGAACCTTGGACCTCAATTGATACCAACTTCTTTCCCTCTTAGTGGCGCCATTTTGCCACTGGGCCACAATCCCATCCTGTGTTTTAAAATACAGCTAATATCTTTTATGCCCTAACTTAACAAGCTTTCCACTAAAGTGTTCAAACAAGAATTTTAACTACAGTCTCGGCCCAGGTTTGGGCCCATTCTGAACCCCTAATACTCAACTTAACTCATTACACCTATTCACCCATTAAACGCATAGGCCCAAAAATTCAGGATGTTACAGTTCTACCCCCTTAAAGAAATTTCGTGCTCGAAATTTCCAACTGCAGAAACTATCGTACAACCTAACCTACAACACTACGCTCACGCTGCGCACTCTGATTCCAATAACCCTCTATCCAGCAACTCCTGAATCTACGCTTTCGACTCTACCAACTCCTTTGGCGCCATCCTATAGATACTGGCGCTGTTCCCGGAAGAAGATAGATTCTGAACTCCACTTCACGATCCGGGGGTAATCCCGGAAGCTCTTCTGGGAAAACATCAGAAAATTCTTTCACCGTCCTAACGTCCCCAACAGTTAGTTTCTTGACTTCTAGAGCCTGAACAAACATTAAAATTGCCTCGCATCCTTTTCTCACCATCCTTTCTGCTCCTACGGCAGACACCACATTTGACAAACAGTTCCTCCTTTCACCTATCACCAACACTTTGCCTCCTTCAGGAGTTTTTAACACCATACGCTTGGCTGCACAATCCAAGTTTGCTTGATACTTCACTAACCAATCCATTCCTAAGATTAGATCGAACTCCCCAAATGGCAATTCCATCATATCAGCCCAAAAAGCTACCCCTTGAACTCATTCTACCGATTCACGTTTATCTTATTAGAGATTTTATGAATTATTAATTTCTTCCACTGATTAACCACGAACAATATTATAGACAGATATTTTTCAAGTAAATTTGCAAAAGTTAGGTATTCTGAAAAATTTTCACAAATCTAGGGTATTTTGGCAATTTTACAAAACTAAGGAGTATTTTAGTAATTTTTGTAAAATAGGGTGGCTGGTCCCTTTCGGGTTTTAATTATAGATTTTGGCCCGTCAACAAGTCCTCATGACTAAGGTGAACAATCACTACGCACCAGGTAAGATTCCAGCGAAGAGGAGGTGAGTCACTAGGACTTCTTAAATACCAAGCTCTCCTTTAATCCAATCCTAGACATGTGTATGCCTGTTGCCACACCCTAACCCATCGACTCGTTCACGGGTTTGTTTGGATAGATTAAGTCTTATGAATTTAAAGAGTTATTTTAGCTAAGACTATAGTCCATAAATGCCTAACATACTAGTCTACGTCCATCAAGCCCATCAAGCCCACATACATATCACATCCAAAAGTTTAAAATACTTACCTGCGTGGATCGAGTGCCGGTAGACTCGAAGGCCATATCTTCTTCCAGAATTTTTTCAAATCCACATTAACTTTACAAAACATTACTAGACCCATTTCACAGCCCTAGTTTTGAACTGGGCTCTGATACCAAAATGTAACACCCCAAACTCGACCCATAAGTTTCGACCAGATCTGGTATGCTACGAGTTGTACATTGAAAACTTTTGCTAAGTTGGCTTTAGAAAATCATAAGTTAATTAGACAAAATTTGAATAAACAAGTGACTTTTGTAAAGAAAACCTTGTATTATTATTATTTTGTATATTTAAACCTTTGACATGGTTTCATCAGTTGTAAATATTAACAACTACTAGATGAAGGTAAACTATGGGGCCTTATTGCATAAATATTCCCAAAATATAAAAAAAACTTAAAGAAAACCAAAAATAATCTATAGAAGTAAAACTTGATGGCCCCTCGAGTCCGTCTCGGCTCCCATATCCACGATCTACTGCTCATCTGAAAGAGTAGAGGAAAATGAAAGGGTGAGTCACCAAGACTCAGTGTGTAAATCCCGAAACACAATGACCTGAGGCCCTCAAACACATTATGACCCTGGCCCATACATAATGGCAACAATCATAATCACATGATAAATAATAAATGATGCATAACCCAACCCAACCTAGAATTCCATCCTCTACACACCAACCCGTACCAACCATCACACATTAGGGATTTCTACAATCAACCCTCCATCCGCTACACACCATAACGACACCTGTATAGCCTATTCCTATTATTCAGGAATCATTAAACGTGGCGTTGCCACCGATCACTATGTGACCTCATAATATAACGTGGCTCAGCCACCGATCACTATTGTGACCTAATTTTAGATTTTGTGGTTTAACCACCGATCACCAAGTGACCTATCATGCACTTCCCCTTCATTATCATAATCCCACCCCATGCATACATACTTAAAAAAAAACAAGAAAACAAGTTTTCACATATATCGATACTCATAGAGTGGTTTCTATGATTACGTATCTGGCATCCTTTGTAAACCCTTTTTCGAGTTTTATTCGACTGTCTACACAGCCTATTTCTGGCTTTTTAGCCCATAACATATATAGATTATAGTTAACTACTGTGTTAGAGATCTACACACCTGATTATCGTTAGAACAAGACTTTCTACGTCGACGCTATCCATAGTCAACACAGCTGCTATCTGCCCAATGTGTTGTTCAGAGGCTGGTAACAAAACATTAGGTTAAGGCACGCCTAATGAAGAGAAAACGGTTGATCATCTTAAGGAGAATTGAAATCCTTACCTAGAAATCTCGAAATTAGAGACTAGCGATTTTCGGCTTTTAGATCTAAACGATCGGGTTTCCTTCAAATCCCGGAATGCTGCCCAAAATGCAAATAGAGAGAAATATTAGCCTCAATTGACAGCCTTAACAAACCAAGTGGCCATTCGGACTTGTTTCCTAAAAACCGAAAGAAATCTAATGGAATAGCAGGAGTCGACACTTACCTTAACACAGGGAATTCGGCTAACACTTGAGAGGAGATTCAGCAATCAAAGAAAAACTATGGAGATTTCGGCTTTATAGAGAAATCGGCACAAGAGAAATAAAATGAAGAAGAAAATGAAATAAGAGATTTCAGCTTTTAGAAGAAAGAAGAGAAAGACGGCTTAAGAAAGTTTTCGGCTTTTTGAAAGAAAGTTGATAGAAATTTCAGAGGGAGAGACTGAGAATTTCGGCACAAAGAATGAAGAAAAAAGTAGGGTTCAAGTGCCGGAATTGGTGAGATATCCCCCATATTTATAGAGAATTTTGGCACTTACCTATCAAAACCCAAAAGTGCCCTTCCTGATAACTAACAACTAATCCAATAGTAGGGGAAATTTCGGTACCCCTCCAAGAGATGGAAATTCGGCCAACACTGCACTCAACAGATAATTCCTATCTTTTCTCCTCTATCTTAATCCATTCACACCTTCAGAAGAAGCCTAGATAACACCACCTCTTCCTTCCTTTATCAGTTACTTTGTCATCCATATTATCTACATTATCCATCAATTATTCTTCCTAATTTCAAGCATTCTAACTGACTCCAACTCTACTCTCCCTTGACGCCAAAATTAATTAAAATAGATGGGTAATGCGACTCAAACCTTGGACCTCAATTGACGCCAACTTCTTTCCCTCTTAGTGGCTCCATTTTGCCACTGGGCCACAAGCCCATCTTGTGTTTTAAAACACAGATAATATATTTTATGCCCTAATTTAACAAGCTTTCTACTAAAGTTTCAAACAAGAATTTTAACTACAGCCTCGGCCCAAACCTGAGCCCATTCTGAACCCCTAATACTCAACTTAACTCATTACACCTATTCACCCATTAAATGCATTGGCCCAAAAATTCAAGATGTTACATATTATATATTTATTTATACTATTTCTTAAAAACATGAAATATTATTATATAATGAAAATAAAGTGAATGTTCGGATTTAGTGGAATGCGAGATTTGAGTGCCATCGTTTGTGACAAAGGATGGATTGACGGATAAGACCATGGTTGGACCATGGCAATGTTTAAATGTAAGACCATAGCTGGGCTATGGCGTTTTAATGAAAAGAGCATAACTGGGTTATGGCACAAAGGAAACGATGTACTCATATCTGTAAGTCATTCTCATATTTGGAAAGACTTGGTTAGTGACATGGAAAATTCATGTATATGAAACTTGTTTGATAATTATGTACATTCATGGTTATGAATTGTTATTAAAATAAATATACACGAAATTCATGAAAATAATGGTATAAGGAATATTGATTGTTATTGAATTTAATGTATGTGGAATTTTGATATTTGAATATTGGATAATTGTGGAAATTGAAAAGTGAATTGAAACCCTATTAACTGTATCGGGCTGAGTCGGATATATTTGGCATGCCATAGGATTGGAAGAGTTCAGGGATACTTCGACTTCGAGTCGATGAGACACTGGGTGTCAAATTGTTACTTCGGATAAATTCGACGAGGTACTGGGTACCAAATTACTTCAGCATGGTTAATGAGACATTGGATGTCAATTTGTTACTTCAAATTATCCGATGAGGCACTGGGTGCCAAACTAGTATGTTTTGGATCTGTGTATCCATCCGAGTCTGAGTCGTGTTAATAGGGGTAAACAAATGAATTGATAATATGATTGATATTGAATATGAATTAGAATGAGACACTGTATTGAATTATATAAATGAGATGCATGAGTCATGAGTTCATGAAATGGATATTGATATTGTTAAATGATTGTGTATTAAATTGTGAAAAGCTATTTGAGATAGTAAATTGATGAAAATTATATGTGCTATGAATGATCTATATATATATGTAATTAATATTGAAAGATTTATGGTTATTACCGGTATATACCTGAAATACTTGGTAATAGTATTTACTTGATATATTAAAAAGTGACATGTAAATATGTGATTATCTTTAATATGTTGATTCAAGGAAATTATGTATATGGTGATGAGTAATAACCAAGTGTGATATGTTGAGAAAATAAGTTTATCAATATTGAATTTATATGTAAGATGTGCAAGTATGCTAACTATTATTGTTGCTTGATGATTAGGCAAGTGTCAAACTATTGATTGAATAATAGTATGTTTATTTATTTGAAGCACTGAAATGGTAAGTATTTAAGTGAAAATAAGTTAGTGCTCATGAAAGAATGGTAAGGCTTAAATTATGAAATTTCTTATGAAATGACTTATTATGTGTTCAATATGAAAAAGATTTGGTTAAATGCATTAACTTGTGACCATGGCTGTATGATATACATATGGAATAAGTGTGGAAGAGTTAAAGTTATATAAAATTTTTCTAAGCTTGGGGTAATAAGTATATGTGTGTGATACTATGGATATATTCACCTTGTGAATTGATGAATATAGTTTTATGAGTATTAGGGAAAAACAATATGGGAAAATTTGGATATGTAAAATTTTATATTTGAAAAGAGTTAATATGATTAAAGATTATACAACCTTACTAGGCATTCATTACTTACGTGTTTGTTTTATTCATTTACCTTACAGATTATCGGAAGCTCGAATGGGTTGGAAGCTTATCGGAACTATATCACACTATCCACTGGTTTTAACAGTAATTATGGATGACTTAATTCTGGTTATAATGGCATGTATAGGTTATTTTGACTAAATGTTAACCTATAGGTGTTTTATTGAAATTAGTCATGTAATTGGCTTATGTTTTGGTATTGTGGTATTTGCATTATTGCCTTATAATGTTGATGTGATTGAATTGTAACACCCCAAACCCGGCCCATACGTTTTGACCGGATCTGGTATGCTACGGGTTTTACGTTGAAAACTTTTGCCTTGTTGGTTTTGGAAATCGTAAGTTAATTAGACAATATTTGAATAAATAAGTGACATAAAAAAAACCTTGTGTTATTATTATTTCGTAAAATTAAACCTTTGACATAGTTTCAAAAGTTGCAAATATTAAAAACTACCTAGGCGAATATAAACTATAGGGCCTTATTACCTAAATATTCCCAAAATGAAACTTAAAGGAAAAACCGAAAATAATTTATAGAAATAGAAACTTGATGGCCCTTCGAGTCCGTTTCGGCTCCCATGTCCATGATCTACTGCTCATCTGAAAGAGTAGAGGAAAATGAAAGGGTGAGTCACCATGACAATGACCTGAGGCCCACAAATACATTATGAGCCCTGGCCCATACATAAAGGCAACAATCATAATCACATGGTAAATAATAAATGATGCATAGCCTAACCCAACCTAGAATTCCATCCTCTACACACCAACCTGTACCAATCATCACACCTTGGGGATTTCTACAATCAACCCTCCATCTGCTACACACCATAACGACAGCCGTACTGCCTATTCCTGTTGTTCAGGAATCATTAAACTTGGCATAGCCACAGATCACTAGGTGACCTCATAATATAACGTGGCTCAGCCACCGATCGCAATGCGACCTTAATAATACATCGTAGCATCTCGATAGCTGAGCTACCTGTCATAAAGACCGATCACTATGTGACCTATGTGGCAAAGCCACCAATCGCTATGCGACCTTATTCCCCTTCATCATATCAAAATCTCACCCCATGCATACACACATAAAGAAAACATCATACATGCTTTCACATATATATATCGATACACATAGAGATTTCTATGATTACGTACCTGGCATCCTTGCCTAACCCTTTTAGGGTTTTATTCGACTGTCACACAGCCACTTTCCGGCTTTTTAGCCCATAACACATATAAATTATAGTTAACTAGTGTGTTAGAGATCTACACACCTAATTACCGTTAGAACGAGACCCTCTAAGTCGACGCTATCTGTAGCCAACACCACCGCTATCTTGAAATCTCGAAAAGTGATATGAGATTTAGAGACTAGTGTTTTCGGCTTTTAGATCTAAGAGATCTACTTCAATTCCCGAATGTCGCCCAACAAGAGAATAATAAAATCATTAAACCATTAGCTTTTCGGCTTTGTCTTCCAAAAATCGAAAGAGATCTTAAGGAATAATAAGAGTCGACACTTACCTTACTAGAGAAGATTCGGCTACTCCCAGAGGATTCCGGCTTTTTGCGAAAATCAGGAAGAGAAGATGATTTGAAGAAATCTATACAGATTCAGCTTTTAAATAAAGAAATCAGTAGGAAGAAGAAAAGAGAATTTCGCAGACTGGGGGTAGGTTCAGCCTTAATAAGGATCAAAAGAAATATAGAAAAAGGATTATGAGTTTTTGACTTTTTAGAAGGAAGAAGAGAAAAGAATAATGGAGTTTTTTGGCTTTTAGAAGAAAGAAGAGAAAAGAATAATGGAGTTTTTGGCTTTTAGAAGAAAGAAGAGAAAGAAAAGATGGAAACCCTAACTGCCGAAAAATAAAGAAGAGAACCTCACCGACTATTTAAAGTTTCCTCCCCTCGAGTTTGAAATTCGGCCATCACTGTGACCAGCAGATAGAACCCTAAATTTCCTCTATTATCTTCCATATTATCAACTATAATATCTACATTATCCCTTTCACATAAATCCTTCTATTTTTGAGCCTTATTGTCCTCCATTCTACCTAACCCTAATGCCGAAATTTAACTAACTTAAATTAAAAGAATTGGGCTCCATAAAACTTAAATTTGGGCCCCTTACTCTCTTGTGTGGCGTCACCTCCTTGCTCCCTAAGTGGCGCCACTGACCACTAGGCCACAAGCCCATTTTGATATTTTAAACATAGATACCACCCTTTTAAACCTTATAGTGCCCAAACACAAATTTCACCAAGGCCTTGACCACATCCTGAGCCCAATTTGGACCCCGAACAGTTAAATTAACATATTAGACCTGTTCTCCCATTAAACGCATAGGCCCAAAAATTCAGGATGTTACAGTTCTACCTCCCTTAAATAAATTTCGTCCTCGAAATTTCCAACTAACTATTAATCGTACCACCCAAGTCTCACCACTATGCTTTCGCTGTGCACTCTAATTTAATAATATATAAACATTGCATGCATACAGTTTCTATACCCAAAAATATAGCATCCACACAAAACATACCCGACTTAATGGTGATTGAACAATCCCGAGCCTTATGCTCCTCAGACCCGCATCTTAAACACGTTCCTGACTTCCTTCAACATTCACTCGGATGACGCCTTCTGCAATATTCGCAAACCCGAATGTTTGGACGTACCTTAACATGCTTCACAGAACGTGACTGCAACCCTAGAAAACTACGATCTCTTTTTTCTTACAGTCCACGCACCCAAACCGAAGTGTTTCACCGATTTCTTTAACCTCCTTCAGTACCTCCCTAACTAGCTGAGTCAGCACATCAGTCCTAACACTTCCACGGTCTCGGCCACAGCCTCTTCTTCCTCTTCTAGCGCCCATCATTGATTCTCGTATTATCTGAATTAGAAATTTTATGAATTATTAATTTCTTTCACTACTTAACCACGAACAATCTTATGGAAAGTAGTTTTAAGAGTGGTTCTTTTGATTTCGAACCTATCTACAGTTTCAGTCTCAAGCTTATCTCCTAATTCTAGAAACCACATACATTCAACCATCACACATCAACATAAAAATAGCATCCATGCACACACATTCATCGCATAAGGGTTTTTTTTTCATTTCTCTACCCGGGGTATTTCCGTAGTTTTGTCCTACAGGGTATTTTGTAGTTTCCTCAAAATAGGGTGTCTTGGTTTTTTTTAAAAGTAGGGGTACTTTGGAAAATTTAATTTTGCAAACTGGGTTACTTTTGTAAATCTAGGGGTTTTCGGGTAAATTTGCAAAACATGGGTATTTTATAAAGTCACGGTCGTTTTGGAAATTTTCACAAACCAAGGGTATTTTGGAAATTTTTCCAACAGGAGTGTTTCGGTAATTCTCACAAATTTTGGTGGTTTTACAGTTCTGGGGTATTCTGGGAAATTTTCACAAATCAAGGGTAATTTAGTAATTTTGCAGAATAAGATGGCTGGTCCCTTTCGGGTTTTAATTATAGGTTTTAGCCCGTCAACAAATCCTCGTGGCTAAGGTGAACAGTCACTACACACCAGGTAGGATTCCAGCGAAGAGGAGGTGAGTCACTAGGACTGCTTAAGTACCAAGCTCTCCCTGAATCCAATCCTAGACATGTGTATGCCTGTTGCCACACCCTAACCCAACGATTTGTTCGTAGGTTTGTTTACTTGGATTAAGTCTTATGTATTTGAAGAGTTGTTTAACTAAGCCTAAGGTCCATCAATACTATTATACTAGTCTACGTCCATAAAGCCCATCAACCCAACAAATATATCACATCAAGAGTTAGAATACTTACCTGCGTGGATCGGGTGCCGATAGACTCGAAGGCCATATCTTCTTCCAGATTTTTTTCGAATCCACATCAACTTTTCAAAACATTACTAGACCCATTTCACAGCCCGAGTTTTGAACTGGGCTCTGATATCAAAATGTAACACCCCAAACCCGGCCCATACGTTTCGACCGGATCTGGTATGCTATGGGTTGTACGTTAAAAACTTTTGCCTTGTTGGTTTTGGAAATCGTAAGTTAATTAGACAATATTTGAATAAATAAGTGACATAAAAAAAAACCTTGTATTATTATTATTTCGTAAAATTAAACCTTTGACATAGTTTCATAAGTTGCAAATATTAAAAACTACCTAGGCGAATATAAACTATGGGGCCTTATTACCTAAATATTCCCAAAATGAAACTTAAAGGAAAAACCAAAAATAATTTATAGAAATAGAAACTTGATGGCCCCTCGAGTCCGTCTCGGCTCCCATGTCTACGATCTACTGCTCATCTGAAAGAGTAGAGGAAAATGAAAGGGTGAGTCACCAAGACTCAGTGTGTAAATCCCGAAACACAATGACCTGAGGCCCACAAGCATATTATGAGCCCTGGCCCATACATAAAGGCAACAATCATAATCACATGATAAATAACAAATGATGCATAGCCTAACCCAACCTAGAATTCCATCCTCTACACACCAACCCGTACCAACCATCACACCTTGGGGATTTCTACAATCAACCCTCCATCTGCTACACACCATAACGACAGTCGTACTGCCTATTCCTGTTGTTCAGGAATCATTAAACGTGGCATAACCACCGATCACTAGGTGACCTCATAATATAACGTGGCTCAGCCACCGATCGCTATGCGACCTTAATAATACATCGTAGCATCTCGACAGCTGAGCTGCTGTCATAAAGACCGATCACTATGTGATCTATGTGGCAAAGCCACCAATCGCTATGCGACCTTCTTCCCCTTCATCATATCAAAATCCCACCCCATGCATACACACATAAAGAAAACATCATAGGGGCTTTCACACATATATATATCGATACACATAGATATTTCTATGATTACGTACCTGGCATCCTTGCCTAACCCTTTTAGGGTTTTATTCAACTGTCACACAACTACTTTCCGGCTTTTTAGCCCATAACACATATAGATTATAGTTAACTAGTGTGTTAGAGATCTACACACTTGATTACCGTTAGAACAAGACCCTCTAAGTCGACGCTATCTGTAGCCAACACCACCGCTATCTTGAAATCCTAAAAAGTGATATGAGATTCAGGGACTAGTGTTTCTGGCTTTTAGATCTAAGAGATCTACTTCAATTCCCGAATGTTGCCCAACAAGAGAATACATAAAATCATTAAACCATTAGCTTTTCGGCTTTGTCTTCCAAAAATCGAAAGAGATCTTAAAAAATAACAAGAGTCGACACTCACCTTACTAGAGAAGATTCGGCTACTCCAGAGGATTCTGGCTTTTTGCAAAAATCAGGAAGAGAAGATGATTTGAAGAAATCTATAGAGATTCAGCTTTTAAATAAAGAAATCGACAGGAAGAAGAAAAGAGAATTTCGGTAGACTGGGGTAAGGTTCGGCCTTAACAAGGATCAAAAGAAATATAGAAAAATGATTATGAGGTTTCGACTTTTTAGAAGGAAGAAGAGAAAAGAATAATGGAGTTTTTCAGCTTTTAGAAGAGAGAAGAGAAAAGAATAATGGAGTTTTTGGCTTTTAGAAGAAAGAAGAGAAAGAAAAGATGGAAACCCTAAATGCCGAAAAATAAAGAAGAGAACCCTCACCTGACTATTTAAAGTTTCCTCCCCTCGAGTTTGAAATTCGGCCATCATTTGTGACAGTGAGATAGAACCCTAAATTTCCTCTATTATCTTCCATATTATCAACTATAATATCTACATTATCCCTTTGACATAAATCTTCCTATTTTTGAGCCTTGTTGCCGTCCACTCTACCTAACCCTAATGCCGAAATTTAGCTAACTTAAATTAAAAAAATTAGGCTCCATAAAATTTAAATTTGGGCCCCTTACTCCCTTGTGTGGCGTCACCTCCTTCCTCCCTAAGTGGCGCCACTGACCACTAAGCCACAAGCCCATTTTGATATTTTAAACATAGATACCACCCTTTTAAAACTTATAGTGCCCAAACACACATTTCACCAAGGCCTTGACCACATCCTGAGCCCAATTTGGACCCCTAACAGTTAAATTAACACATTACCCCTGTTCTCCCATTAAACGTATAGGCCCAAAAATTCAGGATGTTACATGAATGATAAGAGGTAAAATAATAGTTGAATATGATATATTTAGGTTGATGCATGAATGATTAGAAATAGGCAAATTTGGGATTGAAAAAGGCATAGTTTGAAATTGGTCTTAAATGAGTGTGGAATACTTATGATAGTATATTAGTTAGGCACTTAGAAAGCCTATTTAATATGTTTTGAGTGTGTTTAAATGTGTCTTGAAGTGATTGAACGAATAGTTTTTGAGTTGTTTGATATCAAAAAGTTGCAGGATATGGTAAACTTATTGTTTAAGGCTTATATTGAGTCCATATAGACCATGTAAGACGCACGACTATCACATAGGCGTGTGATTTGGCCGTGTGTCCTTTGCAACTTAAAATTTTCAAAACAGAATGTCTAGGAATTTATATACGAGCAGAGACACAGGTGTGTGTCTTAGCCGTGTGAGGCACACGGCCTAGCATACGAGTGTGTGGCTGGTCGTGTGATCCAAGTCAGAGAGTTACACAGTCTGAGACACGGGCGTGTCCCAAGTCCACACAGGCGTGTGTGCCCTGTTTCCAGAAAAAAATTTGAAATTTCACGAAAAATTTCCTAAATGTCCGATTTAGTCACCGATTTGTTTCTAACACATATTTTGGGCCTCGAGGGCTCATAAAAGGGAAAAAATGATTAAATTATAATTTGTAAGTTAGATGATTGTATAATGTCCGTATTTGACCTGAAAAGTCTGGTAATGTTTCGTAACTCTATTCCAGCGACAGATAAGAGTTAGGGGGTGTTACAAGTATACTCACAATCAATGCCCCAAGAATGATTTCGAGATTAAGGAAATGCTTAAGATTCCCTACGTCTTAAGAGTGGAGAGTCTAATGTATGCTCAAGTATGTACGAGTCCGGACACTGCGTACATTGTTGGGATGTTAGACAAATATTTAAGCAACCCTGGTATGAAACATTTGATAGCAACCAAGAGGGTTATGAAATATCTTTAGAGAACAAAAGATTACATGCTCACATATCGGAGGTCTGATAAGTTAGAGATCATCAAGTTTATAAACTCTAATTTTGATGGAATATTGATGCAAAATTTTGTCACTAGGGGGCAAATTGTGACAATAATTGGTATTCCTTTATTCTAATAACAACAGGAGAACATCAAAGTCAAAACACATAGACTTTAAGTTCCTAGCTATTAAAATAAAAGTTCAGAGTGGTTAGGTGTTTATAAAGCATATTGGGACAAACTCCATGATTGTGGACCTGTTTATTAAGAGACTACACCCAAGGTTTTATAAGAGCACACTGCTCATATGAGTGTAATGTCATTCCAGGATATTCAGTTTTTGTGGGAGTTTGTAATTCTAAATGTTTTTATGCTATAGACACATTTTTAGTTATTTCAGTTTACAGATATTAAGTTTATTTTCTACAGAAATAAAGTTTTTTTGGTTTATTCACACTCTGATTTTGGTAAAGTTTGATCTTACAAAGGTTAAGGAGGACCAATTGGAAATAGGCATGTTTGGATTATATTGCATATAATTTCCATGCTACACATCCATATTTGATCTATGTCATTTAGTTGTGTTGATATTACGTGATCTGGGATGGATTTAGTTACAATACATGTAAAAAAAGTCATCTTGGTTCTATTTTAACATAATTAATGGACGATATTGTTCGAACTACCTTTTGGATATGATAATAAGGTTTTGAGCTCATAAGGTTATATAATGACATGTAATTATAAGGTAATTGGTATATATATGTGAATCAAATGGGAAATTGTTGGAAAAATATGGACATCACATATATATAATAAGAGTAATTACATGATATTATTTACTATAATAAAATGTTATCCCAAATTAAAAGTAATCTAATTTTGTTAAGGTTTTTTGGGCTTTAGTTATTAAATAAAGTATGGATCAAATATGTGTAGATAATCTAGTAACTAATTTCTAATTGATTATAGGCTAATTACAAAATAGGGTTAATGTGCAAAAGTTATATTAGGGTTATGGCCCCCAAATTACACATAACGTAACTTTTCTAATATCCAATCTTTAGAAAAGAGAGAGTCACCTTCTCTACATTACATATGTGCTAATTTGGAATATCAAAGCCGTAAGATTCAAAGATTTCAAGAAATCGATGAATTTAGGTATGCTTCCGCCTCTAGTTTTGTTTTTGATTTATTCTTAATGATTTAACATGACAGATCCTGGTTTATAGTTTTAAGTTTATATCAGATCTTGTTTTTACGGTTCTAACAGGGTATTCTCTGGTTCAAAAATAATAATTTTTATTAGGTGTCGGCATCCATGTGGTAGGCATCGCCAAAAATAAATTTTTTTGGTATTTTTTGTACCGACATTGTGGTGGCCGACACCCGTGTTAGGTAATTTTTTTTGTATCGGCCTTCCCCATGTCGACACCCGAGGATTTGTTAGAAATTTTTTTTTTGGTGTCGGACATTCCTATGCCGGCACCAGTGTTTAAAAAAAATTTGGTCTTGATTTTTTTTTTTGCCGAAACCAATAGACTTATATATACCAACCGTGGATGCACATTGGTCGGGAGCTCGGATAAGAGAAGTCATTATGATTTGTGCGCAATTAATAATAAAATTAAGCAACACTGGTGTATTTGATTGAGGGCGGCCGAACCTAATTTTACTAAATGCATCGATAGAACTTATTCAAGTAGAAGATGAATTAGT
Source organism: Gossypium bickii (assembly GCA_025503065.1). Taxonomy (NCBI): domain Eukaryota; kingdom Viridiplantae; phylum Streptophyta; class Magnoliopsida; order Malvales; family Malvaceae; genus Gossypium; species Gossypium bickii. The sequence continues at coordinate 56,122,967 of CP106713.1, read as the reverse complement.
TGAAGAAAATACTTTGCAAAATACATTAGCAACTGTGTAGTTTGATTTATCCAAATTTAGTTAGTATTATTGCACTTGTAGAATTTTTATAAATTATGAAATTAGTTAGGTAAATTTAGTAAAAAAATAGACAATATTAGAGGTAAATATTTTTTGAGTAATTTTTAATGTAAATATTAGTATGATAAAAAAGAAATGAAAATTTTTAAATTACAAAAAATATTATTGTTCCTAAGTTCGTAAATTTTTTTCGTAACCGAACCGATATAAAATCGAAAATAATAAAAGAAACTGTGATGCAACATTTTATAAACTAAAAAAAATGGGTAAAAAAATTAATGGTCCCCAAATTTTTTTATTCTTTATAAGTATAAATTATAACAATAAACACATATTCAAGTAATGATATTAAATAATGCTAAATTAGTCCATTATGTGAAGAAATATTTTTTTAGTGTTATGAAAAAATTAAATCGAATAAAGAAAAATAAAAGGGTGGGATGAATAGTTGTCGCGCCATCATATATATTTTTTCTTTCTTCTCCTATTCTTCTTTTCCTTTTCAAAATTTTTTTTATTAAGTTTGAAGTTTTAAGGTAATTTAGTATGTTGTTAATTTGAATGATTTGCTCAATTATTTGTTGTTATTTTGAATGGTGATTGATAATTTAATTGATAATTACACAAAAATCACAATAGGTTCTCTTATCCGAGGTTCCGACCACACAACGCTTATGATTAACGAGCCGGTAAATGTTGTTCTGCTCGATTTTAAATAAAACCATATAATTTATTTTTTAAAAGTGTTTTTGGAGTCAATTTCTAAAAATAATAATTATTCATTAGTTGTGAAAATTAAAGTTGTCAAAATTGCATTCTCGTTGGTTTGGACCTTTCGAAGTTGTCGAAGTATTTCCTCGTGGTGCAGTCACAATCAGAGATTTACATGATGGACACCAATTCAAAGTGAATGACCAATGATTGAAACATTATTTTGGGAATATTGATCAAAAGCAAGAAGAGACCATTAAATTGGTCGAAATTTTTACTTTTTATGGAATTTATTATTATGTAATTTTATTTTATTTTTGTTTCTGTTCAAGTTTGTTTTACTTTTTTTTTTGCAGAATAATTAGGTACCATTGTCAACGCACTTGGACATTATTGTCAATGCAGTTCGTACTATTGTACTGTCATGTATGACTCACCACCAATGAAGGGCAGATCAGAATTTTCAGATCCCACCGTTTGATCAAAAGTTACTTAGCCATCTGATTTGTTTAAACGGGCGCAATTTCCATTGGACATATTTATTCCCGCCAGCTTTATATTTCTTCACATAAAAAAATCACGCATTTCCATCTTCTTCTTTCACTCGCTATAAACATCCCTTCACTGTGCCGACTGTAACACATCCAAAGTAGCCATTTCAATTCACTTTCTCTTCCCCAAGCTTGTACCTTTACAACTTTAAACCATCATCACTCCACAAAACAAACAAAATATGGCAAGAATGAGAGCATCAGTGAAGAAAGCCATCAAGCCTGTTGAAGAACACTCATCCTCTACAACTGCAGTTCGTGAATCGGAATCCTCTATGCCAACAGAGAAAAAAGAGCCGGTGATCTTTTTAACGAAAGTGACCTATGACCGGTTTCGAGACAACATTTTGAAGTGACATTTCCACCCAGAACAGGGTATTCTCCTTTCGCAACAGTAAGACTTGGGCAAGCAAGTCTATAAAACCATCTTTAATCTGAAGTGGGAGACTTCCTGCACTCATTCTGGAAGCTATTCTCCTTCATTGGTATGTGAGTTTTGTCGTAACCATTTTTATGAAAACGGGAATCGACTTTGGTTTTGAAAATGAAAATAAAACGGGAGTCGCCACCAATCTTTATTAAGTGTGATCGGATCACCCTTTTTTTAATAAAATGTTTTGGTTTACTAAAACGACATTTTTGGTCTACGAAATTCGAGAAAACGGGTTCGGGAGTCGGTTACGTGCGAGGAAGGATTAGCACCCTCGTCACGCACAAAATTGGTACCTAATTGATAATTTCATGTCTTAATGTCGAAAGTTCGAAAAGATTTGAAAACATGATTTCTTTAAAAACGTGAACAATTTTGGGTTAAAATTTGAGATTTCTTTGTTCCGAAAGGATACAAACATCACATCCAGCACGTTAGGACACGGTATTTTAAACCCTCGTAATCAAAGTCATCTCATGATTTACAAAATTTATTAAAAGGATGTTTAGTTATTTAGTCAAACGGAAAATCGAAACCTAGCACGTTAGGGCACTATTCCCCGAATTTCTAAATACAAAACATTGCCTTATTTTAAAAATCTTTGGATGAAATATAGTAATTTACAAAATGTATTTTTATTTAATAATATAGTATTAAATATAATGCTAAATATAATATAATAATAATTAATTTCATAAACGAGTGAAAATAGAAGTATATATGTGAAATAATGTAAGTATAGATAGATGAAAATTAAAAATAATAATAGTATTAAACTAGGAAAATAAATATAGATGTAAATATAGTAACTATAATAATACAAATAATAATAATAATAATAACAATAATAATAATAAATAATAATAGTATGGTTACAAAACAATAATAAAAATGATAGTAATAATAAATATAATAAAGATAATAATAAGCAAAACAATAGTAAAAAACAAAAATATAAAATAAGTAAATAAATAAATACAATGGTGATAGTGATAATAAAATAATGATAATAATAATAAATAGTAATAAAAAAATTGATAGATATATAAAATAATGATATAATAATAGTAATAACAATAATAATGGAAATGAAATAATAGTAGTGATAATAACTAGATAAAAAATAAGAATAGTAATACTAATAATAATAGTATAGTATAGTAATATTAAAATAATAATAATAAAAATAATAAATAATTAATAGTAATAAAAATAAAAATAAAAATATTAAATAATAGTGATAAAAATGGCAAAATAACTAAAATGGGCTAAATCGAATCTAGAACGGAAGTAAAAGGGACAAATTATGTTAAATAAATAATAGGAGGACTAAACTGAAATGCGCGCGAAATGGTGAGGGACGAGAAGTGCAATTTACCCGAGTCCTTTAAATGCAGCGTTTAAATGGATTAAATTTAAAACTGCGTGAAAAGTTCGGGCGAAATTAAAAATAAAAAGAAACCTAATTTTGAAAAACTGAGAATGCGGAGGGACCAAATGGGCAATTAGCCCCAAAAGAAAAAACACGCGGATCCTCTTGGGCGGGTCGGTCGACACGCGGATCCTAAGCCAAACGACGTTGTTTTGGTGTTTAAGGCCAGTCCCAAAACGATGTCGTTTGGGTAGCCTTTATAAGTAAAAAAATCAACAAAAATTTCATTTTCAGTAGCTTTCTAAAAAAAAACTTTTAACCCTTTTCTGTTTTCTCTGCAGGACTAGAGGGCCGGTGCGACTTCCGGCGGTCCGCCGCCGCGGTGGCCGGAACTTCAAAAAAGGGTAAAATTTTGTATTTTTTTTTTATATTTTTTGGCTATATTTGATATGTTTGTTTATATAAAATGTTGTTTAAAAAAATTAAAATAAATAAATAAAACCTATGTGTATATAATAGATTAAAAAAGAAAGGGAAAATATGAAAAAGAAATATCCTTCTTGTGTTTTTCGGTTCTCTTTGTTTGCTATTTTTTGGTATTTGTGATTGATTTTGGATTGGTTTTATATGTGGTGGGCCCGGGTCTATTTTTGTATGGGTTTTAATGGGTCCTATTTTGGGTTTGCTAAAATGGGCCAGCAAAATGGGTTGTACAGCTCCCCCTCTTTTCTCGTTGTCGTGTAACGGGAATGGAGCAAAGACTTTTTAAGAAAGACCAATTTTGCTCGGCCTTACTGAGTCTTGACTTGTTTTGGTGCTCCAATTCTTCAGGTAGCCTCGCTCCAGTCCACCGCATCTTGTTGCTTTGACTCACTTGAAAGTAATTTCAGGGAGAAGAGATTTATAGCTTCAATCTACTCCGCTGGAATTTCAAGTAAATAAGAATTGGTATCTTCAACCTGCTCCATGGCATCTTCAAGGAGATAAGATTTGCAATCTTTAGCCTAGTCCACTGCTGGTCAGGGAGATAGGACGATGGCTTAAATCATGTTCCACTACTGTTTAGGGAGCCAAGATTTGCCTTCGATCTTGTCCCACTACTGCTTAGGGCGACAAAATCTACAATCTTCAACCTATTCCACTGCTGGTCAGGGATATAGGATGGTGGCTTAAATCATGTTCCCTACTGTTTAGAGAGACAAGATTTGCCTTCGATCTTGCCCCACTACTATTTAGGGCGACAAGATCTACAATCTTCGACCTATTCCACTACTGGTTAAGGACAAAGGACGGTGGCTTAAATCATATTCCCTACTGTTTAGGGAGCCAAGATTTGCCTTCGGTCTTGCCCCATACTGTTTAGGGCGACAAGATCTACAACCTTCAACCTATTCCATTGCTGGTCAGGGATATAGGACGGTGGCTTAAATCATGTTCCCTACTGTTTAGGGAGCCAAGATTCGCCTTCGATCTTGCCCCACTACTGTTTAGGGCGACAAGATCTACAATATTCAACCTATTCCATTGCTAGTCAGGGATATAGAACGGTGGCTTAAATCATGTTCCCTACTGTTTAGGGAGCTAAGATTCGCCTTCGATCTCGTCCCACTACTGTTTAGGGCGACAAGATGTACAATTTTCAACCTATTCCACTGCTGGTCAGGGCAATAGGACGGTGGCTTAAATCATGTTCCCTACTGTTTAGGGAGCTAAAATTTGCCTTCGATCTCATCCCACTACTATTTAGGGTGACAAGATCTACAATCTTCAACTTATTCCACTACTGGTCAGGGATATAGGATGGTAGATTCGCCGATGTTACTACATTGTCCTCTAGGGAACCTGTCTTGTAGAATCGGTTTCATATACTTTATGTTTATGCCAAATGATTAAGATGCTATGATCGGAATGATTCAAATGCTCCTAACTAAATGATATTATGGATGGCATTTGCATGAATGTAGAATGACATGAGAATGATCCCTTTTTAAAAGCTTAGGGTTGTAATTGCTCATTTGCTCGTCAAGATCACATCACGGATGCAATATCTCGTCTTTTCATGTAACCGATATCTTTGACAGAGAATCTGGGGAGATAGCCATGATTTTAAACTCCTCTTTCTCGAATGTTTCCAACTCCTAGGCGTGGTGGTTCTAGACAACAGTCCTGTTTTAGGTCCCTGCGCTGTTTAGAGGCTTCCAGAGTAATAGGTAGAACTCCTTTTATGGAAGCATTATAGATCAACCGTTATTTCAATTGCAAACTGCTTAAAAAATTTAAATGATTGATAACACTAGAATTTATGAAGAATAGAATTGAATTAATCAACAAAAGCAAACATTATTGGAATACAAAAATGGGCAAAAAGAAAAAGTAGATGCCCCAGATATCGCAGTCTAAGCTTCACTATCCAATTTTTCTGAAAATCATTTTTAGCTGAATAGATGTTGGGAGATCTGCAGTACTTTGTAAATGTCCTGAAGTGTAACATTCCTCCTTCTTGCTAATCTTGAGAGGACAAAATCGTCATATATCCTTTCTTTAGTTAGAATTTGAGCCGCCCTTTTCGGGTTTTCAACTCAAAACCCCTTTGGTCTCAAAGCGCCCTTTGCGGGTTTTCACTTTGGCCTTTTTCCTTTTCAAGCATAATACTTCTTGACTGAATCTGAATTTATAGGATTGGATAAGTTTTTCCCGTCCATCTCGGCCAAGATCAGTGCTCCTCCAGAGAAAGCCTTTTTCACCACATAAGGTCCTTCCCAATTTGGCATCCATTTCCTTCGGAAATCCTTTTGTATGGGGAGGATCTTTTTCAAAACTAAGTCTCCCTCGTGGAATTCTCTTGGGCGTACCTTTTTGTTGTACGCTCGTATCATTCGCTTTTGGTACATCTGACCATGACGGATAGCTTTCAGCCTCTTCTCTTCGATCAAATTTAACTGATCATATCGAGCCTGGATCCATTCTGCTTCGTCTAACTTCAGTTTGGACAAGACTCGAAGGGATGAAATTTGATGGGTAAAACTACCTCCATTCCGTAGACTAATGAGAAAGGAGTTGCCCTGGTGGAGGTTCTGACCGATGTTCGATAGGCGAAAAGGGCAAATGGTAACTTCTCGTGCCAATCTCTGTAAGTCTTAGTCATTTTCCCCACTATCTTCTTGATGTTCTTATTAGCTGCTTCCACTGCACCATTCATTTTTGGACGATATGGTGACGAATTGTGGTGTCTGATCTTGAATTGCCTACAGACCTCTGTGATCATGCTGTTGTTCAAGTTTAATGCATTATCGGATATGATCCTCTCAGGCATTCCATATCGACATATGATTTCCTTTTTCAAGAACTTGCTAACTGCTGAGTTCGTCACATTAGCATATGAAGCGGCCTCTACCCACTTAGTGAAGTAGTCGATTACCACGAAAGATAAATCGATGTCCATTGGAAGCTTTTGGCGGGATTGGTCCAATTACGTCCATGCTCCACATAGCGAAGGGCCACAGGGAGGTCATAACATGTAGAGGTGAAGGAGGTACATGGATCTTGTCCCCATAAATTTGGCACTCACGACATTTCTTGGCATAATCAATGCAATCTCTTTCCATAGTAGACCAATAATACCCGAATCTCATGATTTGCCTAGCCATTGTGAAACCATTGGCATGAGTTCCACTGACACCCTCATGGACTTCTCTAGGATTTGCTTAGCCTCGGCGGTGTACACATACCTCAGTAGTACTTGATCCTTTCTTCTTTTGTATAGGATCTCTCCATCCAAGACATAGTCACAGGCTAGTCTTCTCAACGTCCTTTTGTCATTCTCAGTCACTTGATCAGGGTATTCATGATTTTTCACGTATTGCAGTATATCGTGGAACCACGGGTGATCATTTTCCTTCTCTTCTTTGATGTTGTAACAATGGGCCGAGGCCTCATAAATACTCATTTGAATAGGTTTCATATCCTCATTTTTTTTACTCGGACCATAGAAGCCAAGGTGGCCAGAGCATCAGCCATCTGATTTTCGTTTCTTGGCAGATAACTGAAAGTGATGTCATCGAACTCTTTGATCAATTCTTGGACCAATCTTTTGTAGTCGACTAGCTTGAGATCTCTTGTTTCTCATTCCCCTTTGAGTTGATAAATTACCAGTGCAGAATCTTTATATACCTCCAGTACCCTAAATTTGTGTTCTATAGTGGCACGGGTACCCATGATACAAGCTTCGTATTCTGCCATATTATTTGTGCAATCAAAATCCAATTTGCAAGTAAATGGATAATGATCTCTGTTTAGGGATACCAAAACTGCCCCAATTCTATTGCCCACTGCATTTGATGCCCCATCGAAGTTCAATTTCCAAGGACGATCTTTTACGGTGTCTTCTTCGGTGGATGCCACATACATTAAATCTTCGTTAGAGAAATCAAAGTCTAAAGGTTCGTAATCTTCGAGTGCTCTACTAGCTAAAAAATCCTCTATTGCACTCTCTTTCACCGTCTTTTGGTTTACATAAACTATGTCAAATTCAGAAAGCAAAATCTGCCATCTGGCCATCCTTCCATTCAAAGCGGTAGACTCCATCATATACTTTAGAGGGTCTAGCTTTGAGATGAGCCAAGTCATATGATACAACATATACTGCCTCAATCTTCGAGTCGTCCAGATCAAGGCACAGTATAGTTTCTCAATTGGTGAGTACCTTGTTTCACATTCAGTGAACTTTTTACTAAGGTAGTATATTGCCTTCTCTTTCTTTCTTGACTCATCGTGTTGACCAAGCACACATCCCATTGAATTATCAAGCACTATTAAATAAAGGATTAATGGCTTATCTAGATTAGGCGGCATCAACACTGGGGCATTGGACATGTATTGCTTCACTTTGTCAAAGGTCTTCTGGCATTCCTCATCCTATGCGCTTGAATTATGTTTCTTAAGAAGACGGAATATGGGGTCACATTTCTCAGTTAGTTGTGAAATGAACCGAGCAATGTAATTTAATCTTCCTAAGAAACCTTGAACTTCTTTTTGGGTGCGTGGCAGAGGCAATTCTTGTATAGCTTTGACCTTGTCTGGGTCAACCTCAATCCCCTTTTCACTGACTATGAATCCTAGCAGTTTCCCTGACCTGGCTCCGAAGGTACATTTTGCTGGATTAAGCTTTAGCTGGAATTTTCTCAACCTCAAGAATAATTTCCTCAATACTTGCACATGCTCCTCTTCAGTTTGGGATTTGGCGATCATATCGTCAACGTAAACTTCAATTTCTTTGTGCATCATGTCATGGAATAGGGTTACCATGGCTCTCTGATATATCGCTCTCGCATTTTTTAGTCCGAACAGCATCACCTTATAGCAAAACGTTCCCTATATGGTTACAAATGTGGTCTTATCCATGTCTTCAAGGTTCATCTTTATCTAGTTGTACCTGAGAAGCCATCCATGAAGGAGAACAACGAATAACCCGCCGTATTGTCTACTAAAGTGTCGATATGAGGTAACGAGAAATTGTCTTTCGGGCTAGCCTTGTTTAGATCCCTGTAGTCTACACACATTCGCACTTTCCCATCTTTCTTAGGGACGAGGAGGATGTTGGCTACCCAATCCGAGTATTTAACCACTTGCAAGAAACTTGCGTCAAACTACTTCTTGACCTCTTCTTTTATTTTCAGCAAAACATCTGGCCTCATTCTTCGAAGTTTCAGTTAGACTGACTTGTATTCCTCTTTTATGGGCAGCCGGTGTACCACGATATCAGTGCTTAGTTCGGGCATATCTTGATATGACCATGCGAAGACATCTTTGGATTCTTGGAGTAACTCAGTGAGGTCTCGCTTTGTCTTTGCGGTAATACAAGCTCCGATCTTCACCTCTTTCTTTTCTTGTCCATCTCCCAGGTTCACTATTTTTATTGACTCCTCTTGAGGTAGGATCTGTTTCTCTTCTTGTTCTATCATCCTTAGCAGTTCAGGAGACAGGTCACAACCTTGGTCATCTTTAAAATTCTAAAGATCTTCCGTACCCATATCTTGCTCGAAAGGACATTCTGAGTCATTGGTGGCGTTACTCAAATCATTGATATTTGGGGACCTGTTATAGAGATGAATAAAGGTCTATAGAACAAAAGAATCTAAGCATATTTATTGGTATAGTATGATTATGAATGAAGAATGAAAATATTTAAAAGAACATCTAAAGAATAAAAGAATAATGATGATAAATGAAGTGAAAAAAATAGAAGAAGATTTGCTCAAAAGGTAGCGGAGATGCATTTCATTGAAAATAACGATATTTTAGACATAAGCCATGCTTCACAAAAGGGAATCTCATTACTTCTAGACTTAAAGCAACAAGTGTGTTCCGAGTATTACTCTGAAGAAGTTCTAAAAGCTACAGGAATTTCTTCTGCGGTCCAGTTGTTTAGAATGCTGCCTGGGTCATAGGGGCGGATGCCATTCCAGTTTTCTTCTTCAGTTTTCCCTTCGGATATAGCATTGACGTGCATGTTTCCCCATATTTCTTCTGTGGTTTCTTTCTTTTGCGTTCCTCGTTCTGGATGGATAATCTCTCATGATATAAAAGTCTTGCAAATATGGGGAATTATCATTTGTTCCCATTTAATCTCATCTCTACTCAACCGCGCTTTCCTTCTTTCTTGTTTCTTCTCTTACGCTTTCTTCTTTTACTTTGCATCAGCTTGAATCCTAAGTCGAAGAGGTCTCGTTTTTCTTTCAATCTTGGGGCCTCGATCTTTCCTTAGAGATACCTTCCAAGTCCTTTCCCAGGTAAAGCTCCCCTCCCGACCATCAGTTGTAAACCCATTTTCATGGTTTTAGATATTTGGGGCACTGAAATCTTATTCCCCTCGATGATGAGTGTTGTGTTGACAAATTCCAAAGAGCGGAAGGAACACTTAGTCGCTTCATCGCTTGCCTCTAAATATGGAGCACCATTAGTTACAGTCGTGATGATGTCCTCTTCAGCATTTATCGTCGCAAGACGGCCCTCCATAACTAACTTCAACTTTTGGTGCAACGACGAGGGCACTACTCCCACTGAGTGTATCCAAGGTCTCCCCAGTAAGCAATTATAGGACGACCTGATATGTATTACTATGAAATCCACTTCATATGTACCTGGGCCAATTAACAGAGGTACTTCGGTCCTCCCCATCACCTTCCTTTCAGTTCCATCGAATGCCCTCACTATGTTGTGGCAAGCTTTCATGTGAGAACTATCTATGGGTAATCGGTTCAGCGTTGATAGTGGCAAGACATTGAGCGCCGATCCATTTTCGACCAGCACACCTGGTAATGTGTACCCTTTGCAACGTGTGGTGATGTGGAGAGCTTTAATAGAGCCCATACCTTCCGGTGGGATCTCATCATCATTAAAGAAAATGAAATTATCGGCACTTATATTGCTAATCAGGCGATCCAGCTTGTTAACGGAGATATTGTTAGCAACATAAGTTTCATTCAGTACTTTCATCAGTGCTTGCGATGCGCCTCTGAACTTAACAGTAAGTTTAGCACAGATATGCAAGCCGGTTGTTTATGTAGTTGCTCTACAACACTGTACTCACTGTGCTTTAAGAACTTTAATAACTCCTTAGCTTCTTCTTCCTTTACTGGCTCGTTTATAGGCAATTCCTGTTTGGTCGCCTTTTCATTCTTTTGTTCGCCCATCAAGGCTTTCTCTTTTGTAGGCTCTATTCGTGCATTTATCGCGTCGTAGCGCTTTCCACTGCGTGTATAAGAACCTACCTCTTGATTTGCTTTTGTAGTACTGGACGAGTCCCCTTCCCAGGAATCGTCACATTGCAGCCATAGTTTCAGGGAACCTTTTTATTATCTTTATAAGAAAAGACCGCGGGTTTCTAAATCACGACTTTTGGTGTTATCTTTACCCCGACTTTATTGTTTTTTGGTCGCGAGATGATGACCAATGGATAGCTGACTTTATTGTACCACTTGGCCGTAGACCCGGCCAGACAGTCTTGAAAATAGTGAATCAATAATTGGTCATTATTAACGTGTCTCGCCATCCGTTGACGGAATATCGTGATGTGCGCTTTGGGACAACTAGTCCCATTGTACTATTGAAATCTGGGGTTTTAAAATTTGGCGGAAGTACCAAGTCTGGGACCAAACTTAAGTCCTTAGCATCTACCCCGTAACGGTAGTTAGCAGTCTCTATTGCTTTGAACTTCTCTTCTAACAACTTGCAACGATCTTTGAATTGTCTTGGGTTAGAGCTCGAGCCTGTCGGAAGGTGCTCAAGTATCGCGGTACTAGTCTGATACTGCGGCCTGATAGTAACGGGCATCTTTTGGGGCTACATATCTAGTTGTGCTAGGGTGTTTGGCGGGGTAAAACCTAGAGGGTAGATTGGGTCGTCATTATCGTTCCCTGAACTAGCAGCAATGCCCTTTCCTTTCTCCCATTCTTTAGCCAATAACTGCACCAACTGCCTATCATATTATTCTGGGATTCTTGCATCCACTCTATCATGTCCTGTTGTATCTTGGCTAATTGTTCTTGCATTTGATCCTGCATGTCTTTTTACATCTACTCTAATCTTTCTATTCTTTGGTCCATTATTTTCGTTTTGCGTCGTGTACCGTAACGATGCTCAGTTTCTAGATTTTCTTCTTCTTCTCTCTCTCTCTCTCTTTCTCTCTATTAATTTCAACTAGTTAGGCTCTCTCTGTAGATTTAAATGCATATAATGCGATGTAATGTAAATGCATGAATGCAATGAGGCATCGATTCAGATTCAACTTCATTTTAGAAGACTTTATTAGAAAACAAAATCCTTTACATAAAGCGGATTACAAATATGCTTTCGCCCTAAGGCCTAAAGTTTTGATTTTCCCTAACAAAGAGGTTAGCTCTTGACTGCGATCCGACTATAGCTCATACTTCATGCTCAATATATCAGCCTGTGCTGCCAAAGTCTGTAGGTGATCAGCTACCTCTCGAATCTGAACTATTGCTTCACTCATGAGGTAATCCCGATTTCTAACTTGATCATGAGAATGGTGAAACTCTTCCTTCCAACGTCCTTCTGTTGTTTCAAAAAGCTCAATCCGAAGTTCACAACTGTGCAATGCTGATTCTAACTCTTCAATCTTACTCTTCATTTCCTCAATCTTGTTCAGACTTGATTTTAGTTCAATTTCAGAATTACGACTTCGATGGTGATGAAGAGACCGCATAAGTTCGGCTACTCTAGCTTTTAATCCACTTTTCTCTTTTTGGCTATTTGCCAAATTCTTCTCTAAGGTCTCGTTTCACGCTTGCATTTTTTGAAACTTCCTCTCCCAATAGTTAGCTTTGACTTTTTCCTCTTGAATCTCCTATTGCCATTGTTCCGAAGTCTTTCCCAATCCAGCGTTCTTCATCGTTAGAGTATCTTCTTATATTCTGTTTTCAAACTATCTCGATCTTCCTCTATCTTCTTCTTTTCTTTTTTTAATTTCTCGCTTTCATTTTCTTAACATCCGTATCTAAACTTAGGTGCATCTTTTCTTCTTCCTACTTCTCTATCCTTTTTCTGAGCTCTAAACATTACCTCTCGAAGTCTCACTTTATAATCTCTGACTCTGATGGGAACACTTGTAAATACTCTTTTATCGATTGAGTGCTCTCCAAGCTTGGCCCAGAGATGTTATCATTGATCCTTTTGCTCGACCACTCCTTGGATTCCAAGGTTGTCATCGGTTCTCCAGTTAATATCTTCATACAGCGAGTCCGCTTCCAAGACTCAGAAATCTCTCGAATCTTTTTCTTATAATTATCCCCCTTATATGAGAATTCACTTTGAGCTAACTCATATGTCACTAGTATGAACTGTCTTACTTTGTATTACCTTAGTACCAGTAACGGTGCGTATCCAACAGTTCCTCAGATTCCAGGCAAAGGTACCCAATCAAAATTTCCACACTGATAAAGGACTTTGTCGGGTACCATCCAAGGGGCTTTCCACTCAACATCTTCCTCTCAGAGGTTTTGAAGAATTTCCATCCACCTTTGCTCTGATATATCGTCCCTCCTTGTCGTGACCGTGGCCTCCTTTAAAGGGGAATAACTTTCAAAGAACACTCAGTAAGGAACCTTGTCAACCTTCTAAAAATGACTGTGGAACCAAACCAACAATAACTGTGCGCATCCAATGAATCTGCCTTCACCAGTTCTCCGACATGCGTTTAAAGACCTGAACGTCTCCGCTAAGATCGCAGGTACAGGTGTGACCCTTTTGTTAAGTCGGTCGAATAAATCAGTAACTGCTTCATCTACATGCCTTAGAGCTTTAGGGAAGATTACCAAACCGTAAATACATAAGGCAAAGATATCAATATTCTTCTTTACATCTGGATGTGTTAGGATCAGGTCCCTCAAACTCACCCAAGGTATGCATTTACCCTCACATTTCTCTTAGATTCTGGCTGCAACCCATTGTTCACTTATCTTCGTGATACTCATTAATTTATTCATAAAAGTTGGGACATTCGCAGCCCTAAAATAAGTTTTGTCGGCTTGGACCCTTGAACAGCGAAGTAAGGTTGTATATTCTTCCACCGTGGGCACCAAATCTACTTCCCCAAAAGTGAAACAACTATAAGCAGAGTTCCAAAACTGAGTCATAGCTTGGAATAGATGTTTATCTACCTTGATGTCGAACGAGTAGGGTAGATCGCCATAACTAAGATAGAATAGCTACTTTGCCTCATCACCTCACTGGTTCCATATTTCTTTCAACTCACAGAACTTATTTTGCGTGATGCTAATACGAGTAAAATCCCATAGTTCTGACACATACCCCTCAACTAAGTTGTCCCCTTTCTCTAATTGCCTTTGCTCTGACCATATGCGGATGGCTACATTGTCTTCTACTTTATCAAAGGATTTGTTCTCCATAACTAGCTTTCTAACTTAGAAACTGACCATGAATCGAAACCTCTTAAAATATGAAATGACATGCACAAAAATAAAACATAACAAGTTAGTACCGCAGAATGAAATATAAAGCAAGTAAAATAAAGAAACACCTATCTTGGTAACTACTAAGGTTTGACATAGTTCTACTTAGGGTAGGTTCTTATGTTTTCTACATGTGGTTTAGCTCTAAAGTTCAGGTACCCGAACCAGCAGATTCCTCGATCCTCACCCATTATAGGCTCATACGGGCCGAGTTCGATCTAGGGGAATTAATTTCCCTATGGCCATATGGAAGTGAAAACTTCACGAAGACATAGGTACAGATATATCCCGGAAGCAATCCACTAGCCCATGCGGAGGTGAAAACCTCACGAAGGGATAGTTTCTCGCTCCCACTTAAAGGTGCAACCTCAACGGTCATGCAATGCAGTGTGCGCAAGAAAACAACAAACAAATGCAACAAAAGGATCGTAATTTTCAAATCAAATTATAAATTTTCAAATTGAACTTTCAAATTTTCGACATAGGACAGAAAATAATCAATTTATGGCCTGACTCTCTTTATGTCCCCAGTGGAGTCGCCAAGATGTCGTAACCATTTTTTCGAAAACGGGAATTGACTTTGGTTTTGAAAACGAAAATAAAACGGGAGCCGCCATCAATCTTTATTAGGTGTGATCGGATCACCCTTTTTTTTAATAAAATGTTTTGGTTTACTAAAACGACATTTTTAGTCTACGAATTTTGAGAAAACGAGTTCGGGAGTCGGTTACATGGGAGGAAGGATTAACACCCTCGTCACGCCCAAAATTGGTACCTAATTGATAATTTCATGTCTTAATGTCGAAAGTTCGAAAAGATTTGAAAACATGATTTCTTTAAAAATGTGAACAAATTTAGGTTAAAATTTGAGGTTTCTTTGTTCCGAAAGGATACAAACATCATATCTAGCACGTTAGGACACGATATTTTAAACCCTCGTAATCAAATTCATCTCGTGATTTACAAAATTTATTAAAAGGATGTTTAGTTATTTAGTCAAACGGAAAATTGAAACCCAGCACATAGGGCACTATTCCCCGAATTTCTAAATACAAAACATTGCCTTATTTTAAAAACCTTTGGATGAAATATAGTAATTTTACAAATAATTTCATGTCTTAATGTCAGAAGTTCGAAAAGATTTGAAAACATGATTTTTTTTTTGAAAACGTGAACAATTTGGGTTAAAATTTGAGATTTCTTTGTTTTGAAAGGATACAAACATCACATCCAACACGTTAGGACACGATATTTTAAACCCTCGTAATCAAAGTCATTTCATGATTTACAAAATTTATTAAAAGGATGTTTAGTTATTTAGTCAAACATCACATCCACCACATTAGGACACGATATTTTAAACCCTCATAATTAAAGTCATCTCATGATTTACGAAATTTATTAAAAGGATGTTTAGTTATGTAACACCCCAAACCCGACCTACGAGTCCTGACCGGATCTGGTATGTCACTGCGGAAAAACATTTGAAAAGATTTGACTTAAAGATAAAATCATGAAAACTTGTTGGGTTTGTAAAACAGTGTCCATTTAAAATCTTAAGTAAAGTATGGTGTTTATAAAAGTATCCGGATTAAAACTTTATTAGGTATATATTTAAGAAACTAAAATCATTTGCAAATGATATTTCAATTGTCAATCCATAATAAATATAATAATAAACTTAATGAAAAATACTTAGACAACCTCAAATACTTTAATGGGCCTTATTACAATAAACACTTAATCAAAATACTGAAAATATAAATACTT
This sequence comes from Gossypium bickii, assembly GCA_025503065.1. Taxonomy (NCBI): domain Eukaryota; kingdom Viridiplantae; phylum Streptophyta; class Magnoliopsida; order Malvales; family Malvaceae; genus Gossypium; species Gossypium bickii. Next base: position 56,107,085 of record CP106713.1, on the reverse strand, counting down.
AATTAATTAAAATATCTTTCTGCATGAAAATCTGCTTCTGCATGGCCACCTTTGTATCCACTCCAACCCGGTCCAATCACCACGAATCATCTGCGATGTTTAATAAAAATTGGGTGAGTCATACAGACTCAGTGTGTAATTAATCCACTGAATTCCACCCACATGTTAACCACATATTAACCCATATATCAGATAACAAGATATCATATTAACATAATAACACATTCTGGGCTTGGCCCATATTCATATCACTTATCAGGTAACAGGGTAATTAACCACATAATTTCCACATATCGGGCTTAGCCCATTTCCACACTGATCCACATTCATATACTGGGCTTGGCCCTTTTCACATTAATTACTCATACCAAATATAATATGCAAAGTGCACCCAACCCAACCTAGGGTCCATCCTCTACACATCCTCTTATCCAGCCTACCACACACCAGGGGATTATCAAATCACCCTCTCCTTTTCACTCCAAAAGGCATTCAATGCCGTCCACGTGCAATTAAGCACAATAATCCACAACGCGACCTCAGTCAGCTCCAATCCACGATGTAGCCGTAGCTAACACCAAAACCACGATGGGACATATAGTCACTCATCAACCACGATATGGCACATAGCCGATATCAACCACGATGAGGCACACAGCCACTCATCAAGCCACGCGAACTAAATCGCAATTAATCCACAACGTGACCTCAGTCAACGTCAATCCACGATGTAGCTCAAGGCTAACATCAAACCACGTACTCAAAGTACACCCGTACCTTCTTTCATATCATATCCCACCCATGCACATACCGCATAAAATAATGATACAATGTAATGATGCATGAGCATGTTCATCAAGCATATTATCACATATTCATATTAATAATCACATTTCATCAGGTTTGGTGCTTACCGGATTATCGACATACCCCTTGAGGGTATCCTTATCACAATTCCCACTGCGCTAGTTAGCACATTCATAACACATACACATATCACATACATATCATATACTTGGAAACGGTGGGTTAATCACACACCTTATAACGTGAAGAACTACGCTTTCGATCCCGATGCTATCGCTAAGCGACACTACGGCTATTTGCCTACTTTCTTGCTCTGACGCTGGTCCACACCCCGGTGGCCAATCCCTAACTGCAGAAATTGATCTCCTTTTAAACTTCGGGATAGGGACTATCCCTTGTCCTCCTTGACTAGCATTCGCATCCATCGACAACACTTAATCAGATCAAACGGTTAAACACTAATACCTTAATCAAAATATATCAAATCGAAACTACACTTACTAAATATCCTTACCGAAATAATCTTGAATCCCGAAGCTTGTCCTACTTCTGTCGACTTGCCCCCTAATTAACCATAATACACAATCGGTCACCACTTAAACCCATAATATGGCCTATGGCCGAATATCAATACTTCCTTACCTTCCTTACCAAATCCCGAAAAACTACTCCTTGCTCTTGAACTGTCAAAATCCCTAAGTGAAACCACATCAAAATCGGCTTAAGCATAAATTCATAGAAAAATAACCCTTGGCCGAAACTATATAGGCTTGCCTTGATGATTAGAATCCCGAAAGAGTCCCTACTGCTCCTCCACGCTAGCTACAACCAACAGAACACAATATCATGGCCCTAAGAATACATTCGGCCAACCTATAACCAAGGTTTAAACACTTGATTCGGCACCCTTATGAAGAATGATCCAAAACCGATAACTAAAGAGATACTTACCACTATCGTTTGCTTGAGGAGACTAAAGGATAAGAGATTTCGGCTAACTGCTTCGGCTTTGTAGAGAATAAAAAGAAGAAAAGAGGTGATAAGGGATTCCAAATAAATATTCGACTATGGCTCAACAAATGGTGATTGCATATTCGGCTAACACAAAGAACAGGTTTGGAGTTGGAGAAAAGAAGAAATAGAAGAATGGAGAAGGCTTAGGAGAATTCGGCTTTTGTCAAAGAGAAAATAAGGTGCCAATTCGGCAAAGTAACAAAAAGGAAGTAAAAATAAAAAGATGAATGCTTCATTAAAAGGAATTTCAACAGACACTAGCACCATATTTATATCGAAAATACAAGCTCCTAGAGTCCTATATTCGGCCACCATATCTCCACTTATCAAATCCCAATTTAATCTCTTATTTTATCTCTTATCAGCTCATTCAAAAATAACTTGAATTAATCCACACTTATTCAAATAAAATATCACCATAATTATCTTCTATCTACTCATACACCTAAAATAAATAAATAAAATCAGCATTTATCCATTATCCACCTATTTAAACTAAATAAAATAAAACCTCAATTTATCTCTTATTTTCTCTCTTCAAAACTCATTCAAAAATAATTTAAATTAAACAAACCTTTATCCCTTCCTTCCAGCTGAAAATTAAAAGGATTAAACAAGCATTATCCTTGCCCACTTGAGAGTCCATAAGCCGTCCACTAGCTCTTTCCCTTAACGCCAACATGCATAAAAAAAAACCTCAAAATTCTGCTTCCCTTGCGACTTGAACTCATGACCTGCACCAAGCCTGTGGCGCAATTTTCAGAGTTTTAAGTGGCGCCTTGCAGGCACTTTACTAGGCTGATTCTTATGCCATAAATCCCCACAATTCCTTTTAAGACCTCCTTCACCTAGCTCCCCCCTTAACGCCAAAAGCCAAAAATATAACACTCCCATGCTGCCCTCAAGACTCGAACATTAGACGTCCTGAAGCTCCCTTTCCCATAAGCGTCCAAGCCTCTTTACCCAGGCGCTTTTTGTGACATGCTTCGCCCAGAATTCCTTTTAAGACCTTCTTAGCCTCGCTCATTTTTGACGCAAAAAAATAAATGTTCCTTCCTGCTTCCTTCGCAACTCGAACCTGGGCCCTTATCCCCACTGCACATGGCGTCCATTGCCACTTTACCACATGATTTCTTGTGGCATTAATTCCCTAAAAGTTTTCTCAAGGCCTCTTCAGCCTAGCTCTTCTTTTTAACTTAAACCCAATATTTTTTTTTTGTTTTTTTCCAAAGCCTTCCCTTATTTTTTCAGAGTTCTCAAAACCCTTAAAACTTATCCAAACACACTCAAGGCCTACTTAGCTCATGAATTATGCACTCACACATAACCCCTAATCTAGGATGTTACAAGTTATTTAGTCAAATGGAAAATCGAAACCCAACACGTTAGGGCACTATTCCCCGAATTTCTAAATACAAAACATTGCCTATTTTAAAAATCTTTGGATGAAATATAGTAATTTTACAAAATGTATTTTTATTTAATAATATAGTATTAAATATAATGCTAAATATAATATAATAATAATTAATTTCATAAATGAGTGAAAATAGAAGTACATATATGAAATAATGTAAGTATAGATAGATGAAAATTAAAAATAATAATAGTATTAAACTAGGAAAATAAATATAGATGTAAATATAGTAACTATAATACAAATAATAATAATAATAATAATAATAATAATAATAATAATAATAATAAATAATAGTAATAATAATAGTATGGTTACAAAACAATAATGGAAATGATAGTAATAATAAATATAATAAAGATAATAATAAGCAAAACAATAGTTAAAAACAAAAATATAAAATAAGTAAATAAATAAATACAATGGTGATAGTGATAATAAAATAATGATAATAATAATAAATAGTAATAATAAAAAAATATATAGATAAATAAAAATAATGGTATAATAATAGTAATAACAATAATAATGGAAATGAAATAATAGTAGTGATAATAACTAGATAAAAAATAAGAATAGTAATACTAATAATAATAGTATAGTATAGTAATATTAAAAAAATAATAATAAAAATAATAAATAATTAATAGTAATAAAAATAAAAATATTAAATAATAGTGATAAAAATGGCAAAATAACTAAAATGGGCTAAATCGAATCTAGAACGGAAGTAAAAGGGACAAATTGTGTAAAATAAATAATAGGAGGACTAAACTGAAACGCGCGCGAAATGGTGAGGGACGAGAAGCGCAATTTACCTGAGTCCTTTAAACACAGCATTTAAATGGATTAAATTTAAAACTGCGTAAAAATTTCGGGCTAAATTAAAAATAAAAAAGAAACCTAATTTTGAAAAACTGAGAATACGGAGGGACCAAATGGGCAATTAGCCCTAAAAGCAAAAACACACCGATCCTCTTGGGCGGGTTGGGTCGACACGCGGATCCTAGGCCAAACGATGTTGTTTTGGTGTTTAAGGCCATTCCCAAAACGACGTCGTTTTGGGTAGCCTTTATAAGTAAAAATATCAACAAAAATTTCATTTTCAGCAGCTTTCTAAAAAAAGCTTTTAACCCTTTTCTGTTTTCTCTGCAGGGCTAGGGTGCTGGTGCGACTTCTGACGGTCCGCCGCCGCTCCTCCGCCGCCGGCCACCACGCACGGTGGCCGAAACTTCAAAAAAAGGGTAAAATTTTATATTTTTTATATTTTTTTGCTATATTTGATATGTTTGTTTATATAAAATGTTGTTTTAAAAAATATAAATAAATAAATAAAACCTATGTATATATAATAGATTAAAAAAAAGGGGAAATATGAAAAAGAAATACCCTTGCGTTTTTCGGTTCTCTTTGTTTGCTGTTTTTTGGTGTTTGTGATTGATTTTGGATTGGTTTTATATGTGGTGGGCCCGGGTCTGTTTTTGTATGGGTTTTAATGGGTCTTGTTTTGGGTTTGCTAAAATGGGCCGGCAAAATGGGTTGTACAAGTTTTATGCTAACCTTTATGACCATGAGTTAGAGTTTATCTTTGTTCAAGAAGGCTTAATACCATAGGATGCTAAAAAAATCAATGAGTTGTACAACACTAAAATGGATGTAGATGAACATTCCAAGTTTATTGAGGATATCACAGACGACAAAAGGGACCTGTTGGTGAAGGATTTATGTTTCGAAGGAGCGCTGTGGATAGGTTCACATCAAAAGAATTATACGATGCACTGACATTGTAACAGCTCGGTTTTAGCTAAATCAGAACATTGGTTTCAAAATCACAAAATCTGAGGTCGTAAAATTATTTTAATATTATTTTGTGTGTTTACAGAATGTAAATTAATATGTGTGAAAGTTTCGTGAAATAATTTTATTGATTGGTTGTTTAATTTAATAAAAGGACTTAATCGCGTAAAATGTAAAAGTAGCATGTTATATGTTAAAGTGCTTAATTGTTTTGATTAATTAATTATGATATCCTTGTGTTGTAATTTGGCCATTGAACAATAGTATGGATGGTTATGGGCTTAAAATAAGTGATTTTATAATGTAAAAATGATGGATAAAATTGTAAATTGAATATTAATATGTAATAAATAAAATAAAATATAAAACATCATTCATGTTCATCTTGTTTTGGCCGAAACTCAAAGAAAAAGAAACCATTTGAAAGCTTTAAGGTTCGGCTCACTTGGGAGCTTGATTTAGATCAAGAAAGGAAGAAATCAGATCTGGATCGGGGAAAGTCGAAAGTTTTTGAACAGTCGTTCCGATCCGTTCATTTTCAAACGAGGTAAGTTCATAAGTAAATAAATGTTCTTAAAATTCAAATGTATATATTATATAAATGCCGAATTGAATTGTATATACAAATATATATGTTACCGAATTGAACTAAGCATGGGATGGCCTGTTTCGAGCGTGAATTGATTGAATTACGACGTCTGAAAGTCCCGTACGAACCTTAGGAATAGTATAGGATACATATGTCATGGCATTAGGGCTTCCGAGGTGTGATTTCGTTTAAGACCATGTCTGGGACATTGGCATCGTATATGATTCGTGTAAGACCTTGTCTGGGACTGAGGCATCGAAATATGATAACATGTAAGACCATATCTTGGATATGGCATTGTATGTGATATATGTGTTTCTGAGTATCCTTAACGATTCGGAATGGTTCAACGGGCAATGTCAAACGAGTCTGAATGTGAATTTGAGCTAAATAATTTAGGTACGTATGAGGTTTATATGTTCATTAAAAAATAAGGTAAGTGAAGTTACTTATTGTGGTATTATGGATTATATGAGAAAAGTGATTGTATATGTGTAAGGGATTAGTTAAATGTGGCCTATTCGAATTGAATTATTAATGTTCTTGTGATGATTTATTTGCTTATGGCTTACTAAGCTTTCAAAGCTTATCTTGTGTGTTCTTTCATTGTTTTATAGATATATAAAGCTAGTTCGAGCTCGGGGATCGTCAGGGATCATCATCACACTATCGATCGCTATTTCGGTACTTTGAAAGTTTGTACTTTTGACATATGGCATGTATAGGCTAGTTTTAATATGGTTTGTTTTGAATTGTGTATAAATAGCCATTCGAAAATGGCTTGATAATGATGTTAATGTTTGTGAATATTCGACCTTATTAATTAGCTCATTTTGGAAAGTTTGTTTGATGGACATGTGATTTGGCTTGAGTAATTATGTAGTTGATGGAGGTGTTTTCGATTTGTGGTATATGTTTTTATAAGCTATGTGATGTTCTTGCTATATCTTGTGAATTTGGCTATTTGGAGTGGCTCATTATTGACCTATAAATTGCTGTATAATTTGTCTTGCAAATCGGTTTGGAAATGGTAAATGATGTGCATTCATTTCTGGTTAATGATAGATAAATTAAATACATATGTATATGAATATTTGTTTGTGGTTCTGTATTTAAAGGTCAATTTGGTTAATTTAATGTTTGATTTTTGTTATGTGCATAAAGTGTTAATGGCGAATTATAGTAGTAAAATGGCTACTTTGCTTCGAATATTTATTAGTAAATAATGACTATGTTTTAGGTATGTTTTGTTGGTTATATAGATAGTTATAAAATGACATATTGATGTTTGTATTCGGTTATGAAATAGTACAATTAGCTTAATATTGAGTGATGGAATTAGTACGAATTTTAAGGCTATTTTGATGACCAAATTAATGGCTCATTGGATGATTGAATATATGATATTTAGCATGTGAATTAGGTTGCTTTGACTTGTTATTGTGTTAAAAAATGGTCCATGATAATATGGTAAAATGCACATGAATTTGTAATGTACAAGAACTATATTTGACTATTTGGTGTTGTTGCTAAAGTCTCATATATGGATGTTTATTAAGCTGTATGATATGGCTAGTCTTGGTTTAATAAGTGCATGTGTGAAAACTTATAAAATGGTATGTGGATAATTAGCTAATAAAATAGATATATATATATATATACGAATGAATGTTGTGATATATGTGCTTGGTATATGAATTGAAAAATGCTTGATTTTAATTTAGGCATTCGAATGTAATGAAATTGATGGTCTTATGGTTCGAATGTTGTAATTTTGAAGCATGTGTAGTATGGATTTGATGAATGTTAGTTGGTTTGAAATTGGATTAGATAATTGATTTTAGTTGGTTAAGTGGTTCAACTATGCAAATTTGTTTTAGATTAATTAAGATAATGGTTGCTATTTAAGTTAGGAAATTCTTGCAAATGGGTTGTTATAACTTTGTGCATGAATTGAAATAAATGACTGTTCTAAGTTGTGTATTTGATCGGCAATGCCTTGTAACCCTAATCTGGCGACAGATACGGGTTAGTGGTGTTATAGACATTACAAAGCAAAATCTGGTTTCATTTTGTCAACTGCAGGTTACTGCCCTCTACTCATAGCACTACAGTCAACCTTGATAGAATGTGATTGATACATTCAATTGTCAAGGGCAGAAAGATTGATGTCGGCACAATACTCCACTAGGAAATTGTTGACTGTACTGCAATGTAAACTAGAATTTTGGTTTTCCCGTTGTTGGTAATGCTATTGTGTCAGCAGAAAGGGATCGTGCCCCGTGATGATGAAGAAATCCTAGAGAATAAGGGCCCGATAAATAAAGCCTCTATTAAAAGAATGACTTGTGGTAAAGATACACTGACAATGAAGGCGGTAGAGACCAGTAAGACAAGGAAAGGCAAAACCAAGACAAAAACCAAGAGAACAAACTTGACTGCAGAGACATCATTGTTGCACAAAATGCAGGATATAGAGAAGTTGGCCAATTTCATCAGCAATAAGTAGATCACGCTTGTTGCTACAATAGAGGATATGGACAAATCACAAAATGTGTTCTACGCTTATACCAAGGCCTATACCAACTCTATTGTAATCGTATTAAGTCAGTTAAGCCCGACCCCACTCCCAGAATTTTCAGTGTTCCCACCAATCATCCAAGATTATGAACCTTCATCCGAGGAAGATGACTTAAGGAACCGAGACAAATCGGTGGAATCCCTTCCCATTATGCATGTATTTGATGATAAGAAAGAAGAAGACTCAAGGAACATTGAGGAATGCATGCGAAGGATTGATAGCCTGGTCGAGGGTGACTTTATTGCTGATCAAGAGGCGCCTGCTGTTGAGGAGGAAGTTAATGTGGGAGAGGAGGAAGTTCGTGTTGTAGTTGTGAATAAGAAGGATAAGGAAGACAATACTAAGAAAAAATTGGCTGAGAACATTGTCAATGCATTCGAATTTGTGGGTGCAACTACTAATAATCTCGAGTGAGATGGAACTAGACTGGCAGAAGCTGTAGAGGTAACCAGTGAGTAGCACCACAACTCATTGGCGGTAGTGGTCTATACTGGACCACTCAAGGTGACCCCTCCTACACAAGAAGCAACCGATGATGCTGGGGCAGCGCTGCAAACCGAAGAGCGATCTGAGAACCGTACAAAGCCCAAAAAAAAGAAGAGAAAGCACTCCAGAGACAAAAAGCGCAAGAAGAAGGAGAAAAGGATGTGCAGCCACATTGATGGCCGATGAAAATGGAGTTAGTTTATTTTAAGTTTTACTTGTAGTATTCATGCATTGCATGTAGCTGTAATTTTCATTTTGTTATTGCAGATTGGCATTTCATTTTTATTGTCATTGCATTTTAATGTTAGTGCACTGGGGAAAATGCAAACTTTAAGTGGGGAAAATGCAAACTTTAAGTTTGGGGGAATGCATATGGGTTTTGGAAATACACCCACATTTCATTTTTTTTTTTGCATTTAACGAAGCATGCAAGGTTTATTTGTGGTTAATGTAAATGTGTTTGAAATTTTTTGTTACATTCGATGCTTAATTCTTGAATCATGTGAATTATTGATGAATGTGTTGGATAAATTTGACTGAATGTTGTATCTTCAATTTTTTGATGAATGATTTAGGTTGCATTAGTAGTGGATGACTAGTAGCATTCCTTAAATCTTGAATGAATCTGCCTTTTACAACTGCTTATATATATATATAGTTATGAATAAAAGACATTCCAAAGTGGGTGTATTGTGAAATGTTAAAGAATGAACACTCCAATACAAATGTTAGAAAAATGAATCTGGCCAAAGGCTGTCGCTGCATGAGTGTGTGCCGGTGCAATTATATACTCCCTAGGGGTTTGTTGCACTCCATCGTTACTTCTCAGGAACAAGGGTACAGTACTGGAATGATATCCCTTATTCATAAAAAATGAGAGACGTATATTGTACAATAAATGCTATATTGGTAGATAGAATTTAGGATTTAAAGCATGATTTTGGTTTTGATGAAGTTACAATCTTATTCATTCATACTTATGTATTGTCAATGCAATATTCTGTCATCTGAATGTGACTCATTCATTGGGATTTTAGGTGATTCAAGCTACTAGAATGATCTTTGCCTTAGTGAGTTCTTGTGTAGCCTTTCTAGTTTCTGTTTTACTTGAGGACAAGTAAAAACTCAAGTTTGGGGGTGTAATAGTACTACAAAGAACATATGTTTTCTCCCTACTTATTTGTTAATTTGTCCCCATTTAGTTATCTTTAGCACATATTTTAGCATTTTCAGTTTAGTAAATTGCATTTTATAACTCAGTGGATCTTAACCTATTTATCCTTAATTTTGTCATGTTTTGGTACCAATGTCGCAGCATGAGCATTTTTAGATTGCGCCCAGAATTGTCGCAGCACCTGACAGTTATCCAGATAAGAACAAAAATGTGTGCGTTGTCCAGTCTGGTATAACCAACTTGTACGTACAAAGGCATCGTGATTCTGATGAAAGGACACCTGGGTTATTTGGGAAGAATATAAATATTCATGTGAAAAGAAAATAATGAGGCTTTTTGGGAGAGTATCTTCGTCAACCTATCTTTTGAAGCTTTTCAGCTATGGTAACTTAAGGTTCCTACGGGTGAACTAATGTGAAAGGGATGCAAATCAACTCCTGACGAGGAGCCCTGAGTGCGACACAAGAGGGAGTTGAGAGATCAAGTCGAGATTTTTTAGGAATAGTACTCTCCACTTGTTTCTTTTATATTTATTTTCTAAACTTTGGTGGTTACATTCTATTTCATGTTTGTACGGAAGCATACATGATTTTTGGGTTAAATGTTATTTTATTTAATCTTTGCTTCTATTGTTTAATCTTTGGGTTTGAATGTTTTTAACATGAAAGTGTTATTACAGGCACTGACACTGGAAAGTGCACTGACAGTTCAAGCTAACAAGCATGACAACAGAAGTTGCTTGAGGATTAGAGGAATTTAATCACTTGTTCTTAATAGTGTTCCATTGCGATCATCAGAAGATATGGTTAATGTGCATGTTTAAGTCTTAGATTAAATACAGAAGTTAAGCTTGGTAATATATCCATTGCGATTTAATGCATCGACAATCACCTATCCTTTTATACCTTGTGAGCACTTAGTATTCTGTTGAATATTCACGTTGAGGATCCTATTTTATCATTATCATATTTTATCTTATTAATTTCATGTTATTGCTTCGACAAATACTCTCATAATTTATCTCGTTTCTTTACATATCCCTATGGCATACAGTGTACATACATAAAGATGAGCTTCTTGCTCTTAATGAGTTCATAGCCCAAAGTTTGTGTGGTCCTAGTGAGACGGACTTGATGAATTCACCGACGTGTGAAGTTGAGTTTCTTACTCTTAAAGAATTCATCTCCTAGATTTTGGGTGGTTTTATTGAGACGTACTTGATGAATTTATCGAATTATAAAACTGAGAGGTTGAGCTTATTAAATGCTCTTAATGATTTCGTAACCTTGGTCCGAGTGATCTATATTGAGATAGACTTGATGAAATCACCTACATAAGTGTGAAGTATTAGCCACATTCTATGAAAAACGTTGGGCCATTTTTTTAGAGCACTTACTAGCATTCCAATGTATATTGGCTAAATTGTTGATCTATCGTGGAACTCAAGTGGACCTAAGATTATTCGTGTGTCATAAGTTAACCCCTATCTTAACAATTTCAAGATTCGTTCACTTGTTAAATAGAAGAACCACTTATTTCACTACGTACTAGTTCAAATCCACAAGATACTAGTGTTTAAGCGGCTAATTTCGCTATTGCTCTTCTCACGTTTTACCTTTTCTTATGTTTACAAAATTTTTCAATTCTTTTGCATTAGTGGGGGAATGTTGGTAATGCAAAGTCAAAAATATTTTTCAAAATATTTTTTGTTGTAGAATATTTTTCGGTTGAGGAGAATACTCTGACTGTTGCAGAATATTTTCTGTTGAGGAAAATCCTCTACTATTTTTGGAAATTGACACTACTGTTTTACCATTTTGCCCATTCTAAAAACAATATAAATAGCAGACAATTCCACTCATTTTTCACACACACAAAAAAAAACTCAATTCTTTCTTTACTCTCCCGTTCTTGCTCTTTAAAAAATTCAACTGCATAAGTTTTAATCCTTAAACCTGAAAATTATACTTCCATTTACACTAACAAATTTTTGTTTAATAATCCCTGGACATAAGTTCTATACTTTTTTTAGTAATTGAAAAATAATATAACCTCAACCATTAAGGATGTTTTATCTTTTAAAATACATTAAAATATGTCATGAGTCTATGTTGTTTATAAATTTGAAATTTAGGTTTTGTATTTTTATTTTTAAAGAGTCATTAACTTACTTTTCAGATTTAAAATTTAGATCTAATTGTTAAAACATATAAAATTAATTTGTTAAATTCAGGTTTATTATAACGTCATTTTTTAGTTACATTACTACCAAGCGAGTACTTTTTTTAAAAAAAGTTTTAAAATTTCACACCAACCAATTTTACAAAATAAATTTAATAGTGCTAACAATTGAACTTGAATATTGAAATTTAAAAAGAAGAAGAACTAAACTTTAATTTATGAAGATTACATAAATTTACGACAAATTTAAACCTTTAAAATAAGTTTATAATATTTTTCCAACAATTAAATAAAATTAAACACATAAAAGTATTATATCTTCATCATCAATCAAGCAAAATATAACTCAAACTAATTAAATTATATAATAATCTTGTTAGAATTATGTGACCCGAATCCTTATTTAAATAAAATACAATGGTAAAATAAAATAAAAGAAGAATCCCTATAGAACTACACTTCTTTTATTTTATTTTAAATAAGATTTTTTAAACCTTATTAAACTCTATCTATTTAATATTGATTAGAATAAGGAGTTTCAATCTTACTACACTCCTATTAGAATATGGCTTTACAAGCCTATAAATAGACATAGTCTATTCCTCTTGTAATTGATTTGAATTTGACATAGTGAATTTTCTTCTCTTCTGCCCGTGGTTTTTTCCCGAAAGGGTTTCTACGTAAAATCTGTGTGTTCTTTAAATTTTTATTTCTCTTTTCTTTGCAATATATTTGTCATTACCGACGTTATATTTTCCACAAATTGGTATCCGAGTTTCCGGGTTTTTTTTTTCCATCTTGATCACAGTAATGGCGTCTTTGAAGTATGAAATTCCGCTGTTGGATCACAACACCAGATTTGCATTGTGGCAGATAAAGATGCAGGCAGTTCTTGCACAGATGGATTTAGAGGAAGCCCTGTTAGGGGTAGATAAGATGACTTCGACTTGACGGAGGAAGAGAAGAAGCGCAAGAATCGAAAGGCGTTAACATAGTTACATCTGCATTTGTCTAATGAATTTTTGCAGGATGTGATGAAGGAGAAGACCACCGCTGCATTATGGAAGAGGCTAGAACAAATATGTATGTCGAAAGCTCTAACTAGCAAGTTGCATATGAAGCAACGTTTTTATGCTCATCGTTTGGAGGAAGGTGCGTCTGTGCACGAACACTTAACAGTGTTTAAAGAAATTCTCTCAAACTTGGAGGCCATGGAGGTTCAATATGATAAGGAAGATCTAGGGTTGATTCTACTTTGTTCGTTGCTCCCGTCTTATTCAACCTTTAGAGACACGATTTTATATAGCCGCGAGTCTCTCACAGTTGATGACGTTTATGATTTTTTGACCTTGTATGATAAGATGAAGCATATTGTGGTTAAAAATGACTCTCAGGGAGAGGATCTCATTGTTCGTGGGAGACAAGATCGGAATGCTGATGATGATCGTGGAAGGACACATGATCGGAATCCTCGCGGTAAATCTAAGGGTAGATCGAAGTCTTCAAACAGAGGTAAAACTTGTAACTTCTGCAAGAAGAAAGGACACATTAAATCTGAGTGCTATAAGCTACAGAACAAGATTAAAAGGAGGCTACGAATCAAAAGGAAAACAACCAAAAAATTTGGTGAAGTGATGTTGTAGAAGACTCTGCGATGGTGAACTTCTAGTAAGCCTCTGTCAACAATTCTAAAGTGAGTGAGGAGTGGATACTTGATTCAGGCTGCATCTTCCACATGAGTCCCAATCGGGATTGGTTTACAACTTACGAAACAATGTCTGAATGTGTTATTTTGATGGGAAATAATGCTTCATGTAAAATCGCAGGTGTTGGAACAATTAAAGTTAAGATGTTTGATAGAGTTGTCAGAACACTTAGTGACGTACGTCATGTTTCAGAATTGAAGAGAAATTTAATTTCATTAAATACTCTTGATTCAAAAGGGTACAAATACACAGCTGAAAGTGGGATTTTGAATATTTCTAAAGGTTCCCTCGTTGTGATGAAAAGGCAGAGAAAGACTACCAAGTTATATGTATTGCAGAGTTCTACTGTTATTGGTGATACAGTTGTCGCTTCCTCTTCCTTGTCAGATGATGATATTACTAAACTTTGGCATATGCGCCTAGGGCATATGAGTGAGAATGGCATGGTAGAATTGAGCAAAAGAGGACTTCTTGATGGGCAAGGAATTTGCAAACTGAAGTTCTGTGAGCATTGCATTTTTGGGAAGCAAAAGAGAGTTCGATTCACTAAAGGAATCCATAACACGAAGGGAACGTTGGAGTATATTCATTCTGATATGTGGGGACCATCAAGAGTGCTTTCAAGAGGTGGAGCTAATTATATGCTAACTTTTATTGATGATTTTTCCAGAAAAGTTTGGGCATTCTTCCTGAAGCAGAAAAGCGATGTGTTTTCCACATTTAAGTCTTGGAAAGCTATGATTGAAAAATAAACAGGAAAACAAATAAAATACCTTCGCACAGACAATGGCTTAGAGTTTTGTTCTGATGAATTCAATAAACTGTACAAGTCAGAATGGATCGTGAGACACTTGACAGTTCGTCATACTCCACAGCAAAACAGCGTTGCAGAACGAATGAACAGAACGATCATGGAGAAGGTTCGATGTTTGTTGTCAAATGCCAACTTACCAAAGTCGTTTTGGGCCGAAGCAGCCTCTACTGCATGTTTTTTGATCAACCGATCTCCATCCATTGCCATTGAGAAAAAGACTCCACAAGAGGTATGGTCTAATAATCTTGCTAATTATTCTGATTTAAAGATATTTGGATGTCCTGCGTATGCTCATGTTGATAATGGAAAATTGGAACCGAGATCCATTAAATGTGTTTTTCTTGGTTATAAAGCTGGTGTAAAAGGGTATAAGTTATGGTGTCCTAAAAATAGAAAATTTGTGATTAGCAGAGATGTTTTTTATGAAACTGCTATGATACCTAACTTATCTCTTAAAGGCTCTTCCAATGAAGAAAATCAAAAGCGGGTGGAGCATCAGATTAATACAGAGTCGACTCCTCAAGCCAGTACAAAAATTGAGAATAGAGTTGCTTCTTCACCACAATACTCTATCACCAAAAACAAAACTAGAAAAGAAATCAAACCTCCAAAGAAGTATGCCGAGACTGATCTAGTTGCTTATGCTTTAAATGTGGCTGAAAATATAGATGCAAACCAAGAGCCGTCTAATTATTCTGAGGCAGTTAGCTGTGAAGACTCAGAAAAGTGGATATTTGTTATGCAAGAGGAGAATCACTCCATAAAAACAGAACATGGGATCTTGTGAAACTTCCTAAAGGTAAAAAGGTTGTTCGCTGTAAATGGGTGTTTAAAAAGAAAAAAGGGACTCCAGGAGTTGAAGAACCCAGATATAAAGCAAGACTTGTTTCAAAAGGTTACAGTCAAATTCCAGGAATGGACTTCACAGATGTGTTCTCCCCAGTTGTAAAGCATAGTTCAATTTGAGTTTTGCTTGGTATTGTGGCCATGGATGATTTGGAGCTTGAGCAGTTAGATGTAAAAACTGCATTTTTGCATGGAGAACTTGAGGAAGATATTTACATGCAACAACCAAAGGGTTTTACAGTCTCAGAAAAAGAGGACTATGTTTGCTTACTGAAAAAGTCCCTTTACGGTTTGAAACAGTTATTAAGACAATGGTACAAGAGGTTTGATTCTTTTATGACTTTTCATGATTTTAAAAGAAGTAGTTTTAACAGCTGTGTTTACTTTAAGAAAAACAGTGATGGTTTTTTTGTGTATCTACTTCTTTATGTTGATAACATGTTGATAGCAGCAAAAGATAAATGAGAGATAATAAAGGTCAAAGCCCAACTAAGTGAAGAATTTGAGATGAAAGATTTGGGACCAGCAAAGAAGATACGTGGTGTGGAGATTCTCAGAGATAGAAAAGCAAGTAAATTGTACCTAAGTCAGAAGGGGTACATTGAAAAAGTTCTTTATATGCAGAGTGCTAAGCCTGTTAGTACTCCTTTAGCAGCCCATTTCAGACTTTCATCGGCTTTGTCTCCACAATCAGATGATGAGATTGAGTACATGTCACATGTTCCATACTCTAGTGCAGTGGGATCTCTCATGTATGCTATGGTTTGTTCACGTCCAGATTTATCATATGCAGTCAGTGCAGTTAACAGATACATGGAGAATCCCGGTAAAGAACATTGGAAAGTAGTTCAGTGGATTTTAAGATACTTACGAGGTACTACTGATGTTTGCTTACAGTTTGGAAGAACTAGAGATGGAGTCATTGGATATGTTGATGCTGATTTTACTGGAGACCTTGATAGAAGAAGATCTCTCACTGGTTATGTCTTTACAATCGGAGGTTGTGCAATCAGTTGGAAAGCTACTTTGCAAACTATAGTCGTTTTGTCTACCACTGAAGCTGAGTACATGACGATTATTGAGGCTTGTAAAGAAGCTATTTGGTTGAAGGGACTCTTCAGTGAGCTAAATAAAGACCTTCAAATCAGCACATTATTTTGTGACAGTCAGAGTGCCATCTTTCTTACAAAAGATCAAATGTTTCATGAAAGAACAAAAAATATTGATGTTCGGTATCATTTTGTTCGTGATATTATTGCTCGTGGTGATATTGTTGTGAGCAAAATTAGTACTCATGAAAATCCTGCAGATATGATGACTAAGTCACTTCCTATAACCAAGTTTGAACATTGCTTAGACTTGGTTGGTATTCATTATTGAAATTAAACCCTTAAGGGGTTTTATGGAAGAGGGGAAGAACTTATTCGTTGAGAGTTCGCGATGAAGAACTTGTTTATTGAGAATTCGTGTCAAGGTGGAGATTGTTAGAATTAAGTGACCCGAATCTTTATTTAAATAAAATACAATGGTAAAATAAAATAAAAGAAGAATCCCTATAGAACTACACCTCTTTTATTTTATTTTAAATAAGGTTTTTTAAACCTTATTAAACTCCATCTATTTGATATTGATTAGAATAAGGAGTTTCAATCTTACTACACTCCTATTAGAATATGGTTTTACAAGCCTATAAATTGACATAGTCTATTCCTCTTGTAATTGATTCGAATTCGACATAGTGAATTTTTTTCTCCTCTGCCCGTGGTTTTTTCCCGAAAGAGTTTCCACGTAAAATATGTGTGTTCTTTAAATTTTTATTTCTCTTTTCTTTGCGATATATTTGTTATTACCGACGTTATATTTTCCACAAATCTAATTAAGTTAAATATGTACGAGATCATAAATAAATAAAAAATAGTATATGAAAAATATAAATGAAATTCAATAGCAAAACAAATTAAAATAAAGACAAGTTAAATTAAATAAATTAAAACCAAATTAGTATAAAGTATGGAAGGACCTAATAATCTTAAAAAGTAATTATTCACAAAATAAAAATATTCAATCTCTGCACATGAAGCGTGAGGAGAGTGAATTCGAACTTTATTATTTTTTCTTTATTATATTTAAGGTTTAAAGGTGCAAAATACTTTAAATTTTTTTAAAAAAACAATTAAATTCTTACTTTATTTTTTTACATTCATTGGGTACGTAAACTTTTAAAATGCATCAAAAAGACCCTCAAACCTTTTTTTTTAAAAAAAAGAAGCAATTAAGCCCCTTTTTTTTTTACTCAATTAAGTACTTCAACTTTCAAAATATATCAAAAAAACTTTCAAATTTTTTTCAGAAAAAGCAATTAGACCATTGCTTTTATTAAAAATTTAAAAAAATATATAAAAATTTTAAATCAATAAAAGCTATAAACATTATTAAATTCTAATAAAAAATTCAAATATTAAAATTTTATTAATAATTAGAAAAATATAAAAATTGTAAAAACATATAAAATTTTATAAAATTTTATAAAAATCGTAAAAAAATTATAAATATATAAAAATATAAAAAAATAATAAAATTTTTTATAAATTCGTCGTAAAATTATACAAAATATAAAGAAATATAAATTTTGTAAAAAAATTATAAAAATTATAGTACCAAAAGAAGTATTTTATACTTTTTCGATAATTTTTATTAGTTTTTACTTTTTTTTTATCATTTTTCATCACATATCATGCTGTGTTGCAACACATGATAACTTTAATTGAAAAAAAAAATTAAGGGTCAATAATTTTTTATCATTTTTATAAAATTTTACAATTTTTTTTATTTTTATGACTTTTATAAAAAAAATTCTATTTTATATTTTTATTAAAATTTAATAATTTTTATAAAATTTATTATTTATTTTATTTTATTTTTCTAAATTTTAATAGGAGTAAGATTTAATTTTTTTTTGAAAAATTTTGAGGCTTTTTTTATACATTTTAAAAGTTTAAATACTCAATTGAGTGAAAAAAATAAAAAAAAACTTTTTTCTTTTTACATTTTTTAAAAGTTTAAATGCTTATACTTGTTTTAAAAAAGTTTTTTAATAAAAATTGTACTTACATTTATTTATTTTCTTTCCTTTGCTTGTGATAACCAGTTTAGAGCAAAATTTTCTAACATGTTCAAGGATCGAAACATATGATTTCAACCCTTAATCTGCTTTTGGGCTTTCGGATGAAGAGAAAAAAAAAAAAAGATTTTAAACATTTTCTTATATGATACATACATTTATCGAAACTCATTATCAAAATTTAAATAACAGACCTAGAACCGTATTGACATGATACCATAGGTTATTAATATATGCAAATAACATCAGCAATGGTGGTTACAATTTTATCTACATCAAATAGAAGAAATTAGATATCAGTAGTGGCCATTGTAGACCCTGTTTGCACATGTACAAACCTGAAAGACAAAAACCATATGAAACTTATCTAGCTATACTATAAGAAATGGAAAATTACCATTCCTTCATAGCATTCCAAAAAACAAAAAAAAAGAATTTAACAATAATTTTTATTTGGAATATGGAATTTAAACTACCATTTCATGCTCTAAACACCAGCAGCTGTCAGAGGCTTGCTTTAGATAATGCTTTTAAAGCTTCAGAAATCTCTTCTGGCGTTGCTCCACCTTTAATACTGGCAATCAAGGGGCTGTCAGAAGGGACAATGTCATTTCTCAAGTCGGTTGTTCGGAGCAATGCTTCGGAACCCTTTGTCACCACTTCCTTCATGATCAATGTCTTATGAGCCCCAGCTATCAACTCCTCGTAATCGGTGTCTCCGGTTTCGCCAACAATGACAAACATGTTTGCAACATTCAGTCTCCAACGCACAAAAAGGTACCTGGTTATCAGAATGAAATAAGTTATGATCTGATAGGTGATGATAATCAAGTCCTGGTACAGTGATCAGTTAAATGCACATGAAATCAACAATTAATTTGTTGAATTTAATATAAGAAGAGAGCTTCTTACTAGACGAAATGCAACATCTCGATATCAATTGTCTTGAAGTTGACATACAATCATTTTACATGTTACAGATATGTCCATATTCACCTTCTCAAAAGAATGACCTTTAGAGCATTTAAACCTATGATACTTGGACCTTGGACTTGAGTGTGAGTGTCAAATATGAGTATGGGTATGTCACAGACATTGGTATGTTCTTCCATGTATTTCGAGGGTGTCAAACATATGTACCTTAATAAGAGAAATAAACAGTTGGGCAAGCATAGATTTAAACACCAAGGGTGTTTCAATTCCTGTCCAAGAATCAAGGTTCATCTTAATACAACTTTACCTGAGTGCCTGAGCTCGAGATGCAAGGAGAGGAACAACTTGCATTCTAGTTGAGTTCCTGCAATACATTGGATGACAACGGAGACCTCGCATCCTGAGCTTCTGCCTCAAATCATCAACTTTCTTGGCCTGTAAAAGCAGTCACCATAAGATTCAAACAAAAAATGCTATGAGTTCTTATGTTACCAATAGGGATATATACCTTACTCAGCTCCTTTACAAAGTATGCAACACAGTGGGCATTGCTCGATTTCACATCTTCCTCGGCACATGGAGATTTTTGTTCACCTTCAGGGTTCATCAACTTCCAAATTGTCTTCTTTAGACCCTCATAGCCCCAATGAAAGGCAATATGAGAGGCATAATCAGGATCAGCAAAAAGCTTTCCATCTTCTGCTGTGTAAGTTCCAGGGTAATACACTTCACTGCCACTGCCACAGATCAGAGCATCAAACTCATTTACTTGAATCTTTGCTGATTTCAAGAACTCCATTGTTTCCGAGACTGGCATAGCAGTCGATATAGCAAAACCTGTGAATTTTGCATTTTGAGTGTCCAGCCGAACAGCCTTATATATGTCTTGTATAATTTGAGCCATCTTCTTCTCAGGTAACCCGTTGCTGTCATAGCAGTCAAGTATTAAAACAACCAATCTATGCCGCCTCCTCAAAATCGGATACTTGCTTGGCACATTTTCAAGCTTTACTCCTTCATTTTCTTTCGAGTTTGTTTCTGGCTTTTTTATCTTGCTTAGGACTCGTTTTACTTGGTCTTGCACATCAGGCTCACCAGAAGATGAAGCTACAGGGTCGAGAGTTCCAGTTAGAGAGGCTTTATCATCAACTGAAAGCCTAAGGGACATGTCGTGCACGTCTTTAAGTGAGTCACTTAAAGATGCCACTTCAGCAGAGACTTCATCCCCCGGTGTATCTGTTTTCCACTGAGGATGTCTCATTCGACAAGCTGCCACCTTTGTCAAGTAGGTACGGCAGTGTTCCGGCCATGAGTATAGATGTATGTTCTTCCAACCATTCCTTCTGCAGTCATGCCATAAGTTTTTCTCCGATACCAACTTCAGCAGGGCATCAGCAATTGCTTGCTGATCATGGGGATCCACAAGAAGGCCATTATTTAGTGCCTAAAACTCATTGAAGAAAAGGAAATATTAAGACTTGGAATTATTATACAATTTTGTATAAGAAACGTATATAGACAATTGGAATATTCAGAATTTTAACATTTTCAACAGTCTCTATGACGTTTTGTGTCCATTGTGCTCAACCTTCCAGGTGAAAGTTCATACTTGAAAACTTGGGAAGTCCCACCAGGCAATATCTTACGATTGAGAGAGACATTCATTGTTCTTACCCGCTGGATGTCAACTGGTCCACCATTTTTGGTTGCCACCATTGGCAGGCCATGAGCTGCTGCCTGAATTATATAAAAAAATAGAGATCAAGATTCTATCTCGTGGAACTTAATAAAGATGGTATCAAAATAAACCTCAACCAAAAGAAACCAACCTCTATCAACGTAAGTCCAAAAGGCTCGACCAGAGCAGGATTTATGAAAACTCCCTGAGTAATTACATCCAGTTGGTTAATTTAAAAACAAAAGCACATGAACTAGCTTCAACAATTATGCACTCTAATTAACCTTTGTTTTTGCTGCAAGTCGATAAATATCAGGAACATCAGTCTGTTTGTGATGCTTTGGATAGGCAACTAGTCCATAGAGGTCATACTTATCAATGAGTTTCAATACTGTTATGAGGACACTAGCATTCCCACCAGTCATTTCATCAATATCATCCCTGTTCCCCATTATAAGTGTCTGCACAAAAAACAATCAGTATTAGTAGTCTTTCTACCACTTGGTAAATCAAAATTGTCACACAAATAACTTACAAGATTAGCAAGCTCTCGTAAAGGACGGCATTCTCCAAAGGCTTTCAAAAGAGTGGTAATGTTCTTCTTTGGATCAGGTCTAGATAAGGCCAAGATCATTGGCTTGTGGGGATTTGTAAGAAACCTCATTACCTGCCAAACATAATAGGAAGAATCAATAACAGATATCTCAGGATTTCTGAACCACGAGTGCATAACATAGCTGACCTACTTACTTCTGACCATATTGTTGGAATTGCTTTTGGAGATGACCCATCAGTACCTCCAATAACTGTGGGAAGTTCTCCATCAACCTCAGAGGCATCTTCTTGAACTACAACACTGCTGAAGTCCATGCCAGGAGGAATAACCTGCATATAAATTGTACTTCAAGGCCAAAAGAAGAGGTGCAAACAAAATGATTCATAGTCTTTTCAAACTTTTTACAGAATGTGAATTCATTGCAGTAGCCCCTAGTTAATCAGATCCTTAGGTTAGTTTGCTTAAAACATCAAGTTCCATGTGGAGTTAACAATATGTTTCAGCACAAGAGGAATGAAGCACATGGATTATGTTTCAGAGTGAGGAACACGGACAAATACACTTCTTTCTTCTCTTTTCACATTACCCCTAAAACCGATGTCAAGAAAGCAGTTATCAATACAACAACTTGAAATAGGAGAAAAGACGGAGCGAAAGGGGAGAAATATTCTTACCACCATCCTTGGCATATACCGACCATGACAGTTTACCCCTCGTCTAGCACGGGCACGTAAAATTTTTTCGAGCTTGACATCAAACCCATCATAAAGCCCCCACTGCTCTTCAATCTCTTGCTGGGTACTAGTGATAACTAGTTCTGCAACATCAAGGGAAAGTTCTTCTGCTTCAATTCTTCTCATAATCTTGTACATCGAATTGATGTCTTCCTTTGATTGTCGTCCTTGTTTAAGCAGCTGCTCAAGTTTGTTTCTCCCGAGAGAGTGTCCTGTTAAAACCATGGGGACATTTAAAGCACCTGAGAGAAGAGCAGCACTGTCCCCTGCATCGGCATAATGACCATGGATAACATATGGCCACACAGGTTGGCCTCCACCAACTTGTTCACCGAGAACTTTTGACATGTTAAGAATGTGAGCCAGAGCACCATCTACAAATTCCTGAATATATGGCCATAATAATTCTTTATGAAGGTACTTATCACGCGGACCAAAAGGGATCCTTATAATGTATGCCCCACTACTCTCTCCAACATCATTTCCATCTGCATCTTCACTGGCCGTTGTTAGCATTTCTGTAGGCTCGCCATAGCTCCAATCAACTTCAGGTGATAAGACTTGTCGAGTAAAAAGATCTACTCTATACACTCCCGGCATCTTAGCAAGAGCCCTAGAAAGCTCTACCACATATTTGACCTGAGGATCATTTTATCTTTCATGAAAACAGAAAATAATTGGAGGCCAAAATATGAGAAATATATATATATATCGTTTAGTAATACAACATTTACCTGTCCACCAGTGTCAGAATCTCGACCAAGCTCCATGTTTTCTCCTCGGACTAAACCATGCAAACTGGTTTACAGAAAAGAAATGAAACAGTGCTTCAATTGAACTGTTAATGGAGAATTCCTTACAGAATTTCTGAAGTTGCTTTTCCATTGTAATGCATGGAAGTCATGCCACTTGGAGTAAAATTATGATGGTAACTTTCAGGGATGTTTATGTCACTTTACATTCTTTTTTTAATTCTATGGACAATGAAATGAAGAAATTCAAGAACTACATACATAAAACCATTTTAAATTGCAATGGCTATCATTAGGCAAATAAGCACTTCCTCTCTCTTCTAAAGTTTTAAACGAAATATGACACCAAAAATGGTTTTATCAAACTGTACATTGAATCTATGCACAAAAACTAACTTATGAAGTAGGCTTAAATTGATGAATAAATCTAAGATGAACTCAAGATTGATGTATACTAGGAGGGAAAATGATACCTGATAAGGATAATGTAAAGTTTTTTTTCCTTCTTGTCATCTGACCACAGTTCCAAGCTGGAAGCGTTACTATGGAAAGATACCCTTGGGGTCTCAGCTTGTATCAATTCGCTCACAGTATCTCCCTTCTCTCCTTCTGACAGGTCTTCGGCCAAGTCCTCAGTGGCATCCTTGCGCACTAGTTCACGTTCCCACCTCCGCTTTGCCAATCGTTGCAGTTCTTCCCATTCCAACTATTTACATAACAAGATGGAATTTGAGTCCTCTACATTGTTTCATTTTCAGTAAGTAAAAGCTTATTTCAGGTTTCTTGGCTCTCAAAATATATTATTGTACTTAAAAGGGGAAATGTCAGACCTTAGAACTATTCTAGCCAAACTCTCATTTAGTCGAATTAAACAGGAAGAAGCACTTACAGAGGTAACTATCTTCAACAAGGAATTTCTTCAAACACAAGGTATCATATAGTAAAATGAGCAGATATAAATATTCAAGCTGTTAAGCGGACTGGATAATCGAGAAAGACAATCTAACTAGTCCTCACATACGTACATGGACATCCAAAGACACATGCCCAGGGATTTAAATTGCGGTCGCGGCCGCGTTTGCGGTTGCTGACATAACGGATTGCGGCCGTGGTCGTAAATAGCGGTTTCAGATAGTGCTGCTACCGCTATATAACGGCCGCTATTTCGGTAACAGACCGCTATTTAAATCCCTGCACATGCCTATACAATTATACACGTATTCATTACTAATATTTTTCATGTCAGGCTTATCATACATACTTGTAGATTTAAGCTGCATTAAAAGGAATCAAGGGCTAATCAGCCTGATCAACAAAGTACCGAATCTAGATTAATCATAAACGGATAAGGAAAAAAAATAAAAATAAAAATAAAAGAAGAGCCAATACAATTTAAGAATGCCAATTGCTCAAAATGATTCATAATTTTCCTCTCTTTACCAAAGGGTGTAATTGCAGTCACCTACTTCTTGTGGAAAACGCCTAAAAAAGCCTACTAACTTTTAACATCCATCCACATAAGGTCAAATAAGTATGCTTATTATACATGTACTTTTTCCTTCACATGAATCACTAAGGTCAGGTACTTTTTACTACAAACAGAACACATGTAACATGTCCTTGGAAATTTGCATTTTAAAACTAAGAAATGGAAGCCATAATTTCAACAGCTTTTCATGGTGATGTGTGTATACGATAAATATACGTATACGTATACATATACATATACATACACATATATGTGTGTGTATATATATAAATGAAAAAGAATAGAAAGGTAACAATGATAGAAGGATAGAGGAGGGACCTGCTTCTTTTTACGGGTAAGGTGCCAAATGCGCCAGCACATGTTCTCGAGCCTGGAACTACGTTCTCTGGCATTCCGGGTGGCGACAACCTTGATCCATGTCCTATGTAGATCGGTTTCATCAACACCTGTCACCACCTCTTCAACAAAGTACTTTGTGGGATTGAAATGACCCCTTTCTCTCAAATCCACCGTTGGCTTTTGTTCCTCGATAGCTGCTGCTCCACTATCCAATATTGCCTCCAAGTACCCATTTATCCACTCGTTCCCTGCCATTCTTTTTCCTTCACTTTCTCCCAGAAAATAAAACCAGTTCTACAGCTTTCTTGGCCTAAGAAAGCATCCTGATTTTTCAATGTCAAAGCAATTCTGTGAAAAAAAACTTATCAACACAACATAGGGCTGCCTTGTGTTTCGGGCTTCAGGTACAAGGGAAGTGTTTTTATGTTTTTTCACTTAGAACTCAAAAACAAAGTATGAATACACAATTGTTGAATTTGACAATAGAAACAAAACAATAATGATAGGAAAAGAAAAAGAAATATACAGGGGAGTGTCTTGGTTTCTACATTGAATTAATAATGAAAACGTTAAAAGAACTTGGGAAGAAAGTTTTGAAAAAAAAAAGGTTTGAAAAAGGTAGAATTCGTTTAGGGTGGAAAGAGTCCTAGGAGAGAAGGAAAGGCATTAATAAACAAAGAGAAAGTGAAGGGAGAACAACTTAATAAGAGAAGCGAAGAGAAAGGGAGAGAGGTCCATGCAAAAAGGAACACATGGCTACAGAATGGTGGGTTAACCAGATGACGACACGTTTACATAAAATAAAATAATTGCATGTAAAGCTTTAGTTTCACACAGTTCGGATATGGAATGCAAGGTGAGGGTGTGGATTTGGGTGTATTTGTTTTCCTTTCTTCACCTTTCCATGGATTGTCCGCTTCTCGTTCCTGTTTTTCCTTTTAAACTCCACAGATTTGGGTGTGTGTGTTTTTATTAAATACCATGATTATTAGATAAAATTATATTTTAATTATTTAATTTTAAAAAAATTATAAATTAATCATTAAATTATTTAAAAATTATAAGGGTCACTTATCTGTAAAGTTTTTAATAGGCATTAAATGTGAGAACTTATAAATTTACAATTTAATCAATCAATTATTATTAATAAATTTACAATGTAATCACCCTCAACATAATTTAATAATTTTGAATTAAAAATGATACTATTAAGTTATTTTATATTCTCTCATCCAAATAAAACAATCTTTAAATTCTATCAACTAAACCAAAAATAAATCTATCATTCTCCATAGTGTATTAACTAATATAAAAATAGCCTATATATTATATACAAAAATTTGAAGCAAATTAACAAATTTGACTTAACAATATAAGTTTTATCTTGATTGATTTGATTCTGGCCATTAATTTAAAAAATAAAAACTTATTCGCAGCGACTAATTTCCTTCTTGTTTACCAACTTATTTTCTAATTAATAACTAAAGAATTGTGCTACTTGATTGTCGTGTAAATAAAGACATTATTTTATTATATAATTCATCAACTCTTCTTTTCGCATCAACTCTTTATTTGATTAATTGGCTACTTAAAAAGAAAAAATTAAGAGAAAAAAAATCCTAGGATATTAATTTGGTTGCGAGAATATGAAATAACTTAATACCAAATTATTAAATTGTTTCAATGAAAAAATTTTATCAGATTATGTTGAAAGTCACTAAATTATAACTTTATTAATAATTGAGTGGTAAAATTATAATTTTACTCATTCTCACATCTAATCTCAATTAAGAGCTTAACATATCAATCATCAATTTGTAATTTTCAAATAGTTTAGTGACCAATTTGTAACTTTAAAGTTTAGTGTCCAAAATGTAAATTTACTAATAATTTAATGATGTTAGGTGTAATTTTTTCTTATTTTTATTTATTATTTTACAAACATTTTATTCTTTCCCATATCAATATTTTTTCCCTAAAAAAATCAGATAATTCATTAAATTCTTTTAGTTTCATTCAATCGATTGAATAAATTAAAAATATTTTATTAAATAAAAATTTAAAGCTACCCCTTTTATTAAATAAAGGAGAGTGATCCATCTATACTAATGTAAAATTAATTTGGTTTTATATTCTTTCATGACTTTTTCTATGATTGATATTTTAACAATCCAATATTCGTTGGATTTATCAATATAATTATACTTATCATTGTGTAAAATTTTAAATCAATCCAGTATCTCTATTATTTCGATCTAAAACATTGTCTTTATTAATATTTAAGGGTTAACAGTTTTTTATATAAAATACAGGGCGAATATTTGGTACTCTAGCAATACACTTTTTAGCTCCACACCCAGAGTTATAAATTTGTCACGTGTCCTATTTTTTATTATAAATTTTTACTACATTTTATATACACTTGTCATCAACCCAGCTCTGTGTGTACCAAATATTTTCTCATTAAATAAATAGTTAACAAAATTTTCTTTACTCCAAACTTGACATGCATTATATACATGAATGAAATATGAAATATGATTGTTGATGTTGGGATGAAACTAAACATACAAAACACTACGAAAGCATAATTGATGTTCTTTCACTCCCCAAACACTAATTCGATAATTATGAAAATAAAATAACATAATATATCAACAATGAAAGTAAATTAACCACAATATCGCAAGCAAAAATAATAAAACTGAAAAATACAATTTTTATGTGTGAAACCTCTTTAAAGAAAAGAGTAAAAATCACAAGACTTAAAAGTACACCAAAAGCTCTAGTATATAAAAAAGTAGATTACAATACAAAGTCACAACAAGATCATATAACTCCAACAAAGGATATCAACAACTTAAGCAAACTAAAGAGAAAAGTTGAGAATATTACCCAAACAGTGGCTAACTTTGAAAATTGAAAACCCCAAACTACAATACCCAAACGAAAATTGGACTGTACACATTAAAGATCTTTGAGTCTACTAGTTGTTGTAAAAAAATCAACTTCAACAGATATAGGATGGACCTTCGATCGAAGAAAATACGAAAACTGGTTTGGGTAAAAAATAAGTTGTCAAACTCGCAGTTTTTGTAACACCCCTAAAATCATTGTTATAAAAGTTGTATTAAGTGAGAATCGTGCATAATGGATTCCTCGGGTAAAATAAAATAAGGAATATAAATGATAAAAGAGAAGGTTGATGGATACCAAAGTAAGTTGAATTAAGAAATATGTTGTGGTATATTAATTTAAGACAAGGACTAAATCGTAAAGAAGTGAAAATTTTTGGGGCCCAAGTATTATTATTCATAATTTGAGGGGGTTAAAATGTAAATATGGGAAAAGTTGAAGGACCAACATTAAAAATAATTTTAAAGTGCTTGTGACACAAAATTGGTAAGTAGCAACCAAACTGAATAAGTGGAGAAAGATGAAGGACTCAATCACAATTTTATCAAAAGTAAACAGTGATTCAATGATGAAATTGTAAAGAATTTTGAAAGGAAAAATGGTCATTTCTCAATTTGGATAATTATCAATTATTGAGGTGTAATAATTAAAGATATTGGTATAGAAATCTTATTGGTTAAAATATTTTATTACTTTACTATTATTTTATTTTGAGATATTTTTATATTGATTAATGATTAAGTAAAAGGTGGAAAGAAAAGAATTCTCTCCATATTTCTTTCAAGTTCACGCCACCACCATCTATGGAGAAAATGAGTTTTATTTTTATTTTTGCAATGTGGTCCTTTTCTTGAAATTCAGAGAGAAATCCTTGAAATTCCATTAAAATTTTTAGTAAAATCAAGCCTCCAACAATCTAGTGAACTTACATTTCAAGGAGAAAAATTGTATACTCATGTTTGAGGAGAGAGAAAATAAAGTTAAGGCTTGAAATCAAGAGAACAATGTATGAATGTCAATGTTTCATCATGTTTTTAAGTTTAACCTTGTTAGAAAAGTAAGGGAGTGATGTTAAAGTAAGGAATTCTCATGAGAAGTTTTATGTTCTTGACATATTATTGAAGAGAGTGATAGAGGAATTGATTCAAGTGACAAAAAAAAAAAAAAAAAAAGAAGAAGAAGAAGAGAAAAATAAGTGATTTAAAGTTAAAGAGAGGTAAGTACCCTTGAATTCTTTTGTTACCTAAGGATTAAAATGTGAACTTTGTAAAAGTTGTGGTAAATTAGTAGAATAAAGTGTAAAATAATTTGATGTGTGAAATAGAAATGTTAAAATAAGACTTAATTGAAGTGAAATACGGTAATGAAATAGACATAAAGTGATGTTGAATGAAATTATATTAAATATTGTATGTTCATGATGCTAAAGACTAAATCATGAACTTTGTGAAATTATTGAAATAAAAAAGTGAATTGCATATAAATTCAACATGTGAAATGAGATTGTAATGAATTAATGGATTGAAGTGTTATGTGATAACGAATATTGAATTCCGTGGTAAAAAGGACTAAATTGAAAAGTATGTGGAAGTTTTACGTGTTATTATTTGATAGTGAAAATGTAGAGAACACGAAATATAAGGTGTATTGTTAATTAATAATTTACTAAATAAAGTTTTGTGATTTTTATAAATGAAATTACAATTGTTCTTTAAATCGTGGAAAAATGAGGACTAAATTGAAGAAGTGTAAAAGTGTAGTTAAATTGTGAAAATTGTGAAATATATGTAACAGCCCGATTTTGGCCCTAATCAGAACGGTGGTTTCGAGACCACAAATCCGAGTTAGAAAAATATTTTAATATTTTATTTAATATCTATGATATATGTTTGAGCATGTGTTAAAATATCGTGAGTTAAATTGTCCGTTTGTGTGTTCAATTTAAGAAAAAAGACTAAATTGCATAAGTGGTAAAAGTAGCCTTTTATTAATTGATTGGTTTAATTGATTTGACTTCTTTTATATGTGGACTTAGGTTGAAAATTTACCATCTAGCATGTTAGTGGGCAGGATTTGGTTTTTATCTTCATGATAACATGTTTTTATATATTATATAATTATAAGTTAAAAATGTTATATTATAATATATGTTAATAATATTAAAATAAAGAAACCTGTTTTATTCATCCCATTATTTCTTCATCACCGAAAACAAAAGAAAAAAGAAGAACTCAAACTCTTTAAACATTCGGCCTTTGCATGCTTGATTAAGGTATGTAATTGAGTTCGGTTTTTGATAATTTTTACGTTTTTGAGATCGTTGCTTTGAATACTATCCGACCCATGTTAGAATTTCTGGTTTTGATGCATGTGTGGTGTTCGGCCATTGATGAAAGCTTGTGTTTTGTGATGTTTGATGAGTATATATTATAGATATTTTTAGATTAACATGTTTTATATTGGAAATTTTGATGATTTTGAGTAATTAGGATTAAATTGTGAAATTTGTAAATTTAAGGGTTAAAATGTGAAATAAATGAAATGTATGAGTTTGTATAAGAGCTATGAATATTCGGCCCTAAAGGAGTAGGTTCAAATTTTGTGTATTTTGTGTTTTGTGCAATAGGGTCTAAATTGTCAAACTTGTAAATGTCAGGGGTAAAATAGCAATTTTGCGTAATTATCTGTTTTTGGATTAAATTGAATGAAAATGTATTTGAATGAGCTAAATTTGAAATGATTAGATCAAGAACAAAAAGAAATGGGATTGGATCGGGGAAAAACAAAGTTGAACGAATAGTCGGGCAAATCTAATCCATCGATTTTCGACGTAAGTTTATAAGCAATTGGGTTGATTTGAATTCTTATTTAATCTATATTAATGTGTATATGTTAAATAGAATAAAGCTTGTTAATTTTAAAGCCGAATGTGGTATTGGGCAAGTTATGTACTAGCCGAATGTATGGATGATTTATATATGAAATTTGATGTATTTGAGTTGAATAAGTACTTATAGATTGAGAAGTAGTAAAATGTGGAATTTGAAATAGGTGATGGTTGTATTTGAATATGTGACTATATGTATTTATTGAGTATGGCTGAATGTAATGGTAAGTCATAGGAAGAATGGTTGGTTCGATTATGTGGATACATGTATGTTCATATGTATATAATGTGATTATATATGTTGATATGAGAGAGGAGGAGATCGGGTTAATGAGCACTATGTATACAAATTTATACACCGAGCACTAAGTGTGCAAAATAGGTTGTCTGGCACTAAGTGTGCAGAAAATAAGTAATGGCACTAAGTGTGCGATACATTACAAGTAATGGCATTAAGTGTGCGATACATTACGAGAAAATTTGCACTATGTGTACGCTTTATCAAAGTAACGGCACTAAGTGTGCGATACGTTACATGGTTTTGCACTAAGTGTGCGGGTTTATGGATTTTCTAAAAATAACAGCTAATGAATTGTGATAATCGAAATGAAAAAAAAACAGGTATGGGATTCATGTCAGCTAGATAATTTGCTATTGATGAGGTAAGTTATACTTGCATGTGAAACCAAGAAGAATGAGAGGTGGTTATTAGCTTCGAGTTCATTTTGATATGGAAAAATGATGCATAGTTTACAATGAAATCTAATAAGGTATGTATGAGTACTTGATTTTGAAATTACTAACTACGGTAGTGAATGAAAGGTGATATGATCTATACCTATGTTCAAGAGTTTCGTCAATGATCATATTAATTTGATTTGTTTTGGTATAATATTTAATTGTATACTTTACCATTGCTTATAACTTACTAAGCTACGTTAGCTTACTGTGTTTGTGCATTTTACTATTTTATAGATTTTGAAGTCTAAGTTCGAGCTCGGGGATCATCGTCAAAGTCAATTACACTATCAACTATTTTTGGTACCCTTTTCATAAGTTGAACCTTTGGAACTATGGCATGTATAGGCTACATTACTCTTTTGAGCTATTATACTAAGGTTAGGAAGTCAACTTACTTTCCTCTTCACAATACCATTCATGCACCAAACTGTTTCCTACTTCTAATACGACTAGGGTATCATAAGAACACCAAAACACTTAAATGTATAAAATAAGCTGTAATTCCTTCGACCTGGCCTGATCTGATCTATCGAATTTGAATCTCAAGTGTTATGTCCTTTTTATAGATGTAACTTAAAATTTTCATTCTTTTTCATTGATGTAAACATCTATCATTGAATAACAAAATTTCCTATGGCGTACATTGTATGGTTACTTTTACATTTCGCCTATGTACAAATGACGATTTATGGGTGCTACGAATTTTCTTGGAAAAATACAATGTATGGCTATTATTTTGACTCAATAAAATTTCAGACTATTTTGCTTTATCTTTTAAGGTTAGTTTAGGAATGCTTCTCAAAAGTGCTTTTGGGACAAAAACATTCCTAAACAAGCTACATTTTGAGAGAAAAAATGCTTCTCCCAAGCCAAAAATTGGTCCAAAAACACTTTTTTCAGAAGCTAAAAATCTAAGCTTCTCCTTAAAAGTACTTTTTCCCCAAAAAGCACTTTTGAGAAGCATTTTAGTCTACTGGGTATACTTTGGGATACTATTTAATGAACTTTAGTGCATACTTTGACATACCACTTTTTTTCCTCTATATGCATAAAAGCCCATCGCACCACTTCCTTGGCATAGCCCTGGCATCGTGTAACACCCCTTACCTATATTCTATGCCGGAACCAGGTACGAGGCCTTACCATACTTAACTCGCACGATTATACAACTTCGGACTATCAAACTTATTCCAGATTAAAACTTTCCCATTCGTATACCAATCAACCTTACAATGGACCTACGAAGCCCTAAACACGTTTCCAAAAGATTTCTGAGATAATTTGGAATCTTTTGCACACATAAGAAAATTTTTCCTGAACAAGGGCCACACGCCCGTGTATCATCTCACACGTCCGTGGGGGAGATGACATGCCCGTGTATCATCTCACACGCCCGTGTTCGACGCCTGTGGTCCACACTGACTTGAATCACACGACCTGGACACACACCCATACGGCTGGCCCGTGGTCACCTCTAATTAATCCACACGGCCTGGGCACGCCCATGTGCTTCCACTGTATGGCAATTCAAATTCCAATTTCAAGGTGCAGACTTCACACGGCCTGTGCACACGCCCATGGACTGGCCGTGTGTTACACACGGCCTAGACACACGCCCGTGTGCCTACTCGTGTGAACAAGAACAGGGCTATTTGCTAAGCTCTTTGCATCCCTCTAAATCACACCACATGAATCCATTCAACATATCAAATAACAACTCATAATTTGTAATATAAACTTCTATGAATAACTTCATATTCTCATATATGTAGTAAAGAGCCAACAACTATGGCTACATATATATACACAAAAATTTTCTCATAAAAGGGGCCAACACACTCTTGGCCAAAATAACAAAACAATGCACCTAGTTTAGCCCCTATACATGCCATATTCAAAATCTTTAAGTCTAAATATACTGAGATGAGCAGATAGTGTGGACGGCCTTCTGGTTATTCACGTATCCCGGCTCGGTTCTTAAACTCTATAAAACAAGGGAAAAGAGAAGGGAGTAAGCTTTAAGCTTAGTAAGTTTACATGTAAACAATATAACATTTTAGTATATGCTAAACAATTATATAGCAATACATACTAAACAAGAAACAATTCACATTCCAAATCATGCTTAGTCATTCCTCCTATTTCCACATTCCACCATGTCACAAGATCAATGTATACATTTATTAGCATAACTCCCTGCACTTAGCATCACAATATCACATAATACAACACATCACAATCTATTGCTCAACAACTCAAGATCAATTTCTCTATGGTTTTGCACTTAGCCCACATCATATTTATTTGGGGTGGTAACACACATAGCCCACCAAGAGGTTAGTTACAGTGGTATCGCACATAGCCCACCAAATGATAAATATACGATGGTATCGCACATAACCCATCGTAATTAAGTATTAAGGTGGTATCGCACTTAGCCAACCATCAAGAATTGATATAACACACTTACATATCCATTCCATCATTCATACTAGAGTTATTCAATAACTACCACATTAAATCCACCTAAATCATACATGTTCTCAATTGTGCTATACACCAGTTAGCAGCAATAATGTATGTATAAAATGCATTGTTTACACATAAGCTTACCTCGGCGCAAAACACGTCAACTAACGGTTTAATTCGTGACCTTGCCTTTTCTCCGGTCAAGGTCAATTCCGCGCTCTTCTTGATATATAACAATAAGATTCACTCATTTAGATCATTCTATAATCATAAGGCATCAATTTCTACACTTAGGCAAAAATGACCATTTTTCCCTTGCACTATGGCAAAATTACAATTTTGCCCCTAGGCTCGTAAATCATTTTTCAACGTATTTTATCAATAAATAAGTCTAGCTGAACATTTATTTCTCTTACAACTACTCACCATTCCAACTATTTCATGCATTTATGACACAAATTCATTCTTTGCATTTAAGTCCTATTTAGGTGTTTTCATGCTAACACTTTTCACAAAAGTTGTTTCTTACCTCCCTAACATTCATTTTCTTCCATAAAAACTCAACTAACAACATAACTGCCATCATGGCAAGTCCCTAGACTTTCAACCATATCTCAAATTAGTCCCCTCATTAGCTAGCTTAAGCTTTGGGGACTCTCCTTTCAAAAAAAAAAAAAAGCTTTGGGGATTCCAAAAGTACAAAAACCATTAAGAAAAACCTCAAAATCACTTGTTAGGGAATATGTTGGATTAAAGTTTTGAGCTTCAAAACCTCTATTTCTCTTCAAATTTTCGATGGATGAAGGTGGAAGAATAGTGAAAAGATGATAACATCCTTATTCATCTTATTTTATTCATTTTTTTATCACCTAATATCCACCAAATTTGACCAACAAGAAAATGCATTTTATAAATAACAATTCCAGACACAAGCCTATTTCACAAAAGGGTTCTTATTTTCTTTAGGCTTAAGGCAACAAGTGTGTTTTGAATATTACTCTAGATTAGTTCTAAAATACATGGATCTCTTCCACAGTCCCATTATTCAAAACACTCCCTAGCTCCTATATGGCCGGCCATCACTAGATAAATGGCCTAATTGCACTTTAAAAATCTCCAAATTACATTCTATAGTTATTAGGTACATTTACCTTATAAAATAGAACTTTCGCACTTTATGAGATTTAGTCCTTTTTCACAATTAAGCATGCTATCGCTCAAATTAATGTACCAAAATTTTCACATAGCCTTATAATAATACCATAACACATAAAATAACATCAAAATAATTTTCCTTAACTTCGGTTTAGTGGTCCCAAAACCACTGTTCCGACTAGCCCCTAAATCGGGCTGTTACACATCGTCTCTCGGTGCATATTCTTTTACAGACCTGAAAACAGAAATAACTTTTGTAAGTTCGTAAGAACTTATTGAGCTAAACCTTATAATAACTTTTTCATTCATTTTGTGTTGCATATGTTATTTGCACATCCTTAGTGTATTTCTTGACCTTACTTACTTCTTTGGAGGGTACAATACTGAGGCTACCCATATTTTTTTAGAACCATTTTCCCTTTTCTTTGGCGTACTATACCTAACATCTCTTTACTTTCTATATCCTTTCTTAAATCTTACCTTTACATCATCTTTAACCTCTTCACTTACCTTATTACCAGAATTAATAGTTTATTCCATACTCACTTGTCTATCATTACCTTTAGGCGGTGTAGACTGCGCCTAGTACTTAACTTAGAATTCGCTCAGATCTTCTTTACTTCAGTGCACTCTCTATACTTAATTTTAACTTGTATATTTGTCTTACCACATACTCTGGCACACACTAGCCTTTCTATTCATCCATTGTATACAGGGTTTGCCATTCATTCGGTGTCTGTCTAAAGGCATTGTCTTCAGATAGTCATCACGAGTTTGCTCTTCAGATTTTGCCACGAGGGCGTTCCTTTCAAAATATAGCCACAGAGGTTTTCCTTTCAGAGTCTCACCATGAAGGCGTTCCTTTTAATAGAGTTTGCCACAAGGCATTCATTTAACTGAGATAGCCACAAAGGTATGTTTTTAACAGAGATAACCACAAAGGCATCCTTTTAACAGAGATAGCCACAAAGACATCCTTTTAATAGAGATAGCCACAAAGGCTTTTTTATAATCGAGATCGACACAAAATCTTCCTTTTAACAAAGATAGCCACAAAGGCATCCTTTCAGAGATAGCCACAAAGACTTTCTTATAACAGAGATAACCACAAAGGTGTCCTTTCAGAGATAGCCACAAAAGCTTCCTTATAAAGAGATGGCCACAAATGCTCACTTATATAGAAATTGGTGTTTTTGACTATAGGAATTTGCCTAAACTCGCCGTCGTGAGGTTTTCCCCTCATCACTGGTACTCACCCAATCATCCTTTAATTCTTTCCATATGATGTCATAGCCCAACCATGGTCTTACACTATATGGTCTTCAGAGTGCCATAGACTTTTCCTTTTAGAGATTTGTGTTTTTAGTCCCAATGGACCCCTTTAGATGACTCCGGAGACAGACACAAATTCATCATTTAGACTCAGACTTATCTCTTTCAGACTTCTTCATGAAAGATGCATTCATGCTTCCAGACATGTAACACATTCCCTGAAACTTCATGTAGTGACTCAAACTTGACAAACTCATTCACATCTTACTTACTCATGACATGCTCTTTCACAATAGACTTATTCATGTCATCAAAACACACATATGCACACTTTACACATTCAGACACATTAACTATTAACCTTAGAGATCATATCTATATACCAAACAAATCAATCATCCAAGTTCATCAGACATACATTTATCGTAGAATCATCACATCATGCATTCTTTGCTTATTTCCACAGAATGTTATAACATAAATAATACATTTGCAAGAGTCAGTTAGGGACTCACTTAACTTGCGTCTTTAACAGCTTTAAACACCAGATTCGGGCTTCTATTGATTAGATCAACAACCCCTAATTGATAGAACATGAGAACTCACCAAGATCTATATAGTTAACTCATTTTCTTTCGCTTTGAGCATAAAAAATCTTTAAATAAGACTTTACCATGCTTACTTTACCTAACTAAACCGAGCTGCTCCTTAATAGCTTAGTATGTAAGGTTGTAGATCTTACTTTAACAAGGGGCATCTTAGAGCCTAGATCCATATCTTCAACTTAGCTTGAAGGATAATAGGGATTCTCTCAGTTTCTCTCCCTTTTTATAAACAAAGATTACTTCTTGAAGAAGAAGGAGAAAGGTCCCCCATTTCTTACCCAAGTTACCTTGATATTTTACCTTTTTACCTATGGATGTTTGACACACGTCCTAGTCCACCTGATAAATTCTTGACAGCTGTAAAGAGACGTGTACGGGAGTACATGTATTTTACATAACATATCCTTAGGCTTTAACCTATTCTTTGTCCTTAGTCATTACGTTAGAGCGTAGCTAGTATCTTAACTAATCATACTTGGCACATTATGCCTTCTTGACGATGACCTTATTATTCGAGTTTCCTTAATACCCTATAAGACTTCTTTTTCCTAATGATTTACCCCATTGTAAAGCAGTTTCTTGCCTTAGTCCAACATTAGTTACGTGCCCACTTAACACGCTAAGAGCATCAGTGGGGCTGACAGCACTTCACCCATTGAAGAAATACTTAGTTTACTTATTAAGTTTAGAGATCTCTAAATTACCAAGCGTGACCCTACTTTTAAGAAAATCTTGTTCAAACATCGTGGTCTCAGACTTAGCTTAGAGGAGTACATCACCTTTCTTCTAGTCCTATTATCTCAAGAAAAGGAAGAGAGAAGATATTTTCTGATGTGATTTCCCGAATCCGAGTCGAACCTCCAAAATAAACTAACGAGACTCAAACTTGAAAGTTAGGAAAATTGCTTAAATTGGAAGGATCATCATGAAAAGGAATAAAGTGGATGGAACCTTGACTCATAGTAGTTGTAGTGTAAGGAACTGTAGCTATAGAAAACTCTAACCCGCTTAACTCAAAAGTTAGTAGAACCTCGGTATAGTGAAGTTGCCATACTCCGTGATGGGAAACGAAGTGATAAGACAATGTGAATGCCACAAACTTGAAAAGTTTGATAAGTTCAAAAGTTCAATGAAGAACCAGAGAGAAATTCTCACAAATATGTTTAATATCAGAAAAGTTGTAACCTTACAAATGTCCATTTACAAATTATGTATAGGCCTTACATATGACTAGTCACATTCGGCCTTAATGACATACATGCATGAAATTTAATCAAAATTAAATACGTTCATGTATGGGTAGATTCATGGTTCAGTCAAATTTAATCACATCCTTTCCCCCTTCAACCGTGCATAAATACTTAACCAAGAAGGAAGCTTTAAGTTACTTGAATGTTCTCCAAAAGTCTTCTCCATCCCCCTTGGCTGAATGTACATTTCCATGGGACATGCATATTCAATTAAGGGCACATTAATAAGTAGGAATGTTCATGAATTGTGAAATGAACCTTGAAGATTCATTCCTTATTTTTGGTGCATGCATGGCATAATACATTGTGCCACTTTTATGGTTGCACACTCTCCCTTGACATTCACGAATATGGCCATGCATATAGGGAGAAGACCAACCACATTGATCCCCCTTCAAGCCACTGTCCATGCATCTCCTTAATGAAATGAATCTTTCCAATTAATGCCATGCATGAATGCATGAATTCAGCCACTCCATGCGAACGGTCATATGCACCAAAATAATGGAATGAATTTTGAAGATTCCTTAAACTCTCTTGTGCATGCATTCGATTTAATGAAAGAGCTTGAAGAGCCATGCAAGGTCCAACCGAAAAACCACATATACATATATAAATAGGAGTTAAACACTTGCAACAATTCATATTTGAATTCGACAAATACACTTCTAATTCAACTTAAGCTATATGCTAAACTCTTGACTTGATTCAAGACACACACGCATATAACAAACAAAACACATAAACATATGATAGAACTTAGCAACATAATATGAACACACACGCACATATATAAATAATGATATTATCAACTTAGCAAATTAGACACAAGATGACACATGATAACATGCATAATAAAATCTGTGAAATTAATTGAAATGTAAACTTATTAAATTAAGAAAAACTTAAAATAATTAAAGTCTTTACAATGGCCCAGTAATCTTTTAGGCCCATCAAGAATTCTATCCATCATTTGGACCACTTGGACTAGTATAGGAATTAGGTTCGGCCCAATTTGGACATGATCAACTTTGTAACACCTCTTAACCCTTATCCGTTGTCGAAACAGGGTTATGGAGCATTACCGGACTTTCAGATCAAATACAAACTTAATACAAAATAATTAACATACACTTCATAAAATATTCATATTGTCCCTTTTATGGGGGCGCTCTAGACCTTAAATATGTATTAAAAACAATTCAGGACTAATTAGGGTTTTCTGAGAATTTTTCGCGAAATCTCAAAATTTTTCTTAGGTGTAGGGCACACATGCCTGTGTGAATAAGGGACACGCCCGTGTGACACTGTGACATGCCCATGCTTCAGGCTGTGTCCTACCCTGGGTAACTCTCTGACTTACTCACACAGCCAAGTTACACACCGTGTGCTAGGCCGTGTTCCTCACATGGCTGAGACACACGCCCGTGCCTCTGCCCGTGTGGTAATACTTGAGCATTCTATTTTGAAAATTTTAAATTGCAGGGGACACACGGCCTAACCACATACCCGTGTGTAAGCCGTGTGTCTCACGCGATCTAGTCACACGCCCGTGTGGACTCAAAATGAGCCTTACACATCAAGTATACCAACCCTGCAAACCTTGAACACCAAGCAATTCAAAAACCAATTGTTCATCCAATCCAAAACACATTCAAATACATCTAAAACTAGTCAAAATAGACATCTTAAATGCCTAATTAATAAATCATCATAATACCTTACTCATAATTATCAAAACAATCCAAACATTCATCAACCAAACTAATTTCTAATTCTTACTAATTTAACTCAAACTTTGGTCTATTACATTCTCATTAATACATTGTTTTAAATATACCATTTATAGCCTCCACATGTTATACATATATTCATGTATATAAGGTAACTAATATCATCTTATAACATTATTATAATCATTACTCAAAATGACACACATATGACAGCCTAGGTACATGCCATTACCAAAAAGAAACATACTTCACCACTTTGAGTTCGGGATCGGCTTTGGATGCTGATTCAGCAATTCGACTTTAACCTAACCTGCACACGGAAACAAACCATACGCTGAGTATAAACTCAGTGGTATTTCTATAATCTAAATACTTTAAATATAAAATTTACGTTATTTAACATTCAATCCTACAAATACAATATTTATAAAATAAACAATTCATAACTAAATCATTTATAACACATTCACTTCCGATCAATTGCTATCTAAGATAGCTTTTCACAATGTCAACACATATCATTTGAACCATAATATCAGTTGTTCGCATTCAATTCAAAAATTCTCAATTCATATATCTCTAACCATATTTCATTTCATTTTTCAATATCATTCATATTGATCAAATTTGCCAATTCATTATATACCCTTATTAACACGACTCGGACTTTGGCGGATACACGGATCCAACCAAAACACACTAGTATGGCACCCAGTGCCTTATCGGATAATTCGAAGTAATAGATTGACACCCAGTGTCTCATTAGCCTTGCCGAAGTAAATTGGTACCCAGTACCTCATCGAATTTATCCGAAGTAATAATGTGATACCCAGTGTTTCATTGACTCGAAGTCGAAGTATCCCTGAACTCTTCTAGTCCTATGGCATGCCAATTATATCCGACTTAACCCGGTACAGTTAATAGGATTTTCAATTAACTTTTCAATTTCCAGTCAATACACATTTCAAATAATCACATATACTCATAATTCAATTCAATTCAATTCAATACCAATACTCATCTCAATTTCACTTAGCATATATTAAATAATAAATACAACAATTAATAATTAGCTTCGGATTATAGAAATACAAACCGTAATTTTCCCGAGTCACTCCTCGTCAACTTTTTCCTTTCCTTTCTTAGCCAATGTTTCCGGCACAACATTAGCTACAGAAATTAAAACAATTGAAATTTATCAATATACTACAATTTCACATTACATATTTCAATTTACAATTTCAACTTTTGTCTAACTTTCAATTTAATACTTAACCAAGACTAACTTTATTTTCTTCGCAATTTATTCTATATTTTTATTCAATTTCTTTTTTAAAACAAAATTTAACTCTCTAATTTCACCATAAATCCCTGATTTCAAAATTCTCTCAATTTAGTCCCTATTACTCAAAACTTATAATTTATTTTCCAATTCAATCCTTTTCTCAATTCTAACTTGAAATTCTATCAATTTAACCCATAATATTTCTATTTATTCAACATGAACAACATCTAAAAATCCACTAATTT
The DNA here is from genome assembly GCA_025503065.1 of Gossypium bickii. Lineage (NCBI taxonomy): Eukaryota > Viridiplantae > Streptophyta > Magnoliopsida > Malvales > Malvaceae > Gossypium > Gossypium bickii. The sequence goes on along the minus strand of CP106713.1, from coordinate 56,065,513 downwards.
CTAAAATTTCAACATAAATCAAGTAGTATTTTGTTCTAGGATTCTAAAAACATCAATATTACAAGAAAATGGGCTAAATTACTAATGGTTTAATTACTAATTTAGTCCATTCACTTTTCTTTAATCAATAGTTAAGCTTTCGCACTTTATTCAATTTAATCCTTATACCTAATTAACCTTAATTCAAGCTAATTCTCCTAACTGAAACCTAATTAATCACACAACTAACTTCGTAAATATTTTTAATAAATATTTACGAATTCGTTTTACGAAAATGGAGACCCAAAAATACACTTTTCGATACCAAAAATTTCAGGTAGTTACAAGCTTGGGATTGTTCCCAAAGTCCACGCATAAGCCCAATAAGAGCTTCTTTGAAGCGTTTGGCTCGTGTGTTTGTGATTGGCCCAATTGGCAATTCCAATGGATCAGATAATGACTTGGGTGCTTCTTGAAAGTTTTGGCCATGAAAATCCTATCTATCAACTTCATTCTTCATTCCATTAGAACTTGAATCAGTGTTGGCGCTATGAATCACATTATTTCTCTTTTAACTTATCTTAAACACTTAACTCAACCCAAGTCTTTATTGAAACTTGTTAAATGTCATATCAGTCATTAGATGTCTTATCCAAATCTACAATTTTCAAGAAAACTAATCGAGTACCTACCTTTGGTCATTCACTATCTCGGTTCTCGTTTGGCTGGTTCCTGACTATTATTTCTTCCATCATGACTGGCTCAAAGCCAATCTTATAGGATACTCTACACTGCTAACATAAACTCGCATCATAAAGATCATTTACCTTATCTATAATAGAGTTCTCCCACTTTGTGTGCCATCAAAGCTTTTTCGCGAATCCTTCCTAACCAGACACATTTCTTGATCACTATGTGCCAACCTAGTGCTCGCCAACATCAAGGCGTCATAGGTGCACTCAAAGGGTTCTTATACTTAGTCTAATTCTAACACTATACCTATTTGAAGCTTATTTCATTCGCCTTGTTTACCTAGACGGTATCCAGACACTAAGACTTTGCTGGACGGGATGTTACATAAGTTTTTTTCATTAAAATCTATTGAACAATAAAACTTTTTCAAATTTCTTCGTCGATTATTTCTTTCTCTTGTGGTAAAGTTTCTACTAAAATAAAAACTTAGAACTTAGCTCTTAAGATTTAATGTAAGACTCTGTTTTTTTATTAGGTTAAGACATTTGCAACAAAGGAAACTAGGTTCGCCAAAAAGTCTATCATGTGTGAACCTAGGATCTTTTGTGTTTATGTAAGTTTTCTAATGTACTGTTAGTGACTTGTGTATGTTTTTGAAATTTCAAACTTGATAGAACCGTCTACAAGCAAAGAAAAGGGATAACCAAAGCTTGTCTAAAGCTTTCAGCAAATTTGTGAGTGTTCAGGGATCAATACATGTATGTGCGAACCAGTGTTAATCAGGAGCTTAGGCCTTTATCCTATGTTTTGAGAGTAAGCATTCTCTATATCCCTATTTTGTGATTTGTGATTATATATGTGTTTTTTATGAACAGTGATATGTGAGCTAATTATAAACCATGTTTGGCGAGCTCTATGTATAAGTAAATGTTTTTACTTAATAATCTTTTGTAATTGGTCGGTATAATGGCATGCCACAAGATTGTAAGTACTTACCTTTATGTTTTGTGTTTTGGGCAAGATGCCTTGGGACAAGTTTGGAGAGATAATGGAATGTCGAGTTAAGCTCCATTCAAAGGGATATGTTGGTGTGTTTGGAGAGTGTTTAGTTTTATGCTACACTTATGGGAAATGTTTAGACTCTTTGAGTCAAAGTGAGGAGTTATAAGAAGATCAATTATCCAATTGAAAAGAACATGTGCATAAGATTGTGTTTTCCAAAATATTATGTTTTACTGTTCTAAGCTAACTAAAGTGAGAATTTGCGAACCAGGATCTGCATAAGTATTGTGAACCCAGTTCGCAGTACAATGACCTTTCCAAAACTTTGTTTACTTATGTTTTGTGTGCGCTATGTGATTTTTCTTTCTTGTATATTCATTGGCCTCACAAGAGCTCACACAATGTTTTCTAAACACTGTAGACAACTAGATTGCATGATGAGTAGCGGAAAAACGAATGATCCAAGTGAGGCATAATCTCTGAAAAGGTGGTACAAATGAACTCTGGACTTAATGGAAATGTGGGAATTCGCTTGTGCTTAGAGTAATCTCTCTATTTGTTGATTTTTGCTAATTGATTTAAGACTTAGCTATTATGTTTTTCTTCTACTTCAAAACTTGCGAACCTATGATACTATTTATATATTTGAATGATAAGTATGTTAATTCAATGCTAGTATGAATTTAATTCGAAACAATGTTTGATTTTTTCTTAATTTATGAGCCCATATTCAAGTACTAAGTTCATAATTGAGTAGTCAAGCTTAGGATGCATAGTTGTACATGCTTATTATTCTTTCTTAAATTTTTGTCTTATGTATGTTTAGAGTTAGTAAAATTCCTCCCAAAAGAGTAAACAAGAACGAGAACTGTGTTAATGGAGTTGCAGACCCTCCAAAAGGTGACAGGATTTTAGCGTCACCTATATCACTCCGCAGAACAAATGGTTTGGATGAGAGTGTTAAACCGTTGGTAAAAGCTGTGATAGGGGCTTTCCAATGAATCGTTGGTGCCATTAGAGCGTTTTTAAGCTCTGGGTGGTAAGGAGTTCAATAGGGTCAAGGGAGCTGATCCTACTAAGGCAGAGTATTGGCTTAAAGGTGTTGAAAAGATCCTTGAGCAAATGGATTGTACCGAGGAAGAAAAGTTGGGATGTATTGTGCCTTTACTCACTGGTGAAGCCCATCGTTGGTGGAACACTGTGAAGCAGGGAATTGTTGCGAACAGATTGATTAGGACTTTTTCCTGGAAACATTTAAGAAGAAGTTCATGGGCGAGCAGTATATGAAAGCTCGCAAGCATGAATTTATTAAATTGGGACAAGGTGAAATGTCTGTAGCTGAGTATAAGGCAAAACTGGTGCAACTAAACCAATACGTAGCTGAGATGGTTTCTCTAAAAAGGGATCGCTGCAAAAGGTTTTTCTTTGGGTTGCATCGCGACATCCAAATTTATTTGGTAGCACATGACATGGAAAAATTTGATAAGTTGGCGGATAAAGAAAAGGCTATCGAGGAGGTTAGAATAGTGACTCCGATCTTTGAAACGAATGCCTGGACAGTCTGGATAAATATCCAAGAAGTATCATGAATCACATAACTTTAGTAGAAATATCAGATGCAACTTTCAATCAGAATAGTCATGGCAATAGGGTAACACTTAGGCTGGAAAAAGATGCTCACCCAGGTTGACAAGTTGACCACACTATGAACATAGCGAGCGTAGGCATCTTGGGGAATGCTAGAAATTGACTAGGGGATGTTTCAAGTGTGGATCTAAAGAACATATGTTAAGGGATTGTCCAAAATGAATAAAGAGATCGCAAAATTTGAGAATTGCACTAGTGCGATAAGGTGCTTGTGGTGAAGGTCGAGGTAGAAGTAGTAAAAAAAGATAGGTTTGACAATGGACCCTAGTGTACACCATTGCCAAACAAGCTGAGATAGGAGGGCTCGTACGAGTAGATGTTGTTAAGGAACCATGGGAACCGGGATTGACCGACGTCATCACAGGTACCTTTACTCTGTAAACTATTCTGTTGTTTTCTTTGATTGATTCCGGTTCTACACACTCATATGTTTTGAGTGCATAGGCCTATGAGTTGGTAATTCTAGTAGAAGTCACCGATAAAGGTATGGCTAGCACTAGTTAGTTTGGTGAGAATGTTCTGGTCAGTAGAGTGTACCATAGGTGTCCTTTAATGGTTCAAGGACATGTCTTCTTCACCGATCTAATGGAATTTGTAACACCCTATACCTAGTTCGGTCACTTGACCCGAGCTATAAGGTATTATAACTATAAAATGTTAACACTGTTCACCAACCAATCAAACATAGCCAAAAAGATCATTTCATTACAAGTAAACACATTTACAACTCAATTCAACCATCACATATTCATTTAACAACTCACATTTAATTTCAAATATCTATATCTAATGTTCCATTTCATATATCTATTTCCATATAGCCATTTTATATATATATATATACTTCCATATAATTGATTCATATAACCATTTCATATATTCATTTTTCACCTGATGAACTAAATGAAATAATGCCGGATACATGAGAATAATGCTCACATAAGCTATAACTGTAAATGCTCACACAAGCTGTGAAATGGTCCTGCTCACATGAGCTGTGGGTTGAGATGTTAGGGTAAATAATGCTACTCACATGAGTTGTGGAAAATCTGCAACAAATGCAGGACCTCAACCATCGGTAGGACATCCAAGACCAGTACCCGAGACGGTAAATAACCCTAATGACATGTCATTTGTATCTTAAGCATTCACAAGGTTCATACAGGCTGTGATTCACATTCACATCATATAATTACTTAAGTATTTCTTTTTCCCATGAATTCAACTATATAATTTCTCCATTTTCAATCATGGCCCTCAATTATAATTTCATTTTAATTTGATCCATTTTCACAACCTAATATTTACTATGCAAGCAAATTTAAATATAATATACTTAGATATTTATTAATTCACAAAAAAGAACTAAATAAATTCATTCATTCCATGAACTTAACTAAAAAAAGGGGCAAGGAACACAACATCGATGATTACACACCACTAACTTTCCTTTTCCGCGATTGTTGTCCGATTGACTCGTTTCTTGATCTAAATATAATAATTTAATTCAATTATCCAATCCAAATACTTTTAAATACTAAAATTCATATAATTGGCCCTTTAATCAATATTTTACACTTTTACTCTAATTTTTTACCTTTTTCAATTTAGTCCCTAAACCTGAAACTTTCAAATTTATCACAATTAAACCCACTCGATGCTAACTGAATTTCACCTATGAAATTACAGCCCATAGTTATTAAAATATCCCAAGAAATTCATGCCAAGTTTATTATTTTATCAATTTAGTCCTTAAACTTAAAACTAACCAAAAATTAATTTACAGAAATATCCTATTTAACTATCAAGCTTAATAATCTATCATCAAACTTCAAAAACATGAAAAATTCATCAATGACATAAATAAAAAAATTTAACAATATTACGAATTAGTCCCTATTAGCTAGATTAAGCTACAACGAATTCAAAAACTTAAAAATTACTAAAAACGGGTTAAAAATGCATACCATGCAAGAGAGAATAGCTTCACCGAAAACTTTGGTTTCCTTTTCATGGAGGATTTGGTTTATGGAGGAAGATGATGGAAAAATGCTAATGTTTTCTTTTCTTTTATTTAATCATAAAACATATTTTACTTTTATTTAATTTAATTTTTAACATTAATGAAACATTTTCCTTACCATAAACATGCCATTGAGTTTAATTAAGGTTTAATTACCTTATAAATCCCTCAAATCATGGTTTCATAGCTATTTAACTCAAATAAACTAATAGTGATTAACTTTTGTAACATTTATGATGTAGTCCTTTTACTCAATTAACTATTCGAATGTTAAAATTTTCTAACCGAATTTCAATACACCTATATAGTAAATTTGTAAATATTTAGTAAAATATTTACGAGCTCGATTTACAAGAACGAGGTTCCAATACCTCATTTCCCAAAATCACTTAACTTTAGGGACAAACCACTTGAACTTAACTATTCGTCCAATTAACAAAATTTATCAAATAAAAATTCAATATAATATTATATTTGATTCGTAAATATTAAATAATAATATTTATGAACTCACTCGTCGAATTTGTGGTCTCGAAACAACTAAAAACGGGCTATTACAACTAAATCAAAATTAAAGGTAATATTATATTTGATCAGTAAGTATCAAATAATAATATTTATGGACTCACTCGTTAGATTTGTGGTCTTGAAACCACTGTTTCCTACACCAATAAAAATGGGCTATTATAAAATTATCCTTTTATGGTTTTGACGTAATCTTTGGAATTGACTGGCTGACTGAGCACAAGACAACAATAGATTTGAACTAAAAAGAGTGGCTCTACAAAGTGGTGAAGGGGTGGAAATTGTTGTAGATGGAGAGCGAGCCCAATTTCTGTCTAACATGGTCTTGGCAATCAAAGTTGAGAAGATGATGGGTAAAGGCTGCGAAGCCTATCTAGCTTGTGTGATTGGTTTGTAGGACAATAAGGATGAGGGCTCATGACATTTTCATTATAAATGATATTCCTGACATATTTCCAAACAAGCTACTTGGTTTACCCCTAGATCGCGAGGTGGAGTTTAGTATTGAATTATACCCTAGTAGCTTGCCAGTGTTTATTACACCCTTTCGCATGGCAGCAAAGGAGCTTAAAGAATTGAAGATACAACTATAGGAGTTACTTGACACAGGTTTCATTCGACCAAGGGTACCACCTTCGGGATCACCAATTCTGTTTGTAAAGAAGAAGGACGATAGCTTGAAGATGTGTATCAACTACAGATAGTTAAACAAATTGACTATAAAAAAAAGTACCTGTTGCCACAAATTGATGAATTGTTCGACCAACTATGAGGTGCCAAATTATTCTCAAAAATAGACTTGCGATTAGGATATTACTAGCTTAAGATGAAAGAATCGGATGTTTTGAAGACCGCATTCAAAACAAGGTATTAGCATTATGAATTTTCGGTCATGCTCTTCGATTTAAGTAATGCACCTATTGCGTTCATGGACTTGATGAATTGAGTTTTCCATGAGTATTTGGATCAGTTTGTAGTAGTCTTCATAGATGAAATCCTGGTAAATTTGCGAACTAAGGAAGAGCACGATATACACATGCAAATTGTGTTACAGACTTTGTGAGAGAAGCAACTGTTTGCAAAACTTAGCAAGTGTGAATTTTGGTTAAGGGAGGTAGAGTTCTTGGGTCATGTGGTTTGCATAGAAGAAGTTCGCGTAAACCCGAAAAAGATCGAGGAAATTTTAGAGTGGAGATCGTCAAAGAATGTAACTGAAGTGCGAAGCTTTCTAGGGTTACCAGGGTATCATCGCAGTTTGTGAAAGGGTTTGTCTCCATAGCATCACCCTTAATGAAATTGCTACATAAGGATGTGGAGTTTGCATGGACAAATGAAAGATAAAAAAGTTTTGAACAACTTAAGGCAATTCTCACCAAAGAACTTGCACTGATTCAACTAGAATCTAGGAAGGACTTTGTAATCTATAGTGATGCCTCACACATAGGACTTGGATGCGTGCTAATGTAGGAAGGTAGGGTGGTGGTTTATGCTTCGAGATATCTAAAGCCTCATGAAAGAATGTAACAACTCATTTTCCAGTGGTGTTGGAAACAATGGTTTCGGGACCACAAATCCGATGATTGATTTTGTAAATATTATTATTTAATATTTATGGGTCAAATATAGTTTATAATGAAATTTTATTTGATTAATTTTTACTAATTGAACATATAGTTAAGTATAAGTGGTTTGTGCCGAAAGTCCGATAAGCTAGCTGAATTGTACATTTCTCAAATTGTACGATTGCACGAGATACCTATTTCTATTGTTTCGGATCGAGATTCGAGGTTTACATCGCAATTTTGGAAGAAACTGCAAGATGCATTAGGTACTAAATTGCATTTTAGCACAGCTTTTCACCCTCAGATGGATGGTCAATCCTAGAGAATTATTCAAATACTTGAAGATATGTTGAGATGTTGTGTTCTTGAGTTCGAGGGTACGTGGGAACGATACTTGCCTTTGATTGAATTTGCGTACAATAATAGCTTTCAATCGAGTATCAAAATGGCACCTTATGAAGCTTTGTATGGTCGGAAATGTCGTACACCTTTATATTGGTCCGAACTCAGTGAAAACAAGATATATAGGGTTAATTTGGTTAAAGAAACAGAACAGAAAGTAAGAGTGACACGTGAAAGTTTGAAAGCAGCGTCAGATCATCAGAAATCATATGCGGACTTAAAACATAAAGATATAGAGTTCCAGATTGGTGATCGTGTGTTTTTGAAAGTCTCACCGTGGAAGAAAATACTCAAATTTGGTCGCAAGGGCAAATTGAGTCCGAGAATTATTGGACCATATGAGGTTTTGGAGCGGATTGGGCCCGTTGCGTATAGATTGCTATTGCCACCTGAACTAGAAAATATCCACAACGTTTTTCATGTTTTGATGCTCCGACAGTATAGATCTGAGCCTTCTCATGTGATTAGTCCGTCATAGGTTGATATACAGTCTGATTTAACTATGAGGAAGAACCGATCCGTATTCTGGCTTGTGAAGTGAAAGAGTTGCGAAATAAGAAAATCTCATTGGTAACAGTGCTTTGGCTTAAGCACGGAATTGAGGAAGCAACCTAGGAGCTTGATGATTCAATGAAAGAATGTTATCCAAACCTATTCATTGGTAAGATTTTCGGGGACGAAAATCCTTGAGGGGGAGAGTTGTAACAGCCCGATTTTGACCCTAATCGAAACAGTGGTTTCGGGACCATGAATCTGAGTCGAAAAAATATTTTTATATTATTTTATATGTTCATTATGTGTGAATTGGTGTGTGTGAAATTTTCGTATTAAATTTTGATTGTTTTGGTGCTTAATTTTGAAAAAGGGCTTAATTGCGTAAAATAAAAATTTGGTGGTTAAATGTGTAAGTACCGAAATTGATGATGGTTTTATAAATTAAGGTATTGATAGGATAATTTAGCCATAATTGAACATAGTGGCCGGCCAAAAATTTGCATGAAATAGTGATTTGAAATTTTTATTATATTTTATGTTATAATGATATAATTTAATATATGATAATATATTAAAATGAATAAAAGATGAAAAGTGTTCATCTTTCTTCTCAAGTGACCGAAACTAAGAGAAAGAAGAGAAATTTTAAACTTTGCAACTTTCGGCCCTTGCATGCTTGATTAAGGTATGTAATTGAGTTCGATTTCTGATAATTTTTACGTTTTTGAGATCGTTGCTTTGAATACTAGCTAGCCCAAGTTGGAATTTTCGAATTTGATGATGTATTCATGAAATTCCATTGTTGATAGCTTGATGAAATGGGTGTTTAAGGATGGAAAATAAATATAGGTAGTTAGATTGCTAAGTTTAATTAAGGCATTTTTTATAGAAATGTCTAAATAGGATTAAATTGTGAAATTTATACATTAAGGGGTCAAAATGTGAAATAAATGAAATGTATGAGTTTGTAGTAAGGTTATGCATATTCGGCCCTTAAGAAGTTTGGTCAAATTTTGTGTAATTTGTGTTTTGTGCAAAAAGGACTAAATTGTAAAAAGTGTAAAATATCAGGGGCAAATTGGTAATTTACCCATTTATGTGTTTTCGGATCAAATTCAATGGAATTATACTTAATTTAGCTAAATTTGAAATTTATTGGATCTAGAACAAAAAGGATCAGGATTGGATCGGGGAAAAGCGAAGTTAGTCGAATAGTCGGAAAACATAGTCCGTCGATACTCGAGGTAAGTTTTTAAGCAATTGAGTTGAATTGAATTTATTTTATGATGATGTAAGTGAGTTAAAAGAAAGTATATATATATGTCTTGGATATTGCCGAATGTGATAAAGATTTATGAGATGGATGAGTTGATTCATAAATATATATATGGTTGAAGTTAAGTTTATGTGTATATGTATGAATGGGGAGCAAGTTTGAGAGATGCATTAATGTGCAAATTTAACACCGAGCACTATGTGTGCGAAATCGGTCATTTAGCACTAAGTGTACGAATTGATCTTCCGAGCACTAAGTGTGCGAAATGGGATAATGAGCACTAAGTGTGCGAATTGAACTTCCGAGCACTAAGTGTGCGAAATCAGTTAATGAGCACTAAATGTGCGAGTAAATTTTAAAGCTCATAGATTGAATTTGGTAAGTTTTGAAACTATGAGATGTCATTATTTGAATTCAAGTGTAAATGTTTAATTGTGGATTGGATGGAATATTTCTTTTAAATGTATTGTTTAGATGATATAAGTTGATATAGAAAATGTTTACAAAAAACATGTTGATTGTTATATGAATTACAAAAGGTAATTCGACCATATGAAATTCGTATAAGGTTTTCTTTTGATTAGTTTGGACTTGAAAATGTGGATAAGACTTGAGAATGTAATTGATATATTGGATTCGGTTTTGAATGTGAGAAATATGAATCATTATACGATTGTACAAGTAAATAGGTATTGATGAATCCTTATCTATAATTTTTGTTTAAATCACTTTGAGTATAATTGATAGAATTCTTAGATTGCTTATAACTTACTAAGCTATTAAAGCTTACCTGGTGTTTTTGGTTACTCTTGTGATTTAGATTTTGGGTGATCGTTACGTGCTCGAAGATCGTTGGTGAAGTTCGTCATTCTATCATCAATACTTTTTGTACTTTCGAAGTTGAATTTAAAGTTTATCGCATGTATAGGCTAGCTTGTGTTTTGGGTTAGTTTTGAAGTTGTAAATATTAAGCCATGCGAAAATGGCTTAGATATGATGCTTAAGTTTATGCAAAATTTCGATCATGGTATATATATGTATGATGTATTTGGTAAATGCACGATGATATAGTCTTGAAAGTTGGTATGATTTGCAAGTATGGTTTGATATAATTTGATTCAAGTGAATTAGTTATGGTTGATGAATGAGTTTTAATTGATGATTATAAATCACCTTATGATTTGGTAGTGATGTTTTTAAAAATGTCTAGTTTATGTTAATGTTAAATTTGGTAATGTTTGCTAATGTCTTATAAACGAAGGTGGTAATATATGTGCTTGGTTATGAAGCAAAATATGCTTATTTATAAACTAAGTATTTGAATATCATGCATGTAATGTTTGTTTGTGTCGAACATTATGTCTACTAAGTATAAATATTTTAGATTTGATGCATGTTAGTTAGTTCAAAAATTTGATTGAAGAAGTTGATATATCCGTGAACATGAAATGATTTATATGAGCATGTTGAACTGTGTTTTGTCAGGTAATACTTCGTAACCCTAATCTAGCGACGGATACGGGTTATGAGTGTTACATGCTTTCTAGAACAGGGACCTGTAGAGGTTTGAAAAGGCTAAAGTGACCATTCCCACCATTACTATGGATGGGGTTATAATGGCCATGCTTTCTATAATAGAGCCCTAATAGACCTGCAACCTCTTTTGGCCATTAAATATAAAAAATGTGTTCTAAAATATTAGAAACAAAGACGAAAATGGTGGCACAATAATAAGAAACTCAAACAAAGTGCTCTAAAACAAGAAATATGAGACAAATCTAGCCAAAATACCAAAAAAATGCATAAATTGATGACCAAGAATGGAGGGTGAGCGACTATCTTCAAGTATCCACTTGGAGCTCTCTAAGCATGCCATGTGTCTACTTTGGGTGGTGGTATAACATGATTAAATTCCAAAAAATAAAAAGTATTTTGGAATAGTGATTAAAGTTTGATTCAATTAGGATGTGTACACTAATAATATATAAAACTTAATTATGATTTTAATGTATTAAAATAATCGATTGAACTATTAATTTTAAATTTAATGTTAAAACATTAAATTCATTTTTGGAACAATATTTGATACACTAAGAGTGGAAATTTTAAATTCTACAAGTAGGGTCAGAGATTAACAAATGTCTTATAAAGTATAATAAAATATTAAAAAGATTAAAAAAAAAGACATATGGCATTTTTTAAAGTTGTTTGTGGAATAAAAAAAGTACATTACTCGTGTATCAAATATTAACCCTTCATTTTTTTTAATTTGAATATTACAAACTATTTTTAGCATTTCATATTTATTTATTTATTTTCTAATTTAAGACCAAATATTATTGATATTACTTAAAACGTAAATCCAGGTTGTATCATAGTCAAATTAAATTTATGATTTTTTTTCAAAATCAGATTATTTTAATATATTTTCTAATTTTATAATATTTTATTTTCATAATCAAAACAAACTAATTGAAACATAAAAATAAATTGAAGACAAATTAAAAAATTCAACTTCCTAAAAATAAATATATTCAAATTTTCTATTTAATCTTTTGCTTCAATCTATTATTTAGGTCATCATCTTCTCTTTTCATCTTCTTTTGCAATCTATCATCCCCATCATTATCTTCTATTAACATTAAACTTCTAATGTAATTAATTACTTTGTAGTTGCAAATTACACAAACAATTATAAAAATTATAATAATAAGATTTTATTGTTGTAAATTGGTGATTTTTATAAAATTATAATTATCAATAGTAATAGTAATTAGAAAAATAATAAGAAGAACTTATTAAGCAATATAATAATAAGGGGGAAGTAAATAATGGTGAATTGGAAAAAAATATTTAGTATAATATGTATAATAAATTAAATAAATGTGATGAAAGAATATCATAATTTTACCACATAATCCATTAAAATAATCCTTCATCTCTCAAATAGCAATATTATTTGAATATGACTTGAAATTTTCTATTCGAATAATCATTACTTTAATACTCCATTAATTTTGAGGCACTTATCTTACCAATGCCAATAATCTCCATTTTTTATGATATTATTTAGATGTTATTTGTTTGAAGATATTTAAGTGTCGAATTCTATTTACATTTCCATGTTTGAAGATGTAATAAGAGTATAACTAGGAAAAGTAATTCTATTTACAGCTTTAAGTTTGGAAATTGTTGCATCGTCGCGACGTCCTAGGCTCCTCGTTGCGACATTGTCTCTGCTTTGCCTTTGTTTCGGGCGTCATCGCATCGCAATAATTTACTATAAATTCAAAGTGTAATTATAATTATAATTATAAATTAATAATTTGTTATCAACATAATTTTATATTCAAGATTTAATATAAACATTATTAATAAAATAATTATATTATATTATTAATTTTATAGATTTAAAAAATATATAAAAAAATTTAAATAACATCTAACTCTTAGTTCATCGATTTTTTTTAACTTAATCTTTCAAATAAATGTGAGAAAATGTAAAATAATAATAATATTATTATTTTGAATGTATTATTTAATGGTGGTACTACTACTAAATTACGTGAAAAAAATATAGATATAGATTTACAGAAGTTTTATTTTTATTATTTAAATATTAACTAATTATTTTAAATTAATTTATAATTATATTTAGATATCACTTTAATAATATGATAGAAAACGGGGTAAAATACCCAAATATACCAAAAAATTCAATTAATTACGGAAAATGGCCGGTTTCTAAAAAAATTTACGAAAAAAGGGTCGTTTTCCCACAAAACGTGTCCATGTCAGCGCGTTTTGTGGGAAAAAAACCAGCAAAGCGCACCCCTAGGGACGCGCTTTAGCCCTGCAACGGTAAAAAAAAAAGGGCCAAAATTTTTTTGACAGTTAGGGGCCCAACAGTAAAAAAAAAACCTATAAAACCCCCCAACCCTTTTATTTTTTTCACACTTTAATCTTTACTTATTCTTCTCTCAAATTCCTCTCAAAATTCTCTTTAAGTCCTTCAAACTTCCTCTGAAATTTTGAAATAGTCCTTTAATATTTACAAAAAATCCCTTTTTTAATTTTTTAATATATATTTTTTTGAAACTTTTAAAATTTTCGATCGTATTACAAATTGCCGGGGAATTACTTCGTCTAAACAACAAGCACATCTCCGTCGATAAAATGCAAATGGTAAGTTTTAATTTTAATTTTTCAATATTATTTAATTTTTTTAGGTTTATGCAATTTTAATTAATTTTTATTTTATAATTTTTTAAACAGTCTGTACATCGGGTGTTGCAATGTTATATTCGCAATATGCATGGTCCCCCATTGTCGTTGATTGAGAATTACCTACGGGAAGCGGGTTTTTGGCACGTGGCCATGATAGGCTGGGGGTTCAAGTTGGAGCCGACTTTGATCAGTGCGTTGATAGAAAGGTGGAGACCCGAGACGCACACTTTCCATCTTCCATTCGGAGAGTGTACCATCACTCTGAAATATGTGCAGTTGTAGTTGGGATTGCCAGTGGAAGGGTCGGTAGTCACCGGGTTCGCAACTTCTACCGATTGGATGGCCGTATGCTACGAGCTTCTGGGTGCCATTCCGGATAACATTCAGGGAGGTCGGATCGAAATAGCCTGGTTACGAGACACATTCCCGGAGCCGAATGAGGGTTCGATCGAAATAAAAAGAATACGATATGCTCGAGCATACATTCTGGTGATAATTGGAGGTTATCTGATGCCAGACCTGTCTAGAAACTTCGTACACTTGAGATGGCTGCTGAAACTTGTTGATTTTAGAGCACCCGGTGAATTGAGTTGGGGGTCTGTCGTGCTATCGAGGTTGTATCGGGAGATGTGCGGGGCGACGCGGTCGAGTAAAGCGAAAATCGGAGGTTGCCTATCACTACTGTAGTCATGGGCACGGTTTTGATTTCCATTTTTACGTCATCGACTTGACCACCTATATTCATTCCCACTGATAACGAGGTAAATTTAATGTTATATTTTACAATTATTACGTAGATTTATAGTATAATTGTATGCTAAAAATTTATTTAATTAGGTGGAACCATTCGGCGAGTTATGCTGGAATACCTACCTCGCTTGAAGATATACGGCTTCTATTAGACCAACGGTCGGAATAACAAGTAAGTTTTAAATTTCATATTTATAATTTAGTTTTTCGTATTTAGTGTTTAGTATTATGTATATAACTAATATTTTGGTAATGCTAATATAGTTTCAATGGATATCGTACGAGGATCCGGCAATTCGGGCAGTAATTTCGGAGGAGTTGTTGCAAAATCCAAACAGTTGGCACGCGAAGGTTCCATTGATCAACTATGCGACCGTGGAGATGCACCAGTCAGATTGGGTTCTACGACAATTTGGATTCCAGCAACCGATTCCCGTGCCACCTGAGGTGCTCGATGATGAGCACAAAGTGGACTTATGGCAGTTGCACACGGATTGGCCAAGATTTTGGTCAGCATATATCGAGATGTGGGAGAACCGATATGACTATTTACATATCAGGAACCGATCATCGTTCCTGAGTTAGCGTGCGTGTCGGAATACATGCCATGGTTTAGGATCCATGGTAAGCCGTATCTATTGTCGGAAGAAGAGAGACGACGGCAACTTCATCAACAAAGGGAACGTCGGGGCCCTTTAAATCCAAGGAGAAAGGGTGATGAGACGGGGCCATCAATAGCACCGACACAGTCACGGGGCCCATCAACAACGCCCACACAGTCACCAGGCCCATCAGTTCAGCCGACGACACCTGTAACATCCTAAATTAGGGGTCATTTCCAATTTTATTATTTCCATGTGTTTGCCTAATAAAAAGCTTAAGTATTGGTTGTTTGACATATTTTTAGGCCTGGTCATAAACCCGGGCTAAGACTGAATTAGGGCTGAAATTTTCTTTTGATGCCTAGAAGGAAAAAGCTTAGTAGGAGGGTTTAAAAATATTTTGGCGAGGTTCTGGCATAAGAAATTCCTTGGTAAAGTGGCTTCCGTGCGCCACTTAAGGGTCTTGACGAATGGACTCAGGTTCGAGTCACCATGGAAGCGCAAAGGAGTTTTTGTTTTTGGTCTTTGGCACAGGGAAGTACTTAAAAGAAATTTGTGGCGAGTTGTGTCACAAATAAATGCTTTGGCCGAGTGGCTTGGGGCGCTAAGGTGCCAAGGTACTCCAGCGGGTCTTGAGTTCGAGGAGTGGGAGCAGCAGTGGGGCATTTTATTTTTCGCCATTGGCATTAATGCGGGAAGGAGACAAGGTTTGAGTGTTTAAATAAAAGCGTGATGCGTTTATGTCATGAGACGTGCAGTGGCAGAATGGTTAGGGGCTAGGGGAGTTCTCCCCAGGTCTCGGGTTCGAGACCTGGGGGCAGCAATGAAGGTGTGATTTTCCTTTTTGCTGACGGGAGAAATGGTCTGAACATGGGCCACACATGAAGAGCTTGATGGCTGCCTTTAGTTTATCTTTTTATTATTTGTGATGGAGCATGGGCTGAATTTCTTTTATTTTATTTATGGAAGGATGGGGTTAAGTGATGGGGAAATGGATTATAGTATTGTTTAGTGCATGGGAATTATTTTATTTTTATTCTATTAAAGTTGGTGATGGGAAAAATGTATAAATAATGTTTTATTGTTTATGGTGATGGGCAATTATCACAAAAAAAGAGAGAAGCATGGCCAAATTTCCTTGAGTTGTTTTTGTTTCCCCATTTGATGTATGGCCGAATGAAGCATCCTCCCGGGGCTTCTTTGGTCGATTTTTGAGGGCTATGGAGGTCTTAGAAATTCCTTTGACTTGAGCAATCATCTTCTCCATTTTTTAAGCTCTGCCGAATCCTTTCCATTTTCCTCTTCTTCCCTTTATTTTTTTTCCTTCAACCTAAATTCCTTCTTGCTTCCATGAAAGCCGAATGCCTTTGGCATTGAAGGTTATAACCGAAACTTGGGTGCCTCTATTCTCCACCATTATTTGTAGGACCTAGCCGAATCTCTTAGTAAGTGGACTCTCCCTTAACTTTCGGTTTTGACTCACTCTCCTTGAGTATGTCGAAAGCTCGAGGCTAAACCTTTGTAAGGTTGGCCGAATGTGATCTTGAGATATTAATAATTTTGTTTTCTTGTGTGTAGTAACGTTAAGGGTGCATTGAAGGAGTGGCTTTCCGGGATTTCGACTCATCTTGGTAAGTAAAAGAGTGGCTTCGGCCAAGGGCCATTTATTATGAATTTTTGCCTAAAGCCGAAACTAATAAGTGCCATATAGGGATCTTAGCGATTTCGGGAATAAGAGCAGTGTCGGGTTTTGATAGGAGATCAAATCAGCAACCAATGTGAGGGTTATTTCGAGTACGACATATCCTTCGAGATTTTGTGATAGCCGAATAAGACTTTTTAGTACTAATCTATAGTAGCCGAATGTAGGAGCTACGGGAACAACGTTTCAGAAGTTTGTGATATCGCATAGATGCGGGATTCTCCTTAGATCTTCGGTTAAATAGGTGTGTAAAATTCTACACACTTTATTAGAATAAACTGTCACTATGATGGTATATATATAAATATAACCTCTCATGCAGTAACTTTGCCTTGTGGGCATAAGCTTGGATTTCGGGTAAGTCCCCTATTACTTGACCTATGTTGTATGTTGTGTACACCATCACATGCGGTTAAATGCATGTTGTATGTTGTGTACACCATCACATCTTGATTAAATGCTATGCTATATATGAATGCATGATATATGGGATCATGATACGTGTTATGTGAGCATGATGATGGTGGGATTGATGAGAGGAGGGAGATGATCTCTATGGACTGTCACCAGTGGTTTGGTACCACACGATGGGTTGGCCCCATCATTTGATATTTGTGACTTTGGTCACCAGTGGTTTGGCACCACATATTGATATTTGTGACTAAGTCCCAGTGGTTTGGCACCACCAGTGGTTTGGCACCACATACTGATATTTGTGACTTCGGTCACCAGTGGTTTGGCACCACCAGTGGTTTGGTACCACATGTTGATATTGTGACCTATGGTCATCAGTGGTTTGGTACCACACGATGGGTTGGCCCCATCAATTGATATTGTGACTTCGGTCACCAGTGGTTTGGCACCACCAGTGGTTTGGTACCACACGGGGTAGAAAAAGGAGCACGGATGGCTAGCTTGGGTTGCATAATTGCATGTCTCACTAATATCTTGTGTATGAGTTGTATTTTCGGGTTGGGGATTTATACACTGAGTCTTGGTGACTCACCCATTCCCATGTCTTTTCGCAGGTGAGTAGATCGCGGAGATAGAGCCGGAGAGGACTCGAGGCGACCATGCTTATTCCTCGGTTTTGAAATTTTATTTCGCATCGTTAAAGTTTACTATTTACTAAATTTTAGTTTGGTTTGTAATATGGCGCTAATTACTATTTTGGATGTTTAAGTAGTTACTTTACTTTATTTGCTATTATATTACTAATGAACTTATAAACTGTTGAATCAATCGGTTATAAGTAACGTTTTCAAAATTTTACTCGTACGCGTTTTCAAAGATGTTACCATCGGGTAACAAAATCTTCTAAGTCAATAATAACTTTGATGGTTCTAAAAATCTAAATGATCCAATATTTTCAAAGGTTTCAACTCAATCGTGTTTATCAAATCAACTCATCTAAGTTTTAGTAAACACCGTTTTATAACCTCAACAAACTTTCGAATTTCTACTGTTAATCCGAATCCTTCAAAATGTTTTTTTTTTACTCCGTGACATACCAGATCCGGTCAAGGCTCGTGGGCCGGGTTTGGGGCGTTACAAATTGGTATCAGAGCCCGGTTCAAAAGTCGGCTGTGGGGGCCCAAGGCCCAAAAATATTTTCTTGATAAGCCTCTGTGAAATATTATGAAAATGGCTTTGTTTTAAACAGCATGGCATCGAGTCTCCGGCACCAATCCGCTCGGGTAAGTATTTCTAAACCTCTGTGTGAATGATTATCTGTAAAGGGGTAGAAATGGGACGTAGATAGTATGAAAGGTATGAGAACCCTAGGACTAGTTTACCCCAACAATCGCATAAGATTTTAATTGCCTAATTAAACAAACCTATGACTAAGTCGCTGAGTTAGGGTGTGGTAACCCTTGTGCGCATGTCTAGGATTGGATCCGGAAGAGCTTGGTATTTAAGCGGTCCTAGTGACTCACCTCCTTTTCGCGGGAATCCTACCTGGTGCGTAGCTTCGGTTCACCCTAACCGTGAGGACTTGTTCATGGGCTAAACCCAATTACTAAAACCCGAAAGGGAACTAGCCATATTTTTATAAAAACTCTAGTTTTAAAACTTTTGAAAATTTCCCTTGAACTGTGAGAACTACTTTTCATAAATCTTTGAAAAAAAAAATATTGACTTATGGAAATTTCAAAAATACCCCTAGTGGTAAATTACAAAAATGCCCCTGGCTTATAAACTACTAAGCTGCCCCCAAATTCAACAAAATTTTCCTTATTTTACAAACATACCCAAAACCTTAATTTGCAAATATCAAAAATGCCACGATTTTAAAAAATTACGAAATTGCCCTTAGCTTGTAAAATTACCAAATTGACCCTGATTTTCAAAATTTTTGCAACACTGCTAATTCGAAAAACAATTTCTCAAAAAGAACCCCCAAGTTTTGCAAATTTTTTTTTTAAATTTCCCTTGATTTGTCAAGATTTACAAATTTACCCTGGTTTATTACCAAAATACCCCTGTAGGGCAAATGACGAAAATACCCCGGGATAGGAATTGGACAAAAAGGTGATGGAATAAGTGAATGTGTATTTTTGAATTAGGATAGAAGACTTGAAACTTGTTTGATCGAAAGAACAACTTTTAAACTCCATTCATAAAATTTCTTCGCTAATAATCAGTGGAACAATGGCTAACTCATAAAACTTTTTAATCAGACCGCGTGATAAGAGATGAGTTCTAGAGGTCGCGGCCGTCGAGGACGCAGTAGAGGCTGGATGGCTGTGTCAGAACCCGTTAGGTCGGGCCAGGGATCTGATAATGAGATACTACCTCCACCACCACCCCCAACTTTTGGTGTTGGACGCGAGTGAGGATCGACGGGGCGAGTCGATGTATCGCAGCTATCTTTGCGAGTTCTAGAGATGATGGCTGAGGCAGGTAGAGGTACAGGAGCTCGAAAATCTGTTCCAGAGCGACTCCGAGCGAATAGGGCGGAGATATTTCAGGGCGTATCAGGTGTAGCACCCAGCACGGCAGAATATTGGTTGGAATCCACTGAGAGGATCATGGATGACCTAGATTTTACAGCTGAGGAAAAACTGAAGGGTGTAATCTCTCTACTCCGGGATGAGTCATACCAGTGGTGGCTTACCGTAAGGGACGGAGCGACAGCGGAGGATCTCACATGGGATTTCTTTAGGGCAGCCTACCAAAGGAAATACATAGGAGCTAGCTACGTGGATGCACAGCGAAAAGCCTTCTTGAACTTGGTTCAGGGTAGTAAGACGGTGGCAGAGTATGAGGCTGAATTCCTCCGATTGAGTAGGTATGCTCGCGGTATTGTGAGTACCGAGTATGAACGCTGTGTCAGATTCGAGGATGGGTTGCAGGATGAGTTGAGGATGATGATAACTCCGCAACAGGAAAGAGAGTTCGCTGTTCTAGTGGAAAAGGCTAAAGTTGCTGAAGGGGTAAGACAGTCTTTTAGACGGAATCAGGATAGGAGCTGGAATAAGAGGAGCTCTGGATCTTCGAGGTTTTTTGGGAATCAGCAGAAGAAGACAAAGTATGATGGGTCAGATCGGGCTGCTAGGCCTGCTGTTGCTGCTAATACTCAATGGCCGCCACAGTGTGCTCGGTGTGGAAAGTCTCATGCGGGGGAGTGTTGGAAAGGTAATCGGGGATGTTTCGAATGTGGATCTGTGACACATCGAGTTAGGGACTATCCAAAAAAGGCAGCTAGGCTAAGGTCTGAGGATCAAGAACGTCCACTGAATAGGAGGGATAATCAGCAGCCGCCGAGAGGTCGTGGCGCAAGAAGGGGAGGAAATGGTGCTGGCAGAGGTCGTGGGACATCGAGTGGAGGTACCGGTGGTACTGAGGCTAGGCAACCTGGTTTGGTCTATGCCGCGAGGCGTCAAGAGGAGGGCGATGCACCGGACGTCATAACCGGTATGTTTTTGATCTTTGGAGTACCTTATAGCACCTTGATTGATATTGGCTCGACTCACTCATACATTGCTAGTAGCGTAGTGAAATCTCTGAACTTAGACTTTGAGCATACTTCTAAAAAGATGACTGTGTTAAGCCCTCTGGGTCACTCTGTAGAAGTAAATAAACTCTATAGGGATGTACCCCTAGAACTCCAAGGGGTTGTGTTCTTGGCTGACTTGATGGAACTACCGTTTAGGGAGTTCGATCTGATTCTCGGGATGGATTGGCTAGTAAAGTATCAAGCTAGCCTGGATTGCGCAGCTAAGCGCATGGTGTTAAAGACCGTGGATGGAGATGAGGTAGTAATGATAGGTAAGAGGAGATATTACCTATCTAATCTGGTTTCTGCATTGAAGGCGGAAAAGATGGTTAGGAAGGGTTGTGAGGCATGTGTAGTTCATGTTCGTGCTTTGAAAGCTAAGGATACAGCGGTGAGGGATGTGCGAACTGTGAGGGAGTATGTTGATGTGTTTCTAGAAGAACTCCCGGGTTTACCTCCTGATCGTGAGGTTGAGTTTGGTATAGACTTGTTACCTGGAACCGCGTCAGTATCTATAGCTCCGTATCAGATGGCACCGAAAGAATTAGTGGAGTTGAAGGCTCAGATACAAGAGTTGTTGGATAGAGGATTCATCCGACCGAGTGTATCGCCTTGGGGAGCTCCAGTGCTTTTTGTCGAAAAGAAGGATGGAACAATGAGGATGTGCATAGACTATCGACAGCTGAACAAGTTGACAATAAAGAACCGGTATCCCTTGCCTAGGATTGATGATTTGTTTGATCAACTCAAGGGTGCATCGGTTTTCTCTAAGATCGACCTTAGGTCGAGGTATCATCAGCTGAAGGTGAAGGAAGCCGATATCCATAAAATGGCATTCCGTACTCGGTATGGGCACTACAAGTTTTTGGTAATGCCTTTTGGTCTGACGAATGCACCAGTCGCATTTATGGACTTGATGAACCGGGTTTTCCAACCCTATCTGGATCGGTTCGTCATAGTGTTTATAGACGACATTTTGGTGTACTCGAAGTCTGAGGAGGAGCATGACGCACACCTCCATGTGGTTTTGCAAGTGCTAAGGGAGAAGCAGTTGTACGCCAAATTCAGCAAGTGCGAGTTTTGGCTTAAGGAGGTAACTTTCTTAGGGCATGTAGTTTCAGCTGAAGGGATCAGGGTGGATCCTAGCAAGATCGAGGCGGTGTTGGATTGGAAACCACCAAAGTCGGTTACGAAAATCCGAAGCTTTCTGGGGTTAGCAGGATATTGCAGAAGATTTGTGGAAAATTTCTCCTTAATCACAGCACCGTTGACCAAGTTGTTGAGAAAAGGTGTTCCGTTTGTGTGGTCTGAGAAGCAGCAAGAGAGCTTCGACAAACTCAAGAAGTTTTTGACAGAAGCGCCAGTCTTGATTCAGCCTGAATCAGGAAAGGAATTCACTGTGTACTGTGATGCATCGCATACTAGTTTAGGGTGTGTGCTGATGCAAGAAGGAAAGGTGGTCGCTTATGCGTCACGGCAGTTGAGGCCTCACGAAAGTAACTATCCGACACATGACTTGGAATTAGCTGCTGTGGTTTTTGCCTTGAAAATTTGGAGGCATTATCTGTATGGGGAGAAGTCGATGGTGTACTCAGATCACAAGAGCCTAAAGTACCTCTTGACTCAAAAGGATTTGAATCTGAGGCAGCGGAGGTGGATTGAGTTGCTGAAGGACTACGATTGCTCTATCGAGTACCATCCGGGCAAAGCTAATATAGTCGCTGATGCTTTGAGTCGCAAAGTAGTGACAGATTTGTGAGCAATGTTTGCTCACCTAAGTCTCTATGAGGATGGTAGTCTTCTGGCAGAATTGCGGGTAAAACCGTCTTGGATCGATGAGGTCAAGGAGAGGCAGACGGACGAAGTTTTGAGTACTCGGAGGTTGCAAGTACAGAGTGGTGAGGCAGAAGGTTTCAGCTTAGGTAGTGATAGAGTGTTGTATTTTCAGGGGAGAGTATGTATGCCTAAGGATGATGATTTGTGGCAACGAATCCTTAAAGAAGCACATAGCTATGCATCCGAGAGGCAGTAAAATATACCGGGATTTAAGGGGACAGTTTTGGTGGCCAGGTCTGAAGTGGGAGGTAACTGAGTTTGTGGGTAAATGTCTGACGTGTCAGCAGGTTAAGGCGGAACATCAGTTACTATCTGGGTTACTTCAGCCGGTAAAGATCCCACAGTGGAAGTGGGAGGGGATTACGATGGATTTCATAAGTGGGCTTCCCCTTACGCCCAGTAAGAAAGATTCAATCTGGGTGATTGTAGATCGAGTAACTAAATCGGCCCATTTCATACCGGTAAGGGCTGACTACTCGCTTCAAAGGTTAGCCAAGCTGTATATAGCTGAGATAGTGCGGTTGCATGGTGTACCTGTGTCCATTATCTTAGATAGAGATCCCCAGTTCACGTCGAGATTTTGGAAGGCCTTACATCAGGCGTTGGGTACGAAGTTAAATTTCAGCATGGCTTTTCATCCACAGTCTGATGGACAATCCGAGAGAGTAATCCAGGTGTTGGAAGATATGTTAAGAGGCTGTGTTTTGGACTTCCGTGCTAGTTGGGAGAAGTACCTACCTTTGGCTGAATTCGCTGATAACAACAGTTATCAAGCGAGTATTCAGATGGCACCGTATGAGGTGTTGTATGGTCGGAAATGCCGTACTCCTACCTGTTGGACAAAACTGGGTGAGCGTCAGATGTTGGGTCCAGAGTTGGTGGCAGAGACAGAAGATAAGGTTAGGATAATTCGGGCTCGTCTGAAGGAGGCGTCGGACAGGCAGAAATCCTACGCTGATCCTAAGCGTAGAGAGGTTGAGTATGCAGCGGGTGATAAGGTCTTCTTGAGGGTATCACCTTGGAAGAAGGTGCTGAGGTTTGGCCGGAAGGGCAAGCTAAGCCCTAGGTTCATCGGGCCGTACACAATGTTGAAACGTGTGGGACCAGTAGCTTACCAGCTCGAATTGCCCGCGAAATTAAGTCAGATTCATGACGTCTTCCATGTGTCAATGCTTAGGCGCTATCGATCAGATCCATCACACATCGTATCGATTGAGGATATTGAGGTGAACGCGGACTTGTCTTTTGAGGAGGAGCCGGTATAGATTCTAGATCGAGATGTCAAAGTTTTGAGGAGGAAGTCGGTACCTTTGGTAAAGGTGTTATGGCGAAACCATGGTACGGAAGAGGCCACATGGGAGCCCGAGGAGGTGATGCGGCAGCAATACCCCCAACTCTTCTGATCCAGGTAATTTCGGGGACGAAATTATTTTTAAAGGGGGTAGAACTGTAACATCCTAAATTAGGGGTCATTTCCAATTTTATTATTTCCATGTGTTTGCCTGATAAAAAGCTTAAGTATTGGTTGTTTGACATATTTTTAGGCCTGGTCATAAACCCGGGCTAAGACTGAATTAGGGCTGAAATTTTCTTTTGATGCCTAGAAGGAAAAAGCTTAGTAGGAGGGTTTAAAAATATTTTATGAGGTTCGCATAAGAAATGCCTTGGTAAAGTGGCTTCCGTGGCGCCACTTAAGGGTCTTGACGAATGGACTCAGGTTCGAGTCACCATGGAAGCGCAAAGGAGTTTTTGTTTTTGGTCTTTGGCACAGGGAAGTACTTAAAAGAAATTTGTGGCGAGTTGTGTCACAAATAAACGCTTTGGCCGAGTGGCTTGGGGCGCTAAGGTGCCAAGGTACTCCAGCGGGTCTTGAGCTCGAGGAATGGGAGCAGCAGTGGGGCATTTTATTTTTCGTCATTGGCATTAATGCGGGAAGGAGCCAAGGTTTGAGTGTTTAAATAAAAGCGTGATGCGTTTATGTCATGAGACGTGCAGTGGCAGAATGGTTAGGGGCTAGGGGAGTTCTCCCCAGGTCTCGGGTTCGAGACCTGGGGGCAGCAATGAAGGTGTGATTTTCCTTTTTGCTGACGGGAGAAATGGTCTGCACATGGGCCACGCATGAAGAGCTTGATGGCTGCCTTTAGTTTATCTTTTTATTATTTGTGATGGAGTATGGGCTAAATTTCTTTTACTTTATTTATGGAAGGATGGGGTTAAGTGATGGGGAAATGGATTATAGTATTTTTTAGTGCATGGGAATTATTTTATTTTTATTCTATTAAAGTTGGTGATGGGAAAAATGTATAAACAATGTTTTATTGTTTATGGTGATGGGCAATTATCACAAAAAAAGAGAGAAGCATGGCCAATTTCCTTGAGTTGTTTTTGTTTCCCCATTTGATGTATGGCTGAATGAAGCATCCTCCTGGGGGCTTGCTGGTCGGTTTTTGAGGGCTATGGAGGTGCCGAAATTCCTTTGACTTGAGCAATCATCTTCTCCATTTTTGAAGCTCTGCCGAATCCTTTCCATTTTCCTCTTCTTCCCTTTATTTTTTTTCCTTCAACCTAAATTCCTTCTTGCTTCCATGAAAGCCGAATGCCTTTGGCATTGAAGGTTATAGCCGAAACTTGGGTGCCTCTGTTCTCCACCATTATTTGTAGGACCTAGCCGAATCTCTTAGTAAGTGGACTCTCCCTTAACTTTCGGTTTTGACTCATTCTCCTTGAGTTTTGTTTTCTTGTGTGTAGTAACGTTAAGGGTGCATTGAAGGAGTGGCTTTCCGGGATTTCGACTCATCTTGGTAAGTAAAAGAGTGGCTTCGGCCAAGGGCCATTTATTATGAATTTTTGCCTAAAGCTGAAACTAATGAGTGCCATATAGGGATCTTAGCGATTTCGGGAATAAGAGCAGTGTCGGGTTTTGATAGGAGATCAAATCAGCAACCAAGGTGAGGGTTATTTCGAGTACGACATATCCTTCGAGATTTTGTGATAGCCGAATAAGACTTTTTAGTACTAATCTATAGTAGCCGAATGTAGGAGCTACGGGAACAACGTTTCAGAAGTTTGTGATATCGCATAGATGCGGGATTCTCCTTAGATCTTCGGTTAAATAGGTGTGTAAAATTCTACACACTTTATTAGAATAAACTGTCACTATGATGGTATATATATATAAATATAACCTCTCATGCAGTAACTTTGCCTTGTGGGCATAAGCTTGGATTTCGGGTAAGTCCCCTATTACTTGACCTATGTTGTATGTTGTGTACACCATCACATGCGGTTAAATGCATGTTGTATGTTGTGTACACCATCACATGCGGTTAAATGCTATGCTATATATGAATGCATGATATATGGGATCATGATACGTGTTATGTGAGCATGATGATGGTGGGATTGATGAGAGGAGGGAGATGATCTCTATGGACTGTCACCAGTGGTTTGGTACCACACGATGGGTTGGCCCCATCATTTGATATTTGTGACTTCGGTCACCAGTGGTTTGGCACCACATATTGATATTTGTGACTAAGTCCCAGTGGTTTGGCACCACCAGTGGTTTGGCACCACATACTGATATTTGTGACTTCGGTCACCAGTGGTTTGGCACCACCAGTGGTTTGGTACCACATGTTGATATTGTGACCTATGGTCATCAGTGGTTTGGTACCACACGATGGGTTGGCCCCATCAATTGATATTGTGACTTTGGTCACCAGTGGTTTGGCACCACCAGTGGTTTGGTACCACACGGGGTAGAAAAAGGAGTACGGATGGCTAGCTTGGGTTGCATAATTGCATGTCTCACTAATATCTTGTGTATGAGTTGTATTTTCGGGTTGGGGATTTATACACTGAGTCTTGGTGACTCACCCCTTCCCATGTCTTTTCGCAGGTGAGTAGATCGCGGAGATGGAGCCAGAAAGGACTCGAGGCGACCATGCTTATTCCTCGGTTTTGAAATTTTATTTCGCATCGTTAAAGTTTACTATTTACTAAATTTTAGTTTGGTTTGTAATATGGCCGCTAATTACTATTTTGGATGTTTAAGTAGTTACTTTACTTTACTGCTATTATATTACTAATGAACTTATAAACTGTTGAATCAATCGGTTATAAGTAACGTTTTCAAAATTTTACTCGTACGCGTTTTCAAAGATGTTACCATCGGGTAACGAAATCTTCTAAGTCAACAATAACTTTGATGGTTCTAAAAATCTAAATGATCCAATATTTTCAAAGGTTTCAACTCAATCGTGTTTATCAAATCAACCCACCTAAGTTTTAGTAAACACCGTTTTATAACCTCAACAAACTTTCGAATTTCTACTGTTAATCCGAATCCTTCAAAATGTTTTTTTTTACTCCGTGACATACCAGATCCGGTCAAGGCTCGTGGGCCGGGTTTGGGGTGTTACAACACCGACATCACAGCCTTTACCCTTTTATGCCAGGTGCGTACCTTAGCCCTTATATGTATCCTCCTAACTCATATATGTTTCCTTTTCCCAGTCCCACCCAAGGTTGAAATGCATGGCTGGGTTCGAGTCCGTTCCCGACTACTCCGACTGGCCAGCCGATCATGAGGCCGTCGTCGCGTGAGGGATCACAGGAGGCGCCGTCGGGGAGCACTTTTTTTTACTAGTCTCCTTCGCCATACGGGATTCAGACACCCCCAACGTGGTTTATGCAAACACCTCCGGGGTCGTTATTTTATCAATGTGGGTCATCCTCGTAACACCCACAACCAGACCCACTGCCGAAGGAACCGGAATCTCCGCCCGAGGTTCCACGACCCCCGCCGGAAGCTAGAAGAAGGAGGAATCCAACGCATAACCGCCGGCCACCCCCGTGTGGCACTGATTCTGACCGACATCAACATTGATTCGGACCGGCTTTTTTATCTTTTAATTGTAATATAATTTTTTAATTTTTTTAATAAAATAAAAGTTGTTTTTTATTTGTGTTTATAATTTAATTTTAATATCTTCAATAAAATAGAAGTTCTTTATTTTTTTTATATATAATTTAGTTTTAATTTTTTCAATAAGATAAAAAGTTATTTTTTTAGTTTTTATTTTTTATTTTTTGTAATTTAGTTTTAATATATTTAATAAAATAATATTTGTTTAATTTTTTTTGTAATTTAATTTTAATATATTTAATAAAATAAAAGTTGTTTATTTTTTATTGTAATTTAATTTTAATATCTTTAATAAAATAGAAATGGTTTAATTTTTTTATTGTAATTTAATTTTAATATATTTAATAAAATAGAAATTTTTAAATTTTTTATTGTAATTTAATTTTAATATATGTAATATAATAAAATAAGAATTTGTTTTTTATTTTTTATTTTTTGTAATTTAGTTTTAATATATTTAATAAATTAAAAAGTTGTTTTTATTTTTTATTTTTTGTAATTTAGTTTTAATATATTTAATAAATTAAAAATTTGTTTTTATTTTTTATTTTTTGTAATTTAGTTTTAATGTATTTAATAAATTAAAAATTTGTTTTTATTTTTTATTTTTTATTTTTTGTTATTTAGTTTTAATATATTTAATAAATTAAAACGTTGTTTTTTATTTTTTTTTGTAATTTAATTTTAATAACTTTAATAAAATAACAGTAGTTTATTTCTTTTTTGTAATTTAATTTTAATAACTTTAATAAAATAAAATTTCTTGTACAAAAGTTCACTGTTTTCATAAATAAAAAAAAAAGAAATTACATAGCCACTAAGAGACAAAAAAAAGCTAAGAAGACGGTCAACCATTCCGATTTGGACACGAGCGAGATGTATGGCCTGGGTTCCTACACCATCCACACAACCTACCTTGGTTGCTCGTTTCTCGGATATCCATATTGTTGCGTATTCTATTCGAGCAAGGTCGACCTTTTGGTTTGATCCTCAGTTGTCTATCCGGCAACAGCTTATACGGTGCAAGCGATATCGACGGCCACTTACGTTCATCTGGGACTGGTGGGAATACGTGTCTCCATATGTTGTACATGTTTTCTAATTTATACACTTCGTCGACATAGCTCATGGGATCAAGACGGAGATTCTAACAAGCCGCAAGTACATGAGCGCATGGGTAACGAAGTGCATCAAATATCCCACAGCCGTAGGTCCTATTTGTCAAGTGTAGACGATACTGCCCGCCAACAATACCTTGGTTCGGTCTGTCAAACTCCGTGACACGAAACCATAGGCTGTCGCGATCATGACACATTGTGTGCATGGTGTTGGCCCGTGCCTTCCCCCTGTTTATTTCTTGCAAGACCTTTGGGCTCCATATATGGCTTCCTTGCATCTGGCCTCTATAACTCGCTGCTCATTTCGAAAATAGTGCCACTAAACGAAAATATGTCTCTCGCACAACCGATGTTATCGGCAGATGACGCGTTCCTTTTAGAACGAGAATTTATGCATTCTGCATTCGGGTTTGTGGTCATATGACCATATCGTAGGCCGTCGTCGTATGCTTGCGTCCACTGTTCGAAAGGAATATTGCACAGGTAGTTTGCGCATTCTTCGTTATCTGATCGTAAACTCGCCAACATCTCCTAAAAACTGTCATTATTAATCTCGTACCCTACCAATATACGTTGATAGTGAATATTACATACCACTCTTCAATTGAGAATAAATTGAATATTACAAACGAAATTATATTAATAGATATTTCATACCCATATTGGTCACTTGCCGTCGCTGACTTTTAGATCGATGTTGCCCATAGTAGTTGGATGCAACATGCCTTAGGCAATATCGATGGTGTGTGTGATGCCACATGCTTCCCTAGTGTTCTATTGCGGCTAATATTCCAGGGCCCCGATCCGATATAACGCATATATCAGGTTGGGGGCAAACATGTCTCCTTAACCTAGATAGGAAGAAGTCCCAGTTATCAGCTGACTCCCCCGGTGTTATTGCAAACGCAATCGGAAGGATTCTCCCACAGCCGTCCTGTGCCACAGCTAGCAATAGCCGATGCATATATCTACCATACATAAAGGTACCGTCAATTTGTACCAATGGCTTACAGTATATAAATGCATCTCGGTATTTCTTAAATGTCCAGAACAGAAGCTTGAACACTGCGCATCCATGGAGAAAACAATCGTTGTATTATGCCAATTCCGTTTCAAGGTCTGTTATGCTTCCTGGGACATATCTCTCCAGCACCTGACACTACTGCCACACTTCACTATATGAAGCGTCCCACCGACCATGCAACTTTTTCAACGCCTTCTGCTTGGCCATCCAAGCCTTCCTGTAAGAGGGCGTGTACCCCAATTGGCTACGAATATTGCCAACTAAGGCCGGCACTGTAGTCATGGGATCGACCTTCACCGTGGTATTATTAAGTCAGCTAATATGTCTGAATCCATCTTCGGATGATCTTGTGTAACACCTGTCAACAAAGTACGTTAAATAATGCAACATTACATAATATTAGTATTATTCAAAAACATTGAACATATAGTGGTACTGTACTGGTAAGACATGTATGTGGACCTTTGTACTTTTTGATCTCCCACAAGCCTGTCCTTTTCCTCAACGACTCCATGATTTTCCATGAACATGTACCGTCTTGCACTGCACACTTCGCCTCGTACTTATCGAGCTTGGATTTAACCACATTGTAGTTAACCCCGTTCTTGATGCTGTATTGTTTCAATGCAGCAAGAAAAGCATTCTTGTTGGAAAACTGGTTACCAACTTTTAATTCGTCCGAATCCAACGATGAATTTGTACGGTCACGCATCCGGTGTGGTAGTTTAAGAAACTCCAATGCATCCTCTTGAGATAGATCGACATTATGCATGTGGGCTGGATGCGAGTACGCCCTGAATAGCGGATCTTCTTCTTCTTCATTTGAACCGCCCTCAACATCTTCAGGTACGATTGGAACAGGCTCCGGTTCAAAAAATAATCCAACTTCTGCACCATCGGGCCCGAGCTTCCGAGGTGGATCCACATCGGACTCATCATCCGACCCACCGTAATCTGCAACGAACGAGGACGCCTCACCGGTGGATGTCGTGGGGAGTACATTATCCCTCATTAAACATCTTTCGTAACGTTCCCAATCATATGTGGATTGCCAACCACTAGAAGTTGATGACGTCCCCCAATACGTATTTCTATCATCGGACTTCGAAGGATGGATATGCATGTCCCATCCACCAACCGAGTGTCGTGCAGGGGTTATGTTTTCCATACTACCACCGAACACGGGCATTTCCGTGTTCTGCCTTCGCCTAACAGAGTGTCGGCTTGGGGTCGTGTATTCCCCTAGAACAGTAGTAGATGTTGAGGTTTAAGAAAGATCACTTGGAGATGAAAATTGTACATATACCTCAAGATAGGGTGATCCACTGGCAAGATGAGTCTCCACCATTACCTCAAAGCTCCGAGGACCTTTGATGTCGAATGAGTCATATCTCACCAGATCAACCGAAGTGCAAAATCTATACTTAATAGAATGAACTTTCATTGGCGTTGTTCCGAAGATTTTACGCTTAATTCTTTTGCGAAGTTCTACCAAATCGATGTTCCGATTAAAACCCAGTCGCGCTGTGTTCTCCGATAAAAAAACAACACCATTTTCGGTGTCACAAACCTCACCATCGTAGTAAATAACAGCATTAATACGTTCACTCATTTTCAGTTTCTATTTTTTCTTTTGCCTCAATTTCTCTTATGCAACCTGAGAATGAAATTTGGCTGATTTATAGTCTAATTTTACCGGAGACTACTGTAGCAAAAGAGCGTCCACGTGGGAGCTCTTTTCAGTACTCATGCTGACAGTGCATCCTGCTGGAAGCGTTTTGGTCACTGTTTGTTCAGAAACGTCTTCTCAAAATTATTTTACCGAAGACTACTGTAGCAAAAGAGCGTCCATGTAGGAGCTCTTTTCAGTACTCCTGCTGACAGTGCATCCTACTGGAAGCGTTTTGGCCACTGTTTGTTCAGAAACATCTTTTCAAAATTATTTTGCCAGATACAACTGTAAAAAAAATTCAATTAATTTTTTGGGCTAATATATTTTGCCCAAAACCTTTTACCCTAGCCCAGAAACCTTAAAATGTCATACCTTAATTGGACAGGGAGGGAGGGCAAAAACGCGTGCGTTTTCCTGGTGATTCAGTAGGAAAGCGCGCCCCTGGGGACGCGTTTTGTGCCACATCAGCAAAACGCGTCCATGTTAGCACGCTTTTGCTAATGTGGCACAAAGCGCATCCCCAGGGGCGCGCTTTGCTGGTTTTTCCCCACAAAACGCGCTGACGTGGATGAGTTTGTGGGGAAACAGCCCTTTTACGTAAATTTTTCAGAAACTGGCCCTTTTTCGTAATTAAATGAATTTTTTGGTATATTTGGATATTTTGCCCTAGAAAACGGGTAAATGTTAAATAATTATTTTAAATTAAATTATAAATATATTTAAATGTCAAATTTATTAATATTATAAAAAAAAAACTTTCGTGTTTTTATATTATAGATTATATATAAAAATTTATTGCAGATTTGATAGGTTAATTTATTTTTATAAAAAAAATTTGTTGACTCAATGAGTTTAAATTCAGGGTGAAGTACAAGAACAGTCACTCAACTATTTAATTTATTTTATTTTGATCATTCAATTATTAATTTTTCAATTTAATCACTCAAAATTTTCAAATTAAATATTTTTAGTCACTCTTGCAGTTTGATCTCATATCTAAAAAAATTCAAAAACAACTAACCCTCAATATTTATGAAATTTATCATTTAAGTTTAATTCTAAAAATTATAAAATATATTTAAAAATTCTTTAAAATATTTGTATATTTATTTTTTAAAAATTTTAATTTTATATTTTCCAATTAACCATGCTTATTTTTTCATCAACCATTTAATCTCTCTTTTCTTTTGTTACATCGTTGATCTCAAATGCTTAATCAAAATCCAAAGAGCTCAAAATTAACAAATTTATAAACCTAATAAAAATGATTAGGTTGATGACGCTAATTCTAATAGCCTTACTCTTTGCTACAAAAATAGAATCAATTTCAAGCTCTATTGTTCTCATGTATTTATCATTTTTAGCTCAAACATTGAAGAGAGATTGCAGGTCAAGACTATGTCATTTGATATTTTCAACTTTATCTAATGAATGAATGTAAAAACAAAATGGAAAATAATGTTAAAAGTCATTTTGAGTGCAAAAATCTTTAAAATATTTTTATATTTACTTTTTCAAATTTTAAAAGTTTATATTTATATTTTAAATTTTTAAGATTTTAAAAACTATTTTTATAGTTTATATAATTATGACTAAAATGACAAACATTAAGAGATAAATTTATTGAATTTTTTAAATTTAAGATTAAATTGATAAAATATATAAATATTGAATGGTTAAATTTGTTATTAGACCAATAAAACGAAACCCACTAACAACAACTAACAAAAGACTATTTTTAAAAGTTTATATTTATATTTTAAATTTTTAAGCTTTTAAAAACTATTTTTATAGTTTATATAATTATGACTAAAATGACAAACATTGAGGGATAAATTTATTGAATTTTTTAAATTTAAAATTAAATTAATAAAATATATAAATATTGAATGGTTAAATTTGTTATTAGACCAATAAAACTAAACCCACGCTAAAGTTCTTTAGACAACTAACAACAACTAACAAAAGAATAACTTTTGAAAAATTAAGTGACTAAAATAAAAATAATAATAATAATAAGGTAACCAAAATAAAACAAATTAAATAGTTGGATGACTATTCTTGTTTTTTACCCTTAAATCTAAAACTTAAGTAATATCTTTTAGGATGTAAATATAGTCATAATTAAGACTATTTGTAACACCAACATTTATTAGCTATAAAATAGATTTACAACCAACATTATTATTTTCTTTGAAGAGTTTCTATTATCCCTAAACCTCACCATTCTCAGTTCAACAGCACAGCAATCATTCAACAGGTCATTCAACATCATAAGCTATAGCCTAGCTACAAAAGCTTTAAGCAGGCAACCAAATCATACATACACTATATTGCTTTAACTTTTCAGTTTTTTTTAACTATCTGTATGACACACACGGATATGGAAACATGACCTTTAAGAGCCCTCCAAATATATGGAAAAATTTACAAAAGACTAACTAAGCCCAAGTCGGATGCATATTCTTATTCAACACTCGTACCTAAATCCAAGTAACATAGTACATCCGTGTATTGAACAAAAAAAAAAAAAAACATAATACATTCGTATCTTTTCACATTATATTCGTCAGAATTTAGATCTCTGAAGCCAGAGAGGTGGGGGTTCCTCAATCCTCCCCACCCGCATGAACCTTTGCCCACTTCTCTCTAGTTCAACAGCTATTGCCCTCAGTTGCTGCATTAAAAACAATCACAAGCTACCAAACATGGACATACTACACTTTTACTAGGTTGCAAGTGTAGCCAGTTTAAGCACCAAGGAAAACTATTACCATCAGCAAACAACTGACATAACTAACTAAACTGATTTATTTCGGTTCAATGATTTCAGTTCCTTCCAAAGAGTTCAGTTGGTTCGGTTATTTTGAAAGGTTTAAATCCACCAAATGCTCACCCTAAGCTGCAATTATACTAGTAGTGATTTTATGAAATACAGCCTACCTCATTTGAGTCTCCGAAAGAAGCATCACTCATCATCAGATTAATTAAAAATCTCAACAGTAGCACAGATATTAAATTGAGATATTTAAGAATTTAAGTAAATCATGAAACTATTTATCATCCTTTACATATGTATGCTTCTTATATACATGTATGGAACTGATGAATACTGAAAAAGAAACTGAAAGAGGAATTTCTCTAAGATCAAGATTATAAAAGAAATTCATGCTAACTAAATAAATGCAAGGTAATTCATACTGCATGAAAGCGAGCAGGTTGGAGCTTGTAAGACCATACTAACTAGATTTGAATTCTAACCAGCTATAGACTAAAAAATGTTATCAGAAGCCTATTACCGAGTAAAGAAAAAAGAAAAAAAAGTGAAAGGACAATTAATGGCATCCTATTTGCTATTTTATATTTGAACTGTGCATGATGACCTAGGTTGAGATAAACTAATAAAGGCAAAGCAAGGATGCATGTAGCGATACTTAAATTCTGGAAACTTCCCAATTTGAACTCTCAGCAAGGACGCTGCAAACCATTAATAAGAAAATGACACTGTTAATATTAACCATATGTTCTGAATAGAAATGGAAATGATTAGCCAAAGTTTATCATGTATCTAGTTAAATGCAATAACAATGAATTCTCCAAAGTATAGACATACTAAAAGTTTTTAGATACTTCTCTGCAACTGTCCTCAGCGTATTTAACAAAAACAGGGGACAGAAAATCAACTTGTGAAACTAAACCAACACAACTGCAAGAGGTCAAAGACTCGACATGACAACAGATATTTTATATTGCTCTACTCATGACCACTCGTCCCCATGCCGCCACCCTTTACAATGTTTCTCCCTTAACAAAGATTTCACTCCACATGAACCAATCGGTGTCCTTCAGTCATGTAGTTGGCCATTGATGCCATTGCTCTATTGCCTTCTAAAGCACTCCTTTCACCTAGAAGGTTATAACTGATTTGGTTTTCCATCAATCAATCAAGAACTTAGTCATTCTCATAACAATTCTATGACTAAAGCTAGTTTAACATTAACACAACACAAGCATCTGAAAGCAGCCCAGGGTAAGCCACCCATATCTTCGTGCCCATCATTTATCACATTTATAGTAACTAATCAAACTTATCAGACAACCAAATAAACTGAAAACACACTCATCTTGTCCAACAGAACGACAAAGATTATGTTGCATAAACCAAACGGCAAAGAGTGGTCGTCTTGATCTTGTGTTTCAGTTCAGGGTCCATAAATCACTGCTTCCCATGCGATCTAAAAAAATGAGTCTGCAGCTCTTTTGCTCTCACAACTACAATAAAACAGGGAAAGGTTTGGATGTAAAGGAATGGGAAACACTAAAATAAGAACAGAATAAAGAGATTGGTGTTCAATCAACTATCCAAACATGTTGAAGACAAACGAAACAACAGGAAAACCAAAACAGTTTTGGGATTTTTAGTCAGCTCAGACACAACGACAGCAACAATCTTGTTATTCCTATAGATCTGAGTACAATTACTAGACTATGAATTAGCAATTTAGCATTGAATACGACCCAATATACCAATCCCATTCACTCATACCCTGAGAATCTGAAGCTTGGTGGAGAAGGCGATGGCAACCCAATCAGGCTGGGAAGATGACCACTGTAACTGCTCGATTTCAGCCCCAGCGGTGTAGGCAAGGATGGGGTCAAGCCCGCCCTCCACAGGCTGACTCATGGAGGACAAGTCCCAAATCAAGGCCTGGGAATCATCCCCGGCGGTGCAAATGTGGCAAGAGCTGTGGGGTGCCCATGCGATGGCATTGACACTAGCCTGGTGCCTCTGCAGCTCAACTACCGGCAGTGTCGGGAAGCGGATATCCAAAACAACAACCTTAGCACTGTCCATAATTATAGTAGCCATATATCTCGGGTCCTGCTTGTTCCACCCCAACCGTACAAGCGGAGTATCGGGCTCCGAACTTTCATAAATGATAGTGGAGTGCTCCTTGTCGCGCAGGTCGAAAACCCTAACGGACCCATCGGCAGAGACGGAAGCAAAAACACCGACGCCGCCCCAGGCAATATCATAAACCTCCTTATCGTGGGCGATAAGCTGGGTATCCACCGTCTCCCTCTCGATATCCCATATAGTACAAGTCGTATCAATGGAGGAGGTGCCGATTCGCTTGGGCTCCGCCTCATTCCAGTCGAAGGAGGTAAGAGGACCGCAGAATTCACTGTTCTTATTGCCATTAAGGAGAGACTTGAGGTCGACGCGGGAGTGGTCATCGGAGATGCGCCAAATGCGGAGGAAGTCGGAGGAGGTGGCGAGAAGGTCGGGTTTCTGGCACTCCTTGTCGGGGATAAAGATGGTCTTGGTCGGGGGATAAGGATGATCGAAGGAGAGATTTGGGTCCGATCGGATCTCGCCATTGGAGTCATCGAGCTGGACAATCTCGAGGCGGTTGTTGTAATGCTCGAGCAAGCTGGCGATGGCGAGACGGTATTTCTTGTCGCGGCGGACACTCCAGTTCATGGCGTAGATATGCCAAGGGGCCTCGTAAGTGTATATCTCGGATCGTTTCTGCTGCTCATCGGAACCCTCCGGGTTAGGATCGCTGCTAGCGGCCATCTTCCACTGCCACTCCCTTTGGTTTCTTATTCCAAGGCTATACCACAGAAATGTTACAACCGGATCAAATGAAGATTATAGAAGATAAAGCCTGCCAATTTTTTTTTTCCTCTGACTTAAATAATATTTTAAAATTGTGAAGGACTGAAAATGCGTTTGAAGTAATGTTATCTCCTCATTAGTATTTTCCATTCACGTGAAAAAAATATGGGTCTTGTATTTGAATATAACAGAATATTCTTTTACATAATATTATATTTGAATTGATGTAATTTTATAAAATATTTAATGTGGTATATTTTTATAAAATGTTTAATGTTGTACTTTAAAAATATTTTTTTATACTATTAAGGGGGATAAATTAGCTAAAAATGCTGAAAAACGGGGGCTATAAATTAGATCCCACACTTATCAGTGTATTGGTGGAAAGATAGAGACCCGAGACATAGACATTCCACCTTTCGTGTAGTGAGTATACAATCACACTAGAAGGCGTGGCTTTACAATTGGGCTTACTTGTGGATGGGCGAGTCATTAAGAGGCCAGTTATCATTCTCGGTAAGGAGGACCTTTGCGATACACTATTAAGGAAGATGCCGAACAAGTTTCAAGGTGGTTGGATAGAGATCAAATGGTTAGAAGAAAATTTCAGTAAACTTGATGAGCACGCGATTGCACTTAAAAAAGAATAATATGTCCTAGCATTCATCCTGAGGTTAATCAGGGGCCTTCAAATGCCCGATAAATCTTAAAGTTTGGTGCAATTAAGGTGGCTACTACATCCAGTTAACTTCAAAGAATGCGATCAACTCAGTTGGGGATCAGCCGTGTTAGCCATGTTGTATCGAGCGATAGTATTGAATAATATGTCAATCGATGGTTGCATGCTCTTGCTACAATTATGGGTGTGGTGGCGGCTACCATTTTTACGTCCCCGAGTCGACGCCCTTTATACATTCCCACTAGTGACAAGGTAAAATTCATTTGGTAATAATATATTTACCATAGTAAATGTTGTTTATTTTTTATATGTTTGAATTGACATATTGTTTGAGTAGGTGGAACTTTCGACCGAGTTATGTGGGACTGCCGGAGCAACTCGAAGATATTCGACTATTGTTAGATCAACACTCAAAAGCCGAGGTTAGTTGTTGAATTTTTCAAACATATGATAATTATGTAATGATTTGAAATTTAATATTTTGTAGATAACAAAATTTAGAATTGTGTACTACAGTTTGAATAGATGTCATACGTTGATCAGGCGATCGTAGAATGCATCCCTCCCGAAAATTTCGCCAATTGTAATATGTGAGACGTGAATGTGCCATTGGTAATTTACATGAAGTTGGAGATACACGAATCAGATCGAGTGATGTGGTAGTTCGAGTGGAGGCAAAATATTCCGCCACCATCGCAAGACATTGAAGCACTGCACAAGCTTGATTTGTGGGGAAAATCGACGAAGATTGACGGGAATTCCATAAGGAATATATTGACATTTGGGAACGTAAAAATGATTTCATACCTATGCAGGAACCTTTTTGCGCACCGAAAATGGCAACCTCTGCAGAGTACATGCCATGGTTTAGATACCACAGCCATATCTACTATCAGTGGAGGTAAAGAGTAGGCAAATTCGTTCAAAGAGGCCAGGACGGTCGCCCTGGAATCCTAGGTTCGGACTACGTGGCACAATCAACTTATGCTACACCATACATTTATTTGCCAATAGTGTCACAAGCACCCCCGCGTAATTGTTTTACCAATATGGCTTATCTTCACAACTATCAAGTTTTGTGTTGCAACTCATATTTCACTCTGTTAAATTCTAATGTATGTTGTATACAAATTTTCCATCTATAATATTTGGTATCAATAATTTAAAATAATTTTATAAAATTTTAAAGGTAAATTATTAAAATGTAAGTTTGTGAATAATTTAATCGCATTAAATAAACTATACCCAAAAGAATGAAAAAAAAATCTACAAAAAAATGAATAATTTTTTTAACAAGCTATTGCCCTCAATACATCCCCTGACTGTGGACATGTTGCTTTAGTATGCCTTGGGTTCCTGCAATAGTTGCATAACCTTGGTTGATTGGTCTTCTCCCAAATATCTATATTGCCACGTATCTAAGTTGAATTCAACTAACCTTTTAGGTGACAACGCAATGATATATTCGGTACCAACTCGAACAGGGCGCTCAACACAAGCGGCCATATACTCTTATCTGGGACTGATAGGAATTCAAATTTCCATACATTGTACATGCATTCTAGTTGTACACTTCGTTAATATATGGTGTGTACTATATTCGTGCCTGTGGACATGCAGTAATTGCATGTGCGTGTGGGAGTCGAAGTGCTTGGAATTTCCTACAATCGCATGTCCCTCGTGTTAAGGAAACATGGTACGCTGGCCCAACAATATCTTGGTCGGGTCTAGTGAACTCTGTGACCCGAAATGATAGGTTTGGATGCGAGTGACACATTACATACATAAATTTTACTGTCTCTGAGTTTTATTTAATTTCTTTTATCACATCCTTGTACCAAATGTGACCGCTCACTATCTGTCCAACATATTTTTACGTCCACTTTGAAAATAAGGCTACTTAGCAAAAATATGTTTCTTTGATAATCGAGGTTATCGAAAAATGACGGGTCTCCTTCAATATGAAATTGATGCATTTCGCTAGGTTCATTGTCATGTGCCCATATTGTAAACCCCCATCATACGATTGTGTCCACTAATCGAAGGGGTATGTTAGCGAGGTATGCCATACTGGCCTTCTTGGTGGCACACAAGTTATCCAACATTTCATGGAAATAATGTTGGATGAGCTCGTACCTTATCGAATATCAATAGACAGTATACCCATGAATGCAAACACTGTATATGTTATATCATGATTTTGGAAATAGTGGCAAGTACATACCCATGTCAATGAATTGTTATTGTTTACAATCCGAATGGTATTTTGTCATGTAGTTAGTAACGATATGTCTTATACAATACCTATGGTATGTGCGATCCCAAAGGCTACCATGTTATTTAATTGTGGCCAAGATTTCGGGTCCATTTTTGGAGTTGATGCATATATTAGGTTGCAGGACAACATGACGACGTAATAGATTCGGGAAGAAATCCCAATCATCTATCTTTTCTCCCAACGTTATTGCAAATGCTATTGGCGGAATTCTCCAATTACCATCTAAAGAAATAGCCAATAACAACCGATGCTCATACCTCTCGTACAACCAAGTGCCGTAATTTTGTACCAATGGCTTATAGTACCGAGAAGCTTCTCTACATTGGTCGAAAGTTCAAAAGAATCGATAGAAAACTCATTTTTTAGGGACCAAACGATTGCAAAAATACGTTGGCATCGTTTCTAGATTGGTTACGGAACCTAGTACGTACCGATCTAGTACTTGACACCATTGCCACAAATCATTATAGGACTTGTCCCACCCGTTATGCATCTTCTCCAGCTCCAAACGTAGGGAGTAAAACATTAATTCTTCTATACTCCACATTACGGTCAAAATCTCTATCGGATTTCCAACTGGTGTAGGTTGATGGCATATTGATATAAGTGTTGTAACAACCCAAAATCCGTGGGCACCGAAAAAGTGTGTTATCGGGCCTCCATCTTAGTAAATCGAGTTCGTAAATAATTATAAGGAATATTTATGAGTCTAGTAGTGAGCGTAATTAAGCTTTAAATAGGTGAATTTAGCTTAATTAATAGTAATTAGGAAAAAGGACTAAATTGAATAAAGGGCGAAAGTTGAATTATAGATTAGAAGAATTTATAAAGGGCCAAAATGACAGTTAGGCCATTTGGCATAAGTGAGGCGGCATACATTAACAAAAATCTAGATTTTTTGTATTATAATTAGTTAAATATAATTAATTAGAAACAAATTAAATTAAACCAATTTAAAAATAATTATATTGTGAGGTTTTTATAATAAATATAATATGATTTTAACAAATGGATAGTGATAAAAATATACAAATGTAATAATAGTATTTATACATTTGTAATATGATTATTTAATTATTTTGTATTTAAGTTAAAAGATATTTATTAATTAAATAATTATATTATAGATTTTTATGTGATAAATAAATTAAATGGTGACAAGTGTATGGTATTGATAATGTACAAATGTAGTGAAATATATGTGTACAATTGTGATATATGTATTTGTTATTAAATAAATATTTATTATAATATTTATTACGTTATATATTATACTATTATTATATTATATATATATATATATATAGTAAAGTAAAGAGG
This sequence comes from Gossypium bickii, assembly GCA_025503065.1. Lineage (NCBI taxonomy): Eukaryota > Viridiplantae > Streptophyta > Magnoliopsida > Malvales > Malvaceae > Gossypium > Gossypium bickii. The sequence goes on along the minus strand of CP106713.1, from coordinate 56,024,148 downwards.
GAAAATGAAGAAACAGAATAGCAAAATTGAAGCGAAAAAGAGAGAAAGGAAGGAAGAAAAAGAAAAAGAAAAGGAAAAACTAAGGTTTTAAAGCTTGAAGTTTAAGTGGTAAGTTTAATCAAGTCCTTATAAATTTGATGTTTTTGGAATCCTAAAGTAAAATACTCTTGGATTTAAGTTGAAATTTTGAAAGTTAATATATTTTTGAGTAAGGCTTATGTTGAATAAATGATGGAATTCGGGGTTTATTTGATAGAAATTTTGATTGGAATTGAATAAAGGATTGAATTGTAAACTAAGTTATAAGTTTTGAGTTTTAGGAATTAAATTGAAATAAATTCGAAATTATGAAAATATGATAAAAATTAGATAGTTAAATGTGAGTTTGGCAAGAAATTGAGTAGCAAAAAGGTATGAATTAAGAAAGAAAAATATATAGGTTTAGTTAGGATTAAATTGGAATTAAAGTAAAAGTTAGATAAAATTTTCAGCAATTAAATTGTTTTGTGCTAATGATTGTGAAATTATTTTAATTGTTCGTAGCTAATATCGAGCCTGAAGCATCGGCCCAAAAAGGAAAAGAAAAGATCATCGAAGATTAAATCTGAAGAGAATTCTTGTTTGTATCACTGTAATTCAAGTTATTTATTATTAAATAATAATTTTAAATTTATTTATCTTATGGTAAGTAAATATTGAGGTAAGTGACTTTATTGAATTGAATTTAGAAAATTGAATTGAATGAGAAATATTTTTTAGTATTGAATTGTATTTTGATTAGTGAACGGAAAAGTGAATTTGAATTGAGAATTGGAAACCCTATTATCTAATCGGGCTGAGTCGGATATAGTTGGCATGCCATAGGATATGGAAGAGTACGTGTTTTTGCCGGCTTACTGATCAGGCACTTATGTGCCTACTACTATTACTGTTACCGATTCGACACTTTGTGTGTCGTATACTATTATCGTTATCATTACATGATTCAAAGACTTTGTGTGTTGAATATCATTATTATTACCGATTCAACACTTTTGTGTGTCGAGTATCGTTATTCATATCGTTATTGCTGATTCAACACTTTGTGTATTGAATACTATTATCATTACCGATTCGCTATCAGCATCGACATCGTTTAGGTACTGTGTATCGTTAAGGCACAATGTGCCTTATTGGTGTGTTGGTTGGAATTCGTGTATCCGTCCAAGTCCAAGTCAAGTTAATAGGGACAAAAGAAATAAATGTACTGATAAAACTAAATTTGAATGACATAGCATATGTGAAAGGTGAAAATTGAAATAAAGAAATAAGAATGGTTTGTATATATAATTAAATGATAACATAAAAAGATTGAATTGTTCATTAAGTGATGATAATTATAATGTAAAAGTATGTGTGTGATTTAATGTATTTAATTATAAATTGAATTATATGATACCACTAAGTATATGCATACTCAGCGTACGGTTGTTTCCGTGTGCAGGTTGTAGAAGTCAAATACTGAACCAGCATCCAAAGCCAGACCCGGCTTCAGTAAACTTTTGGTGATGTATATTTTCTTTTGGTAATGTGGCATGTACATAGGATGTGTATAAAGGTTATTATGTTTTGAATATAAATAGTTAAAAATGTTAGTATTACAAGTCTAAGAATTATAATGAAAGAAATTTATCCATTTCAATTTAATTAGTACATTGATAAATTTAAATTGATATTATACTGATTGAGTTTGATTAGAAGGTATTTAGTGTAACACCCCAAACCCGGCCCAAACACCACGACCGGATCTGGTATGTCACTAAGGAAATTTTGGAAAAACATGTCGTATTTTCAGTCTAAAGTTTATCTTCTTATTCGAAAGAAATTTAATAGTTGATAGTTTAAATAAAATATGCCTTTATAAATTAAAAACCCAAATTTAAATACATGCATTAGTTCAATAAGAATTTAAGTAACTAAAAGTAATTAAAGCCCAAAATAAAACAAAACATAAACTAGTGGCCCATGGCCTTATTACAACGAGATTTAAAATCCATTAATTAAAAATATAAAGTATTAACTTGAGTCTTTTTGCTGGATCCAAATGTTCTTTTGCATGGCCACCTTGCGTTCCTCTCCAGCCCGGTCCAAAGCACTAGGTATCACCTGAAAGGTTAATTAATAGGGTGAGTCGCGAGACTCAGTGTGCAACCTCATGCACCACTAGATTTTGGCCTTAGGCCCATAATTTTAAAAAAATAACAAATAATATGCAAGGCCCAACCTGTTTGCCTAGGTTTCCATCTGCTACACACCCCCGTACCAGCCATTCACACCACTGGGGATTTCTACAATCGACCCACACCGCTACACGCCAAGATGGCAGTCATGCTGCTCATCAACATATTATGGCCGAAGCCCTTATAACAGATCACGGCATTAGCCGCTACAGCATATAATAGATCACGGTATAAACTGCTACACATATAACGTATAATTCCTCCTTTCATCAACCCAACCCATGCAATTATAAAATCAATATACTTTTATCATATGAAGTCAAAACATTCACTGACCTGGTGATTTGCTTCACCCTTTTCGGGTTTCCAACATTAAATCGAGATATCGGCATTTATCACAACATATAAACTTATGAACATACATTAATAATCAGATCTAGATGGTGGGGAAGTATTACACACCTGATATCGCGAAATCCACTATCCTTAGTTGATATCCAAATCTACTACCCTCAGTGTAAAGCCTTGCTCAAGAGCCGGAAAATCACACGAAGACTTAGCCCTTCAATATTCAGCCAAGGTTAATAAAATCTCAATTTACACGTTAACTACTAATAGATCCCTTACCTTGAAATAACACGGCTTGAGTATTACTGATCTCTTGACTTAAAGATCTAGGCGTTGAACTTCCCTTCAGATTCGAGATGCCGAAAAGAAGAAAACCTTTAATTAGTCACTACATAGCCATTCAGCTAGAAACCTTGAAAAGCCGGAGAAAATATTGGTACTTAAGATCGACACATACCTATTGTTTTCTTCAAAATTTCGGCACAGGTAAGTTCCTGAGAATGATTTCGGCACATCAACAGAAGACTAGGTCTCGTGTTTTCGGCTTTTATGTAACTTCGGGAAAAAGGGGATGAATCCTTGAAGGTTCGGCTATGGAAGGAAGAAATATGGGCAAGGAGAATTCGGCTTAAGTGTTTGAAAAGAATGAGAAAAGAGTTGTCAGAGAATTCGGCCTAATAGAGGAAGAAAAGAAAGAACAATTTCAGAGGAAGAAACAAGTGAAGATTTCGGCAGAGGAAAGAAAAAGATGAAGAGATCTTGTTAGCAGAATTTCGGCTTCTACAAAAGCCTATACTAAATCGATTCTTCCCCTCTTGTAGTTGAGTTTCGGCCAACTCTGCAACCCAAGAGATAACTCACATCCTTATTCCTTATCTCCTTAAAAATAGCCCTATTTCCTCTCCTCCTATTATTATCATTTAATAATCAAAATAAAGAATTAATTCCCCTATTTTGTAACTAGTGCGCCGTCCACCCCTAAGGCTCCTAAGTACCGAATTTTTGACCCAAAACTTGGGCTTCAGGTGGCCACAAATTGGGCTTCTTCCCCTTGCCTTTTGACGCCAACTCCTCTTCCTCCTTATGACATCATTTCCTTCTGGGCCTCAAGCCCAAAATGCTCATTAAACTACTTAGAACTTTATTTTAACCCAAGTAAGCTTAAACAGAATATTTAATTTAATCCTCAGCTCGAAACCTAAATTTCCAAATTTTAACATATGAAACAAACACCACATGCACAGGCCTATATTTAGGATATTACAGTTCTACCCCTCTTAAAATAAATTTCGTCTTCGAAATTTACCTGATCAAAAGAGATGGGGATATTGCTGTCACATAACATCCTCTGGCTCCCACGTCGCCTCTTCTGCGCCGTGATTTTGCCATGGAACTTTAACCAAAGGAACGGACTTCCTTCTCAACACTTTTATATCTCGATCCAAAACTCGTACTGGTTCCTCCTCAAAAGATAAATCTGGCCTTACTTCAATTTCTTCCACTGGCACGATGTGCGATGGATCAGATTGATATCGTCTCAGCATCGAGACATGGAACACATCATGTATCTGCTCCAACTCTGAAGGCAACTCCAAACAATAAGCCACTGGCCCCACACGTTCTAACACCCTATAAGGCCCAATAAACCGAGGACTTAGCTTACCCTTTCGTCTAAACCTCATTACTTTCTTCCACGGAGATACCTTCAAGAAGGCTTGGTCTCCTACTGCGAATTCCACCTCCTTCCGCTTTAAATCCGCATAAGATTTCTGTCGATCAGATGCTTCCTTCAATCGAGTCCATATTAATTTAACTTTTTCCTCCGTTTTCGAAACTAGTTCTGGACCCAATACCTGACGTTCACCCAACTCCGTCCAACAAGTTGGAGTACGACATCTCCTTCCATATAAGGCTTCATGCGGCGCCATTTGAATACTAGCTTGATAGCTATTATTGTACGCGAATTCAGCCAAGGGTAAATACTCCTCCCAACTACCCCTAAAATCGATGATGCAACCCTTAGCATATCCTCCAAGATCCGAATTACCCTCCGATGACCATCGATTTGTGGGTGAAAAGCGATGCTTGAAGTCTAACCTTGTTCCTATTGCCTGATGAAGAGCCTTCCAAAATCGTGACGTGAACCTAGGGTCCCTATCTGATATGATCGACACCGGTACACCATGTAATCTTACAACCTCCGCCACGTACAACTTAGCCAACTTTTGTAGAGAGTAGTCGACCCGAATCGGTATGAAGTGAGCAGACTTCGTCAGCTGATCCACAATTACCCAAATTGAATCTTTCTTGGTGGGTGTAAGGGGTAACCCACTAACAAAATCCATTGTGATTCTCTCCCATTTCCATTGGGGAATCTTTATCGGCTGCAACAATCCCGAAGGCAACTGGTGTTCAGCTTTGACTTGCTGACACGTCAAACACTTCCCCACATATTCCGTAACTTCTTACTTCAAACCCAACCACCAGAACTGGTCTCGCAAATCCCGATACATCTTCACTCCTCCAGGATGCATAGCATAGGGGCTACTATGCGATTCTCGAAGAATCATCTGCCTTAGCTCCTCATCTTTTGGCATACAAACCTTCCCACGGAAACACAAAACTCCATCATTGTTCAGACTATAGTCCTCTACTTCACCCTCCTACACTTGTCGGATTTGAGTACTTAAGACATCATCCAAAAGTTGTTTCTCCTTGATCAGACTTGTCCACATAGGTCTTACTTATAGCTCAGCCACCAAACTACCATCCTCATACAAACTAAGATGAGCGAACATCGCCTTAGTCCGCGCTATCACCTTCCTATTCAACGATTCGCCACCACATTGGCCTTACCGGGATGGTATTCAATCGAGCAATCATAGTCCTTCAAGAGCTCGATCCACCTACGTTGTCGTAAATTTAACTCCTTCTGAGTAAGGAGATACTTCAAACTTTTATGGTCGGTGTAAATTACTGATTTCTCCCCGTACATGTAATGTCTCCAAATCTTTAGAGCAAACACTACCGCCGCCAATTCCAGATCATGCGTAGGGTAGTTCAACTCATGCGGTCTCAACTGTCGAGACGCGTATGCTACAACTTTTCCATCTTGCATCAGCACACACTCTAACCCTGTGTGTGACGCATCACAATAGACGGTAAATTCTTTTCCCGCCTCTGGCTGAATTAACACCGGTGCTTCCGTCAGAATTCTCTTCAGCCTCTCAAAGCTCTCCTGTTGTTTGTTAGTCCACACAAAAGATACTCCCTTCCTTAACAACTTAGTTAATGGTGCCGCTATTGAAGAGAACCCCTCAACGAACCTTCGATAATATCCTGCTAATCCCAAGAAACTTCGAATTTTCGCCACATACTTCGACGATTTCCAATTTAACACAGCTTCGATTTTCCGAGGGTCTACCCTAATCCCCTCTGCGGAAACCACATGCCCTAGAAAAGTCACCTCCTTCTGCCAGAACTCACACTTACTGAATTTTACGTACAGCTGCTTTTCCCTTAAAATTTGTAATACCACTCGAAGTTGTGCATCATGCTCCTCCACAGACTTGGAATAAACCAATAGATCGTCGATAAATACTACAACGAACCGATCAAGGTATGGCTGAAACACCCAGTTCATCATATCCATAAATGCTGCTGGCGCGTTCGTCAAACCGAATGACATTACCAAAAACTCATAATGACCGTAGCGTGTTCGAAATGCCGTCTTATGAATGTCTCCTTCCTTCACCTTTAACTGATGATATCCTGACCTTAGATCAATCTTAGAAAAGACCGAAGCTCCTTTGAGCTGGTCGAAAAAATCGTCGATTCTCGGTAATGGGTACTTATTCTTAATCGTCAACTTATTCAGTTGACGATAGTCCACGCACATACGCATGGATCCGTCCTTCTTCTTTACGAATAGGACCGGCGCTCCCCATGGAGACACATTCGGTCGGATGAATCCTCGATCCAATAGCTCCTGAATCTGAGCTTTGAGCTCTACCAGCTCCTTTGGTGCCATTCGATAAGGGGCAATAGATACTGGAGCCGTACCCAGGAGTAGTTTTATTCCAAACTCCACTTCGCGATCCGGGGTAATCCTGGCAATTCCTCCGGAAAGACATCTGTGAAATCCTTGACGGTTCGAACCCCATCGACAGTCACCTCCTTAACATCCAAAGTACTAATAAAAGCCAAATAGGTGTTACATCCTTTCCGAATCATCTTAACAACTTTCAAGGCCGACACTACGTTGGACAAATAGTTCCTTCTTTCTCCTAACACAACCACCTCCCCGCCTTCCGGGGTACTTAACACCATGCACTTAGACCTACAATCCAACTTAGCACGATGCTTTGACAACCAATCCATTCCTAGGATAAGATCGAACTCTCCAAATGGCAATTCCATTAAGTCTGCTGGAAACACTACCCCTTGAGTTTCTAAAGGTACATCCTTAAACAGCTTGTCTGCTACCCTAGATTGTCCTAGGGGACTAACCACAGTCATCTTCCTAGTAGTTGTTTCAGGATCTATACTTAAGGTCTCAGATATGGAACATGCAACATAGGAGTGGGTTGACCCAATATCAATCAAAGCAAGAAAAGGGCTGTCAGCTATAAGAAATGTACCGGTTATGACATCCGGTGCGTCACCATCCTCATGTCGATGAACTGCATAAACTAGACCCGGCTGCCTTGCATCTACATTACCTGCACCTCTACCAGGTGCTCCATGACCTCGACCAGCCCCATTTCCTCCTCTACTTGCACCACGACCCCTTGGTCCAGGCTGATCGCCTCTCCTAACTTGATCAGAACATCGGCCTGTTGGCTGTACCTGATCTATCTGAGGACAGTTCTTAATCAGATGTTCTGTGGATCCACACCTAAAGCATCCACCTTTTTTTATTCTGCACTCCTCATAATGCGTCCTCCCACATGTAGAACAAGCTTGATTTTGACTTGTCGGAGCACGAACTGGCCCATCAGCCCTAGGCCTCTTCTGAAAATTCCCCGATGTTCTTGATGGCCCAAAACTTCACTTATTTTTACGCTGATCCTTATCCCTTTCTTGTCTCTCAACCCGTTTTACTTCCTCAGCTATTTTAACCTTATCTACCAAAACAGCAAAAACCCTCTCTCGTTGCGGTGCTATCAGAACCTTTAACTCATTTCTCAGCCCATCCTCGAACCGAACACAACGTTCATACTCCGTTGCTACCATTCCTCGAGCGTAACGGCTCAAGCACAGAAACTCGGCCTCATATTCAGCTACAGACTTACTTCCCTGTACCAAGTTCAGGAATGCCTTCCTTTGGGCATCTATATAGCTAGCCTCGACATACTTTCCCTGGAATGACTCTTTAAAGAAATCCGAGTCAATCAAATCTGCAGCATTACCTTCTTTCACTGTGAGCCACCACTGGTAGGCCTCATCTCGGAGGAGAGACACGACCCCTTTCAATTTTTCCTCTACTGTGAAGTCTAAATCATCCATTATGCGCTTTGTCACTTCTATCCAGTACTCAGCTGTGTTAGGGGCTACCCCAGAAACTCCCCTAAACACTTCTGCCCCATTGGCCTTAAGCCGCTCTGACAATAATTTCCGGGCTCCTGTGCCCATGCCTACTCCAGCAACTCTCTCCAGGACTCACAACATCGCCTGGGATACAGCATCATCTCCGGTCGCCTAATCCCGTAACTCTCCCTCCATAGCTAGAGGATTCGGCAGTTCATTACCTGACCCATGGCCAGACCCTACTGGCTCAGACAAGGTCATCCTACCCCTACCGCGTCCATGTGACGGATGTCCTCGACCCCTTGTACTCATTCTTCCGATTTGCATTTTTTTGATTAAGAATTTTATGAATCATTATTTCTTTCCACTGATTTATCGCGAACAGTCTTATGATTAATAGTTTTTAAAAAGTAGTTCTTTCGAATTCATACACAATACAGTCTCAAGTTCATTCATTCAATCAATAACATTCATGAACTCGCGTTCATTACAGAAAAGTTGTGTTGTTGTTGTTTTCACTACCAGGGGTATTTTCGTAATTTTATCCTACAGGGGTATTTTTTTAATTTTTCAAAATAAGGTCCTTAGTGATTTTGTGAAATTAGGGTATTTTGGTAATTCTTCAATTTCGGAGGTATTTTGGTAATTTTGAAATTCGGGGGTATTTTGGTAATTTTGCAATCAGGGACAATTTAGTAATTTTGCAAATCAGGGGTAATTTGGTAATTGTACAAACCAGGGGTATTTCGGTCATTTGACAAAACGAGGGTAGGTTGGTAATTTTTTTTCTAACCAGGGATATTTCGATGTTGTTGTTGTTTTTTTTTTCAAACAGGGTACTTTGGGGAAAAATCTAGTTTCATGGTCCGGGTTACTCTTATAAACATGAGATTTCCGGATAAATTTTTAAACCATAGGTATTTTACAAATTCATGGCTGGTTGGAAGTTTTCACAAATCAAACGTATTTTGAAAATTTTGCAAAACTTGAGAAATTTTTTTTTCAAACTAGGGTGGCTGGTCCCTTTCGGGTTTTAATTATAAAGTTTAGCCCATCAACAAGTCCTCGTAACTAGGGTGAATAGTCACTACGCACCAGGTAGGATTCCAGTGAAGAGGAGGTGAGTCGCTAGGACTGCTTATGTACCAAGCTCTCCCTGAATCCACTCCAAGACATGCGTATGCCCATTGCCACAGCCTAACTCGGCTAAGGTGAATAGTCACTACGCACCAGGTAGGATTCCAGCGAAGAGGAGGTGAGTCACTAGGACTGCTTAAATACCAGGCTCTTCCGGATCCTTCCTACACATGCGTATGACGGTTACCACACCCTAGTCATATGGCTCGTTAATGGGTTTGTTTAGTGAAATTAAGTTTTATGACATTTTAAGAAGTGGTTTGAACTAAGCCTAGTGTCCATCAAGTTCTAATTCTAACTAATCTACATCCCACTAGGCCCATTAAGCCCACATATACAAAGATCATACAATGGTTCTGAGTACTTACCTGGCGGACTTGGGCCGGAGACGCAGGTGCCATGCCGAGCTAACAGATCTGTTATTACTTAAAGACATCCATATTTCAAAAGCCCATTTTAGAAAATGTTTTGAGCCCAAAAACCCCAGAGTTGAGTTTTAAACTGGGCTCTGATACCAATTTGTAACACCCCAAACCTGGCCCAAACACCACGACCGGATCTAGTATGTCACTAAGGAAATTTTGGAAAAACATATCGTATTTTCATAAAATATTTTTCTAAAGTTTATCTTCTTATTCGAAAGAAATTTAATAGTTGATAGTTTAAATAAAATATGCCTTTATAAATTAAAAACCCAAATTTAAATACACGCATTAGTTCAATAAGAATTTAAGTAACTAAAAGTAATTAAAGCCCAAAATAAAACAAAACATAAACTAGTGGCCCATGGCCTTATTACAACGAGATTTAAAATCCATTAATTAAAAATATAAAGTATTAACTTGAGTCTTTTTGCTGGATCCAAATGTTCTTTTGCATGGCCACCTTGCGTTCCTCTCCAGCCCGGTCCAAAGCACTAGGTATCACCTGAAAGGTTAATTAATAGGGTGGGTCGCGAGACTCAGTGTGCAACCCTCATGCACCACTAGATTTTGGCCTTAGGCCCATAATTTTAAAAAAATAACAAATAATATGCAAGGCCCAACCTGTTTGCCTAGGTTTCCATCTGCTACACACCCCCGTACCAGCCATTCACACCACTGGGGATTTCTACAATCGACCCACACCGCTACACGCCAAGATGGCAGTCATGCTGCTCATCAACATATTATGGCCGAAGCCCTTATAACAGATCACGGCATTAGCCGCTCACAAAGCATATAATAGATCACGGTATAAACTGCTACACATATAACGTATAACTTCCTCCTTTCATCAACCTAACCCATGCAATCATAAAATCAATATACTTTTATCATATATAGTCAAAACATTCACTGACCTGGTGATTTGCTTCACCTTTTTCGGGTTTCCAACATTAAATCGAGATATCAGCATTTATCACAACATATAAACTTATGAACATACATTAATAATTAGATCTAGATGGTGGGGAAGTATTACACACCTGATATTGCTAAATCCACTATCCTTAGTTGATATCCAAATCTACCACCCTCAGTGTAAAGCCTTGCTCAAGAGCCGAAAAATCACACGAAGATTTAGCCCTTCAATATTTGGCCAAGGTTAATAAAATCTCAATTTACACGTTAACTACTAATAGATCCCTTACCTTGAAATAACACGACTTGAGTATTACTGATCTCTTGACTTAAAGATCTAGGCGTTGAACTTCCCTTCAGATCTGAGATGCCGAAAAAAAGAAAACCTTTAATTAGTCACTACATAGCCATTCAGCTAGAAACCTTGAAAAGCCGGAGAAAATATTGGTACTTAAGATCAACACATACCTATTGTTTTCTTTAAAATTTCGGCACAGGTAAGTTCCTCAGAATGATTTCGGCACATCTACAGACTAGATCTCGTGTTTTCGGCTTTTATGTAACTTCGGGAAAAAGGGGATGAATCCTTGAAGGTTCGGCTATGGAAGGAAGAAATATGGGCAAGGAGAATTCGGCTTAAGTGTTTGAAAAGAATGAGAAAAGAGTTGTCAGAGAATTCAGCCTAATAGAGGAAGAAAAGAAAGAACAATTTCAGAGGAAGAAACAAGTGAAGATTTCGGAAGAGGAAAGAAAAAGATGAAGAGATCTTGTTAGCAGAATTTCGGCTTCTACAAAAGCCTATACTAAATCGATTCTTCCCCCCTTGTAGTTGAGTTTCGGCCAACTCTGCAACCCAAGAGATAACACACATCCTTATCCCTTATCTCCTTAAAAATAGCCCTATTTCCTCTCCTCTTATTATCTTCATTTAATAATCAAAATAAAAGAATTAATTCCCTTATTTTGTAGCTAGTGTGCCGTCCACCCCTAAGGCTCCTAAGTGCCGAATTTTTGACCCAAAACTTGGGCTTCAGGTGGCCACAAATTGGGCCTCTTCCCCTTGCCTTTTGACGCCAACTCCTCTTCCTCCTATGGCATCATTTCCTTCTGGGCCTCAAGCCCAAAATGCTCATTAAACTACTTAGAACTTTATTTTAACCCAAGTAAGCTTAAATAGAATATTTAATTTAAGCCTTAGCTCTAAACCTAAATTTCCAAATTTTAACATATGAAACAAACACCACATATAAATGCACAGGCCTATATTTAGGATATTACATTTAGAATAGAAAATGAATATGTCAAATGAATTGGTTGAATTGGTTATGTTTGAAATCAATACGATTTTAATTGCAGGGGGTTTTATGTGAAAATAAGCAGAAATGCTGTCAAAATTTATAAAAAAAATTGAAATACTTAAACGAGTCCCATTTCTCTTTCAATACATACTTTAGACTTCGACAGTTTATTATAAGGACTTAGTTATTAAATTATACTGTGAATATTATTTTATTTGTGAATTATTCGTAAGTTGCCTGATATGTCCTGTAATGCCTCGTAACTTTATTCCGGCGACGGTTCAGGGTTTGGGGGTGTTACAAGTGTTTTTAAACTAGGACATCAAATAGTGGAAGTTGAAATCGAATGCACTGACTGAATGTTGTGCCTGGGTGTCGAAGTTTGGGTTATTGGGATACCTCAGTTGATGAACAGAATGGCCACCAAAGTTGAAACAGGTGCCTAAAACTGAATAATTTCTTCTCATTCATGATTCTGAGACATCGTAATGAGAGCTTTGTAACAAAGTAGTGAACCCACCGCTTGATTGTTAGATCTAGTGCACTAAGAGTAGTATTTTCGGCTAAGAACACTCGTAATGTGTTAAAAAGATTGGTTAATAAAACAATTTCATTGATTATGATTAATATACTTTGTATTATTGTCCTCAAATGGTTTTTGCACGCAAAGAAAAATGGAAAAAAATGTTGCTCATTGGTTGTCTACTGTTTAACTAATACTAAGCAGTATTACGTGGTCGGATCGTAATATAAAAAAAACTTGTATTAGTAGACGAACCTAAACATGTCATAATCTAATAAAAAATGAGTAAACTGATTGAAAAACTAATATGTCATCTATCAAGTCCAATTGGGGAGATGCCTTGTCTTAGGCATCGGAGCGTATGACTCCCTAAAGATAGAGATATAGATGTGACTAACTTGACTAACAGTACATTGGAAAAGACCCAAGCAGAATAGTTCCTGAATCCGTTTATGAATTTATTCACTTGTGATGTTAACAGTGTGACTTACCTAAATCCTGAGTAGATGGTGGACTATGTATGCATGACTCGTACATTTTGATTTAAGTAAAAGTCTGAGTTCAAATAGATGAGGAACTGAAAACTGCTGCGTTGGGTGTACGACTTCTATAGTATACAGTGTCATTTACAATAGTGGAATTCATAGCCCAAAACATGAGTAAATGATATCTTCTCATTGGCACTACATGGTTGATGAAAAATAAACGTGGCTATGGGTCGTCAATCTTTGTGATGGATGACTTGATCATTCTTTGATAATGATTGACTTTTCATGAAGAAGGATGTAATGGTTTCCATGAGATAAAATAAGATCAGATTGGGAGAATAGATATTATCCTAAAGAGATCAAGGATATCCTATGAGGGTAACACACTTATGACAAGGTCAATGGACGAGCACTGAGTAGTTACTTTCGTAATGGTATATCGTTGGGGAGAGCTTAGTTGCAAAACTATAGTGGAATGACATCGTGACTAAATGAGATTATAATTAATAGGTGAAAAGATGGAACTTTAATTATAAATCATTTGAGCATCAACTACATATGTCCAATTGGTCCCTCGCTAACTCGTTGAAACCAAAATGAATTGCGTATTTGAATAGAAATAAACGAAATGAATATGAAAAGAGAAACGTGAAACATTCAGGAAGGATTATGGTTTTCTCTGAAATGAAGAAATAGAATCATTTGGAAATGAATGTAGGTTTTCACAAATGGAAATGGAAATGAAAATAGAAATGGAAATGATCCATTTGAAATCCTATATAGATTACTTAAAAATGATCGGAAGAAAGAGTTTATGTTTTTGGACTGTTTTGAATCTTGAAAATGAAAATAAACCATTTGGTCATAGTGAACATGTTTAGTTGTGAAATATTGAACATATTTTCTTAAAATTTTACCAGGGGTAAAATTGTCAAAGTTTTACCAAAGATAAAATTATCAAAATTTTGTTAATGGTAAAGCAGGGATGATAAACTTGTTTTATATATACAGAGTACTGGGTTAAAAAGGCCTAGGAAGTACTTGTAATTGGACCTGATGTGAGAGAGGCCCAAAAACCCTTCATGGACATGAAAGGGGCGACGACTCTAGTAGGAATACTAAGGTGTGTCGTCCACCCTAGTCCAATTCTAAGTAGGATATTGTTTTCTATTTGAAACAAACCACTACAACCCAACAAGGGTTCTACCTTCTCTTTCTATAAATATATGGCACCGGTAGAGTTATTAACAAAAAAAAAAAAAAACTTTGAGAGATTGTTATCCTGCCGAAAAATATAGAGAGTTTATTCTCAATGGTTACATATATTTTTCCTGAATAATAATGCTATCGATTTCTATTAAGAAGAGAGAATTTTTGTTTTCACCCTAAAAGGAGAGAAAACGTTTTCTAGTTCTATGTTTCGATTCAATTGGTTAGAGACCACATTAGGAGACGTTCATGGTACGAGAATAACAAAGAAGATTGTTTTGGTTGAAAGCCAGGAACAACGAATGCCCGCTAAGCCAAATACATGGTAAGAATTCGATTAAGATTTATTGCTATAAATATCATAAATCTGGTCGGTTTTCAAAATTTTAATTTTTCGTTGTGCAAGAAAACTATTTTCAAACTGGATTTTTTCCGAATAATTGGTATCAAAGTACCAGGTTGTGTTATGTTTATGGTGTAAACCGAGATCAAATCTTTCTTTTCATCTTGTTTGATTAATATTTGATAAGATATGGCATTATTGTAATTATTTGCATGTTTAGGGGAATGTATGTGAATGAATGCAATATTATATATATTTGTTAAGGTTGTGGTTCATAGGAAATAGACCGTGGACTATCATCTCCACGTAGGATTATTTTTTATTTATAGAATTTTTGTGAGCCGAAAACGGACATAGGACATAGATGAATTTTTTCCAAAAATGAGTCCATGACGAGGAAAAGATGGAGCGATGGCGGTCAAAGATACAGGGAATGCCTTGTGGTGAAAAACTTTTTTTTTTTTGTTTTTCATTTATTTTGTAGAAATAGAACCGTGGAAACTTTGACTGACAATTTTATTTTGTTACCCATCTCTTTATATATTTGTTTATTAATAATTTATGATATAATTGTGATATATATGTATGAGATGATTCAGAGTTGATCTATTAAAGATAAAAAATTGTAATAATGAGAAAATACATGTGTTGTATTATCCCATTCACTTCTTTATGTTATTCAATTATTGTGAGAAGTGTGGTAATGAGAAGGTACATGTCAAGGATTGGATCTGGCAAGGAAAGACTTGGTTTTTAAGTGGTCAAATATGACTCACCTCCCTTTCCTGGGAACCTACTTGGTGTACGATTTTTATTCACTTCTTCAGTTTTTCCCTTAAAAGAAAAACTGTGAAGAATCAAAATTGTTTGATTAACTCTTGTGAATAATTAAATGTGAATATTATAAAATTGTCATAGCATGTCATGTATATATGAGATAAGTATGCCATATAGTTTAGGAAAAAATGCCATATGTATATGTCATATATATATTGATTATACATGATTGAAACCAGAAATTATAAAAACTTTGCATGTTTTTTAAAATATTGAGTGAAAGAAGGCCCCTAAACAAGACCTACGGCCTCCATAAATGGTCTCTTATGATGGCATGGAAAGTGCACTAACCTCACGGTAGGATTGGTATGTAACACCCCTTACCCGTATCTTACGCTGGAACCAGGTACGAGGCGTTACCGTACTTAACTCGCACAATCATACAACTTTGGGCTATCAAACTCATTTCAAATTAAAACTTCTCCATTCATATCTATCATCCTTATAATGGACCTACGAGGCCTTAAACATGCTTCCAAAAGGTTTCGGAGATAATTTGAAAACTTTTACGCACTTAAGAAAATTTTACCTAAACAGGGGCCACACACCCATGGGGAAGATGACACGCCCGTGTATCACTTCACATGCCCGTGTTCGACGACCGTGGTCAACACTGACTTGAATCAAACGGCCTAGACACATGCCCATATGGCTGGCCCGTGGTCACCTCTAATTAATCCGCACGGCCTGGGCATGCCCGTGTGCATCAACCGTGTGGTGATTCAAATTCCAAATTCAAGGTGCAAACTTCACACGGTCTGGGCACACGTCCATGGACTGACCGTGTGTCACACACGGCCTAGACACATGCCCGTGTGCCTACCCATGTGGATGAGAACAAGGCTATTTGCCAAGCTCTTTGGACCCCTCTAGCTCACACTACATAAACCCATTCAACATACTAATAAACAACTCATAATTTCAATATGAACTTCCATGAATAATTTTATATTTTCATAAATGATAAGGTGAGCCATCAACCATGGCAATATACAAAATAATTACCTTAACAAGGGGCCAATACACTTTTGGCCAAAATAACAAAATAATCTAACTAGTCTAGCCCCTATACATGCCATATACAAAATCACTGAGTCTAAATATACCGAGGTGAACAGATAGTGTGGACGGTCTCCTGGTTATCGGTGTATCCTGGCTCAGCTCTTAAACTCTATAAAACAAGGGAAAGAAAGGGGAATAAGCTTTAAGCTTAGTAAGTTTACATGTAAACAATATAACATTTTAGTATATGCTAAACAATTATATTGCAATACATACTAAACAAGAAACGATCCACATTCATAATCATGCTTACTCATTCCTCCCATTTCCACTTTCCAACCATGTCATAAGATCAATGTATACATTCATTAGCATAACTCCCTGCACTTAGCACCACAATATTACGTAAATCAACACATCACAATCTATTTATCAACTATTCAGGGTCAATTTCTCATTGGTTTCGCACTTAGCCCACCCAGAGGTTAGTTACGGTGGTATTGCACATAGCCCACCAATGATAAATAGACAATGGTATCGCACATAGCCCATCGTAATTAAGTATTATGGTGGTATCGCACTTAGCCCACCATCAAGTATTGATATAACACACACTTACATATTTGTTCAATAACTACCATATTAAATCCACTTGAATCATACATGTACTCAATTGTGATATACACTAGTTAGCAAAAATTATGTATAGAAAAATGCATCGTTTACACATAAACTTACCTCGATGCAAAAACGCGTTAACTAACGGTTTAATCCGTGACCTTGCCTTTTCCTCGGTTAAGGTTAATTCCGCGATCTTCTTGATCTATAACAATAAGATTCACTCATTTAGATCATTCTATAATCATAATGCATCAAAATTTTCACTTAGGAAAAAGTGACTATTTTGCCCTTGTACTTTGGCAAAATTACAATTTTGCCCCTAGGCTCGTAAATCATTTTTCAACACATTATCTCATTAAACATGCCTAGATGAACATTTATTCCTCTTACAACAACCCACAAATCTAACTATTTCATGCATTTATTACACATTTTCAATCTTTGCATTCAAGTCCTATCTAGGTGTTTTCATGGTAACACCTTCCACAAAAGTTGTTTCTCATTTTCCTAGCATTCATTTTCTTCCATAAAAACTCAGCTAACAACATAAATACTTTCATGGGAAGTCCTTAAACTTTCAACCATTTAACAAATTAGTCCATTCATTAGCTAGCTTAAGCTTTGGGGACTCCAAAAGTACAAAAATCATAAAAAATAATTATCAAAAGGACTTACTTGCAAGGATGAGATGTAGCTGAAATTTTCAAGCTTTCAAACCCTTAAACTTGCTGAAATTTTTGGTAGTAGAGGGGGAGATGAATAGTGAAAGATGATAGCTTCCTTTAGTCTTCTTATTTTATCATAGTTTAGTCAATTAGTCACCAACTATCACCTAATTTGACTAAAATTAATGCTTTTGTTCCCTATGCACCCTATGGCTGGCCATTACACTCCAAAATGGTCCAATTACATTTTAAAATCCTCCAATTTACATTCTATAGCTATTAGATACTCCTACCATATAAAATAGAACTTTCGCATCTTATGCGATTTAGTCATTTTTCACAATTAAGCATGCTATTGCTATAATTTAAAGCACCAAAATTTCCACATAGCCATATCTTAATGCTATAACACATAAAATAACATCAAAATAATTTTCCTTATCCTTGGTTTAGTGGTCTCAAAACCACTGTTCCGACTAGCCCCAAAATCGGGCTGTTACATGGTATGTAGATTTCACTGAGGAAATTTCCTAAAAGTAAGAAGAATTCTCTTGTGATCAAATAATAATTGGATTGGCCATTGTGGTAGGCATTATCATGCGATAGGTCAAGAAATTCTACCTTTAAAAGAGGACAACTAGTCAAAGCATGCTACTCGATGAGATTCTCCCACGATGACTCATTTGTGGTGCATGATGCGATAGATTTTGAGTCGATGGTTATACACTCAAGACCTTCTAGTTAAGTAACTCTCCACAAAGCTCTACTTAAGTTAGAATGATGGCTAAGCGTTACACAATTATTAATATGTATGAATGCCTAAGGAATTAGGTTCATGTACTAATTGGATGGAAATCCATGTTCTTACTAGTTGATCATGACCACCTCACTGTAGCTTGATTAAATGGGTGTGGGAATTATCGTTGCAATGACTTACATATGTTTTCAAGGTTTAATGGAGACGCATGCATCATCTTAATGCATATCGTAATTGTCATATCCCAAGAATTGGGTTAGTAGAATCAGGTTTGTCAATCGAGAGAGAGTGGTCATGCCACAATTTTGTAGATTATCTGTGCATTTTTAGGAAATAAATAAGGTATTCATTTGTTGGTTAAGTGTTAGTGAAATGTTCTTTGAAACCCAAGTTCAAACCCTTCTCGTGCACTATTTTTTATTATTTTGCAAATTTGTATCAAACCCTAGTATGTGACACGCCTTGTTTTCAAAATAAATATTGCAAAATTATTTCAAGAATGAAAAAATAGCCAAGTGGTTAAAATAAATATGAGAAAACATGGATATTAGAATAAGGTCCCAAGTTCGATTCCCTTCATTTGTAAAATAGCTTAATTTTTGCTAAAATTTCTCCTTCTCCTTATTTTGTGTCATCCAAGCCTTGAACCCTAGGTATAAATACAACATTTTCTTTTATTTTTCAGCTTTTAATTCAAAATTTCCCTACCCTATCTGTTCACCCTCTTTCTCTTCTCTTTTCTTTTCAATTTTCTTTCTTTCTTCCCTTGTGTGTCGTCGCCCAAGCCACCAAGATTCACCATCAATTTCTCTTCCTTTTGCAATGGTTTCTTGAAACATTATTTTCTTCTTATTTCTATCATTTTATCATAAAATTTCCAGCTTTAAATCTGAAATTTTAGGACTCAAGATCGGCGTCTATTGATGCCCAAAAAGAACTCCATTGTTGCCCTTATTTTATTGCTTTAGTAAGTGCCATTTTCTTTCGTTTTTCTTGATGGATCTTTCAATAAAATAACCAATTTCCTAGATCTAGAATTGGGATGATATTTAAATATTTATTGGGTTTTTTTTCAGCCTTTAAAGTGATTTCAATTGTGGTTTTAAATCAGCACTGATTTTGCCACTTTGGTGGTGATGCGTCGCGCCTAGAGGTACAAAAGGGGGCTGTCTTTTCTTTAAAATTTTCCATATATTTCCAGCCATATCTTGGATTCTTGAACTCTTCCTAATTAGCCTATAATCATGTGTAATTTAGTAAAAATCAATCTTTATCAATCGGTGACTCAAATCTGACACTTCAGGAAGTATATGGTTGATTATGGGCTAGTATATAGTTTCGGTTTAGATGCTGGGTAAAATTTTAATTGATTGAATTAAATATTTTAATCTTAGATTAGCTACTGATTTTTCAATATTTATATGTGTTAGGCACTGACTTAAATGCCCAAAATCAACAGTGAAGCCGATAGACGTTTGATAAACCGTAAAAGTAACATATTTTAATCCCACATTTAGCATACTCCCAGATGATTTATCCCTTGATTTATGTAAAAAGGTGCTCCTAATCCTTTCTTTTCATGTCTTTTACTGAGGAAAGCACCGGAGAATAGAAAGAACGAGAAACGGGCCTAAAACAGACCAAATTGGGCCAAAGAGGATATCGACACGGCCTGGACTTAAGCCCACACGGCCGTGCCTCCCTGATAAACTAGAACATGGCCTGATCCCGATTCACATGACCGTGCCTCACTAAAGAAGTTCGAACACGGCCTGGCCACGATTCACACGGGTGTGTGCCATGGCCATATCCCTGTCGTGGAGAAGAGTAATTCTACTCGGAAAAGGATACTTAGGGGCAAAGAAACCAATTTCAAAAGCCTATATAAACCCCCTAAGTATAACCTGAAAGGAGGGTGGTTAACTAAGCCAAGGAGCCGAGCCGAAAGGTCAGATTTGTGGAAATCACTCGAAGATAGCCAGTTGATCCATCTCAAGAAGCTGAAATTCTACTCAAGACAGTGGATCTCTCCTTTAATTCCTTTAGGGGGTTTTAGGGATTTCTTATGTTTTGTTTTATCTTTTCTTTTGAGATGTTTTCTTTTATAGTTATGAACTAAACCCTTCAGATACCCGAAGGGGATGAAACCTAAGACGGATCTTGTTATTGTTTTCTGAACTATATGATAAATACTTGATTTGTTCTTAATTATGTGTGCTTAATTCTTGTGTTGATATTTCTGGGATATTGATTCAAGTTGAATGTGCTTAGGTGGAGGAGCAAAAGTCCCTGCTTAAGAGTAGATCTAGCATAATTAAGCGGAGTTGATCGCACGCCTAGAGATAGGGTGACGAGATTTTGCCGGATTAGGGTGAAACCTAATATGGGAATCCATAGATTGAGTTAATGCGATTCTAGGGGTTTTAATTAGAAAGAGATTTTAATTAATCAACCTATGGTTAGACGTTATTCGCTTCGAGAGAGGGTTTAATATAACTTAGGGAATCTTACGGATCAAGTCAAGTGAATAAATCGTCTGGTTCAGTGTTAGATAACAAGTGAAGTCTAGGTGGATTCTTCCTAAGGGTATTGTCTTAATCAACTAAGTTTTTCCTCAAGTATTTCCCCAATTCATTCTTTTTGTCTTTGTGTCTTTAGCTTAGTAGTTAGATAAATTTAGACTAAATAATAACTTCACTTATTTTAGGCTAGATAATAAAAAGAAAGTTAGTATTAGTACTTTTTAGTTCCTTTGGGTTCGACAATCCGGTCTTGCCTAAGCTATACTACTATTCGATATGTACACTTGCCTCAATCATTGTGATAGTTAGTTTCTAGGTTTGATCATTCTCATTATAAATTTTAAAACTCCAGAAAACAACGATCAAGTTTTTGGTGCCGTTGCCGGGGAACTAAAATATTAAGAAAGCTCTATTTTTATTACTTTAGCCATTATTTTTTATTTTCCGCAAATTACTTTTATTTTTAATTTAAATTCTAATTTTGCTAAATTTTCTTTCCTTCTTTTCTTAATAGGTACCTCTAGTCTATGACTAGAAGGAACCCGAAAGGACCATTAGTATACAATAGTGATATTGAAGCTACCACTCGCAGGAATCATAGAGAAATTAGGCGAGCCCTAAATTACAAAGAAAAAGAGCGAGAAGGCAGACCTAATCCTACTGAAGGGATGGACGACAATAATCCACCACCACAAGATGTGGCGGAAAATAATGCTCCACATACTATGTATGATTATGCTAAACCTCAATTAATAGGAGCAAAATGAAGTATTGTTAAGCCCGCTATAGCTGCTAATAATTTTGAATTAAAGCCTAACACTATACAAATGATTCAACAATTTGTTCAATTTGATGGTTTGCAGGATGAAGACCCAAATACTCATATAGCTAATTTTTTAGAGTTCTATGATACCTTCAAAATAAATGGCGTTTCTGATGATGCCATACGTCTTCGGTTATTTCCCTTTTCATTAAGGAATAAAGCCAAACAATGGTTAAACTCGCTACCACAAGGGTCAATCACTACATGGGATCAAATGACCGAAAATTTTTTATTAAATTATTTCCTACCGGCCAAAACAGCCAAATTACGGAATGATATCTCTTCTTTTGTGCAGATGGATTTAGAGACATTATATGATGCATGAGAGAGATACAAGGATCTCTTGATAAGGTGTTTGCACCATGGTTTACCCTTGTGGCTCCAAGTCCAAACTTTCTATAACAGTGTGAACCCCTCAACGAGGCAACTAATTGATTTAGCTGCCGTTGGAACCTTGAACAACAGAACTCCTGAAGCAGCCTATGAGCTTATTGAAGAGATGTCACTGAATAACTATCAGTGGCAGGTTACAAGGACAAAACTAACAAAATCAGCCGGAGTTTACAACCTCGATGCAGTAACCATGCTATCAACACAGGTAGAAATGATGAAGAAAAAACTTGATAGTTTGTGTTCTTCGCAGGTACATCCAGTCATGCAGTACGATGCAAGTGGAACTGTGGCGAATCTTGAGTACCCACCCTACCAACCGGGCACAGAAAGCGAACAGATGAACTATATAGGTAATAATTTCAGATCTAATAATAACCCTTATTGTAATAATTATAATTCAGGTTGGAGGAACCACCCAAATATTTCATGGGGAGGTCAAGGAAATCAAGGAAATAAAAGACAACAACCTCCTCAAAATTTTCAAAATCAGCCCTATCCACAGGAAAAGAGGCCGAACCTCAAAGAGATGCTGACAAAATTCATGGCAGCCACAGAAACCCGTTTCTAAAAAACTGAGACAACGCTCAATAATCAACAAGCATCAATCAAAGGGATCGAAAACCAAGTCGGGGAACTTACTAAGTCAGTTGGACAACTTACTAAGATAGTTTCTGAAATTCGATCAGAGATTTCCGAACGACCACAAGGACGTCTACCAAGCAACTCTGGGATTAACCCAAAGGAGCAAATCCAAGCCATCACAGCTCATAATAGTATAGGGATAGATGAACCCTATCCAATACAAGAAAACGAGGTAAAGGAAGGTAAAGTTGAGGTAACACAAGAAAAGTCAAAACCGTTAATCAAAAAGTACCAAGCTTGCATTCCTTATCCCAAAGCGATGAAGAGAGACGATACAGAGGAATAGTTCGGTAAGTTACTTAAAATTTTAAAGAAATTACATATTAACTTATCTCTTTTTGAAGCTCTTTCACAGATGCCAGATTCGAGGAAATTTTTAAAACAACTCTTGACAAACAAGTGTAAGTTAGACGAGGAGCCATATGTGGAATTAAACGCAGTATGCTCAACATTGTTACAGAATAGACTACCGCGAAAGTTAAAAGATCCAGGGAGTTTTACAATTCCATGTTTAATTGGTATACTAACTATTGATAATGCCTTAGCTGATTTAGGGGCAAGTATAAATGTCATGCCTTATAAAATGTTTAAACAACTAGGTCTAGGGAAACCCAAACAAACTAGGATGAGCATTCAATTAGCTGATAAAACTGTTAGAATTCCTAGGGGTATTATCGAAGATGTTCTTGTAAAAATTGATAAATTTGTTTTCCCAGTAGATTTTGTTGTCTTAGACATGGATGAGGATAATTCGGTTCCTTTAATTTTAGGAAGACCTTTTTCAGCAACCACTAGAACAAAAATTGATGTTGGTACAGGAGAACTCATACTTCGTGTAGGTGACGAATCAATTAGTTTACAAGCTCTTGACTCGGCCAGGACAACAATTGATGAAGGTGAGAAAGTAAATTCAGTCGATAACCAAGTTGTTCAACTTTCACCACAGGAAACACTACAAGGTAACAAACCTGAGCCGAATCATGGACCACATGCCAACAAAGAAGAATCACATAAGGAACGAAGCCTTAGGGTCGAAAAATTAGAAGAGTGGAAAACACAATTTAAAGAAAAACCGGAACCACACGAAGTAAAACTGAAGGAGCCCCCAGAAGAGCTCATAGGAACATCAAACCACTTCAAAATAGGAGATCAGGTACTGTTAGATAAAGCAGATCCTCACATCACCACACCAGACCTGAACACGAACGGAGAAAGCCTTCTTGAGGTACGCAATATCTTCTCATACAGAACAGTCGAGGTAAGCAATCCTATATTAGGCACTTTTAAGGTAAACGCTTCTCGACTTAAACTTTATCAAGAAAATAGAACTGATAGCATGAGGGAAGATATTCAAACTTTTAAACCACCCTGATTTTTGCGAATATGAGGAAAGTCTAGCTTAAGACTATAAACGAGTGCTTTTTGGGAGGCAACCCGAGCACTAACCTAATTTACTTTCACATTTTTTTTCATTTTTTCTTTTCTTTTCCTTTCTTCTTTCTGAAACACCTACTTGTAAACTAACCAAAAACACAGATTCCCAGGCCACACGACCTTGCACACGACCGTGGTTGTGGTCGTGTGGAAGTACAAAACCTCTGTACTGACAATGGCGGAAGAGGTACAAGTCAGAAATAATCAAATCTTCGAGTCATGGACTCCAACCACCACCCCACAGGCACTGAAAAATGCCATGGTCGTGTGATGTGGCTGTGGTCGACACTGACTTATCACAAATGGGCGTGACAATCTAAAAAACAGGCGTGGGTGAACCAACACGCCTAGACAGACGACCGTGTGAGGCGGCCGTGTGAATCAACACGCCTACGAGCCACGGGCGTGTGAATGTACCTGACTTGAAAATCTATATAAACTACCTCTCCCTCCCACTTCTCAACCATTTTCTTCCTTCCCTTTCGTAGATTTCTCCCCTCCCTTCTCTATACTCTTGAGCTACATCAAAACCATGTCAAAGAAGCGGAAGAAGCCAAGCACCATCTCCCAGTGGGAGACCGATCTACATAATTTCATGCTGGCTGCTTCATCCACTCACTAAGCCAAGGGTCTTTGAGACCATTTATCTTTTGTTTCACTTTTATATTCTCCTTTATTTTTCGTCTCTTTGACAATCTTATGCTTAATTTAGTTTAATTTATTTTAGTCTCTTAGTGTCAGGTTCAAAAGGCTGCTAGGGAATCATGCCTTGGGGACCACGACCACCACCACCATAGCCTTCAAAGATCTCAAGGCTGCTTGGGAATCACACCACTTTCGCCACCGCCAGCACCTCCACAGCCTTAGAGGTCACACCCATCTCGTGAACCATCCATCAATAAGGACTTCTCAGTCCATTAATCTTTTCTTTTGCTTTTATTTCCCTTCTTAGTCTCCTTTTCTTTATCTTTCTTGTCTTTAATTACATTACTAGTTTATTTTAAATGTATCTTAATGATTCCTGGCTAATTCTCTACGAGCTTCCAATTTCTTCATCTAAACGCAGAGCTCGGTAGCAGCCACCACATATCGAGACTCCTAACTCAAGGAATTCATCCATGATTCAGGCTTTTGACTGTCTACTAATTGTTATTATCTGTCTTTGTACATTGAGGGCAATGTACATCTTAAGTGTGGGGGGTAAAAGTGCCTAACTTTTTTCATTATTCTCAAATTCTTGAATTATATCTTGTTCTTAAGTAATTTCCTCATATTACTAATGAGGATGAAATTTCTGATGATTTATGATTGTTATTGATATGTTTTTGAGTAAGCCATAGTTAATTATGCATTGATGATTAAATTTGAAGAATACTAGAGAATCAAGCATGATAAGTCTAATTTTTCAGAATTAAAACTTTTAGGTTGTCTACCTGAATCTGAATGTTATCTTGAAATTTGAAATTTACTAGGTTGATATCAAAACACCCATAATTTTTGTGAGATTTTGAGCCTTATAGAGCATATATCCTTTTTCATGCTCACCTTTTGACTATGAGTGTGTCAACATTGAACTGTTATTCTAGAACTAGCCTTGATTATACATGTTGAGACCACATCTATGATTTGATATATTGAGATGATAAAGGCACCTAGGTTTTAACCCACTTACTCCACTAAAAAGCCTACCTTCATAATTAACCCCTAGTGAACCCCGTTTAATCCTAACAACCCTTTTTATTAACTCATCCACTAATATTAACCTAAAACCTCTTGTATTCGTTATCACCTATAACACCCCTTACCAAGACCATTGCCGGAGTCGACCATGAGGCATTACTAGACTTAACTTACTAGTTCTGGGCATAAAAATTTAAACTGTCCGTCTGCATCATGTTCACTAAATTGACTATAACTCGAGTTAAGAAACTCGAAATTAAGATCCGTAAATTTTCTATGAAACTAGACTCATATATCTTCTTAGCATACTTTTTCCAGAATTTTTGGTGTGGCCGATTAGTACAGTTTATTAGTTAAAGTCTCCCCTGTTACACAGTTTGACAGTTCTGACCTCTCTTCACTAAAAATCAATTATCTTATAATATACAACTCTTTTTCCTACACCGTTTCTTTCATATAAAAATAGACTCAATAAGCTTTAATTTTATATCTCATGCATAACCTAATTTAATTTCTACTATTTTTGGTGATATTTCAAAATCACGTCACTACTGCTGTACAAACTATTCCCCTGCATATACTTACATAATATCCAAAACATACTCTTCATTAGTCATTTTAATAGCTAATCATTACCATACATTTACAAGCCAATCTTAAGCCATATCATAAGGTTATACATACAAGATAGTTAAGTCCCTATACATGCCATAACTTAAAACGTTCGAGTCACAAAATACCGATATAATCCTTTAATAGTGTGTAACGATCTCCGACGTCCTTTCGATTCCCGAGTTGGCTTGTAATACTATAAAAAAAATTAAGATTGGGTATAAGCATAAAGCTTAGTAAGTTTACATGTAAATAGATAACAACATTCTTAATGAATTATCTTATGTTTTTCTTATCAAGATCACTTAAGCTTTTAACTCAATATACTTAAAACTTGTATACTTGCCTTACCTTTTAACATAAATTTATCTTACCTTACCTTTTTAGCTTGGACTTGCATTACCTTTACTTCGGTATATTCTTTGAATTTTCCTGTTGAACCACTTGGAATACTAAGGATACGCGGGTACCTTTCCTTATGAAACTTAACCATTGCCATGTCTTGACATGGTCTTACGTGGTATCCTTGCCTTATGAACTCACCAATGCCATGCCTTGGCATGGTCTTACATGGGACCTTTGCCTTATAGTAACATATCAATGCCATGTCTTGACATGGTCTTACATGATTTCCTTAAACCCTAATGTCATGACATTTGTATCCTACACATTCCTAAGGTTCAACCGGAACTTCTGAGATTGCTTCTCCGTCAATTCATAATTGAGTCTTTAAATAATAAATTTACAGAATAAATATGTAAATGCTGAAATTTAACAACATTAAATGTAAAGTAATAGAATATTGCATTTATTTACTGCAAACTTACCTCGAAACAAAATACGATCAACTATATCGTTTTAATCCTCTATCTTTTTCTTTCCTCGATCTAACTCTGGATTTCATTCTTCTTGATCTATAATAGCAAATTTAGCTTATTTAATACTCACATTCAACAAAACAGTCCTTAATTCTTAACTTTAGCAAAATTACAATTTTGCCCCTAAACTTTTACATATTTACACATTTGCCCCAAAGCTCAGAAATTAAATTTTATCCCTTATTCTTATGTTTTATGGCATGCTGATCATTTTTCCCTTCTATGGCAACATCAAATTCTCACTCTAACTTGTACTTATGAACATTAGGTATTTTTACCGATTAAGCCGTTTTACTCGTTTTCACTTAAAATCACTAAGCAAAAGTTGTTTAACATAATTTCAGACTTCATATTCTATCATAAAACATCAAAATAAACACATTTCACCTAAGGGTATTTTTCCAAATATGAACCCTAGCATGAATTATTAATATAATAAGCTAAATCAAGTTACCGGGACTCTAAAAACGTAAAGAACATTAAAAACGGGGCTTGGATGCACTTACTATGAGCTTGAGAAGTTGAATAAACCCTAGCTATGGTGTTTCTTTGAAAAATTCGGCCTACTTGAAGAAGATGAGCAAAAATTGGCTTTTAATTTTGTTTTTAACTCATTTTAATCACCAAATGACCAAAATGCCCTTAACTTAAAAATATTCTATTTCACCTACTTGATGTCCATTTTTTTTTTCCAGCAAGTTAACCAATGGTCTAGTTACCTTTTAAGGACCTCCAATTTAAAATTTCATAGCAATTAGATACCTCTAGCTTCTAGAACTCAAGTTTTGCACTTTTTACAATTTAGTCCTTTTGACTAAATTGAGCTCAAACACCAAAATTTTCAAACGAAATTTTTACGAAATCATTTCATAAAATTGTAGATCATAAAAATATAAGAATATTAATTTTTTTATCGGATTTGTGGTCCCGAAACCACTATTCCGACGAGGCTCAAAATCAGTCATATAATTCTCCCCCTTTAGGGATTTTCGTCCCAGAAAATCTTACCAGAAAAGAGGTTTGGGTACTGTTTTCTCATGGCTTCCTCTGGTTCCCACATAGCCTCTTCTACTCCATGTCTTTGCCACAACACTTTCACTAAAGCTATACTTTTATTTCTTAATCTGTTTAACCTCTCGAGCCAAAATCTTAATCGGTTCCTCAACATAGGTCATATCCAGGTTGAATCTCAATCTCTGTCTGAGAAATCACATGTGAAGGATCGAACGATAGCATCGCAACATTGACACATGAAACACATTATGAATTCTTTCTAATTCACTGGTAAAGCTAGCCGATATGCCATCTGGTCCAAGCCTTTCGATAACCTCATACGGCCCCATGAAACGGGGACTCAACTTGCCTTTTCGGCCAAATCTCAAAATCTTTTTCCATGGAGATACTTTCAGAATCACTTTATCACCCACTTGAAACTCAATCTCTTTTCTTTTCAAATCAGATATGACTTTTGTCGATCCAAGCGACTTTCGGACAATCACGGATTACTTTCACTTTCTCTTCGATTTCTCTAACTAAATCAACTCGTGAATCTGCTTTCTCACCGAGCTCGATCCAATACAAAGGTGTGCGGCATTTACGTCCATATAAAGCTTCATACGGTGCCATCTTCAGACTCGATTGATAACTATTATTGTAGGCAAACTCTATTAACGGCAAATATTTCTCCCAACTACCTTGAAATTCCAATACGCAACATCTAAGCATATCTTCAAGTACCTGAATAACTCTTTCTGATTGACCATCAGTCTGAGGATGGAAAGCTATACTAAAACTCAACTTTGTACCTAAAGCTTCCTGCAATTTCTTCCAAAACCGTGAAGTAAATCTCGGATCTCTATCTGAGATAATCGATAACGGTACTCCATGTAGTCTCACAATCTCTGAAATATACAACTCGGCCAACTTGTCAAGTGAATAATCCATACAAATTGGGATAAAATGAGCCGACTTCGTTAACTTATCAATCACAACCCATACTGTATCTTTCTTTCTCGGTGTCGAAGACAATCCCGTCACAAAATCCATAGTAACTCGGTCCCATTTCCACTCTCGGGAACTAATACGGGCTGCAATAAACACGAAGGTACACGATGTTCACTTTTACCGTTGTGATGATCAAGCATCTAGAAACAAATTTCAAACATCTCTTTTCATTCCTCTCCACCAATACATTTTCTTCAAATCATTATACATCTTTGTACTACCTAGGTGAATAGACCAAGAACTGCTATGTGCTTCCTGTAAAACCTTTCAAATAAGATCATCATTCTTTGGTACACATACCACTGTCTCTAAACATCAAACAACCGTCGGATCGACCAAAATCGGACTCACACGACTCGTATTGAACCCTTTTGGCTTGCAACTCATCATCATCCTTCCGAGCTTCACAAATTTCTTCAAGAAACATCGGTTTAGCTCTCATTTCACCTAAAATAGAAGCATCATCTGGCAAGGCCAAACTAGTATGCAAAGCTCTCAATGCAAATAATGATTTTCTACTCAAAGAATCGGCAACAACGTTTGCCTTAACCGGGTGATAATCGATCACTAGTTCATAATCTTTAATCAACTCTAGCCATCTTCTTTGCCTCAAGTTTAGATCTTTTCGAGTCATCAAGTATTTCAAACTTTTATGATCGGTGAATATTCGGCATTTCTCACCATACAAGTGATGTCTCCAAATTTTTAATGCAAATACAATAAAATGACTAACTCTAAATCATGTGTCGGATAATTTTTCTCATGTGGTTTTAACTGTCTAGAGGCATAAGCAATTACCCTTCCTTCCTGCATAAGTACACAGCCTAGTCCATGTAAGGATGCATCACTGTAAATCACAAACTCTTTACCCAGTTCTGGTTGTACTAAGATAGGAGCTTTAGTCAACAATACCTTTAACTTGTCGAAACTCTGCTGACACTTCTCAGTCCATTCAAACTTAACATCTTTCTGTAGCAATCTTGTCAGTGGAGTAGCTATCATGGAAAATCCCTCTACAAATCGTCTATAATAACCAGCAAGACCAAAAAACTTCTAACCTCTGATACATTCCTAGGAGGCTTCCAATCGACAATGGCTGAAATCTTATTCGGATCAACTTTAATACCTTCACCTGAGACAACGTGTCCAAGAAAACAAACTTCTCGTAACCAGAACTCACTTTTGCTAAATTTGGCATAAAGCTGATTATTTCTCAAAATCTATAAAACTATTCTCAAATGCTCTGTATGCTCAGTCTCATCATGACAATAAATCAAGATGTCATCAATGAACACAACTACAAACTTGTCCAGGTAAGGTCTGAAAATTCGGTTCATTAAATCCATGAAAATGGCAGGAGCATTAGTTAAGCCAAATGGCATCACAAGAAACTCATAGTGACCATACCTAGTTCGAAAAGCAGTTTTTGGAACATCTGACTCTTTAACTCGCAACTGATAGTATTCGGATCTCAAATCTATCTTAGAAAACACAGTGGCTCCTTTCAATTGATCAAACAAGTCATCTATTCTAGGCAATGGATATTTGTTCTTTATGGTAACCTTGTTAAGCTGTCGATAGTCTATGCACAATCTCATGGAACCGTCCTTCTTTTTCACAAATAACACTGGCGCGCCCCATGGTGAATAGCTAGGTCTTACAAAGCCTTTATCAGTTAATTCCTGTAGCTGAGCTTTCAATTCTTTCAATTCTATCGAAGTCATTCTATAAGGAGCAATAGAAATAGGTGTGGTACCTGGAATTAATTCAATGCCAAACTCAACTTCTCTAATAGGAGGCAAACCTGGTAGTTCTTCTGGGAACACATCAGGAAACTCATTTACCACATGTACTGATTCAATTTTCAACTCTGGATCTTTAGTATTCAACACAAAGGCAAGATAAGCTTCACATCCTTTCCTCAAACATTTCTGAGCAGACATAACTGAAATCATGGTAATTGCACTATCTGACTCATCTGAATTAACTCGAAGGATTTCACCATTTTCACATTTCAACTCAATGAATTTCTTTCCACAATTCACTATCGCATCATGTGCGATTAACCAATCCATACCAAGAATCACATCAAACTCATCAAATGGCAACACGACATGAGATCGGTAGAAAAAACAGTAACCTCTAATCATCAAAGGGCATTTTTACATACTTTGTTTACTAACACATCTCGACCAAATGGATTTGATACTTTAATCACAAATTTTCAGTAAACTCTATGGGCATGCTCATACTAGGCATTAATTTCATGCAAACATAGGAATGGGTTGAACCGGATCAATCAAAGCAATAACATTAATATCATGAAGAGAAAATGTACCCGTAATTACATCGGTGGAGGATGCCTCTTCACGATTACGGAGAGCATAAGTCCTTGCTGGTGCTTTAACATCTGATCTCGTTGCTGTATCTCTAAATGCACCTCTACCTGCCCCTACTTCCGAATTTCTCTGATGTCTGCCTTTAACGGGGGCATTTTTTACATACTTTGTTTACTAACACATGCTGACCAAATGGATTTGATACTTTAATCACAAATTTCGTAAACTCTATGGGCATGCTCATACTAGGCATTAATTTCATGCAAACATAGGAATGGGTTGAACCCGGATCAATCAAAGCAATAACATTAATATCATGAAGAGAAAATGTACCCGTAATTACATCGGTGGAGGATGCCTCTTCACGATTACGAAGAGCATAAGTCCTTGCTGGTGCTTTAACATCTGATCTCGTTGCTGTATCTCTAAATGCACCTCTACCGCCCCTACTTCCGCGATTTCTCGATGTCGCGCTTTAACGGGGCATTACCCGATCTTGCACTCGGTATTACTTCTCTTTTAACCATTTGGGACACTCCGAATGAAATGATCGATTGCACCACATCGGAAACAACCAATCTTAGTTGCTCGACATTGACACGGATGACGTCGACCACATTGAGGACACTTGGGTCTATCGGGTTGAATAACGCCAACACTCACAATCGAAGTGGTTTGAGCTTTTGAATCTATAAATCTTCCACCTGCTCGCGGCTAGAATACCCGGTGAAAAAATTAGATCGTGTAGAAAACTCTCTAGGCCTCTTGGATGTAGATGAAATGACTTGCTCATCCTGTCTTTTCTTGAGTCTTGTATCTCAATTTCAGATTTACCCTTTCTTTTAATAACTCTTACGCCTTACAGGCTCGTTCAACTAAAGCAACAAACTCTTTTATCTCTAGAACACCAACCAAGCGGTCGGATATCATCATTGAGCCCATCTTCAAATCTTTTGCACATGATAGCCTCTGTAGATACACTCTCGAGCATAATTCTTTGAGTCGGACAAATTCACGTTCATAGTCTGGTCACGATCATCTTACCTTGTTTTAACTCAAGAAACTCTTTTCTTTCTCGGTCAATAAACCTCGACTAATATACTTCTTACGAGCTCCTCCGAAAGAAATCCCATGTAACTCTTTCTTTCAATTACTACCGATGTGCAAGATAACTCGTCAAAAACTCTAATAGTATTTTTGAGCCAAAATTCAGCTTTTTCGCATCGTCATCTTTGGTAGCCCAAACTCTTCAGCCCTTGTTTTCTCGATCTTGTCAACGGGTGGCTTCTCTCTTCTCGATGTATTCCGTGGATGGGAAGCTACATGGGTGGTCTGTAGATCATGAGGGGTGGAGGTCTAATCGCCGGGTTCGCATTTAACGAACTCAGCAAACCATTCATTCAAAGCTTGGAAGAAGGCTTCTCGAGCCCCTCCTCCCTGACTAACTGTAACGGGCCTTTCACGACTATCTTGTGACACCGTCCCTTCAGCGGGAGTGGGTGCACTACTCTCTACATCATCTGCACCAGCTCGTTCAGGATCCATAACTAAAAAAAAAAATTTAACTCGTCAAGAGTCGTCACACTATCAAAATATAAATATGGCATGTATAGATAGACTCTTACTCATACTAAATATTCCGAGAACCAACTAAACCTTGCTCTGATACTAACAAATGAAACACCCCTTACCGAGACCGTTGCCGGAGTCGAGCACGAGGCATTACTAGACTTAACTTACTAGTTCTGGGCATAAAAATTTAAACTGTCCGTCTGCGTCATGTTCACTAAATTGACTATAACACGAGTTACGAAACTCGAAATTAAGATCCGTAAATTTTCTATGAAACTAGACTCATATATATTCCTACCATAATTTTTCCAGAATTTTTGGTGTGGCCAATTAGTACAGTTTATTAGTTAAAGTCTCCCCTATTACACAGTTTGACAGTTCTGACCTCTCTTCACTAAAAATCAATTATCTTATAATATACAACTCTTTTTCCTACACTATTTCTTTCATATAAAAATAGACTCAATAAGATTTAATTTTATATCTCATGCACAACCTAATTCCATTTCTACTATTTTTGGTGATATTTCAAAATCACGTCACTGCTGCTGTACAAACTATTCCCCTGCATATACTTACATAATATCCAAAACATACTCTTCATTAGCCATTTTAATAGCTAATCATTACCATACATTTACAAGCCAATCTTAAGCCATATCATAAGGTTATACACACAAGATAGTTAAGTCCCTATACATGCCATAACTTAAAACGTTCGAGTCACAAAATACCGATATAATCCTTTGATAGTGTGTAACGATCTCCGACGTCCTTTCGATTCCCGAGTTGGCTTGTAATACTATAAAAAAAGTAAAGATTGGGTATAAGCATAAAGCTTAGTAAGTTTACATGTAAATAGATAACAACATTCTTAATGAATTATCTTATGTTTTTCTTATCAAGATCACTAAGCTTTTAACTCAATATACTTAAAACTTGTATACTTGCCTTACCTTTTAACATAAATTTATCTTACCTTACTTTTTTAGCTTGGACTTGCCTTACCTTTACTTCGGTATATTCTTTGAATTTTCCCGTTGAACCACTTGGAATACTAAGGATACGCGGGTACCTTTCCTTATGAAACTTAACCATTGCCATGTCTTGACATGGTTTTACGTGGTATCCTTGCCTTATGAACTCACCAATGCCATGCCTTGGCATGGTCTTACATGGGACCTTTGCCTTATAGTAACATATCAATGCCATGTCTTGACATGGTCTTACATGATTTCCTTAAACCCTAATGTCATGACATTTGTATCCTACACATTCCTAAGGTTCAATCGGAACTTCTGAGATTGCTTCTCCGTCAATTCATAATTGAGTCTTTAAATAATAAATTTACAGAATAAATATGTAAATGCTGAAATTTAACAACATTAAATGTAAAGTAATAGAATATTGCATTTATTTACTGCAAACTTACCTCGAAACAAAATACGATCAACTATATCGTTTTAATCCTCTATCTTTTTCTTTCCTCGATCTAACTCTGGATTTCGTTCTTCTTGATCTATAATAGCAAATTTAGCTTATTTAATACTCACATTCAACAAAACAGTCCTTAATTCTTAACTTTAGCAAAATTACAATTTTGCCCCTAAACTTTTACATATTTACACATTTGCCCCAAAGCTCGGAAATTAAACTTTATCCCTTATTCTTATGTTTTATGGCATGCTGATCATTTTTCCCTTCTATGGCAACATCAAATTCTCACTCTAACTTGTACTTATGAACATTAGGTATTTTTACCGATTAAGACGTTTTACTCGTTTTCACTTAAAATCACTAAGCAAAAGTTGTTTAACATAATTTCAGACTTCATATTCTATCATAAAACATCAAAATAAACACATTTCACCTATGGGTATTTTTCCAAATATGAACCCTAGCATGAATTATTAAAATAATAAGCTAAATCAAGTTACCGGGACTCTAAAAACGTAAAGAACATTAAAAACGGGGCTTGGATGCACTTACTATGAGCTTGAGAAGTTGAATAAACCCTAGCTATGGTGTTTCTTTGAAAAATTCGGCCTACTTGAAGAAGATGAGCAAAAATTGGCTTTTAATTTTGTTTTTAACTCATTTTAATCACCAAATGACCAAAATGCCCTTAACTTAAAAATATTCTATTTCACCTACTTGATGTCCATTTTTTTTTCTAGCAAGTTAACCAATGGTCTAGTTACCTTTTAAGGACCTCCAATTTAAAATTTCATAGCAATTAGATACCTCAAATTTAAAATTGAGTGCTCAAACACCAAAATTTTCAAACGAAATTTTTACGAAATCATTTCATAAAATTGTAGATCATAAAAATATAAGAATATTAATTTTTTTTATCGGATTTGTGGTCCCGAAACCACTATTCCGACGAGGCTCAAAATCGGGCTGTTACATCACCATTACTTTTTGACTACCCTATATCGAGATTTGATTTGATTAGTTACATAAATTCAGTAGTTGAATTTATCCTTGATTACTTGATTTATTCTAAATTTTTTTTTGAAGTATATTCATTATTAGTTCTATAATTAAGTGAGCTTACATGTTTAAATTTCAAATCTTGAAGAAAAAGCTCGTATTATTAAATTTTCAATTGATGTAATTATTTAGGATTAGTTCACTTTTCTAGTTATGTAATTTATCAGGTCAATCTTGATTCTAACCTGTTAATTAAGCCTATATCCATACCCTTAGCCTAGCCCCGTTACAACCCTGTAAAGACCTTTTGATATGTTTATCATCTCATTTTACAATGGTGGAGATTTGATTTTTAGGCAAGCCTATGGGATTAACTTTTCAGGTTCAATTTTTGAGTACTTAAATTTGAACCTTAAACACTTCGAGTGATTTGAGTGGATCTTTTGTGAGGATGTCAATCCTTGTCGGTTTTGAATTAAAGGTAATTATTTAGACAAAGGGAGACACCTATGTTTTCGTGATACAAATGTATGACTTATTTTGTTTGAATCTTTAGGAATCTTTGAGTTAAAATATCCATGTATAAATTATCTATGAATTATGATAAGATATTGTTGATAGGAATTATGAATTATGGAAAGTTCGTTTTAATTGTAAGTTGAGAATTTTGCTTGAGGTCAAGCAAAAGCTTAAGTGTGGGGGTATGTGATAAACCGTAAAAGTAACATATTTTAATACCACATTTAGCATACTCCTGGATGATTTATCCCTTGATTTATGTAAAAATGTGCTCTTAGTCCTTTCTTTTCATGTCTTATACTCAGGAAAGCACCGGAGAATAGAAAGAACGAGAAACAGGCCTAAAATAGACCAAATTGGGCCAAAGAGGAAATCGACACGGCCTGGACTTAAGCCCACACGGTCGTGCCTCCCTGATAAACTAGAACATGGCCTGATCCCGATTCACACGATCGTGCCTCACTAAAGAAGTCCGAACACGACTTGGCCACGATTCACACGGGCGTACGCCATGGCCGTGTCCCTGTCGTGGAGAAGAGCAATTCTACTTAGAAAATGATACTTAGGGTCAAAGAAACCTATTTCAAAAGCCTATATAAACCCCCTAAGTATAACCTGAAAGGAGGGCAGTTAGCTAGGCCAAGGAGCTGAGCCGAAAAGGTCAGATTTGTGGAAATCACTCGAAGATAGCCTGTTGATCCATCTCAAGAAGCCGGAATTCTACTCAAGACGGCGGATCTCTTCTTCAATTCCTTTAGGGGGTTTTAGGGATTTCTTATGTTTTGTTTTATCTTTTCTTCTGAGATGTTTTCTTTTATAGTTATGAACTAAACCCTTCAGATACCTGAAGGGGATGAAACCTAAGACAAATTTTGTTATTGTTTTCTGAACTATATGATAAATACTTGATTTTTTCTTAATTATGTGTGCTTAATTCTTGTGTTGATATTTCTGGGATATTGATTTAAGTTGAATGTGCTTAGGCGGAGGAGAAAAAGTCCCTGCTTAAGAGTAGATCTAGCATAGTTAAGCGGAGTTGATCGCACACCTAGAGATAGGGTGACGAGATATTGCCAGATTAGGGTGAAACCTAATATGGTAATCCATAGATCTAGTTAATGCGATTCTAGGGGTTTTAATTAGAAAGAGATTTCAATTAATCAACCTAGGGTTAGACGTTATTCGCTTCGATAGATGGTTTAATATAACTTAGGGAATCTTACGGATGAAGTCAAGTGAATAAATCGTCTGGTTCAGTGTTAGATAACAAGTGAAGTCTAGGTGGAT
The DNA here is from genome assembly GCA_025503065.1 of Gossypium bickii. Lineage (NCBI taxonomy): Eukaryota > Viridiplantae > Streptophyta > Magnoliopsida > Malvales > Malvaceae > Gossypium > Gossypium bickii. Next base: position 55,986,688 of record CP106713.1, on the reverse strand, counting down.
TCTTCCTAAGGGTATCGTCTTAATCAGCTGAGTTTTTCCTCAAGTATTTCCCTAATTCATTCTTTTTGTCTTTGCGTCTTTAGCTTAGTAGTTAGATAAATTTAGATTAAATAATAACTTCAATTATTTTAGGCTAGATAATAAAAAGAAAGTTAGTATTAGTACTTTTAGTTCCTTTGGGTTCGACAATCCGGTCTTGCCTAAGCTATGCTACTGTTCGATAGGTACGCTTGCCTCAATCGTTGTCATAGTTAGTTTCCAGGTTTGATCATTCTCATTATAAATTTTAAAACTTGATAAAACAACGATCAACGTTCACACATGCGATTCACATCAAACCAGTGTAAGAAACCTAGCTAGTTTGGATATGAAAAATTGATATAATTGTAATGATTGGATTAAACTTATAAGAGGGATATTTGGGGTTGTTTGATGGTATATTAATTTTCTTAAATGATGGTTTTTAATTTAGGTTCGTTTTTAAGTCTTAAGGAGAAACCACGAGATTTACAAGTGTGCTGTAGTAGAGCGTAATTAAAGTGTGGGTCCTAACTGATTAACTTGAGTGTTTTAATATTATTTTTAAATGATTTAATAGAGGACTAAGCTTGGTTTTCAGGATTGGCTAAGTAGCTAAGTAATTAAATTGTAAGTGGCCGAACCAGGTACGTTTTGAGCCCTGACTGTTTGGCATGTTAGCAAAAATGTGAGAATGACTGAATAATTGTATGATTGATATTGTTGTGGATGATTAGTTGATAATGTAACAACTCGATTTAGGGGCTATCGAAACAGTGGTTCGGAACCACTAATCTAAGGTTAGAGAAAATTATTTTTATGTTATTTTATGAGCTAGGGCATGATTATATGTATGCATGAAAATTTTGGTGCCTAAATTTTAGCGATTTCTTGCTTAATCGCGAAAAAGGACTAAATCGCATGAAGTGTGAAAGTTCTATTTTATAAGCTAAGGGTGAAAAGTAGCCATAGAATATTAATTGGATGTCTTTAAAAGGTAATTAGCCCCTTTAATGGAGGTTGGCCGGCCATAGGGGGACAAAGAAGTCAAAATTGGTCAAAGTGGGTGTAGTTGGTGGATTAAATTGATAAATAGAATAAAATAAAGAAAGAAAAGATATCATCTTTTCTCTCCATCTTCCTCCCCCGAAAATAGAAAGAAAAATATGGGTTTTGAAAGCTCAAAATTTCAGCAAACTCTTCTCCATTCAAGTAAGTGATTTTAATGGTTTTTCTTGATGATAGTTGTACTTTTGGAACCCCTAAAGCTTAAGCTTTCTAATGAGGGGACTATCTTGCAATATGGTGAAAATTTTAGGGTTTTTCCATGAGAGTTTTATGTTTTTTTTTTTGCATTTTTATGGAAGAAAATGAGTCATACATGTTTATTAAACAACATTTGTGAAAGGTGTTACCATGAAAACACCTAAATGGACCTTTTTGTAAAGGTTGTAAAATTTGTAGTAAATGTGTGAAATGTTGAGTATTGATGATAGCCATAAGAGAAATAAATGTTCATCGAGGCTCATTAAAGGTAGAAATTTGATTAGAATTGATTTTCGAGCCTAGGGGTAAAATGTCATTTTGCCAAAGTCTAAGGGCAAAATTGTAATTTTGCCAAAGCATGATTATTGAAATCCTTTTATTAATGTGATGATTAAAATGAGCTAATTTTCTATTATAGAGAAAGAAGAACCAAGAATCAACCTCGATCGGGGAAAGAATAAAGTCTCGGACTAGATCGACGATTTAGCTTATTTTGAAATCGAGGTAAGTTTGTATGTGATAAATTCAACATTTATGCTTGTATTGTTTGAAAATGTTTGACATTATATCGATGTACGGTATTCTAAAAAATTGTAATGTTGAAGTCTCGGTTGGACTATAATGAACGTAAGTATAATATTATCGAGATTTGAGATAGATAAAGTCCCATTTAAGGCCATGTCGGGGACATGGCCTTAGCACCAAATTGAGATTCCGTATAAGACCATATCCAGGATATGGCTTCGGTATTGAATATGAGAATCATATAAGACCATATCCGGGATATGGCATCGATACTTGAGGTGAGGTTCCGTATAAGAATATATCCGGGATATGGCATCGGTAATCAAAGGTAATCCCATGTAAGACCGCATCCGGGATGAGGCATTGGCTTCAGGTTCATGATAGAGGTAACGAATATGCACCTTTGAGTGTCCCTAGTAAATTATTGGGATTAAATAATCTAACAGAAAATATAGAATTGAGATTTATATTTAAAGTTATGTGATTGAGTGAAAGCCGGTATACATGAGTAATTCACGAGGAACATTTACATTATGTGGCATGGTAAGTGCTAGATAAAGGCAAATACGAGTAAGCTATGGTAAAGAGCTTATGACATTGTGTATGGCTATCTAATGTCATGGATGGGTATATTTATAAGTTTATTGTTGCTATTTAATTTCATGCAAACTTACTAAGCTTATTGCTTACCCCTCTCATTTCTCCCTTCCTTGTACTATTGCCAAGATAGCTCGAGAAATCGCGAACGTCAGAGTTTGAAGATCACACTATCGACTACTTTTTGATATAGCCCACTAGATTTATTTTGAATATGGCATATATAGGACTTGGTATTTTTTTCTTGTCATATTTGTAAGCCAAATGTGTTGGCTATTCTAGTTGTTCAATTTATTTTGTAAAAGGTAATGGGTGGTTAGCTTATATTTGATATGTCCATATTCATTCAATGAAGATGAATTTCATGAAGTGTATGTTTTTGTGATTGTCTCGATTCATTTTGAGTTCTTAGAGATACCATATGTTCTTCTTAAATGTTAAATTGTTTAGGTATGAATGTGATTTCTTGTTAGGGTGGCAAATGGCTTAGTAGACAGCTATATAATTGTCCATACGGGTAGACACACGGGTGTGTGTTTAGGCCGTGTGTGACACACGGTTAGCCCCATGGGCGTGGTGCTCGGCCGTGTGTCCCCTTGCATGCTAGAGTTGTAAGTCAGTATGCTCAGTAGTAAACACACGAGCAGAGACACGGCTGTGTGTCTCAGTCGTGTAGGAGGCACGGCCAGGAACATGGGCATGTACCTAGTCCGTGTGAAGTCTGCACCTGAAGTTAGGAATTTAATTCGACACATGGTCAGAAGACACGGGCGTGTGCCTTGGCCGTGTGACCATAATGAGATGATGACGTCATAAACATAATACCAAGGTTTTGGCACACGGGCTAAGATACGGCCTATCGAGGCCATGTGAGGGACATGGGCCAGGGAAACGGGCGTGTCCGGCTGTGTGTATTAAGTCAGTGTCGACCACGGGTGAGGAGCATGGGCATGTCTCTGGGGCACACGGGCGTGTCCCTTGAACAACACGGACGTGTGGCCTCTGTTTAGGCAAAATTTTTCTAAGCACGTAAAAGTTTTCGAATAATTCCCAAAACCTCCCGGATTATGTTTAAGGCCTCGTAGGCCTAGGATGAGCATGTTAGGGGTTTGAATGGAAATTTTTTAAGACGAAACAAAATTTTATAGCCCGAAACGTCATGTTTAAGCAAGTTGAGTTAGGGAATGCCTTGTACCCGGTTTCGGCTTCGAACACAGGTAAGGGGTGTTACATTTAGTGGTATCAGAGCTACAGTTTAGTCAATTCTCGGACTAACGTAGCATAAGTATGAGTTTAGCTATACATGCCATATGTAAAAGTAATGAGTAGTGATAGTGTGATGGCTTCTGACGTTTTAAATTTTATTTTTATATAGTAAACGGATTTTGATCTAGACAGAACTGCAGCCAATGACGCTGCGAGTAATGCGCCGGCTCCCACTCAAGGGACTGCGCCAGCAGATAGTAGACCTGAGACCTTGGGTCAGAGAGAAGAGGCTCGAGAAGCCTTTCTCCATATGATGAGCAACTGGTACGCAAAGTATGTTCGAGCAAATCCTAATGCTCAACCCCTCCACCCCACCTATTCTTCAACCCGCTCCGGTAGCTCCTTAGGTGGTTGAGGTAGTGAGAAGAGAAAGGCCTCCAGTCAATAAGATCCAGAAACAAAGAGCCGAGGAATTTCGGGCTAGTAAGGATGATGATCCTAAGAGGGCGGAATTCTGGTTGAGGAATACCATCAGGGTATGAAACACCCCACACCCGGCCCACGAGCCTGAACCGGATCTGGTATGTTCCTTAAGAAAATCGGCTTCAAATTCTTTTGTTACTTAGAAAATTTTTGTGGATTTTTAGAAAGATATTGGTTTTGAGTTGGGCTTAGGTTGGAAACCCATTTATTTAATTTAGAAAACATTTAATTTTGGTGACAAAACAATTTAGGGTTTATTTTTAAAATAAATTTAATTAAACTTAGTCAAAAATAATTCATAACATAACAACTGAAAATAAAAGTAGGGAAATAAAACCATCCAACTTGGGCCTTATGGCCTTATTACATCATTCAAACCCAAAGATAAAATTGAAAATACTAAAATTGAGTAAAGTCCAAATTCTAATAAATTCTTCAAGTGATGCATGGCCACCTTTAGCTCCTCACGACCAGGTCCATTACCGCTCATTTCTGAAAAATAGTCCCACAAAGGGGTGAGTCAATGAGACTCAATGTGTACACAAACTAACAATCAACATTCCGGGCATACATATTCATATCAAAGCATATTCAAATCAAATAATGATGCAACCCAACCCAAGCCTATTTGTCCATCCGCTACACACCACCCGCACTCGCCAATTACACCGTGGGGACTACTAAGTCAACCTCCATCCGCTACACACCATCGGAAGCGATCAGCTGCGATCGACGTGCTCATCGCCCACTTACGTTGTGTCATTAGACACTATATTCAAATAATGTAACCGAAGTTACCATATTCACGCAATGGGGCCGTAGCCACCATATTTCGTTGGTGAGGCCGAAACCAACACCTTCGTTGGTGAGACCGAAGTCAACACCTTCACTTTCTTCCTTCACATATATCCCAAATGCCCCAATTATTTTATAACATATTCCACATACTTAATTTTCATTCATGTTACTAATCACATGTTCAAAGTATATCACATTCATAATCCTATCAAAAGTAGGAAACATACCTGGGTACTCCTTACCACATTTGTGGTACTTAACTACATTCACATACTGATACATATTCATATATTTAATAATTACCACGTAATTTATTGAAGGTTAGTAAGGGTACACACCTGATTCGCTTAAGGTTTCCAATCCAAATCCCGAAAAGCTTGATCTAATGCCTTAGATCTTAATTCTCTGCATTCAATCATTTAATACTTAGTAAAGAGCCATTCGGCTATAAATCCAAATCCTAGTAGGATTAGTATACTTAAAACTTACCTTGAAACTCTCAAATCCCGAAATTGATCCTTGTTTTCTTAGGAATGTCGAAATTCCTATAACCTCATGCGTTAGATTTAATCTAACCATTAAAACATAAAACATGGCCTTTGGCCGAATATACATATGTCTTACCTTAATCTTAGAAATCCCAAAACTCACTTTGAATAACTAGGGAACACGTGGCCTATGGTGTACCTTCGGAAAAGAACTTCTCCTTCTTTGTAGTCGACACTTAGTAAATCCCGAAAGATCTCTTCAAGGTTTGGCAACCATGAACATTAATGGAATTAGCCCCAGATTTCGATAAGTCTAAAGTATAAAAGAATGGAAACCAAACTTGGATCTTACCCTTATTTGAAGAAATCGATTGCACCTTCACTTCAACCTTCGGCTATGGCCTTGATCTTAGCAAGCTTTCGGCTTTTGGAATATTGAGAGGAGAAGAATGAAGAAGAAAAGAATAGGGGTTGCTGAGAGAAAATTCTACAGAGGTTATCAAGGAAGAGTAAATAATCTTTGAATGGCCTCTCTTTTCCTTTTATAGCCAAATTTACTAGGCTAGAGTCCCTTACTTGGCCACCACTCTTCTATTTTGATAACTTTATCCTTTAATTATCATAAATAAAAGAGTTTAATCCAACATTTATCTCTTCAAAATAATCCAATTTAAAAATCCTTTATTTATCACCTTTTAATCGAATATTTATGAAAATAAAACACCTCCTTTCTAGAAGCATGTGCCGTCCACCTCGGTCTTAGGAAGCAAAAATAAAACCTCCCTTATTTGCTTCCCAAGTGACTCGAACCTGTGCCCATTCCTCTTGCATATGGCGCCATTTCCATGAGCCCTAAGTGACATCTTCAGGCCACTTTTCCAAGCCTGTTTGTGTGTCAAATTTCACCAACTTTTTCTTTTAAGGCCACCTTGCCTTAATTTCCTATTTTAAACTTTAAAACTTGACATTTCTAAGTCATTTCTAAGTTTCCTAAAATTTTCGATCGGCTCTGTAAACTTGCTATTTTCTTACATTTCCAAGTTTCCAGAAATGTTCACTTTCCATTTTTGAATCATTTCTTTACATTTCTTAGTTTCCATAAATGTTCACTTTCCTCTTTATTCCTTTACATTTTCAGGACATTTCCCTACATTTCCAAGACAAGACATTTCCTTACATTTCCTTGCATTTCCTTACATTTCCATACATTTCCTCACATTTCCTTACATTTCCATACATTTCCATACATTTCCTTACATTTCCTTACATTTTCTTACATTTCCCTACATTGCCTTACATTTCCATACATTTCCACACATTTCCACACATTTCATATACACTTCTATACATTTCCATATATTTCCATACATTTTCTTATTTCTAGAATTCACATAACACATTCATAATTCATAAAACATGCCATTTTACCACATGGTTCCTTGTGTCATGCTTCACACGGAGTTTCTTTTAAAGCCTCATTTACTTAGCTCCCCTTTTTACTTAAAAACCAATAATTTTCCAATGCTTTCTTCTTCCATCCTAAAATTCTAAAAACCTTAATACACTTCCAACACTTGCCAAAACCTACTAACTCATGAATTATGCACAAACGCATAACCCCTAATCTAGGATGTTCAGTTCTACCCTCCTTAAAAATAATTTTGTCCTCGAAATTACTTACTAACAATCGTATACTATCCTTCTCACCGCACTATGCTTACGCTGCGTACTCGATCTTAATAGAACCATCATACTTTCTAGGCACAATCTCTAAGTTCACGCCCCTAGAACTTATTTCTAACGTCGCGATTTCATCCGATTTAAGAGAATTTTATGAATTTGTCTTTATTCCACCTGATTACCATGAAGAAGTTTTATGGAAAGCATTTTAGGAGTGGTTCTTTCATATTTATACATGCACACAGTCTTTACATTCATACATCCATCAATCAATTATGAACTTTCGTTCATTCAGGGAAATGTTGTAGTTTTCATTGTTGTTGTTTTTCCACTACCCAGGGGTATTTTCGTAATTTTGTCCTACAGGGGTATTTTCGCAATTTGTCAAAATAAGGTTCCTTGGTGATTTTGTCAATAAGGGTATTTTGGTAATTTTGAAATCCTGTGGCTTTTTTTGGTAATTTTGAAATTCAGGGTATTTTGGTATTTTTTTTTTTACAAACCAGGGTAAATTTGTAAAGTTTAATAATTCAGGGGTATTTCAAAATTTGCAAAACTTTGAGGGTTCTTTTTTGAGCATTTGTTTTTCAAGTCGGTGATGTCGCAAAAAATTTTAAAAATCAGGGTCATTTTGGTAATTTTGTAAGTTAGGGGCAATTTTGTAATTTTCCAAAATCAAGGTATTTTTGATATTTTGCAGATTAGAGTTTTTGAACATTTTATAAAGTAATGAAATCTTGATAAGAACTGTGGGTATTTTGGGAATTTCATAAACCAAGGGTATTTTTGTAATTTACCACTGTGGTATTTTTGTAATTTCATAAATCAAAAATTTTTCGAAAAATTTTGTAAAAATAGTTCTCACAAATTGAAAAGGTAATTTTAAGAGTTTTAAAACTAGGGTTTTTATAAAAACATGACTAGTTCCCTTTCGGGTTTTAGTTATTGTGTTTGCTTTATGTCCGAGCCCTCTTGGTCGGGGTGAACCAAAGCTACGCACTAGGCGAGGATTCTGCGAAGAGGAGGTGAGTCACCTGGGATTTGCTTAAATACTGTGCTCTTAGGATCCAATCCTAGACATGCGCACAGGGTTACCACACCCTAACTTAGTGACTTAGTCATGGGTTTGTTTGAGTAAGTATTAAGTCTTATGTATTTGTGTTTGAGTAGACTAGTCCTAGGGTTCAAGTTCCTATCATGCTATTCTACGTTCCATTCCTTTTTCTACCCTTCCATAACATAATATAAATCACATAATCACCCAAATGGTTAGGGTACTTTACAGTGGATCATGGTCGGAGGCGAGGTGCCATGCCGTAAAACACGCTTATTTTCGTAAATACTTCATAAAATTCATTTGGCTCGATTTGAAAACATTTTGGGCCCTGAGCCCACAAAGCCGAGAGTTTAAAATCGGGCTCGATACCAAGCTGAAACACACCTACACCCAAACCCACGAGCTGAACAGGATCTCGGTATGTTCCTTAAGAAAATCGGCTTCAAATTCTTTTGTTACTTAGAAAATTTTTGTGGATTTTTAGAAAGATATTGGTTTTGAGTTGGGCTTAGGTTGGAAACCCATTTATTTAATTTAGAAAACATTTAATTTTGGTGACAAAACAATTTAGGGTTTATTTTTAAAATAAATTTAATTAAACTTAGTCAAAAATAATTCATAACATAACAAATGAAAATAAAAGCAGGGAAATAAAACCATCCAACTTGGGCCTTATGGCCTTATTACATCATTCAAACCCAAAGATAAAATTGAAAATACTAAAATTGAGTAAAGTCCAAATTCTAATAAATTCTTCAAGTGATGCATGGCCACCTTTAGCTCTTGCAGGACCCGGTCCATTACTCGCTCATTTCTGAAAAATAGTCCCACAAAGGGGTGAGTCACAGACTCAATGTGTACACAAACTAACAATCAACATTCGGGCATACATATTCATATCAAAGCATATTCAAATCAAATAATGATGCAACCCAACCCAAGCCTATTTGTCCATCCGCTACACACCACCGTGCACACGCCAATTACACCGTGGGGACTACTAAGTCAACCCTCCATCCGCTACACACCATCGGAAGGCGATTCTTTGCGATCGGCGTGCTCATCGCCCACTTACGTTGTGTCATTAGACACTATATTCAAATAATGTAACCGAAGTTACCATATTCACGCAATAGGGCCGTAGCCACCATATTTCATTGGTGAGGCCGAAACCAACACCTTCGTTGGTGAGACCGAAGTCAACACCTTCGTTGGTGAGACCGAAGTCAACACCTTCACTTTCTTCCTTCACATATATCCCAAATGCCCCAATTATTTTATAACATATTCCACATACTTAATTTCCATTCATGTTACTAATCACATGTTCAAAGTATATCACAGTCATAATCCTATCAAAAGTAGGAAACATACCTGGGTACTCCTTACCACATTTGTGGTACTTAACTACATTCACATACTGATACATATTCATATATTTAATAATTACCACGTAATTTATTGAAGGTTAGTAAGGGTACACACCTGATTCGCTTAAGGTTTCCAATCCAAATCCCGAAAAGCTTGATCTAATGCCTTAGATCTTAATTCTCTACATTCAATCATTTAATACTTAGTAAAGAGCCATTCGGCTATAAATCCAAATCCTAGTAGGATTAGTATACTTAAAACTTACCTTGAAACTCTCAAATCCCGAAATTGATCCTTGTTTTCTTAGGAATGTCGAAATTCCTATAACCTTGCGTTAGATTTAATCTAACCATTAAAACATAAAACATGGCCTTTGGCCGAATATACATATGTCTTACCTTAATCTTAGAAATCCCAAAACTCACCGAATAACTAGGGAACACGTGGCCTATGGTGTACCTTCGGGAAAAGAACTTCTCCTTCTTTGTAGTCGACACTTAGTAAATCCCGAAAGATCTCTTCAAGGTTTCGGCAACCATGAACATTAATGGAATTAGCCCTAGATTTCGATAAGTCTAAAGTATAAAAGAATGGAAACCAAACTTGGATCTTACCCTTATTTGAAGAAATCGATTGCACCTTCACTTCAACCTTCGGCTATGGCCTTGATCTTAGCAAGCTTTGGCTTTTGGAATATTGAGAGGAGAAGAATGAAGAAGAAAAGAATAGGGGTTGCGAGAGAAAATTAGCGCAGAGGTTATCAAGGAAGAGTAAATAATTTGAATGGCCTCTCTTTTCCTTTTATAGCCAAATTTACTAGGCTAGAGTCCCTTACTTGGCCACCACTCTTCTATTTTGATAACTTTATCCTTTAATTATCATAAATAAAAGAGTTTAATCCAACATTTATCTCTTCAAAATAATCCAATTTAAAAATCCTTTATTTATCACCTTTTTAATCGAATATTTATGAAAATAAAACACCTCCTTTCTAGAAGCATGTGCCGTCCACTCTCAGTCTTGGAAGCAAAAATAAAACCTCCTTATTTGCTTCCCAAGTGACTCGAACCAGGCCCATTCCTCTTGCATATGGCGCCATTTCCATGGGCCCTAAGTGACATCTTCAAGCCACTTTTCCAAGCCTCTGTTTGTGTGTCAAATTTCACCAACTTTTTCTTTTAAGGCCACCTTGCCTTAATTTCCTATTTTAAACTTTAAAACTTGACATTTCTAAGTCATTTCTAAGTTTCCTAAAATTTTCGATCGGCTCAGAACTTGCCATTTTCTTACATTTCCAAGTTTCAGAAATGTTCACTTTCCATTTTGAATCATTTCCTTACATTTCCTAGTTTCCATAAATGTTCACTTTCCTCTTTATTCCTTTACATTTTCAGGACATTTCCTACATTTCCAAGACAAGACATTTCCTTACATTTCCTTGCATTTCTTACATTTCCATACATTTCCTCACATTTCTTACATTTCCATACATTTCCATACATTTCCTTACATTTCCTTACATTTTCTTACATTTCCCTACATTGCCTTACATTTCCATACATTTCCACACATTTCCACACATTTCCATACACTTCTATACATTTCCATATATTTCCATACATTTTCTTATTTCTAGAATTCACATAACACATTCATAATTCATAAAACATGCCATTTTACCATATGGTTCCTTGTGTCATGCTTCACACGGAGTTTCTTTTAAAGCCTCATTTACTTAGCTCCCCTTTTTACTTAAAAACCAATAATTTTCCAATGCTTTCTTCTTCCATCCTAAAATTCTAAAAACCCTTAATACACTTCCAACACTGCCAAAACCTACTAACTCATGAATTATGCACAAACGCATAACCCCTAATCTAGGATGTTACAGGGTATTTGATGAATTGTCATGCACGCCTGAGGAGTGCCTAAAGTATGCTGTATCTCTCTTAAGAGATTCAACTTATTGGTGGTGGAACACCCTTGTGTCGATGGTACCAAGGGAGAAAGTTAGCTGGAAATTCTTCCAAGAGGAATTTCAGAAGAAGTATATCAGCCAGGGATTCATCGACCAAAAGAGGAAAGAGTTCTTGGAGTTAAAACAACGTCAAATAACTATGACCAAATACGAACGTGAGTTCATAAGGCTTAGTAAGTATGCCCGAGAGTGTGTGTCTACTGAGGCTATCATGTACAAGAGATTCGAGGACGGGCTAAATGAGGATATCCGTTTATACATCGGAGTTCTCGAACTAAAAGAATTTGTAGTACTGGTGGATAGAGCCTGTAAGGCTGAAGAGTTGGCTAAAGAGAAGAGAATAGCTGAGATTAAGTCCTGTGACTCGAGGAAAAGACAACTGAATAAGTCACTCTAATCTTCATCTAAGAAATCGAGGGATTTTACTACTCGACCAGCCACTTCAGTCAGGTTTTCAAATCGAAGTAGGGGCAAATAGTTTTCGGGGTCTAAAGCGCAGATCACATTAGTTGATAGTGTGGGCAACGTTTGACCGAGTAGATCGGAATGCCCGCAGTGTCGCAGGCATCATTCTGGTGAGTGCCGAGCGAACGAGAAGGTTTGTTTCAGATTTAGGTCTTTAGACCATTTTATCAGAGATTGCCCTGAGATGGGCGAGAAAGAGAAGTCTCAGAATGCAAGATGGGGAAGTGCTGCTAGAGGAAGACCACAAGGAAACCCTAGAGATGAGATGAGTAGCAAGAATCCATTTAGAGAGCTGACTGCAAGATTCGAAGGTAGAGCACTGGCGAGAACATATGCCATTCGTGCTCGCGAAGAGGCATCTTCCCCTGACGTAATCACGGGTACATTTTCTCGTTATGATACTCGTGTTATAGCTTTAATTGATCTGAGATCTACCCACTCATACATATGCATAAAATTAGTCTCTAGCATGAGCATGCCTATAGAGTCTACTGAATATGTAATACGAGTGTCTAATCCCCTGGGCAAGTATGTGTTTGTTGATAGAGTATGCAAAGGTTGCCTTTTGACAATTAGGGGTCATTGTTTTCTGGTTGATCTTATGTTATTGCCGTTTGATGAGTTTGATGTCATCCTTGGGATGGATTGGTTAGTTACTCATGATGTAATCGTGAATTGTGGAAAGAAGTTTATTGAGTTGCAATATGAAAATAGGGATTTTATTCATGTTGAATTAGACGAGCAGGACAAATCACCAGTAGTGATAACATCCTTGTTGACTCAAAAGTATTTAAGAAATGGGTATGAAGCTTACCTTTATTTTATGATGAATACTAAAGAGACTGAGTTGAAAATTGAGTCGGTATCCATAGTATTCGAGTATTCAAATGTTTTTCTAGAGGAATTGCCACGGTTGCCTCCAGGTAGAGAGATTGAATTTGGGATTGAGCTAGCTCTGGGTACCGCCCCCATTTCTATTGCTCCATATAGAATGACTCCAACCGAGCTAAAAGAGTTGAAAGCACAGTTGCAAGAACTAACAGATAAAGGTTTCGCAAGATCGAGTTTTTTTTTGTGGGGTGCTTCTGTTTTATTCGTGAAGAAGAAAGATGGTTCTATGAGGTTATGCATAGATTATCGGCAACTTAAAAAGGTAACAGTGAAGAACAAGTATCAATTGCCGAGAATTAATAATTTATTTGATCAACTGAAGTAAGCCACAGTATTTTCCAAGATAGATTTGAGGTCAGGGTACTATCAGCTGAGAGTCAAGGACTCAGATGTACCGAAAATCGCATTTAGGACTAGGTATGGCCACTATGAATTTTTGGTCATGCCTTTTGGTCTAACGAATGCTCTAATTGTTTTCATGGACCTGATGAACCGCATTTTTCGGCCATACTTAGATAAATTTGTTGTGGTCTTCATTGATGATATACTGATCCACTCTAGAGATGACAAAAAAATTGTGGGGGATTTGATTTTTAGGGTGAAAGAGGAGGGAAAGTAAAAAAGAATTGAAGAGAAAGGGAAAGTAAAAAAAATTGAAGAGAAGAGTTGGTGGGGGTAGAAACTGGGGGGTAAGGGATAGTTTAATATTCTATTTATTAGAATTATTTGAGTTATTCGAATTTGAATTCGAAAACTCAACTCAATTCGAGCTTGAAATTCGAAAAAAATTCAAGTTGACTTGATTAACTCAATTAATTTGAATAACTCGATTCGAATAATTTGAAATTCGAATTTTTTTCTAGTTGAATCAAATTTTGCTCACCCCTAATTCCAATGATTTTTATGTGTTCTTCTGTAAATGCTAATATGTTTCACTGTATTTTATATTTATGTCTGTTTAAATAACTATTTGACTTACACTGAGCTTTCATAAGCTCACTCCCCCGTAATGTTTAACTTTTCTGGTAAACCTCGAAACTAGAACCGAACCCGACATACGAAGAATAACCTTGAACCTCAGACTATTTTAATAAGTCTTATTAAATCTATATTGGTTTTGGTTTGTAATTTTTAATTATTTTTGGTCTGTGGTTTGGTAACTTTTCATTTGGGGATTTTTGCATGCATGGATTACTAAAGCATAACAACCGAAAAACGCATGATAACTAGCGTAAGTAAAATTTGACATTGTTCCCTAATCTCCGTTGCATTGCAAAGAAACCGTTTTTGAAAAAAAAAAACAAATCGATAAGGTAACTAGATTTCCAAAAGGACATGAATAATGGTTTTTTCGTAGCATTAGTTAACATAAAGTTGCTTTACAAGCAAAGTGACGAAGAAATGGTCTTTCTCTGAAGTTCAAATGACCTAATAAATGAATGTTTTTAAACTAACTCAAAGTACAAATGAATGTTTTTAAACAAACTTAAAGTACAACTACGATTTTTCTCTAAAATGATTTTATTTAAGGTCTTTAAAAGTAACGTAAGTTAGCTTAGCCATTTCGATGGCTAATGTAGCCTTCTAAATCTAGCCATAATGTCTAGGCTGGGTTAGGGAAATTACAGTAATGTTGAATTTTCTTTTCAAACATTTGCTTAATACAAATATATTAATATATGGTTATTTTCATTTTCTGTTCGAAAGTGGCACCAAATACCTTATTAACATACTCATTAAAAACAAGTTGAATGGAAACAACTATAAGGAAAGGAAAAGGAACTTGATAATTTTCTTGAGCTATGAGAAACTTAAAATAGTTCTTGATACTAAGTGCCCTCCGGCCACTCAAGCTGAAGCTAGAAAACACTAGGAAGAGTTTGATGAGATAACTCATTGTTATATGCTGGTAAGCATGACCAACACCATGTATAAGAAACTAGAGAGCTGTAATACTACTAAAGAGATTCTAGATAAGCTAGAAGACATGTTCAGAGGCCGAGCTACCTTGGCTCGGCAGTCTGCTATAACTAGTTTAATGAATGTCCAACAAAAGCTCGACATTCCAATCAAAGATTATATTATCACTCTTATGGGTTACTTTATCGAGGTTGCAAACAATGAGGCCAATATGGACCAAAACACCCAAATAGAGATGGTGTTGAAAAGCTTGTCCAAGGATTTTTTTGGTTTTTGGGCCATATATAACCTTGGCGACAAAAACCTGATGCTTACACAACTAATGAAAGAGTTACAATCCTATGAGTTGATATTGAACGTTAGTCAGCCAATTCGAAGACTAGAAGCGAATATAGTCGTCACTTATTCCTCAAGAAGGAAAGGAAATAGAGCTAAGAAAGGGAAAGCTAAGGTCTTTTGGTCACCACAAGTGGAAAGGATGATAACCAAAAAGCTAAAAGACTTATCTAAGTCTAAATGCTTCTTTTACAGCAAGAAAGGACCCTTCAAGGTAAACTATAAAGAGTGGAAAGAATTTTGAGCTATCAAAGGCAAATGTTTGAAACTTTTGATAATAGAAGCTTGTTTAGTGGAAGACTCAATAAACCATTGGGTCATCGATTTAGGAGCCACTAATCATGTTTGAGTTTCTCTACAATGGTTCGAGGAGACGAAAGATCTTAGATAAAAGAGCTTATCATTGCGAAGCAAGAACGAAACAAGTGTGGCAGCTGAAACAGTGGGAGATGTACATTTTATTTTGATAATTTTAGGAAGATTATTTGAAGAGACGTTTTCTATTTAAGAAGTTTCAAAAGAAACTTAATTTTCGTTGCAAGTATACATAAAGACAGCTTGACCGTGACTTTTAATATTGGAATTTCAATATTTAGAAATCACAATCTTATTTGTAATAGATGGATGCTAAATAATCTCTATTTTATCAAACCAAAGATGTACACATTTCTTAAGACTAAAATATCGAATAAAAGACATAAAAATTTTCACTCTAATGAACCGTACCTTTGACATTTGAGACTTGGTTATATTAATTTAGAAAGAATCACTAGACTTATAAAAGATGGAATCTTAAGTTCGTTTAAAGAAGTTGATCTTCCACAATGTGAATCTTGCTTAGAAGGTAAGATGATTAAGTGATCTTTTAATGCAAAAGGAACGAGGGTCGAAAAACCCCTAGAACTTATGCACACTAATGTATGTGGCCCTATGAGCGTTAGTGCAAGAGGTGGTTATAGTTATTATGTAACTTTTATTGATGACTATTCCAGATATGAGTATGTATACCTACTACACTGCAAGAGTGAAACCTTTGATAAATTCAAATAGTTTCGTGCAAAATTGGAGAAACAACTAGGTTTACCCATAAAGGCACTTTAGTCTGATCGAGGTGTGGAATATTTATCTGATTAGTTCTTAGGGTACCTTATAGAGAATGGGATTATATCTCAATTAATTGCGTCAGGCACTCCACAAAAGAATGGCGTGACAAAGAGAAGAAATCAAACGTTGTTAGACATCGTACGTTCAATGTTAAGTTGTTCGAAGCTATCAATCTCTTTTGGGGGATACACTATATAGACAACTTGTTATATTCTGAATGATGTTCCAACTAAGGAGTCATCAAAAACCCCATATGAATTGTGGCATGGTAGGAAGTTGAATCTTAATCATTTTAAGATTTAGGGATGCCCGACCTACGTATTGGATAAAAATATGAGGAAGTTGGACTCACGGACAGAATTATGCATGTTTGTAGGATATCCAAAAGGAACAAAGGGTGATTTGTTTTATAACTCGAAAGAGAAAATTGTTATAGTCTCAACTCATGCTACTTTCCTTGAAGAAAGTTACATAAATGACTTCAAACCTTGTAGTAAAAAGATACTCGAGAAGCTTTCGGGAAATATACAAAATCCTACTGAAACAGTTCCAGAACCAACTCGT
Source organism: Gossypium bickii (assembly GCA_025503065.1). NCBI lineage: Eukaryota > Viridiplantae > Streptophyta > Magnoliopsida > Malvales > Malvaceae > Gossypium > Gossypium bickii. The sequence continues at coordinate 55,969,941 of CP106713.1, read as the reverse complement.
AATAGTAGACCAACAAATGATCAGCAACATAGGGAGCCTCATCGTAGTGGAAGGGTCTCTTGTAGGCCTAAGTTCTTCCAATCTGGCAGAAGTGTTTTAAACACTGAGTCTGCCGAAGAGGAAGATGATGACCCACTCTGTAAAAAGGAAGGTGATGACCCACTCTGTAACAACCTATTTTTAGTGATGTCAGAAATAGTGGTTTTGGTACCATGATTCTGATAGGTGAATTAGTATTTTAATATTTATTTAATTTTTACGATTATTTATTAGGGTCGTATTAAATTTTCATTAAGAAATTTTAATGTTTTGTTAGTTAATTTAATAAAAAGGACTAAATCATAAAGGTTGTAAAAGTGGTTTTCTATTAGTTAAAGGGGTTAAATGGTTAAATAAATATATACTAAAAGACTTAGATGGTAATAATACCATATATTGGTTTTTGTGTAAAATTTGATGATTTTAAAGGATACATTTGTAATTAAGTAATTAAATTAAAAGAACAAACAAAACAAAAGGTAAAAAAAAAAAATCTTCTTCCCTAATTGTTTTGCCATAACTGAATTCACTATTAGAGAAGGAAGAAAGTTTCGGCCAAGTTTTAGTCCCTTGCATGGTATGAATTTTTTAACTATTTTGAGTGATTTTTATGTTTTTAAGCTCGTATTAGCTTAAGCTAGCTAGGCTGAGGGTCAGTTTGTAAAACTGTTAAATGTTTAGGGGCTTTCCATAAATAATTTACATGTGTTTGTGAATTTGGTTGATAGAATATTAAGTTTGATTGAGGAATAAGCTTATTTTGTTAAGAGAATTTTAGTGATTTTGAGTATTAGGGATTAATTATTTAAAAGAGTAAATTCATAGGTGTTAATGTGAAATTTTGATAAATATAGGCTGTTATGGAACCCTATGAAAATTGGCTAGCATGAAATTTATTAATTGTGGCTAAATTGTAATTTTTACGTTTAGGGACTAAATTGCATAAAACTTAAAATGTTAGAGCTAATTTTATAAATTCAAGTTAAAATGGATTATAGGTTTGAATTAGTTATTTTAAGCAAATTGAATTATTTAATTGAGTTAAATTACTATTTAGATCAAGAATCGAATCAACCAGACTTGAACTGAAGAAAGGCGAATATGTCAGATTAATCATTGACTCTACTTTTACCACCGTATTAATTGAGGTAAGTTCATATTTCATTTTGAAATATTACATTTGAATTTATAAGATTAATTGATATATTTATATATGTATCTATGTATTGATGTTGTAACGCCTCAAAATCCTAAAACTCTAAATTCTGTGCACTGAAGTTGGTATGTATAAGTAGCACTTAGAATATTGATTTTAAGGTATTACCAGGGTTATTTGAAGTCTTAGGGATAGGGAAGACCATAGGGAAAAATTTAATTTTTGCCTTAGTGGGACCCTAGTCTCAGGTATTAGGCCGCTTATGCAGATTAAGGGGAAACTAGGACACAATTGGGCCTGTGGTTCAATGGCAAGGTGGCACCACTTAGGGAGCTATAGGGCGGCGTTACTGTCAGGTGAAGAGGTCCAAGGTTCGAGGATTAAGAGTGGTGAATTTAGGGGGCTTTATTTTTTGCACGTAGAAGGAAGGTAGTGGCGCTAGAGTAGACTCTGGAAGGGAGTGTTTAGGAGAGAAATTTAAGGTAAAGATAATAGAGAAAAGATAGGGGATTGAGGTGTGAATGTGTTGGTGCCAAATGGAACTTTGGGGGAAGGTAGTTTTGGATTTTGGCTATAAAATGGGGGTGCCGAATTCCTTTGAAAGGTTACTTGGGTTTTCCATTACTTTTCTTTTCTCCCCCTCATTCTGTTTCTTTTGTTGCCGAATTCTTCCATTGCCCAAAAACCATCATTCCTTTTTGCCTAAATACCTATTGGTATTGCGTTCCATCGTTCCTTTTTGCCGAAATCCCTATTGGTATTGCGTTCTTCTTCTTTCTCTGAAAGCCGAATACTCCCTTATAATTGAATAGCCCTATCTTTTTGCCGATTCCTTATTGTTTTTCCTCCATCACAAATCGGTTGTTGTTATCTACTCTTAATCAAGTTTTAAAAGCCGGATCTCGTTTAGTAGCTATCTAGGCCGCAGATCAAAGGTTGGATTCGGTAAGTAGTTAGTAAACTACGTTTAGTGTGTTTTGGTAAAAGTCGGAGGGTTATCTAACTCTTTCTTGTCTTTAACCTTGTATTAACAAGGGTAGGGTTCAAAGATCGCAAGCGTGGTAAGGATCGCTGGCAAGTGGTAAGTGTACTCGACTGAATTGTGGATTTGTAAGTGGCCGAATGTAAGTGTGGCTTATAGAGGTGACTTGTGTGGAATATGAGTCACTTGATTTTTGATAGTATATGTGTGGGTACAGATCTATGGGATATTTGTGAATAGTAGCTAAGGAAGGGCTACTAGAACTGGTGGCACACGGTAAGGTTATGGTAAGGCTTCAGTTTTTTGGATGAATATTGTGGTTAAGTGTGTGATTGATTGGAGATTGGTATTGGTTGTAGGTTCAAGGCTGGGGATAGTGTATCATGTCGCATTAACCAGGTGTGTTCGTACACTTCACACACGACAAATCGGCAAGAGCCGAAATCTCGAAAAAAATCAGAATGCCGAAAAGCCGAAAAGCCGAAAGGTAGGCTTCAAAAACCACATGAGTGTGCGAACATTCGTGTGGGAACACCAATACAATTTTTGGGGCCAAGAGAGCGAACTCATGGTCATGGGCTACTATTTGGCCGATCGGGCTAGACGGGGCTAAGTGGGTCTACCGAGCTCGTGGGCCCAAATCGGCAAGAGTTGATATGTGAAATTGAATGATAGATTGATATGGATGGTTGTATGATTTGACAATGATCGGGCCTAATGGGCTACATAAACATGATTGGGCTTAATGGGCTATATAGACATGATTGGGCTTAGTAGGCCTTATGGGATTTTAGAAATGCATGCTAGGGTTTTAATGGACTCTAAGCGTAGCTCTGATAAATTCTTAAATAGCATAAAACTTAATTTAATAATCAAACATGTCTGTGGACAAGTCGCTAGGTTAGAGTGTGGCAATGGACATATGCATGTCTAGGATTGGATCTAGGGAGAGCTTGGTACTTAAGTGGTCCTAATGACCCATCTCTTCTTCTCTGGGATCTTACCTGGTGCATAGTGTTTGTTCACTTTAGCCGCAAGGACTTGTTGATGGGCCAAAGTTCATAACTAAAACCCAAGATGAAAAAAATTATAAAAATACCCCTGTAGGGTAGAATTATGAAAATACCCCTTCAGGGTAGAATTACAAAAATACCCCTATAGGGTAGATTTATAAAAATACCCCTGGGTAGTGAAATGACTAAAATACCCCTAGGTGCTTAATGTGTATGTTACATTCATTAGATATATGTTGCACTTGGGTGGGTTTGATGATACAGAGGAAGATATGTGAGGATCGCATAGTCACTTGACGACCATGGATCCACCAGTGGCTTTAAGCCCATTATAGGCGTAGCAGCCTTGCTGCAACGTTTGAGTAGTGCCGCTATTGGAGTGTAGGGAAGGGTGGGTTGATATTTATATCCCTACAGGAGTGTAGGGTTGGAAGGGAAATGGAGTGCAGGGTTGGATTTGGGATGGGAGCATTGCATTCGTGTGATACTGATGTGATATGAGGTCATTGTAGGCTAAGGTCCAGGACCACCGATTTTGATAGGGCTTAGGCCCAATGTGATAATCGCATGTTGGATAGATTACCAAGGGTCGTACACGCTGAGTTTCAAAACTTACACCCTTTTATTTAATGTTTCAGGTGACTCTCAGTAGACGGCTCTGTTGAAACCATTTTTATAAGGTGATTAAAAAAGGGGGTCGACTTTAAAAACGAAAATGGAGTCGCCACCAATCCTTTTTTGCTTAGGTGTGATCGGATCACCCTATAAAACATTTTATTTCAAAATATTGATTTTGGCCAACGAAATTCAAGAAAATGGGTTCAGGAGTCGGTTACGTATGAGGAAGGATTAACACCCTCGTAACGCCCAAAATTGGTACCGGATCGATTAGTTATTGTCCTAACGTCGAAAATTCGAAAAGATTTGAAAACATGATTTCTTTAAAAACTTGAATAATTTGAGTTGGAACTTGAGATTCCTTTGTTCCGAAAGAATATAAACATCACATCCAGCTCGTTAAGACATGATATTTTAAACCCTCGTGACCAAAATTATCTTGTGATTTACAAAATTTATCAAAAGGGTATTTAATTATTTGGATGAACAAAAAACCGAAACCCAGCACGTTTGGGCACAATTTCTCGAACTTCCAAACACGAAACATTACCTTGTTTTTTGAAATCCTTATCTCAAGATAACAAAACGTCATATCCAGTGAGTTAGGAGACGACAATTTTGAATTCTCGAGGATAAGTTTTTATTTAACTTTTAAAAAGAAAATAATAGGTTCTTTAGATTCGAAGAGAAAATTGAAACCCAATAAGTTAGGGTACAATTTCTTTCGAACCTTAGAACACGGATTGTTTACTTATTTTGAAAATCGAATAAAATATAATATGATTTTATAAAGAAATGTAAAATAAATTATGATACTAGTTTGTAAAAATAATGGTGATGAAAATACAAATAATAATACCAAAATAAAGTAGAATAGCTTAACAAAAAAAAAAAAAAAACTAAACTGAAATGAATTTTAAATAAAGTTGAAAATACGTAAAATATAAAAGATAACACACAATAAGTAGAGAATACATAAAATAAAATAACCTAATGAAATTAAACAAGATAATAAAAAAAATAAAAAAATAAAAAAATATATAAAAAAATAAAAGAGTTAAATGAGGATTGGATTAAAACACGCGTCGTATACCAGGGATTAATTGGGCAATTATACCCTATCACCAAAACAGCGCCGTTCGAATATCTACCCTTAAATGGCCTAAGGACTAGATCGAAACAGAAAGGAAATTTTAGGCCAAAATCAAAAGTGAAGGAGCGCCGCATCGGGACAGGTTGCAAAAGCGGAAGGTCTATTGCGCAAATTGCCCATTTTACAAAAATACGTGGATCCTTCTCGGGTCGAGTCAACGCGCGGATCTTAGGGGGGAAAACGACGTCGTTTTTGGTTTTAAGGGCAGTCCTCAAAATGGCGCCGTATGGATTACTTATATAAGCTAAAAATATCTCCAAAAATTTAAAAAAAAATAGAAACAGATACTCTCCAGGTTTTCTCCCCCATGACCGGAGGCCAGAGTCCATCCAAAGCTCCGATGATGGCCCGTCGCGCGTGTACCCTACGCGTTGCCGGTAGCGACGCTACATACGACGGCCCGGGGTAAAAAATTTTGCCCTTTTCAGCGCGAGTCAAAAGGTATAATCCGTCTTTTTATTTTGGTAGCCTTTTATATGAAAAAAAGCACATAAATCGAAAGATAAAAAAAAAGAAACGCGAATAAATTTTTGAAAATAACCTCTATTGTTGTTTTTTTATTTTCTTTTTCTCTGAATATCTGTGTGTATATTTCGTATATCTCTGTGTGTGTGTCCTTGTATCCCCGTTTTACAGGTTTATTTTTGGTTTTTATAACCCTAAAATAATTAAAAAAAGGAAACACATCTTCTGTTTTGTTTCCTTGTTTGCTGCTGGTTCTTCTTTCCTATTTTCAGGTAGAGCGGAGATCTAGGCGGTGGGGTGATTTGTGCAACCGGAAGTGGCGTGACCAAGGGCTTCAGCGTGAAGAAGGGTTGCTCACTGAGGTGCTTGCGGAGCAATTGAAACCTAGGGTTTCCTGCGTCCGTAAGCTCTTTGGGCCATTTGGGCCATCCTAGTTTTAGGCTTGATTGGGTCTGGGTTAATGGGTCTGTAATTGGGTTAATCAGGTTTAGTTTGGGTTGCCGGGTAGTCTGTTTAGGAATGGGTCTGAGGTAATTGGGTTTTGGGCTAGTGGTTTTGTAAAATGGATTGTAAAGATAAACTTGGACTTTTATTTTTATTTTTTGTTTGTTGTTTTTTTTATTCTGGTTTGTTATATGGGCCCAGGCAAAATTGGGTTCCTACAACGGCCCGGCGTGGAAGAGGACTCGGAGGTGACCACACTGCAAGTTACTCAGAAGTTTTTAATTAGTTTCGAATGACTTTATTTTAATTACTTTATTTTCATTGGGATGAAATAAGGCCTTGTATCTCTAATTTGACTTTACATTTGGGTTTTATTATTGTTTCAACTGCGTAATTATTAAACTTAAAAAAATTTATAAAGTATAACATGGTTTTCGAAATAACTATAACATATGGATGTTTTCTTAAAACATTGGCTTTCATCCTAACTTAACAAGTTGCAAGGATTTTTGGTTTCTAAATCTTAAACTTAAGTTTTTAACTATGCAAATTTCCTACTGAACAAAAATTTAACTAAACAAAGTCATTTTGGAATTATCCCTTTGATGTGACAACACCGGATTCGGCCATAACGTCAAGGTCGAGTCTAGGGGTGTTACATTTAATGGTATCAGAGCCAGGTTGCAAAGCTCGGGCTGTGAAATGGGCCTTAGATATTGGGTTTTTAAAACAAGTAAATTAAAAAGTTTTTACAAGATTCTTGAAGTGTGGTTCACTGAGCCCTCGACGTCGAACCAAGTAAATTTTTCTGTTACTACACTTGTTTAAATTGCTGAACTGTATTTAGATATTGGGATACTTTAAACAATAGGTTCTTAGAGACTAATGCCCGTAGGAAACTTAAGCCTGCAGTGGATTTACGACTACGAAACAACTTTTAAATTGTTACTTGCATAAGACATGTGCTTTAAACAGTGGAATTATGAACTAATTTCATAAAAATTCTAATCCAGAAATAAGCACGCAACGATGAGCGCTAGAAGAGGTGCAAGAGGCCGTGGTAGAGGCCGTGGAAGTGTTAGGGCTGGGTCGTCGGTGTCAGGCCATATGCCCAACGTTGGAGTAGATGAGGCTCCGGCCTCACCAGTAGCTGAAATGGGACCATATAGACGGGCTGTCGCTACAGAAGATGAAGTATCATAGGCAATGTTAAGGATTTTAGAAAGGGTCACTGGGCCCAATAATGGTACGGGAAGTTGTGGGTCGATCATGGAGTGACTCCGAGCTAATGGGGCGGAGATTTTCAAAGGAGTAGCTGGGGTGGCCCCGAATGTGGCGGAGTACTGGTTGGAAGCTACGGAAAAAATAATGGATGACCTGGACTGTACGGCGGAATAAAAGTTGAAAGGGGCGATATCCTTACTTAGGGAGGAAGCTTATCAGTGGTGGTTGACCTTAAAGGAGGGCAACCAACAAGAGCAGATAACTTGGGAGTTCTTCAAATCGACATTCCAGGGGAAGTACGTTGGAGCAGGCTATGTGGATGCTCGAAGGAAGGAGTTTTTGAGTCTGTCTCAGGGAGATAAGTCGGTAGCAGAGTATGAAGCTGAGTTTCTACGTCTTAGTCAATATGCCAAAGGAATAGTCGCACAGAGTATGAGAGATGCGTACGGTTCGAGGATGGGTTAAGAGACAACCTTAGGGTACTTATAGCTTCACAGAGGGAGTGGGACTTTGCAATCTTGGTGGAGAAAGCAAAGATAGTGGAGAAAGTAAAGCACACAGAGTGCCTCAACCGAGAGAATGAGAAGAGCAAGAACAAACAAAACATGGAAGCTATAGGGGATAGACAGAGGCCTACGAGGAGGGCCAGAGCAAATGGGTCGGTTAGAGCTGGGGCCCCTGTTGCTGCTGCTAATACCGGGATACCACCTTGTGCTGTGTGTGGAAAAAGGCATACGGGCAAATGTTGGAGGAGAATAGGAGCTTGTTTGAGCTACGAATCTATGGAACATAGGATTAGAGAGTGCCCGAGAAGGCCAGATCAGGTGCGAGCTGAAGACAGAGGTAATTTTTAGCCGCAGAGACAAGCTAGAGGTGGAAATGGCACAGGACGAGGATGTGGAGCACCGGGCAGAGGTGCAGGACAGGCAGAGACGAGGCAGCCAGCTTTAGTCCATGCTGCTCATCGCAGAAAGGAAGGAGATACACCATATATGATAACGGGTACGTCACTTATTCTTAAGCTACCTTATATTGCGCTAATTGATGTGGGGTCAACACATTTGTACACTGCATGTAAAGGACTGAAACTATAGGGGATGAGTTTGAAACCATTGCAAATGAAATGACTGTGTTAAGTCATTTAGGGCAGTCGGTGAAAGTTAGTAAGTTGTTTAGGAATGTACCATTGGTAGTTCAAGGAGTTACTTTCTTAGCGGACTTGATGGAATTACCATTTGGTGAGTTCGACCTCATCTTAGGCATGGATTGGTTGACGAGGCACCAAGCAACTTTAGATTGTGCTGCGAAGCGGATGGTGTTAAGAACTGTGGAAGACGATGAAATAGTAGTGATCAGGGAACGACGTGATTACTTGTCGAACGTGATTTCGGCTTTGAGGGCAGAGAAGTTCGTGAGGAAGGGCTGTGAAGCTTACTTAGCCTATATTAGTGATATGGAATTTAAGAGTTTTACTATTAAGGATTTGAGAATAGTATAAGAATTCCCTGATGTTTTTTCGGAGGAATTGCCTAGGTTACCTCCCAATAGAGAGGTGGAGTTTGGAATAGAATTGTTACTGGTACGGCTCCAGTGTCCATCGCACCTTATAGGATGGCACCGAAAGAGCTGGTGGAGTTTAAGGCCCAAATTAATGAGTTATTGGACCGCAGATTTATTAGACCATGTGTGTCTCCATGGGGAGCACCGGTATTATTTGTGAAGAAGAAGGATGGGTTTATGAGGATGTGCATCGATTATCGGCAGTTAAACAAGTTAACCATTAAGATTAAGTACCCTCTGCCTAGGATAAATGACCTTTTCGATCAACTTAGGGGAGCCTCAGTTTTCTCGAAGATTAACTTGCGTTCAGGGTACCATCAACTGATGGTTAAGGAAACAGATGTGTATAAGACAACTTTCAGAACTCGGTATGGACATTACGAGTTTTTGGTGATGCCTTTTGGGCTAACGAACGCACCTGCTGCTTTTATGGATCTTATGAACCGGGTTTTTCAACCTTATCTAGACCAGTTCATAGTAGTTTTCATAGATGACATCTTAGTGTACTCGAGAACAGAGGATGATCATGATGCACACTTAAGGATTGTGTTGCAAATTCTAAGGGAGAAGTAACTTTATGCTAAGTTTAGCAAGTGCGAATTCTGGATAAGGGAAGTCACTTTTTCAGGGCATGTGGTCTCAGCTGAAGGGATTAGAGTTGATCCTCGGAAGGTGGAAGCAGTGATGGATTGGAAATGACCTAAGACAGTCTCAAAAATTTGGAATTTTTTAGGCCTGGCAGGGTACTATAGGCGGTTTGTTGAAGGGTTCTCCCTAATCGCTGCACCCTTGACCAAGCTGCTACGGAAGGGGGTGTCGTTTATGTAGACTAATAAACAGTACGAAAGCTTTGAGAAGCTTAAGAAGGTTTTAATGGATCCCCTATTTTGATTCAGCTAGAGCCCGAGAAGGAGTTTACGGTTTATAGTGATGCGTCACACTTGGGCTTGGGCTATGTTTTGATGCAGGAAGGAAAGGTGGTTGCATATGCGTCACGCCAGCTTAAGGCTCACGAGGGGAATTACCCAACCCACGATTTGGAGTTGGCAGCAGTGGTATTCACGCTTAAGATTTTGAGGCATTATTTGTATGGAGAGAAATGCACCATCTATACGGATTACAATAGTCTGAAGTACCTCCTAACTCAAAAGGAGTTGAACTTGAGGCAGTGCAGATGGATTGAGCTGTTAAAGGATTATGATTGCACGATCGAATATTACCCGGGCAAAGCAAATGTGGTGGCTGATGCGCTAAGTCGTAGGGCTATGTTGGACTTGAGGGTGATGTTTGCTCGGTTGAGTTTGTATGACGATGGGAGTTTGTTAGTCGAGTTGCAAGTAAAGCCACTGTGGGTTGAGCAGATTAAAGTTAAATAGTCATTGGATGAAACTCTGAGTTCTTGATTCAAGCAAATTAAGAATGGGGAAACGATGGATATTGGGTTAAATAGTGACGGGTTGTTGTGTTTCCGTGGTAGAATTTGTGTGCCAAGGGACGAAGAGCTAAGGAAGTCTATACTGCGAGAAGCGCATAGTAGTTCCTATGCTATACACCCCAGAGGTAACAAGATGTATCGTGATTTACAAGAGCTTTATTGGTGACTGGGATTGAAACGCGAGGTTACAGAGTTTGTGGGCAGATGTTTGGTATGTCAGCAAGTGAAAGCAAAACATCAACTACTGTCAGGGTTACTTCAGCCGGTTAAGATCCCACTATGGAAGTGGGAGCGGGTTACTATGGACTTCGTTAGTGGGCTACCTTTGACGCCTGCTAAGAAGGAATCTGTGTGGGTTATTATGGATCGGTTAACTAAGCCTGCCCATTTTATATCGGTCCACACTGACTAGTCATTACAAAAGTTGGCAAGGTTGTATGTGGTGGAGATTGTGAGATTGCATGGGGTTCCGATCTCTATTATATCTGATAGAGACCCTCATTTTACATCTTGCTTTTGGAAGAAGCTGCATCAAGCACTGGGTACGAGGTTTGATTTTAGTACAGCATTTCACCCTCAGACTGATAGTCAGCCGGAGATGGTAATTCAAGTTTTGGAGGATATGCTGAGAGGGTGTGTAATTGAGTTTCGATGTAGTTGGGAGGATTACTTGTCGTTAGCTAAATTTGCATATAAAAATAGTTATCAGGCAAGTATTGGAATGGCACCATATGAAGCACTATATGGGCGAAGATGTTGTACTCTGACTTGTTGGACTAAGTTGGCTGAGCAGTGAGTACTGGGTCCGGAGTTGGTAGTAGACACCGAAGATAAGGTAAAGTTGATTTGGGATCGGTTGAAGGAGGCGACAGATAGGCAGAAGTTGTATGCTGACCTCAAACGGAGAGAGATTGAGTATGCGGTGGGGAACTTGGTTTTTTTCAAGGTATCCCCTTAGAAGAAGGTGTTAAGGTTTGGTCGAAAGGGTAAGTTAAGCCCTAGATTCATTGGGCCATACAGGGTGTTGAAGCGAATTGGGCTAGTTGCCTATCAATGCTAAGGCATTATTGCTCAAACCCTTCTCACATCGTGACAGTCGAGGAGGTTGAGGTTAGACCAGACCTAACTTTTGAAGAGGAGCCAGTTCAAGTAATTGATCAAGATGTTTAGGTGCTAAGAAGGAAGTTTGTCCCTTTGGTCAAAGTGCTTTGGCGTAACCATAATGCCGAGGAGGCTACTTGGGAATCTAAGGAGGCAATGCGATGACAATACCCTCACTTGTTTCAATCAGGTAAATTTCGAGGCCGATTTTTTTAGAGGGGTAGAGTTGTAACGCCCCAAAATCTCGAAACTCTAAATTCTGTGCACTGAAGTTGGTATGTATAAGTAGCACTTAGAATATTAATTTTAAGGTATTACCAGGGTTATTTGAAGTCTTAGGGATAGGAAAGACCATAGGGAAAATTTAATTTTTTTTCCTTAGTGGGACCCTAGTATCAGGTATTAGGCCTCTTAAGCAGATTAAGAGGAAAATAGGACACAATTGGGCCTGTGGTTTAGTGGCAAGGTGGCGCCACTTGGGGAGCTATAAGGCGGCGTTACTGTCAGGTGAAGAGGTCCAAGGTTAAAGGCTTTAGAGTGGTGAATTTAGGGGCTTTATTTTTTGCACGTGGAAGGAAGGTAGTGGCGCTAGAGTGGACTCTGGAAGGGAGTGTTCAGGAGAGAAATTTAAGGTAAAGATAATAGAGAAAAGATAGGGGATTGAGGTGTCGATGTGTTGGGGCCGAATAGGACTTTGGGGGAAGGTAGTTTCGGCTTTTGGCTATAAAAGGAGGGTGTCGAATTCCTTTGAAAGGTTCCTTAGGTTTACTTTTCTTTTCTCCCCCTCATTCTGTTTCTTCCGTTGCCGAATTCTTCTATTACCGAAAAATCATTATTCCTTTTTGCCGAAATCCCTATTGGTGTTGCGTTCTTCTTCTTTCTCTGAAAGCCGAATACTCCCTTATAATTGAATAGCCCTATATTTTTTTCGATTCCTTGTTATTTTTCCTCCATCACAAATCGGTTGCTGTTATCTACTCTTAATCAAGTTTTAAAAGTCGAATCTCGTTCAGTAGCTATCTAGGCCGTAGGATCAAAGGTTGGATTTGGTAAGTAATTAGTCAACCTATTTTAGTGTGTTTTGGTAAAAGCCGGAGGGCTATTTAACTCTTTCTTGTCGTTAACCTTGTATTAACAAGGGTAGGGTTCAAAGATCGCAAACGTGGTAAGGATCGCTAGCAAGTGGTAAGTGTACTCGATTTAATTGTGGATTAGTAAGTGGCCGAATGTAAGTGTGGCTTATAAAGGTGACTTGTGTGGAATATGAATCACTTGATTTTTTATAGTATATGTTTGGGTACAGATCTAGGGGATATTCGTGAATAGTAGCTAAGGAAGGGCTACTAGAACTGGTGGCACACAGTAAGATTATGGTAAGGCTTCTATTTTTTGGGTGAATATTATGGTTAAGTGTTTGATTGATTGAAGATTGGTATTGGTTGTAGGTTCAAGGCTGGGGATAGTTTAGCACGTCGCATTAACCAGGTGTGTACATACACTTCACACACGACAAATCGGCAAGAGCCAAAATCTCGAAAAAAACTGGAATGCCAAAAAGCCGAAAGGTTGGCGCCGGCAACCACACGAGCATGTGAACATTTGTGTGGGAACACCGATACAATTATCGGGGCCAAGAGAGCGATCTCATGGTCTCGGGCCACTATTTGGCTGATCGGGCTAGACGGGGCTAAATGGGCCTGCCAAGCTCGTGGGCCCAAATCGACAAGAGTTGATATGTGAAATTGAATGATAGATTGATATGGATGGTTGTATGATTTGATTATGATCGGGCCTAATGGGCTACATAAACATGATTGGGCTTAATGGGCCATATGGACATGATTGGGCTTAGTGGGCCTTATGGGATTTTAGAAATCATGCTAGGGTTTTAATGGACTCTAGGCCTAGTTTTGATAAATTCTTAAATAGCATAAAACTTAATTTAATAATCAAACATGTCTGTGGACAAGTCGCTTGATTAGAGTGTGGCAATGGACATATGCATGTCTAGGGATTGGATCTAGGGAGAGATTTTTACTTAAGTGGTCCTAGTGGCCCACCTCCTCTTTTTTTGGGATCCTACCTGGTGCATAGTGTCTGTTCACTTTAGCCGCAAGGACTTGTTGATGGGCTAAAGTTCAAAACTAAAACCCGATATGAAAGAAATTACGAAAAAACCCCTATAGGGTATAATTACGAAAATACCCCTGTAGGTAGATTTACAAAAATACCCCTGGGTAGTAAAATGACTAAAATACCCATAGGTGCTTAATGTGTGAAAATGTTTATGTTGTATTCATGAGATATATATTTCACTTGGGTGGGTTTGATGATACGGAGGAAGATATGTGAGGATCACATAGTCGCTTGACGACCGTGGATCTACCGATGGCTTTAAGCCCATTATATGCTTAGAAGCCTTGCTGCAACGTTTGAGTAGTGCCGCTATTGGTGCTACCTTTGGAGTGTAAGGATGGGTGGATTGATATTTATATCCCCACAGGAGTGTAGGGTTGGAAGGGAAATGGAGTGCAGGGTTGGATTTTGGATGGGAGCATTGCATTCGTGTGGCACTGATGTGATATGAGGTCATTGTGGGCTAAGGCCCAGGACCACCGATTTTGATAGGGCTTAGGCGCAATGTGATAATTGCATGTTGGTTGGATTACTAAGGGTCGTACACACTAAGTTTCGAAACTCACGCCCTTTTATTTAATGTTTCAGGTGACTCTCAGTAGATGGCTCGATGTGGAAGAGGACTCAGAGGTAGCCACACTGCAAGCTACTCAGAAGTTTTTAATTAGTTTCGAATGCCTTTATTTTAATTACTTTATTTTCATTGGGATGAAATAAAGCCTTGTATCTCCAATTTGACTTTACTTTTGGGTTTTATTATTGTTTCAACTACCTAATTATTAAACTTAAATAAATTTCTAAAGTTTAACATGGTTTTTGAAATAACTGTAATATATGGATGTTTTCTTAAAACATGGGCTTTCATCATAACTTAACAAGTTGTAAGGATTTTTGGTTTCTAAATCTTAAACTTAAGTTTTTAACTATGCAAATTTCCTACTGAACAAAAATTTAACTAAACAAAGTCATTTTAGAATTATCCCTTTGATGTGACATCAACAGATTCAGCCATAACGTCTGGGCTGGGTCTAGGGGTGTTACAGATGTTCAAGATTTTATTGATTTGAGAAAAGGAAAGGACTATGATTGAAATACATCATGGTGTTATACTCGAAAAGGAAAAAGACCATGGTTGAAAGATACCATGGCATTACAGTCGATATTTCCAAATCAATGACAAGGATGTTGGATATCAAATGAAAATGTTGAAAAGGATGTTATCCAAAAAGGATTTCAAATGAAAAGGTTGAAAAAGATGTTATCCAAAAAAGATAACAAATGAAAATGGCATATTTGAAAAGGATATCATGGAAGAACTATTAAGAATAGGTTTGTTATGTGATATGGAATGGTTGTGTACATTTCAATGGAAAAGGAAGATGATTGAATGTGTGATTGATGATTTATATATTGAAATCTTATGCATGGTATATTTCATGTTATGATTAATATGTTCTTATATATGTGTATAGTTACTAACTTGTGAAGTGGTGTGATTAGGAAAAAATGTGCATATAAGGAAAAAAATAATGCTTGAATGGTTTAATCATGTAATTATATATTTGGTAAGTTTGAGTTTGTCTTATACAAACTTACTAAGAACCAGTAGCTTACGTAGTTTTTTTTCCTCTGTCTTATAGATTTTCAGAAAGCTCAACCTGTTGGAATCTTGTTAGAGCTCTATCACACTATCTGTCGACCATTTTGATAGTTTTTAGCTATTTTGACGAACAGTTATAAATGGCATGTATAAGAGTTTGATATAATAGGTACTTTAGATTAGTTTGATCATATGGTGTGTTTTGGCTTTACTTGTACCTTGTTGTATATCTGGTTTTGGTTTGGCTTGTTGATCTGTCATGATTCAATGTAGTAGATTAAACTAGTTTTCACATTTAAGGAGTTTGAATACAAACATTTTTTTTTTATTTTTTAATTAAGTTCCTTTTGTTTTTATTTACATTCAATAAAATGTGCACATTGAGTCTTTTATTAACCTTAAGGGTCAAATGAGGCCTAAGGGAAAGCTAATGTACTTCGTGAGTGTGCATGAGACCATTAGAAGGCATTTTGGGTCAATAATGGATGCTATGTCGCAACATGGGAGATCCAATGTTGCAACATAGAGAGCAGAATAAGAAAACCTTCAATGTCGCTACACAGGCTGAGGGTATCGCGACATACCCCTAAAGCTGGTTACACAGGAACATACTAGTTGCTATGTCGCGGCACAGGTCCTGGTGTGTCGCGATATCGACTCTATGACCAGAACAAAACACAAAGTAGAGGCGTTTGGTCAAGATAATCAAACTTTAAGCTCGAGAATGTTAACTAACCTAAGGTTAAGGACGACGACTATTTGAAGGATATTAATAGGCCTCTTTAGAAAATATTAAAGACACTGAAAGCATTAACCTAGTTTCTTCAATCAAATTTAGTCTTGTTTTTTTTTTCATTCCTAGGTCTTCATAGTTTTAGTTATTTGTTTTCTTCAAAAGATCTGATTATAAAGGAGATCATCTCGTATGGATTCACACTATTCATCAATATCAATTAGGCTTTCTTAAACTCTCTATTCAATCTATTTCCTATGATTAATTCTTCCATTCTTTCCATGTTTATGAAAGCTATGAGGGACTAATCCTTCTATGGGGGACTAGCGAGTGGAGGCATGATCTCTTAACTATTTTGTAAGGTTACTCAATGAATCAACTATTTGAAAAGGAAGAACGTGAAACAAATCCTAGGCCTGACAACCCTAGGAAGTCATCAAGGCGGGAATTAACCCAAAATTGATATTGCCCATTAGTGAACACCTTTACCCCAAGCCAGTCTGGACTGTGAGTTCAGAAGATAAGTAGTTATTGCTGACTCGTTATGTTAGTAGAAGATTGGAAGATCCTGCTAGGGTAGCGACTAGTTGGTTGACAAGGAACCCAAGACAACAATTAATTGGAATTGCCAAAGCGAGCTGGTCACCCATCTTTAGATTTGATTTACTTTATTTATCTTTATCTCTTGTAGCTTTAATTTCTTTTTATGATATTTTATTTCATTATTTTACAAACTATAAAAATACTTCTTATTTTACTCTCGTACTATAACTGACTTAAGTATTAATTAGGTATTTAATTGTTTAGGTTAAGATTGATTTAGTACTCACCTCCCATGGGTACAATCCTCGAAGTACTTACTTTGTTGTAAAATCTTTATTACAACTCAACCCGTATACTTGTGGATACTGCCTCATAACTCTTTATTTTATTGCAGTATTCACACTCTAGACGTTAGTACATCTAGAGGCGATCAAGTTGTTGGCACCATTTCTAGGGAGGCAACGTCACTAGATTGATTTTAATTTTCACATTCCCAAAAGAATATTTAGGAAATTTCTCAACTATAGATACGCTTTTATTTTATTTTAGTATTACTAATCTATTCTTTTTGGGTTTAGTGTATGACTCGTAGTAGGGGCACACTTATTGTAGTAGCCACAGATCCAGAGAAAATAATGCGAAGGAATTGCCAACAAGAGCAACAATAGATGCAAGAACAACCACCACCTGCTGTAGGTAATGTACCACGTGACAATCCATTGTTCGGTGGCACCGAAGATAACACCTTAAGAGATCCAGTAACACCACAATTACCCAGAAACTTGCATATGGCTCAGAATGAGAGAACTTTATAGGACTATGCCCTTCCAAGTCTAAACATGGTTCAGAAAAGTATATCAAGACCGATGATTACAACTAATAGTTTTGGGGTCAAACCGGCGATGATACAAATGATCCAAAATAATTTGCAATTTAGGGGCACCATGACAAGGACCCTAATCAACATTTGAAATGGTTTCTTAACTTTGTGATACTTTTAAGTATAACGGGGTCACTAATGATGCTATTCATATTCAATTATTCCCCTTTTCTCTTATTGATAATGTCTTTTCTTGGTTAGACTTGTAGGCTCCAAGATCCATCACAACTTGGTATGAACTTGCTGGAAAATTTTTACAGAAGTTTTTCCCGATTAGTAAAGCAATCCTATTAAGAAGAGAGATTATTGTCTTTAGACAGAATGAAGGAGAAAGTTTTTATGAGGTGTGGGAATGCTTCAAAATGTTTATTCAAAAATGTCCGCACCACAGATTTCCTGAGTGGATGAGATTGTATATATTTTATAATGGGTTGGATATAAACGCAAGATCTGAATTAAAGGAAGCAGCAGGAGGAGCCCTTATGAATAGGACGTATGAGGATGTGAATGAAATAATTGAAAATATGGCATTAAACTCATTTAAGTGGCCAACAAAATGATTCCCATATGGCTAGAAACCTGCTACGGTCAAAGCTATTCAAGAGGATGACAAGTATTAGCAAATAGTGGATAGACTCAACCGTATCAAATCTGCTTCTACAACGTTTATGCATGGAGGAGACAATAAATTCTTCCATTATATCAATAATAATGTTGAGGATGTAAATTACATTGGGAATAGGGGTGAAAACCCTTATTTGAATACACACAATCCCGGCTAGAGAGATCACCCAAATTTGAGATGGGGAGGAAACTAAGGAGAAGGTAACAGTTCAGATCAAGTTAAAAATACTAATTACCAACCTCTTTACTTGCAAAAACCATAGAATAGAACCAACCCAAGTAAACATAATGCATGTGTCCAACATCTAGATAGAATTAAGGGAGAGACGTAGTCAATGAGAACAGATGTCAAGCAGATACAATCTGAGTGCACTAACTCAAGAACATTGACTAAGCTCAAAGATCAAATGATCCAATTGGTAAGCATGATGGGCGACATTAAAAGACAAATTGGCACGTGTATTCCTAGCAATACAAAGGATAATCCATGAAGAGAAGGTAAAGAGCATGTAGAAGTTATAGCACATCGATCGGGCAAGGTACTGAGTAGCCCAAAAATACCTACCTAGGAGGAAACTTTGGATAATATTGATGAACCTCAAGACAATTCCCTAAAAGTGGAAGATGGACCTGAACCAGAGGAGAACAATGTGCCAACAGCTGATACGGGAAAAGAGACACCTAAATATGTCAAAATCACAAAAGTCTCATTTCCATCATGATTAAAAGAAAGAAAAAAGCGGGATGAGGATGAATTTGTAAGTTTTTTGAATTTTTTGAAAACCTTAAATTTTAAATTACCTTTAATCGAGTTAATTGAGAAGGTTCCCAAGTACGCCATGTTTTTAAAGGAGATGATGGCAAGGAGTAAGAAAATCAAGCTACAAGAACATGTAAATTTAAGTGCTTCCTATAGTGTAATTATTTTTAGACAAGTATCGTAAAAATTGAAAGACCCGGGCAGTTTTACTATTCCCATAGAAATAGAGAGTATTCACTTTAATAAAGCCTTATGCGATTTAGGAGCTAGTATTAATTTAATGCCCCTCTCAATTTTTGTAAAACTCGTGTTAGGGAATCTTAAAGAAACTCAAATAATTTAGTAATTGTTTGACAGGTCTTCAGTACACCCGAATGGGGTACTAGAAGATGTGTTAGTCAAGGTGCGAAGCTTTATTATTCCTGTAAATTTTGTAGTACTTGATTTTGAAGAAGATCATGAAATATCGATCTTATTAGGAAGACCCTTTCTAGCCACCTCTAGATTCACCATTGATTTAGATAAAAATGAATTAACTATGAAAATTAATGGTGAGACTGAAACCTTTAAATGTGGCCATCAATCGAGCGAGGAAGATAGGGGAGCAATGTAAAAAGATATTTATTCCTAATGTCCCCCAGTCAAGGGACACGCTTCCTTTTATGCATGCAGAAAAAATAAAAAGGTTCAAGGAAAGGGACAAACGAGAAGGGACGGAATGGCATGATGGGCGGTGGACCAATACTAATAGACTAAAAAGATTGTCCATGGGTGAATTGACAATATTGTTGGATAAATCTGGCAGTATAAATTAAAATTTGTCAATTGTTGCATGATATTTTTAAATTACTGTATATTTAACTAACCATAGTTTAGATTTTAACTTTTATTTGATGTAGGTTTTTCCTTAGATCGAAACATCTTTAAGATGGAGTTTTAGGCCAAAACAGAGTCGATGTCGTGACATCACAACAGTAAGTCGCAATGTAGCAGACAGTCCTCGAGGATATCCAAACTAATGAATGTGTTACGACAAGGAACCACTGTGTCGCGACATCAATATCCTGTGAGGGATGTCGCCACATGGAACCCCTGTGTCGCGACATTGCTACAATTTTGTGCAGGGTTGAACATTAAATTTAACCCTATTTCTAAACCTTTAAAATCCTATTTTATAAATAAAACTCATATTTACTCCTAATTAAAACACTTCTTAGACCCTAGTCCCTCAAATTCTCTCAAATCTCTTAGCACTTTTTAAACCCTAAACCCCTATTTTTTTTTTCAAATTTCCTTTCACAAACTTCTCAATCCTACTTGGTGCAATAAGGAATGGGAATATCACGAAGAAGCAAGGAATTCAAACAAACTTTAGCTACATATTCAAGGTTAAGGGTTCTTAAACTCAATCTTTTTACTATTCCATGGAATCATTGATTTAGTAAGTCATTAAGATTGAAACATCATGCCTCCTAGAAAAGTTAGGCGAACAATAGAAACAAAGCCATCGATGGTTCAAAATCCCTTTACTTTTCTAGATCTAAATGTTGAAAAGTATTTTAATGAACTTCAAGGAAAAATATTCATTCTAGGAAGGGGATTTGATCCATCGATGATTTTGTGTAAAGAAATTTGGCATTTGGTTAGATATCAGCAATAGGAACGTTTTTGGACGATCTCGAAGGATATATCATGGTCCTCGTTGTCTAGGAGTTCTACAGGACCACAAATCCAGAAATACTAAAGGTCATATATGGGATATAGTACTTGGGCATGGGAAAGAGGTACAAGTAACTCCAAGAATAATTTGCGACTTCTATAATGTCTCATACTATGAGAATGATTTCATTGATGAAATTGACTTAGAATATTTTGGAGACATATATATGGATAATATTATAAACTTTTTAAATGAAGGAAGGGGTGAATGGAAGTATCGTGTAGGTACCAATATTCCAGTACCTTTTCATCAAGCTATTATGTTTCCTGAAGCTAAGATGTGGATTCAATTTGTTTGCACACGAATTGTACCCGCTTTAAATGTTTCTTACGTTAATTTCTTCAGAGTAGTGTTACTCTATGCTATTTTGCAGAAAAAGAAGGTATGTGTTGGCAAATGGATCCACCAGAACATGAGAAGATGCATTAGTAGACAGAAGGTGGGAGTATTCTTTCCGTATCCAGTGACAGCTTTATGAAAAAAAGGCAGGTGTACTTATGACATCCATTAAGCAGTCATTGAAATCATCCCGAAGCATTATCAGGAACACCTTGTTCCAACAATACATCGAGCTACGGGCCAAACAGATAAAAGATTGGAACAAGTGACAGCAAGAAACAAAAGCTACATCCACTTCATCAAAAACATTGGCACGAGCTCAACAAGACGTTGGTGAGAATAGTCATCCAAAGTTACACTGGATGTAACAACCTGGTTTGGACCCTAGTCGGAACAGTGGTTTCGAGACCACAAATTTGAGGTCATAAAAAATATTTTAATATTATTTTTTGTGTTGATTATATGTGATATATCCTGTGTGAAATTTTTGTGTGATAATTTTATCGACTGTGTGTCAAATTGTGAGAAAGGACTTAATTGCATAAAGTGTAAAATGTTGTGTGCTGATTGTTAAGTACTTAATTGTTGTTGGCTTTTTAAGGTGGAGGCCTTATGAGGCAATTTAACCTTTTTAAATATAGTGGATGTTAAATGGACAAATATGCCCTTAATGTATATTTGTTATTTAATGTTTATTAAAAGGGATAGTATGGTAAAATGAATATTATTATGATTGTAATAAAACAAATGAAAGAAAAGATGAATGTTATCATCTTTGTGAGTGTTGAATGCTGAAGAAAAAGAAAGAAAATATTCAAGCTAGGTTTCGGTTATATCTAAGCTCAAATTAAGGTATGTTTTGGTTTCGATTTTTGATAATTTCTACGTTTTTGTAATTGTTGCTTTGTGCTCTACAAAACCCATGCTTAAATTTTGTGAATTGATGATGTTTTTGAAATGTGTCATTGATGAACATGTGAGTTCTTGGATGTTTAATGGTGAAATATGAAAGATATGTGTTTGATTAACATAGTTTGTCTTTAGAGTTTTGTTAAATTTGAGTATTTTGGACTCAATTAAGAAAATGATTATTTGAGGGACTAAAATGCGAAATAAATGAAATGTTTGGACTTGTGTGAGATACAAGAGTATTCGGCTAAGCATGGGCATATGATGATTTTGTGTATTTTGTGATTTTGTGAACTAGGGACTAAAGTGTCGAATTGTGAAAATGTGAGGGCTATTTTGTAAAATGCCCTAAATATGTGTGTGTAGATTAAATTGAATGATTATATGATTGAATGGATTAAATTTAAATGTATATAGACCAAGAAAGGAGAGGTTCAGATCGAGATCTAGGAAAAGATAAAGTGTTCGACTAATCGATCGTTTTGGTATTTCGACATCCGAGGTAAGTTCGGACATAATTCGTATATTTAGATATGATTAATGCTATGAAATGAATGTTATGATATTATTGAATTATGAAAGTTACGTTAAAGTTATGTGGCACTAAGTGTGCGTATTCGAAAATGAAACCGAGATGATTAGCACTGGGTGTGCGAAATAATATAAGCTCTAGTTTTGTAGTTGACATTGTGTGTGCAATACCGGTTAAAGATCGGTTGATATAGATGCACTAAGTGTGCGATGATGAATTGAATTTCGGTTAATGAGTTGGGTACTAAGTGTGCGATTGAGCTGAAGAAGGGATGAGAGTTGATCGAAACGAAGTAGTGAGAGTTGTGTAGCATATGTTATCGATAACAAAGTGTCAGCTAAGGTACGTTCGAAACCTATGAGGGTGATGAGATTATTATTGGGATCATGGAAGGTTAATTGTATATATTAGCTTGTATGGTATGGTACATATGCGTTTAGGAAATAATTTATGTGATGGTTGGTTTTAATGTAATGTTTTATGTTACGAACTTACTAAGCTTTGAAAGCTTACTGTGTGATTTATTTCTTTGCTTTGCAGTGTCAGTAAAGCTAGCTCGGATTCGGGAATCGTCAGCATCTCAATCACACTATCAGGAATCTATTTTGGTATTTTTGGAAAGATGTATATAGTTGAAATATGGTACGTATAGGCTAGTTGTTTTGAAGCATATTTGAGATGTGTATATAGCCATGTGATGTGGCTAGTTATATGTTGGCTATAAGCATGAATGACTTTGGTATATGATGCATATTATGGTATGGCTTGTTGGTAATGAGAATGTCTTATGAATGGTAAACTTAGTGATGGTTTGATGCTAGTATGACCTAATGAATTTGAGGATGAATTATGTTTGGTATTAAATGTGTTCTAGTTGTGAAATTTAGTTTATAAGTTGACATGATTAGAAATGAGATTGGATGAGAGGATATGTTGATCACTTGCCATGTAATTGGTTGCCAAATAGTGTGTGGAATTATGCTTAAATGTGCTTGTAGGATTGACCCTTGTGTGGGTGGCAAATTGGCCTTGAAAATGGCCTGTTTTGCCTACACGGTTAAGGCAAACGGGCGTGCCTAGTGACTGTGGGGTAAAGTCAGTAGCTAGCTGAGCACACAGTGATGGTACACGGGCGTGCCTAGTAGCCGTGTGAATAAGTCAGTATATGGCCTAAGAGTACACGGCCTTAGCACTTGGGCGTACCTTGTGGCCGTGTGGAGAAGTCAGAATACTTGCTCTGTTTTGGCATGGCTTGGACACATGGTGGTGTTTGGTGACTATTTGAGGCACACGGCCTGGTTGCACAGGCGTGTGACCTCAACAGATTTGATGAATATTTGAAATTTTAAAAACTTTCGTAAGTGTTTGATTTAGTCCCGACCCCTCTCTAGCATGTGTTGAAGGTCTCGTGGGCCTCAATAAGGGACTATTTGTTTATGTTTTGATATGTTTTGATGATGATTGACTTTGTGTCGTAAATTGGATGTGAAATGATTCGATTGTTTAGTAATGCCTCTTAACCCTATTCTGGCGACGGTTTCGGGTTAGGGGTGTTACATTTTATTAGTATCAGAGCTACGATTTAGTCGATTCTCAGAGTAACGTAGCGTGTGTAAGTCTAGCTACGCATGCCATATAT
Source organism: Gossypium bickii (assembly GCA_025503065.1). Lineage (NCBI taxonomy): Eukaryota > Viridiplantae > Streptophyta > Magnoliopsida > Malvales > Malvaceae > Gossypium > Gossypium bickii. The sequence continues at coordinate 55,946,336 of CP106713.1, read as the reverse complement.
GAAATTGCGATAGTGTGATGAATTCTGACAGATGAAAATGTGTTTTCATATAGTAATGGATCCTAATCGAGCAATTGCTAACGATGTAGAAAATAACGTACCTGCTCCCGCTCAAGGGACAGCGCCAGCCTTCTTCCATATGATGAGTGAGTGGTTTTTAAAGTTCGTTCGAACGAATCCAACTGCTCCACAACCTCCACCCCACAAGTACTTGTTGTGCCACAAGGATATGTCCGATTCGGCTAAATAAACCTCTTGTGGATAATATTCGTAAGTATGAGGCGGAAGAGTTTAGGGCCACAGCTGATGACGATGCTGAGCGAGCTGAGTTTTGGCTCGAGAATACAATTCGGGTATTCGATGAGATGTCATTGACTCTTAATGAGTGTATTAAGTGTGCAGTTTCTTTGTTGAGAGATACAGTTTATAACTGGTGGAAGATGTTGACATCCGTGGTTCTGCGAGAGAGAATCACCTGGGATTTCTTTCAAGTTGAGTTTAGAAAGAAGTATATCAGTCAACGATTCATTGATCAGAAACGTAAAGATTTTTTAGAGCTAAAACAGGGCCATTTTTCAGTTACTGAGTACGAGTGAGAATTTGTGAGATTTAGTCAATATGCACGGGAATGAGTTTCAACCGAAGCTACTATGTGTAAACGCTTCTTAAATGAGGACATTAAGTTGTTGGTTGGGATACTTGTTATAAATGAATTTGTTGTGCTAGTTGAAAAAACATGTAAAGCCGAGGAGCTCAGCAAAGAAAAGAAGAAAGTCGACTCTGAAGCTCGTGATGAAAGAAAAAGATCGATGAGTAAGTTTTCTCAACCTTTGATGAAGAGATTTAGAGACACAAGTAATCGTTCAAATACTTCAATTGGATATCCAAGTAGAGATCGTTCGAAACAAAATGTTGGATCAAAAGCTCAATTCCTGACTGAATCAAGTGTTGGCAGCGTTAAAGGTAGCAAGCCTGAGTGTAGACAATGTGGGAGACTACAAGTGGGTGAATGTTGGGGCAAGTATAATAACTGAACTTGCTATAAGTGTGGATCATGAGATCACTTTATTTGAGATTGCCCAAAGCTGGCTGAGGAAGAAAATGTTCAGAATGAAAGACCGAGTAATGTGATGGCTAGGGGTAGACCACCTAGGAACGTCAGGAATGTGAGTGGAAGTCAGAGAGGGACCACCGATATAACTGTGAGATCGGAGGCGAGAGCTCCTACCTGAGCTTATGCTATACGTACACGAGAGGAAGTATCATCTCCAAATGTCATAACTGGTACTTTTGCTTTATTCGATATTGATGTGATTGCATCAATAGATCCAGGTTCTACTCATTCTTATGTGTGTGTGAATGTAGTATCGAGTAAGACTCTATCTGTTGAGTTTACTGAATTTGTGGTTAGAGTGTCGAACCCCTTAGGCAAGTGTGTCTTGGTGGATAAGGTGTGCAAGAATTTCCCGTTGATGTTTCGAGATATATGCTTTCTGGTTAATTTGATGCTGCTACCATTTGATGAGTTCAACATAATTCTGGGTATAGATTGGTTCACTTTGCATAATGCCATTGTAAATTATAGAAGAAAGAGTATTGAACTAAAAAGTCACAACTGTGAGATAATCCAAATTAAATCCAGTGATATGAAAGGACTGCCAGCTGTTGTATCGGCGATGAAAGCTATGAACTATGTGAGAAAGGGTTGCTAAGCCTACCTGGCATATGTGATTGATACAAAAGTGTCAGAAAAGAAAGTTGAATCTGTGCCTATGGTTTGTGAGTTTCCAGATGTGTTTCCTGAAGAGTTACCGGGATTACCTCCGATTCGAGAAGTTGAATTTGGTATTGAATTAGTGCCGGGGACAAATCCTATCTCAATAGCTCTGTATATAATGGCACCAACCGAATTGAAAGAGTTAAAGTCTCAGTTGCAAAAGTTTACTGATATAGGATTTGTGCGGCCGAGTTTCTCGCCCTGGGGTGCTCCTGTGTTATTTGTGCAAAAGAAAGATGGTACTATGAGAATGTGTATTGATTATAGACAATTAAATATAGTGACAATAAAGAATAAATATCCATTACCTCGTATTGATGATTTGTTCGACTAGCTAAAAGGAGCTACAATGTTTTCTAAGATAGATTTGAGATCGGGCTACTACCAGTTACGAGTTAAAGAGTTTGATGTACTGAAGACTGCTTTCAGAACGAGGTACGGACATTACGAATTCTTAGTGATGCCTTTTGGATAAACAAATGCTCCTGCAGTGTTTACGGATCTAATGAATCGAATATTCAGACTATATTTGGATCATTTTGTTGTGGTGTTCATTGATGATATTCTAATATATTCATGTGATGAGACGCAACATGCTGAACATTTGAGAATCGTGTTACAAACTCTACGTGAGAAGCAATTGTATGCAAAGTTTAGCAAATGTGAGTTTTGGTTGCGTAAGGTTGGTTTTCTGGGGTATATTGTATCAGCTGCCGGGATACGAGTTGATCCAAGTAAAAACTCTGCTATATTAGAATGGAAGTCTCCGAGAAATGTGTAAAAGTCCGTAGTTTTCTGGCTAGATATGGCATGTATAGGCTAGTCCTTGATATGAGTTGTTATGTGGACTTATCCATATGATTTGGCTAGTTATGTTTTGGTTATATGGATTAAGAACTATGTTATGTGAAGTATGTTTTGGCTTGATGATATGGTAAGTTTTTGGGTAAGCAAATGTTTGAATTATGCTTGTGATGTTATGAGTTTTAGTCTTTGAAATTGTCATTGTTGGAATTGATATTGAATGCATAGATTGAATGGACAGATTGGTATGTTTTTGGTTGCTATATGTTCAGGATATGTATTGGATCATGACACTTGTAGGTTTGACCCTTATGGGTGGCAATTTGGCCTTGTAGATGGCCTATAATATCACACGGTCAAGGCACACGGGTGTGCCTAAAAACCGTGGGTGAATTGGTAGAATGTAGCTTAGTAGCACACGGCCTCGACACGGGGGTGTCAGTTAGCCGTGGTGTACAAGTCAGTAGCTAGCTAAGAGTACACGGCCATGGCACACGGGCGTGCTTGGTGGCCGTGATGGGAAAGTTAGTATATGGCCTAAGAGTACACGGCCTGAGCACAAGGGCGTGCTTGGTGGCAGTGGGGACCAAGTCAGTATAGGTCTACGGGGAGGACACACGGTGGTGTCTTGAAACCGTGGGAAGCACACGGTCTTGTTACACGGGCGCGTGACCCCTGAAATTTAGAAAAGTTTTTAATTTTCATGAAATTTTGTATGTGTTTCGGTTTTGTCCTGACCCGGGTTATGAGCATGTTTGAGGTCTCATTAACCATACGTAAGGGACATTGTATGTGTAATGGATGAATGGATTGTATGAAATGTTATGAATGTTTCCGATCTGTTTGGTAACACTCTTAACCCTAATTTGGCGACGGACACGGGATAGGAGTGTTACATTTGGTTGGTATCAGAGCTACGGTTTAGCCGATTCTCAGACTAACGTAGCGTGTCATAGTCTAGCTATACTTGCCATATATCTGAATTGTGATAGTGTGATGAATCCTGGCGTATAAAATGTGATTTTCATATAGTAATGGATCCCGAAAGAGCCGTAGCTGATGACATAGAAAGTAATGCGCCTGCTCCCGCGCATGGGACAACGCCCTCTGAATCGAGACCGGCTACGAGCGATCAAAAGGGAGAAGCTAAATAAGCTTTCTTTCAGATGATGAGTGAATGGTTCACATTGTTTGTAAAGAATAACCCGACTGTTTCGCAACCTCCGCCCCTAGTTAATCCCCCTCAGACATCTGATATACCTCCGACTGCAAATCTGAATCTGTTGAATAAGCCTCCTGTTGACAAGATCCGTAAGTATGGGGCAGAAGAATTTCGGGCTACTAAAGATAATGATGCTGAAAAGGCTGAGTTCTGGATTGAAAACATGATCCGGGTATTTGATGAAATGTCTCTGACTCCCGAAGAATGCATAAAATATGTTGTATCATTACTTCGGGATGCAGCTTATCAATGGTGGAAAACTCTGATTTTTATTGTTCCGAGAGAGCGAGTTACATGGGATTTCTTTCAGATCGAGTTCCGGAAGAAATATATTGTGAAAGATTCATTGATCAGAAACGGAACGAATTTCTGGAACTCAAACAGAGCCAAATGATTGTTTCAGAATATGAACGAGAATTTGTGAGACTGAGTCAGTATGCTCGAGAATGCTTATAATCTGAAGCTATAATGTGTAAAAGGTTTGAATATGGTCCTAATGAAGACATCCGTCTGCTAGTCGGGATTTTTGAAATAAAAGAGTTTGTTGCAATCGTTGACAGAGCTTGCAAAGTTGAGGCACTCGGGAAAGATAAGAGAAAAGCTAAGTCTGAAGCTCGAGATGTGAAAAAGAGATTTCAGAGTAAATCATTTCAGTCTGCTCCGAAAAGATTCAGAGATAATCAAAGTAATTTCAGAGATAATGTGGGACTTTCAAACAGAAATCAATCTAGATTGCAAATGAGTTCTAAAACTCCAGCAACTTCTGTGGCCAGCTGTAACACCCCAAACCCGGCCCATTCACTCGACCGAATTTGGAATGCTACTGCGGAATACTTTCAAAAATATCCTTACTTAAGAGTAAAACCGATAAAAATTTGTTTCCTTTAATAAAACAATTTTCATGACTTGTAATATTCTAAGTAAAAATCGGAGTTTGTTATAAACATGTCGGGTTCAAGCTTTATTGAAGAAATAAAACCATTTAAAATCATTCTTTAAATCATCCTTCCACAATAGGGCACAATAGTAACGATACTTAACAAATGAACTAAACACTTTAGTGGGCTTTATTACAATACACACTTAATCAAACTACGGAAAATATAATTATTTAATTAATCAAATAAAATGTCCCTTTTGTAAAAATCCATTTTCTCATGGCCACCCTTGTATCCTCTCCGACCCGGTCCAAGCTTTACGCGCCACCTGAAAGGTTTAATAAAAATAGAGTGAGTCACCAAGACTCAGTGCATAGTTAGTACACATGTCCTCACATATGGGCTTGGCCCATATCCACACAGTCCATATTTATAATCCATACACACAATGTCAAAGCCTACATTCACATAGTCCATATACATAATTACACAATTACAAAGCCCATATTCACATAGTCCATATATATAATTACACAATTACAAAGCCCATACTATTCAAAATAATACACATCACATGTCATCACATTATTTTACACTCATCGATAATCATTCATAATTGCACATACCAAAAAGTTAATATCATAACCATTAACTTGATTATTCGATCACTTACCTTAGTATCCATACTTTTAGTCTTTATTTTAGCTATCATGCACAACTCATACATTTACATAAAATAATACTTACAATACATATTTCGAGCAAAAGAACAAAGTGCGATAACTACGCACCTGACTTTAGCAAGATCCTCGATCTATCAATCTAATATTAACTAAAGTCCCATAAGCTTAGTTTCTTTTATCGTTTAGCCCCTAACTTATTTCGATCCCGAAATACTATTTGCCTTGATGTTCAAAAATCCGAGAGCTCCTTTAAAGATTCCTTCCTTCCACTACACAAAAGAACACATCAACATAGTTATTGAAGGTTCGGCCACAAGTAAACTAGATTAAGGTTTTGGTTACCACATCTTGACATTCTTCAAACCCTTCAAAACAAATATTCAGCTAACACATGAACAAAGGCCCTCGGCCTAAATATGCATAATGCTTACCTAGATGTTCAACAACCCGAGAGCTCTCTTATAGTCTCCTTTCTTCACTCAAAAGCAAAAGTTCGATGGTCCTACTCTTGTAGAATCAGCTTCGCAAAATAGGTAGGGATTCAAAATTGAAAGATAATGAACCAAAGAGAAAGGTCAAAAGATTTGGCAATAATGACCAAAACATTCGGCTATCAACAAAGTAGGAAAACCAGGCAAACAATATTTGCTAGCCTAAATTACTCTCGAGCCTCATCAGTACCGAAACTCAACTTTGCTCTTACTCTCCTCTTTGGTCAAGAATAATTTGGAAGGGAAACAAAACAAGCTAAAAACTTTTGGCAACATAAGATGAAGAAAGAAATTTTTTTTTTTTGAATAGCAAGGTGATAATTTCGGCCATGCACATTTGGGAAGGAACGAAATACAATCTAAAAAGATTCGGCCTTGCTTTTCCAAGCTCAAAGCTGACCAAAAAGCTCCTCCAAGCTTCATTCGGTTGAAACAATTACAAAATCCGAAATTTTGGCACTCTTTCTTACACTTTAAAATCGAAAATGAATGTTCTTCTAGAATTCATCATTTGGCCATAACGAAGTAGAGAAGAGAGAAATGCCCACTCCATGCTCTCTCCCTCTCTTCCATTTTTGGTCAAGACTATCATGAAAGAGAAACAAAACAAAAATTTTTGCCAAGAACCAACACAATGCCGGCCATACCTCCAATTGCAAAGAAAGTATCAAAACAAAAAAATCAAAAGTTTTGGCCATGCTTGCTATGGCATGCATGGCCGCCATGTCTTTCTCTTTTGCTAAGTTCCACATCACTTTTCATTGTTTATTCCCTTTTCCATCACCTTTCCTATTCCAAGACATAATATAATAATAATAATAGTTAATAACTACTCCATCCTCCATAACTAATAATCAAAATAATAGTAAAACAAAATGAAGCCCCATGCGTGCATGTTTTACTTTCCAAAGCCAAAACCCAATTTGCATAAACTAATAATAATAATTATTATTATTTCATCATTCATCCATAATAAATTAAACTAAAAATACAATAAAATAACCAACCCATGCCGCATGCTTCCTTTCTTTCTTTTTTTTTTGGTCAACAAACAAAGAATGGAAAAACAAAATCCAAGCATGGAATTTGGCCATGCTTATCACAAGATCAAGGCCGGCCATAACTTGCAATTTCCAATGCTGCACATGCTCTCTTTTCTTTTTGAGTTCAATATTGTTTATTCCTTTATTCTATCCTTTTCCCATATTCTCATAGAAGTTGATAATAATAATAATATTATATATACATATATTATCCCGTTACTCTAAGCAACTATAAAATAATACAAATAATTGGTTTACACCCATGTTCTTGCAGCTTTGAAACAACCAACAGCAAAATAATAAAGACAATAAAAATTAAAAGATTGAAACCCCATGCTTCCAAAATATCATAAGGCAACAAAGGTGTTTGCATGCGTGCATGCGTGCATGAGCCAAGCAAGATATTTATTTCATGCCCTGAAAAGGCCAAAAGAAATGTCGAGCACTTGTCCCCTGTGTTTCAACCCGAGACACGAGGAAGCTTCCTCACCTTCTACCACTCGACCAATGCACGTTTCATGCCAATAAACGCATGGAATTTCTTTTAAACCTTAATTCATCGGGCGCTTTATGTTCTAGCGCTTAAAAGAAAAATAAAACGCCTTATGCGCTAACCTCGGGACTCAACGCGAGTCCTCCGAGTCTTAGTTCTCACGCAAAGTCCTTCGCCACTCGGCCACTTCGAATTTCATGACGTAATTGTATCGCGAATTTCTTTTAAACTATCCTTTCCTTGGCTCCCTTTACTTTAGCGCTAAAATAAAAATAAAGCGCCTTATGCGCTATTTCTAGGACTCGAACATGAGTCTTCCGAGCCTTAGCTCTCACACAATGTCCTTGGCCACTCGGCCACTATGCATTTTATGTTAACAACCGCATTAAAAATCTTTTGACCCTTACTTGTATGCGCCCCTTGCTCGACGCAAAAACGAAATAAAATGCACTTCCGGGACTCGAACTCGAGTCCTTGCGAAGGCCTCTATCTTGTCGCTAACGTTAGACCACTCGGCCAGCGCCTTTTGTGATTCAAATCACCTCAATTTATTCTTAAGGCCTCATTGCCCAAATTTCCACTTTAAACCCTCAATTTTTCAAATTTTTCAAAAGTGTCCCATTTTAATCCGGGAGTTTTAGAAACTCCAAAAACACATCAAAATCACTCTGAGGCCCACTAACACTCGAGTTATTTACCAAACTCGCAACCCCTATTTTGGGATATTACAATTCTACCCCCCTTAAAAATAATTTTGTCCTCGAAATTACTTATTAACGAACATCCGCACATTTCCATTCACCACATACCAATCACACGTACTCAATTATACATATATGCAAACACATTCCAACCTCTTTCACATTTAGCATTTTCACATATGGCCAAATCTCCATAAGCATATTCAAGCTTAAATTTCATAATAAAAATCATACACATCAATGGTAAAATCTATTGCACATATTAAAAGTCTTACCGAAGCTTCAATTATATCATATCTTATTTACTTCCAATGGGAACATACTAACTTTCCTTATTCCTTGCAAATAGGGAAAGACTTGTACTTACCCGAGCACTTAGCTTATGGTAATAAACATGTTCCATCTTGTAAGTGATTCACGAAATCTCTATTATAACTCATCACCCAGGCATTAAGCTCGCTAGGCATCAAAGCTCGAATATACACCCCAAGCACAAGGCACGCTAGGGTGAAAGCCGAGAAATAATACACCGGCACAAGGCCTGCTAGGCATCAAAGCTCGAAATATAATACACCAAGCACAAGGCACGCTAGGGCTGAAAGCCGAAATAATACACCAAGCACAAGGCTCGCTAGGCATCAAAGCTCGAAATATAATGCAAGACAAGGCCTGCTAGGCTGAAAGCCCGAAATACGAGAGAGATTATCATCATCTGAATCACATTACAAGCGGACCAAAATTTATAAACCATATATATAATTCACATCACTTGTATTTATCACCTCAATAATATTTCATGATAGATAGTCTATCCACAGTCGGCTTTCACCATACTTAACCAGGATTCCAAAATGTACACAAGGTTATAACTAACCTTAACAATATTTAATTGCTTATAGACTTATACTTAAAATATTCTCAATTTCTGGTTCCAATAATCGCCGACAATATTTTCCACACTGAGCACACGGACGGTCCCGATTTCTCATAGTCGGTTTAGTCACACTAGCAAAACTTTCAAGCTTCGGTCTTTTTCGAAGACCCTCAGATAATTTAGACAATTCAAAATTTCTCCCATCACGGTTCATATCCTTATCTCGATTTTATCTCATCGAGTCCTTACTCTTTTCAGCTATCTTAGCTTTTTCAATTAACACAATGAACTCTCGTTGCTATTGAGGAACTATCAACAGTCTCAGGCCGTCTCTTAATCCGTCCTCAAACCGGACACATTGTTCATGTTTTGTAGTCACTATTCCTTTCCACTTTTTCTTCAAGGCTCAAAATGAGCTTATCCATAACTCACTTGGTTATTTTCAACCGTTATTCAATCACACTGGGTGCTCCGCCCTTATATATCACAAAACAAATCCATTCCATTGGCTCAAAGTCGCTCGTAAATGAATTTTCAAGCTCTCATATTTCTCCCTCTCCAACCACCATCTCTAAACTCGCGCAAAGATCGTCCGCGATACAAAGATTATCTCTTGTTTGATCTTGCTACTCATTATCAAAGGCTGGTGGTGGAGGTGATACCTTATATCAAACTCTAAACCCGATCTATCGGGTTCCGATATGGCCATTTTACCTCGACCACGTCATCTAGAACTCATCTCTTAACGCACAATCTGACTTAAAAAGTTTTATGCATTAGGAATTTGTTCCACTGATTATTCGCGAACAATTTTATGGAATAAAGTATTTAGAAGTGGTTTTTTTCGATCACACATAGGTTCAGTTCAAGTTCGCTACTTCTTATTCAGAGAATCACATACACGCTCATAGCGAGGACATATTCATTCACTATACCTCTAAGGTCATTTCAGTTCTCACATCTTATGCATTGTTTTCGAATAGACTAGTCTTAGGGTTCGATAGCCCAAATTTTCTAATTTACAAGCCCAATTATGCCATATAGTTCACATATTAAATATACCTCAATAGTCAGAGGTACTTACTAGGTGGACTTCGGGTTGGAGGTACAGGTGCCATGCTAGAACAAGCCCAAATAGAAGTTCACATTTTGAAAAGCCCACTTTCGAAAACTGTTTTCGGGCCCAAAACCTCAAAGCCGAGTTTTAAACCAAGCTCTGATACCAAAATGTAACACCCCAAACCCGGCCCATTCACTCGACCGAATTTGGAATGCTACTGCGGAATACTTTCAAAAATATCCTTACTTAAGAGTAAAACCGATAAAAATTTGTTTCCTTTAATAAAACAATTTTCATGACTTGTAATATTCTAAGTAAAAATCGGAGTTTGTTATAAACATGTCGGGTTCAAGCTTTATTGAAGAAATAAAACCATTTAAAATCATTCTTTAAATCATCCTTCCACAATAGGGCACAATAGTAACGATACTTAACAAATGAACTAAACACTTTAGTGGGCTTTATTACAATACACACTTAATCAAACTACGGAAAATATAATTATTTAATTAATCAAATAAAATGTCCCTTTGTAAAAATCCATTTTCTCATGGCCACCCTTGTATCCTCTCCGACCCGGTCCAAGCTTTACGCACCACCTGAAAGGTTTAATAAAAATAGAGTGAGTCACCAAGACTCAGTGCATAGTTAGTACACATGTCCTCACATATGGGCTTGGCCCATATCCACACAGTCCATATTTATAATCCATACACACAATGTCAAAGCCTACATTCACATAGTCCATATACATAATTACACAATTACAAAGCCCATATTCACATAGTCCATATATATAATTACACAATTACAAAGCCCATACTATTCAAAATAATACACATCACATGTCATCACATTATTTTACACTCATCGATAATCATTCATAATTGCACATACCAAAAAGTTAATATCATAACCATTAACTTGATTATTCGATCACTTACCTTAGTATCCATACTTTTAGTCTTTATTTTAGCTATCATGCACAACTCATACATTTACATAAAATAATACTTACAATACATATTTCGAGTAAAAAAAGAACGAAGGCGATAACTACGCTTTTGACTTTAGCAAGATCCCGATCTATCAATCTAATATTAACTAAAGTCCCATAAGCTTCCGTTTCTTTTATCGTTTTAATTTCTAACTTATTTCGATCCCGAAATACTATTTGCCTTGATGTTCAAAAATCTGAGAGCTCCTTTAAAGATTCCTTCCTTCCACTACACAAAAGAACACATCAACATAGTTATTGAAGGTTCGGCCACAAGTAAACTAGATTAAGGTTTTGGTTACCACATCTTGACATTCTTCAAAACCTTCAAAACAAATATTCAGCTAACACATGAACAAAGGCCCTCGGCCTAAATATGCATAATGCTTACCTAGATGTTCAACAACCCGAGAGCTCTCTTATAGTCTCCTTTCTTCACTCAAAAGCAAAAGTTCGATGGTCCTACTCTTGTAGAATCAGCTTCGCAAAATAGGTAGGGATTCAAAATTGAAAGATAATGAACTAAAGAGAAAGGTCAAAAGATTTGGCAATAATGACCAAAACATTCGGCTATCAACAAAGTAGGAAAACCAGGCAAGCAATATTTGCTAGCCTAAATTACTCTCGAGCCTCATCTGTACCGAAACTCAACTTTGCTCTTACTCTCCTCTTTGGTCAAGAATAATTTGGAAGGGAAACAAAACAAGCTAAAAACTTTCGGCAACATAAGATGAAGAAAGAAATTTTTTTTTTGAATAGCAAGGTGATAATTTCGGCCATGCACATTTGGGAAGGAACGAAATACAATCTAAAAAGATTCGGCCTTGCTTTTCCAAGCTCAAAGCTGACCAAAAAGCTCCTCCAAGCTTCATTCGGTCGAAACAATTACAAAATCCAAAATTTTGGCACTCTTTCTTACACTTTAAAATTGAAAATGAATGTTCTTCTAGAATTCATCATTTGGCCATAACGAAGTAGAGAAGAGAGAAATGCCCACTCCATGCTCTCTCCCTCTCTTCCATTTTTGGTCAAGACTATCATGAAAGAGAAACAAAACAAAAGTTTTTGCCAAGAACCAACACAATGCCGGCCATACCTCCAATTGCAAAGAAAGTATCAAAACAAAAAAATCAAAAGTTTTGGCCATGCTTGCTATGGCATGGCCGGCCATGTCTTTCTCTTTTTGCTAAGTTCCACATCACTTTTCATTGTTTATTCCCTTTTCCATCACCTTTCCTATTCCAAGACATAATATAATAATAATAATAGTTAATAACTACTCCATCCTCCATAACTAATAATCAAAATAATAGTAAAACAAAATGAAGCCCCATGCGTGCATGTTTTACTTTCCAAAGCCAAAACCCAATTTGCATAAACTAATAATAATAATTATTATTATTTCATCATTCATCCATAATAAATTAAACTAAAAATACAATAAAATAACCAACCCATGCCGCATGCTTCCTTTCTTCTTTTTTTTTTTTGGTCAACAAACAAAGAATGGAAAAACAAAATCCAAGCATGGAATTTGGATGCTTATCACAAGATCAAGGCCGCCATAACTTGCAATTTCCAATGCTTGCACATGCTCTCTTTTCTTTTTGAGTTCAATATTGTTTATTCCTTTATTCTATCCTTTTCCCATATTCTCATAGAAGTTGATAATAATAATAATATTATATATACATATATTATCCGTTACTCTAAGCAACTATAAAATAATACAAATAATTGGTTTACACCCATGTTCTTGCAACTTTGAAACAACCAACAAGCAAAATAATAAAGACAATAAAAATTAAAAGATTAAAACCCCATGCTTCCAAAATATCATAAGGCAAAAGAAAATGTTGCATGCGTGCATGCGTGCATGAGCCAAGCAAGATATTTATTTCATGCCCTGAAAAGGCCAAAAGAAATGTCCAAGCACCGTCCCTGTGTTTCAACCCGAGACCGAGGAAGCTTCCTCACCTTCTACCACTTGACCAATGCACGTTTCATGCCAATAAACGCATGGAATTTCTTTTAATCCTTAATTCATCGGGCGCTTTATGTTCTAGAGCTTAAAAGAAAAATAAAACGCCTTATGTGCTAACCTCAGGACTCGAACGCGAGTCCTCCGAGTCTTAGTTCTCACGCAAAGTCCTTCGCCACTCGGCCACTTCGAATTTCATGACGTAATTGTATCGCGAATTTCTTTTAAACTATCCTTTCCTTGGCTCCCTTTACTTTAGCGCTAAAATAAAAATAAAGCGCCTTATGCGCTATTTCTAGGACTCGAACATGAGTCTTCCAAGCCTTAGCTCTCACACAATGTCCTTGGCCACTCGGCCACTATGCATTTTATGTTAACAGCCGCATTAAAAATCTTTTTGACCCTTACTTGTATGCGTCCCTTGCCTGACGCAAAAACGAAATAAAATGCAGCCTTCAGGACTCGAACTCGAGTCCTTGCGAAGGCCTCTATCTTGTCGCTAACGTTAGACCACTCGGCCAGCGCTTTTTGTGATTCAAATCACCTCAATTTATTCTTAAGGCCTCATTGCCCAAATTTCCACTTTTAACCCTCAATTTTTCAAATTTTTCAAAAGTGTCCCATTTTAATCCGGGAGTTTTAGAAACTCCAAAAACACATCAAAATCACTCTGAGGCCCACTAACACTCGAGTTATTTACCAAACTCGCAACCCCTATTTTGGGATATTACACCAGCGTTGGTAATGTTCGATCTAAGAGAGCTGAATGTAAACATTGTGGAAAAAGGCATCCGGGAAGCTGTAGATTAAATAACAGAGCTTGCTTCAGATGTGGATCACTTGACCATTTTATACATGATTACCCTGAGTCTGTTGAGCCAGAGACTGTTCAGAATCCGAGATCTGATAATGCACCTGTGAGAGGTCGACCATCAAAGAATGTAAAGAATGTTGTCAGATCTGAAGCTAGAGCGCCAACCAAAGCATATGCTATCCGAGCTCGAGAAGAAACTTCATCGCTTGATGTTATAATTGGTACTTTTACTCTTTATGATACTTCTGTGATTGCTTTGATAGACCCTGGTTCTACACATTCATATATATGCATGAATTTAGTATTCAGTAAGAACTTTGCCTGTAGAGTCTACTGAATTTGCTATAAAAGTATCGAACCCCTTAGGTAAAAGTGTCCTGGTTGACAAAGTATGCAAGAACTGTCCGTTAATGTTTCGAGATATCTATTTCCCTGCTAATCTGATGCTTTTGCCATTTGATGAATTCGATATTATTCTGGGTATGAATTGGTTGTTTATGCATGATACTGTTGTGAACTACAAAAGAAAGACTATAGATTTGAGATGTCCGAATGATGAGATTGTACGGATTGAGTCTAATGATTTAAATGGATTGCCTACTGTGATATCTGTTTTGAAAGCTCAAAGTTGGTTGAAAAAGGGATATGAGGCATATTTTGCTTATGTAATTGATTCGAAAATGTCTGAAAGGAAGATTGAGTCAATGCCTATTGTCTGTGAGTTTTCTGATGTGTTCCCTGAAGAGTTACCGGGTTTACATCCGATTCGTGAAGTTGAGTTTGGTATTGAGTTGTTGCTTGGTACTACACCTATATTAGTAGCTCCGTATAGAATGGCACCAACAGAGTTAAAAGAGTTAAAGTCACAGTTGCAAGAATTGACTGAGAGAGGGTTTGCTAGACCGATTTTCTCGCCTTGGGGTGCTTCTGTTCTGTTTGTGAAAAAGAAGGATGGCACGATGAGGATGTGTATCGACTATCGCCAATTGAATAAGGTAACAGTAAAGAATAAATATCCATTGCCCCGAATAGACGATTTATTTGATCAGTTAAAAGGAGCTACTGTGTTTTCAAAGATTGATCTGAGATCGGGATACTATCAGTTGAGAGTTAAAGATTCAAACATTTCGAAGACTGCTTTCAGAACGAGGTACAGGCATTATGAGTTTTTAGTTATGCCTTTTGGACTAACCAATGCTCCTGCTATTTTTATGGATTTGATGAACAGAAGACCGTACCTAGATCGATTTGTTGTGGTTTTCATAGATGACATTTTGATTTATTCACGTGATGAGGCTGAACATGCTGAGCATTTGAGAATTGTGTTGCAAACTTTGAGAGAAAAGCAATTGTATGCGAAATTCAGCAAATGTGAATTCTGGTTGCACGAGGTTAGTTTTCTAGGGCATATTGTGTCAGCTTCTGGAATCCGAGTAGATCCAAGCAAGATTTCTGCTATTTTGAATTGGAAACCTCTGAGAAATGTATCTAAAGTTCGCAGTTTTCTGGGTTTAGTTGGTTATTACAGCAGATTTGTAAAAGGCTTTTCATCAATAGCTACTCCGTTGACTAGATTACTTCAGAAAGATGTCAGATTTGAATGGTCAGATAGATGCCAGAAAAGTTTTGATCAGTTGAAAACTCTGTTAACAGAAGCTCCAATGTTAGTACAGCCGGAATCGGGTAAAGAATTTGTTGTTTACAGTGATGCTTCGTTAAATGGTTTGGAATGTGTTCTGATGCAAGAAGGCAAAGTTGTAGCTTATGCCTCGAGACAATTGAAGCCTCATGAAAAGAATTATTCGACACACGACCTTGAATTAGCTGTAATTGTGTTTGCACTTAAGATTTGGCGCCATTATCTGTACGGTGAAAAATGTCACGTGTTTTTAGATCATAAAAGTTTGAAATATCTGATGACTCAGAAAGATTTGAATTTGTGGCAGAGAAGATGGCTTGAGTTGTTGAAAGATTATGAGATTGTGATAGATTATCATCTGGGTAAAGCAAATGTTATTGTAGATGCACTGAGTCAAAAATCATTGTTTGCACTACATGCCCTGAATGCTCAGTTAGATTTGACTGATGGTTGTTTTGTGTTAGCAAAGTTAAAAGAAAAACCGTTGCTCTTACAACAGATATGTGATGCTCAAAAATCTGATAATGAATTGCTAGCGAAATGAGCTCAGTGTGAAGTGAATTCTGAATCTGAATTTCAAATTGTTGATGATTGTTTGAAATTCCGGGATCATATCTGTGTTCCAAGAAATCCAGAGTTGATTCGGTTGATTTTGAATGAAGCATATAATAGTCGTCTATCTATTCATCCGGGAAGTACTAAAATGTATCAAGATTTGAAACAACACTACTGGTGGTCTGGTATGAAACGGGACATTTTTGACTTTGTTTTGAAATGTTTAATTTGTCAGCAAGTGAAAACTGAACATCAAGTTCCGTCTGGATTGCTACAGCCGATTTTGATTCCTAAGTGGAAATAGGATAGAGTGACAATGGACTTTGTTTCTGGTTTGCCTCAGACTCTGAGAAAGAAAGATGCGATTTGGGTCATAGTTGATCGATTGACGAAATCTGCCTATTTCATTCCAGTAAGATCGACTACTCACTTGACAGATTAGCTGAGCTTTATATTGCTGAAATTGTGAGATTGCACGGGGTGCCATTATCTATTGTGTCTCATAAAGATCTGAGGTTTACGTCGAGATTCTGGAAGAAATTACAAGAAGCTTTGGGCACAAAATTACACTTCAGTACAGCTTTTCATCCGCAAACAGATGGTCAGTCTAAACGAATCATTCAGATTTTGGAAGACATGTTAAGATGCAGTATACTTGAGTTTCATGGTTCGTGAGAACAGTATCTGCCATTAATTGAATTTGCGTATAATAATAGTTTTCAGACGAGCATTAAAATGGCACCATATGAAGCTTTGTACAGACGTAAATGTCCTACACCTCTGTACTGGACTGAGCTTAATGAAAATAAACTTCACGAGGTTAATTTGATAAAAGACTCAGAACAAAAAGTGAAACTGATCCGAGATTGTTTGAAAGCCGCATCTGATCGTCAGAAGTCTTATGCAGATTTGAAACGAAAAGATATGGAATTTGAAATCGGTGACAAAGTATTTTTGAAAGTGTCTCCGTGGAAGAAAGTGCTTCAGTTCGGGTGTAAAGGCAAATTGAGTCCGAGATTCATCAGACCGTATGAGATCATTGAACGTGTTGGGCCTGTTGCATATAGATTAAAGTTGCCTTCTGAGTTAGAAAAGATACACAACGTATTTCATGTTTTGATGCTCCGTAGATATCGATACGATCCGTCACATGTGATTGCTCCATCTAAAATTGAAACCCGATCTGATATGACATATGAAGAGGAACCGGTCTGTATCTTAGCTCGTGAAGTGAAAGAGTTGAGAAATAAGAAAATTCCGTTGATAAAAGTACCGTGGAATCGACATGGGATAGAAGAGGCTACTTGAGAGCCTGAAGATTCATTGAGACAAAAATATCTGAATTTGTTTAACGGTAAGATTTTCAGGGACGAAAATCCCTAATGGGGGAGAATTGTAACAGTCTGGTTTGTACCCTAGTCAGAACAGTGGTTTGGGACCACAAATTCGATTCCGTAGGATATTTTAATATTATATTCTATGCCGTTGATATGTGGTTTAGCATGTGTTAAATTTCCGTAAGTTAATTTATTTGTTCGTGTGTTTAATTTGCAAAAGGATGAAATTGCATTGAATGTGAAAGTTGCTTGCTATTTCTTAAAGTATTAATTTGATGTGGCTTTGTAAAAATGAGTTCCTTATGTGGCAATTTGGCCAAAAATATTAGATAGTGGACAGCAATGTGTAAACACATTTTGTTTATATATGATTATTTTATATGTTTTGTTAAATATACATGTATTTTATATTTATATTAATATGTATAATAAAACAAACATGTTAGTGGATTTCATTCATCCACACACCACCGAATAGGCAAAGAAAGAAAAAGAAAATTCTAAGCAAAGGTTCGGCCATAGTTTTGGTTTAATTCAAGGTTAGTTTTTGATCCGTTTTTTATAATTTCTACGTTTTTGCAATTGTTGCTTTGAGAGCTATCAAGCCCATGTTTTAATTTGATGAATTGATGATATTTGTGTGAGATGCCATTGATGATATGTCAAGCTTTTTGATGATTTTTGGTGTTAAATGAAAGATATGAGCTAGATGAACATACTTTGTTCTTGAATTTTTGATGAATTTAGCTAAATAGGGCTAAAATGAGAAAATAGTAAATTAAGGGACTAAATTGCAAATTTGATGAAAAATGTGGCCTTATATGTGAGGTATATGTATTCGGCCAAGCATGTATATGTGTGGATTTTTTGAATTTGATGTTTTGTGAAAAATGGACTAGATTGATGAAATATGCAAATGTGGGGGCTAAATTGTAAATAGCCCAATATATGTGTGTATGGATTAAATTGAACCGAAGAAAACAGACTTAGATTGCGGGAAAACAAAAATAGCCGAGTAGCCGTTTTCATTCCTATAAACCGAATCTGAGGTAAGTCATTATGCAAATAAATGTATATGTATGCAATTGTAAATGTTCATATGATTAATGATGATAATGAATGCTTATGAGAGGTTATGCATTTGAATTCCGAGATAAGTTCGATATAGTGATTAAGTCCGAGAAGTCCCGTATGAACCTAGGAATAGATAGGGGTAGCTATGTCATGACATAGGTATCTATTCTGTTTTATCATGTAAGACCACGTCTGGGATGTTGGCATTGATTTGAGATTCGTGTAAGACCACGTCTGGGACGTTGGCATCGATATAAGCTTTACGAGTAAGACCACGTCTGGGACGTTGGCATCGATATGAGCTTTACGTGTAAGACCATGTCTGGGACATCGGCATCGTATTAATACGTGTAAGACCCTGTCTGGGACAGTGGCATCGATATCTGAGTGCATGTAAGACCTCGTCTTGGACGTTGGCATTGTATGACTATTCTGAGCTTTCTGAGTATCCTACTAGATTCCTATTGGTTCAACGGGCAAGTCTGTGATACGAATTACAAATCTGAGCTATGAACAAATATGTGATATTAAATTCGATTCAGGTATGTTGATTATACACTATATGTGTATATAAGGTAAGCATCTAAAAGATCTTACTATGATAATATGTATATGGAATTTATGATATGATAAGAATTGTTTTGGCTAGATGAGCTATGTGTTTATATGATTCTTGAATGGTGAAAATGGCTAATGTGGTTAGAAGTGTATGAACCAAAGCAAATAAGTGAAAGTTTGCTAAGTGATTGATATGTGCCAATGTATTTATTTGCATATATGCCTTCTATACTAAGTTTATTTGTATATGACTTACTAAGCTTTTGGAAAGCTTACTCTGTGTGTGTGTTTTCTCTGTTTTATAGGTCGTCAAAGCTACTGAAGGCTCGGGACCATCACGGATCGTCATCACACTACTAAACTTGTTTGAAAATGTATTTGGCTAGATATGGCATGTATAGGCTAATCCTTGATATGAGTTGTTATGTGGACTTATCCATATGATTTGGCTAGTTATGTTTTGGTTATATGCATTAAGAACTATGTTATGTGAAGTATGTTTTGGCTTGATGATATGGTAAGTTTTTGGGTAAGCAAATATATGAATTATGCTTGTGATGTTATGAGTTTTAGTCTTTGAAATTGTCATTATTGGAATTGATATTGAATGCATAGATTGAATGGACAAATTGGTATGTTTTTGGTTGCTATATGTTCAGGATATGTCTTGGATCATGACGCTTGTAGGTTTGACCCTTATGGGTGGCAATTTGGCCTTGTAGATGGCCTATAATATCACACGGTCAAGGCACACTGGCGTGCCTAAAGACCATGGGTGAATTGGCAGAATGTAGCTTAGTAGCACACGGCCTTGACACGGGGTGTCAGTTAGCCGTTGTGTACAAGTCAGTAGCTAGCTAAGAGTACACGGCCATGGCACACGAGCGTGCTTGGTGGCCGTGGTGGGGAAGTCAGTATATGGCCTAAGAGTACACGGCTTGAGCACACGGGCGAGCTTGGTGGCTGTGTGGACCAAGTCAGTATAGGTCCACGGGGAGGAAACACGTGGGTGTCTTGAACCGTAGGAAGCACACGGTCCTCTTACATGGGCGTGTGACCCCTGAAATTTAGAAAAGTTTTAATTTTCTTGAAATTTGGTATGTGTTTCAGTTTAGTCCTGACCCGAGTTATAAGCATGTTTGAGGTCTCGTTGACCATACGTAAGCGACATTGTATGTGTGATGGATGAATGGATTGTATGAAATGTTATGAATGTTTCCGATCTGTGTGGTAACGCTCCTAACCCTAATCTGACGACGGACACGGGATAGGGGTGTTACATGTTAAACTGAACTTATATAGGTATCGCACACATAGTGCCAATCCAATAAGTCGAAGCTTCTATCTTTTCGCACACACAGTGCTAGTCATCTCTGTCTCGTTTCTAATTTCGCACACTTAGTGCTCTCTAATTTATTTCCGAACATAGCATTTATAATCTCATAATTATATATATTCATTCAATCCACATCACATAGATATAGTTTACAAACTATTATTATGTCCGAACTTACCTCGGACGTCGACTATCGATACGGTTGATTACTCGAGTACTTTATCTTTGCCTCGATCTCGATCTGAACCTCTTCTCTCTTGGTCTATAAACATTCAAATTCAGTCCGTTCAATCTTTAACTCATTCAATTTAGTCCACACACACAGATTTAGGGCATTTTACAAAATAGCCCTCACATTTTCATATTTCGACACTTTAGTCCCTAATTAACAACATCAAATACACAAAATTTCACCTAACACAAGCTTAGCCGAATTCTCACCATGCTTATACAAACCCACACATTTCATTTATATTACATTTTAATCCTTCCAAATGCTATTTTCACAATTTAGCCCTAATTAGTTAAATTCATCAAAAATTCAAGAACAACACATGTTCATTAAACACATATCTTTCATTTAACACCAACACTCATCACAAAGCTCACATACTCATCAATGGCACATCACAAAAACATCATCAATTCATAAAATTACAACATGGGTTAACTAGAGCACGAAGCAACGATTACGAAAATGTAGAAATTATCGAAAATCGACTCAAAACATACCTTAATTTTGGCTTTATAGTAGCTGAATGTATGAGAGATTTTAACCTTTCTTTTCTTTTGAATTTCGGTGGAAGAATGCATGAAATAATGTCCATTTTCATATTTTTATCATATTATAATTCTTTAATAAACAATTTCCCATGTTAACCTTATAATATAAACTTATAAAACACATTTTCAAAGGTTAATATGGACTAATACCGTCCACTATCTAAAGTAATGGTTAATTTTCCATATAAAACCTCCATCTTTTCAAAGCCACAACATATAAGTACTTATAAATCAGCACACAACATTTTACACTTATGCGATTAAGTCCTTTTCTCTTAATTCGACACACAAACGATCAAATTATCACACAGAATTTTCACATAGACTATATCACATACTATTCACACAGAAAATAATATCAAAATATTTTTACGACCTCAGATTTGTGGTCTCGAAACCACTGTTCTGACTAGGGTCTAAACCAGGCTGTTACAACTCTCCCCCCTTAGGATTTTCGTCCCCGAAAATCTTACCAGTGAATAACTGTGGATGATGTTCTCTCATAACGTTCTCAGGCTCCCACGTAGCCTCTTCAATTCCATGTTTGTGCCATAATACTTTCACTAAAGAGATTTTCTTATTTCTCAACTCTTTAGTCTCTCATGCAAAGATTCGGATCAGTTCTTCACTATACGACAAGTCTGACTGAATCTCAACTTCAGTAGGAGAAATCACATGAGACGGGTCTGATCTGTACCGTCGAAGAATTGATACATGAAACACGTTATGAATCTTTTCTAACTCAAATGACAATTTAAATCTACAAGTAACCGGCTCAACTCGTTCAATAATCTCGTACGGCCCGATGAGCCTCGGACTCAGCTTGCTCTTTCCACCGAATCGAAGTATTTTCTTCCACGGAGACACTTTCAAAAACACTTTATCACCAACCTCAAACTCAATATCTTTTCATTTCAAATCTGCATAAGACTTTTGACGATCTGAGGTTGCTTTCAAACTATCACGAATTACTTTCACTTTCTGCTCAGTCTCTTTTATAAGTTCAACCCCGTGAATCTTATTCTCACTCAGCTCAGTCCAATACAATGGAGTTCGACACTTTCGACCATAAAGAGCTTCATATGGCGCCATTTTAATGCTAGATTGAAAACTATTGTTATACGCGAAGTCAATCAATGATAAATGCTTTTCCCATGTACTTTCAAATTCAAGTATGCAACATCTCAACATGTCTTCAAGAATCTGAATGATTCGCTCAAATTGACCATCCGTTTGCGGATGAAAAGCAGTACTGAAATGTAATTTTGTGCCTAAAGCATCTTGTAATTTCTTCCAAAGTCGCAAGGTAAATCTCGGATCTCTGTCAGAAACAATAGGTAGAGGTACCCCGTACAATTTTACGATCTCATCAATCTATAATTTAGCCAATTTATCAAGTGAATAATCTATTCTCACTGGAATAAAGTGAGTTGATTTCGTTAATCTATCAACTATCACCCAGATCGCATCTTTCTTGCTCGGAGATAAAGGCAAATCCGACACAAAGTCCATCGTGATTCTCTCCCATTTCCACTCAGGAATCATAACCGGTTGTAACAATCCAGACGAAACTTGATGTTCAACCTTAACTTGCTGACAAACTAAACATTTCGACACAAAGTCAGAAATATCTCTTTTCATACCATGCCACCAATAGGACTGCTTCAGATCGTTATACATTTTCGTACTCCCCGGATGCACAGTCAAATGACTATTGTGAGCTTCATTCAAAATTGTTTGAACCAACTCTGAATTTCTTGGAATACAAATCCGATCTCTGAATTTCAAACAATCATCACTATCAACTCAAAATTTCGATAAAGCATCTGAATCACACTAAACACTTTTTGCTAACAACTCATTATCAATCTTCTGAGCATCACATATCTGCTCTATAAACATTGGCTTTACTTTCAATTCAGCTACCACTGCATTATCATCACACAGATCTATCTGTTTACTCAAAGCTTGCAAAGCATATAACGATTTTCGACTCAAGGCAGTAGCTACAACATTAGCTTTACTCGGGTGGTAATCTATCACAAGTTCGTAGTCTTTCAACAATTCTAACCATCTTCTCTGTCGCAAGTTCAAATCTTTCTAAGTCATCAAATACTTTAAACTCCTATGATCAGTATAAATATGACATTTCTCACCAAATAAGTAGTGACGCCAAATCTTTAACGCAAACACATTCGCAGCTAATTCAAGGTCATGCGTCGGATAATTCTTTTCGTACGGTTTTAACTATCTCGAGGCGTAAGCAATGACTTTCCCTTCTTGCATCAGCACACAACCCAAACCATTAAATGATGCATCACTGTAAACTATGAACTCTTTGCCTGATTCGGGTTGAATCAAAACTGGTGCTTTCGTTAACAACACTTTCAATTGCTCAAAACTCTGCTGGCACTTTTTTGACCCCTCGAATCTGACATATTTCTGTAACAACTTCATCAATGGAGTCGCAATCATCGAGAAGCCTTTCACAAATCGCCTATAATATCCCACTAGTCCCATAAAACTACAGACTTCAGACACATTTCTCGGAGGCTTTCATTCCAAAATAGCAGAGATTTTATTCGGATCCATTCTTATTCCCGCAGCTGATACAATATGTCCCAGAAACCCAACTTCACGTAACCAAAATTCACATTTACTAAACTTTGCGTACAACTGCTTCTCGCGTAGAGTTTGTAGCACGATCCTCAAATGCTCAGTATGCTGCGTCTCATTACACGAATAGATCAAAATATCATCAATAAACACCACCACAAAGCGATCTAAATATGGTCTGAATATTCGATTCATCAAATCCATAAACACTGCAGGAGCATTTGTTAATCCGAATGGCATCATTAAGAATTCATAATGTCCGTACCTTGTTCTGGAAGCAGTTTTTGGCACATCGGATTCTTTAACTCTCAACTGATAGTAGCCTGATCTCAAATCTATCTTAGAGAACACTGTAGCTCCCCTCAGCTGATCAAACAAATCATCGATACGAGGCAACGGATATTTGTTCTTTATCATCACTTTGTTCAACTGTCGATAATCAATACACATTCTCATAGTTCCATCTTTCTTTTTCACAAATAATATAGGAGCTACCCATGGTGAGAAACTCGGTCGTGCAAATCCTCTATTAGTTAATTCTTGCAACTATGATTTTAACTCTTTCAATTATGTTGGTGCCATTCTATACGGAGCTATAGAAATGGGAGTGGTTCCTGGCACTAATTCGATACCAAATTCCACTTCTCGAATTGGAGGTAATCCCGGCAGCTCTTCAGGAAACACATCTGGAAACTTACATACCACGAGCACGTATTCAACTTTTTTTTTCTGACACTTTTGTATCTATCACATATGCCAAATAAGCTTCACAACCCTTTCTCACATAGTTCATAGCTTTCATCGCAGATACAATAGCTGGTAATCCTTTCATGTCACTGGACTCAATTTGAACTATCTCACCATTCTGACTCTTTAATTCAATACTCTTTCTCTTACAATTCACGATGACATTATGTAGAGTAAGACAATCCATACCTAGAATTATGTCAAACTAATTGAATGGTAACAACATCAAATTAGTTGGAAAACAAGCATCTCGAAACATCAATGGGCAATTCTTACACACCTTATCCACCAAGACGCACTTGCCTAAAGGGTTTGACACCATAACCACAAATTCAGTAGACTCAACAAGTAGAGCCTTATTCAATACTAGATTCACACACACATAGGAATGAGTTGATCCTGGATCTATCAATGCAATGACATCAGTATCAAATAAAGTGAAAGTACCGGTGATGACGTCTGGAGATGATACTTCCTCTCGTGCACGTATAGCATAGGCTCGGGCAGGTGCTCTCACTTCTGACCTCACAACTATGTCAGTTGTCCCTCTTTGACTTTCGCTCACATTTCTGGTGTTTTTAGGTGGTCTACCCCTAGCTGTCACATTACTCAATCTTTCATTCTGAACATTTTCTTCTTCGACCATCATTGGGCAATCTCGAATAAAATGATCTCGAGATCCACATTTATAACAAACTCTATTGTTGTACTTGCCCCAGCACTCTCCGACATGTCGTCTTCCACATTGTCTACACTTAGGCTTGTTACTCTTAATACTGCCAACACTTGATTCATTCGGAGCTTGAATTCGTGGACCAGTACTTTGTCTCAAACGATCTCTACTTGGATGTCCAAACGAAGCATTTGAACGATTGCTTGCATCTCTATATCTCTTAGTAGAAGGTTGAGAAAACTTATTCATCGATCTTTTTTTTTCATCACGAGCTTCTGAATCAGCTTTCTTCTTTTTTTTACTGAGTTCTTCAGCTTTACACGCTCTTTCAACTAACACAACAAATTCATTTATATCAAGTATCCCAACCAACAACTTAATGTCTTCATTCAATCCCTCTATGAAACGTTTGCACATAGTAGCTTCACTTGAAACACATTCTCTCGCATATTGACTCAACCTTACAAATTCTCGCTCGTACTCAGTAACAGACAAACGACCCTGTTTCAATTCTAGAAACTCTTTATGTTTCTGATCAATAAAGCGTTGACTGATATACTTCTTTCTGAACTCAGCTTGAAAGAAGTCCCAGGTGATTCTCTCTCTCGGAACCACAGATATCAATTTTTTCCACCAGTTATAAGCTGTGTCTCTCAACAAGGAAACTGCACACTTAATGCACTAATCTGGGTTCAACGACATCTCATCAAATACTCTGATTGTATTCTCTAGCCAAAACTCGGCTCGCTCAGTATCGTCGTCAGATGTGGCCCTAAACTCCTCAGCCCCGTACTTTCGAATCTTGTCTACAGGTGGTTTATTCAATCTGATCGGGTCTACAACTTATGGCACAACAGGTACTTGTGGGGGTGGAGGTTGTGGAGTAGTCGGATTCATTTGAACGAACTCTGTAAACCACTCACTCATCATTCAGAAGAAGGCTTGCTTAGTCTCTCCTCTCTCACCACTATCATTCAGCCTAGATGTGGCCGGCGCTGTCCCTTGAATGGGAGCAGGCGCATTACTCTCTACGTTGTCAGTAATTACTCAATTGGGATCCATTACTATATGAAAACACATTTTCAAATGTCATATTTCATCACACTATCGCAATTTCATATATGGCATGTATACCTAGACTTACACGCGCTACGCTAGTCCGAGAATCGACTAAACCATAGCTCTGATACCAATAAAAATGTAACACCCCTAACCCGAAATCATTGCCGGAATAGGGTTAAGTGGCATTACCGAACACTAGGATCATTTGACAACCCAATCGCGACACAAAGTCAATCATCATCATAATACATCAAACATAAGCAAATAGTCCCTTATTAAGGCATATAAGACCTTAATCACATGCTAGAGAGAGGTCGGGACTAAACTGAACACATACAGAAACTTCATAAACATTTAAAAGTTTTCTAAGTTTCAGGGGATACACGCCTGTGGGGGTAGGCCGTGTGCCTCCCCCGGCTGCTAGACACACCCGTGTGTCCTCCCTGTGGTTGAAACTGACTTATCTTCCACGGCCGCTAAGCACGCCCGTGTGCTCAGGCCGTGGTTGAATCTGCCAAAAATCACACGGTTGCTAGGCAGTAGGCACGTCCGTGTGCCAAGGCCGTGTACTATCCTGACTTGGTCCCCACGGTCATTAGGCACGCCCGTGTGCCATGACCGTGTGACATTATAGGCCATTTGCAAGGCCAAAATGCCACCCACTTAGGGTCAATCACAATAAGCACTCTTAAGCATGTCTATACACACATTTTGGAAACCATTTCCTAGCATTTGATTAATCATCCAACTCATACAAACTCACTTTCAAACATATCAAGTTATAAGCTAACATATACAACTTGAACACCATCAATACCAAACATCATTCTTTCTCATCTTCACTAATTCATACTAGTATTTTATTAACACAAAGTTACCATTTATAAGTCAATTTCCCAACTCACAATCCATACCAAAAGAGGCATCATATATACCAAAGTCATTCATGCTAAAACTAGTACATATCTAGCCACATCTCATAGCTACTACAAAACTCAAACATGATTCAAGTGACCAGCCTATACATGCCATATTTAACTATGTACACCTTTCCAAAATACCCCAAAATAGATTGCCGATAGTGTGACTGAGATGCTGACAATTCCCCGATTCGAGCTAGCTTTACTGACACTGCAAAGCAGAGAAACGAATCACACAGTAAGCTTTCTAAAGCTTAGTAAGTTCGAAATACCATACATACAACTCAATAATGCCACATCAACATATAATTAAACCATCACATAGATAAATGCACAATTAAACTCATCATCTAACTCAACCATATGTTTAAGTATCTATTCATTCAACTTTTATGGCTATCATCAACCACATAGGTTCAAACGTACCTTATTCAACACATAGTTACTCACCATTCATGCTACTCAATTGCTCGATATGACCTCTCGTTCAACTTTTGCTATTCCTTTGATTTATTCACACACTTAGTGCCAATTTTCATAATCGAAACATAATCGTTACTGCATACTTAGTGCCAACATGTTAAACCAAACTTATATCAGTATCGCACACACAGTGCCAATCCAATAAGCCGAAGCTTCTATCTTTTCGCACACACAGTGCTAATCATCTCTATCTCGTTTCTAATTTCACACACTTAGTGTTCTCTAATTTAATTTCACACATAGCATTTATAATCTCATAATTATATATATATATTCATTCAATTCACATCACATAGATATAGTTTACAAACTATTATTATATCCGAACTTACCTCGGAAGTCGACTATCGATACGGTCGATTACCCAAGCACTTTATCTTTGCCTCGATCTCAATCGAACCTCTTCTCTCTTGGTTTATACACATTCAAATTCAGTCCATTCAATCATTAAATCATTCAATTTATTCCACACACACACATTTAAGGAATTTTACAAAATAGCCCTCACATTTTCACATTTCGACACTTTAGTCCCTAATTCACAAAACTATCAAATTCACAAAATTTCACTTAACACAAGCTTAGTCGAATTCTCACCATGCTTATACAAACCCACACATTTCATTTATTTTACATTTTAATCCTTCCAAATGCTATTTTCACAATTTAGCCCTAACTAGTTAAATTCATCAAAAATTCAAGAACAACACATGTTCATTAAACACATATCTTTCATTTAACACCAACACTCATCACAAAGCTCACATACTCATCAATGGCACATCACAAAAATATCATCAATTCATAAAATTACAACATGGGTTAACTAGAGCACGAAGCAACGATTACAAAAACGTAGAAATTATCGAAAACTGACTTAAAACATACCTTAATTTTGACTTGATAGTAGCCGAATATATGAGAGCTTTTAACCTTTCTTTTCTTTTGAATTTCAGTGGAAGAATGCATGACATAATGTCCATTTTCATATTTTTATCATATTATAATTCTTTAATAAACAATTTCCCATGTTAACCTTATAATATAAACTTATAAAACACATTTTCAAAGGTTAATATGGACTAATACCGCCCACTATCTAAAGTAATGGCTAATTTACTATATAAAACCTCCATCTTTTCAAAGCCACAACATATAAGTACTTATAAATCAGCACGCAGCATTTTACACTTATGCGATTAAGTCCTTTTCTCTTAATTCGACACACAAATGATCAAATTATCATACAGAATTTTAACACAGACTATATCACATACTATTTACACAGAAAATAATATCAAAATATTTTTATGACCTCAAATTTGTGGTCTCGAAACCACTGTTCCGACTAGGGTCTAAACTAGGTTGTTACAATTGTATTGGACTGAGCTGAGTGAGAATAAGATTCACGGGGTTGATCTTATAAAAGAGACTGAGCAGAAAGTGAAAGTAATTCGTGATAGCTTGAAAACGGCTTCAGATCATCAAAAGTCTTATGCAGACTTGAAACGAAAAGATATTGAATTCGAAGTTGGTGATAAAGTGCTTTTGAAAGTATATCTGTGGAAGAAAATACTTCGATTTGGTAAAAAAAGGCAAGTTGAGTCCGAGGTTTATCAGACCGTATGAGATCATCGAGCCTGTTGGGCCAGTTGCGTATAGATTGTTATTGCCATCTGAGTTAGAAAAGATTCATAACGTGTTTCATTTGTCAATTCTTTCGACATGCATGCACTGGACACATCTCATGTGATTGCTCCTACTGAGGTTGAGATCCAGTCAGATTTGTCGTATAGTGAAGAACTGATCTAAATTTTGGCACGAGAGACCAAAGAGTTGAGAAATAAGAATATCTCTTTATTGAAAGTGTTGTGGCACAAGCACTGAATTGAGGAGGATACATGGGAGCCTGACTATGTTATGAGAGAGCAATGTCCACATCTATTCACTGGTAAGATTTTCAGGGACGAAAATCCCTAAGGGGGGAGAGTTGTAACAGCTTGGTTTGGACCCTAGTCGGAATAGTGGTTTCGAGACAACAAATCTGAGGTCGTAAAAAATATTTTAATATTATTTTTTGTGTTGATTAAATGTGATGTAGCCTATGTGAAAATTCTGTGTGATAATTTTACCGACTGTGTGTCAAATTGTGAGAAAGGACTTAATTGCATAAAGTGTAAAATGTTGTGTGCTGATTGTTAAGTACTTAATTGTTGTTGGCTTTTTAAGGTGGAAGCCTTATGAGGCAATTTAACCTTTTTAAAGATAGTGGATGTTAAATGGACAAATATGCCCTTAATGTATATTTGTTATTTAATGTTTATTAAAAAGGATAGTATGGTAAAATGAATATTATTATGATTGTAATAAAACAAATGAAAGAAAAGATGAATGTTATCATCTTTGTGAGTGCCGAATATTGAAGGAAAAGAAAGAAAATATTCAATCTAGGTTTCGGTTATTTCTAAGCTCAAATTAAGGTATGTTTTGGTTTCAGCTTTTGATAATTTTTACGTTTTTGTAATTGTTGCTTTGTGCTCTACAAAACCCATGCTTAAATTTTGTGAATCGATGATGTTTTTGAATTGTGTCATTGATGAACATGTGAGTTCTTGGATGTTTAATGGTGAAATATGAAAGATATGTGTTTGATTAACATAGTTTGTCTTTGGAGTTTTGTTGAATTTAGTATTTTGGACTCAATTAAGAAAATGATTATTTGAGGGACTAAAATGTGAAATAAATGAGATGTTTGGACTTGTATGAGAACAAGAGTATTCGGCTAAGCATGGGCATATGATGATTTTGTGTATTTTGTGTATTTTGTGAACTAGGGACTAAAATCTTGAAATATGAAAATGTGAGGGCTATTTTGTAAAATTCCCTAAATAAGTGTGCGTGGATTAAATTAAATGATGATGGGATTGAATGGGTTAAATTTGAATGTATATAGACCAAGAAAGGAGAGGTTCAGATCAAGATTGAGGCAAAGATAAAGTGCTCGACTAATCGATCGTTTTGGTATTTCGACATCCGAGGTAAGTTTAGACATAACTCGTATATTTAGTTATGATTAATGCTATGAAATGGATGTTATGATATTATTGAATTATGAATGTTACGTGAAAGCTTGAGTTATGTGGCACTAAGTGTGCGTATTCGAAAATGAAACCGAGATGACTAGCACTGGGTGTACGAAATAATAGGAGCTCCAGTTTTGTGGTTGGCACTGTGTGTGCGTTACCGGTTAAAGATCGATTGATATAGATGCACTAAGTGTGTGATGATGAATTGAATTTCGGTTAATGAGTTGGGTACTAAGTGTGCGATTGAGCTGAAGAAGGGATGAGAGTTGATCGAAACGAAGTAGTGAGAGTTGTGTAGCATATGTTATTGATAACTAAGTGTCGGCTAAGGTACGTTCGGAACCTATGAGGTTGATAAGATTATGATTGGGATCATGGAAGGTTAATTGAATATATTAGCTTGTATGGTATGGTACATATGTGTTTAGGAAATAATCTATGTGATGGTTGGTTTTAATGTAATGTTTTATGTTACGAACTTACTAAGCTTTGAAAGCTTACTGTGTGATTTATTTCTCTGCTTTGCAGTATCAGTAAACCTAGCCCAGATCCGAGAATCTTTAGCATCTCAACCACACTATCAGCAATCTATTTTGTTATTTTTGGAAAGATGTATATAGTTGAAATATGGCATGTATAGGCTAGTTGTTTTGAAGCATATTTGAGATGTGTATATAGCCATGTGATGTGGCTAGTTATATGTTGGCTATAAGCATGAATGACTTTGGTATATGATACATATTATGGTATGGCTTGTTGGTAATGAGAATTTCTTATGAATGGTAAACTTAGTGATGGTTTGATGCTAGTATGATCTAATGAATTTGAGGATGAGTTATGTTTGGTATTGAATGTCTTCTAGTTGTGCAATTTAGTTTATAAGTTGACATGATTAGAAATGAGATTGGGTGAGAGGATATGTTGATCACTTGTCATGAAATTGGTTGCCAAATTGTGTGTGGAATTATGCTTAAATGTGCTTGTAGGATTGACCCTTGTATGGGTGGCAAATTGGCCTTGAAAATGGCCTGTTTTGCCTACACAGTTATGGCACACGGGCGTGCCTAGTGACCGTGGGGTAAAGTCAATAGCTAGCTTAAGAGCACACG
The DNA here is from genome assembly GCA_025503065.1 of Gossypium bickii. Classification (NCBI taxonomy): domain Eukaryota; kingdom Viridiplantae; phylum Streptophyta; class Magnoliopsida; order Malvales; family Malvaceae; genus Gossypium; species Gossypium bickii. Next base: position 55,914,540 of record CP106713.1, on the reverse strand, counting down.
ATCATGGTACACGGGTGTGCCTAGTAGCTGTGTGAATAAGTCAGTATATGGCCTAAGAGCACATGGCCTTAGCACACAGGCGTGCCTTGTGGCCTTGTGGAGAAGTCAGAATACTTGCCCTATTTTGGCATAGCTTGGACACATGGGGGTGTCTGGTGACCGTGTGAAGCACACGGCCTAGTTGCACGAGCGTGTGACCTCAACAAATTTGATGAATATTTGAAATTTTGAAAACTTTCGTAAGTGTTTGGTTTAGTCTCGACCCTTCTCTAGCATGTGTTAAAGGTCTCGTAGGCCTCAATAAGGGACTACTTGTTTATGTTTTGATATGTTTTGATGATGATTGACTTTATATCATAAATTGGATGTGAAATGATTCAATTGTTTAGTAATGCCTCTTAAACCTATTCTGGCGACGGTTTCAGGTTAGGGGTATTACACTGGATGATTCAATGGATTCAAGAATTAGGACCAATTTTTCAAGAATTGCTAGGAAAAATAACATCTGAGTCCCCAATTATACACCAGATATGTTCGATCCAATGAGTATAGAACAAGAAGAAGAAGCATCGAAAAGTGAAGAGGAATGAGAAGAAAAGGAGGATGACAGGGATGAGGAGATGGACGATAAGGAGGATGATTAAACTATTTTTAATTTTATATTGAGTTTTATTAATTTTTGGGATAATTTTAATTTTGACTAAGTAAATTTTAATATGTTGCAGTTTGTTTAATTTTTTTATGTAGGAACCTAACATGAAGGAGACACAAACATTCCGAGCTAACACGATCAAAGGAGGAAGCACCTACCATTAGTAATTGGAGCGACTACGATCAATCAGGTAACTTCTTTCTATATCTATTATTGGGTTACACATTGAGGACAATGTGTCAACTAAAATGTGGGGGTGACATAGAAAATTTGCTTTAAATTTTTAAATTTTCTTTTGTTTTTCTTATCTTTTGTGTACTTGAGCTTGTAGGAATAAAAGTGATTGGTTAGGAACATGTACATTGGTTGCTTGTGTTTAAGAATAAATCTAGCATGATGATAGGTAATTTTAAGCCTTTGATTATTAGACTACTAAGTTTATATGTTACACTGTAAATAGGTGTTAAGTTATCATTGATATCTAGTGGCATAGAAAATACAAGGAAACGAGCATGCTAGTATGAATGATAAATGGTTGAATTTGTGTTTGTTTGGTTTATTAAATTTGTGCATGATGAGATATTTAGGGATGACCTGAGGCATTGTTTGGAACATATCCAAATCCAAAAATCTATCCTATTTATACTTCACCTTTAGTGCCAATTTTTAGCCTTTTGACACTTCTTGATGAACTGTATTACAAATCTCGAGCCTGAAAATGTTAATTTGTAGATGCCCTTTTTCTTTGGTCTTGTATTGCACAATTATAAATGTCTGGCCATACGTATTGAGGTTTAAGTAGATACATCATAGTGAAGGTTGTAAAAATAGGGTGAAATAGGAAAGATTAGTGTGATATGGGAATTATAGGTTAGTCTAAAAGTGCAAAACAAGAAGAAAAAAACCATACGAGTAGAAAAAGTACCTGAAAAGCCAAAAAGCATTCTCGAGTGAGAAAAAAATTGAAAATGAACAGTGACAAAATCACAACAATAGAAAAAAAAATTTTCATAGTGCACTGAAACTTGTAGGCTAGCCGTAGTTACTATGTCATGTTATGATTTCTTATATATGGAGAGAAAAGGAAGGTGAGAGAAGGAGAAATAAGGCGGTGAGCAAGTAAGGGTCACTAAAGGGGGAAGAATAGGGATCAATACGAAGTGCCAAACTATTTTCGTGTTTGTAACCTTTTGATAATTAATGTTTTTTAATTTTATACCTATCCTAGGCCACAGAACGTTACAAGCCAAAAAGCCCTATGTGACCTAAGTATCCTCATACATGAATGAACATCATACTGAACATATGCATAAATGACTACTTGTGTTTTGCTCGGATAATCAAAGTACTTGTATGATTTGTTGATGGATTTCTATAGGTGAGAACCTTAATATTTGTACATTTTGTAACATACTGAACTTAGATGTTTGTGATCAAAAGTGGTAAGTCGACTACTCATCATGTTGAAATTGTTAGTAAGCATGAAATGCCTAAGTCCTATGCTCCAAAATTAATATTTGTACCATACTTGCTCAAAGGTTGTCATTTTTATTTTTTCATCTTTGTTTATGTTCCTTGAGGACAACTAATGACTTAAGTGTGGGGGAGTTTGATCTTTCGTGATTTGGTGTAGCAGATTAAACTAGTTTTCATTTTTAAGGAGCTTGAGTACAAGAACTTTCATTATGTTTTAATTAAGTTTCTTTAGTTTTATTTACATTCAATAAAATTACACATTGAGTCTTTATTAACCTGAAGAGTTGAATGAGGCCTAAGAGAGCTAATTTAACACCCCAAACCCAACCTAAACACCACGATCGGATCTGGTATGTCACAGGGAAAGGTTGTTTAAAGAAACTTGTGATCGTTTAAAAATTTCGAGTTTTGGTTCAATTTAAGGAAACAGGCTTGATTAAATGATGCTTGCCAAAACGTTATAAATACTATTAATTCCGGAAGGTTATATTGTGATATGAAAACCGAAACTAGTGGACTTCAATAACGTGACCTTTTGAAAATAATATTTGTAGTTCTAAGAAAATCCCAAGTTTAATTATTTATTGCTTGTGATCCATTTGTCATTATTTTGGAAAACGTTTGTTTATATTTATATTTTAGAAAACTCCATATTTGGCAGTTCATAAAATATATAATAACAGCATTAAAGTCAAAATCCAAAACTAAGTTACAGGGGCCTTATTACATAACAGAAACCCAATTAAAAATAAGTTTAGATAAAGAAAACGTAGTCTACGAAAGAAGTAATGCATGGCCACCACAGTGTCCACCTCGACTCCAAGTCCTCAAACTAGGGATTACCTGAAACATTTAAAAAGAGCGGGTGAGTTTACAAAAACTCAGTGTATAATTCCCCTTATGAAAGCAAATTGGGCCTAAGCCCATACAGAGTCAGACTGGGCCTTGGCCCTTGATTGCTGTAAAATCAGAGTTTTAAATATTTATAAAAGAATGATCAAACCTGGAGACTAACTCTGACAGCGATATTAAGGCAAGTGTACCTATCGAACAGTAGTATAGCTTAGGCAAGACTGGATATCGAACCCAAAGGAACTACAAGTATTAATATTCACTTTCTTTTTATTATTTAACCTAACTAATATAAAGGTTGCTTTTAAACTAAATTAACGACAACTAAACTAAGGAAACAAAGACAAAAAGATGAGTTTGGGGATAACTTGAAAAAGACTCAGTTGATTTTTATGATACCTTCGGGAAGAATCCACCTAGACTTCTCCTATTATCTAATCTTAAATTATATGATTTCTTTTACCTAGCTTGATCCGTGAGACTCCCTAACCTATGTTAAACCCTCTCTCGAAGCGAATAAAGTCTAATCCTAGGTTAATTAGTGGAACTCTCGTTCGCTTATAATAACCCCATAGGAAAGCAGTAAATCGATCAATGGATTCCCATATTAGGTTTCACCCTAATCCGGTAAAATCTCGTAACCCTATCTCTAGGCGCCCGATCAACTCCGCTTAATTATGTTAGATCTACTCTTAGGCAGGGTCTATTCCTCCTCCACCTAAGCACATTAAATTTGGATTAAGCAACATAATTAAGAACAAACTAAGTAATTTATCATATAACATAAAAATCAAATAATAAAATCTATCTAGGTTTCATCCCCCTTCAGGTATCTGAAGGATTTAGTTCATAATGTAAAAAGAAAACATCACAAGAGAAAAGATAAAACAAAACATAAGAAAAATCCTAAAACTCCGTGACGGGATTGAAGGAGAATTTCGCCGTCTTGAGTATAATTCCGGCTTCTTGGGATGAATCAACTGGCTATCCTCGTGTTACTCCCTAACTCTGACCTTCTCGGCTTGGCTCCTTGGCCTAGCTTCCGCCCCCTTCCAAAGGTGGTACTTGGGGTATATTTATAAGCTCTTGGAATGCGATTCTTTCTCCTGAAGTATCCTTTTTCGACTGAAATTGCTCTTTCCAGCGACAGAGGCACGGCCATGTCACACGCTCGTGCAAATCGAGACCTGACCGTGTTTGAATTTCTGCTTTGACACGGTCGTGTACGGTGGTGATAAGGCCGTGCTCCAAGTGTTCGTCTAGACATGGCCGTGTTTCCTTGGCCCAGGCCGTGTCAATTTCGTGGAAAGGCACATTTACTTCGTTTTAGCCCGTTTTGTGTTCTTTTCATCCTCGGGTGCTTTCCTGGGTATAAGACATGAAAAGAAAGGATTAAAAGCACCTTTTTATATAAAACGAGGCTTAAATCTTTAAAAAGCATAATAAATGTGGGATTAAAATATGTTATATTTACGGTTTATCAGCCCTTTTAGCAGAAAATAGCAGATAATCAGAAATCAATGCATTATGATGCAAATCCCAACCCAACCTAGTTATCCATCCACTACACACCACCCGTACCTGTCAATCACACCAATGGGGATTTCTACAATCGACCCTCACCGCTACACACCATCGATGGCAGTCATACTGCAGTTAGCTGCTCGTCATCAGAATTGTGACAGAGTCACCAGATTATGTGGCATGGCACCAGAACAGAGTGTAGCAGAGCCACCAGATCAGATTATGGCAAAGACCACCAGAACGCTTCCCTTTTCATTAATAATATATGCCCACCTCCATGCAAACATGAAACCGTGACATAATAATTCGTGTATGCAGTATGACATGTATGCAAATCATATATCAAATATAACGTATGAAACGAATTACCATCATAGTCAGAATAAGAAATACAGCATAATCAAGCTAATCAACCTCTAAGGGTATAACAGTAATTTACCTTCTAGGGGTATTTCGGTAATTTACCCTCTAGGGGTATTTCGGTAATTTCACACTTGGAATGGCCTTTTTGAAGGCCCAATGTCGTATCGAGTGACTCAACTACCATTTTCGATCGTACCGGACTATTGGGCCTAAAACCTGATTTCGGCTCATTCGGGCCCACACGCTCGTGTGGCCCACCTAGCACAAATCTAGCCACGTATATAAGATTCACCTAGTCTAGTTTGATATATACTAAACAATCATACAATTTACTCATATGGGCCCACGGGCCTATTGGGCCCATTCGGCCCATCGCGGCCCAAGCAGCCTCAACCTACAAGAATACTAATGGTGGTCTCAACTATCGCATCGAAGCCCCACACGTACGCTCGCACGCTCGTGTGGCTACTATCGCTGTGTGACCGGTATTTCGGCATTTGTCGCTCTACAGCTAGAGTAGAGAAGTACACACCTGATAGGAATCTGGTGCTAATCCGTGCTCCAACCACTCAAACTCAAACTCAAACTCAAGTTTAAATCCAACTCAAACTCTTGCCGACCAATTCACAAAATGAATACTCCTTTGCTTTTCATGAGATTTGAACCCAGGCTCCCCTGTAGCATAATCCACGCCGCTAACCACTAAATATAAATCTATAGCCAAATTCTAAGGTCCATGTAAAACGAAAACCAAAATGCAAGAGCCAAGACTTAAACCTTGGACCTCCTTCCTTCCTTGTGGCGTCACCCCCTTGCCTCTTATGTGGCGTCACTTTGCCACTACACCACACACTCCACTTGTGTCATTTTTCTCCACATTTTATTCTTAAAGCCTACCTACTAACTTCCAGGGTTTTTTTCACCTAAAACCAAAATTTCCCTTAAGCCAAAGTTTGATCCCGAGACTTCATAGAAGCCCCCTAACCTTCCAAAATCACTTATCTAATAGGTCCAACTTACATTTAAGCCGATCTCTTGTTCTCTAAAGATTTAAACGCTACTATGCTCAAGGCCCATTGGGCTCAATCCTACTAGGCCCAATTTCGGGATGTTACAGCTAACGTACTTCATGAGTATGTATGAGACCATTAAAAGGCATTTCGGGTCAATATTGGATGCTATGTCACAACATGGGAGATCCAATGTTGCAACATAGAGAGCAGGATAGAGAAAGTGAGAAACTGCCTTCAATGTCGCAGCATAGGTTGAAGGTGTTGCAACATACCATTGAAGATGGATACACATGAACATACTGGTTGCTATGTTGCAACACAGGTCCTGGTGTGTCGCGACATTGACTCTGTGTCGAGAACATGAAGCAAAGGCGTTTTGGTCTGCACAATCAAACTTTAAGCTTAGGAATGTCAGCTAACCTAGGGTTAAGGATGATGGCCACCTGAAGGCTATAAATAGGCCCCTTTAGCACATGTTAAAGACACCAAAGCATTAACCTAGTTTCTTTCATCAAATTTAGTCTTGTTATCTTTCATTTCTAGTGTCGAAACCGTTTTTTTGAAAAAGGAAGGAATCGAACTTGGGTTTTAAAAATAAAAATGGGAGTCGCCACCGATCTTTTAGGTGCGATCGGATCACCTTTGTTTTAATAAAACATTTTGATTTACTAAAACAATGCTTTTGGTCTACTGGAAATTTGAGAAAATGGGTTAGAGAGTCACATGCGTGCGAGGAAGGGTTAGCACCCTCGTCACGCCCAAAATTGGTACCAAATCGATCAATTAATGTCCTTATGTCAAAAGTTAAAAATTGGAAAATAGATTTTAAAAATATAAAAATCCTCTGATCTAAGATGAATATTACCTCGCTTGGAAAATCTTATCTCGAAATAACGAGATGCCCCCGCCCAAAGAAGTTAGGACACAACATATCGAATTCTCGAAAATAAACTTTTATTTTTATTCGAAACTTTTTATTTTAAAAGATATTTCGCTATTTAGGTTAAACGAGAAAAATCAAAACCTAGTAAGTTAAGGCACGATTTTCTCGAATTTCTAAATACGAAATGTTGCCTTTGCAAAAGAAATCAATTTTGTATTGGATAAAATGGAGCACGAATTTGTAAAAAAAATGTGATGATACGAATGAAAATAAGAGTATACGTGAAATGATATAAACACAAATATATGAGTTAACGTTAAATGAATAATAATACGTGACGTATATATGTAGTGTAACAAAGTAACAAACATAATAATAATAATAATAAATATTAATAATAATGTACATAATATACATAATATATACAATATGTTAATATAAATGTGATAGTTATGAAAATATAATAATAATAGTATAATAATAAAAATAGTAATAATAATAATAAAGTTAGTATATACAAGCAATAGTAATATATGAAGAATAATAACATAATAGTATAATAATAAAATAATAGTATGGTAATAATAAATGATAATAATAATAATAATAATGATAATGATAATGATAATATGCGAATAATAGTACAATAATAATAATAATAATAATAATAATAATAATGCAAAATATGTACAAAGTGAATAACATAACTATAGTAATAATACTAAGATAATAATAATAATAGTAAATGTAATGATGGTAATAGTAAGAGTATGAAATATATATAATATAACAATATAGATATAATAGTAAAAAATATAATAATAATAGTATAATAATAAACATGTACAATATAATAATAATAAGTACAGTGGTAATAGTAATAATGATAATTATAAAATACTAAAAAGGGTCAAATTGGATTAAAAATATGGTTTTGGGGCCGATTCAAAATAAAATGAGGGGGGAAAAGGGCTTATTCGAAATGCGCTAAAAACATGGGGGTCCAGAACGGAAATTATTCCCTCCCCCCTTGCTCTGTGTTTTGTTCGGGACTAAAATGGAACAGAAGAAAACATGTTGGGCCAACTCGCAAATGATAAGAGGACCGGAGTAAAAAGGGGGAAGACGCGGGAGGGCTTGAAGCGCAATTATCCCGTTGACAGGAAAACGCGCGGATCCTTCCCTTTTGCGGGTCGGGTCGTGGGTCGGGGACCAAAACGACGTCGTTTTGGTCCCTGACCACCAAGTGCAAAACGGCGCCGTTCCTATGTGGTATAAAACTGATTTTCCTTCAAACTAACCCCTTCATTCTTCATTTCAGCAAGGGGAGAAAAAAAACTTAAAATACTCTCCCCCATTACAAGTTTAGGCCTAGGTCCGATCGTTAACGCCACGATGCGTTGTTGGCCACACATGCACGTGGTGGCGAAATCTAAAAAGGTAGGCTTCTTTTCCCTTTTTTTTATATTATGAAAATATATAAACTATTTTAATAAATAAGGAAAATAGGTTTTATAGTTTCGAAAAAAAAAAATAAGATAAAAGAAAAGTAAAATAAGACCTTAAAATCGTTTTGTCTTCTCCGATCACCTGTTATAAACTGGTATTAACTTTTGCTTCTGGATCTTTGCAACTGTTTGGATTCGAAAGTTTCTGTATTCTCTTGATTGATACCAAAAAAAAAGGGGGTCTTTTACATTCGATTTTCAAGGCTTTATAGCCGAATCACAGTCAATAAACAAATAAGGTACGATCTATTTTGTATTGTGGTGTCTTTGCTGTTGTTTTGTCCGTTTTCACAGGTATGGGCGTCGATGGTGGCGTGCACGAGGGACAGTGTGAGTCGCGTGAGGCGTGCGACTGTCAGAAGCGTGGGAGCCGAGGCGCGTGGGGAGCCAGACCGTTGCGGGATGATGGGCAGTGGCAGAGGGTGTCGACGGCGCCAAGAATTTAGGGTTTCAAAACCCTAGACTTTTCCCAAAACCAATTACTGTTTTGGGCCTATCGGGCCCTTCAAATTTTTGGGTTGCAAGTTTGCTAGGCTCTGGGCTTGGTTTAATGGGCCCGGACCAAATTTGGGTATTACAGCTGCCCCTCTTTGCTCATTGTCGTGTAACGAGAATAGAGCAAAGACATAAAGAAGGCCCAAATTTGTCGGGACCCACTGAGTCGGGATTTTTCGGTGCCCTTATTCTTCATATGGCTTTATTCTAGCCCCTTGCCTTTTGTTGCTTTGGTCCATTTTACTGCAACCCAGACTGACTTTGATTTGATTCTCTGTGATTACAGAAATGCCAATCTTACTGTCTTCAATCTGCTTCCTGCAGAGCTCAGGAATGCCAGTTCTTCAAGATTTTCCCCACATCCAATACTTTAGGACACGGTGACTTAAACCCCCTAGAGTAACGATCCCTTGAATTTCTAAATACGAAACATGGCCTTGATTTAGCAATTTTATCTCGAAAAATCAAAACATCACATCCGAAGAAGTTAGGGACGCAAAATTTTGAGTTCTTGAGAATAAGCTTTTGTATTTGTATAAAAGGTAATATTCCTTATTTAGAAAGTCTTCAATCTCGCTTCGCAAAGCTCGGGAATGCCGATCTCTTGGTCTTCAATCTGCTCGCGCGTGTCGGGAATGCTAGGCTTGTTATCTTCGACCGCTCTCCGCGTGCAGAATGCCGGACTCGCTATCTTCAATCGCTCCCGCGCGCTGTGAATGCCGACCGCTATCTTCGACCGCTCCTGCGTGCGGGAATGCCGATCTCGCTATCTTCAATCGCTCCCGCGTACAGAATGCCGACTTGTTATCTTCGATCCGCTCTCCCGCATGCCGTGAATGCCGGACCGCTATCTTCGATCCGCTCCCGAGTGTCGGGAATGTCGACTCGTTATCTTCGATCCGCTCCCGCATGCCGGGAATGCCGGACCGCTATCTTCGACCGCTCCCGAGTGTCGGGAATGTCGACTCGTTATCTTCGATCCGCTCCCGCGTGCGTGAATGCGGACTGTTATCTCCAACTCGCTTCTCGTAAAGCTCGGGAATGCCAGATTTGTTGTCTTCAATCTGCTCCCTGCAAAGCTCAGGGAGGCCAGATCTTCTGTCTTCAATCTGCCTCCTGCAAAGCTCAGGAGTGCCAGATTTGCTATCTTCAATCTGCTTCCTGCAAAGCTCAGGAATGCCAGATCTTCTTTCTTCAATCTGCCTTCCGCAGAGCTCAGGAGTGCCAGATTTGCTATCTTCAATCTGCTTCCTGCAAAGCTCAAGAATGCCAGATCTTCTTTCTTCAACCTGCCTTCTGCAAAGCTCAGGAGTGCCAGATTTGCTATCTTCAACTCGCTTCTCGCAAAGCTCGGGAATGCCGATCTTTCGTCTTCAATCGCATCCGCAAAGCTCGGGAGTGCCAGATTTGCTATCTTCAATCTGCTTCCTGCAAAGCTCAGGAATGCCAGATCTTCTTTCTTCTTTGCTTCTTTACTATCTTTAGTAAGACTTCAATCTTCAGTCTGCTCCACTATCATCTCTAGGGAACAAAATCTGAACTCTTTTTTTTTTTTTTTTTTTTTAATTGCTTCCTTACTATCTTCAGGAAGACTTCAATCTTCAGTCTGCCCCGCTATCATCTCTAGGGAACAAAATCTAAACTTTTTAAATTTGCTTCCTTACTATCTTCAGGAAGATTTTAATCTTCAGTCTGCCCCACCATCGTCTCTAGGGAACAAAATCTGAACTTTTAAAATTTGCTTCCTTATTATCTTCGTGAAGATTTCAATCTTGACTGCTTCCACTATCATCTCTAAGGAACAAAATCTGAACTTTTCAATTTGCTTCCTTACTATTTTCAGGAAGACTTCAATCTTCAGTCCGCTCCACTATCATCTCTAGGGAACAACATCTGAACTTTTCAATTTGCTTCCTTACTATCTTCAGGAAGATTTCAATCTTCAGTCTGCCCCACTATCGTCTCTAGGGAACAAAATCTGAACTTTTAAAATTTGCTTCCTTATTATCTTCAGGAAGATTTCAATCTTCAGTCTGCTCCACTATCATCTCTAGGGAACAAAATCTGAACTTTTCAATTTGCTTCCTTACTATCTTCAGGAAGATTTTAATCTTCAGTCTGCTCCACTATCATCTCTAAGGAACAAAATCTGAACTTTTCAATTTGCTTCCTTACTATTTTCAGGAAGACTTCAATCTTCAGTCCGCTCCACTATCATCTCTAGGGAACAACATCTGAACTTTTCAATTTGCTTCCTTACTATCTTCAGGAAGATTTTAATCTTGATCCGCTTCCACTATCATCTCTAAGGAACAAAATCTGAACTTTTCAATTTGCTTCCTTACTATTTTCAGGAAGACTTCAATCTTCAGTCCGCTCCACTATCATCTCTAGGGAACAACATCTGAACTTTTCAATTTGCTTCCTTACTATCTTCAGGAAGATTTCAATCTTCAGTCTGCTCCACTATCATCTCTAGGGAACAAAATCTGAACTTTTCAATTTGCTTCCTTACTATTTTCAGGAAGATTTCAATCTTCAGTCTGCCCCACCATCGTCTCTAAGGAACAAAATCTGAACTTTTAAAATTTGCTTCCTTATTATCTTCAGGAAGATTTCAATCTTCAGTCTGCTCCACTATCATCTCTAGGGAACAAAATCTGAACTTTTCAATTTGCTTCCTTACTATTTTCAGGAAGACTTCAATCTTCAGTCTGCCCCGCTATCATCTCTAGGGAACAAGATCTGAACTTGCTACATGATTATTTTTTGAGGAACCTGTCCTGTAGAATGTACTTATGTTTGAACAAATGATGAGGATGCTATGATCGGAATGACTCAAATGTTCCTAACTACATGTGCCATGGGTGACATTTACCTGAATGCAGAAAGTCCTGAGAATGATAAACTTTTCACAGTGATTAAGATGCAATGATCGTAATGGATAGAATGATATTATGGAGGACATTCGCATGCATGCAGAACGTCATGAGAATGATGATTTTTCAATGACTGAGTTGTAATGACCTAAATGAATCGAATGCTTCCTAGCTAAATGTGTTTTGCATGAATGTAGAATTTCATGAGAATGATCTCCTTTTAACAGTGTAAGGTGGTCATCACTCATTATTTGTCAGGGCTAGATGTATTATGTTGCAATCTTGTTCAGCTGGTATTCATAACAGAGAACCCGGGAAAACAAATATCTTGTTTAGCAAATTTGCGCCGCTGTAACTTCAAGGTTCATCTCATTGTGACCTAGGGGTATAATATCTCGAATTCTTTTTCAAGGCCCTACTGATGACTCCAAAATGTAGGATCAATTTGATCGGTTACACTATTTTGCCGGGTATAATGACCGGATGTATGTGCACGATATGCGAAGTATCATTTTTCCTTCCCGAGAATGATCTCCGTGTGTGTACAGGTTGGCATTACTCGTCGAGATTGTATCATCGATGAAGTGGCTCGTCCTTTGTTCGACTAATAAAATATTTAAAGGGATGGTCATCTTTTTCCAATATTTCCATACCTTAGATGAATGAGTTACGAACCATAATCTGCTTTTGAGTCCTTGTATTATTTGAAGCTTTGAGTAATATGAAAAACTTTTATGAAAGTATTATTAGTCCACAAGTCATTATTTCAATGCAAAATGCTTGTGAAACAAAAATTTATTCTGAGCATAGCTCGAGACAAACAAGTTAAGCTGAGTTTAGCAAATGCAAAATGAAATTTTATTTAGAGTGTATTTTGAAAAGATAAAGATAGCAAACTAGAAATGGGTAAAATGGAAGGTAGGTGCCCCAGATATCGCAGCTTGAGCTTTCCTGTTCAAACTTCTTGAGGACCATTTTAAGCTCAATATGTGTTTTAGGGGGTCTGGAGTACTTTGTCGATGCCCCAAGACATAACATACTTTTCATTGTTGCTTCTAGCATAGCGAGACTGCTGTTTGCCCCATTTCTATCAAAAATTTGAGCCGCCCTTCTCGGGTTTTCAACTCAAACCCTCCTTTGGTCCTAGGGCGCCCTTTGCGGGTTTTCGCCTTTGGCCTCTCCTTTTTTCTTATGTTGCTGAAGATTTTTTTTTTTTTTTTTGAACTCCCCGGATTGGGCAAATCCCTGCCATCCATTTTGGTCATTTATTCATGCTTTCCTGGGGCAGGCCTTCTTTGCCGTATAAGGTCCTTTCTAGTTTGGCCTCCGCTTTCTTCTGAGGTCTCCTTTGCGTGAGAGAATTTTTCTTTTAAAGCCCTATCATGGGATTTTCTACGGTGATTCGCATTATCTGATCGTGACAGATAACTCTCAATATTTTCTCTTCAACCTCACTCGATCATATTGGAATTGGATCCATTCCGCCTTATCCAATTTCGGCTCGGCCCATGCCTAGGGAACAGAGGATTTCGACTTCACTAGGCGAGTTCTAACAGGGAAGGGGTTGCCCCAGCGGAGGTCTTGCCCGATGTTTATTGAGCATAAAGGGTACTCATAACTTCTATATGCCAATATTCACAAGTTTAGATCATCGATCATCGTTTTTTTTTTTTTTTTTTTTTTTTTTTTTTTGCACTATGACGCGGCATTTGATCTTTGAAAAGACCGCAAACTTTGACATTGTGCCGGTTAAATATGATCTTTTTGCCATTTTTTCTCTCTTTTTTTTTGGGGGGGGTCTAACGACTATCGACTTGTAACATTGGCATACGAAGTGACCCTCACCCTCTTGATGAAGAGATCGACATCCACGAAGATGAATTGATGCGGACCAGAAGCTTTCTAGGAGATTGGCTTGATAACATCCATGCCTTATGCGTAGAAAGAATAGAAGAGGCACATAAGTTCTGTCCTCGATTTGGCATTTGATGCAAAAATTTTTGGGTAGACCAGTGGCTCGAACCTCTTGATTAGCTCATGGATTTCTTTTGTGGCTTCCTTAGCTTTGACGGCATACTCGTGCCTTAGCAAATCTTGTATGAAAATATCTTTGAACTCTTGGAGATAACTCAATGATCCCTTGCCTTGTCCTGCGACAAGTTAAACTTCTATCTTCATCTCCCTTGTAGTGTGTATTGACACCTCGTAAGGTACGATCCACCATTCTTAACGATAAGTCGTGGCCTCTGTCATCTCCGCGGTCCTCCAATCCCTTAAGACACATATCTCGTTAAAAAGAGAGTCTGTGAATGATGTCGTTCGTGTCCTTGATATCCGAGGGACCCATTGTGGGTGTGAAGGTGGAATATTTAAAGTATGATATGAAAATGTAAAGTATGAAATGCGAAGAGTGAAAATAAAGATGCATTTTATTGAAATAACGATTTCGGGAACAAGCCTATTTCACAAAAGGACTCTTGTTGCCTCTAGGCTTAAAGCAACAAGCATGTTTTAAACATTACTCCAGTTTAGCCATAATACATGGATCCTTCGCAGTCTCATTGTTCAAAACAAACCCGGGTGGATGGGGGCGTATTATTGAAACTTCTTTGATTGCATCATCCCTTTTTGTCGCTGCACTCACGTTCCCTTCAAGGTAGTTAGGGCGCAGACTTTCTACCGTACTGCCAGTACCACCAAATCGTAAAACCCCTACATCAATAAGCCTTTGAACCTTTCTCTTAAAGGCTAGGCAATTATCTGTGGAATGCCCTCGGTTTCCCGCATGGTACATGCAGCTAGCATTGGGATCGTACCATTTAGGGTATGGAGGTTTCAATGGTGTTATGTAATACGGTGCTATTAATTGTTTTTCCAACAATTTCAGGCACAGTTCTCCGTATGAGACGGGGATAGGGGTGAGTCGAGGTTTTTTGGGTCTCGCCGGTCTTTGTTCATTTTTTAGCTTATTAGGTGGGAACACGATGAATGGTGTTTGGTCATCCCTACTCGCACCACCCATTTCCTTTTCCTTTCTCTTAGGGGTCTTCCATGTCCACTCTCTCCTTTCTTTTGCCTCTGTTTGGACTATCGGTTTAGTCTGACCTTCTTCGTGACGTGAGCCCGTCGAGAAATTCAGCGGGGTCAAGTTATTAGCCTGATATTGGGGTCCGATAATGATGGGTGCCCCTTGTGACTGTGTATCTGGTTTAATCAAGATATTCATTGAGGAATAAGTGATTTTTTCATCATCGTCCGCACTGTTGACCCCTTGGCCACACGTTTTTTCAAATCCTTCTTGATTAACAAAGTTAGTTGACCTATAATATTCCTTTGCAATTCTTGCATTTGCTCCCGCATCTCTTGTTGAATGTTGGTCAATTGCTCTTGCATCCGCATTTCATGCGTTTTCTCGATTCTTTCCAACCTTTGTTCCATGTCTCTAGCTAATTGAAATAACTTAACTTCATTAGGGTCTTTTCGCAACTTTAGTGCACATGATACGATGTAATGCAATGCAATGCAAATGCATGAAATACAATGCAAATGCATGGAATGAATGCAAAAGAAAGGAAGTGTTGATCATGAATTCAATTCCATTAAAGGAACTTTTCTAGAGAATACGTCTCTTTACATAAAACGGATTGTATATACGCCATGTCCCCATGGTCCAAGTGAAAACATCGATCCTCTTCTTCATGTTTGGATGTTATGATTGTGTCCCATGAACTTCCTCAATAGACGCCTTTTCTAACTCATTGTCGCTTGGTCCAGTTCATACCTCGTCACTCACTCATTCTCCGTGATAGTTGTAACCTTCTAATGGCTTCCGAACAATCCTTGTCAGCTTAAATCTTCAAGTGATGTCTTGTCTCTTTGTTTACCTAGACCATGTTTGGACGACCGTATTATAATCCACTTTATCAAGTGACACATTCCCTTATGACAAAACTCCTCTATTTAGGAACCGGATATGAATCAACACCTCCTTTTCAGATGGTGTGATGCAATGCAATCAAGACAGGGGATACCACGTTAGCACAATAAACAATCTCAAAAGAGAACACGTTAGTACAAGAAATATAAATAAACACAAAACACCTATCTGTGTGACTGCTAGGGGTTTGGAGTGGCTCTTTTTAAAGGTGGGCTCCTAGGTCTCTATATGTGGTTCGGTTCTAAAGTAAAGGTACCGAACCAGCAGATTCTCGATCCTCACCCATTATAGGCTCATACGGACCAAGTTCGGTTTGAGGGGAACACATTTCCTATGGCCATGCGGAAGTGAAAACTTCACGAAGACATAGGTATGCGGATGTATCCCAAAGCGATCCACTAGCCCATGCGGAGGTGAAAACCTCACGAAAGCATAGCTTCTCGCTCCCACTTAAAGGTGTGACCGCAATGGTCATGCAAATATGAATGCAGAAATATCAACATTATCACAACCTTAGCACCCATAGAATTGAAAATGGAGAAAAACGGTCATCTCGAAGTATCGGGATGCCATATCCAGTAAGTTAGGACATAGCACGCCAAATTCTTGAGAGTAAGATGGGATACGATTCGGATCATTGGTATTTTGAAAATTCTTGCCTCGAAGTAACGAGATGTCACACCCAGTGAGTTAGGGCGCAACACTTCGTACTCTCGAGGATAAGTTTTTTTTATTATTTTAGATTAAGAGAAGAATAATTTTTGAGAACGATATTCCAAATTTTTGACAAAAGGACAAAAAGTAATCAATTTTATGGCCTGACTCTCTTATATAGTCCCCAGTGGAGTCGCCAAGCTGTCGAAACCGTTTTTTTGAAAAAGGAAGGAATCGAACTTGGGTTTTAAAAATAAAAATGGGAGTCGCCACCGATCTTTTAGGTGCGATCGGATCACCTTTGTTTTAATAAAACATTTTGATTTACTAAAACAATGCTTTTGGTCTACGGAAATTTGAGAAAATGGGTTCAGGAGTCGGTTACAAATGGAGGAAGGGTTAGCACCTAAATCACGCCCAAAATTGGTACCAAATCGATCAATTAATGTCCTTATGTCAAAAGTTAAAAATTGGAAAATAGATTTTAAAAATATAAAAATCCTCGGATCTAAGATGAATATTACCTCGTTTGGAAAATCTTATCTCGAAATAACGAGATGCCCCGTCCAGTAAGTTAGGACACAACATATCGAATTCTCGAAAATAAGCTTTTATTTTTATTCGAAACTTTTTATTTTAAAAGATATTTCGCTATTTAGGTTAAACGAGAAAAATCAAAACCTAGTAAGTTAAGGCACGATTTTCTCGAATTTCTAAATACGAAATGTTGCCTTTACAAAAGAAATCAATTTTGTATTGGATAAAATGGAGCACGAATTTGTAAAAAAATGTGATGATACGAATGAAAATAAGAGTATACGTGAAATGATATAAACACAAATATATGAATGAACGTTAAATGAATAATAATACGTGATATATATATGTAGTGTAACAAAGTAACAAACATAATAATAATAATAATAAATATTAATAATAATGTACATAATATACATAATATATACAATATGTTAATATAAATGTGATAGTTATGAAAATATAATAATAATAGTATAATAATAAAAATAGTAATAATAATAATAAAGTTAGTATATACAAGCAATAGTAATATATGAAGAATAATAACATAATAGTATAATAATAAAATAATAGTATGGTAATAATAAATGATAATAATAATAATAATAATGATAATGATAATGATAATATGCGAATAATAGTACAATAATAATAATAATAATAATAATAATAATAATAATGCAAAATATGTACAAAGTGAATAACATAACTATAGTAATAATACTAAGATAATAATAATAATAGTAAATGTAATGATGGTAATAGTAAGAGTATGAAATATATATAATATAACAATATAGATATAATAGTAAAAAATATAATAATAATAGTATAATAATAAACATGTACAATATAATAATAATAAGTACAGTGGTAATAGTAATAATGATAATTATAAAATACTAAAAAGGGTCAAATTGGATTAAAAATATGGTTTTGGGGCCGATTCAAAATAAAATGAGGGGGGAAAAGGGCTTATTCGAAATGCGCTTAAAACATGGGGGTCCAGAACGGAAATTATTCCCTCCCCCCTTGCTCTGTGTTTTGTTCGGGACTAAAATGGAACAGAAGAAAACATGTTGGGCCAACTCGCAAATGATAAGAGGACCGGAGTAAAAAGGGGGAAGACGCGGGAGGGCTTGAAGCGCAATTATCCCGTTGACAGGAAAACGCGCGGATCCTTCCCTTTTGCGGGTCGGGTCGTGGGTCAGGGGACCAAAACGACGTCGTTTTGGTCCCTGACCACCAAGTGCAAAACGGCGCCGTTCCTATGTGGTATAAAACTGATTTTCCTTCAAACTAACCCCTTCATTCTTCATTTCAGCAAGGGGAGAAAAAAAAACTTAAAATACTCTCCCCCATTACAAGTTTAGGCCTAGGTCGATCGTAACGCCACGATGCGTCATGGCAAGCCACACGTGCACGGTGGCGGAATTGCTAAAGGTAGGCTTCTTTTCCCTTTTTTTTATATTATGAAAATATATAAACTATTTTAATAAATAAGGAAAATAGGTTTTATAGTTTCGAAAAAAAAAATAAGATAAAAGAAAAGTAAAATAAGACCTTAAAATCGTTTTGTCTTCTCCGATCACTGTTATAAAAATGGTATTAACTTTTATTCGGATCTTTGCAATCGTTTGATTCGAAAGTTTCGTATTCTCTTGATTGATACCAAAAAAAGGGTCTTTTACATTCGATTTTCAAGGCTTTATAGCCGAATCGATCAATAAACAAATAAGGTAACGATCTATTTTGTATTGTGGTGTCTTTGCTGTTGTTTTGTCCGTTTTCGCAGGTATGGGCGTCGATGGTGGCGTGCACGAGGGACAGTGTGAGTCGCGTGAGGCGTGCGACTGTCAGAAGCGTGGGAGCCGAGGCGCGTGGGGAGCCAGACCGTTGCGGGATGATGGGCAGTGGCCGAGGGTGTCGACGGCGCCAAGAATTTAGGGTTTCAGAAACCCTAGACTTTTCCCAAAACCAATTACTGTTTTGGGCCTATCGGGCCCTTCAAATTTTTGGGTTGCAAGTTTGCTAGGCTCTGGGCTTGGTTTAATGGGCCCGGACCAAATTTGGGTATTACATCTAGGTCTTCATAGTTTTAGTAATTTATTTTCTTCAAGAGATCTGATTGTAAAGGAGATAAACTCCTGTGGATTCGCACTATTCATCAATATTAATCAGGCTTTCTTAACCTCTTTATTTCAATCCATTCCTTGTGATTAATTCTTCCATTCTTTCCATATTTTTTTGAAAGCCATGAGGCTTTTTATAGGGGATTAGCAAGTGGAGACATGATCTCTTACCTGCTTTGTAGGGTTACTAAACAGATCAATTGTTTGGAAAAGAAAGAACGTGAAATAAACCCTAGGCCTGGCAACCTTAGGAAGTCATCAAGGTAGGAATTAACCCAAAATTGGTATTGCCCATTCGTGAACACCTTTACCTTAAGCCAGACTGAACTGTGAGGTCAGAAGATAAGTAGTTCTTGCTAACTCGTTATGTTAACGGAAGACTAGAAGATCATGCTAGGGTAGTGACTAGTTGGTTGATGAGGAAACCAAGACGACAGTTAATTGGAATTATCGAAGCAAGTTGATCACCCATCCTTAAATCTGATTTACTTTATTTATCTCTATCTCTTGCAATTTTAATTTCTTTTTATGATAATTTATTTCATTATTTTACAAACTATAAAAATTCTTCTTATTTTACCATCGTACTATAACTAACTTAAAGTATTAATTAGATATTTAATTGTTTAGGTTAAGGTTGATTTAGTACTCACCTCCCTTGGGTACAGTTGGAGTACTCGCCTACTTCGTTGTAAAATCTATATTACAACTATAACCGTATACTTGCAGATACTGCCTCATAACTCTATATTTTATTGCAGTATTCACACTCTAAACGTTAGTACGTCCAGAAGCGGTCATTTATCTATGTTTAAACTTATTTGGATATGATTATTTTGGTTATGCCTATCTAAAGTGGTAAATTGTGATGGTATAGATAGAAATGTTATATAACTGAAATTTGGTATTGTATTTTAGTTCTTGAATGCTTTTGGTGTGTGAATTGTGGTGCCTTTGAATGACATATTGGTTAGAACTTATAGGACGATTGATTTGTTATGTTTTGAATATGTTTGGAGTGTGTTTCAGTCATAATAATATGGAAATGGTGTGTCTTGGTGTGCAATGATAGGTTTTGAGATGGCTTGTTTTAGGGGCTAAAAGCAGAGCACACAGCCTAAGGCACGGGCAGTCACATGACTGTGTGTCTTTATTGTTTTAAGTTAAGGATTCATGCGGTTTGAGACACGGCCTAAGACGAAACCATGTGTCTCAAGTCACTATGAAGAATAATTTGGCACACGGCATGCGACACGATCGTGTGACCCAACATCGAGTACACACATGATTTGGTACACGGCCGTATGGCCCCATTTTGAATACCCACACAAGCTAGGACACGGGTGAACACGCGGGCTGGGACACGAGAGGACACACGGACTGGGGCATGACTGTGTGACCCTTATTTTCCAAATTTTCATGTTTTTCCAAAATTTTCTATATTTTTTCGTGTAACACCCCAAACCCGGCCTAGAGGTTATGACTGGATCTGGCATGTCACATAAAAGGGTTGTTTAAAAACTGTCCATTTGTTAAAAATTTCGAGTTTAATTATTTATTCACATGTTATCCTTTTATTATCATTTTGGAAAAACGGTTATTAAGGGTTTAGAAAATTCCCGTATTGAACATTTAATAATAATAGGCAGTAATCAGATTAAAAGCTAAACCAAATAAAATACTAAAATAAAATATGTCCAAATAAAAGAAACGAGTTTATGAGAAAACATTGCATGGCCACCACAAGTCCACCTCAGCTCCCAAATCCTCAATCTAATGATTACCTGGAAAAATAACCAAAGGGGTGAGTTACCGAGACTCAGTGTGTAAATCCCTATCTTAAACAAGCTCTGGGCTCTCACACAAATTCATATATATTATGTATGGATGTAATGCAACCCAACCAACCTATTATGTCCATCCACCATATCTCCTGAATCTACCCAGTATCTATGGCACCTAGCCACTGGTGGTACCTAACCATTGGCTGTTCCAAACCACTAGTGACAAAAGCCACAAATAATAGTATGTGGGGCCAAACCACTTGTAGTACCTAACCACTGGTGACAAAAGTCACAAATAATCATATGTGGGGCCAACCCACTTGTGGTACCTAACCACTGGTGACAATCCCTAATATCCATACGTGGGGCCAACCCACTGTGGTGCCAAACCACTGGGACGAGTCACAGAAATAATATATATGTGGTACCTAACCACTGGTGGTTCCAAACCACTGAGACTTAGTCACAAAATATAGCATGTGGGGCCAACCCACTTGTGGTACCTAACCACTGGTGACAATCTAAAAGAGATCATGTTTCCTCCCTCTTCTCATCATACCCCAACCCATACAACATGTCATGACATAATAATTCGTGTATGCAGTATGACGTCTATGCAAAACATATATCAAATATAAGTATAACATGAATTACCATCATAATCAGATAGACATAATACATCATAATCAAGCTAATCAACCTCTAAGGGTATAACTGTAATTTTACCTAACAAGGGTATTTCCGTAATTTACCTATCGAGGGTATTTTAGTAATTTCACACCTGCAATGGCCTTTCCGAAGGCCTAATGTATACTGAGCGACTCATTACCATTTCCTGGTCAGTGCAGGACTATTGGGCCTAAAACTCAATTTCGGCCCATTCAGGCCCACACGCTCGTGTGGCCCACCTAACACAAATCTAGCGATGTATATGAGATTCACCTAGTCTAGTTCACTATATACTACACCATCATACAATTTTATTCAATTGGGCCCACGGGCCCATTGGGCCCACTTCTGCCTATCGTGGCCCAAACAGCCTCAACCCACAAGAATACTACTGATGGCCTCAACTATCGCTTCCAAGCCCCACACGTGTACTTGCACGCTCGTGTGGCTACTATTGCCATGACTGGCACTTCGGCATTTGCCGCTCTACAACTAGAGTAAAGAGAGTTACACACCTGATAGGAATCTGATGCTAATCCGCGCTCCAACCACTCCTGTGCCCAAACGCCCTCCAAGGTGTATTCATCCTCCTTCTAAAATGCTATATATATAGCTAGCTTCTCACCTTCCTTCTTTGTATCTTTCCAATGTGGGATCCCTTCGTCAGTAGAGTTTAAATCCAACTCAAACTCTTGCCGTCCAATTCGCAAAATAAATACTTCCTTGCTTTTCATGAGATTCGAACCCAGGCTCCCTTGCAACATAATCCACGCCGCTAACCACTTGGCCACAAGCTCCTCTTGTGTCTTAAACTATACGCAACTAAATATAAATCTATAGCCAAATACTAAGGTCCATGTAAAAAGAAAACCACATTGCAAGAGCCAAGACTTGAACCTTGGACCTTCTTCCTTCCTTGTGGCGTCATCCCTTGCCTCTTATGTGGCGTCAATTTGCCACTGCACCACACACTCCACTTGTGTCATTTTCCTCTATATTTTATTCTTAAAGCCTACCTACTAACTCCCAAGGGTTTTCTCACCTAAAACCAAAATTTCCCCAAAGCTAAAGTTTGATCCCGGGACTTCATAGAAGCCCTCTAACCTTCCAAAATTACTTATGTAATAGGTCCAACTTGCATTTAAGCCGATATCTTGTTCTTAAAAATTTTAAACGCTACTACGCCCAAAGCCCATTGGGCCCAATCCTACTAGGCCCAATTTCGAGATGTTACAAATTTACCCTCCTTAAAGAAATTTCGTCCTCAAAATTTCCAACTACAGGAACAGTCGTACAACCTAACCTACAACACTATGCTCACGCTGCGCACTCTGATTCCAATAGCCCTAATATACTTTTAACTAGAATTTAGAACTCCTACACATACTCAAAAACACCTAGCCATTAAAGTAGACAAATATTTCATACAACAAAGCAAGTACACAGAATTGATACCAGAAATACAGCATACAACAAAGCAAAGTATCAGGAAACTTACAGTGCGGATTGGTGCCGGAGACTCGGGTGCCATATTTCAAAAAAAACAGATATATATTTTTCTAAACCATTTTCCAAACCATCCTTTGAAAATATTTTTGAACCCAAACCACAGTCGAGTTTTTAAACCTAGGCTCTGATACCAAAATTGTAATACCCCAAACCCGGCCTAGAAGTTATGACCGGATCTGGCATGTCACATAAAAGGGTTGTTTAAAAACTATGCGTTCGTTAAAAATTTTGAGTTTAATTATTTATTCACTTGCTATCCTCGATTATTAAGGGTTTAGAAAATTTTCGTATTGAACATTTAATAACAATAGGCAGTAATCAGATTAAAAGCTAAACCAAATAAAATACCAAAATTAAAGTTATAGTGGCCTTATTACATAACAAAAACCCAAATAAAAATAAGTCTAAATAAAAGAAACGAGTTTACGAGAAAACATTGCATGGCTACCACAAGTCCGCCTCAGCTCCCAAATCTGTGATCTAATGATTACCTGGAAAAATAAGCAAAGGGGTGAGTAATGCAACCCAACCAACCTATTATGTCCATCCACCATATCTCCTGAATCTACCCAGTACCTGTGGCACCTAGCCACTGGTGGTACCTAACCACTGGTGGTTCCAAACCGCTGGTGACAAAAGTCACAAATAATAGTATGTGGGGCCAACCCACTTGTGGTACCTAAGCACTAGTGACAAAAGTCACAAATAATCATATGTGGGGCCAACCCACTTGTGGTACCTAACCACTGGTGACAATCCCTTAATGAATATATGTAGGGCCAACCCACTGTGGTACCGAACCACTGGGATGAGTCACAGAAATAATATATGTGGTACCAAACCACTGGTGGTTCCAAACCACTGAGACTTAGTCGTAAAATATAGCATGTAGGGCTAACCCACTTGTGGTACCAAACCACTGGCGACAGTCTAAAAGAGATCATGTTTCCTCCCTCTTCTCATCATACCCCAACCCATGCAACATGTCATGACATAATTCCTGTATGTAGTATGACATGTATGCAAAATGCAACATCCCGAAATTAGGCCTAGTAGGATTGGGCCCAATGGGCCTTGAGTGTAGTAGTGTTTAAAGAGATCGACTTAAATGCAAGTTGGACCTATTAGATAAGTGCTTTTGGAAGATTAGAGGGCTTCTATGAAGTCCCAGGATCAAACTTTGGCTTTAGGGAAATTTTGGTTTTAGGCGAGAAAAATCCTGGGAGTTAGTAGGTAGGCTTTAAGAATAAAATATGGAGAAAAATGACACAAGTGGAGTGTGTGGTGTAGTGGCAAAGTGACGCCACATAAGAGACAAGGGGATGACACCACAAGGAAGGAAGGAGGTCCAAGGTTCAAGTCCTAGCTCTTGCATTTTGGTTTTCTTTTTACATGGACCTTAGAATTGGACTATAGATTTATATTTAGTTGCGCATGGTTTAAGACACAAGATGACCTTGTGGCCAAGTGGTTAGCGGCGTGGATTATGTGATAAGGGAGCCTGGGTTCGAATCTCAGGAAAAGCAAAGGAGTATTAATTTTGCGGTCTGGACTGGAAGAGTTTGAGTTGGATTTAAACTCTGCTGATGGAAGGATCCCACCTCGAAAAGATACAAAAAAGGAAGGTGAGAAGCTAGCTATATATATAGCATTCTAGGAGGAGGATGAATACACCTTGGAGGGCATTTGGGCACAGGAGTGGTCGATGCGTGGATTAGCACCAGATTCCTATCAGGTGTGTACTTCTCTACTCTAGCTGTAGAGCGGCAAATGTCGAAGAGCCGGTCACCGCAATAGTAGCCACACGAGCGTGCGAGCGCACCTGTGGGGATTCGACGCGATAGTTGAGGCCATAAGTAGTATTCTTGTGGGTTGAGGCTACTTGGGCCACGATGGGCTGAAGTGGGCCCAATGGGCCTGCGGGCCTAATTGAATAAAATTGTATGATGGTGTAGTATATAGTGAACTAGACTAGGTGAATCTCATATACGTGGTTAGATTTGTGTTAGGTGGGCCACACGCTGGCCGAAATCGGGTTTTAGGCCCAATAGTCCGGTATGACCGAAAATGGTAACTAAGTCGCTCGGGGCGACATTAGGCCTTCAGAAAGGCCATTGCAGGTGTGAAATTACTGAAATACCCTCGATAGGTAAATTATGAAAATACCCTTGCTAGGTAAAATTATGGTTATACCCTTAGAGGTTGATTAGCTTGATTATGTTGTATTATGTCTATCTGATTATGATGGTAATTCATGTTATACTTATATTTGATATATGTTTTGCATACATGTCATACTGAAACACGAATTATTATGTCATGACATGTTGCATGGGTTGGGGTATGATGAGAAGAGGGAGGAAACATGATCTCTTTTAGACTGTCACCAGTGGTTAAGTACCATAAGTGGGTTGGCCCCACATATGATATTTTGTGACTAAGTCTTAGTGGTTTGGAACCACTAGTGGTTTGGTACCACATATATTATTTCTGTGACTCGTCCCAGTAGTTTGGTACCACAGTGGGTTGGCCCTACATATATTCATTAAGGGATTGTCACCAGTGGTTAGGTACCACAAGTGGGTTGGCCCCACGTATTATATTTTGTGACACTTGTCACCAGTCATTTGGTACCACATATATTATTTCTGTGACTCATCCCAATGGTTTGGTACCACAGTGGGTTGGCCCCACATATATTCATTAAGGGATTGTCACTAGTGGTTAGGTACCACAAGTGGGTTGGCCCCACATATGATTATTTGTGACTTTTGTCACCAGTGGTTTGGAACCACCAGTGGCTTGGTGCCACAGATATTGGGTAGATTCCGGAGATATGGAGGATGGATACTAGGTTGATTGGGTTGCATTACATACATGCTTAATATATGATTGGTGTGAGAGCTCAAAGCTCAACTGGACGGGGATTTACACACTGAGTCTCGGTGACTCACCCCCTCTGTTAAATTTTGTAGGTAATCATTAGACTGCGGATATGGAGCTGAGGTGGACTCGAGGTGGCCATGCATTACGATTGCTTTCATAAACTTCGTTTTAATTTGAACTTATTTTAATTCGGGATTATATTTTGTAATAAGGCCACTATTACTTTAAATTTGGTATTTTATTTGGTTTAGCTTTTAATTTGATTACTGCCTATTATTATTAAATGTTCAACATGAGAATTTTTTAAATCCTTAATAATCATTTTCCAAAATGTTAAATAAAGGATTACCAGCGAATAAATATTTAAACTCGAAATTTTTAACAAACGCGCAGATTTTAAACAACCCTTTCATGTGACATGCCAGATCCGGTCATAACTTCTAGGCCGGGTTTGGGTTCAAAAATATTTTCAAAGGATGGTTTGGAAAATGGTTTAGAAAAATATATATCTATTTTTTTTTTTGGAAGTATGGCACCTAGTCTCCGGTACCAATCCGCACTGTAAGTTTCCTGATACTTTGCTTTGCTATATGCTGTATTTCTAGTATCAATTCTGTGTGTTTGGTTTGGATGTGATGTTCGGATATAGAGTTGGTTGCGTATGAAATATTTGTCTGCTTTAATGGCTAGGTGTTTTTGAGTATGTGTAGGAGTTCTAAACTCTAGTTAAAAGTATATTAGGGTTATTGGAATCAAAGTGCGCAGCGTGAGCGTAGTGTTGTAGGTTAGGTTGTACGACTGCACCTGTAGTTGGAAATTTCGAGGACGAAATTTCTTTAAGGAGGGTAGATTTGTAACATCCCAAAATTGGGCCTAGTAGGATTGGGCCCAATGGGCCTTGAGCGTAGTAGCGTTTAAAGAGAGCGGCTTAAATGCAAGTTGGACCGATTAGATAAGTGCTTTTGGAAGATTAGAGGGCTTCTATGAAGTCCTGGGATCAAACTTTATCTTTAGGGAAATTTTGGTTTTAGGCGAGAAAAACCCTGGGAGTTAGTAGGTAGGCTTTAAGAATAAAATATGGAGAAAAATGACACAAGTGGAGTGTGTGGTGTAATGGCAAAGTGACGGCACATAAGAGATAAGGGGATGACGCCACAAGGAAGGAAGGAGGTCCAAGGTTCAAGTCTTAGCTCTTGTATTTTGATTTTCTTTTTACATGGACCTTAGAATTGGACTATAGATTTATATTTAGTTACGCATAGTTTAAGACACAAGAGGATCTAGTGGCCAAGTGGTTAGCAACGTGGATTATGTGACAAGGGAGCCTAGGTTCGAATCTCATGAAAAGCAAAGGAGTATTAATTTTACGGTCTGGACGGGAAGAGTTTGAGTTGGATTTAAACTCTGCTGATGGAAGGATCCCACATCGAAAAGATACAAAGAAGGAAGGTGAGAAGCTAGCTATATATATAGCATTCTACGAGGAGGATGAATACACCTTGGAGGGCGTTTGGGCACAGGAGTGGTCGGAGCGCGGATTAGCACCAGATTCCTATCAGGTGTGTGCTTCTCTACTCTACCTGTAGAGCGGCAAATGCCGAAGAGCCGGTCATGGCAATAGTAGCTACACGAGCGTACGAGCGCATGTGTGGGGCTTCGACGCGATAGTTGAGGCCATCAGTAGTATTCTTGTGGGTTGAGGCTGCTTGGGCCACGATAGGGTGAAGTGGGCCCAATGGGCCCGCAGGCCCAATTGAATAAAATTGTATGATGGTGTAGTATATAGTGAACTAGACTAGGTGAATCTCATATACGTGGTAGATTTGTGTTAGGTGGGCCACACGAGCATGTGAGCCCGAATGGGCCGAAATCGGGTTTTAGGCCCAATAGTCCGGTACGACCGGAAATGGTAGTTAAGTCGCTCGGGGTGACATTAGGCCTTCGGAAAGGCCATTGCAGGTGTGAAATTACTGAAATACCCTCGATAGGTAAATTATGAAAATACCCTTGCTAGGTAAAATTACGGTTATACCCTTAGAGGTTGATTAGCTTGATTATGTTGTATTATGTCTATCTGATTATGATGGTAATTTATGTTATACTTATATTTGATACATGTTTTGCATACATGTCATACTGTAACACGAATTATTATGTCATGACATGTTGCATGGGTTGGGGTATGATGAGAAGAGGGAGGAAACAGGATCTCTTTTAGGCTATCACCAGTGGTTAGGTACCACAAGTGGATTGCCCCACATATGATATTTTGTGACTAAGTCTTAGTGGTTTAGAACCACCAGTGGTTTGGTACCACATATATTATTTCTGTGACTCGTCCCAGTGGTTTGGTACCACAGTGGGTTGGCCCCACATATATTCATTAAGGGATTGTCACTAGTGGTTAGGAACCACAAGTGGGTTGGCCCCACGTATTATATTTTGTGACATTTGTCACCAGTGGTTTGGTACCACAGTGGGGTGGCCCCACATATATTCATTAAGGGATTCTCACCAGTGGTTAGGTACCAAAAGTGGGTTGGCCCCACATATGATTATCTGTGACTTTTGTCACCAGTGGTTTAGAACCAGCAATGGTTAGGTACCACCAGTGGCTAGGTGCCACAGATATTGGGTAGATTCCGGAGATATGGAGGATGGATACTAGGTTGATTGGGTTGCATTACATACATGCTTAATATATGATTGGTGTGAGAGCTCAAAGCTCAACTGGACGGGGATTTACACACTGAGTCTCGGTGGCTCACCCCCTCCGTTAACTTTTGCAGGTAATCCTTAGACTGCGGATATGGAGCTGAGGTGGACTCGAGGTGGCCATGCATTACGATTGCTTCCATAAACTTCGTTTTAATTTAAACTTATTTTAATTCGGGATTTTATTTTGTAATAAGGCCACTATTGCTTTAAATTTGATATTTTATTTGGTGTAGCTTTTAATTTGATTACTGCCTATTATTATTAAATGTTCAATACGGGAATTTCCTAAACCCTTAATAATCATTTTCCAAAATGTTAAATAAAAGATTACCAGCGAATAAATATTTAAACTCGAAATTTTTAATAAACGCGCAAATTTTAAACAACCCTTTCATGTGACATGCCAGATTCAGTCATAACTTCTAGGCTGGGTTTGGGGTGTTACACAAAACATATATCAAATATAAGTATAACATGAATTACCATCATAATCAGATAGACATAATACAACATAATCAAGCTAATCAACCTCTAAGGGTATAACCGTAATTTTACCTAGTAAGGGTATTTTTGTAATTTACCTATCGAGGGTATTTCAGTAATTTCATACCTAAAATGGCCTTTCCGAAGGCCTAATGTCGCCCTGAGTGACTCAGCTACCATTTTCGGTCGTACCGGACTATTGGGCCTAAAACTCGATTTCGGCCTATTCGGGCCCACACACTCGTGTGGCCCACCTAACACAAATCTAGCCACGTATATGAGATTCACCTAGTCTAGTTCACTATATACTACACCATCATACAATTTTATTCAATTGGGCCCACTTCGGCCCATCGTGGCCCAAGCAGCCTCAACCCACAAGAATACTACTGATGGCCTCAACTATCGCGTCCAAGCCCCACACGTGCACTCCCACGCTCGTGTGGCTACTATTGCCGTGACCGGCACTTCGGCATTTGCCGTTCTACAACTAGAGTAGAGAGAGTTACACACCTAATAGGAATCTGGTGCTAATCCGCGCTCCGACCACTCCTGTGCCCAAACGCCCTCCAAGGTGTATTCATCCTCCTTCTTGAATGCTATATATGTAGCTAGCTTCTCACCTTCCTTCTTTGTATCTTTCTGATGTGGGATCCCTTCGTCAGTAGAGTTTAAATCCAACTCAAACTCTTGCCGTCCAATTCGCAAAATAAATACTTCCTTGCTTTTCATGAGATTCGAACACAGGCTCCCTTGCAACATAATCCACTCCGCTAACCACTTGGCCACAAGCTCCTCTTGTGTCTTAAACCATGCGCAACTAAATATAAATCTATAGCCAAATACTAAGGTCCATGTAAAAAGAAAACCAAAATGCAAGAGCCAAGACTTGAATCTTGGACCTCCTTCATTCCTTGTGGCGTCATCCCCTTGTTGCTTATGTGGCGTCACTTTGCCACTACACTACACACTTCACTTGTGTCATTTTCCTTCATATTTTATTCTTAAAGCCTACCTACTAACTTCCAGGGTTTTTCTCGGCTAAAACGAAAATTTCCCCAAAGCCAAAGTTTGATCCCGGGACTTCATAGAAACCCTCTAACCTTCCAAAATCACTTATCTAATAGGTCCAACTTGCATTTAAGACGATCTCTTGTTCTCAAAAATTTTAAACACTACTACGCCCAAAGCCCATTGGGCCCAATCCTACTAGGCCCAATTTCTAGATGTTACATTTCGATTTGATCCCAAATTGTTCCCAAACTGTTTTTAAGGTCCCATAGGCTCGATTTAAGGCCCATACGTGTATATTTTCCATGATTAGATTCAATTGTTATATGTTAGCATTAATTTTGTATATTTGTTTCTGCTGTGAAATTAAATGTTCTATTTTGCTTGGTAATACTTTGTAACACTAATCCGGCAATAGAGATGGGTTAGCGATGTTACACACTCACAAATGACGAAGCGATGCAGAGTGCTGATTCCAAGCTCTGGGAAATAGCTATGAAAGTTGAGATGGATTCTATGGATTCTAACTCAATGTGGGAACTTGTAAACTTACCAATTGGGTTTTAAACTTACCAATTGGGATAAAACCCATAGGGTTGGTTGTAGAAAGAACATATGTTTTATATCTACTTATTATTTAAATTGTTCCCATTTAGTTACCCTTAGCATACATTTTAGCATGTTTAGCTTAGTAAATTGCAATTTATAACTCAGTGAATCCTAGCCTATTTTATCTTTAATTTTAATATCTTTAATTTTAATATATTTCTACACTAATGTCGCTGCATGAGTTAATTCCAAATTGCGTCCAAAATTGTTGCCGCAGTTGACATCTGTCTGATAAGGGCCAACCATGAGTGAGCTGTCTAGTCTGGTGAAACTACCCTGTAACAATAAGGATAGAAGACTCTTGACGGAAGGATACTTGTACTGTTGACGAAAACATAAAAGGATAATGTGAGAATAATGAAAGGGAATTTTGCTGGACCACCATTCTCTTACCCTATTTGGAAGCTTGCAGCCATGGCTGCTTGAGCCTCCTTTGGGTGAGCCAAAATGAAGACTGATGCAGATCCACTCCTAACGAGGAGATCTAAGTGCGAAACAAGGGGAAATGGATAGATTTAATTGAGTAGCCTAGGAATAGTATTCTCCGGTCGATTCTTTCTCATTTCTTGAAAACGCTATGATTACTCTATGTTTTCTACTATATGGAAGTGCAATGAATGCTTTGTTAAATGTTATCTTATTAAATCTTATTTTTGTTGCTTAATCTTAAGGGTTTGAATGTTCTAAACATGAAAGCGTTATTGTAGTCACTAACACTGGAAGGTGCAGTCACAGTTTCAGCTAATAAGATTTCAGCGGAAGTTGAGTAAGGACTAAAAGAATTCAGTCCACTTGTTCTTAATAGTGCCATATTGCCATCATCAGAAGGTGAGGTTAATGTGCATGGTTAAGTCCCAAATTAAACAAAAGAGTGGCATTTGGTAAGATATACATTAATTTTATTGCATCGACAATCAACTATCTTTTATACTGTGTGAGTATTTAGTATACTGCTGAAGATTCATGTTGGGGATCCTAGTTTATCCATAGCATACTTTATCTTATTATTTTAAAGTTATTGCTTCGAAAACTATACTCACAATTTACCTCGTTTCTATCTAGTTATTGCATCAACATCAATAGACAAAAGACAACCCTCCCTGTGGGATTGATATCGGACAGACTCACATCTGTCTATTATACTTGCATCGACAGTGTAGCTTTCACATTTTTACTGTGACGTTTAGAGCTGATCAAGTTTTTGGCGCCGTTGCCGGGGATGGCGTTTGTTTGATGTTTATTTTTGTTCTTGTGTGTCTTTGTACTTTGTTTTCCCTATATATTATTTAGTATTCACTAACTTGTTTTCTCATTGTCGCTATTTTTCAATTTCATCTTAGGTGTTTTATGACTAGAAGCAATTCAGATTTTCTTGCCAACTTTGACCCAGGAATTGAAAGAACTATTCGAAAAAGACTTCGAGAACAAAGAAATATAGATTTACCAGGAGACAATGCAGCTGTACTCCCGATATAACAACAAAACGTTCATAACCTATTGTTGCTACAAAATGCTCACATCCACAATAGAACCATACGAGATTGTGTAGTACCTGTTCTGGATGATCTACAACTAGGAGTTGGTAGACCAGTAATTCAAGCTAAGAAGTTTGAATTTAAGCCAGTGATGTTTCAAATTCTAAACTCCAATGGCCAATATACTAGACTGTCACATGAAGATGTGAGAAAACATTTTAAGGATCCCTTAAGGATGCAATTATTTCCCTATTCCTTACAAGGGAGAGCCCACACTTGGTTTCTTGGGCTACCTGCTGGATCAATTACTTCTTGGAATGTTCTCACCATGCAGTTTGTGTTGTGATTTAACCCAATGACAATGAATGCTTATCTTCGAAACGATATTACTGCTTACCATCAGCTGGATGATGAAAATCTTCACATCACATGGGAACTTCATAAGTTTTTTTTGTCGTTGTCCCATGCACGGTATTCAACCAGAAACACAAATTGAGATTTTTTATAGTTGTCTGAATTCACATATAAGGAATCTTGTTGACACATCAACCAATAGACCACTGCTGGATTGTACTTACAATAGTGCTGTGATAATTCTTGAGAGAATTGCTCAAAATGATTATGAATATCCCATCTCTAGAGCTGCACAAGCAAAGACTACTCCTGAAGTTATTGAATTGGATGCAATATCCACGCTAAGTGCCCAAGTCTTTTTACTCACAAACATGATTAAAAATATGTAAGGGACGAGTAACGTTGCACTTATACAGGTTGCTCAACAATTGGATATTCCTACCTTTTGCTGTGAAATTTGTGGTGACAACCATAGTAATGAAGATTGTCCGCAACATGCATAAAATGCTTGTTATGTCAGTAATATTTGCCACAATTCTTATGGAAACTCTTCCAACAACTCTGCATGAAACCAACAGTTTTGGGGAACTCAGAATGTTAGACAAAATGATGCGACATTCATATATGGGAATGCATCTACTAAGAGCAATTATAATCCACGACAAGGGAATTATACTCAACAACAGTAGAACTACAGTCAGCATCCTCAAAGGTATCAACAATAAGGTCTGGCACAATCACATCAAAATCAGACACAGCGACAACATTCTTCGATGACGAATCAAAATATCCAAGGACAGCGACAACAAAAATATACACACACTTCGACTTCTGACCCATTGACTGCTCTTGAAATGAGGGAGCATATTACTCGTATGGAAGCTATAGTTTAAGGAAATTCATCTTCCCTTAAAGCATTGGAGGCACAATTAGGATAGCTTGCTTTAAATTTGAATACTCGACCACAAGGCTCCTTACCTAGTGACACCGAAAACCCCAACCCGAGGGGGAAAGAGCACTGTAAAGCTATCACTCTTACTAGTGGTAAACAAACTAGTGAGTCGGTTATCAATTCTACTGTAGCATCCCCAGATATTGGTGACATAAGCCCTGATGGGAAGGTTGATTCAAAATAGCTTATTGATGTACCAGACAAAGAAGTACCACCAACTGTAGCCCACATGCCTTATATTCGACCCTCAAAATTGTGGATGCTTCTAAAAGTATTGTTGCAACTGAATGTCCTCCACTTGTACCTTTTCCACAAAGATTCAAGAGGAATGAAAATGATAAACAATATCATCAATTTCTGGATACACTGCAACAAATACAGATCAACATTCCTTTAGTGAACGCTCTAGTACAAATTATGAGTTATGGGAAATTTATGAAATACCTCTTGTCCAAAAAGAAAAAACTCACTAATGTTGAAACTATTGCACTCACAGAAGGCTATAGTGCTGTCTTGACAAAAAAGCTGCCCCCTAAGTTGAAAGATCTTGGAAGCTTTACCATTCCATGTTCGATTGGCAATCAATATTTGGACAAATCTTTATGCAATTTGGGAGCTAGCATCAACCTCATGCCACTAACTACTTTTAAAAAGTTGGGAATTGGTCATATGAAACCCACTGTAGTGACATTGCAACTGGCAAATCGATCTTTAGCTCAACTTGAAGGGCAAATCAAAGATATTTTAGTTTATGTGATAAATTTTTTTTTGGTTTGTTTTATTATACTTGAATGCGAAACAGACAAGGAGGTTCCAATAATCTTGGGATGACCATTTTTAGCCACCAACAGAACTCTCATTGATGTTTATAAAGGGGAACTCACCATGCGGCTCAATCATGAGCAAATTACCTTTAGTTTTTTTGAGTCTGTTCATCACAAGGATAAAATAGAGTGCCATACTATCGGATGTGCTCGAAGATTTGATTGAGGAAGAATTCAACAACCAAAGCAAAATCCTTGCCGAAGAAATTGCAGTGACATCTAAGGCTGAATCCATAGACAATTGTGATAGCACAGTTGAAGCTGGTACTATTAAAGTCTAACATAGATTGCAAATTGAATCCTTAGATCTAACCAACAAAACCACTCCAATCTTCAAACCATCAACTGAAGAAGCTCCCACTCTAGAATTGAAACCACTACCTCCTCATTTTAAATACTTCTTCTTAGGTGATCGCAACACTCTTCCAGTTATTGTCTCCGCAACACTAGATGCAACATAAGAAAAGAAATTGACTCACATTCTCAAGCAGCACAAATGAGCTATTGCCTGGAGTATTGTAAATATTCAAGGTATTAGTCCTTCTTTTTGAATGCACAAAATAAAGTTAGAAGATGAAAACCAGCAGTCAGTTGAACCGCAAAAAAGGTTAAACGAGAAGATGAAGGAAGTGGTCAAGAAAGATATCATTAAATGGCCTGATGCAGGAATTATTTACTCAATTTCTGATACCAAGTGGGTGAGTCCAGTGCAATGCAACCCGAAAAAAAGTGGCATCACAGTGGTTTACAATGATAAGGATGAATTACTATCAAAACGCATCCCCAGGGGATGGAGAGTTTATATGGACTATTTGTAAATTAAATGCATCCACAAGGAAAGATCATTTTCCACTTCACTTCATTGACCAAATGTTAGATCGACTTGCTGGAAAAGCTTATTATTGCTTCCTAGACAGCTATTCTGGATACAACCAAATTGCTATTGCACCAGAGGATCAGGAGAAAACAACTTCCACCTGCCTTTTTAATACTTTTGCTTTTCATCGTATGCCTTTCGATCTTTGCAATGCGCCAACCACATATTAAAGTTGTATGATGGCAATATTCTCAAATATGATCGAAGACTCTTTAGAGGTCTTTATGGATGACTTTTCAGTTTATGGGAATGCTTTTGATCATTGCACTGACAATTTGGATAAAGTACTGCAGCGATGTGGGGATACTCATCTTGTCTTGAATTGGGAAAAATGTCATTTATGGCAACTAAAGGCATTATGTTGGGCCATCGCATCTCTAATCAAGGTATTCAAGTAGATAAAGCTAAAGTGGAAATCATCGAGAAATTATCCCCATCGACAAATGTGAAAGGTCTTCATAGCTTTCTTGGACATGCAGGATTTTACCTACGATTTATTAGAGATTTTTCAAAAATTGCAAAACCATTGTGCTCATTACTGGAACAGAATAAAAAATTTCTCATTGACGAGGCATGCCTGGATGCCTTTATTCAGTTAAAGAAGTAGCTAGTCATTGCACCCATTTTCGTTGCACCTGATTGGTCTCGGCCTTTCAAAGTTATGTGTAATGCAAGTGACTTCGTCGTGGGTGCAGTCCTAAGACAACGCAAAGGAAAAAATTTTCACGCCATCTTTCATGCCAGCAGAACTCTTACAAAAACTCAATTCAATTATACCACCACAGAGAAAGAATTTCTAGTCGTAGTCTTTCTTTTCGACAAGTTTTGTTCTTATTTTGTCGGCACAAAAGTTACGGTATTCAGTAATCATTCGGTGTTGCAATATCTCTTTGTGAAAAAAGATGCCAAACCAAGACTGATACGATGGATTTTATTATTGCAAGAATTTGACATTGAGGTAAAAGACAGCAAGGGGTTAGAGAATCAAGTTTCTGATCATTTGTTTAGATTGGAAGTTGGCAGCAAAGATGGGAAAATACTTCAAATTATCGACATATTCCCAGATGAGATGTTATTCGTTGTCAATGTAACTCATTGGTATGCAGATTTGGTTAATTGCTTGGTGTGTGATAAGCTCCCATTAAGTATCAATGGCCATAAAAAAGAAATATTTCTTCGTGACGTAGTGAAGGACCATTGGAACGAGCCATATTTATTCAATGTATGCAATGGCAACATCATTCAGCGTTGTGTTCCGGAAGAAGAGATGCTTTCAATCCTGAAGCACTGTCATGATGCTCCATATAGAGACCATTTCGGTGGTATGCTGCTACTAAGGTTCTACAATCAGGATTCTACTATGGATCATCCAAAATAGGTACTACACAATCTCGTAAGCCTCTATTGTAGATGTGAGCATTTTGTGGAAACAATGGGTTATGAATGTTTTGCTGTTGTATCAAGGGAATGGCTGCATTATCCCTTGGTAAATCCATATTTGTTTGTTCTCGAAGTTTTCTCTAAATAGTTCTTTCAATTTCTGGATCAAAGTCAGTAAGAAAATCTGAATTGCTTCGAGTCATAAAACACCTAAGATGAAATTGAAAAACAGCAATAAAGACACACAAGAACAAAAATAAACATCAAACAAACACCATCCCCGACAACGGCGCCAAAAACTTGATCGACTATAAATGTCACAGCAATAATGTGCAAGCGTACACTGTCGATGCAAATATAATATACAGATGTGAGTCTGTCAGATATCGATCCCATAGGGATGGTTGTCTTTTGTCTATTAATGTCGGTGCAATAACTAGATAGAAACGAGGTAAATTGTGAGTATAGTTGTCGAAGCAATAACTCGAAAATAATAAGATAAACTATGCTATGGATAAACTGGGATCCCCAACATGAATCTTCAGCAGTTTACTAAGTACTCACATGGTATAAAAGATAGGTGATTGTCGATGCAATAAAATTAATGTATATCTTACCAAATGCCACTCTTTTGTTTAATCTAAGACTTAACCATGCACATTAACCTCACCTTCCGATGATGGCAATATGGCACTATTAAGAACAAGTGAATTAAATTCCTTTTGTCCTTACTCAACTACCGCTGAAATACTTAGTAGCTCAAACTGTCCCTGCACTTTCCAGTGTTAGTGACTGCAATAACACTTCTGTGTTTAGAATATTCAAACCCGCAAGATTAAGCAACAAAAAAAAGATTTAATAAGATAACATTTAACAAAGGATTCATTGTACTTTCATACAGTAGAAAACATAGAGTA
The DNA here is from genome assembly GCA_025503065.1 of Gossypium bickii. Classification (NCBI taxonomy): domain Eukaryota; kingdom Viridiplantae; phylum Streptophyta; class Magnoliopsida; order Malvales; family Malvaceae; genus Gossypium; species Gossypium bickii. Next base: position 55,877,184 of record CP106713.1, on the reverse strand, counting down.
ATCACTAGAATTTTCAAGAAATGAGAAAGAATCGAATGGAGAATACTATTATTAAGATACTCGATTGAATCTATCCATTTCCCCTTATTCTACACTTAGATCTCCTCATCAAGAGTGGATCTGCATTAGTCTTAATGTTGGCTCACCCAAAGGTGGCTCAAGCTGCCATGGCCGTAAGCTTTAAAATAGGGTAAGAGAATGGTGGTCCAGCAAAATTCCTTTCATTCTTCTCACGTTATCCTTTTATGTTTTCCTCAACAGTACAGGTGCCCTTCCCTTAGGATTGTTTTGTCCTTGTTCATGTAGGGTAGTTACACTGGACTGGACAAGTCATTCATGGTTGGCTCTTATCAGATAGCTATTAACTGCGGCGACAATTCTGGACATAATCTGGAATTAACTCATGCAGCGACATTAGTACAGAAAGATAGCGAATTAAAGATAAAATAGGATTCACTGAGTTATAAAATACAATTTACTAAATTGAACATGCTAAAATGTATGCTAAGGGCTGCTAAATGGGAACAATTTAAATAACAAGTAGGGAGAAAACATATGTTCTTTCTGCTACAATCAGTAGTCACCGGGTCTGTTTACTCTGTTGATTGAGGAGGTGTATGCGGTGAACTTTTGGGTTCAGTTCAGGAGAGGATTTACAGAGGTCGGATTGAAATAAGTTGGTTACAAAGAATTTTTGTGGGGTTGGCTACAGATTCGACTGAACCCGTAAGAGAACGACATGCTCGGACATACATCTTTCAGATAATCGGGGGTATCCCAATGCTAGACAAGTCATGAAAACTCATCCATCTAAGGTGGCTGCTGAAACTCGTTGACTTTAGAGAAGAGCGTGAACTTAGTTAAGGGTCCGCCGTATTGGTGACATTTTATCGGAGGTGTAACAGGCAACGCAACCACGAAAAATCAGAATTGGTGGTCACATTCTACTACTGCAGTCATGGGAACGGTACCGGTTGCCATTTTTACGTCATCGAGCGAACTACCCGTATACATTCCCACTCGTAACAAGTTAAAATTCATTAGATATTACCCTTAAAAATTGATTTAAATTTAATTATTATGCTGACAAGTTATTTAACTAGATGGAACCATGGGCCAAGTTATGTGAGAATACCTACTAAGTTGCAAGATATACGGCTTCTATTAAACCAACAATTGAAAGCGGAGGTATCTATTTATTTAAATTTGAACTATATAATATTAAGGTAGTCGATGTAGTATTTAGTAGTATATATATAACTAATGTTTTTATTGTGTTAATATAGTTTGAATGGACAACATATGAGGATTCGACAGTTCAAGAAGTTATACCCGAGGAATTCTTTGTGAATCTAATCACCCAGCACATGAAGGTGCCATTTTTAGTGTAAGCTACTGTTGAGATGCACGAGTCTGATAGAGTGTTATGACAATTTAGATCCTGAGTTGCGGGGGGTGGCCAGATGAGAATTGACCGGTATTCCACTCCCAACATATCAACATGTGGAATAACATGTATGATTTCTTACCTACTTATGAACCTATTGTTGTTCTAGAGTTAGCATGCAATCTAGAGTACATGCCATGGTTTAGGATCCATGGCAAAAAATATTTGTATGGGGAAGAGGAGAGGGGCCAGCATCCCCATATGACAAGGTCACGACGACCCCCGTTAAATCCAAGGACTGATCAGATGGGTCCATCATTAGCGCCCACGTAAGAACCAACATTGATGGTCGTAGCACTGATGCTCGTACCATGCACCAATCCAAATAGTTCGTCTTATTCTAATGCGTATTCTAACCCTATCATCTTCACACAAGCACCATATATTAGACCACATTTTTCTACTTTTGGTTTTATGCCAGGTTAGACTTTTGGACATCCGTCCCTGATGTATTACATGCGCAGCTCATCTATGTTTCAGGCATCGATGGAGAGTTCACTCATTATGCCATCAGTGTATGGGAATCAACATAGTTATAATCATTTGTCGTTTGTGATACAAACACGGACCCAATAATTGTCGCACCCCCAGCTCAATCCAACAAGTAGGAGTACGACACCTACGACCATACAATGCCTCGTAGGGTGCCATCTGGATGCTGGATTGATAACTGTTGTTGTATGCAAACTCTGCCAACGGTAGGAAATCCTCCCAACTACCCCTGAAATCGATCACACAACCCCTCAACATGTCTTCCAGAATCTGAATTACTCTCTCCGACTGACCATCTGTCTGAGGATGAAATGCCGTGCTAAATTTTAACCTTGTTCCTAAAGCTTCATGTAGAGCCTTCCAAAACCGTGATTTGAACCTGGGGTCCCTATCCGATATAATAGACACTGGTACCCCATGTAACCTTACAATCTCTGCTACATAAAACTTGGCCAACTTCTGTAATAAGTAATCTGTACGAATAGGTATAAAATGAGCAGTCTTCGTCAACTGATACACTATTACCCAAACGGAATTTTTCTTAGTATGTGATAAGGGTAACCCACTAACAAAGTCCATCGTTATCTTTCCCATTTCCATAATGGAATTTTCACCGGTTGCAACAATCCCGATGGTAATTGATGTTCCGCCTTCACTTGCTGACATGTTAAGCACTTACTCACGAAATCAGTAACCTCCCGTTTCAACCCTGGCCACCAATACTGCTCACGGAGGTCTTGATATATCTTATTTCCCTTGGGGTGCATAGCATATGGGCTACTATGCGCCTCACGCAGAATCATTTGTCTCAATTCCGAATATTTGGGTATACAAATTCTTCCACGGAAACACAATACTCCATCACTATTCAATCCAAAACCCCCTATCACACCACCTTCCACTTGCTGAAGTAAGGAACCCAACCTTTCATTTAATAACCGCTTTTCCTTAATCTGGCTTACCCACACAGGCTTCACCTGAAGTTCGGCTAGCAGACTACCATCTTCATACAGGCTGAGATGAGTAAACATCGCTCTCAAATTCGATATCACCTTACGACTCAATGCATCTGTCACCACGTTAGCCTTTCCGGGATGATACTCGGTTGAGAAGTCATAATCTTTCAACAGTTCTATCCACCTCCGCTGTCTTAAGTTCAATTCCTTTTGAGTGAGGAGGTACTTCAGACTCCTATTATCCATACAGATAATTGACTTCTCACCTTACAGATAGTGTCTCCAAATCTTCAAAGCAAACACCACTGTAGCTAACTCCAAATCATGAATGGGATAGTTCACCTCGTGCGGCCTTAATTGACGAGATGCATAAGCCACCACTTTTCCTCCTTGTATCAACACACATCCTAAGCCCGTGTGTGACGCATCACAATAAACAATAAACTCTTTTCCAAATTCAAAGTTGAATCAATCATCGGGCGCTTCGCCGTAATTTTCTTCAACTCAAAGCTCTCTTGCTGCTGATCTGACCACACAAATGATACTCCCTTACGCAACAGCTTAGTTAGGGGTGCAGCAATCAACGAAAACCCCTCAACGAGCCTATAATAACCAGCCAATCGTAAGAAACTCTGAATTTCAGCCACCAACTTTGGTGGTTTCCAATCCAACACAACCTCGACCTTCCGGGGATCAACTCTAGTTCCTTCGGCAAACACAACATGACCCAAAAAGGTCAATTCCTTCAGCCAAAATTCACACTTAATTTGGCATAAAGTTGTTTCTCCCTTAATATCTGAATACTACCCGCAGATGCGAATCATGCTCTTTTTCATTCTTCGAGTACACCAAGATGTCATCTATGAACACCACCACAAACCGATCTAAATAGGGGTTGGAAGACCCGGTTCCTCATGTCCATAAATGCAGCTGGTGCATTGGTCAACCCAAATAGCTTCACCAGGAACTCATAATGCCCATAATGAGTTGAAACGCAGTCTTATGAATATCCGCCTCCTTGACTTTAAGCTGGTGATAACCCGATCTCAAATCTATCTTCGAGAAAACTGAAGCTCCTCGCAGTTGATAAAACAGATCATCGATTCTCGGCAACGGATACCTGTTCTTGACCGTCAACTTATTCAACTACCTATAATCGATGCACATACGCATCGAACCATCCTTCTTCTTGACGAACAAGACTGGCACTCCCCACGGTAACACACTCGGTCGAATGAATCCCCAATCCAACAACTCTTGAATTTGAGCCTTAAGCTCCACTAACTCCTTCGGCGCCATTCTATAAGGAGCAATGGTCACCGGAGCCATTCCTGGCAACAGCTTAATGCCAAACTCTACCTCCCAATCCGGACGCAATCCTGGAAGTTCCTCGGGAAAGACTTCCGAAAACTCTTTCACTGTTCTAACACTTTCCACCGATAATTCCTTAGCATCCAAAGCACTAATGAAAGCTAGAAATGCTCCACACCCCTTTCGCACCAACTTTTCTACCTTTAAAGCAGATACCACATTAGACAGATAGTTTCTTCTTTCACCTATCATCATTACCTCCTTATCCTCCGAAGTTCTAAGTATCATCTATTTTGTAGCACAATCCAAGTTCGCACGGTGTTTCACCAACCAGTCCATGCCCAAAATAAGGTCAAACTCACCGAATGGCAGTTTCATAAAATCCGCCAAAAATATTTCCCCCTGAATTCCTAAGGGAACATCTCTAAACAATTTATTCACTAACACTGACTGTCTTAAAGGACTAATTACACTTGTTTCTCTAGCAGTAATCTCGGATCTAATGTTCAGATTTCTAGATACAGCACAAGCAACATACGAATGGGTGGATCCACATAACTAGCCCCGACATACTTTCCTTGGAATGCGGTCTTGAAGAATTCCTAGGTAATGAGATCGGCCTGAGTGCCTTCCCGAACAGTGAGCCACCATTGATACGCCTCATCTTTCAACAAGGACACAGCTCTTTTCAGTTTCTGCTCGGTGGTGCAATCCAGATCATCCATGATCTGTTCCACCGCCTCAAGCCAGTACTCCGCTACATTTGGGGCTACACCCAAGATACCTCTAAAAACCTCAGCACCATTCGATATGAGTCGTTCCAAAATTGACCCACGTGCTGCTGACCCAGTTCTTGCCCCAGCAACCCTTTTCAAGACTCGCAACATTGCTTGGGACAGAGCGTCGTCCTCCCTCATACGATCATGTGACCCAGCTTCAGTCACCAGTGACGCAGGTACGTCCATTTCTGGCATATGTCCCAATGCCTCAGACACAACTCTAGCGCCTCGGACTCTACCACGGCCACGTCTACCGCGTCCACGTCCTCTAGCGCTCATATTGACTAATTCGATTTAATCTGATTAAAAGTCTTATGAATCAATATACTATTTTAGTGTTTATTAAAAAATATTTTATGAAGTATAAGAAGTAAAGTCTCGATCTCTATAGTTTCAATACCTAAACTTAAAAGTTCTAGAGTATTCCTACAGTCATTTCACAATAATCATAATCAAACAATGATAATATATACTTACTTGACTTGGTGTCGGATACCCGTGGTGCCATACTTCTTTTAAAACATGCATTTTTAATTTAAAATTCAAACAGCTTTGGAAAACGTTTTTAAACCCAATCCACAGCCGAGTTTTGAAACCGGCACTGATACCATAAAATGTAACACCTCAAACCCGGCCCATGCGTTAAGGCTAGATCTGACATGTCACATGAGAAAAAATACACTTAAGTCCTTTACATTGAACGTAAATAAATTTGTTAAAAATCAAGGAAAACAAGTTTAAATTTAAAATGGTTGACAATATATTACTAACTTTGAAGATTGTTTGATAAATCGATAAATTAGAAGTAATGATTTACGAACCGTGACTTTTGAAAATTATTGATGAAAATTTGAGGGAAAATTTCTGAGTTAAAAATATTTATGTAAATTCATATGAAATTCATTTGCATATCCATTTTAGAAAAATCTTTATTTAAGTTTTTAGAAAATCCCATTTAAAGTAATTTTAGCAGAATCATTGATACGTCAAACATAAAGCCAAACAAAATAATCCAGAGGCCTTATTACAACATTTAAATCAAAATATTAAAGAAATAAAGTAAACGAAATAGAAATCCAAAGTCCAAATAAAACCGTTTCTGAAGTATGGCCCCCACCAAGTCATCCATGGCCCAAGTCCACGTCACTGAGCATTACCTGCAAGGTTAAGGAAATGGGGTGAGTTACTAGAACTCAGTGTATAATCCCCTTACCGTTGTCCACTGCTTGAACCCATTTAGCATCATCTTGGGCCTAAGCCCATTTGCAAAATAATAAATAATTGAGACAATTGTAAGAATGTATGAAACCCATCCCATCCAGCCAATCTCTCCCCCGTACCAACCAATCTCTCCTGTGGGGATCAAGTCAACCCACCCCGCCAGTCTCTCCAATTTGCAGTCAAGCTGCCTTTTATAAAATTTGTGGCTGAGCCACCAGATTCATATACGGTAATATAGTCGGCACATGGCCTTATTCACGATGGCACAAAGCCATGTTTACATTGGCACATAGCCATTACCAGAATTTGTGGCATTTGCCACCGGGCTACACTTCTCTTCATTCAAATTTCCCATCCCATGCACTATGTAAAGATGCATAATAACATAAAATATTCATATATAAATAACAACCATTTAATCTATTGAATCCTTTTTATGAATCCGCCCATTAAAGCAATATAATCATTCGGCCCACTAAGGCATTTAAACTAATCGACCCATAAGGGCATTTCGGTAAATCGGCCCAATAGGGGCATTTCAGCAATTCGGCCTAATAGGGGCAATCTATCAATTCGGCCCATTATGGCAATCTATCAAATATGCCCATTAAGGCAATTTATCAATTCGGCCCATTAAGCAATTTCGTAATTCGACCCTTTAGGGGCATTTTCGTAATTTGTACAATGATATTACTGACTTTGTGAATTTTATCAAAATAGTATATCTTAGGCCAATTCTTCCAGTTTACGCCCTATTACGATTTTAGTCATAGCGATTTATTTTCCAATATGATTTCAATCTTGAAACTCACGGAAAGCGGTGTGAGATTACACACCATTTCAAACATGTACTCGGAAGGGTACGGGATTACACACCTGATTACGGTAAGCACTAAGCCTTCTTGCTCGTTGACACCTAAGATATCGTAACACTCGATTAATCGACATACGTGATTTTAATAATCAAACTCTAAAATAAACGATCTAAAATGTTTACCCTTGGAATCGTGAACGACCACGATTTGTCGATTTTCCCCGGATGACGGTCCACAACTCAATGGAAAATCCCGAACCGCCGATACCGCCCTTCGTTTGAATTTAGGAGTAGGGATTGTAAATTTGCTCCTTTTTCGACCTCCAATCGTTATCCCTTTCGATTTGATATCGCTTGCCTCCATGGAATAAGATTTTAGTCAAAACGATATTTCGTTAAAAATATGAATTGTCTAATGCCAAAGGATTCGGCTTACCACTCTAATCGTATGATCAACAAGTCGATCGATCGAACAATTTAGACCCTACCAACAATATCAATTAGCCAACATTCACTCCGATTAACACAATAACCAAATGGAGATATCGAATGGACTATGAAAGAACTTCCTTACCTTAATCAATGATAATCCCGTTTCTCACGATTGTCCTATGACTATAGATGATTAGGCGATGTTGTGGTATTTGGCCTCCCTCTATATCACTACAAAGAAAATATTGATCACAACATGAGAGTGATGGAGAGAGATATTTCGATAGAGAAACAAAGTAGAATAACCGAATGATTATGAACTCATTTATTCGGCTAGTAAGAATATAACAATGAAATGAAATGAGGGATAATAAGTCACTTACCAACTCGATCAAAAAGAGATTGTCCACGACAAAAAGAAAAGAAGAAGTGAAGAGATGGGATGATACTAGATTCGACTTTGGAGGAAAATCAAACAAGAAGATGTGATCTTGAAGTGATGTCGATTTAGAGAAGAGGGAAGATTGAAGAAATGGTTAAAAGAAAAGAATGGATGGATGGATGGATGCTAGATGATTCGGCTATCAAGGGAAGTGAATAAGAGATGAAAGTTTCGACCAAACAAAAGAGAATAAATGCACAAATGTGCTAGGAGGTTTCGGCAAAGAAGAAAGAAAAGAAGAAAAAATTAAACTCACTAATGGTTTGAGGATTCGGCAATGAGAGTAGCAATTTGGAGAAAATGGCACAAAAGGTTGCAAGTAGGAAATTTTGGCCAAAACAAGCACCAAAGTTTTTACCAAAAGACAAAGAAAAAATTCGGCTATGCCCTTTCTATGCCAAAACTGTCCATGCCTTGGCCAATAGGTCAAAATTTGCCAACCAACACTTTCCAAAACAACTCCCTTGAAAAAGGCCAACATGTTCCCTATACTTTCCTTTTCTTTTGATTTCTTTCCCTACCTTTATGCTTTCCTAATATCCTTAGCCACCTTGCCAAAATTAAAAAGTCCACCTTGCCTTATTTATTAGCTTGGCCAACACTTAGGGAAAGAATACAAAAATAATAGTCAAAATTTGCACATTATGGGATTTGAACCTCCTCCCTCAAAGTTCATCATGTGGCGCTATATCCTTTTTACCAATTGTTCATTTATGCAAGCACATTACTCATTTATTTCTATAAGCCTTGAAGCTACTTACCATCTCTCCTTAATAGACTTAAACATAAAATTTTTACTAGGGCCTAAATAAACCCCGAGCCTTCTCATAACCCCTAAACATGCACAATTAATATTTTTAACTAGCTTAACGCATGAAACAATGCGACACATAAAACTCCAAATTTTAGAATGTTACAGTTCCTTACCAAAATTCCCTAGATTTTCTGTATCACTAGGCAAGGCTCCTTTGTAACACCCCTTAACACGTATCCATCGCCAGACTAGGGTTACAAGGTTTTACAGGTCAAATCATAACATTTAAACAATCCAAAACTCACACATCAGCATCTCATAGTAAATCATTATCACAAAGTCCCTTTCGAAGGTTTACGAGACCTTAAACATGCTTTAGAAGTGGTTTGGGACTAAACCGATCACATTTAAAAACTTTTACGAAACTTAGAAAAAATTTCATTTTATAACAGGGCACACACCCGTATGGCTATGTCGTGTACCTCACACAGCCATTCCATAGACCATGTGTTAACCCGTGTACAAAACTGACATGGGTCACACGACCTGTCACACACCCGTGTGTCTAGCCCGTGAGCAACACTGACTTAAATCACATGGCCTATCACACGCCCGTGTGCCTGGTCCGTATGCAAAATTGACTTACTTCGAATTGGGACAGTGAAGGACATGGTCGAGACACACGCCCGTGTGCTCACCCCTGTGGACAATTGTAGGCCATTTAATAAAAATTTCCACCCAATTTGGGTCATCCCTACATGTTCGTTTCCAATATCAAATTACATACCAAATCAAGTATGAATAATACAATTTCTATTTCACCAAAGCACACCTTAATGGCCATTCACACAAGACAATATATATACATCATATACACCATTTTCACATAGCAAAATATATACCAAAATCAATCCATTATCAAGCCATATCACATGGCAAGATTTATACATCTCAAAACATTCCACAACTTCACTAGCTTATACATGCCATATACCATATATACAACTTTCAAAATGTACCAAAATATATGTCCAATAGTGTGATTGAGTCGCTGACGATCCCCCGATCCGAGCTAGCTTTAAGCACCACTGTAAAATAGAAAAAGACTTCACACAGTAAGCTTTAAAGCTTAGTAAGTTCATAATATAACATAATTAACTCAATAATTCAAATTCAATATGCAAAATTAACTAACACTTAGTTCAATTCACATCACTATTCAATCTTACCCATGGCTATTACTCACTTTCATACCATATCTATAGGTTCATATACAAGCATCTATAATGCTACTCAATCCAACTCTTTTCCTCATTCATTCACATAATCTTCCATCTATCTCATACACAATATCATCAACCACATAGGTTTTGTACATACTTGTACCAGCACATATTTATCTATCACATTTACCACTTCCACGCTCAATGCCATAATTCATTCGATCCTCTTTAAATGTTCAATGATCTCGCACACTTAGTGCCAACTAATTAGCCGAAGCTATAATAATATCGCACACTTAATGCCTTTACATTAAACTGCATTTGTCCTGGTATTGCACACTTAGTGCCAAATAATACAACGGATGCTTTCCTTAACTCGCACACTTAGTGCCTCATATCTTCGAACTCACATTTATCGTTACCAAACTCCACAACCACATTTCCATTCATTTCATCACATATAAACATCATGTAAATAATACGTATTATATACGAACTTACCTCGGACGTAGAAACAACGATACTAGTCGATCAATAGAGTACTTTGTTCTTGCCTCGATCTAGGTCCGAGTTTCTTTTTTCTTAATCTATATAATATCAAATTCAACTCATTCAATCTCATCTTCATCCAAAACAATCCACAAACACATACTTAGGGCATTTTACACTTTAGCTCTCATAATTTTACATTTTGACATTTTAATCCCTATTTCACAATTACACAAAATACATATAAGTTACTCATACCCAAGCTTAGCCAAATTTCATACTAGTCCCTAAAAAACCATATATTTTATTTATTTTACATTTTAGTCCTTCAATTTCTCATTTTCACAAATTAACCCACAATAATCAATTTCATCAAAAATTCCAAATACAAAACATATTTATCATTCATCAAGCTTTCATATTTCACCAACTATCAACATAAAGCTCACATATTCATCAATGGCACATCCTAAAATCTTTATCAAGTTTAGAAATTGAAGCATGGGCTTGATAGAACACAAAGCAACGATCACAAAAACATAAAAATCATCAAAAATCGAGCTCAAAACATACCTTAATTAAGAACAACTATGGCCGAACCCTTAAACATGAAAATGGCTTCTTCTTTCTTCTATTTTTGGTGCAAAAAGATGATAAAATGGAAACCAATTGTTTTTGTTAAAATGGCTTCTTCTTTCTTCTATTTTTGGTGCAAAAAGATGATAAAATGGAAACCAATTGTTTTTGTTTTATTAATAATAACTTAATAACCAAATTACTATTTTATCCATAAATTACTATTTATGTCAAATTTCACTATCAATGGTATAATATCAACATAAGGATCTTTCATTTAATAAGCCATGGCAATTAAGCTCTTTTAACAACTAGCACACAGCTTTTGCATTTTACGCGATTAGGTCCTTTTTCACAAATCGGCACACAAATTTGATAAAATTTTCACACAGAACTTTCACACATACTTTATCACATACCATAAACATAAAAAATAATATTAAATTACTTCTCTGACTCGAATTTGTGGTCATGAAACCACTATTCCTACTAGGGTCTAAACCGGCTATTACAGCTCTCCCCCTTAAGGATTTTCGTCCCCGAAAACCTTGCCAGTGAATAGATTCGGATATTGCTCTCTCATAGCATCCTTACGCTCCCACGTAGCCTCCTCAACCCCGTGTTTATGCCACAGCACTTTCACTAAAGCAATTTTCTTATTTCTCAACTCTTTGATCTCATGAGCCAGAATTCGAATCGGTTCTTCGTTATACGATAAACCAGACTGAATCTCAACTTCAGTAGGGGCAATCACATGCGATGGGTCAGATTTGTATCGTCGAAGCATCGATACATGAATCACATTATGAATCTTCTCTAGCTCAGGTGGCAGCAACAATCTATAAGCAATCGACCCGATATGTTCCATAATCTCATACGGCCCGATGAATCTCAGACTCAACTTGCCTTTTCTGCAGAAACGGAGTACTTTCCATAGAGATACTTTCAAAAACACTTTATCACTGATCTCAAATTCAATATCCTTTTGTTTCAAATCAGCGTAAAACTTTTGACAATCTGATGCCGCTTTCAAACTGTTTCGAATTACTTTCACTTTTTGCTCAGTTTCTCTGATCAAATCTACATCGTGAATCTTATTCTCACTAAGCTCAGTCCAGTATAATGGTGTTATGCATTTACGACTGTAAAGAGCCTTATATGGTGCCATTTTAATGCTTGATTGAAAGCTATATACGCAAATTCAATCAACGGCAGGTTCTTTTCCCACGTACCTTCAAACTCAAGAATACAACATCTCAACATATCCTCGAGAATCTGAATAATTCGCTCGAATTGACCATCCGTTTACCGATGAAAAGCAGTAAAGAAGTGCTACTTTGTACCTAAAGCCTTTGCAGTTTCTTCCAAAACCACGAAGTAAACCTCGAATCTATGTCAAACACAACAGATAATGGTACCCCGTGCAATCGCACAATCTCATAAACATAAAATTCAGCTAACTTATCAAGCGAATAGTCCATTCTCACCGGAATAAAATGAGCTGATTTCGTTAATCTGTCAACTATCACCCAGATTGCATCTTTCTTTCTTAGAGGTAGGGGAAATCCCGACACAAAGTCCATAGTGATTCTCTCCCATTTCCACTCACGAATCATGATCAATTGTAATAAACCGAATGCCACCTGGTGTTCAGCTTTGACTTGCTGACAAACTAAACATCTCGAAACAAACTCTGAAATATCCCGTTTCATTCCAGGCCACCAATAAAACTGTTTCAGATCATTATACATTTTTGTACTTCCCGAATGAATAGATAAATTACTGTTATGCGCTTCATTCAAAATCAATTGAATAAATTTGGATTTCTCGAAACACAAATTCTATTTCAGAATCTCAAACAATCATTATCATCAACTCGAAATTCTGAATCAAGATTCAAATCACATTGAGCTCGTTTTACTAACATTTCATTGTCAACCTTTTGAGCATCACAAATCTGCTGTAAGAAAAATGATCTTGCTTTCAATTCGGCTAAAACCGAACCATCATCACACAAATCTATCTGAGTATTCGTTGCTCGTAAAGCAAATAAAGACTTTCGACTCAAAGCTTCAGCAACAACATTTGTTTTTCCTGGATGATAATCAATCACAAGCTCGTAGTCTTTTAGCAGTTCTAACTATCTTCTCAATCGGAAATTCAAATCTTTCTGAGTCATCAGATATTTCAAGCTCTTGTGATTAGTATAAATATGACATTTCTCACCAAATAAATAGTGACGCCAAATCTTCAAAGCGAACATAATCGTAGCTGGCTCAAGGTCATGCGTAGGATAATTCTTTTCATGCGGTTTCAATTGTCTTGAGGCATAAGCTATAACTTTGCCTTCTTGCATCAAAACACATCCCAAACCATTCAGCTAAGCATCACTGTAAACTATGAATTCTTTGCCTGATTCAGGTTGAACTAACACTGGTGCCTCTGTCAACAACATTTTCAACTGTTAAAAACTCTGCTGACACTTTTCTGACCACTCAAATTTAACATCTTTCTGTAACAATTTCGCCAATGGAGTCGCAATCATCAAGAAGCCTTTTACGAACAGTCAGTAATAACCAGCAAGTCCCAGAAAACTGCAGACTTCAAACACATTTCTCGGAGGTTTCCAATCTAAAATTCTTGAAATCTTACTCGGATCAACTCGTATCCCCGCAGCTGACACTATATGTCCCAGAAAACCAACCTCGCGCAACTAGAACTCACATTTACTGAACTTTGCATACAATTGCTTATCATGCAGGGTCTGTAACACAATTCTCAGGTGCTCGGCATGTTCTGTCTCATCACTAGAATAAATCAAAATGTCATCAATAAACACAACGACAAATCGATCCAAATACTGCCTGAACATCCGGTTCATCAAGTCCATAAATACTGTAGGGGTATTCGTTAGTCCAAAAGGCATAACTAAAAATTCATAATGTCCGTACCTCATCCAAAAAGCAGTTTTTCGCTCATCTGATTCTTTGACTCTCAACTGATAATAACCTGATCTCAAATCTATTTTCGAAAACACTGTAGCCCCTTTCAACTGATCAAACAAATAATCAATTCACGGTACAAAGTACTTATTCTTTATCGTCACTTTGTTTAACTGACGGTAATCAATGCACATTCTCATCGCACCATCTTTCTTTTTCACAAACAGAAGTGCGCCCCAAGGAGAAAACCTCGGTCGTGCAAATCCTCTGTCTATCAACTCTTGCAACTGAGACTTCAATTCTTTCAATTTTGTCGGAGCCATTCTATACGGTGGTATTGAGATAGGGTCGTCCCCAGCACTAACTCAATACCAAACTGAACTTCTCGTATCGGACGTAATCCCGATAATTCTTCAGGAAACACATCAGGGAACTCACAAACCACAGACACAGATTCAACTTTCCTTTCTATCACTTTCGTACCAATCACAAATGCAAGATAAGCTTCACATCCCTTTTTCACATAATTCAAAGCTTTTATCAAAGATATTATAGCCGATAGCCTATTTAAATCACTGGATTCAGTTCAAACTATCTCATCATTCTGACTTCTCAAATCAATAATCTTCCATTTGCAGTTCACAATAGCATTATGCAAAGTTAACCAATCCATACCCAGAATTATATCAAATTCATCAAAAGGTAGTAGCATCAGATTAGCTGGGAAACAAATATCTCGAAACATCAACGGATAATTCTTGCACACTTTGTCAACCAGAACACACTTGCCTAAGGGGTCCGATACTCTAATTACAAATTTAGTAAACTAAGTAGGTAGAGTCTTACTAGATACTAAGTTCACACATACTTATGAATGAGTAGATCCTGGATCTATCAATGCAATCACATCAATATCATAAAGAGTGAAAGTACCAGAAATGACGTCTGGAGATGACGCTTCTTCGCTAGCGCGAATAGCGTAGGCTCTGGCAGGTGCCCTCGCCTTAGATCTCACAAATGTATACGTTGTTCCTCTTTGACTACCACTCACAATTCTTGTGTTTCTGGATGGTCTACCCCTAGCTGTCGTGTTACTCGACCTCACACTCTAAGCATTATCTTTCTCAGCCAACTCCGGACAATCCCGAATGAAGTGATCTTGTGATCCACATTTATAACAAACTCTATTATTATACTTGCCCTAGCATTCACCAATATGACGTCTCCCATACTGTCTACACTCAGGCTTATTATTTTTAACACTGCCAACACTTGATTCCATTGGAATTTGAGCTTTAGGACTTGTATATTGTTTCACACGATCTCTACTCGAATGTCCAATCGAAGCATTTGAACGACTGGTTGCATCTCTGAATCTCTTTGATGAAGAGTGATACAGCTTACTCATCAACCTTTTTCTCTCATCTCTAGCTTCTGAGTCTGCTTTCTTCTTTTCTTTACTAAGCTCCTCAGCTTTACAAGCTCTTTCAACCAGTACCAAAAATTTAGTTAAGTCAAGAATTTCAACCAGAAGATTAATATCTTCATTCAACCCTTTAATGAATAGTTTACACATAGTAGTTTCTGTCGAAACACATTCTTGTGCATACCAGCTCAATCTCACAAATACTTGCTCATATTTTGTAACAGACATAAGGCCCTGTTTCAGCTCAATGAACTCTTTATTTGATCTATAAACCATCGACTAATATATTTCTTCCAAAATTCAGTTTGGAAGAAATCCTAGGAGATTCGTTCACTCGACACCATGGATATCAATGTTTTCCACCAATGATACGCTATATCTCTCAACAATGAAACAACACACTTAATACATTCATCAGGAGTACATGATAATTCATCAAATACTCTAACGGTATTCTCAAGCCAGAATTCAGCTCGCTCGGCATCATCATCAACTGTAGCCTTGAACTCTTCGGCCCTATACTTATGGATCTTATCAACTGGAGGTTTACTCAATTGAATCGGGTCTATAACTTGTGGTGCTACAGGAACTTGCGGGGGTGGAGGTTGTTGAGCAGCTGAATTCGTTTGAATGAACTCCATAAACCACTCACTCATCATTTGGATGAAGGCTTGCTTTGCCTCTCCCTCGTGACCACTAGCAATCGGCCTAGATTCAGCCGGCGATGTCCCTTGAGCGGAAATAGATGTCATATGCGATATATACAACTTTCAAAATGTACCAAAATATATGTCATATAGTGTGATTGAGTCGCTGACGATCCCCCGATCCGAGCTAGCTTTAAGCACCACTGTAAAACAGAAAAAGACTTCATACAGTAAGCTTTAAAGCTTAGTAAGTTCGTAATATAACATAATTAACTCAATAATTCAAATTCAATATGCAAAATTAACTAACACTTAGTTCAATTCACATCACTATTCAATCTCATCCATGGCTATTACTCACTTTCATACCATATCTATAGGTTCATATACAAGCATTTATAATGCTACTCAATCCAACTCTTTTCCTTATTCATTCACATAATCTTCCATCTATCTCATACACAATAACATCAACCACATAGCTTTTGTACATACTTGTACCATCACATATTTATCTATCACATTTACCACTTCCACGCTCAATGCCATAATTCATTCGATCCTCTTTAAACGTTCGATGATCTCGCACACTCAGTGCCAACTAATTAGCCGAAGCTATAATAATATTGCACATTTAGTGCCATTACATTAAACTGAATTTGTCTCGGTATCGGACACTCAGTGCCAAATAATACAATGGATGCTTTCCTTAACTCGCACACTTAGTGCCAATCATCACTGTAACTATTCTATTTACGCACACTTAGTGCCTCATATCTTCGAACTCACATTTCTTGTTACCAAACTCCACAATCACATTTCCATTCATTTCATCACATATATACATCATGTAAATAATACATATTATATACGAACTTACCTCGGACGTAGAAATAATAAAACTAGTCGATTAATAGTGTACTTTCTTCTTGCCTCGATCTAGGTCTGAATTTCTCTTTTCTTGATCTATATAATATCAAATTCAACTCATTCAATCTCATCTTCATCCAAAAGAATCCATAAACACATAGTTAGGGCATTTTACACTGTAGCTCTCATAATTTCACATTTTGACATTTTAATCCCTATTTCATAATTACACAAAATATACATATTTTACTCACACCCAAGCTTAGCCAAATTTCATACTAGTCCCTAGCAACCCATATCTTTTATTTATTTTACATTTTAGTCCTTCAATTTCTCATTTTCACAAATTAGCCCATAATAATCAATTTCATCAAAAATTTCAAATACAAAACATATTTATCATTCATCAAGCTTTCATATTTCACCAACTATCAACACAAAGCTCACATATTCATCAATGGCACATCTTAAAATCTTTTTCAAGCTAAGAAGTTGAAGCATGGGCTTGATAGAACACAAAGCAACAATCACAAAAACATAAAAATCATCAAAAATCGAGCTCAAAACATACCTTAATCAAGAACAACAATGGCCAAACCCTTAAACATGAAAATGGCTTCTTCTTTCTTCTATTTTCGGTGCAAAAAGATGATAAAATGGCCACCAATTTTTTTTTATTAATAATAACTTAATAACCAAATTACTATTTTATCCATAAATTAAAACATTATAAAATCATTCATTTAATGGCTATTTATGTCAAATTACACTATCAATGGTATAATATCAACATAAGAACCTTTCATTTAATAAGCCATGGCAATTAAGCACTTTTAACAACTAGCACACAACTTTTGCATTTTACAGGATTAGGTCCTTTTTCACAAATCGACACACAAACGATAAAATTTTCACACAGAACTTTCACACATACTTTATCACATACCATAAACATAAAAAATAATATTAAACTATTTCTCCGACCTCGGATTTAAGGTCCCGAAGCTACTCTTCCAACTAGGGTCTAAATCAGGCTGTTAGATCTTTGTGGTCTATTACGAAGCTCGGTAGCTAACTGACCCATTTGGTTCTCCAAATTCTTTAGTTTTGATGCTTGACTTTGGATTAATGCATCATTTTTCACCATGTACGCCTTCAACAAGTCCTCCAAATTGTTTGATGATTCAACTTGAGGTGGTTTTGGAGCTTGTTGGTTAAACCCTTGAGATTGGTTAGGTTTATGTTGCATGTAGATGTTGTTCAGTCTATTTCCTTGGTTGCTCCAAGAAAAGTTTGGACGATTGTATCATGAAGGATTGTATAAGTTAGACTGTGGTCCTTGTTCACTTCTATTTTGAGACTGATTCATTGCATAATAAACAGACTCAGGGTTTGAAGGGCAATCTCAAAAGAATGGCCATCCCCACAATATACGTAGGAAACAACATTATACTGACTTGGAGATTGAGCTACAAAATTATTAAAACTATTAGTGGTAAACTATTTCAACATTGAGGAAATAGAAGATACCTAAGCAGAGATTGATGTAAGTGCATCCACTTTGTGCACTACGGCTACTCGTCTTCTTAAAGTTGTTCGATTTTTCGGCCATTAGTAATTGTTGCTAGCGATCCTCTCAATGATCTCGTAAGCCACATTATAAGACTTAGACAAAATTGCACCATTTGTAGAAGCATCTACCATCAATTTTGTGTGTGCATTAAGATCGTTATAAAACGTCTCTAACTGGATGCAATGTGGAATCCCATGATGAGGACACTTACGAAGTAGCTCCTTGAATCTTTCCCACACCTCGTACAGAGACTCATCATCCAATTGCCAGAAAGTAGTAATCTCATTTCGCAACTTTGCATTCTTACTTAGTGGAAAATACTTTGCCAAAGACCTTTATACTAACTCTTTCCAAGTAGATATTAAACTTGGTAGTAATGAATTCAGCCATGCTCGTGCTCGATCTTCCAACGAGTATGGAAACAGCTTCAACCTTAACGCATCTTCAGTCACACCAGCTATTTTAAATGAATCACTCATCTCTATGAATAATCAAAGGTGCAGATGTGGATCTTCTGTAGGCATACCATTGAACTAGCCTATCGTTTGAAGCATTTGAAACATCACTAGTTTCAACTTAAATTAGGGTGCCTCAATATCTGACCTCCTGATTCTCGGATTTAACTCATTGAAGAATGGCACAACGTATTGTCTTATGGCACGATCCCTATCATTAGTAATAAGGATTGGGTTATTGTAACACCCCTTAACCCTTATCTGTCACCGGAACAGGGTTACGGAGCTTTACTAAACATTTCAGATCAAATAAAAACAATCATATAATAATATAACATACATATCATAATTTAATCATAATGTCCCTTTTTTGAGCCCCCGAGATCCAAATCATGTGTTAGACAAAATCAGGACTCAATCAGAAACTCAAAAAAATTTTCGCGAAATTTTAAAGTTTTTCCTAAGTGCAGGGCACACACGCCCGTGTGGTCAAGGGACACGCCCGTGTGACCTTATGACATGCCCGTGCTTCAGGCAATGTGCTAACCCGTGGAACTCCCTGACTTGCCTCACATGGCCAAGTCACACGCCCGTGTGGCAGACCATGTTCCATAAACGGCTGAGACACACGCCCGTGTATCTACCCGTGTGGTAATACGTGAGTATTCTATTTTGAAAATTTTAAATTGCAGGGGACACACGGCCAAACCACACGCCCATGTGATGGTTGTGTAGACTCAAAATGAGTCTTATACATTAAGTTTACCAACCCTGTAAATCTTGAATAACAAACAACTCAAAATCCAATTGTTCAACCAATCCAAAACACATTCAAATACCTCTAATACATGCCAAAAAGTGATTCTCACATTCATTTTTCAATGTCAATTTCCATTTCATTAATTCTATGTTTCATGCTTCTCATTTGTACAATTGAATTCAATATCCATTTCACTTCACATACAGTGTAATTCAATATCAAACTTATTGCCAATTCATTCATTTACCCCTATTAACGTAACTCGGACTTTGGTGGATACACGGATCCAACCAAAAACATACCAGTATGTGTAACGCGTAGGTTTGTGCAAGTGTACATAGTCATTATCAAGTAATAAGTAAGTATCGAGTTATTGTCTCCACATGGATTGTATTTGTTCTAAGTCACTTAATTTGTAAAATTATATTAACAATTTGGTAAATAAAAACACAATTTAGTTGAGAAGTGATGATTAAAATTAAATATATTAAACTAAATGCAATGATCCCTAATGCAAATTATCCTAAGTATGCAAACTATATGAATGAAATAGAGTTTAGCAAAATTAAACACAATTTGCAACAATTATAACATAAATAAAATAGGAAAATTACTTTAATTAAACTCAATTTATTATCAGCATGCTTAATAATATTCATAAAAACATTCTATGGCAACTCGATCTTTCATGAGTTTGGAAACCACATTAGGTCCTTTCGGAATCCTTTACTTAGTAAATACGTGTTTTACTGATCCTTATTTACTAATGGTTTCTTAGTATTCATGTGAGATAACAGGGACGTGTTAGGTTTGAAACAGTTTAATCACACAAATCTAAAAATTATGCAGACAACAGAGCTTGGTTAGAGTTGTTATGCAACCTGCAATTTAATCGGGTTAGGATCTAAATTGAGCATACACATTTCAATTATGTGTCATTAGCCGTCGTCTAGTTAGGGTTGCTCAGCAAATTCAGGTGCATTTCAATCACGTATGAGCGAAATACAGACTTGATTTTAATTGAAAACATGATCGGTTGAGGCACAAACATTAAAAGCATGAATCAAATAAATATTATTTAATCAAAGCAATCATCCTAGCTTAAATAAAATTAAGCTAACATTGTTGTAAACAAGAACAAAGAACACATAGTAGTAGGGCCTTATCCCATCACAGTGTCAGTAGCAGTAATAGTTATGTAGTAGCAAAATCCTACCCAACCAGCCTCTACACACCATCTCCATCCAACCCTATACTCTAAATGGGGATATAATCAACCTGCTCATCCCAACACTCCAAGTAGTACCGAATGCGCACTGTCTGGTTAGCTTTGGTGAAGTATAATAAATTAGGCTTAAAGCCTTTCAGTATTGTTCCTCAGAATAACAATGCCCAATCCAATGCAACGCAACACACAATGGATGACATGCTATTATGCAATTTCAGTACATATATTCAGTTCAGATATTAACATTCCCAGTACAGATATCATTCAGTCAATTTCACAAATTTAGGGGTCTAAGTAGCGCTTACCGACCCTACAGTAGGTTTACAGTCGACTTGGCGACCCTTGCAACCTTAAAAAAATTTCGGTAAAAATGGGCCGACATGCCCATGTGATCTACCTGTGTGGGCCCACACGCCCATGTGACCCACTCGGCCCAAATTGGCCTTGGCCATGATCCATTTTTAAAGCTTAAGTGTGGGGGTATTTGATAAACAGCAATAGTAACATATTTTAATCCCACATTTAGCATATTTCCGGATGATTTATCCCTTGATTTCTGTAAAAGGTGCTCTTAATCCTTTCTTTTTATGGCTTATACAAAGGAAAGCACCCGAGGATAGAAAGAACGAGAAACAGGCCTAAAACGAAGCAAATTGGGCCAAGGAAGAAATTGGCACGGCCTGGACTTAAGCTCACACGGCCGTGCCTCACTAAGCAACTAGAACACGGCCTAACCTTGATTCGCACGGTTGTGCCTCATTAAAGAAATCCGAACACGGCTTAAAGACTAGTCAGGCGTGTGACATGGCCGTGTCCCTGTCGTGGCAATGAACAATTTCACTCGGAAAAGGATACTTAGGGGCAAAGAAACAGATTTCGAAAGCCTATATAAACCCCCTAGGTGTATCCTGAAAGAGGGCAGTTAGCTAGGCTTAGGAGTCAAGCTGAAAAGGTCAGAATTGTGGGAATCACTCGAAGATAGCCAGTTGATCCATCTCAAGAAGCCAGAATTCTACTCAAGACGGCGGATCTCTCCTTCAATTCCTTCAGAGGGTTTTAGGGATTTCTTATGTTTTGTTTTATCTTTTCTTCTGAGATGTTTTCTTTTACAGTTATAAACTAAACCCTTCAGATACCTGAAGGGGATGAAACCTAGATGAATCTTGTTATTGTTTTCTAAACTATATGTTAAATACTTGATTTGTTCTTTATTATGTGTGCTTAATCCTTGTGTTAATATTTTTAGGATATTGATTCAAGTATGATGTGCTTAGGTGGAGGAGCAAAAGTCCCTGCTTAAGAGTAGATCTAGCATAATTAAGCGGAGTTGATTGCACGCCTAGAGATAGGGTGCGAGATTTTTCCGGATTAGGGTAAAACCTAATATGGGAGTCCATAGATCGAGTTAATGTGATTCTAGGGGTTTTAATTAGAAAGAGATTTCAATTAATCAACCTAAGGTTAGACGTTATTCGCCTCAAGAGAGGGTTTAATATAAATTAGGGAGTCCTATGGATCAAATCAAGTGAATAAATCGTCTGGTTCAGTGTTAGATAACAAGTGAAGTCTAGGTGGATTCTTCCTAAGGGTATCATCTTGATTAACTGAGTTTTTCCTCGAGTTATTTCCCAATTCATTCCTTTTTGTCTTTGCGTCTTTAGCTTAGTAGTAGTTAATTTAGATTAGATTATAAAAATTTCACTTTATTTTAGGCTAGATAATAAAAAGAAAATTAGTATTAGTACTTTTAGTTCCTTTGGGTTCGATAATTCGGTCTTGCCTATGCTATACTACTGTTCGATAGGTACACTTGCCTTTAATCGTTGTCAGAGTTAGTTTCTAGGTTCGATCATTCTCTTTATAAATTTTAAAACTCGACAAGACATATGATCAAGTTTTTTGTGCCGTTGCCGGGGAATTAAAATATTAAGAAAGCTATATTTTTATTACTTTAGCCATTATTTTTATTTTTTGCAATTTACTTTTATTTTTTTAGGTTAAATTTTGATTTTGCTAAAATTTTCTTTCTTTCTTTTCCTGGCAGGTACCTCTAGTTTATGACTAAAAGAAACCCGAAAGGACCACTAGTATACAACAGTGATATTGAAGCTACCACTCGAAGGAATCGCAGAGAAATTAGGCGAGCCCTAAATTACACAGAAGAAGAGCGAGAAGGCAGACCCAATCCTACTGAAGGGATGGACGAGAATAATCCACCACCACAAGATGTGGCGGAAAACAATGCTCCACGTACTATGTATGATTATGCTAAACCTCATTTAACAGGAGCAGAATCGAGTATTGTTAGGCCTGCTATAGCTGCTAATAATTTTGAATTAAAGCCTAACACTATACAAATGATTCAACAATTTGTTCAATTTGATGGTTTGCAGGACGAAAACCCAAATACTCATATAGCTAATTTTTTAGAGTTCTGTGATACCTTCAAAATAAATGGCGTTTCTGATGATGCCATACGTCTTCGGTTATTTCCCTTTTCATTAAGGAATAAAGAGAAACAGTGGTTAAACTCGTTACCACGAGGGTCAATCACTACATGGGAACAAATGACCGAAAATTTTTATTAAAATATTTCCCACCGGCCAAAACGGCCAAACTATGGAATGATATCTCTTCTTTTGTACCGATGGATTTAGAGACATTATATGACGCATGGGAGAGATACAAGGATCTCTTGAGAAGGTGTCCACACAATGGTTTACCCTTAACGCTCCAAGTCTAAACTTTTTATAACGGTGTAAACCCTTAACGAGGCAACTAATTGATTCAGCCGCCGGTGGAACCCTGAACAACAGAACTCCTGAAGCAGCCTATGAGTTTATTGAAGAGATGTCACTGAACAACTATCAGTGGCAGGTTACCAGGACAAAACCAACAAAATCAGCCGGAGTTTACAACCTCGACGCAGTAACCATGCTATCAACATAGATGGAGATGATGAATAAAAAGATTGATAGTTTGTTTTCTTCGCAGGTACATCCAGTCATACAGTGCGATGCAGGTGGAACTGTGGCGAATCCTGAGTACCCACCCTACCAACCGGGCATAGAAAGCGAACAGATGAACTATATAGGTAATAATTTTAGATCTAATAATAACCCTTACAGTAATAATTATAATCCAGGTTGGAGGAACCACCCAAATTTTTCATGAGGAGGACAAGAAAATCAAGGAAATCAAATACAACAACCCCCTCAAAATTTCCAAAATCAGCCCTATCCACAGGAAAAGAGGCTGAACCTCGAAGAGATTCTGACAAAATTTATGGCGGCCACAGAAACCCGTCTACAAAAAATCGAGACAATGCTCTATAATCAACAAGCATCAATCAAAGGGATCGAGAGCCAAGTTGGGGAGCTTACAAAGTCAATTGGACAACTTACTAAGATAGTTTCTGAAATTTGAATAGAGATTTACGAACGACCACAAGGGCATCTACTAAGCAACACTAAGATTAACCCGAAGGAACAAATTCAAGCCATCACAGCTCATGATAATACAGGGTTAGATGAACCTAATCCAATATAAGAAAACGAGGTAGATGAAGGAAAAGTTGAGGTAACACAAGAAAAGCCAAAACCGGTAATCAAGGAGTACCAACCTCGCATACCTTATCCCAAAGCAATAAAAAGAGATGATACGGAGGAACAGTTTGGTAAGTTTCTTAAACTGTTAAAAAAAATACATATCAACTTACATCTTCTAGAAGCTCTTTTTCAGATGCCAGATTTGAGGAAATTTTTAAAATAGCTCTTGACAAACAAGCGCAAATTAGACAAGGAACCACATGTGGAATTAAACGCAGTATGTTTAGCAATGCTACAAAATAGACTACCATGAAAGCTAAAAAATCCAGGGACTTTTACAATTCCATGTTTAATTGGTAGACTAACTGTTAATAATGCCTTAGCTGATTTAGGGGCAAGTATAAATGTCATGCCTTATACATTGTTTAAACAACTAGGTCTAGGGAAGCCCAAACAAACTAGGATGAGCATTCAATTACTTGATAAAACTATTAGAATTCCTAGGGGTATTATTGAAGATGTACTTGTAAAACTTGACAAATTCATTTTCCCAGTAGATTTTGTTGTCTTAGACATGGATGAGAATAATTCGATTCCCTTAACATTAGGAAGACCCTTTTTAGCAACTGCCAGGACTAAGATTGATGTTGGTACAGGAGAACTCATTCTTCGTGTAGGTAATGAATCAATAAGTCTACAAGTTCTTGACTCAGTTGGGACATCAAGTGATAAGGGTGAGAAAATAAATTCAGTAGATAACGAAATTGTTCAGCCTTCACTATAGGAAACATCACAAGAATACAACCCTGAGACGAATCATGAACCTCGCTCCAACAAAGAAAAAGTAGATCAGAAGATCGACAATTTAGAAAAGCGGAAGACACACTTTAAAGAGAAACCAAACCCACAAGAAGTAAACCGAAGGAGCCCCTAGAAGAGCTCATAGGCACATCAAACCACTTCAAAATAGGAGACCAGGTACTGTTAGAAAAAAGTAGATCCTCGAAGCATCACAACAGACATGAAAGCAAACGAAGAAATCCCTCTTGAGTTACACAATATCTTCCCATACGAAACAGTCGAGGTAAGCAATCCAACATTCAGAACTTTTAAGGTAAATGCTTCTCGACTTAAGCTTTATCATGAAAATAGGACTGTAAGCACGAGGGAAGATATTCACACATTTAAACCACCCTGATTTTTGTGGAAAGTCTAGCTTAAGACTATAAACGAGCACTTCTCAGGAGGTAACCCGAGCACTAACACAATTTATTTTCACATTTTGCATCCATTTTCTTTTCTTTTCTTTTCTTCTTTCTGAACACCTTGTGTAAACTAACCAAAAGTGTAGACTTCCAGACCACACGGTCTTGCACACGGCCGTGGCCGTCACCGTGTGGAAGTACAGAATCCCCATACTGACATAGCAGAGGTAGTACGAATCAAATCTCAACTAATTTTAGCAATCACGGACTCAACCACCCCCCACGGGCACTGACAAAGTGGCACGGCAGTGCCCCATGACCTTGTGAAGATACTGACTTGCCAACCACGGGCAGAACATGCCCGCGGCTTTCAACCGTGCCAACATACTAACTTGTCACCAACGGGTGTGGTTGGCTAAAAAATTGGCATGGAGAATCAACACGCCTAGACACACGGTCGTGCAAAGCGGCCATGTGAATCAACACGCCCACGGCTGACGAGCGTGGGAGAAACGAAAGAAGTCTTACCACAGCCATGCGAGGCGGCTGTGTGAATTGGCACGCCCTCGGACCACGGGCATGGGGGAATGTTAGAATTGAGCCTCTATTTAAACCCATCACACCTTGGGAACCAAGACCACCACCTCCACACCCTTCGAAGTCACACCCACCTCGCGAACCATCTACCAATAAGGATTGTCAAGCCCCTCTACCTGTTAGCCTTAGTTTAATTACGTTTTTATTTTCATTCTTTTTATTTTTCTCGTCTTTATTTATACATTTAGTTTATTTTAAATGTGTCTTAATAACTCCTGGCTAATTCTCTACGAGCTCCTCAATTTCTTCATCTAGCGCAGAGCTCGATAGCAGAAACCACCCCTATCGACTTCCAACTCCGGGATCTCATCCGTAATTCAGGAAGTGCCACTTTCTCCCTTCTCTTTTGATTTTATATAAATTGTTATTATCTATCTTTGTACATTGAGGGCAATGTACATCTTAAGTGTGGGGGGGTAAAAGTGTCTAACTTTTTGCATTATTCTCAATCCCTGAGAATAAAAGTGCCTAACTTTTTGCATGATTCTCAAATCCTTGAATTTAGTCTTGTTCTTAAGTTATTAATTCATATTACTAATTAGGATAAAATTTCTGATGATTTATGATTTTTATTGATATGTTTTTGAGAAAGTCATTGATAATTGTGCATTGATAATTAAATTTGAAGAATACTAGAGAATCAAGCATGATAAGTATAATTTTTCAGAATTAAAAGTTTTTTAGGTTGTTAACCTAAATTTTAATATTACTTTGAAATTTGAAATTTACAAATATGATGTCAAAAACACTCATAATTTGTGTGAGATTTTGAGCCTTATAAAGCATATATATTCTTTTTCGTGCTCATTTATTGATTATGAGTGTGTCAACATTGAACTGTTATTCTAGAACTTGCCTTGATTATACATGTTGAGACCACATCTATGATTTGATATACTGAGATGATAAAGGCACCTAGGTTTTAACCCACTTACTCCACTAAAAAGCCTACCTTCATAATTAACCCATAGTGAACCCCGTTTAATCCTAACAACCCTTTTTATTGACTCACTAGCTAATATTAACCCAAAAACACTTTGTATTTCTTATCACCATTCCTTTTAACTAACCTTATATCGAGATTTGATTTGAATAGTTACCTAATTATATTATTTCAGTAGTTGAATTTAGTATTTATTATTTGATTTGTTCTTAATTAAAAAAAATTCGAAGTATATTCAGTATTAGTATTATGAAAACTGAGCTCATACAGTTAAAGTCAATTTATCAAAAGAAAAAGCTCGTATTACTAGGGTTATTACTTTTCAGTTGATGTAATTATTCATTTCTAGATAGGTAACTTGACAATTCAATCTCGATTCTAACCTTCTAATTCAGCCTTTATACACATCTTTAACCCTAGCCTCGTTACAACCCTGTTAAAGACCTTTTGATTTGTGTATCATCTCATATTATAGTGGTGGAGATTTGATTTTCAGGCAAGCCTATGGGATAAACTTTTCAGGTTCAACTTATGAGTGCTTAACTTAGAACCTTAAACACTTTTTCGAGTGATTTGAGTGAATCTTTTGAGAGGATGTCAATCCTTGTCAGTTTTGAATTAAAGGTAATTATTTAGATAAGGGGAAACACCTACGTTTTCGCAATCACAAATGTATGACTTATCTTGTTTGAATCCTTAGGACTCTTTGAGTAAAATTATCCATGTATAAATTATCTAAGAATTATAAAGAGACATTTTTGATAGAAATTATGAATTATGGAAAGTTCATTTTAATTGTAAGTTGAGAATTTTGCTTGAGGACAAGCAAAAGCTTAAGTGTGGGGGTATTTGATAAATTGCAATAGTAACATATTTTAATCCCACATTTAGCATATTTTCGGATGCTTTATCCCTTGATTTATGCAAAAAGGTGCTATTAATCCTTTCTTTTTATGTCTTATACATAGAAAAGCACCCGAGGATAGAAAGAACGAGAAACGGGCCTAAAACGAAGCAAATTGGGCCAAAGAAGAAATCAGCACGGCCTGGACTTAAGCCCATACGGCCGTGCCTCACTGAGCAACTAGAACATGGCCTAACCCCGATTCACACGGCCGTGCCTCATTAATAAAATCCAAACACGGCTTAAAGACTTGTCATACGGGCGTGTGACATGGCTGTGTCCCTGTCGTGGCAATGAACAATTTCACTCAGAAAATGATACTTAGGGGCAAAGAAACATATTTTGAAAGCCTATATAAACCCCCTAGGTGTATCCTGAAAGAGGGCGGTTAGCTAGGCCAATAAGCCAAGCAGTAAAGGTCAGAATTGTGGGAATCACTCGAAGATAGCCAGTTGATCCATCTCAAGAAGCCAGAATTCTACTCAAGACGGCAGATCTCTCCTTCAATTCCTTCAGGGGTTTTAGGGATTTCTTATGTTTTGTTTTATCTTTTCTTCTGAGATGTTTTCTTTTATAGTTATGAACTAAACCCTTCATATACCTGAAGGGGATGAAACCTAGATGAATCTTGTTATTGTTTTCTAAACTATATGATAAAAACTTAATTTGTTCTTAATTATGTGTGCCTAAACCTTGTGTTAATATTTTTGGGATATTGATTCAAGTATGATGTGCTTAAGTGGAGGAGCAAAAGTCCCTGCTTAAGAGTAGATCTAGCATAATTAAGCGGAGTTGATCGCACGCTTAGAGATAGGGTGACGAGATTTTACCGGATTAGGGTGAAACCTAATATGGGAGTCCATAGATCGAGTTAATGCGATTCTAGGGGTTTTAATTAGAAAGAGGTTTTAATTAATCAACCTAGGCTTAGATGTTATTCGCCTTGAGAGAGGGTTTAATATAAATTAGGGAGTCTTACGAATCAAATCAAGTGAATAAATCGTCTGGTTCAGTGTTAGATAACAAGTGAACTCTAGGTGGATTCTTCCTAAGGGTATCATCTTGATTAACTGAGTTTTTCCTCGAGTTATTTCCTAATTCATTCTTTTTTGTCTTTGCGTCTTTAGCTTAGTAGTAGTGAATTTAGATTAGATTATAACAACTTCACTTTATTTTAGGCTAGATAATAAAAAGAAAGTTAGTATTAGTACTTTTAGTTCCTTTGGTTTGATTATCCGGTCTTGCCTAAGCTATACTACTGTTGGATATGTACACTTGCCTTTAATCGTTGTCAGATTTAGTTTCCAGGTTCGATCATTCTCTTTATAAATTTTAAAACTCGACAAGACATACGATCAGTAAGCACTCCTAAGCCTCCAAAACCTAAAAATCGACCAACATATCTCCAGATTAATCATTTAATTCGTTTTTAATCAACCAATTTCAGAAGGAACTCGACTAAAAACCTAGCAAAACCCTTACCTCGCTTGAGTAACCACGACTTCGCACAATCACAGCATCGATTCAACACCACCAGCCCATTGGTTAACTTCTAAACACCAAAAAGAAATCCCTCTTTTAGAGATTAACCAAGAACGATTAACAATAGACAAAACCGTTACTTACTGAACACGCGCAACCAACGATGAACAACAGAATCAATTGGAAAAAAAAGAAGAAGAAAGAAACAGAAGGGAAAAAAATAATGGAAATTTCAGCAGCAACTAGAGGAAAGAATCAGCAGAGGAGGGAAAAAAAAGAGGAAGAGGAAAACATCAAAAAAAGTTTAGGGAATTGGAGAAAAAACCGAAACTCTACCTTTTTTTTTTTTGCAACAAAAAGATAATCAGATTATTTTTTGATAACCTCTCCCCAATTATCTCCTAAAATCACTCCCTATTAACCTAACTAAACACAACTACTCAGAATTTTTTCCCAACACAACTCTTAGCCGAAATTGGAGAAAAAATATTGTCTCCACGCCATCGCAGAGAATTGAACACAGGACCTCTGTAACACCCGTTACCCATGTTAAACGCCGAAACTGGATACGAGGCATTACTGGACTTGTCTTGCTTGAACTTACGACTTTGGAATATAAAATTTCTTTTCAAACTTAAAACTTCTCATACATCCTTATTATGGGCCTACAAGGCCTTAAACATACGTCCAGGAGGTTTCGAAATTAAACCGGAAACTTCATACACTTGGAATTTTTTTTTGCCTAAACTGGGGACAAATGCCCGTCTGAAATGGAACACGCTCGTGTGGACAGGCCGTGTGGTCACACACGCCCATGTCCCTAGCCCGTGTAGAATTTATTTTCATATTGAACCTACAGGGGTTTTTCACACGGCCAGACACACGCCCGTATCTGTGGCCCGTGTCCCTCACACGGCCTCGACACGCCCGTGTCCTTACCCGTGTATGAAAACTTGGGGTATTCTGTTTATGACGTCAGCAACCCCTTAAAGAGCACACGGCCTAGGCACACGCCCGTGTGCTGGCCCGTGTGACGATTAGAATTCACGTAATTAAATGCAGCAGACACACAGCCTATCAACACACCCATGGAGGTTGACCATGTATCACACACGGCCTAGACACACGCCTGTGTGTCTACCCGTATGGACAATTATAAACTATTTTCCAAGCCAATTGCCATTCTGAAACATAAGCATACTTATACCAACTCAAGCAACACTTAACCTGGCAATAATACACTATGAAAAATCCCCTAAATCATCATTTATACACATCACATTTAACTCTATCAATAGCATAAACTTTCACTTCATAAAACTCATCATCATTAAAGCATGAAACTTGACAAATATTGGCCAATTCTAAATGGCCATTTACAAAATGAGTGAATAACATTAATAGCCAACACTTTGGCTTTCAAATATGACATAACACAAAATGACCAAGTTCCTATACATGACATACTCAAAATAAATCAACTTTACTATACCAAAAGAATTGTTGATAGTGTGATCTGAGCTCCGACGTTCAACGATCCCCGAGCTAGCTTGGCGACACTACAAGGAAAAAGGGAAAAGAGTGGGGTAAGCATATAGCATTTTAAGTTTGCATAAATTAAAGAAACAATATAAATATCCATGGTGAAATAACAACTCAAGTATTTAAGTACTTAGGCATACTTACTCATGCTTACTCTTACCCATCACGTATCACAATAAGGTTTCTAAACTCGTATTTTACTCATGGTACCTGTATCACTTCATCACATAATTTAGCACTTATGCTAACTTCAACATAAACTTAAATCATTATCATTCTTACATAAAAGGAACTCATGATCATCCTTGAATAGTTCAACTTTACATCATCTCTACATACCTAGCTCTTTTACCTGTTGAACTACTCAGAATATCAGAGGATACTCAATCTCATCATGCGTGTATCTTGATGCCAATGCCATATCCCAGATATGGTCTTACATGGGACCACCTCCTGATGCTGATGCCATATCCCAGATATGGACTTATATGGGATGTCTTAGCTCGATGTCGATGCCATGTCCCAGACATGGTCTTATAGGAGATCGTACGTGGATGTCGATGCCATGTCCCAAACATGGTCTTATACGAGATCGTACATGGATGTTGATGCCATGTCCCAGATATGGTCTTATACGAGATCCTCTTTTGGTGCCGAAGCCATGTCCCAGACATGGTCTTACACGGGAACTTCCTTATTCGATGCCGGTGTCATGTCCTAGACATGGTCTCACACAGGATCTACATTCGGAGCCGATGCCATATCCCAGACATGGTCTTACATGGGTCCTACAATTGGTGCCGATTCCATGTCCCAGACATGGTCTTACACGGGACCTTCCTTACCTCATGTGGTGACATAGGTATCCTCGTTATTCTGAATCTTCAACCGGGACTTTAACTTAATACATTCTCATTTCAATTTCATCAAAGCATCATAAATTGACTTCATGGAATTTATATATATATTTCTCATAAAATAAAATAATTATAAGTATAATAACATTATATAACTTTAATTTCATACAAACTTACCTCGATATCCAAAATGTGTGTATATATTATATTTAGAACAACACCTTGTTTTTGCCTCGGTTTCAATCCAGGCTTCGTGTTTCTTGATCTATAATCACAATTTCACTTGTTTAGTACTCGCATTGACTAAATTGACTCATAAATCCCACTTTGGCAAAATTACAATTTTGTCCCTAAACTTTCACATAATTATACTTTTGCCCCTGGCTCGTAAAATGATTTTCATTCAACTTTCTTGCATTTCAAGCCTAGCCGAATCATATTCTCTACTATAAAAACCTTCAATTTTCACTCTTTCACTCATGTATCACCATTTTTACAACTTTTACAATTTGGTCCTTTTATGCATATTTCATGAAAATCACTTAGAAAAAGATGTTTATCATACATCAAACTTTCATATTCTTCCATAAAACATCAAATTACATGCATGTCATACATGGATAGATTTTTGAACATAAACTCTAGCTCAAAATATTTCTAGAAATAGCTAAATCGAGCTACAAGGATCTCAAAAATACGAAGAACATTAAAAACGAGGCTAGGATACACTTACTATCAAGCTTGAAAGATGAGCAAACCCTAGCTATGTCTTCCTTGTGATTTTCGGCCAAGAGGGAAGAAGATGGACATGATTTTGGCTTTGTTTTCCTTTTTAATTCTTTTATTTACCAAATGACAAAAATGCCCTTAATGATCCTTCCTTGAGATTTTTCCTTCCTATGCCATTTTTGTCCACCTAATCATTTAATGGTCTAATTGCTAAATAAGGACCTCTAGTAATTTTTATAATTCTATTTCATACTTAAATCTTCTAGAATCTCATATTTTCTAATCTTTGCAATTTAGTTCTAATAGATAATTTGTTCACTAATTCATAAAATTTCTTCATGAAATTTTTATACACTCATGCAAACATATCATAAGCCTCATAAAAATTGTTAAACACATATTTCTACTCAGATTTGTGGTTTCGTAACCACTATTCTAACTAGGCTCTAAATCGGGAAGTTACAATTCTTTCGTCTTAGGGATTTTTGTCACCGAAAATTTTACCAGTGAAAAGGTTTGGATACTAGTTTCTCATAGCCTCCTCGGGCTCCCATGTAGCCTCTTCTACCCTATGTCTTTTCCATAGTACTTTCACAAGGGCTATACTTTTCTTATTTAGCTGCTTGACTTCTCGGGCTACAATCTTAATTGGTTCTTCAACATACGTCATGTCGAGCTGAATCTCAACCTCTATCGGTGTAATTACATGTGAAGGGTCTGACCGGTAACATCACAACATAGATACGTGAAACACATGATGAATCTATTCCAATTCAGGAAGCAAAGCCAATCCATAGGCTACTGTCCCTATCCTCTAGGTGATCTCATAAGGTCCGATAAAGCGCGGACTCAGCTTACCTTTCCGACCAAACCTAAGAACTTTCTTCCATGGTGACACTTTCAAAAATACTTTATCACCGACCTGAAATTCAATCTCTTTTCGTTTCAAGTCCGAGTAGGACTTTTGTATATCAGAAGCGGCTTTTAGATAATCGTGGATTATTTTAACCTTTTCTTCAGATTCTCTAACTAGATCAACTCCGTGAATTTGATTTTCTTTGAGTTCGGTCCAATACAAAGGCGTTCGGCATTTACGCCCATATAAAGCCTCATAAGGCGCTATTTTTAAACTCGACTAAAAACTATTATTATAAGCAAACTCTACCGATGGTAGGTACTTTTCCCAGCTGCTCTAAAACTTAAGAACACAACACCGGAGCATATCCTCAATTATCTGAATTAACCTTCCGACTGTCTGTCGGTTTGGGGGTGAAAAGTCGTACTACAACTCAACTTTGTGTCCAAGGCCTCTTGCAACTTTTTCCAAAATCAGGTGTGAATATCGGATCTCTATCCGATATAATAGATAAAGGCACTCCATGTAGCCTCATGATCTCAGAAACATACAAGTCTACCAACTTATTAAGAAAATAATCAACACGCACAGGTATGAAATGTGCCGACTTCGTAAATCTATCTACCACAACCCATACAGCATCTTTCTTACTCGGTGTCAACGGTAAACCCGTTACAAAGTCCATAGTAATACGGTCCCATTTCCACTCGGGAACCATAATAGGTTGAAGCAGACCGGAAGGTACTTGGTGTTCAGCTTTCTCTTGCTAACAATCAAGCATCTGGATACAAACGCAGAAATATCTTTCTTCATACTTGGCCACTAATACCATTTCCTCAAATCATTATACATCTTGGTGCTACCTGGATGTACCATTAGACATCCACTATGTGCCTTGTGCATAACTTTCTGAATGAGTTCATCATTCCTAGGTCCACAGAATTTTTCTCTGAACATCAAACATCCATCAGGATTTATCCAAAAGTTAGATTCAACACCCGACACGCACTGAACTCTTCCGACTTACAAGTCACTGTCATCTTTCTAAGCCTCATAAATCTTTTGAAGGAACATTGGTCTAGCTCTCAACTTAGCTAGAATGGTACCATCGTCTGAAAAAATCACCCGTGTATTCATAGCTCTCAATGGAAATAAAGATTTTCTACTCAAAGCATTAGCAACTACGTTTGCCTTTCCCGGGTGGTAATCAATGACCAGCTCATAATCCTTTATCAGCTCTAACCATCTTCACTGCCTTAAGTTCAACTCCTTAATTTCAACTCCTTTTGAGCCATCAAGTACTTTAAACTCTTATGATTAGAGAATATCTGACATCTTTCACCATATAAATGGTGTCTCTATATTTTTAATGTAAACACAATGGCTGCCAATTCTAAATCATGTGTCAGGTAATTCTTCTCGTGTGGCTTTAACTGTCTAGAAGCATACGCTCTCACCTTACCTTCCTACATAAGTACACAGCCTAATCCATTTAAGTATGTATCGATGTAGACCACAAATTCTTTTCCCGGCTCAAGTTGTACTAGAACTGGAGCCTCAGTCAATAATGCTTTTAGTTTATCAAAACTCTGTTGACAATTTTCAGTCCACACAAACTTTATATCTTTCTGTAATAATCTCGTCATCGGTGTAGCTATCATGAAAAATCCCTTGACGAACCGTCGATAATATCCAGCTAAGCCCAGAAAACTTCTAACCTCGGATACATTTTTCAGCAGTTTCCAATCAACAATAGCTGAAATCTTACTTGGGTCGACTCGGATTCCATCTCCCGAGACGATATGCCTGAAAAATCCAACCTCTTTGAGCCAAAACTCACTTTTACTAAACTTGGCATACAACTGATTATCTCATAAAATCTGTAAAACCATCCTCAAGTGCTTGGCATGTTCATTCTCATATCGAGAATATATCAATATGTCATCAATACAAACCACAACAAACTTATCCAAAAATAGCCAAAATATGTGATTCATTAAATCTATAAACACAGCAAGGGCATTTGTTAAACCAAAAGGCATGACCAAAAATTCATAGTGCCCATTCCTCGTCCAAAATGTAGTCTTCGGCACATCTGAGTCTTTCACTCTCAACTGGTAATAACCGGACCTCAGGTCTATCTTCGAGAATACAGTGGCTCCCTTTAATTGATCAAATAAATCATCAATCCTTGGCAATGGTTACTTATTATTCACGGTAACCTTATTAAGCTGCCGGTAATCTATACATAATCTCATAGAACCATCTTTCTTCTTCACAAATAGCACTGCAACACCCCATGAAGAATAACTTGGTCTTGCAAAACCTTTTTCCGTCAACTCTTGCAATTGTGCTTTTAATTCTTTCAACTCGGTTGGAGCCATTCTATATGGAGCAATCGATATAGATGCAATACCAGGAGCTAATTCAATACCAAATTCAACCTCTCTAACTGGAGGCAACCCCAGCAACTCTTCTGGAAAAACGTCTGGGTACTCGCATACTATCTGTATTGATTCAATTCTTAATTCAGTCTCTTTAGCATTCTTCAAAAAGGCAAGATATGCTTCGCATCCCTTTCTTACATATTTTTGAGCAGACATATGAGAAATCATTACAAGCGACCTATCCTATTCATCTGATTCAACACAAAGAGTGTCCCCGTTTTCACATATCAATTCAATGTATTTCTTTCCATAATTTACTGTCACATCATGAGCAGTTAACCAGTCCATACCAAGAATTATATCAAATTCATCAAATGGTAATAGCATAAGATTTTCCTTGAAATAATAGCCTCTAATCATTAACAGGCAGTCTTTGTATACCTTATCCACTAATACACTTTTGCCTAAAGGGTCGGACCCATTTATCACAAATTCCGTAGACTCAAAAGGCTTGCTCATGCTAGCTACTAATTTCATGCAAATGTATGAATGGGTAGACCTCGGATCAATTAAAGCAACAACATTAGTATCATGGAGAGAAAATGTACCTGTAATTACATCAGGGGATGATGCCTCTTCGTGAGCGCGAATAGCGTAGGTCCTCGCAGGCGTTCTACCTTTAGATCTTGCAGCCTGCTCTCTGAGTGTATTCTTACTACTCATTCCACTTCCCGGGTTTCTCTGTGGTCTCCCTCTCATAATACTTCCCGATCTCTCACTCTGAATTTTCTCTTTCTCAACCATCTCAGGGCATTCTCTGATAAAATGATCATGGGAACCACACTTAAAACAGGCCTTCTCATGGGCTCGGCACTCACCGGGATGACGTCTGCCACATTGTGGACATTCCGGTCTAGTTGGTCGAGTGATCCCAACACTAGCAACTGAGGTAGTCTGACCTTTAATCCCCTAGTACTGCTTACTCTTACTTCTATTTGAAAACCCGGCGAAAGTAGCTGATCGGGTAAGGAAATATCTTGAATTTTTGGATGAGGACTAAAATGACTTGTTCATTTGTCTCTTTCTTAAGTCACAAGTCCATCTCAGCTTTTCTTTTCTCTTTAACTAACACCTCGGCTTTACAAGCCTTATCCACTAGTACAACAAATTTCTTTAATTTGAGAACCCCAACAAACAATCTAATATCTTCATTTAATCTGTCCTCAAACAGTTTGCACATAATGGCCTCAATGGATACACACTCTCGAGTGTACTTGCTGAGCCTTACAAACTCACGCTCGTACTCAGTTATTGTCATCTTACCTTGTTTCAATTCAAGAAACTCCTTCCTTTTCTGATCAATAAATCTTTGGCTTATGTACTTCTTCCAAAATTCTTCTTAGAAAAATCCCCATGTAATCCTTTCCCTTAGTACAACCGACACAAGGGTGTTCCACCACTGATAAGCAGAATCTTTCAGAAGAGACACTACACATTTCATGCACTCTTCAGGTATGCAAAATAACTCATCAAATTCCCTGATGGTATTTTTGAGCCAAAATTCTGCTCTTTCTGGATCATCATCTTTACTAGCTCGAAATTCCTCAACACCTTATTTCCGGATCCTATCTACCAGAGGCTTCTCTCTTCTTACCACTTCTACCACTTGAGGAGCTATTGGGGTATGTTGAGGAATAGACGGGGGTGGAAGGGATTGTACATTCAAGTTCATGCGAACGAACTCTGTATACCAGGCATTCATCATGTGGAGAAAGGCTTCCCTAGCCTCTTCTCCTCCTCTCTGACTCACAGTTGTAGGTCTATTCTCATTTTCATTCGACACCGTCCCTTCAGCGGGAGCTGGCACGTTACTTTCTACATCATCCGCCACAGCTCTTTCAGGATCCATTTACTATATGAAAGCACAATTTAAATCGTCAGGAGTCGTTACACTTTCATAATGTAAATACTCATAGGTATGACATGTATAGCTAGACTTATACATATGCTACGTTAGACCGAGAATGGACTAAATCGTAGCTCTGACACCACTAAATGTAACACCCCTTACCAGTGTTAAACGCCGAAACTGGATATGAGGCATTACTAGACTTGTCTTGCTTGAACTTACGACTTTGGAATATAAAATTTCTTTTCACACTTAAAACTTCTCATACATAATCATAACGTCCTTATTATAAGCCTACGAGGCCTTAAACATACATCTGGGAGGTTTCAGAATTAAACTGGAAACTTTCATACACTTGGAAATTTTTTTTTGCCTAAACAGGAGACACACGCCCGTGTGAAATGGAACACGCCCGTGTGGACAGGCCGTATGGTCACACACGCCCATGTCCCTAGCCCGTGTAGAATTTATTTTCATTTCAAACCTACAGGGGTTTTTCACACGACCGGACACACGCACGTTTCTATGGCCTGTGTCCCTCACGACACCTCGACAAGCCTATGTCCTTACCCGTGTGTGAAAACCTGGGGTATTCTGTTTATGATGTCAGCAACCCCTTAAAGAGCACACGACCTAGGCACACGCCCGTGTGCTGGCCCGTGTGACGATTCGAATTCTCGTAATTAAATGAAGGGGACACACAACCTATCAACACATCCATGGGGGTTGACCGTGTATCACACACGGCCTAGACACACGCCTGTGTGTCTACCCATGTGGACAATTATAAGGCTATTTTCTAAGCAAATTGCCACTCTGAAACATAAGCATACTTATACTAACTCAAGCAACACTTAATTTGGCAATAATACACTATGAAAAATCCCCTAAATCATCATTCATACACATAACATTTAACTCCATCAATAGCATAAACTTTCACTTCATAAAACTCATCATCATTAAAGCATGAAACTTGACAAATATCAGCCAATTCTAAATGGCCATTTACAAAATAAGTGGATAACATTAATAGCCAACACTTTGGCTTTCAAATATGACATAACACAAAATGACCAAGTTCCTATACATGACATACTCAAAATAAATCAACTTTACTATACCAAAAGAATTATTGATAGTGTGATTCGAGCTCCGATGTTCAACGATCCCCGAGCTAGCTTGGCGATACTACAAGGAAAATGGGAAAAGAGATGGGTAAGCATATAGCTTAGTAAGTTTGCATAAATTAAAGTAAAAAAAATATAAATATCCATGGTGAAATCCATTCATCTCATAGAACAATAACAACTCAAGTATTCAAGTACTTAGGCATACTTACTCATGCTTACCCTTACCCATCACATATCACAATAGGTCTTCTAAACTCGTATTTTACACATGGTACCTGTATCACTTTATCACATAATTTAGTACTTATGCTAACTTAAACATAACCTTAAATTATTATCATTCTTACATAAATGGAACTCATGATCATTCTTGAATAGTTTAACTTTACATCATCTCAACATACCTAGCTCTTTTACCCATTGAACTACTCGAAATATTGGAGGATACTCAATCTCATCATGCGTGTATCTTGATGTCAATGCCATATCCCAGATACGGTCTTACATGGGATCACCTATTTATGCCGATGCCATATCCCAGATATGGTCTTATACAGGATCTCTTAGCTCGATGCCGATGCCATGTACCAGGCATGATCTTATACAAAATTGTACATGGATGTCAATGCCATGTCCCAAACATGGTCTCATACAAGATCCTTCTTTGGTGCCGAAGCTATGTCCCGGACATGGTCTTACACGGGACCTTCCTTATTCGATGTCGATGCCATGTCCTAGACATGGTCTCACACGAGATCTACATTCGAAGCTGATGCCATATCCCAGACATGGTCTTACACGGGTCCTACAATTGGTGCCGATTCCATGTCCCAGACATGGTCTTACACAGGACCTTCCTTATCTCATGTGGTGACATAGGTATCCTCGTTATTTCGAATCTTCAACTGGGACTTTGGCTTAATACATTCTCATTTCAATTTCATCAAAGCATCATAAATTGACTTCACGAAATTTATATATATTTCTCATAAAATAAAATAATTATAAGTATAATAATATTGTATAACTTTAATTTCATACAAACTTACCTCGGTATCCAAAATGTGTGTAGATGTTCAATTTAGTCCAACACATTATTCTTGCCTCAGTTTCGATCCGGGCTTTCTGTTTCTTGATCTATAATCACAATTTAACTCGTTTAATACTCACATTGACTAAATTGACTCATAATTCCTACTTTGGAAAAATTACAATTTTTCCCCTATACTTTCACATAATTACACTTTTGCCCCTGGGCTCGTAAATTTGATTTTCATTCAACTTTCTTGCATTTCAAGCCTAGCCAAATCATATTCTCTACTACAACAACCTTCAATTTTCACTCTTTCACTCATGTATGACCATTTTTACAACTTTTATAATTTGGTCCTTTTATGCATTTTTCATGAAAATCACTTAGAAAAAGATGTTTATCATACATCAAACTTTCACATTCTTCCATAAAACATCAAATTACATTCATGTAATACATGGGTAAATTTTTGAACATAAACTCTAGCTCAAAATATTGCTAGAAATAGCTAAATCGAGCTACAAGGATCTCAAAAATACAAAGAACATTAAAAACGCGGCTAGGATGCACTTACTATCAAGCTTGAAAGATGAGCAAACCCTAGTTATGTCTTCCTTGTGATTTTCGACCAAGAGGGAAGAAGATGGACATGATCTTGACTTTGTTTTCCCCTTTAATTCTTTTATTTACCAAATGACAAAAATGCCCTTAATGATCCTTCCTTGAGATTTTTCCTTCCTATGCCCATTTTTGTCCATCTAAACATTTAATGGTCTAATTGCTAAATAAGGACCTCTAGTAATTTTTATAATTCTATTTCATACTTAAATCTTCTAGAATCTCATATTTTCTAATCTTTGCAATTTAGTTCTAATAGACAATTTGTTCACTAATTCATAAAATTTTTTCATGAAATTTTCACACACTCATGCAAAAACATCATAAGCCTCATAAAAATTTTAAAACACATATTTCTACTTCGAATTTGAGGTTTTGTAACCACTATTTCGACTAGGTCGTAAATCGGGCTGTTACAACCTCCAATAATTAACCATCAGACCAGCAGGCCCATTCTGATATAAACTTTCCAACAATTAAACTTAAGCCCTTTTGCAAAAGTTTAAGGCTTTATTTATAAAAAATACAAAAATTTTCCCAAGTAAGGCTTGAAGTTGGGACCTCACACACACACCCCTAGAACACATAACCACTGAAGCAGATAGACATTGTGTGTCACACATACACGAAATCAAAAATTAAAATTTTGGGGCATTACAATTCTACCCCCTAAAAGAAAATTTCATCCTCGAAATTTACCCAGTTAGAACAGATGAGGATATTACTGACGCATCGTATCCTCAGGATCCCACGTAGCCTCCTCAGTGCTATGATTATGCCAAAGAACCTTAACCAGTGGAATAGATTTCCTCCTCAGTACTTTTACATCTCGATCTAGAATCTGAACCGACTACTCCTCAAAGGTCAAGTCTGGCCTAACCTCAAACTCCTCAACGAAAATGATGTGAGTAGGATCAGAGCGGTATTGCCTCAACATCGAGATGTGGAACACGTCATGGATACGATCCAACTTTGGAGGTAGCTCCAATTGATAACTGACTGGTCCCACTCGCTTCAAAATATGGTATGGTCTAATAAACCTAGGGCTCAACTAGCCCTTACAACCAAACCTCAGTACCTTCTTCCATAGCGAGACCTTAAGGAATACAAAGTCCCCCACCGAATACTCAATCTCATGTCGCTTCAGGTCTGCATAAGATTTCTATCTGTCAGAAGTTGCTTTCAGTCGATCCCGAATCAGTCTAACCTTATCCTCTGTCTCAGAAACCAACTCAGGACACAAAACACGTCGCTCACCCAACTTAGTCCAACATAAAAGAGTGCGACACTTACAACCATATAGTGCCTCATAAGGTGCCATCTGAATGCTAGACTGGAAACTGTTATTATAGGTGAACTCTACTAGCGGTAGATAATCCTCCTAACTACCTTGGAAATCAATAGCACAGCTCCTGAATCTGAGCCTTAAGTTCCGCAAGCTCCTTCGATGCCATTTGATAGGGAGCGATGGACACCGAAATTATACCAGGAAGTAGCTCAAACCTAAATTCCAACTTACGATTCGAAGGTAACCCCGGTAGCTTCTCAAGAAAGATGTCTAAAAATATCTTTACCTTTCTGATATCCTTAACTGTAGAATCCCCAGAATTCGAAACGCTTACGTAGGCCAAGAATGCCTCACATCCCTTACGAACCATCTTCTTTTTCACCAGTGCAGATATCACATTAGAAAAGTAATCCTGGCATTCTCCAATCACGACTACCTCTTTATCCTCTTCAATCCTTAGTACGACCCTCTTAGTCGCACAGTCCAAGCTAACACAATGCTTGACCAACTAGTCCATCCCTAGAATTAGGTCGAACTCCCCAAATGAAACCTCCATCAAATCAGCCAGGAAGATTGCCCCTTGTACCTCTAAAGGAACATCCCTATACAGTTTGCTAGCTCTAACAGATTGCACTAACGGCTCAGCTGTAGGAACTCGGCCTAATACTCAGCCATTAATCGATCTCCCTTAGTCAGATTCAAAAATTCCCTCCTACGGGCATTCACGCAGCTCGCCCCCACATATTTCCCCTAGAAGGTGGTCTTAAAGAACTTCCAGGTCAGATGTTCGAGCTAAGTGCCCTCTTTAACAGTGAGCTACCACTGATAAACCTCATCCCTCAATAGTGAGATCCTTTAATTTTTGCTTTAGGGTGTAGTATAAGTCAACCATGATCCTCTCTGTGGCCTCAATCCAGTACTCGGCCACATTAGAGGCAACTCTAGTGACACCCCTGAAGAGCTCAGCTTCATTAGACCAGAATCATTCTGTAACTGACCCTTGGCCCTCAGATCCAGTATTGGGCCTAACGACCCTCTCCAAAATCCTTAGCATAGCCTGGGACAATGCGTCATTACCAGCCATACGATCTTGAGACCTAGTCTCAGTAGCAGGCGACACTGGCGTCTCACTCGTAAAGATGACTCAACTCAAGCTCCTCTGCGACCTCTACCTCGTCTCTAGTACCCCATCCGCGGATACCTCGTGCACTCATTGTCTAATCACATTTATCTGCATTAACAGTTTTATGAATCGGTTACAGTTCCAGTGTTTATTAACAAATGTTTTATGTAAAATAGTACCAATTATTCAGAGTTCATTTTCATAAATCGCAGTCTCATTACAGTTTTCAGTTTCTCTACATTTTTTAGTATACCCTAACTAGAGTGTTTTCAGTACAGTTTACTACCTATAGTAGTTTCAGAATATACTATCCATAACAGTTTCAGTTTAAAGCAAATCACAGTTCAGAATACTTACAGGATCGACGCTGGAGACTCGGTGTTCCACTTACTCAGTAAAAACATTTCAAATCATTTAGAAATCAATCAATTTTTCGAAAGCCCATTTTTTATAAAACCCATAATACATAGTCGAGTTGTAACCCATGCTTTGATACCACTAAATGTACCACCCAAAAATTCGGCCTAGGCGTTATGACCGTATCTAGCAATATCACACGATAGTGTTTTTGAAACCTCGTTACGATGAAAACATTCCATGTTATTGTCTTTAGTAAACCTTTGTTAAAACTTAGGAAGTCTTTATTCATTTAAAACATTTGTTTTGAAACAACCCTTGTTGCGAAAGTTTTAATAAAACAGTCTAGGTGATCATGCGTTTAGAAATTACTTTAACTTTTTGAAAACCGAATTTCTTACGACCAGCAGGTATAAATCCATAAAGTAAAACAAATAAATAAAACCCCAAATTTAAAACCACAGCCCCAGAGGGTCCT
The DNA here is from genome assembly GCA_025503065.1 of Gossypium bickii. Classification (NCBI taxonomy): domain Eukaryota; kingdom Viridiplantae; phylum Streptophyta; class Magnoliopsida; order Malvales; family Malvaceae; genus Gossypium; species Gossypium bickii. The sequence goes on along the minus strand of CP106713.1, from coordinate 55,833,358 downwards.
TAAATTACAACCCAAATAATCAATAATAATCAAATCATAAATCGTAAATTGAAAACCATGAAGTCCAAAAATTATTGTGGTCACCGCTGAGTCTTCCATCGTACCGATCCGTCCAAGTCTAGGGATTACCTATGCAAATTAAACAAAAAGGGTGAGTTTACGTAACTCAGTGTGTAATCTTATAGAAACAAACAAACAATCAGTATTCACAGTGCACAGTTGAATAGTCTTGGGCCTAAGCCCTTTTCAGTATAAGTGAGAGTTTGAGCCTTAGCCCATCTCAGTACAGTGTCAAAAATGCAGTAAGGCCTTAGGCCATCATAGTTTCAGTAGTAGTAACAGTTATGCAATAGCAAAATCCTACCCAACCAGCCTCTACACACCATCTCCGTCAAACCCTACACTCTATGTGGAGAAATAATCAACCCACCCATCCCTACACTCCAAATAGTACCAAATGCGGCACAATACAGAAGTTTGTAGCTGAGCTGCCAATAAATTAGGCTTAAAGCCTTTCAGTACAGTCCCTCCGAATAACAACCCCCAACCCAATGCAATGCAACACATAATGGATGACATGCTATTATGCAATTTCAGTACATATATTCAGTTCAGATATTAACATGCCCTGTACATATATCATTCCGTTAATTTCATACATTTAGGGTTTTAAGTAGCGCTTACCGACCATACAGTAGGTTCACAGTCGACTTGGGCGACCCGTGCAACCTTAAAAACATTTCGATAAAAATGGGCCCACATGCCCATATGATCTGCCTATGTGGGCCCACATGCCCGTGTGGCCCACTCGGCCCAAATTGGCCTTGGCCGTGTGATCTACTTTTAAAGTAACTCATGCCAGCTCAATGCTCATATATGTTTTCACTATTTACTTATGCGTTCATTCAAAGATGTCTACTTGAGTCATTATCACTAAATTATTTATATCTTGAGCTAAAGAATTCCAAATTAAGATCCGCTTGATGTTTTTGAAACAAACATAAAATTTTCAGAATTTATAGTTTATCAAATAAGTACAGTAAAATCTTTAAAATTATCCATATTTTGCTGCTTGATAGCTTCATTGAAACACCCCACACCCGGCCCACAAGCTTGGACCAGATCTGGTATGTTCCTTGATTAAACCGGTTCAAAATTCTTTTGATTCTTAGGAAAAACTTGTGCGATTCTCAAAAAAAAATGTTGTTTGGGTTGGGCTCGTTTTGAAAACCAATTTATCTTGTGTTGAAATCCATTTATTTAAGGTGACAAAATATTTAAAGTTTATTTTAACGTAAATTTACTAAATTTTTAATAAATAAAAATGTCGTAACAAAGCAAATAGAACAGAAAACAACATAGTTCAGTGGAGGCCTTATTACATCAATTAAAAACCCAAAAATAAAATAATGAAATACTTAAATGAAATAAAATGTCCAAATCAGATAAAACTTCAAGCTGAGCATGGCCACCACAAGTTCTGCCGTCCCGGCCCATCACTGCTCATCACCTGAAACATGTTCCCACAACGGGGTGAGTCAACAGAACCAATGTGTAACCAACACAAAAATTTAATAGATCAGGCATACCGTATCATATCATATGCATATTCATATACAGATAAATTAATGATGCAACCCGAACCCGAACCTAGTTGCCATCCGCTACATATCCCTGTACCAACCTGCACACCGTGGGGACTACTAAGTCAAGCCTCCTTCCGCTACACACCATCGAAGGCAGTCGCTACAGTCGACGTGCTCATCGCCCATATAAAATTTGTGGCATAGCCACCAGATAATTGTGTCATGAGACACCACATTCAGATAATGTAAGCGAAGTTACCACATTCAGATAATGTGACCGAAGTCACCACATTCAGATAGTGAGACCGAAGTCACCACATTCACTTCCCCTTTTTCATATAACCCGAATGCCCCATATTATTCATATCATGCATATCATACTTAAATTCACATTCATGTCACTTTTCACATGTTAAATATAACATATTTCGTAATCCTAGTAGGAGTAGGAAACGTACCTGAGTACTTTGTACCATAATAAGGTACCTTAGCCATATTCACATTCTTATTCATACTTATACATACTTATATTAAATGTGCCATAGATCGTATTAAAAATTAGTGTGGGGTACACACCTGATTTGCTTAACAGATTCCTTGAGATCCCGAGATCTGATCTACCGTTTAGATCCTTAACCCCTACATTTGATTAATCACTTACTTCTTTAAAAAAAAAAGCATTCGGCCATAAATCCAAATCCTAGTAGGATTAGTATTCTTACCTTGTTGCCGATTGGGACACCAACAAATCCTGAAACTGTTCCTTGCTTTCCTAGGGACGTCGAAATCCCTAAAACCTTACGTTAGATTTAATCTTAATCATCAAAACATAAATCAAGGCCTTTGGCCGAATCTTATAGTTTCTTACCTTAGATCTTTATGAATCTCGAAATATTCCTTCTTGTAGTCGACTGTTGTAGAAACCCGAGAGAGATTGTAACACCCAAACCCGGTCCATTAAATCCGACCGAATTTGGAATGCCACTGCGGAACACTTTCGAAAAACATTCTTACTTAAGAAATAAACCTTTTAAAATTTTGTCGAGTTTGGTAAAACATTTTCGTGACTCGTAATATTCTAAGTAAAAATCGAAGTTTGTTATAAACATATCGGATTCAAGCTTTGCTTGAGAAAATAAAACCATTTGTAATCCACCTTTAAATTATCCATCCATAATAGGGCATAATAAAGATACTTAAAAAGAGAACTGAAATAATTTAGTGGGCCTTATTACAATACACACTTAATCAAAATACGGAAAATATCAATATTTAATTCATTAACCAAAAGATTCCTTTGCATGAAAATCCACCTTTTGCATGGCCACCTTTGTATCCTCTCAGACCCAGTCCAAACTTTACGCGCCACTGAAAGAAAGGGGTTAATAAAAATAGAGTGAGTCATCAAGACTCAGTGCATAGTTAATACACACGTCCTCACATATGGGCTCGGCCCATATCCACACAATCCATATATATAACATACAATTATAAATATGCAATTATGAATACACCATATTATAAATATAATTACGAAAATACAATTACAAAGTCCAATCCACAAAGTGATTCACATAACTTTCTTTTGCACATTATTTCTTAAAGTCGTGGCTAAGCCACCGATCCCGTAGGGATCTCACATATCTTTCAATTTACAATCCATCAAGCACGAATGCAGCACGAGGTTCGGATTAGACCACTCACATAGTGTACACCCTTTTTCTCCAATAGTCACATCATAAATCTCATGCGTACGTATATGTACCATAGCAACATTTTGTACAAAAACAAATATGTATATTTCATACCATGGTCACATATTACTCAGAACAGTATACATCACGTGTCTTCATCTTATTTTACATTCATCAATAATCGTTTTATTACCACAAATCACTGAAAGATTTGTACCGAAACTACCAATCTGATTATTCGATCACTTACCTTAATATCCATACTTTTAACCTTTATTTCGGCTAACGAGCACAACTCGTACATTTACAGAAAGTAACAATGCAACACTTATAATAATTAACAAACAGGAGTACAGTGCGATAACTACGCACCTGATTTTAGCAAGATTTTGATTTATCGATTCTAATATCAACTAAAGTCTTGGAAGCTTCTTTTACTTCTATCGATTAGCCCCTAAAACACATAACCGAAATCAGTCACATTTAGCACCAAAATGACCTTAGGTTGAATTCCAAGAGTCATTACCTAGCTTCCTTCGATCCCGAAATACCACTTGTTCTCGTAGATTGGCTCTCAAAGTCATCGAATGTCCTTACCCATCTTTTCCAAGTCTCAAAAGATTTGCATGCCTTTGGTAGTTACCAAAACCCTTGAATAGCCGAAACCAGTAAGCTCTTTTAAAAGTTCCTTAACACAACATTTATTTAGAGAGACCGAAAGGAAGTAGTCGAAGGCACCTTCTCTAATGCTCCAACCACTCAAAATCGAAATGAAGGTCCTTCAAGAGTTCAACATTATGCCATTTACGAAGTAGGGAAGAGAAAAATACCCACTCCATGGTCTCTCTTCTACTTTCGGTCAAGACACAAAAAGGAATGAAATTAAAGTATGAAATTTGACTATGCTTAGCTTGGGTAGGGAAGGAAATAATATCAAAAGTTTTGACACCCTTTTTTGCTATTAGAAAACCAAATAAGATAACCCCTAAATGGATTCAAACGGCTAACCACCAAAATGAGAAAAAAGAAAGCCAAGAATTCAAGAAATTTTTGCCAAGAACAAAAGACAAGGCCGGCCATACTTCTCATGCTTCCAACGGCCATGTTTTTGCCAATCAAATGAGCCACACCTCTCTCCTTTTGTCATACTTGCCCATTATTAACATAAAATAAACTAATAAAACATAGTAAAAATAATCCACCCATGCCGCACATGCTTCTATCCCCAAGGCCAAGATTCATGCTTGCTTAAACTAATAAAAATTATAATAAAATAATAATACACAAGCTAACAGAATTATTCCATACTTTCAAAATAATTAAAGAAAAGCAAGCATCCCATGAAACTTTGTTCACGCATGCATGCTCCCAACAGCATGCTTCCTTCCCACGGTCAAAGCTCTCTCTTTCTTCTGTAAATTTCAAAATTCAATTTCCCATCACTTATTCCACCGTTCATACATAATATTATAATAATATTAATAATATTATTATTATTATTATATATATACTATCCCGTTATTCAAAGCAAATAAAAAAAATAAATGGTTTACACCCATGCTCTTTGCAGCTTTGAACAATCAACAGCAAAATAATAAATAAATAAAAGATGGAAGTCTCATGCTTTAAAAAAAAAGAAATTAAAATAAAAGAAGAAGCAACCCCTTCTTGCTTCATGCGTGCATGCTGCGCATGCTACATGCAGCCACTCTACGTCCGCAAGAAATAGAAAAAAAAAAGAACACGCCACGCTTTGCACTCCGGTCTCGAACCGAGACACGGAGAAGATATATCCACACCCCTGACCACTCGGCCTATTATGCATTTCATGCAATTAAACACGCTGAATTTCTTTTAAACCTTACCTTTCCAGTGTCCGAGCGCTAAATGAAAAATAAAAAGCGCATCATGCGCGATCTATAGGACTCGAACACGAGTCTTCCGAGCCTTAGCTCTCACACAAAGCCCTTGGCCACTCGGCCAAGTTTAATTTCATGACATATATTGCATCGCATTTTCTTTTTAGCTATAATTCACTGGCTTCCTTACTTTAAATGCTAGGAGTCAAAAATAAAAGCATCCGTACCCCAATGGGACTCGAACACCTGACCTTGAAGCCGAAATCATCACCTCACGCTCTTAGCCACGCTACCACCGGGACTTTTATGTCCATTTATGCTTCGAAAATTCTTTTAAAACCTCCTTTAAAGCACACCATTTTTCCAAAAACAAAACACTTATGCCGCGCCCAGTGTTGGTCGATCCCCTGACCTGCTTAGCGCCCAAGCCAAACTTTAAGTGGCACATGACAACCACTTTACCAAGGCATTTTATATGCCACAACTTTACAAAATTTTTATTTAAGGCCTTCTTCCATATTTTCCTCTTTTAACCCTAAATTTTCAAAAATTTTCAAATTACTCCCTTTTTTTTTTTTATCCACGGGCTTTGGGAACCCCAAAAACACATCGAAACCACTCTTGAGGCCTATTAACACTCGAGTTATTTACCAAACTCGAAATTCCTATTTCGGGATATTACAATTCTACCCCCTTAAAATAATTTCGTCCTCGAAATTACTTATTGACGAACATCCGTACATTTCAATTCACCATATATTAATCACATATTCCCAATTATACACATATGCAAGCATATCCAACCTCTTTCACATTTAGCATTTACACATGTGGCTACTCCTTCATAAGCATATTCAAGCTCAAATTCCATTACGGATACTATACACATCAATGGTAAGATCAATTGCACATTTTAAAAGTCTTGCCGAAGCTTCAACTATATCGCATCTTATTTAACTCAAATGGGAACTCACTAACTTTCCTTATTCCTTGCAAGTACGAAAGACTTGCACTTATCCGAGCATTTAGCTTGTGGTAACAAACATGTTTCATCTTGTAAGTGATTCATGAATTCTCTATTATAGCACATCATCGGCATTAAGCCGGTTAGGCATCGAAGCCTGAAATACACACCGGCACAAGGCCTGCTAGGCATCAAAGCCTGAAATACACACCGGCACAAAGCCTGCTAGGCATCAAAGCCTGAAATACACACCGGCACAAAGCCTGCTAGGCATCAAAGCCTGAAATATACACCGGCACAAAGCCTGCTAGGCATCAAAGCCTGAAATATACACCGGCACAAAGCCTGCTAGGCATCAAAGCCTGAAATATACACCGGCACAAAGCCTGCTAGGCATCAAAGCCTGAAATATAATATTATCACCATTTGAATCACATTACAAGCTGACCAAAATTATAAACCATATAATTCACATCACTTGTATTTATCACTTCAGTAACATTTCATGATAGGAAGTCTATCCACAGTCGGCTTTCACTATATTTATAACCAGGATTCCAATATGTACACAAGGTTGTAACTAACCTTAACAATATTCAATTGCTTATAAACTTATACTTAAAACATTCTCAATTTCTGGTTCCAATACTCGCCGACACGATATTTTCCACACTGAGCACACGGACGGTCCCGATTTCCCATAACTGACTTAGTCACATGAGCAAAACTTTTAACCCTCGGTCTTTTCCGAAGATCCTTAGATAATTTAAACAATTCAAACTTTCTTCCATCGCGGTTCATATCCTTATCTCAGTTTTGTCTCATCGAGTTCTTAATCTTTTCAGCTATCTTAGCTTTTTCGACTAACACAACAAATTCCCGTTCCTGTTGAGGAACTATCAACAGTCTCAGGCCGTTCTTTAATCCGTCCTTAAACCGGACACATCGTTCATGTTTTGTAGTCACTATTCCTTGATCATATCGGCTTAACCTTAGGAATTCAGTCTCGTATTTCGCCATGGACTTGTTCCGTTGAACCAGTCCCAAAACACATATCTCTGAGCATCAATGTAGCACGTACTGACATACTTCTTTTGGTATGCCGTCTTGACATGCTCTCGAGTGGGGTCCTCCGCTGTGACACTATCTCGAACCGTGAGCCACTATTGATACGCCTCGTTGCTAAGTAGCATCACCATTCCTTTCACTTTTTCCCTCAGGGTTTAGATCGAGTTCATCCATAACTCACTTGGTTATTTCCAACCATTATTCAATCACACTGGGTGCCACGCCTGATATATCACAGAACAATTTCGCTCCATTGGCTCAAAGTCGCTCGGAAACAACTTTTCGAGCTCTCATATTTCTCCCTTTCCAGCCACCATCTCTAATACTCGCAGCACTGTCCGCGATACAGCATTATTCCTCGTTTGATCTTGCTACTCATTATCAAAAGTGGGTGGTGGAGGTGATACCTTATTATCAACCCTTGACCCGATCTAACGAGTTCCGGTACGGCCATTTTGCCTCGATCATGTCCTCTAGGACTCATCTCTTATCGCTGTCGACTTAAAAGTTTTATGCTTTATGAATTTGTTCCACCGATTATTCGCGAACAATTTTATGGAATAAAGTATTTAGAAGTGGTTCTTTCGATCACACATAGGTTCAGTTCAAGTTCGCTACTTCTTATTCAGAGAGTCACATACACGTTCATAAGCAGGGACACATTCATTCACTATACCTCTAGGGTCATTTCAGTTCTCACATCTTATGCATTATTTTCGAATAGACTAGTCTTAGGGTTCGATAGCCCAAATTTTCTAATCTACAAGCCCAATTATGCCCACACAGTTCACATATTCAATATACCTCAGTAGTCAGAAGTACTTACCAGGTGGACTTCGGGTCGGAGGTACAGGTGCCATGCCAGAATAAGCTCAAAATAGAAGTTCACATTTTGAAAAGCCCACTTTCGAAAACTCCTTTCGGGCCCAAAACCTCAAAGCCGAGTTTTAAACCCGGCTCTGATACCAAAATGTAACACCCCAAACCCGATCCATTAAATCCGACCGAATTTGGAATGCCACTGCGGAACACTTTCGAAAAACATTCTTACTTAAGAAATAAACCTTTTAAAATTTTGTCGAGTTTGGTAAAACATTTTCGTGACTCGTAATATTCTAAGTAAAAATCGAAGTTTGTTATAAACATATCGGATTCAAGCTTTGCTTGAGAAAATAAAACCATTTGTAATCCACCTTTAAATCATCCATCCATAATAGGGCATAATAAAGATACTTAAAAAGAGAACTGAAATACTTTAGTGGGCCTTATTACAATACACACTTAATCAAAATACGGAAAATATCAATATTTAATTCATTAACCAAAAGATTCCTTTGCATGAAAATCCACCTTTTTGCATGGCCACCTTTGTATCCTCTCCGACCCAGTCCAAACTTTACACGCCACCTGAAAGGGGTTAATAAAAATAGAGTGAGTCATCAAGACTCAGTGCATAGTTAATACACATGTCCTCACATATGGGCTCGGCCCATATCCACACAATCCATATATATAACATACAATTATAAATATGCAATTATGAATACACCATATTATAAATATAATTACGAAAATACAATTACAAAGTCCAATCCACAAAGTGATTCACATAACTTTCTTTTGCACATTATTTCTTAAAGTCGTGGCTAAGCCACCGATCCCGTAGGGATCTCACATATCTTTCAATTTACAATCCATCAAGCACGAATGCAGCACGAGGTTCGGATTAGACCACTCACATAGCGTACACCCTTTTTCTCCAATAGTCACATCATAAATCTCATGTAAATGCATATATGTACCATAGTAACATTTTGTACAAAAACAAATATGTATATTTCATACCATGGTCACATATTACTCAGAACAGTATACATCACGTGTCTTCATCTTATTTTACATTCATCAATAATCGTTTTATTACCACAAATCACTGAAAGATTTGTACCAAACTACCAACTGATTATTCGATCACTTACCTTAATATCCATACTTTTAACCTTTTTTTTGGCTAACGAGCACAACTCGTACATTTACAGAAAGTAACAATGCAACACTTATAATAATTAACAAACAGGAGTACAGTGCGATAACTACGCACCTGATTTTAGCAAGATTTTGATTTATCGATTCTAATATCAACTAAAGTCTTGGAAGCTTCTTTTACTTCTATCGATTAGCCCCTAAAACACATAACCGAAATCAGTCACATTTAGCACCAAAATGACCTTAGGTTGAATTCCAAGAGTCATTACCTAGCTTCCTTCGATCCGAAATACCACTTGTTCTCGTAGATTGGCTCTCAAAGTCATCGAATGTCCTTACCCATCTTTTCCAAGTCTCAAAAGATTTGCATGCCTTTGGTAGTTACCAAAACCCTTGAATAGCCGAAACCAGTAAGCTCTTTTAAAAGTTCCTTAACACAACATTTATTTAGAGAGACCGAAAGGAAGTAGTCGAAGGCACCTTCTCTAATGCTCCAACCACTCAAAATCGAAATGAAGGTCCTTCAAGAGTTCAACATTATGCCATGTACGAAGTAGGGAAGAGAAAAATACCCACTCCATGGTCTCTCTTCTACTTTCGGTCAAGACACAAAAAGGAACGAAATTAAAGTATGAAATTCGACTATGCTTAGCTTGGGTAGGGAAGGAAATAATATCAAAAGTTTTGACACCCTTTTTTGCTATTAGAAAACCAAATAAGATAACCCCTAAATGGATTCAATCGGCTAAGCACCAAAATGAGAAAAAAAAAAGCCAAGAATTCAAGAAATTTTTGCCAAGAACAAAAGACAAGGCCGGCCATACTTCTCATGCTTCCAACGGCCATGTTTTTGCCAATCAAGGCCGGCCACACCTCTCTCCTTTTGTCATACTTGCCCATTATTAACATAAAATAAACTAATAAAACATAGTAAAAATAATCCACCCATGCCGCACATGCTTCTATCCCCAAGGCCAAGATTCATGCTTGCTTAAACTAATAAAAATTATAATAAAATAATAATACACAAGCTAACAGAATTATTCCATACTTTCAAAATAATTAAAGAAAAGCAAGCATCCCATGAAACTTTGTTCACGCATGCATGCTCCCAACAGCATGCTTCCTTCCCACGGTCAAAGCTCTCTCTTTCTTCTGTAAATTTCAAAATTCAATTTCCCATCACTTATTCCACCGTTCATACATAATATTATAATAATAATAATAATAATATTACTATTATTATTATATATATACTATCCCGTTATTCAAAGCAAATAAAAAAAATAAATGGTTTACACCCATGCTCTTTGCAGCTTTGAACAATCAACAGCAAAATAATAAATAAATAAAAGATGGAAGTCTCATGCTTTAAAAAAAAAGAAATTAAAATAAAAGAAGAAGCAACCCCTTCTTGCTTCATGCGTGCATGCTGCGCATGCTGCATGCAGCCACTCTACATCCGCAAGAAATAGAAAAAAAAAGAACACGCCACGCTGCACTCCAGGGTCTCGAACCCGAGACCTGGAGAAGATATATCCACGCCCCAGCCACTCGGCCTATTATGCATTTCATGCAATTAAACACGCTGAATTTCTTTTAAACCTTACCTTGCCAGTTCCCAGGTCTGAGCGCTAAATGAAAAATAAAGCGCATCATGCGCGATCTATAGGACTCGAACACGAGTCTTCCGAGCCTTAGCTCTCACACAAAGCCCTTGGCCACTCGGCCAAGTTTAATTTCATGACATATATTGCATCGCATTTTCTTTTTAGCTATAATTCACTGGCTTCCTTACTTTAAATGCTAGGAGTCAAAAATAAAAGCATCCGTACCCCCCAATGGGACTCGAACACCTGACCTTGAAGCCGAAATCATCACCTCACGCTCTTAGCCACGCTACCACCGGGACTTTTATGTCCATTTATGCTTCGAAAATTCTTTTAAAACCTCCTTTAAAGCACACCATTTTTCCAAAAACAAAACACTTATGCCGCGCCCAGTGTTGCTCGATCCCCTGACCTGCTTAGCGCCCAAGCCAAACTTTAAGTGGCACATGACAACCACTTTACCAAGGCATTTTATATGCCACAACTTTACAAAATTTTTATTTAAGGCCTTCTTCCATATTTTCCTCTTTTAACCCTAAATTTTCAAAAATTTTCAAATTACTCCCTTTTTTTTTTTTTTATCCACGGGCCTTGGGAACCCCAAAAACACATCGAAACCACTCTTGAGGCCTATTAACACTCGAGTTATTTACCAAACTCGAAATTCCTATTTCGGGATATTACAGAGATCATTTGTAGATTCGGCCATAAAACAATAGTAGAGATTAGATCTTAGTTTTCGACAAGCCTAAGAGAAAAGAATGAGAACCGAATTGGATCTTACCCTTTTATATGGAAATCGGCAACACCTTTATTTGAAGCCCTTCAAAAATTCGACTATGAAGACTTGCTATGATCACTGATGTATTCGGCTTCAACTGAATTGAAAAGAGAGGGATAATAGGCTCAGAAAGATTCGATACTTAATGGAAGAAGTTGTGGCTAGAACATAGGATTTTTCGGCTTTGGAAAAAGAAAAGAGAAGAGGGGATTTTTGCTAGGAGAATTTTCGGCAGAGAGAATTGTGAAGAGGAAAGAATGAAAGCCCTAGTTCTCCTCTTTGTGCCGAAATTACTAGGCCAAGAATCCTTGGCTTGGCCACCACTCTTCCTTATTGATAACTTTATCTCTTTAATTTAAAATAATTAAAGAATAATCCTTATTATCCCTTGAAAATAATCCAATTAAAAATCCTTTATTTATCACCTTATTAACCGAATATTAAAGAGAACAAAACTCTTCCTTTCTAGAAAGCTTGTACCGTCCACCTCTGGCTTCTTGAAGCAAAAATAAAACTTCTTTTATTTGTTTCCCAAGTGACTCGAACTCAGGCCCAACACCCTTGCATGTGGCGCCATTTCCAGAGGTCCTAAGTGACATCTCCAGGCACTTTTCCAAGCCTGTTTGTGTGTCAAATTTCACATACTTTTTCTCTTAAGGCCACCTTGCCTTAATTTCCTCTTTTAAACTTTAAAACTCGACATTTCTAAGTCATTTCTAAGTTTCCAAAATTTTCGTTTGCCTCTTTAAACTTGACATTTCCTTACATTTCCAAGTTTCCAGAAATGTTCACTTTCCTCTTTTGAATCATTTCCAAACCATTTCCATACATTTCCTTAGTTTCCAAAAATGTTCACTTTCCTCTTTTAACCCTAACATTTCCATACATTTCCAGGTTTCCAAAAATGTTCATTTCTAAATCATTTTCATGCATTTTCAAGTTTCCAAAAATGTTCACAATTTATTCATAACACGTAAGACATGTCATTGCGTACAATTAAACCGAAAATGCATAGGCCCTTTTTAGGATGTTACATTCATCCCTTCCTTACTAAAAACTATTTATCTCTTAGTACGGGATTTAGATGATGTTTTCGTTTGTTTCTCTTGAAAATAATCTCATTAAGGATTTAAACATATAAATTTAAGCCCCTAATTATTTTTTTTACAATTCTTGATGATTTTCCTAAGTCAGAACAGGGGAACCCGAAATCATTCTGACCTTATCTCACAAAATTTATTATATCTAATGATTTACAATTTCATTGCTTACACTATTTCTTCCATGAAAAACTAGACTCAATAAAATTTAATTTCATATGTTATTCAACCTCTAACTCAATTCCCCCTATTTTTGATGATTTTTCAAAGTTAGACTACTGCTGTTGTCCAAAACTATTTAGTGCAAAATATTGATTTCCAAGTTTATAACACCCTTATTTCCTTTCTCTACAATTTTTTGCATCATTTTCTCTTATTTCTCTTATTTCTTGACAGCAAGCAATTTCGATGTGAATCGATGTGAATCGTGGATCCCGATTAGATATTATCGACATATGAATACCATGCAATCTCACAATTTCCCTAATGTAAACTTCAGCAAGTTTCTTAAGTGACCAATCAGTTCAGACTACTATGAAATGAGCCAATTTTGTAAGCCATCAACAATTACCCAAATAGCATTTTTATTACTAGTGATAATGGTAACCCTGTTACAATATCCATCATAATATAATCTCATTTCTATTCAGGAATATTAACAGGCTGAAGTAGTCCAGTGGGAACCTGATGCTCTACCTTTACTCTTTGACAAGTCAAACATTTAGCTACATACTCAACTATATCTTTTTTCATACCTGGCCACCAATAAGATTCCCATAGATTACGGTACAATTTCGTTCCTCGCGGATGCAACGCAAAAGGACTATCATGTGCTTAACAAAGTATCAACTCTTTCAGTTCTGAAACATCTGATACATAAATTCGATTATGAAATCTCAAACTACCATGATCATTAATGCTAAAATTCTGTGACGTGCCATTCTGAACCATTTCTTTCATCTTTACTAACTTTTCATCTTCCAGCTGTGCTAACTTAATTCGATCAAACATCACCGATTTAATTATTAATTCAGCCCATAAGCTTCATCATCATTGATACTAAGCTGTGCAAACATTGCTCGTAATTCAATTGTTGCTTTTCTACTCAATGCATCAGCTATAACATTTTCTTTTCCCGGGTGATAATCAATAACACAATCATAATCTTTTAAAAGTTCTTTGTAATATCCTGGATTATAGCTTATGCATTAATACTAAGTTATATGAAATAGCATGCTTGTGTGTGTTGTGAATGTGCATTATGAATTTTGTGAACCTTAGTGCGTAGGTGAGCACTTTAGACATTACTCGATTTTAATTCTGAAAAGGAGAAGCTAGGCTGAGTAGGCCTTAAGAAAATTTATAGAGGAAATATGTCATGAAATTAGGCTTGGTAATGTGGCTACAAGGCCCCACTTAGGGCCTTAGTGTGTGACGCCATATGCTAGGGGGAAAGGGCTTGAGTTCGAGTCGCGTGGGAAGCAAAATTTTTGAGGTTTTTATTTTTGCTTGTGACGTCAATGAGAGGGGAGTAGTGGACGGTACTAAGGCTAAATTTTAGGATTTTTTATCTTTTTATTTTTAAGAGATAAATGATGGATTATTTTTCTTTATTTTTAAATAAAGAGATAAAGAGAAAAGCAAGGAATTTGATAGTGTTGGCCGAATAAGGGAGTCTTGGGGTAGTAATTTCGGCTGAAAGAGGAAAATCATCATTCTTTTCTCCCTTGTTCATCTGCCGAAATTCTCTAGCAAACTTTCTCCTCTCTTTTGCCAAAGCCGAAAACTCAAGAAAGCCTAGCTGACTTCTCTATCTTTTTCTTCTTCAAGATTATCACCATTACCGAATTGATCAACCCTTCTTTCCTTCTTCTCACAAGTTCATTAAAGTCGAAACCTTTTGATCACTAGCTAGTCTTCATAGCCGAATCTTTGAGGGGCTTCAAGCAAGGGTGTCGTCGACTTCTGTAATAAGGGTAAGGACCTATTGTTGTTCTATTTCTTTTCTTTAAGTCGAAATCGAGATTCTAATTCCATTAGAACTCTTTGGCCGAAATTTTGAAGGGTCCTCCGGGATTTGGTTGTTGTCGACTTCAGAGAAGGATCTTTTGGGATTACAAATCTAAGGTAAGCAAGTAAGATTTTAGGCCGAAGGCTATTTGTTTTGGTCCATTAAGTGTTTAAATCGACATTAACAACGTTTATGCAGAGATTTTGGTATCTCCATCGATCAAGAAGTGATCTCGGGATTTAGATAATCAAGGTAAGAGAGCCTTGATATTCGGCCAAGGGCCATTCATTATGATTTAATGTTAGAACTTGATCTAACATATAACTATAAGGATTTCGTCAGTACTACAAAAAAGTGACAATTTTCGGGAATTAAGATTCGCAAGGTAAGTGAATCTGACATTCGGCCAAGGCCCTTATTTTTGTATTTCAGATTTGTTTCTTATGTGTTTAAACCGAAAACTAATCAAGTCAATGGATCTAATGATTTAGTGTTATCCGATTTCAAGGAAGGAATACTACAAATTTTGGGATTTGATTAGTAATCAAATCGGCAGCAGGGAAGTAAGGATCTAAGCATTAGATCGGGTTTTTCGGGAAATCAGTGAACTGATAAATATATCAGGTGTGTACCCCACACTATCTCTTAATAGATTTAAGGCAATAAACTTAATAAATATATATGTTTATATTAATGTGAATGTGGCCAAGGGTACCATGCAATGGTACAAAGTACTCAGGTACGTTTTCCTACTCCTACTAGGATTATAATGTGATCTATTATAGCACATGTAAAAGTATGAGAATGTGAAATAAGGAATGTAACATAATCTGTACATGATATGTATGACATGGGCATATGGGTTACTATGAAAGGGGAAGTGAATGTGGTGACTTGGGTCACATTATCTGAATGTGGTGACTTCGGTCACATTATCTGAATATGGTGTCTCATGACACAAAATATTATCTGGTGGCTATGCCACGAATTTTATAAGGGCGATGAGCACGTCGACTGCAGTGACTGCCTTCGATGGTGTGTAGCGGATGGAGGGTTGATTTAGTAGTCCCCATGGTGTCCAGGTTGGTACGGGTGATGTGTAGCGGATGGCTATCTAGGTTTGGGTTCGGGTTTGCATCATATTATTTAAATGCTATATGTACATGTATGATTTGATATGCCTGAATTTGCTAGGACTAGTGTTGTGGTTACACATTGAGTCTGTTGACTCACCCCGTTGTGGGAATATTTTTCAGGTGATGATTAGTGATGGACCGGGTCGGCAGGAGCTTTGTGGTAGCCATGCTCAACTTGAAGTTTATTAAACTTTGGACTTTTACATTTTAAGTACTTGGATTTATTTTGGTATTGTTTTCGCTTGTAATAAGGCCATAATATTAACTGTTTTATGCATGATTTTTATTTGAAGTTATTATGTTACGAATTTTTCTTTTATCAAATTAAAAATTAAGTAAGTTTATTTTAAAAATAATCTTTAACTGTTTTGGACACCCTAAAACAAATGGTTTACAATATAAGATAAACTTGTTTCCAACTCGAGCCCAACCCAAAAATAATCTTTCCTTCAAAATCACGCAGTTTTTCCAAAGTAACAAAAGAATTTTTGAACCGTTTTACTCAAGGAACATACCAGATCCGATCAAGGCTCGTGGGCCGGGTGTGGGGTGTTTCAATTTGGTATCAGAGCCCAGTTTTAAACTCTCAGCCTAGGGTTTAAAGCCCATAATGTTTTAAAATTTAGGCCCAAATGGATTTGAGAAAAACTTTTATGAAAAGAGCAGGTTTTCAGGCATGGCACCTAAGTCTCCGACCCAAAGTCCACCAGGTAAGTACCCCTATTAATTTTGGGTGATTTATAGTATGAATTGTAAAGGGGTAGAAATGGAACGTAGAATAGTATCCTAAGTACTTGAACTAATAGTATCCTAAGTACTTGAACTCTAGGACTAGTTACCCCAACAAGTACATAAGACTTAAGTGCCTAAGTAAACAAACCTGTGGCTAAGTCGCCGAGTTAGGGTGTGGCAACCTTTGTGCACATGTCTAGGATTGGATCCAGAAGAGCCTGGTACTTAAGCAGTCCTAGTGACTCACCTCCTCTTCGCTGGAATCCTACCTGGTGCGTAGCTTCGGTTCACTCTAACCAAGAGGACTTACTCACGGGCTAAACCCAATAACTAAAACCCGAAAGGGATGAGCCGTATTTTTTGTGAAAACCCTAGTTTTGAAATCACCAAACTACCTTTTTTAAATTATGGGAAAACTATTTAGAAAATTTTTCAAAATATTTCTGATTTTCAAATTTACCTAAAATACCCCTAGTGGTGAAATTACTAAAATGCCCTTGGTTTCCAAAATTGCCATACTACCCCCGATTTCAATAACATTTTCTGATTTTGCAAAAATATCCAAAAACCTTATCTTTACGAAATACCAAGACACCTTGATTTGGAAAATTTACGAAATTACCCTGATTTACAAAATTACCAAAATGACCCCCGATTTTTAAAATCTATGCCATACCCCTAATTTGAGAAAATTTACAAAAGTACCCTTGAGGTTTGAAAATTTTGAAGTGCCTTGATTTATTAAGATTTATAAATTTACCCCGATTTATTACCAAAATACCCCTGTAGGACAAATTACAAAAATACCCCTGGGATAGGAATAGACAAGGAAGTTCGAACAGTGAATGTGTGTGTTAGGTACTACTGAATGAATGTTTGGATGAATGTTTCCTCTGAATTAGGATAGAAGATTTGAAACTTTGATTGATCGAAAGAACTACTATTAAACCTCTATCATAAAATTTCTTCGCGGATAATCAGTAAAACAAATACTAATTCATAAAATTTCTTAATCAGATTAAAGTATCATGGTCGTAATATGCGTGGACGCGGTTGAGGCGAATGACCGTGTCGGAACCCGTTAGGTCGGGTCAAGGATCTGAGAATGAAGTACCACCACCACCAGCTGTTGGTGCTGAACAGCAAGATCAGACGGGAGATGATGCTGTATCGCAGGCTGTGCTGCGAGTTCTTAATATGGTGACTGGTTCTGGAGGAAATATGGGAGCTCAGAAGTCTGTACCTGAGCGACTCCGAGCTAACGGAGCTGAGGTGTTCCGTGGAGTATCTGGTGTGGCACCCAGTACGGCTGAATACTGGTTGGAAGCGACCGAGCGAATTATGGATGAGCTCGACTTAACCCCGGAAGAGAAACTGAAAGGAATGGTGGCGCTGCTACGCGATGTGGCGTATCAATGGTGGCTCACAGTTAGGGATGGTGCCACGGCTGAGGATCTGACCTGGGAGTATGTTAAGGCGGCGTACCAGAAGAAGTATGTTGGCACCCATTACACTGATGTGCAGAGAAAAGCATTTCTAGGGCCGATGCAAGGGAATAAGTCCGTAGCAGAGTATGAAGCTGAATTCTTGAGGTTGAGCCAGTATGCTCGAGGGGTAGTGGCTACGGAGCATGAGCGATGTGTCCGATTTGAGGACGGACTCAGGGATGACCTAAGGTTGTTGATAGCCCCACATCAGGAGCGGGAGTCTTCTGCGTTGGTAGAAAAGGCTAAGATAGCCAAGGGAATTAAGGACTCGGTAAAGCAGAACTCTGATCGGAACAGGCAGAAGAGAGGTTATGGATCGTCAGGATCGTCTGGAAATGTACAGAAGAGGCCTAGAGTTGATGGGCCGCCAGGTCAGCAAGTTGGTTCAGGAGGGTAGTATCGTACATGTAACCAGTGTGGGAAGATGCACTTAGGGGAGTGTTGGAAGAAAACAGGAGGATACTTTAAGTGCAGATCGAAGGATCATATGATTAAGGACTATCCTATGAAACCAGATGGGAATCGACCAACAGCTCAAATGTTAATCAGGCTGGTAGAGGTGGACAGCAGCCTCAGTGGGGTCGTGGCCCGAATAACAGAGGAAATGGTACTGGCAGAGGACATGAAACACCGGGCAGAGGTGTTGCTAATACTGAGGCAAGGCAACCGGGTCTAGTGTATGCAGTTCACTGGAGGGAGGATGGAGACGCGCCGAACGT
Source organism: Gossypium bickii (assembly GCA_025503065.1). NCBI lineage: Eukaryota > Viridiplantae > Streptophyta > Magnoliopsida > Malvales > Malvaceae > Gossypium > Gossypium bickii. The sequence continues at coordinate 55,814,625 of CP106713.1, read as the reverse complement.
CATAACCGGTACGTTCCTTGCATTTGGTAAACCTTATTTTGCTCTGATTGATGTGGGGCTCGACCCATTCCTATGTTGCATGTAGAGTAGTTGAAACCGTAGACATAGCCTCTGAACTTTCGGATAGGGAGATAACTGTAGTAAGCCCACTAGGTCAAACTGTAGTGGTGAATAAGATCTTTCGAAGTGTACCTCTAGAAATTCAAGGAGTAGTATTTTCTGCCGACTTAATGGAACTACCTTTCGGAGAGTTTGATCTTATACTCGGCATGGACTGGCTAGTGAAACATCAAGCTGTATTGGATTGTGCAGCTAAGCGAATGGAGTTAAGGACCCCGGAGGATGAGGTGGTCATTATGATAGGAGAAAGAAGGAACTACTTGTCTAATGTAGTTTCAGCACTTAAGGTTAAGACGATGATTTGGAAAGGGTGCAAGGCTTTCTTGACTTTCATTAGTGCGTTGGATGCAAAGGAAGAAGGTGTTAGTGGAGTTAGAACTGTAAGGGATTTTGAAGATGTGTTTCCGGAGGAATTACCTAGAATACCCCCAGATAGAGAAGTGGAGTTCGGAATTGACTTGCTACAGGAAGCGACTCTCGTGTCAATTGCCCCATATAGAATGGCACCAAAGAAGTTGGTTGAGCTCAAGGCTCAAATCCAAGAGTTGATGGATCGTGGGTTTATCCGACCCAGTGTGTCTCCGTAGGGAGCACCGGTCCTGTTTGTGAAGAAGAAGGATAGAACTATGCGTATGTGCATAGACTATTGTTAGTTGAATAAGCTGACCATCAAGAACAAGTATCCTTTGCCAAGGATAGATAACTTGTTCGATCAGCTTAAGGGGGCCGCAGTGTTCTCAAAGATCGACTTAAGGTCAGGATATCATCAGTTGAAGGTAAAGGAGGCAGACATCCATAAGATAGCTTTTAGGACAAGATACGGGCATTATGAGTTCTTAGTAATGCCGTTTGGATTGACGAACGCCCCAGCCGCGTTCATGGATATGATAAACCGGGTCTTTCAACCCTACTTGGATAGATTTGTCGTTGTGTTCATCGACGACATCCTAGTGTACTCCAAGTCAAAGGAGGAGCATAATGAGCACCTCTGGATTGTATTGCAAGTGCTAAGGGAGAAAAAGCTTTATGCCAAATTCAGCAAGTGTGAATTCTAGCTTAAGGAGGTTGCATTCTTAGGGCATGTGGTATCCGCAAAAGGAATAAGGGTGGATTCTCGAAAGATTGAGGCAGTGCTGGATTGGAAACCACCTAAGTCTGTGGCGGAGATTCGTAGTTTCTTGGGGTTGGCAGGCTACTACAGAAGGTTTGTGGAAGGATTCTCATCAATAGCCGCACCTTTGACAAAGTTGCTGAGGAAGGAAGCACCTTTTATATGGACGAATAAGCAATAAGAGAGCTTTGAAAAGCTTAAGAGGGTCTTGACTGAGGCCCCAATTTTAATTCAGCCGGAGGCAGGAAAGGATTTCGTGGTGTATTGTGACGCTTCTCATACAGGATTAGGATACGTATTGATGCAAGACGGGAAAGTAGTCGCGTATGATTTGGAATTGGCGGCAGTGGTCTTTGCTCTTAAGGTGTGGAGGCACTACCTTTATGGAGAAAAGTCAGTGATTTACACAGACCACAAGAGCCTTAAGTATCTGCTGACTCAGAAGGAGCTAAACCTGAGACAGCGAAGGTGGGTGGAGTTACTAAAGGACTATGATTGTTCGATAGAGTATCATCCAGGCAAGGCGAATGTAGTGGCGGATGCCCTAAGTTGGAAGGTTATGTCGGACCTGAGAGCGATGTTTGCACATCTGAGTTTGTATGACGATGGAAGTCTGCTGGCAGAATTGCAAGTCAAGCCAATGTGGTTGGATGAGGTAAAAGAGAGTCAGTTGGCAGATGAGGATTTAAGTGCTAAGATGCGACAAGTTCAGAATGGTGGTTTAGAGGATTACAGTATGTCCAGTGAGGGAGTGTTGTGCTTCAAGGGTAAGGTTTGTATGCCTAAGAATGAGGAGTTAAGGCAGAAGATTCTTCGAGAATTGCATAGTAGCCCTTATGCCATGCATGCCGGAGGTACTAAGTTGTACAAGGATCTAAGGGAACAGTTTTGGTGGCCTGGTCTAAAACGGGAAGTTACAAAATTTGTCGACAAGTGTTTGACATGTCAGCAAGTTAAGGCTGAACATTAGGTTCCGTCAGGGTTCCTTCAGCCAATCAGGATTCCACAGTGGAAGTGGGAGAGAATTACCATGGACTTCGTTAGTGGGCTTCCTCTTACGCCTACTAAGAAGGACTTAGTATGGGTGATAGTGGATCGGTTGACAAAGTCCGCGCATTTCATTCCGGTAAGGGTTGAATACTCTTTGCAGAAGTTGGCAAAGTTGTATGTGGCGGAAATTGTACGGTTGCATGGAGTGCCGGTGTCGATTATCTCAGATAGGGACCCAAGATTTACTTCTCGGTTTTGGAAGGCTCTACATCAAGCTTTAGGCACTAAGTTGGATTTCACTACGGCTTTTCATCCACAGTCGGACGGGCAGTCTGAACGGGTGATCCAAGTGTTAGAAGATATGTTGAGGGGTTGTGTGATGGACTTCAGAGGAAGTTGGGAGGAATATCTGCCTTTAGCAGAGTTTGCCTACAACAACAGTTATCAGGCCAGTATTCGGATGGCACCGTATGAAGCATTGTATGGTCGGAGTGTCGAACTCCTACGTGTTAGACTGAATTAGAGGAACGACGAGTTTTGGGTCTAGAGATTGTGGCAGAATCCGAGAAGAAGGTTGAGATAATCCGGGCGCGGTTGAAGGAAGCTTCTGATAGACAAAAGTCGTACGCAGATCTCAAACGGAAGGAAATAGAATTTGATGTGGGCGATCAAGTGTTTCTTAAAGTGTCGCCATGGAAGAAAGTGATGAGATTTGGTCGCAAAGGGAATTTAAGTCCAAGGTTTATAGGACCCTATACTCGAGTTGGATCAGTGGCATATCAGTTAGAGTTGCCACCAGAGTTGAAGCAGATACACGACGTATTCCATGTGTCCATGCTACGTCGTTATCGATCGGATCCATCTCATGTAGTTCCGGTTGAAGAGGTGGAGCTAAGACTAGATTTATACTACGAGGAAGAGCCGATTCAGATTTTGGAACGAGATGTGAAAGTACTTCGGAGGAAGTCGGTTCCCCTAGTCAAAGTGTTATGGCGCAATCATGGATCGGAGGAAGCTTCGTGGGAGCCAGAAGAGGCAATGCGACAGTAATACCCTCACTTGTTTTAGCCAGGTAATTTCGAGGATGAAATTATTTTAAGGGGGTAGAACTGTAATATCCTGGATTATAGCTTATGCATTAATACTAAGTTATATGAAATAGTATGCTTGTGTGTGTTGTGAATTTGCATTATGAATTTTGTGAACCTTAGTGCATAGGTGAGCACTTTAGACATTACTCGATTTTAATTCTGAAAAGGGGAAGCTAGGCATGGTAGGCCTTAAGAAAATTTATAGAGGAAATATGTCACGAAATTGGGCTTGGTAATGTGGCTACAAGGCACCATTTAGGGCCTTAGTATGTGACGCCATATGCTAGGGGGAAAGGGCTTGAGTTCGAGTCGCGTGGGAAACAAAATTTTTGAGGTTTTTATTTTTGCTTGTGACGTCAATGAGAGGGGAGTAGTGGACGGCACTAAGGCTAAATTTTAGGAGTTTTTATCCTTTTATTTTTAAGAGATAAATGATGGATTATTTTTCTTTATTTTTAAATAAAGAGATAAAGAGAAAAGCAAGGAATTTGATAGTGTTGGCCGAATAAGGGAGTCTTGGGGTAGTAATTTCGGCTGAAAGAGGAAAATCTTCATTCTTTTCTCCCTTGTTCATCTGCCGAAATTCTCTAACAAACTTTCTCCTTTCTTTTGCCAAAGCCGAAAACTCAAGAAAGCCTAGCTGACTTCTCCATCTTTTTCTTCTTCAAGATTATCACCATTACCGAATTGATCAACCCTTCTTTCCTTCTTCTCACAAGTTCATTAAAGATGAAACCTTTTGATCACTAGCTAGTCTTCATAGCCGAATCTTTGAGGGGCTTCAAGCAAGGGTGTCGTCGACTTCTGTAATAAGGGTAAGGACCTATTGTTGTTCTATTTCTTTTCTTTAAGTCAAAATCGAGATTCTAATTCCATTAGAACTCTTTGGCCGAAATTTTGAAGGGTCCTCCGGGATTTGGTTGTTGTCAACTTCAGAGAAGGATCTTTCGGGATTTCAGATCTAAGGTATGCAAGTAAGATTTTAGGCCGAAGGCTATTTGTTTTGGTCCATTAAGTGTTTAAATCGACATTAACAACGGTTATACAGAGATTTCGGTATCTCCATCGATCAAGAAGTGATCTCGGGATTTAGATAATCAAGGTAAGGGAGCCTTGATATTCGGCCAAGGGCCATTCATTATGATTTAATGTTAGAACTTGATCTAACATATAACTATAGGGATTTCGTCAGTACTACAAAGAAGTGACAATTTTTGGGAATTAAGATTCACAAGGTAAGTGAATCTGACATTCGGCCAAGGCCTTTATTTTTGTATTTCAGATCTGTTTCTTATGTGTTTAAACTGAAAGCTAATCAAGTCAATGGATCTAGTGATTTAGTGTTAGCCGATTTCAAGGAAGGAATACTACAAATTTTGGGATTTGATTAGTAATCAAATCGGCAGCAGGGAAGTAAGGATCTAAGCGTTAGATCGGGTTTTTCGGGAAATCAGTGAACTGATAAATATATCAGGTGTGTACCCCACACTATCTCTTAATAGATTTAAGGCAATAAACTTAATAAATATATATGTTTATATTAATGTGAATGTGGCCAAGGGTGCCATGCAATGGTACAAAGTACTCAGGTACGTTTTCCTACTCCTACTAGGATTATAATGTGATCTGTTATAGCACATGTGAAAGTATGAGAATGTGAAATAAGGAATGTAACATAATCCGTACATGATATGTATGACATGGGCATATGGGCTACTATGAAAGGGGAAGTGAATGTGGTGACTTCGGTCATATTATCTGAATGTGGTGACTTCAGTCACATTATCTGACTATGGTGTCTCATGACACAAAATATTATCTGGTGGCTATGCCACGAATTTTATAAGGGCGATGAGCACGTCGACTGCAGCGACTACCTTCGATGGTGTGTAGCGGATGGAGGGTTGACTTAGTAGTCCCCATGGTGTGCAGGCTGGTACGGGTGATGTGTAGCGGATGGCTATCTAGGTTTGGGTTCGGGTTTGCATCATATTATTTAAATGCTATATGTACATGTGTGGTTTGATATGCCTGAATTTGCTAGGACTAGTGTTGTGGTTACACATTGAGTCTGTTGACTCACCCCGTTGTGGGAATATTTTTCAGGTGATGATCAGTGATGGGCCGGGTCGGCAGGAGCTTTGTGGTGGCCATGCTTAACTTGAAGTTTATTAAACTTTGGACTTTTACATTTTAAGTACTTGGATTTATTTTGGTATTGTTTTCGCTTGTAATAAGGCCATAATATTAACTGTTTTATGCATGATTTTTATTTGAAATTATTATGTTACGAATTTTTCTTTTATCAAATTAAAAATTAAGTAAGTTTATTTTAAAAATAATCTCTAACTGTTTTGGACACCCTAAAACAAATTGTTTACAATATAAGATAAACTTGTTTCCAAATCGAGCCCAACCCAAAAATAATCTTTCCTTCAAAATCACACAGTTTTTCCAAAGTAACAAAAGAATTTTTGAACCGTTTTACTCAAGGAACATACCAGATCCAGTCAAGGCTCATAGGCCGGGTGTGGGGTGTTTCATTCTTGCAACCGACACTGTCTCAAATGTAACTCCTTTTGAGCTAAAAGATACTTGAGATTTTTATGATCAGTATAAATATAAAATTTCTCACCATACAAGTAATGTCTCCAAATTTTTAATACAAAAATCACGGTAATTAATTCCATATCGCATGTTACTTTCATGACGTTTCAATTGGCGAGATGCATAAGCTATCACTTTTCCATCTTGCATCAAAACACACCCGAGACCATTCAAAGAAGCATCACTGTAAATGACAAAATCCTTTCCCGACACTGGCTATGTCAAAACTGGTGCCTCAGTCAATATTTGCTTCAATTTTTTTGAAAACTTTCTTGGCACTTATCATCCCAAACAAATGGAACATTCTTTTGCAATAGCTTTGTCATCGGTAAAGCTATTTTTGAAAATCCATTTACTAATCTTCGATAGTAACCAGCCAATCCAAGAAAACTACATACCTCTGATACATTTCTCAATGCTTTCCACTGAACAATCACTTCAATCTTCTTCAAATCAACTTTAATTTCATCTGCTGAAACCACATGTCCCAAAAATACAACCTCTGATAACCAGAATTCACATTTGCTAAGCTTTCTATATAAATGTTTCTCCCGTAATATTTGCAAAACAATTCTAAAGTGCTGCTCATGTTTAGATTCAGACTTTTAATAAACCAAAATATCATCAATAAAAACTACCACAAACTGATCTAGGTACGGTTGAAAAATACAGTTCATAAGATCCATAAAAGCAGCTGGAGCATTTGTCAATCCAAAAGGCATTACTAAGAATTCATAATGGTCATACCGTGTACGAAATGTTGTCTTCAGTACATCACTTTCTTTCACCTTCAATTGGTAGTAACCCGATTTCAAATCAATCTTTGAAAACAAAGAAGCTCATTTCAACTAGTTAAATAGATCATCAATACGAGGTAGCAAGTATCGTTTCTTGATAGTCACCTTATTCAATTGTCGATAATCAATACACAACCTCATTGAATCGTATTTATTTTTAACAAACAGCACTAGAGCTCTCCAAGGTGAAATACTATGACGTATAAAACCACGGTCTAGTAAATCCTATAACTGCACCTTTAATTCTTTTAACTCTGTAGGTGACATACGATACAAGGGTATTGATATCGGAGCTGTACCAAGATAAACTTCAATTGTGAACTCAACTTCCCAATCTGATGGTAAACCTGGTAATTCTTCAGGAAAAACATCAGGAAATTCACAAACAGTCCGGATTTTACTGCATTAGCTTTCAACAGAATCTGGATTAATAACATAAGCTAGAAAAGCTGCACAACCCTGATGAAGAAGTTTATTAGCCTGAATTGCTGAAATGATACGAGTTAGCCCACTAGTTCGAATACCATTTACCTCGATCTTATCCCCATTTTCACTCTAAATAATAAACTTCTTTTTACAACAATCTAGAATCACCTCGTGCTCAGATAACCAATCCATTTCCAAAATTATATCAAAATCACCCAATGACATTATCAACAAATCAACAGAGAAGATTCTATTTTGTATCATTAACGGACACCTTTTACACACTTGATCCACTAGCACAATTTGTGTCAATAGACTAGACACTCTTATTGGTACTCTAGACATTTCAGATTTTAAATTTCCTGACTCAACCAATTTTTTATTAACATATAAAATGTGAAGATCCCGGGTCTATTCTATTAAAGCATAAACAGGTTTTGAATGCAATAAAGATATACTTGTCACCACATCATGCACATCAAGAAATATTTGTTTTACAATTAAATCTTTTTCTCAATTCTAACTTGAAATTCTATCAATTTAACCCTTAATACTTCAATTTATTCAACATGAACAACATTTAAAAATTCACTAACTTTCAAATTTTCAACTTAAATAAAATAATATTTTGTTTTAGGATTCTAAAAACATCTAAATTACAAGAAAAAGAATTAAATTGACTTACCAATTGAACTTAGAACCTTAAAACCTTAGTTTTCCTTTTTTTTCTCTTTCCTTCTATTTTCTTTCTCTCTTTTTAGTGTGCCTTCATCTGTTCTTGTTCTTCTTTTTCTTTTGTTTCTTTATTATTTATTTCATGTTTTATTTCATGCATTATAATAATAATAATAATATAATATAATAGTAATATAATAATATTTTATATATGCTTAAATATTAAGTATGTAACACCCCTTAGGGTACGAGGCATTACCGGACTTATACGCAAGCATTCATACAAAAAAAAAAGACATGAATTTCCACTCAAATTTAAAATTTTTCATAAAAATTCCTATTGTTCTTTAAACAAGCCTACAAGGCTCAAAACATACATTAGGAGTGATTCAGGACTAAATCGAGAACTTTGAAAATTTTTATGAAACTTAGAAAAAAAATTCATGTTACAAGGCCACACGCCCGTGTGGGTTAAGGGACACGCCCGTGTGGCATATCACACGCCCGTGCTTTAGGCCGTGTCCAAAATAGATGACATTCTGTTTATGACGTCATCAACCAAATAAGGTCACACGACCAAGGCACACGCCTGTGTCCTTAGGCTGTATGGTGAATTAAATTCCAAAAATCAAGTGCAGACTTCATACGACCTGGGCACATGCCCATGTCCTATGGTCGTGTCTCACACACGGCCGAGACACATGGCCGTGTCTCGGACCCGTGTGTTTACTATTGAGCATTCTGTTTTGCCTAAATCAAGCTCCGACGTCTTTCGATCCCCGAGTTAGCTTGACGACACTATAAGAAATGGAAAGGAAAGGGGGTAAGCTTAAAGCTTAGTAAATTTGTATGTAAATAATAAGCAACATTAAACATGTAGTAACATAATGTTCGCTCGATTTTAGGGTCTACAGGTAATAAATCGATAATTTAATCTATGCTCATAAACACTTAAAAATAAATTACAAAAAATAAAGAACCAAGAATAAATTAGTAAAGTTAGAGGTTAGATAAAAATAAAATAAAAACCAAACTTAAAGAATAATTTCAAAAAAATGATTAAGGCAACAGTCCACAATAACGATGCCAAAAACTTGTAACGGTATTTTTTGTGCAAGTGTACATAATCGTTCAAATAGTAAGTAAGTAAGTAAAATAAGTTATCGTCTTCACAGAGATTGTGTATGTTAATAAATTATTTGCAAAATTCTAAGTTAACAATTTGGTGATAAAAATACAATAATTTGAGTGATGATGATTAAACTAAGTTAAATTAACTAGATGCAAAATTGATCCCTAATGCAAATTAAACTAAATAGAAAGTATGATAATTAACTAAAATGAATGAATGAATTTAACAATAGAAACACAACTTCAACAATCAATAACATAAATAGGCTAAGATAATTACATTAAATAATTTAATTCATTTTCATAATGCTTAACAGTATTCGGAAAACATTCCATGGCAACTCAATCTTTCATGAGTTTGAAAACCAATTTAAGTCCTATTGAAATCTTTTACTTAGTGAAACATATATTTTACTGATCATATTAAACTAAGGGTTTCTTAATATTTATTTATGTGAAGTAACAATGACGGGTTAAGATTGAAACAATTTAATCAAAAAAAACCTAAAAACTATACAAGATAATAAAACTCGTTAAAGTTATTATGAACCTTTAATTTAGTCGAGCTAAAATCTAAATTAAGCATGCACTTCTCAATTATTGCGTCCGCTAGCTGTCGTCTGGTTAAGATCACTCAACTAATTATAATGCATCTAATCACATATGAATGAGATACATACTTGAATTTAATTGAAAATATGATCGACTGAGGCACAAACATTTTAAACATGGATTAAACAAATCTCATTGAATTAATGCAATTAACCTAGCTAAACAAATTTAAGCTATCATTTTTTATGTCAAGATCAAAAAACACATGGCAAACATGATTAATTTAAACAACAAGGGAAGAATAAACTCCATCTCAAGTTAGTAGTCTCGCGAACTCTTATTAAAGGTGTTTTCCTCCGACTTTCTCGTTGCTCCTTTGCTAATGATTCATTAAGGTGACTAGCCAAGGGATGATCTCTTTAAGGTTTTTGTTGGCTACAACTAAGGGGAAAATGGAATGATAGGCGTGAATGAAGAGAGCAAGAGAGGGAATGAAGAATGTTGTGAAAATAAGGGATGAATGGATGATTTAAGAGGTGAGAGTGGTGTGGTATTTATAGATGAAGTTGGTGGCTAATTTTACTAAAGATAGCATCACATCTCTCTTAATTTTCTCCCTCCTATGGTCGACCATGATGTGTGGAAATGCGGGTAATTTGGTTGCTTGATTTGAGTATAAAATCATGCTATATTTAGCCATAAGATGGACGGTTTCTCAAACAAATCTTGTGTGCCGATTTTCAACATTTTTCCAAGTGTGAGGACATTCAAATAATTGTCCCAAAATTGATTTCTTGGCTACCCAATTGTGGTTGCCAAATTGGGCATCTCTCCTCTTGGATTGGACAATTCCATTACCCATTAAGCTTGTAGATTGATCCAACATGTATCATCTTTTTTTATTGGGTCAATGTGACAATTAAAAGACCCAATTTTTGCATGGTTTATGCCGTCCAACACATGAGAAAATAGCTCATGTCCATGTAACATTATGATAGGCTTAACTCTATGGTCCCCCTGCACAAGTAAATTCAACATATTAATAAATGTCATGAAATAATTAAGTTTTATGCAAAAATCATGTAATATAGCACAAATTTACATACTTTATAAGTTCATGTCCATTATTAACATTTAATCAAAATTCACTTAATTAATTAACAAATACTCAAGATTAATATTTAATTTAAGTAAAAAAATGGTAAAAATTACTGGAAAAATCCTATATAATTTCAAGTTTACAATGACATAATAAATTTTTTCAATATTTGAATCAAATGCTCACTTTGGTTCTTTTACGAGATTATGGACTCATTTAGATTATCTACTAAAGTAAGTTGTCTTTCTCACAATGTAAATGTTCTTACACTGCCATTTATCTTCAGTTGAACGTAGGCAATCAATGAGCTATTTTTTTTTGTCATTTCACTATGCATGCAAAATATGAAAAACAAAAAATATAAAAGACATGATAGTGAAATATGAAATTAACTTTATTTATTTATTCATCGTTCAAATAAATAAAAAAAATTACATGTTTACTACAATATAAGCATATTTCTCAATAATTAGGACTTAACTTGGAAAGGGGGTAATAGTAATTTAAGGCAATAGGGTGGTCATGCTAACATGGAGTACAATGCGAAGGCGATGCCAATTGAAAATGGTGAAAGAAAGAAGAGGCCTCAGAATGAGATTGGAACTCAAAGTTTTTTATTGGAATAAAAGATAAGATAATGGTGAGGGAAGAAAGACTAGTGGGAAGAACCCATTTTCTATCAACGGCTGCCATAAGCCAAGCCGGTCGATCACAATAAAAATCTTGAGTTGAAATGTCTGTGGTTCAAGGAGCCTATGGGCAGTTAGAAGAGTTAACATTTGCTGAAGATGTATAATCCCCAATTAGCCTTCTTTATGAAGACTAAATTGAATAATAAAAGAATGGAAAATGTTCGAAGGCAATTCGACTACTTGAATGAGTTCAATGTTTTTGCAGATGGATCGCGAGGTAGTTTAAGCGTAGCTTGGAAAGGTAATAGCACCATCTCCCCTAAAAGTTACTTAGTGCATCATATTGATGTGGATGTTCAAGAGTCTAAGAGTAACTTACAATGGCGTTTCACGGGGTTTTATGGGGCTCCTTATACTCGAGGAAGAGAGGATTTGTGGAGGTTTTAAAGTCGTTGAGGACTTTGCAGGATTCCCCGTGGATGGTATATGAGGATTTTAACGAAATTATGTACTCCTTTAAGAAAGTAAGGGGTGTTCCTAGGGATGAGAGGAGGATGGAAATGTTTTTAGTTTTAAAATATTGTTACTTAGTGGATGTAGGCTATTTTAGAACATGGTATACATGGAAGAAGGGGAATCTTCCAAAAAAAAAATATCAAAAAGAGGTTGGACAAATGAGTGGTTAATCAAAGATTGTTGAATTTGTTCCCTAACGTAATGGTACGACATTTACCCTACTCGTATTCAAATCACTGCTCCTTCCTTATCCAGATGAAGCAAGATGTTCATCAAAGACTTATGCGGTTTGGTTTGAGGCATGGTGGGTAATGGAAGAATCCTTTAAGGAAGAGGTTAGGAAGCTATGGTGTGGTGATGGAAGTGATTTGTTTGTAAAGCTAGAGCGATTTTGGAATGGGTTACGAAAATGGTCCAAATTGATTCGAGGGGAAAGGGACGAATTTCGCCGCCAATTAACTAGTAAATTGGGTGACTTGTTTGAAAAAGAGAGGGATGATGTTGCCCTAGAAGAGTTGATTGACTCAAAAATTAAGTTGAATATGAATATTAATAAAAACCAGATGTTTTGGGAATAGCGAGCGCGTGTGAATTGGCTACACAACTTTCTTCCATAAGTATGTTTCGCAGAGAAGGACTAATAAAATAGGGGGATTGTAGTATGAGGATGGAAGAGTGGAGAAAGAGGAGTCTAATATGGACATAATTGTGAGAAACTACTTTCAAGAGCTATTTACTACTAATGGAAATGTGATCACCGATCATATGCTAAATGGGGTGAGGAAGCGTATTTCTAATGAAGATAATTTGATGTTGACCAAAACATATACTGAAAACAAGATTGTTACAACCTTAAAAGGAATGGGACCTACAAAAGCTTCTAGTGATAATGGTTTACCGACATTATTTTTCCAGCGATGTTGGCATATCGTGGGCAAAGAGATTTCTTATTTCTATTTGGAGGTATTAAATAGAGGTAAGACACTTGACTCCCTAAACATTACAAATATTGTTCTTATCCCGAAAATTCCCCATCCTTTAAATTTAAAGAATTTTAGGTCTATAAGCTTATACACTGTAATTTACAAATTGATTGCTAAGATGATAGCAAATCATTTTCAATGGGTGCTAAAAGATGTATTGATAGTGCCCAAAGTGCATTTGTGCCAAAGAGACTGATTTTTTATAATACTCTGGTGGCATATGAAATTCTGCACTCCTTTATACAGAAACAATTGGGCAAAAAAAGGTCTATAGCATTAAAGGTAAACATGAATAAAGCATATGATCGAATTGAGTGTAACTTCCTTTGTATAATGATGGAGCGTATGGGTTTTGCCATGCCTTGGATTGATTTAATCATGCGGTGTATTTCATCTATTTTGTATTTGATAATTGTTAATGGCAAGGTTGGGGAAGTTTTCAAACCAAGTAGGGGCCTTCGCCAAGAGGATCCATTGAGTCTGTTTCTTTTTTTGATTTATAGTGAAGGCTTACCGATTCTGATAAATGAGGCGTTGAATGGGGACTTCCTTAAAGGTATCAAGATGTGTAAAAGGGGGCTACTAATTACGCATCTACTATTTGTTGACGATTGTATGTCATTTGGTTAGGCAAATTAAAGGGGGCTCGTGATTTAAAGAATATTTGGAAGGAGTATAAAGATTGCTTGGGCAATGTATAAATTACGAGAAGTCAACAGTTTCTTCAACTCAAATGTAGTCGAAGGGGACAAGTTGTAGATTTCTAGAGCCTTAGGAGTTAGGTACTTGAATGATTCTGAGTGATATTTGAAGCTCCCTAACATGGCAGGGAGAAGTAAGAAATTAGCATTTCAAAATTTAAAGGACAGGTAGAATTCATAGTTGGAGCATGAGATTTTTATTTCAAGAGGGTAAGGTTTTCATTAAAGCAGATTCATTAAAGCAGTCCTCTACCTACCCTATGATGTGCTTTTTGTTACCTAAATCGCTTTGTGTTTTGGTGGCAAAACGCTTTGTGTTTTGGTGGCAAAAAAGGCATGGCCAGAGAAGTATCCATTGGTGCGAATGGAGTTGGTTGTGCGAGTTGAAAAAGGTAGGAGGTTTAGGTTTTTGCAACCTAACTAAATGCAAACTTAGTGTTATTAACAAAGCAAGGTTGGCATCTTATACATCATCCAAATACGTTTTTAGTATAGGTTTTAAAAGTAAAATATTATTCGCAGAGTGATTTTTTGAATGCTAGGTTAGGGAATTTACTTTCGTATACCTGGCAGAGTATTTAAACTGCTAGGGGCCTTCAAGAGAGCCTCTATTGGAGAATGGGTAAGGTTGGAGAATGGGTAAGGATGACAAAATCAATGTTGTGGAGGATGATTGGATCCCTGGATCTATTAATTACAAAATAAGTTGTTCTATTCATGGTAATGGAATAACTAGTCTCAAAATTAATTGATAGCTTGCATAGATCTTGGAAAGAAGATGTGATTCCTGATACCTTTTCCGTTAAAGATGCAGACAGAATTTTGTGGATCCCTCTGGCCACGGTGGAACACAATGATCTGCTAGTGTGGAAAGGTGAATCTTCGGGCGAGTTTTCAGTTAAGAGTGCATACAAATTATTACTTGACTCTAATACTGACTTTAATGCCCATGAGGTACAAAATGAACTGAAATACTTTTACAAAAAACTTATGGAGCCTTAATCTCCCAGCAAAATAGAAAATTACAATTTGGAAAGTCTCGAAATACTTTTATAGTACAGACAACTTAGATCAAGTTCAATCTGCCCAAGATGTGGCGTGGGAGTGGAAACGATTGTACATGTATTCTGAGACTGTCATGTGCCAACAGTAGTATGGATGCATTTAAATTTAGTTTGTGTATTATCTAAACCGAATCTGGGGAACTGGCAGTGGCTCACCTGGGTTTTTGCAGAAGGATCGAGCAACTAGTGTCGAACGCTTTGCTACGCACTTTGGGTTATCTAGAGTGCGAGGAACAAAGTAATACATGAAAGGCAAAATAGTTCTGGGAGGGAGTTAGTGAACATAATAACCATATTTGTGCAGGAAAATGATGCTATGAGTAATAGAAGCCTTACCAAACATCTTTCTTCTTTAGAGTGGAAACCCCTAAAGAACGGAATCGTGCGCATCAATTTTGACGCGGCTTTTAACCATCGTCACTTCAGATCTGCTGTGGGGTTGGTGGTCAGAAATGATAGGAGGGAGGTTTTGGTCTCCAAGTCATTGGTGGAGAATCGGATTGCCTCCTCTTTTGTCGCGGAAGCTTGCACACGCGCTCATGCAGTTAGGTTGGGGATAACCATGTGTGTGGACGCAGTAGAAATCGAGGGAGATGAGTTAACAATTATAAAAAAATGTCAGGCTGATGTTGAACACAAGCCAGAAATAGGAGCTTGTATTAGAGAAAATACACCAGAATAAGGGTCGATTTAACAATATATGGTTTAAGCATATTCTTAGAAGGGTAAATCAAACAACTCATATTATTGCCACAGAGAGTTTAAAGAGAGAAGAGGAGTTTTACCTGGAACGGAGTGTGCCTTCTTACGCCGTCGCTTCGCTGGGACTGGGAAGGCAGCAGGAACGTGAACCCGACTGAGAATCTCAAAGGTCTTTCATACTTTCGAAGAAGAAGATAAAGGATTTTGATGAAAAGTAGTTTCCTTTTTCTGATTTTGACGAAACGTAGATTTGGGGAGTGGCGGGTGGCAGTTTCATTAAATTCGACTTGACAGGGGACTTTTAGTTCCCTTTTTCCGATTTCTTTTGTGTTTATTTTTGCCCGGTGGGTCTCGCTACTGGGCTTCTGTTATCTGTTGAATTTTATTGTTGGGCTCAAGTGTCTGAGTCCAGTTCATTTTCAAAAAAGTCCAGTCCTATTATTAAAAAAAAAAAAAAAAAGGGGTCTCTCCGAACCAAATATAGTTTTGTCCTGACTGATTCAATTGCAACTGTACAGTGATGATATGGAGACGGTCATGAAGACGATGAGAATAACCTCAACGATTTCTGGTTTTATTCTTCCTAATTCTCTTCTTTTTCCGTTTTCTAAACTTCCTATTACGTGTTTTCTGTCCAGTTGTTCTACTGCTTCTGATGAAAATGTCAAGATGGGTATGTCCAAACCCACCTATCTCGAGAATTTGGTCATACATAAGTGTAAATCAAGATCCCTTGAGCTTGATGAAGCTCTGGGTTTTTTCAATTCCATGATTTCAATGAGACCCTTGCCCTCAATTTCGGCTTTCAGTTATCTGCTTGGAGCAGTCTCCAAGATGGAACACTGTGCATTTGTTGTTTCCATGTGTAAACAGATTATGGGTTGTAGTGACTTCCAACCTGATATCTTTACAATGAACATTTGGATCCTTTGTTTGTGCAATTTGAAGAAGGTGGACTTAGGTTTCTCTGTGTTGGCTATGATTGTAAAACTTGGTCTTCAACCTGACGATTATACCATGAATACTCTGCTTATTGGACTGACCGATGAGGGTAAGATTAACAAGGCAATGGGAGTGTTTAGGAAAATATTGGAGAATGGATATCCGCATAATCAATACACTTTTAGTATTATTATGAGGGAACTTTGCAGATCAGGGAATTCTCGTTTTGCTGTTCTTCTTTTGTTAAAGATGAATGGAAATGGAAGCTTTCAACCTAATGCGGTATGCTATACTACAATTATTGATGGATTCTGTAAAGAGAATCGCATGGACAAGGCATTGATCATCTTTCGAGATATGTTAGATAGGAGAATTGAGCCTGATGTTGTTACATTCAATTCGTTGATTAATGGATTTTGCAGCGTTGGCCAGTGGGATTTAGCAAAAGAATTATTAGTTGACATGGGTAACAAGGGGATTTCCCCTAATGTCTATACCTTAAATACCCTAATTTCTGCTCTTTGCAAGGATGGGAAGATCCAAGAAGCAATATTTGTATTTGATTTAATGACCCAAAGAGGCCCAAGGCCTGATGTTATCACTTATACTATGCTAATTCATGCCTTATGCAAGTTTGGCGAATGGATATTGGTCAGGAATTTCTTTGCAAACATGATTGCATCTGAAATTTTACCTTCCGTTTTAACTTTCAATTCCATGATATATATTTTATGCAAGGAGGGGCAATCATCAGAGGCAATTGAAATTCTGGAACTAATGAGTCGTAAAGGCATGAAACCAGATGTTGTTACCTATAATCCTCTTATTCAAGGACTTTGTCATTCTGGGCAATGGGAAGAAGCAACAAGCTTGCTCAATAGAATGATGAATGAAGGAGTCCATCCTAATGTTGTGACTTTCAATTCTTTAATCAATGCTTTATGCAAGGAAAAGAGGACTTCAGAAGCCTTTACTGTGTTGGAATTAATGATACAGAGAAATGTAAAACCTAACGTTGTCACATACAATTGTTTAATATATGAGTTTTGCAGTTCGGGCAAATGGACAGAAGCAACAACCGTGCTCAATAGAATGATGAATGAAGGAGTCCATCTTGATGTAGTAACTTTCAATTCTTTAATCAATGCCTTGTGCAAGGAAAAGAGGACTGAAGAAGCCATTACCATGTTGGAACTAATGAGTCAGAGAGGTGTAAAACCTGACATTGTCACCTACAATTGTTTAATACGTGGATTGTGCAATTCAGATAAATGTGCAGAGGCCACAAGCTTGTTTAGTAGGATGTTGGATGGAGGAGTCCAGCCTGATATGGAAACTTTAAGATCTATAATCAATGCTTTGTACAAGGAAAACAAGAATGAAGAAGCCATTAGCATGTTGGAACTATTGAGTCAGAGAAATGTAATACCTGACATTGTCACCTACTGCTTTTTAATACTTGGATTGTGGAGTTTAGGTAATTGTGCAGAAGTGACTAGCTTGTTTAGTAGGATGTTGAATGGAGTCCAGCCTGATCTGGAAACTTTAAGCTCTTTAATCAATGCTTTGTGCAAAGAAAAAAAGATTGAAGAAGCCATTACCTTGTACAAATTAATGATTCAGAGAGATCTGAAACCAGACATCGTCACCTACAGTTGTTTAATACATGGATTATGCAATTCAGGACAATGTGGAGAAGCAACAAGCTTGCTTAGTAAGATGGTTGCTGAAGATATTGTACCTGATGTTGAAACTTTTAACATTTTGTTGGATGCTATCAGCAAACAAGGAACAATAAAAAAAGCTTATGAAGTACTGAAGGTGATGGATCAAAAAGGCGTGAAGCCGAATGAATTTACTTACAGGATAATGATTGAAGAAGTGTAAATGAATTTACTTACAGGGTAATGATCGAAAAGGTGTAAAGCCATTACCTTGTTTTGTGCCATAGTAAGGCTTTCCTTCACTCAGGTTGATTTTTGTTTTCTTGTGCTTGGTTTGTAGACAGCCTTTTTTTTCCTCCTCCATAACACACTTCTCATCTGGCTTTGCTTGCTTGTAGTTGTCTGGTTTACTGCCATGATAATGTTTTTCTTCTGGTTTTGGTTTAACATAGGTAGGAAACCAAAATATTGTTTTTTCTTCTGGTTTTGGTTTAACAACATAAGGCTTTTCTTTTTCCTCACAGTTTTCTTCTTGTTTAGGCTTGTAAATGTCATAGTTGGGAATATCTTCTTCAACGTCGGGCTTTGCTTGAGGGCTGTCTGCTGTTATTCCATCTAAACCATGCTTAGATGAATCATCGCCATAACCAGACTTCACTTTTCATACTGGCTTCTCTTTTTATGCCATAATCAGGCTTTGCTTGAGGGCTGTCACCCCGAATTCCATCAATGTTAGAAGTAAGGAGAATGCCAAGGAGAGGTGAGAGAGCCTTGGCAGTGTCACTATTAATTCTATCGCTCTGGAATGTTATGTAATAATTATTATTAGAAGGAAATATAAGTGGATGAAGAATACGGGATGACACCGTTGCGTTTTATATGGATTGGTCAAACTTAATCTTAGTCTACTAATGGCTAAGACTGTAGTTCTGAAACAAAATAAACAATGATCCTGGGTTTAAAATTATGAGGAGAGGCTGACTTGAAAATTTGTGGACAGAACTTAAGCATTGGTTATACTTCATTTGTGTTTTCCTCGTTGGTGAAAGGTACATGACTCGAATACTAGTTTTTTTTACCAGATTCTTTCACCAAAATGCAGTCTGATTGTTTCTTAGACTTTCAGTTCAGCATTACTTCTCAAAAGTATTTTTGGGCCAAAAAGCACTTTTGAGTAAAAACTAAAATTCTGGTTCTGCTTTTGGTTAAAAAAGTGCTTTTGCAAAGCATTTTTTTTATCCCAAAAGTACTTTTGAAAAGCTCAAAAGCATTTTGTTTAGCACTGTTTTTATCTCAAAAGTGCTTTTTGTCCCAAAAGTACTTAGAAGTAATGCTAAACTAGCCCTTAATGAAGTCGAAATCAGTTCTACTATGCATATTATACAGTTGTGCTCTTGACAGAAACAATGCCATCTATATATGGCATTTTAGTGATCTTCTCTATACTTTCCTACAGAGGTAGACAGGCTTTGGAAGGTATAGTAGTTGGAAATACATTGTTTGAGAACCTAAGATCTAGTAAGCTATGTTAGTCGGACTTGTGTGCTACTGTTGGATACAGGTACATGTCCAAAATGGTTATGTTTAATTTTCAAAAGTAGGATGCTCATCTGCTTTTCTGGCCATTGCTCAAGCCATGACTGATCAACCATGTGTACAGAAAAAGAAAGCTATTTCCTGTTAGTGAGTACCTATGACTTCCATCTGGAGCTCCATAGCAGGAAGCTGGAATTGACCTCTTCAAAGCTATTTCTTGTTAGGTTTTAGTGATGCATTAGGCTACTAATGAAAAGGAAATGATAAAGGAAGCAACCTATCCATGTTCTCAAAAGTATTGTTCCTTAGAAAACTAAACAAAATCCTGTAGCTGCAAATATCTGGCCAATAGAATAAAATGACAGCTAGCAAAAGGATACTACACTATCATTTTAGTCCTTAAAAACTTTGTTCTAAAAGGAGGGAACATAATAGAAATATTTAGCAGAAAAGGATATTCAGTATTTTCATAGCTCAAATCGCCATCCCTTGAACGAGGGATTCGATCCACTGATTTATGGGAATTTATTCACTGATTTGTTACTTATAATCAAAGGAAGCCAATTAGTAATTGAATTTGCATGATTGGATAGTAGAATATAATTGGAGTACCTAAGTCAATTTAAGCGGGTAATTACAAATATATATATTCAAATCTGATTATCTTATAGCTTTTTAAATAATAGACTTGTATAGTATATGATTTAACTTTAAAAAATTAATTTATACTACAATAATAGCATTTTAATTTGGTATATATATATATTATTTTATTTTTATACTTTGCAAGTAACGGAATTTTCGTTTTGCTGTTGTTTTGTTGATAAAGATGAATGGAAATGGAAGCTTATGCTATAGTACGATTATTGGTAGATTGTGTTAGGAGAAACGCATGGAGAAGGCTTTGACTATATTAGAATTGAGGCAATAATTAATGGGTTTTGCAGCATTGGCAAGTGGGATGAAGCAAAACGATTATTAGCTGACATGGTTAACAAGGGGATTTCTCCTAATGTCTATATCGTAAATGCTTTAATTTCTGCTCTTTGCAAGGATGGGAAGATCCAAGAAGCAATATCTGTATTTGATTTAATGACCCAAAGAGGCATAAGGCCTGATGTTATCACTTATACCACGCTAATTCATGCCTTCTGCATGTTTGGCCACGAATGATTGCATCTGAAATTTCACCTGCCATTGTTACTTTAGATTCCATAATAGATATTTTATGCAAGGAGGGGGAGTCATCCAAGGCGATTGAAATTCTGGAATTGATGACTCGTAAAGGCGTGACACCAAATGTCTTCACCTATAATTCTTTCATTCAAGGCTTTTGTCATTCTGGGCAATGGGAAGAAGTGACAAGTTTGCTCAATAGAATAATGAATGGAGGAGTCCCTCCTAATCTAGTGACTTTTAATTCTTTAATCAATGCTTTATGCAAGGAAAAGAGGATTGAAGAAGCCATTACCATGTTGAATCTAATGAGTCAAGCAAGGTGTAAACCTAATATTGTCACCTAATTCAGGTAGATGGACAGAAGCAAACAAGCTTGCTGAATAGAATGATAAATGGAGGGATCCGTCCTGATGTAGTTACTTTCAATTGTTGAATCAATGCTTTATGCAAGGAGAAGACTGAAGAAGCCATTACCATGTTGGAACTACTGAGTCAGAGAGGTGTGAAGCTTTATGGGGTTACATACAATATAATAATCAGATTGTATTGTGGGCAAGGTGAAATGAATAAGGCAAAGGATGTCTTTGATTCAATGGGAACCCGGGGCTTGCTGACGAAATGCTTCAAAAGGGATTTACACTTAATATGGAAACTCACAAGATGCTTAGAGGCTTGAGAAGGCTATGAAAATTGGATGGTAATTAACATCTCATTGTTTTTGTTATTTGTTCTTTCATCTTTATAGAAATGGAGAAAGATGCAAGTAGATTAGGTGATTATATATTGGTTTAACATCCAATATGCAGAGATTGCACTCTACTAATGAGGTATCTCCATGAGATTTACTGTCAGTTGTATGGATTGGCACATTAACAATATATCAAATACAAACCCGCCAATGATGTTTAGCAAAAATGTTAAAAGAGAATCAATTCGAGTTGCTACCTCTAACATCAAAACAGAAGATCAAAATTTCAGAACACGCAAACACAGAAAAAAGAGCACCTTCAATGGCTTTGTTGACATTAGTGGGAAAATTGCAGGCCTGCAATGGAGAGCTTTTGCAGTCTCTAAGCTTTTCTTTTCTTACGGTTTTGTGCCGTAATAAGGCTTTTCTTACGTTTTGGCACTGTTTTAACAACATAAGGTTTGTCTTCCATATTTAGGCTTTTCCTTTTATTCTTTCTTGGTCCATGATACTACTTTTCTTCTAGTTTTATAACAACGTCAGAGTTTCTGTAGTAACCAGAATTTTCCTTTCTAGGCTTCTTTTCACTTCATATGTGGATAAAGAAAACGGGCAGACACCGTTGCCTTTTATAGGGAAATTGGTCAAAGAATAAACATAATTTACCAATGGCTAAGACAGTTATGAAATAAAATAAACACATATTCTGGCTTTGAAATGATATCAGGAAAGCAAGAACGACGACCCCCAACATATTGCTTCATTTGTTTGAGGACGGTAACAAGACTAGGCATATTTAAAAATCCACCAATCCAATTTCACACTCGTTACCTTGCCCCATGGCCGCTTTGTGTGTAATACCAACAATCCAGAGCAGAAGATGAAGATGCGATGGGTGACAGTTTCTTCAACTAGCCATGCTTATATACCATCCTCTCACCTTCACTCAATCTTGAGACTCCTATTGTGTTTGGCAATACCCTGAAACTAAATTCTGTATGCCATTTGAAACAATGCTCTTAAACTGCTTGTGCATCAATTTCATCTCCATCCAATTTGTGTTATCAAAGTATTATTAGGGAAAGAAGCAGGAAGACCAGTGTTTTTTGTGTTTCAGATTGCCATGATATAAAGTATATAGAGTTGATTTACAACATTAAGCTTCAGATATAGGGTTCACCGCATTATTACATACATATAGTACAGGAATTACTTGATAATTCATAAAACATGTCTGAACATACAAGCTTCTGAAATCTTGTACAAACGATGTAACTGAAATGCTCATTGCAACTGGTTTGCAACTAAGCAGAGGTAGTTTACCGGTTAACAACAACTATCTTCATTGCATCACCTTCTTGTCGAATTAGAACTGGGAGACTCCAATAGTTGATGTTGACACACATCTAGCTTCAACAGCCAATATCTTGAGAACACCCCGGCAAGGGTCACTTCCAAACCCAGAGTTTGAAACTTCAACATAACAACTGTTTCTTCCCACACAAGCCTGTAAAAGTTGAACAACGAAGACATTATTAACATCAGGAATGGGAAAATAACATACAATGTTAAAAAATGGTAAGAATCACACTTCCAATATTTGAGCAGTATGCAACAGTCATACAACTTAGCACCGGCAAACCTTTTCACATAAATTCAGTGAAAGAGTATTTTCTTCCATATCAGAACCATTCAGGTCACTCAGTTCAATAAGTTTATCAACATTATCGAAACTATCAACAAAGTTGTTGAAGAAACATGTTTTCAGAGCCCATAATGCATTTGCAAAACTGCAAGTCTGCAAATCCAAGAGTATTCTCACAAATGAACTTAATTAAGCTCAGTAATTCTCCTAGTCATATTTCTGCAGTTTGCATGTCTGGTTATGTCATCCTTTATTAGCGTTGAGGAGGAATGAATATGTAGCTCTAACTCCTATTGAAATATCTTAAAATGACTTCAATCACACTATCGACCAGACACCTTTCTAAATAAACAGCTACCATGTTTTTCTATACCTCAAACCTCTATTGCTACAACTCTTTATTTTTCTTGATATACCTGTGTTCAAGATCATGCCTGATGCATATAAGAACAAGGGTATGGGAATATGCCCCTCCAAATAAATGGAAAAACATGGAAAAAATGGGCAATACCTGTGTTGAAAACATACCCATACCTGACAGATACCTAAGTCTTAGCCTCCAACTCATTTTCTCATTATGATCATGTTTCAAGTAAATATTGATCAATTAAGAACTTCTTAAAGATGTAATACTTTTTTTTATTAAGTAAAATATATACCTCAGATACCACAGACAATGAATTTGGAGAGTGGCAATTGCCTTTAGAAAAATTCTGGCAGCTTCCATGAGGAGTTCCATAGCTAGCAAATTCTATAGAGGAGATTATCTGCCCATCTTCACACTGCAAGTGAATCTGTGGTTTCATGTCACTTATGGAGACTTTTCCATCAAAGAGATCTAGATGAAGCCATTCTCGAAGAGGTGGATAGTAGGACTCGGACATTTGAGCACAGAGAATTCGAGGCACACGTAATTTGACTGAAATCTCAAATGGGTTCCCACCAATTTCTTCAAATATCACAAGTAAATTGTTTGATGCCTGTAACCATGATCTTGGCACATGGTACCTGGTGATTGAACAATAGCACATGTATCACAAGGTGGACGCAAAATGCCATTTCCCGTAGCAACTATCCAATTTAAATGCATAAAGGGATTAAGCACACAATTAGTACACCAATTTTCAAAATGGGATACCAGTTAACTTTCCATTGATTTACATATACTTTCAGTGGAAATAATACCAGGTTTGAGTGGGCTTCCCACAATTTGTCATGCACTTGTTGGAGCCATATGTTCCACGATAATCACAGCTATCTGGACATCCATCTTTTGGGGCTGTCAGATTCCAGTATCTTCCAATATGATGGTCATTGACCCAAGCTTGGCCCTTTCCCATGCTTCCTAAGTCAATAGCAATGGGCTCTGACCCATCGGGAGAATCAAAGTATGCCTGCTTGAATTGGGGATAGAAAGGATGCATGTAAGTAAAGTAAACTTTACTTCAAAGGAATAGAAATGAGATGGATAATAGGGGAAAAGCTAAAATCAAAATAAAAAGATGATATACATTCAGATATGTGCAATTGGAGCACAAGTGTTCATATTAACAGGAAAAAGAATTAGAAAAACAATGATGCCACAAACAATATGCTGCTAGTGATGAACTCTAATTGAGATGAGCAAAATGGTGGTTGTGGTTCCAATAATTTCTTTCCCAATCATCAGATCATTGGGATATCATGATTGCCATATAGCCATCAATCAAGAACGCAAATATAAGAAATGAGGCAACGAAACAAAGCCATCGAGAAATTCCCCTATGATATTCCGATGCTTTGGAGCAGTGAAAAATGACATGGAATGAGGTCAAAAAGGAGGGAAAGAGTTAGGCAAGAAAATTCGTTAGGAGTCTCGTGTGACCACATAATTCCACCAAAAGTTGATGGAAATTTTTATATGACAGAAATAGAACTAGCAATGTCATGAGGGACTGAATGTTAGGCAATTAAGCATGAAGACATGCAAGAAAAAAGCATGTCTACGATGAGAATGCAACATTTGGTATGGGGTTATACAAGGAAAGATAAAATTAAAAAAAAAAAAAAAATGCTTAAGAGAAGGTGGGTTTCATTTAATAAACAAAACAAGGAAAACACAATTAAAATGGTTTCTTATGGACAGCTTCAAACGAACTTGAGAAGATGTAAATTTTCAAATACTGCTAATTTCAAGAGGAGAGGAGCGCCAAAAATACCCTGGATGGTGTTGGGGTTTTGACCAAGTAATTAACTTGGAGAAAATATGAAGAAATTTTTGAGATTTAAATCTGGAAGTATAAACAGAATTAAAAGCAAAGCAAAGAAGAAAATGGAGAAAAAATGAGGTTGACCGTCACTTGAACAATGGAGAAAATGTTGTTCTCATAAAACTAAATTACATGGCAGTAAGATATAGTCTAACACTTGCTGCCAGATTGTATGTGGCAGAAGCATGGGCAAACAAACAAAATAAAATAAAATAAACAACAAAAGCATGGGAAAAAAATAAACAAAAAATAAAATATTCAACAATATGCTAATGCCCATTCTGCCTTTTTCAAGTGGCCAGATTGCTTCCACATTCTTTTGGTCGTTTGTTTTATTGAGCAAAAACCACATGGCCAGCTGAATTTTTGTTTAAAAATAAGCATGCGTGAAGAGACAACTCATATGGCAACAAGCACATGGACATTAGCATGGGAGGCCATACTTCATCACTCCTCCTTGGTCTCCATGCTGCATACTCCTAGCTTGTTTCTCAGTTGAATAAACCTCGTTGCATTGAGGGCTTTGGTAAAAATATCAGCAATCTGATTCTCAGAACTACAATGAATCAGCTCAATTTCTTGAGCTTGTTCCATCTCCCTTACCACATGAAGTTTGATGTTGAAGTGTTTTGTTCTGCCATGGAAGACAGGATTTTTGGCTATTGCTACTGCTGATTTGTTATCACAGTAGATCTTTGTAGCATTCTTTTGATTGAGATTTAGATCAGCCATGATCTTTCTAAGCCACTTAGCTTGATTAACTGCTGCAGTAGCAGCAACATACTCCGCTTCTGCAGTTGATTGTGCTACCAAGCTTTGCTTCTTTGAACTCCAGCAAAACATGCCCGATCCAAGAGTAAAAGCATAACCTGAAGTACTTTTCATATCATCACTTGAACCACCCCAATCATTGTCAGTATAGCCAATCAATTCAAAATGCTCAGTTCTTTCAAACGATATGCCATAGTTCAGGGTCCCTTTAATGTATCTAAGGACTCTTTTAGCAGCTCTATGATGGCTTTCATTACAACAATGCATGAATCGAGAAAGTAAACTCACAGTATACATTATGTCTGGTCTAGTAGTTGTTAAGAATAACAAACAACCTACTAAACTCCTGTAGGATGATTCACATACCTCTTTAAAATCACCTTGGCTCGATAACTTTTCACCAATAGCCACTGGAGTGCTTATTGCTTTGCAGTTTTGCATTGAAAACTTATTTAAAATTTTCACAGCAAAGGCTTTCTGACTTAGATACATACCCGTCTGAGTTTGTGCGACTTCCATGCCTAGAAAGTAGGTCATCAACCCCAAGTCAGTCATTTCAAACATCTGCTTCATCTTTGTCTTGAAATCATCTAAAACAGCTTCATCTCCTCCTGTCACCAACAGGTCATCAACATACAAGGAAACAATGAGTTGTGTTTGAAGTCCTTCCCTCTTGACATACAATGTAGGCTCATTGATGCTTCTATTAAACCCCAAGGTGGTCAAGTACCCATCAATTCTCATTTGCACTGCCAAGCCCTTGAGCTTGTTTCAAGCCATACAAGGCTTTGTTCAACTTGTAGACCATATCTTTCCTTGCTGGCACCTCAAACCCTTGTGGCTGGTCAACATAAATTTCTTGTTCGAGGAAGCCATTTAGAAAGGCTGATTTCACATCGAGCTGGTGAATTTTCCAATTCATCAAATTTCGCTAAGGCGACTAGCAGTCTTATTGTATCCAGTCTAGCCACTGGAGCAAATATCTCCATGTAATCCACCCCATATCTTTGGCTGAATCCTTTCACAACCAGCCTAGCTTTTAGCTTATTCAGACTTCCATCTACATTTAGTTTGGCTCGATAAACCCACTTGACACCTATAACCTTTCTATTTGAAGGCTTTTTAACCAGCTCCCAGGTTTTATTCTTCTCGATCATGTGTATTTCATCAGCCATAGCCTGCTGCCAACCTTGGTGTGCTTGAGCTTCTTCAAAGCAAGTTGGCTCAACAATGGCCACTTGTGCCCTCTCATAAACTTCTGCTAGTGACCTCGTTCCCCTAACTGGGACATCATCATAGTTCATTTCAGCACTCTCTCGATCAGTTTCAATCTGGCCTGTTGTGATTTCTACAGAAGTAACAACTGGCACATTCTTTTCCCAGTCCCAACATGCCTTCTCATTGAAGATCACATCCCTGCTCACTAGGACTTTGTTTGTTAAGGGATTAAGAAATCTATATCCCTTTTTGATCGAGCTGTAACCCACCAATATACCTGGTTGAGACCTCTCATCAAGTTTGCTTCTCCTAACTGCTGGAATCTGTGAATAACATAAACAACCAAAGATTCTAAGGTGAGCTAGTGAAGGCTTGAACCCAAACCATGCTTCAAATAGAGTTTTATAATCCAAGGCTTTGGTTGGGAGCCTGTTTTGCAAATAGACTGCAGTGTTTACTGCTTCTGCCCATAAAGTCTTTGGTACATTCTTCTCAAACATGAGACATCTGGCCATATCGAGCAAGCTCCTATTCTTCCTCTCACTGACCCCGTTCTGCTGAGTAGTATAAATATTTGTCAACTGGTGTTTGATGCCAGCATCAGTGCATATGGCTTGGAACTGAGCTGAAGTATATTCAGCTCCATTGTCTGATCTAAGTGTTTTCAGCTTGCAACCTGTTTCTTTTTCAGCCTGTGCTTTAAACTTCATGAACACATGAGCCACTTCTGATTTTTGTTTTAGGAAATAAATCCAGCAATATCTTGAATAATCATCAATGAACAAGATAAAATACTTGTTCCCACTGAGTGACTCAGTCTTCATAGGCCCACACACATCAGTGTGCACGAGTTGGAGCTTGTCTGATGCTCTCCAAGCTTGATCCTGAGGAAATGGATGCCTGGCCTGCTTTCCTAGTTGGCATACTTCACAAACTCCTTCATGGATCACAGAATTTGTGAAGTTTTCAACCAACTCTTCATTGACCATCTTGGACATGGACTTAAAGTTGGCATGCCCAAGTCTTTGATGCCAAAGCTTGGACTCATCAGTCGAAGCTGTATAGGCCGAGCTTAAGTTATTTGTCCAATCAACAACAAAGCCTTTATCAACCATTGTGATTGACATAAGCTTGGATCTATGTGGATCACTAATTCTGCATTCCTTGCCCTCGAACACAACAGTATAGCCCTTGTCTAGCAACTGAGCTATGCTTAGAAGATTTCTATCAATCTGAGGCACCAACAGGACATTTGAGAGTAGTTTGTTGCCTGTAGGTGTGTGTATCAGTACATCACCCTTACCTTCTGCCTCAATGACATGACCATTTCCCACTTTAACTTTGGCTTTGAAGCTTCTGTCGATGGACTTGAAAATGCTAGCATCTGATGTCATATGGTTGGTGCAGCCACTATCCAGGAGCCACCCTTTGTTAATTTCTTCCTTTGCAGCCAAGCATGAGACTGCAAAAACCTACTCTTCATGCTCACTGTCCTTCTCAGCTACTCGAGCCTCAGCTTTTGGCTGTTGATATTGTGCTTGAGTTGGTTTGCCTTTGTTTTTGCAAACCTTCTCAACATGACCCTTCTTTTTGCAATACTGGCATATTGCATCTGGCCTGAACCAGCATTTGACCTCAGGATGACCTGGTCTTTTGCAAAACTTACAAAGTTTTTCACCACCCTAGCAACATCAGGCTTAGGCCTATTCTTCCATATCTTTTTTCCTTTGTAGTCAGTATTGCTCGAAGATGGTTTTGATTTTGCTTGGAAGGCACCTTCTTGGTATACTTCTTGTCTACTAGCCCTCCTTTGTTCCTGAGCATACAAGGCATTAACTAGCTCAGTTAAGGAGATGGTAGCCAGGTCTCTCGAATCCTCAAGGGATGAGATTTTTGCTTCATATCTCTCAGGCAATGTTAAGAGCACCTTCTCCACGATTCTTGCCTCAGCAAACTCTTCTCCTAGCAACCTTATGCTGTTAACTACAGCCATAATCCTGTCTGAATACTGCTTCACTGTTTCTTCTTCCTTCATTTTGAGATTCTCAAAGTCCCTTCTCAAGTTTAAAAGATGCTGTTTCCTGGTTCTTTCAGTGCCTTGGAACTCCTCCTTGAGTTTGTCCCAGGCCTGCTTTGGTTTTTCACAGGCCATGATTCTGGTGAAAATTACATCAGACACACAGTTCTGAATGCATGACATGGCCTTGTGCCTTTTGGTCCTCTCATCTGAATGTTGCTTTATCTGAGCCACTGTTGGGTTGGCTCGAAGGGGCTGTGGCTCCACATCTGAGGTGACAACTTCCCACAGATCAAAGGCTTGCAGGTAAGTTTTCATCTTAACCTGCCATATGTGGAAGCTTTCTCCATTGAAGACTGGTGGTGCAGCTGGTGAAAAATTGGCAGCCATTTGTCTTCAAGTTTTTCAAAAACAGGTCCTCTAAGAATATAGCTCTAGATACCAATTGTTGGGGTTTTGACCGAGTAATTAACTTGGAGAAAATATGAAGAAATTTTTGAGATTTAAATCTGGAAGTATAAATAGAATTAAAAGCAAAGCAAAGAAGAAAATGGAGAAAAAATGAGGTTGACCGTCACTTGAACAATGGAGAAAATGTTGTTCTCATAAAACTAAATTACATGGCAGTAATATATAGTCTAACATTTGCTGCCAGATTGTATGTGGCAGAAGCATGAGCAAACAAACAAAATAAAATAAAATAAACAACAAAAGCATGGGAAAAAAATAAACAAAAACTAAAATATTCAACAATATGCTAATGCCCATTCTGCCTTTTTCAAGTGGCCAGATTGCTTCCACATTCTTTTTGTCGTTTGTTTTATTGAGCAAAAACCACATGGCCAGCTGAATTTTTGTTTAAAAATAAGCATGCGTGAAGAGACAACTCATATGGCAACAAGCACATGGACATTAGCATGGGAGGCCATACTTCATCAGATGGAAACTATGAAAAGAACCTACGTTTTACTAAGCCTACTGCACATATTTTAAATAGAGCACCTTGTTGCAATATGGTCCACATAGCCATTCCTACATGGTGGGAAAAGTGTAGTTTATTGTTGTTGGTATAGGTAATGAGAAAAACCAAAAGAAAGATATACAGAAGAATGGACATCTCTTTACCATATGACCAGGAAAGAACAAAGGGCTGTTTACTTCTGATATATCATTTCAATTTCACATCACTACTTAATGAGTTCGAATGTTCAATGAAATAAATATATAACCATTTATTTTAGCTTTAAACCTTTTATTTATGCATAAGAAGTTGCATATTTATGTCCTAGCACATTCCAACAAAGAAAAGGAGGATATTTTAACGGCCAATGTCATATGAATTAACACCACTACTTTTGATAGTACCTATGACGAAGAAAGCATGTAATAATATCCCATCCTGGTAAGCACTATGTTAATTAAAACTGTTCAAGGAATAAACTTACCTTGTACCAAGTAAATGTGGAGGGAGTAGCATCAAGCTTCAAGTTTGTCCACCCTGCTTTCTCATTTTCTTCTATGGTGAATATTTTCTGGAACTCACCCTTCAGGCCAACCTAGAATAAAAGAAACAACCAGCAACTGAATGTTTTCCTTGCCATTTTCTTCCTTCAAGAGAAACAAAAAGGTAGAAGAAATATCCAGTTCATAATTGCAGAAAAGAGACCAACCACAATGGAGTTTATAGTATATAAGAGACCAACCACAAATCAACATTGAGTTACATAGTCTGCAGAGTTTTAACCATTTGCAAATATATGTTCAACTCTATGATCATCTTTGAAACATTGAGCTTCTATTAATAATAGAGGCATTTGTTCATTTCATATTCAAAGAGAATTCATGTATAAGCAAAACAAAGAATCAGGCAGGCATCAAGAGTGAAGACTATACATTCCATGATTTTCATTAAAATACATCAATGAAGAAGTCAAATGGAAATGAATACACAGATATTAAATTAGCTTTTTCTTATGACAGATTGTTCTAGCAGAGGAATTCTTCAAGCAAGATTGTCCCTTCTATCAAAGTTTCTTTAAGCCAAAAGTCAAGTTCTCTTCTTTGGAAAGGAGAATATCCCAGGTCATTGATTTTATTGAGATGCAATCCTTTTGTCGAATTTAAGTACTAAATTCAGAATATTTCCTAACATCTGTTTCAAATTCAGTGAGCTTCCAATTCTAAAGAGCACGTTAAAGAACTCACGCTACGTTTGGTAGGAGTAATATTTTTTCACCATATTTTAGTATATGAGTCAGAAATAAACTAATTCCAATCGGTAATATTTAACCACTCCCATGACTTATTTCTAGCAAAGAAAAGGAAATTTTTTTGCTTATTTTGAAGAGGTCTTATTTTTTACAAGTATTTGTACTCATCCTTCTAATTTCAAGTTCAAGCCTGGAACTTCAAAACTTAGGTAGACAAAAAATGCAGTGAACAAGCTCCTATATTGTTGTAACAACAGTAACCTCTTATTTACTATAAAAAGGATGCTTTTTCCCCAAGAAAAGGATAAGCTTCCAATTCATCATGACTCGTCAAGTAGCTGTTTAAGGTCAAGAGAGCTCACCACAAAGCTATCTCAAGTTTAAAGCCGTCCTACATAAGTCTCACCTTCTGATGTCTGTCTATTTGTATTTTGTGCATTTTTGTGCTAACCCATTGTCACAAAGAAGAATTGATACTTTTGAAAGATAGTTAGGTTTTAGGGCTTACGTTAAGCTACAGTCTAAAAGGATGCTGAAGAATCTGTTTCCAGTTTCTATCAATCTCACCCCCTTCTTGGGTTGCTTATTATTTTTGTTTATCAGAAAACATTGAAAATACATGAACAGCATCATAGGAAAAAGCCTAAAAAAACCTACTAACGGTACTAAATAATCACGAAAGGTATGAAACAACAAATTAATTTTATGTATGTCTACAATAAACACAGAGAAGATGACTAGTTGAAAACAGTTATAAATCAGAAGAGATGAAAGACTAGGGTAAAATTATTAAATACAAACCTGGTAGATCCATGAAGCCTTAGAAAGGTCAATATCGCCATTTTTAAATCCAGTAAGCTTAATTTGTCCTCTAAACCCAGCACCATCTTTCTCTAGAAAGGCACCGTAGTTCTGTATCATCATTGCAAAATTTAGTGCTATGGCATCAGAAAACCACAATCACCATTCCATTTTGACAAGTTCTTAAATAAGAATACAAAATTGAGAAACCATATAGATTAAAAACATTAGGTCACTAAAGTGACTAGAAATCAACAAAACTAATATATTGCACATCTCAAATGACCTATGGGAATGAATCTGCTTCAGTCAAACAGAATATGATTCATATTGTAAATCAGAAGATAGATTTTCGATGATATCAAATTTTATATTTCTTTTTTGTGAGCACTATGGAACTCTCTTAAAATTTTCTAAACCCCAACTTGCAAAACATTAGTGCACAAAATAAACTTATAAACATAAAAACCTTACTTGCGAATAGTTCCAGACACTTAACTTTAAACTGTGCACAACACTACAAATACAATTTAGAAACATCCCAGAGATTTAGCAGTTTAAACCATTTATTTTACTGCAGCCAATGTAACAAGAAAATGTGGAAGAAGGATTAGAGACAAGCTTAATATCCATCAATCCTTCAAAATGATGTATGATTAATGAAGGGAATAAAAAATTTGAGTATCTGTAGATGTCAATCAAAAAGCCAAAAGGAGGATTTTGGCTTCTTTCAAATATTGATTTATAAATCATACATAAGTTTGAAGGATTGACTGATGGTCAATCATCTTTAATTTACAAATAGGCAATCAAATATTGAATTCCAATAAATGATGGTCAAGAACCATGAGGGGACTATTAAGCTGTGTTGTCCCATATCTATTAGTCTTCGTTTCCTATGGTCTTATAGTCAAGTTGGGCTTCTCTACCTATAGTCAATTGGTTTTAGTTTGGAAGATTAAGATGGTAGCAAAGCATGTCTTCCTACCTAACCCCATGTGAGGTTGACCATCCATTGTGAAGTTGTCCATGTGTAGGCCTTTGTTGAGATACAAGTGAGGGAGGAGTGTGTTGAAATATGTGAAACCCATATATTTTGGGATATATTTTAAAGTTATTTAGGTAGATAAATCTTAGAATAAATCATTTGAGATATTCTAGAAATATTTTATTTTATCTTTTAGTAGTTTATTAGAATAAAGGAATTAATCTTTTAGTAGTTTATTAGAATAAGGGAATTATTTTCCCAATTAAGTTATGACTCTTTTCTCTATTTAAATTCAGTTGTTTAGTTAATAAAAGATAGAACAATTTTATTAAATGCTCTCCTAAAAACTCTCATGGCATCTGAGCTAGGTTATCTCTAGTAGCATCATCCAACAATCAATCAAACAGAGGAAGAAAGTTTTACCGTTGAAACAACTAATGAAAATTATGAGGGCCAAAGTTCTCTAGAAGGGTCTCCATTGACTAAGGAACAACTAGAGAATCTACACAAGCTTTATCAATCACCACAATTTCGGATGAATTCTTATCTTCCTAACTCATCCAATAATCCTTCTTCCTCCTTTGCCCAATCAGGTACTGATTTTTCTGTTTTTTTCAGTGTCAAGCCTTGTAAAACAAACATGTGGATCGTTGATTCTGGAGCTAGTGATCACATGACCAGTAGTCATTTTCTTTTTGCAACTTACACACCTTGTGCAGGAAACAAAAAAATCAAAATAGCAGATGGGTCGTTCTCGGCAATAGTCGGGAAAGGCATTGTTAAAATTTCACCTTCCTTGGTTTTACATGATGTTTTACATATGTCAAATCTAGCTTGTAATCTCATATTGGTCAGTAAATTATCCCAGTCCTCGTATTGTCATGTTATATTTGACTCCTCTATGTGTAAATTTTAGGACAGTCTCGGGGAGGATGATTGGCAATAGAGAAGAATCTGGTGAAATTTACTTTCTTGACGACGACCATCTAAGTCAACCAACAACTACTTTATGTTTAAATTCTGCTTCTAGTTTTGATAAGGTTATGATTTGGCATTATAGCCTTGGACATCCTAATTTTTACTATTTAAGATATTTGTTACCTGATCTATTTAAAAATAGAAGTCTTTCATATCACTGTGAATTTTGTGAATTGGCTAAACATCATCGGTCGTTCTTCCCACCACAAAAATATAAAGCTTCCAAACCTTTTTCATTAATTCATAGTGATGTTTGGGGACCTTTGAGAGTCTCAACTTTTTTAGGAAAACGTTGGTTTGTCACATTTATTGATGATAATACTCACATTTGTTGGGTGTTTTTATTAAAAGATAAGTCTGAAGTTAAAAATGTATTTCCGTCTTTTTATGCTATGATGAAAACACAATTTGGTGTGAGAATAGAAGTACTTCGGAGTGACAATGGTAGGGAATTTTCTAGTGACCAATTAGGTGTTTTCTTAACCAAACATGATATGGTCCACCAAAGCTATTGTACAAATACACCACAACAAAACGGGGTTGCAGAAAGAAAAAATCGACATCTTTTAGAAGTAACTACAGCCTTGATGTTCACTAGTTAGGTACCACATTATCTTTGGGGCGAAGCCTTGTTAACAGCTACATATCTTATTAATAGAATGCCTAGTTAAACTCTAAACTATAGAACTCCTTTCAGTCTCTTTAAAGATAACTTTCTTAACTCTAAATTGATCACAGATTTATCCCTCCGAGTTTTTGGGTGTAGTGCTTTTGTTTATCTTCACAACCAAGGTAAACTAGATCCTAGAGTAAAAAAATGCATCTTTGTTGGCTATGATTCTAATAAAAAGAGTTACAAATGTTACGATCCAATTGATAGGAAGATTATTGTTACCATGGATGTCACATTTGTTGAAATGCAATCTTACTTTGATTCTAATCTTCAGGGAGGGAATTATAGTAAGGAAGATTCTATAATTAATTAAGAAAACACTAGGAATATACAACATAGGGATTCTAATAATGGGAAAAGTGAATTTATGATTAACACAGAAATTAATGATGTTAATGTTGTTAATGAAAAGGAGTATGAAGGTGTAGAGTCTGATCATGAGAATAAAGAACAAACAAAGGAGTTAATAGTTTACTCAAGAAGAAATCGAAATCAAGAAAATGGAATCCACCAGATTCATCACCAAGAATCCGACCCGCAAGATCTTGTCAAAAGTCCAGGTAAAGCTCATAATCCAACCAATGAATTTTCTGATTTAGATATTCCAATTGCTAAAAGAAAAGGTGTTAGAAATGTTGTCAAATATCCCATGTCTAACTTTGTGTCCTATAAAGCCTTGCCTTCAACATTCTCAACCTTTGTTTCGTGTCTCGATACTGTAAAAATACCCAAAAATGTGAAAGATGCTCTACAAATTCCTGAGCGGAAAGAGGCTATTCTAGAGGAGATGCGCGCTCTTGAAAAAACAGGTACATGGGAAACAGTAGAATTACCTGTAGTGAAAAAAACTGTGGGCTGTAAATGGGTGTTCACAACCAAATTCAAACCGGATGGATCTTTAGATAGATACAAAGCCCGACAAGTGGCTAAAGGGTACACTCAAACATACAGGATAGATTATCTTGAAACATTTGCTCCAGTAGCCAAATTAAATTCTGTTAGAGTTCTTTTATCAATTGCTGTTAATCTTGATTGGTCCTTATAGCAGCTAGATGTGAAGAATGCTTTCCTAAATGGGAAACTTGAAGAAGAAGCTTACATGGATCCTCCTCCAGGTTTTGAAGAAAAATTTGGAACTCTATGTAAGCTCAGGAAAATCTTTGTATGGTCTAAAGCAGTCTCCTCGAGCTTGGTTTGAATGGTTCACTCAAGTTGTTAAAAAACAAGGTTACTCACAAGGGCAAGCTGATCACACAATGTTCTATCAACACTCACAAAAAGGTAGAATAGTAGCTATTATAGTTTATGTCGATGATATCATTCTTACAGGAGATGATGTGGATGAAATAAGGCGTCTCAAGGAGCATCTAGCATTAGAGTTTGAGATCAAAGACTTGAGTCCTTTGAAATACTTTCTTGGAATGGAAGTTGCTCGATCAAAGAAGGGTATTGTGGTCTCTCAGAAAAAATATGTGATTGATCTTTTAAAAGAGGCTGGGATGAATGGTTGCCGCCCAGCTGACACACCAATTGATCCAAATGTAAAATTCAGAAATAAAGAAGGTTGATCAGTTGATAAAGGGAAGTACCAAAGATTAGTTGGTAAGTTAATTTACTTATCACATACAAGGCCAGACATAGCTTTTGCAGTGGGCTTATTGAGTCAATTTATGCACTCCCCAATGGAGGAACATGAAGAAGCAGTGTTTCGGATTCTAAGATACTTGAACCTGAAAAGGGCTTATTCTTCAAGAAATCCGAACAAAGAGGAATTGAAGCTTATACAGATGCAGACTGGGCAGGCTCAATAACAGATAGAAGATCTACATCAGGATACTGTACATTTGTTTGGGGAAACCTTGTGACTTGGCGAAGCAAAAAACAAAATGTTGTAGCAAGAAGTAGTGCAGAGGCTGAGTTTAGATCAATGGCTCAAGAAATTTGTGAAATGATGTAGTTAAAAAGAATTATGGAAGAGCTGAGGAAACCAATAACTTCAACAATGAAGTTGTACTGTGATAGTAAAGCTGCCATTAGTATTGCTCACAACCCAGTCCATCATGACAGAACTAAACATGTTGAGATTGATAGACACTTTATCAAGGAGAAGATTGAAGAAGGCCAAGTGTGCATGCCGTTTGTTCCTTCAAAACAACAGATTGCTGACATACTCGCCAAAGGGTTCTCTAAGACAAGCTTTGATTTTCTTGTAAGCAAGTTGGGCATGATTGATATATATGCACCAACTTGAGGGAGGGTGTTGAAATATGTGAAACCCATATATTTTGGGATATATTTTAAAGTTATTTAGGTAAATAAATCTTATTTAGGTAGATAAATCTTAGAATAAATCATTTGAGATATTATAGGAATATTTTATTTTATCTTTTAGTAGTTTATTAGAATAAATGAATTATTTTCCTTATCTTTTAGTAGTTTATTAGAATAAGGGAATTATTCTCCCAATTAGGTTATGACTCTTTTCTCTATTTAAATTCAGTTGTTTAGTTAAAAAAAAGACAAAACAGTTTTATTAAATCCTCTCTTGAAAACTTTCAGAGTGTGTAGTGTTGTCCTACATCTATCAAGTCTTGGGTTTCCCATGGTCTTATTTTCAAGTTGGACCTCTCCACCTACGAATTGGTTTAGGTTGGATGCTTAACAAAAACCTTTGACCAAACTCCAGTCTTAGAAAAGGACTGGATCTTTCTTGTCCAATTACTTATGCGTCCACCATATTACATACTATACAAACAACTAGATGCAATAATATTACCACTATCACTTTATTACACTTCAATACCATCAATGAATTTTCTCACATTGATATTGCAACCAACAACATCAGTCTTATGATATGTTTGAGGGCGGAAAAACCAGCAACAACTCATAATATGCTGCTGGTAAAAAGGTGCTTCCTTCAATTTTCTACACTAATAGGAAATATGTCAAGAAAATCTTCCTTTTTTAAAACTATTAATGACATGAACAAACATAACATATTTGATCACTTTACATGTGACATGCAAAGAAATAGGGTAGAAATGTTATTTCCTTTAGAAGGGATAAAATGGATCTGGATCCTTTCAAAGAAACTCATCACAAAATTTTGAACTATAAATTAACAAGTTATTTTGCAGCATGTAGCATATGGTAAAAGACAAATAGAGAGGTTATAGAGGGAAGGAAATGAAGCAAGAAAGAGTAAATAATGTGGACAATAACTTAAGTAGAATGGACTCTGAAAAAGAAATTTATTTGGAGTACCTTGAGAATTTTTAATTATCAAGTGTCGTCCAAGTAAAAGAAAGGGAAAAATGAAGAGAAGAAAGGTATAGACTGTATTAAAAATGCAATAATTTATAGCAGACTTTTAAAACATAAAAATAGCTTTACCACACAACAAAATCAATAATTTATACATTCATGCAGATTAGTTACTGAATCAATCCACTACATACCTCTCCTTAGAAAGCAAGCTACTTGCTTCTTGAGGTGACAACATTAAATTCATTTCACACTCAGTTACACCAAAAGTAGATGAACCTTTTCTAGAAAATGAGGCACCCAATAGTGTTATGCTTTTGTTTGAGTGCAGGGAGAGGGATAAATGAGATGCAATAAATAGAACTTTCTGATGTTCTGTATTTCAAGTACAAAAAAATCCGGATGCAAGAGTTTCTAGAGAATAGATTCCAGAATCAGGCAGTGAGGCATTTCTGTTTCACTTTCAATTGTAGCAATAATCTTCTAATTGGGCAAATTTCTCCTTTGTCAGCCCCCCCCCCCCTTTTTAAATGACAATCTCATACGATTTAAGTGCATCTAAAACTTGAAAGAACCTATCATCTACCCAAATCAGTAGCTGCAAGTTCACAACTACATCGATCTGAACACCAGATTTGAAGTAAGCCTTTGTAGCATCCTAGTAAGGTTTTACCATTAGGCTAGGCATCACCTTATAGACAAGCATATGCCTTAATCATCACATGATTTTAAAAGATGATATTCAGATATTGTGGACAAACATAACCAGTTTTTACCTGCAAACCAACTGTCTGAGATAACAGCATTAAATCACTATAACCTTGTTGAAATTGGACAGGCTGCACCACCTTGACCCAGTGGCCACTTACGCTGCCTTCAGTTCCAGAAGCATAGAAGCAAACATATTAGTGAGAACTTCAGTTACATAGTGTATTTAGAACTTAAAAGGATAAGAATTTCAATAAACGCATTCTTTTAAAACGCAATGAAGTGCATAAATGGATATAAAGAGCGAGGGGCAGGGAGAAGATACATGATCATGCATTGACATGACAGCAGTTGTATACAACCACATTAAGGAAATTTACCCATAAGCTCCCCATTAATAAATATCCGCAATACATCACGCATGCTATCAATTACAAGAGTGGGGCTAACTTTATTTTCCTCCCAAAATGCAACGTCGTCATCAGAAACATATATTCTGCATCCCAGATATAGAATAAAGAGGCATCAATGAGGAATTTAAGATGCACAGATACAAGAAAGTGTTTAGTCTAAAGTGGTTACCACCAGCAAACTAAAATCCACCACATTTTTGGTAACGCAAAAAATAAAGATAAACCCCAGGTCCTTTCTCCCAACCCTAAAAGGGATATATTAGACTACTAAAACTTTCTGCTCATTTAGGAGTCCCAAAACGAGATTCCTTCATAAAAAATACTTTTTCGGTATTCTTGAATAAAGACCATTAGTGAAATCAAATTTAAATTGTTAAGTTGAACATCAGTTTATTAATAAAAGGTAGAAATGAGTAGATTCAAGAAGAGCTGGTACAATGACATAGATTGTGACTTATGAGATTTTTATTATTTTACAGAAAAATGGTGAAAACAATAGTCACATAACCCCATCTCCCAATTTATTACGGGTCAATGAAAAGGAAAAGATGAAGGAAGCAATCTTCTAAGTTCTCAAAAGTATTCAACTAATGTAGACTAAATAAAAATCTTTTTACTGCAAATATTTGGCCAACAGAATAATAAGGCAGCTAGCAAAATGATGCTCGAGTATCATTTCAGTCCCCAAGATATAGCTTCTAAAAGGAGGGAACTTAATAGAAATGATAACCAAACAGAAAAGGGAAAGATGAATTAGGGTGGAGAAATCCAAGAGTAGACCATAGTTAACCTGGTCATATGCCAGAGATAATCAGATTCATCCTTTGTCACTTTCAAATGCTCCAACAAGCCTTGAACGGTAAAATTGCTCTCACTCCATATACCAATTGGCTCCTTTACAGACATCCAAGATTCTGAGATACTGGAAACCTCATTTTTGGTCATGACAAGTTCAGGTGCAGATATTTTTGGAGATAGGGCATTCTCTACCAGTTTTACAGATGTTTGTGCTCCAACCTGTTTTGAAATATGAAAGATAATGGAGGAGTTACAGAAGATGAATAAGAAACAAACTTGTTTGAACCGGGAACTAGAGCCCTGTCTAGTCTAGCAACTGTATAGAAACTGGAAATAATAGAAGTTTAGACACATGAAAGATAAAAGAGAAGTTACAGAAGATGAAAAAAACAAAGCAAAACTGTTTGAACCAGGAATCAGAATCCTGTGTCTAGCATATAAACTGGTAATAATAGAAAAGGTCAAAAACCGCATCAAGCCTCATAATTTTATTTTGTATTAATGAGATTTGTACCTTTAACCTCTCAGTTTCATATTAAGACTACACCATTAAGCTAAATACAGTTTTCTGTTAATTATCAAATATATGTAATATTTATTTACATTTTAATGTTTGAACTTTGAAAAAAAATTTGGATTGGCTGATGCAACCAATTGAACAAGTTGGATGGAAAGAACTTTTCAAACCATAAGTAAGGCTAAACAGATAGCTTTTTTGAAGTTAAAAGTGTTTTTCAAACTGCAAAAAGTACTTTTGGAAAGGTTAAATTTCTAGCTTTTGGCTTTTGAAAAATCACTTTTGAGCTAAATTATTTATTTTCCCTCATTTATCATCACCAAAATTAAGTTCCTCTCATTTACCCTTTTGAAATTTATTTAAAATATATAGCATTAGATATTTGAATTTATAAGGATTATTTTTGTATGTCATTTAAATATCTAAAATAGGATTTATATATTCAAATTAAATTTTAAAAATAAATTATATTAATTGTTTAAAAAGTATTTAACATGTATATTTCATATATCAAAATATTAATAATGAGTTACAATAAAGTATTTTTATAGTTCTATTATAATTTAAGTTTATATATTTCATATATCATAATATCAAAAATTTTTATTAAATTAAAATGGATATTTTTTACTTTACAACATCATGTTTAAAATGAACATTTTATCTTCTCAAAAGCACATTTTACAGCAATACTGAACACTTAAATCTTCAACCAAACTTAACAAAAACACTTCTTCACTACAGTTTTCAAAAACAATACTAAACTAGCTCTTGCTCATTTCATATATCTCAATTGCAACCATAACACAAAGTTAACCTAATTTGTAAAAGAAAAGGAGGAAGCTTTCTTAGCATTTAAGGAAGAAGCTAACAAACTAAAGCAGAACTTTTTTGTCAAAGCAGACTATTTTAGTGGAAGCTATGTGAACATGTATGAATGTCAGTAATTTGAGACAAAAAAGGCAGCTTCCAGGAATTTGATACAGAAGTGATTGCCAAATTTTTTTTACAAAGGACTATAACAAAGATACATGTACTTTTTGTGCACAGAATAAAGAGGTAGAATTTGAGTCATAAAGTGAGATAATTCATATAGTACTATATCAGTTGGTTCCTGCTTTCAGAACTAAGCACTCAAATCTAGCAATTAGAACAAACAGATTACAAGCATCAAAACAATCAAGATAACTCAAACTTCTAAAGTTGAAAAACAAACCTTTGCAGTGTTGAATGCCACATTACTGCAGTCAGGTAAAATGCTCACAGACCACGGTGGCAAAGAGTATGATTTACCACGGAACGTTACGGTCGCAGTATTATGCTCATCAATGTTTGCAAGAAAAGCAGAGCATGCACTTTGACTTTCAGAAAGGGTAGTGTTCAGAGCAGTACTCTGGGTATTTTCCCAGTATACATGTGCCTGCATGTTGTTATTGACTGACATTAAACCAGACGTAAAATTAGAGAGAGAAAATTTTCAGAAAGAGGAAACAATTTCAGTTGATCAGCATGATATGACAACATATTTAGAAACATAGAGGTTTGATAGTGCCCCTCTTTTTTGTGTTTTCTGTTCTTGTCTACATGCCTTAGCCAAAAGGATGTCAGTAACTTCTACGCTGCAGTACTAGTGTACTGCAAAATTTCAAGCATCACCTGTGCAACCTTATGGAGAAACATTGTCTCATATGTCTAGTAATTTATTGATAAGTGATATTTTTGCATAGGATGTTAAGTTGTACATTTAGCTAGTTGACCAACCATAACCATTTTCTTTCCTAACTTCTTTAACCAGATCGTATTGGACAGGAATAGAGGTGGCAAAAGAAGACCTCAGTCAAACAGTCCATCCAACTCAATGCAAGACTCAATAAAACCAACTGGTTTCCATCTCTAGCAGAGGGGAGAGCAAAAAAAAAAAAAAACATAAAAAAGAGAGAGAGAGGCTTACTCAGAGAAGTCAGAGAAGTAAACAATCCAAATTGGATTTGCCTCAAACTAAAATGAATCCAATCAGACCAACCTACCTTATCACCATCTCTAACAAACAATGCAACCTTACTCCGATGAGAACACTACTAATTGCAAGCTGAAGTAACCCGCATGGAAAAACAGGATATATTTCTTTTATGTAAAGTCCAGATGGACAAATTGACTTAGAAACAATTTATTTAATCCAGTATTTAATTGATACATAACACAGTGGAGCAAGAAGATAATAATAATAATAATAATAATAGTAATAATAATAATAATATTAACAAAATAAAAAAGGAAACCTCCGAGCACAAACCTCCTGCCTTGGTCCCAATTTCATATACTGAGGTGAATCAGCAGCCACTAGAGCACGTTCACAGAGCTTAATAGCAGCATGAAGATCTTTCAAGTGTCCCCATTTTGGCTCACTTCGTAAACCTAGAGACAAAGGCATCAGTCAAGTTTTGGGCTTAATGTCCCAGTTATATTTGATCTTAGAGTTGTAAAGTTATGAGCCAGTACTTATGCTTCAATCACTAAGAGTTACTGATTAACGATTTTTTGCATTTTCCTGTTCTACCTACCATACTCATCAATTGGAGCATCATAATCGTAACTAGTAATATAGAAGGGCCCACCGGAAGTACGGCCAAAGTTTGTCCCACCAAAATACTGCAACCATCACCAGGCTTGTCAATATGTAGTATTGGACCAGATGACCTAATAATGTCATATGCACTAGACCATAAATATTGCTATTTCTAGAAAGATCCAATCATAGCTCTTACCCAGCCTTATAAATGCTAACTGCATACTAGAAAGTGAGACTTTTCTGACAAAACTCAGTTGTTAACTAGTTTACCATATAATAGTTCATCAAGCTCCCTCCACGCTGGAAAAAACGTGCTACTGCAAATGCAAGATCTTCAACTGGTCTGTGAGGCAATCTTCCTCCCCATGAGGTGTACCTACAAAGGACAACTAAAAATAAGAGTGGATTGCAAATAAACTTACAGCAGTGCAAAAATATGTTAGTTAACAAGATATAAAGCATCAGAAATAAGATGGAATAAAATAATTTGGTGATGTTAAAGAAACCTAATGGCATATAGGTTGAAATGGCTAGATTGTAGTTGGAAATGAAGGAAAAAAACAAGTAGTCCCAACAGCATGTTTATTCCATCTCCAAAAGCATGTTTATTCCATCTTTACTTAAATCAAAGCATTCAACCTAAAATCAAATGCAATAGGTATAGCAGCCCAACATAAATAACGTCCACACAATACCTATATTTCTATCTAATGCAAGACAACACGACTTATAACTCTTCCACACATTACATAGGGATATATCCGACAGAATACAACATTAAGCAACAAACAAAGAACGAATGAATCTGAAAACTGCTCAGTTATAAAGAATCAAAAGTAAAACCGAATGAGAATGACTAAAGACCACAACAGACCACAAACTTAAATAATATAAGGCCATACCACTTAAAATACTGTGAAAATCAAGGGATGCAGACTACTGTTGGGTAGAGATATTTTAAGAGTAATTTGTGTTGATTGAT
This sequence comes from Gossypium bickii, assembly GCA_025503065.1. Lineage (NCBI taxonomy): Eukaryota > Viridiplantae > Streptophyta > Magnoliopsida > Malvales > Malvaceae > Gossypium > Gossypium bickii. The sequence continues at coordinate 55,770,615 of CP106713.1, read as the reverse complement.
AGTTTGGAAGTAATTGCATTTTGCATTAGTGTCCATTATTAGGGTCTAACATCATGCTTTGGATAATTTCTTGTTTTAGGATTTTAGCATGAATATATAGAAGCTACTATAACTAACAAAAATACAAGACAAAGAATAAAAACTCATTTTCTCTCAAAAAATTACCGAAGCTACCAAAATATTTAGCCAACTTTGGATTTTTGGAACAATTAATACCAGAAATATTGTAGCAATTATCACCAATTTAAAAACTCCTACATAAACAAAGACCAAAAGTGTAGTTCACTGAGCCACAAGGATGTGGCTATCAACTTTTCCTCTATTTTTGGCAAACCGAAAACATGTCCTTCATAGGTGCTTGACAAAATTTCCTTTGCCTCCTCCACATGCTCCCCTTCTGGATAGAGGGAAACGAAAGGAAAAGAGTGCAATAAAAGAAGAAAGGAACAATAGGGAGTACAATGAAACAGAAAAAAACATTCGACATGATCATACCATCCATCCCAATTTTCTGTCCAGATTGTTGGTTTGTTAGGGGAATTTGGTTTATAACCATCACAGTAGTAATTATTGCAGGTATCTATCTGCAACAGAAAACAGAGGAAGACAAACAAAAGAAGGTAAAGCACAATTAAAGAAAGAATAAACACAGATTTGTTGTTTCAGATCTTAGTGTTGTAAAAAAATTAGAAATTTTAAAAATAAAAAGACCAAGGCATCTTCCATGATTAGATATGCATAAGCAATGCATAGAAAACCATAGAATAAAAGGTAGGGACCTTACTATATCACCCGGAGCATCAGTTTGCTTGCACATCACCCAGGGAACCCCAGCACCTAGACCCAAAGCCATGTTAGCAGCCCACTTGACGTACTCTTTCCCCTTCTGGCCATATGAACCCTCCATATTTCCATATTCGTTCTCAATCTGATAAACTTATCCGAGTTAAGGAAATCTTAGGGAAAAAGTAATTCTTGTTCCAACCTTTGGATGTGCATGGATTTGAGAGAGAATTAAAATCAAATGAGTTTATTACCATATGATATTCTTCTGCATATAACTGAAGGTCAGAATTAATAGATGTGAGATATGTAATTGATAGATTTCACAGACTAGAGAGTTCAATCTAACAATTGTCAAGAGGTAAAATGGCCACTAGAATAGCTATGACACCATATTTTGTGCAAGGACAATTTTTCTTTTGGGGATAAACAACTAAGTTGGTCCCTTAGAAATGGAATTATTGTTATTGTGATATGTTCCCTTGCGTTGGGTTTTAATTCTATTTTAGTCCCTAAAAGTAAATTTAAGCTTTCTACGTTACATGTAAGTTAACCGCGTGTTTACAACTAAAAATCTATAACGGATTATAAACATGAGCGAAAATGCATATCTAGTATACATATATTTTATATGTAATGCTTGTGGCTCTGATACATAATCAACCAGAAGATAGATGATTAGAACCAATAAAACACTTACTTCATTTACTGATAAAAATTTCAGAGTCTTCACATGATATAAAATATTCAACCATAGGCAAAGTTGTTCTAATGAATCGATAATGAAATGAATAAGACCTTGGATAATTTTTGTTTACTAATAAATTACTTTATAGTAAACAATACGTTAAACTTTACTTATAAAGTAGTTTTGAGAGACAAGATATTACTAGACATAGCACTGTGGCTGTTGTTGAGGATCATTCATCGCTAAGGAATTATTAGATATGTAGTTTAGGAACTTCCTACATATTTTCACTCCTCAAAATGATATTTTCTTCTATATAACGAGTTCAGATTTAGTTTAAAAGTGGCCGGAGTGACAATTTGATTCCAATGTTGCCCTTATCCATGCTAGCAATTGATCCCTATGTCTCATTGAAACAACTATTCTATTTAACATATAAAACAGAGGTCTCGATTGTAGTACAACCTGCAAGAGGATAATAGGACCACCCTGCCAGGAAAATAGCTTCTCCTCCCGCATCAAATCCACAATCTTCGTTACAAAGCGCTGCATCTCCCTCTGGAGAGAAAAACAAGAAAATATGAACACGCAAAAGAAAGATTGAGCTGGTATGGCCACCAATACAAAGTTAAATCTCAATTTCTAGCAACCAATAGATGACTAAAATTTTGAGAAATTCACTTGCCAACCTCCAGAAATCATTATAATCCTACCAATATTTGATCAAGATAGTAAAAAGCACTTTGATATATATATATATATATATATATATAGTCAAACATAAAAGGAAACTTAAAAAGGATAATTCCATAGTATAATTAGTCAAAGATTAGAAACATGCCCACACTCAAACACTTCAGACTAAATAAACAAAAGACAAGAAAGAAGAGAGTATGGGTGACCAGCAATTTGATAGATATTAATCTGTTAGCACATGTGTTCACACCCTTCATGAAAACTGAGTTGTGATTAACTGGATATAGAAACTGGTAAAGCTTTGGCAGTCAAATATCATCAGAAAGTGCATATTAAAGTACAACACTAAAGGTGAAAAAATCTAGAAACACAATGAAAGCATCTGCACTTTAAGGCAAAGGCTAAAAAAGCTAAGAAAACCACAGTTTACATGATGAATACATTTGTGACAGACAATCGATGTATATCATGTGTTTGGGAGACATCTCTTGCTATATCCTATTTCAATGGGAACTAGGGGCTGAAAATAACTAAAATGCACAGAAAATCTTTTGATTCCATAAGAAATTTCAATATGCTCTAGTTGTTACATGCGTAAATTAACCTAAAATATTCAAATTCGAGGTATAACAGATTTTTTTTCAAAAAGGAAAATGTTACATATTTCAGAATTATTAGGTGAAACAACAAATAGTTTTCTTATCCGCACAAAATCCCATACCTTAAAAGGTTCATTATCTGTTCGAAACTCTATGCCAGGGATATCTCGCAGCCAGACAGGAAAGCCCCTGTAAATAAATACTTTTTTTATTTAATATGTATCAACCTCATTCAGAACCAAAATTAAACAGAAAGCTGCAGAAAGCAGAAATAATTTTATAAGTAATTAGAATGGGAAAACAAAGTCAGACCCGAAATTCCATTCAGCGCAAACATAAGGACCTATACGGAGAAGGAAATAGAGTCCATTGTCTCCCACTAGCTTCACAAACTTGACAAGATCAAATCTTCCTTCAAAATTATACTGAGCAAGCAATTCATCCAAAAAAATAAATATTCTAATTAAACCAAAAGAGTAAAAACTAGTATGGATTCCCAGTTAGTACCAATCTACCATAGATTAGATACAAAAGAGTAATAGCATACCTGTCCTCTGACTGGTTCATGCCCATTCCAAAATGTATAACTTTCAATAACATCTGCTCCACCCTCCTTGCTCTTTGCAATCAGGTCAGGCCACATCTGATGACATTAAGCTACCATTGTGAGAAACGCAATTTAACAACAATAAATGACAACGATGGGAAATTTATATAGGTATTAGAAAAAAAGAGAGTAAAATGTTCAGCCATGGCTTAATTTCTCATTCGTATATAGCACCGACAAAGACACGATTAATAAATTTCTTTCTTTCTAGAGACCAAGCTTGAGCTAAAGCATGCCTAACAGGCTTAAGCTTATCTAAAAACCAAGCTTTTACACCTAAAACTTCAAAATTCGAGTTCAACAATAGTTAAAAAACTTGATCTTCCAACTTGAAAAGCAAAACCCAAGTTGGGAAAACATAAGAAATTCAAAAACTGGAAGAAAAAGATAGAAAGAAAATCACTCCATTAAGAGTTGGAAAATGGTTGGAGGAGTCAAAAGGAGAAAAAGGGTACCTGAGGAGTAGCACGAGGGTAATGAATTCCACCAGAAATGAGCATACGGCGTTTACCATCGATGATCAGAGCTCTGTGGTCGTACGTAACATTGAATGGTTGGAAGAAATTAGCAGCGGAGACTGAGAATTGGACGAAGAGACACACTAAAAGAAGCTTAAGAATAGCTTTGTTTTCAAAAACCACCATCTTCAATTACTGGGAGATAAAAGGGAATGGATCAATTTGTTGATTGATAAAAAGATCGAAGAAGACAGAAAGTTGAAGAGAAGGAGAGAAGACAAAGAGTGAAGTATGGATGAAGATGCCACCACTTAGCAACTACCGATCAAAGTGTATTTTAAAAGCAAATTTTGTTGTTTGAGGATTAAGACAGTTTTCTACATCGGATTCAGCTTTGTGGATTGGGTATTTGCAAGGTGTCCACTAAGCTAACGTAAGAAAAGGGATAAATTTGATATTTTAGCTTCTATTTTTTACTTCAAAAGCTTTTTACGTAAAAAGCTACTTAGATAATAAAAGCACGTGTGGGTATGCCTTTTTTGTTCTTCTTAAAGAATGTATTTTTTTTCCCTTTGTAAGTAAACAAGGTGTGATACAAGCATGAAAGAGAAAAGTTACTAGAGTTAATACATCATCAACCTAAATCTAAAGCTGAAGCAGAAGGATGCCCATTTTTTTACTTTGAAAAGAAGACATTATCTCGTTTTTTTTTTTTCATCAAAATAAAAGAATTAAAACAAAAAAGAACACCCTACTAGATGTTCCATTGAGCCCTGAACAAATAAAATTGGCCAAATAGTCCGTTTAATTGATGTTGACTATTAGTATTTAATGGCAAGGTTAACATGGACTTCAATAAATGCCACATCATCATCGAGGATTGACATGGCAGTGCCACATTAGCAACAAATGTTTATGTGGCAGTGCCATCATCTATTACTAACACTTCAACAAAAAATTAAAAAATAAAAAAAAGGTAAACTATAAAATTGTAATGGCTCGATTTCCAGTGGCGTCGAAAAAAATAGTTTTGAAACCCTATTTTTGTAAACCAAGTTCGTAAGGATGAAATATAAATTTTAATGAAGTTATCATGAAAATATATTGAAATTCAATTAAGTAATTTAACAGATAAAATAGTTAATTAAAGCGTAGGGACTGAATTGTAAAAGTTTAATAGCTATTAAATTTTAATTTAGAAAAGTATTGGGGACCTAGAAGCAATTATCCAAAGGACCAAAATGGTTATTTAACCATTTTTATGATAGATGATAATGGTTTTAATTTATAATAAAAAATACATAATTAATTAATTAATAATGGTTAATTAATTTAATCAAAGTATAAATATAAGCTTACTGGAACGAAAGATGAGAATTCAACATCTTTTATGCTATCCTTGTTGAGGAAAAAAGAAGAGAGAAAGCTCTAAGGTTGAAAAAAAAATTGGGCCATCCAATTTATAAGGTAATTAAGCTAGTTTTCTTTAATTTTTATAGATTTTTTTTTATCATGAGAGCTTGAGTTAGCCGGTCCATGTATCAATTTGTTCAGTTGTTAAGTTTTTAGCAAGATTTCATTATAGAGAAATTGATTAATTAGACTTGAATTTAATAGTTAATAAACTTATATCATGATAAGGACTAAATTGTAAAGTTAAATAAGTTTGTTATATAACTTGGTAACATTAAGAACTAAACTGAATAAATTGAAAATTATCATGAAATTGTGTCATAAACAGAAAGTATAGGGTCCCTAATGAAATAATGTGAAATTGAATTTTGTTTCAATGTTAGATATCGAAAAATACAAGTAGCTTAGATATAGAGGCTAAATTGAATAAAATGCAAAATATATTTGACTATGTATTTGACTGTTAATTAGATGTAAACCGATGTTGTTTATATTATTGAAATACCACACGAAGCAAAAAATGACGTTAGACCATTGCGATAGAAGGGAAAGACGAGAGTCGTAGACGAGTGACGAATGTTTCGGTTTGTACTTTTATGATTCAAGATCATTCCATTTATATACGTACATATACATGTTTGTTGCATATTAACTATTAAGGTAAGATGTAAATTGGTCTGAGCATAGTAGAAACGAGTATAATATGAATTGCTAAATGACATGTGATATGTTATATGAATTGTTGATGGAAATGGTATGGAATAATGATATGTGAAATGGTTTATAATATGAAATTGAAACATTGGATACCCTATTAGTTGTTCGAGCATTGTCAGATATAGTTGGCATGCCATAAGGTCAGGTATAACGATTAGAAGTCATTGTTCTCAGGCAACCTGGGATGATAGAGTAATAGATCCGTGTATCCGTCCTTATTCTCTGTCGAGTTAATAGGGTTTATAAAACATGAATTGATTATATAATAATTGAAAAAAAATGTGATTGAAATTGATATACTTTGTATATATATGAAATATGGACGACAACAGATGAAAGATCATGCGAACCGGTTTATACAATTCCTGAAGGCCAATATGGAAACGAGACGAATCAATAGATTATAAAACGAATAGGTAATATGAATTGAAATGAAATATGATTATGTTCTTGATATTTAAAAGGAGGGCATGATATGATTATATTACTTATCAACATAAATAACATATATAATTGACATATGAACTATGAACTTATGAAATGGATTGGTTGTGACTAATTATGTTTTAAATTGTATTAGTTCATAATAATGCGAATGTTATTTCACTTGAACCATGGAAGTACTATTGAGTTTTATCGCTCAATGTGTGGTTTGTTTATTACGTGCGTAAGTATAGGTGGATTTCAAAGCCCCAAAAGGTGATTCAATATCTAATCTACAACCCTTGACTTAACAATATTTGTAAAGTTTCTTTATGTTTGAATATATGGTATGTACTATAACACCCCTAGCTTGTCCCGATCGTCGGGATTGAGCTACAGAATACTATAGTACAAAATGGAACCGTTGCAGACTTTTAACAGATAATTCGAATATAAAATCATTATCTAACATAATATAAGTCATTAAAAACAAATTTAAACTTTTCTCGAGCTTAATACGAGCTTTTGTGAGCTCTAAAGTTGACCTAAGATCGAACAAGGATCAAATTGCAAAGTTTGAAAAATATAGGGCTGACTTTGTAATGAGATTTTCTCCACATCGTGATGTCACCAAGTAGTATGTCACGTCACGATATTAGACCACTTGATGTTGGGACGTCACAAACTGTTGGCCGACATAGTGACGAGGGAAGATCAATGTCGGCACGAGAAACCTATTTTTGGCAAAATTTGACCATTTGGTACTTGCTTCAAACCAACCATCCAAATAGGCCAAAGAGTACTTTTGACCTCTCATTTAAACCTGTTCAAAACATACTAATTCCATCCCAAAACACTTCTGAAACATAACATTATAACACACTATCGTCTTAATATCCAATATGTCTCAAAGGACACCATTTTCACAACAAAACTCTTGAGATTGAAATACACCAAGAGGGGGTGAATTGGTGTATTAAAACGTATTAGGGAAATGAAAAAAATAAAATGACTCAAGTATTTATAGTGGTTCAGCCTCAATTGCCTATCTCCAGTACCTTAGCTTTCCTCAACTAAGGATTTCCCAAATCCACTAGATTTGAACCTTTAAGGACAAGGTTTAACCTTACAAATTCCTATATTTTCAAAGGTAAGATAGAACCACTTCCCCTTAAGGTTTTCTACCCAAAACCTTGAGTAACACCTCACAAATGAGAGAAAGTAATGATGAATAAGATGAGACCTTTAAAAGGTAGATAATCAACAATTAAGCACTCTCACACAAAGTTACAACACTTGAAAGAATGATAAAAAAAACTTAACTCACAAGTGTGTGCAAGAAATATTTACTAAAAGATTGAGAAAGATTGGAAAATTGAGTTCTTGGAATTTAGAAACTTTTTTTTATGAGAATCCTTTACCTTGTATTTAAGTCATCTAACAACCTTGTGGACGTTTGTAGCCGTTAGAAACAAAATAGTCGTTGCAGCCATAAAAACTAACATTGAGTACAGTTTGCAACTTTGTATCGGTAGAAGAGGACTTGTATCGGTAGAAGTCCTTCCAAAATATAAACGTTGGGCTTGTTGTATTGGTAGAGGTTTTCTTGTACTGGTAGAACTCTGAGAGTTTCAATTGGTATCGGTAGAATCCAGTAGAGTATCGGTAGAAGTGTAGTGGAGGCTGAACTTTGGCTATTGCCTTGACTTGTCTCAGTAGAAGTCCTTAAGGTATCGGTAGAACTATGGTTATATCAGTAGATCGGACCAGGGTATCGGTAGAGATTCCAAGCCAAAACTACCTTGCAAACTGGAGTGCATTCTATTGATAGAAGTGCGGGTTTTATCGATAGGTTGTATCGGTAGAACTCCCAATTCTACCAGTAGAATTCTGTAGCCTTTTTAAGGTCTTTTCATCTTGAGTTCTACTGATACTTGTCCATCTAAGAATCGGTAGAAGTCCTTCAAACTTCAAAAACTCGTTAAAAATTAAGTTAATTCAAGGCTTTTAAAATGTTTATTTTGTCCAACACTTTGAAAATAATTTTAAGAACTTATAAACAGTTTTTGCAAATTTAAGTAGAGGATTTTTAAATACTTTTTGTTATATCAAAATACTTGAAAAACTAGAGCTAACAATCTCCACCTTTTTTATATAACAACAACATTTAAAAAAGATATTGCTAACTCCCCCTATCTTAAACATTATTTTCAAAGTAAGCTCCCTTTTTGATATTTTTTAGATGTCATTTCATTTAATTTTCCAACTTAAAAAATTTGCCTTTAAGATTAAGTTGAAAATTATATTATGCAAATTTTGTATTTTTCCCCCTTTTTGTAAAATAAAAAAGAATGCATGCTTGAAAAATTAAGGGAATAAGTGCACAATACTTAAACATATGGAGACATAAGAATAATAAAAAAAAATAAAAACAAAAGAAAAATGAAGCATATAAACAAGTAAATAGAATAACAAAGAAAAACAAACAATGGCAATACATTTGAAATAAAAGCATCCAAAGGAAATGAAAATAGAAAACATCCCAAAGAAACCAAATATGCAACCAATATAAATATCCCAAATATCTAAAGAAAGACAAACAAACAACCCAAAATAGTGATATAATCAAACCAAAAAGCATATAAGAATCAACCAAGAAGTGAAGTCCTAAACGTCCGATGGCGGGAGAAACTGAGAGGCCAACTCATTGATGCGTTCATCTAATTGATTGCAGCGATCATCGAAATGGGTAGTCAATACATGAAATAGTGCATCAACTTGCAAGGATAGCCCATTGATCGCATTGAGTAAATGTGCTGTGAATGGAGATGGAGAAACAATGATGTAACAGCTCGTTTTCAGTGGTGTCGAAAACAGTGGTTTCGAGACCATAATTTTGATGAGTGAATTATTAATTTAATATTTATTTAATGTCTACGGGATTATTTTAAGGTCATATTAAAATTTCGTTAAGAAATTTTGAAGTTTAAATGGTTAACTAGGTAAAAAGGGCTAAATTGTAAAGGTTGCAAAAGTGGGTTTCTATTAGTTAAAGGGGTCAAATGGCTATGAAATCTGAAAAAAATGGACTAAGATAGTAATTATACCATTTAAAGAGTTAGTGGACAAATATGGGCAAGGTTTTATTGAAATTTTTTATTAATAATAAGCGCAATATGGTAAATTAGTAAATAAACCTAAAATTAATTAAGTAAAAGCTATCATCTTCCTCATTTCTTCAAGCCTTGACCAAAACCACCATTAGAGGGAGAGATTGGAGCATTCATTCACTTATATCTATTATATTGTGTTAGTTATAAATGAATTTAAATATACATGTATCAATGTTATGAATAAATGACGGATAACGAATCTCGTTTGAACCTTAAGAATTCTTAGGATACGAATGACATGTCATTAGGGATTTCATGTTTCGGATGCTGGTCTTGAATGTCCTACTGATGGCTAAGGTCTTGCATTTGTTATGGATTCTCCATAGCTCATGTGAGCAGCATCGTGTAGCTAATATTTCGACCCACAACTGATACGATTCTGAATTGCGAATGTATTCCAAGTCGTAGTTGTGCCCAATCATTAAATCTGAGAAGTATCGATGTCACTTGGAATTTGAATAAGTTCGGCTATTTGTAGGCTTAACAAAGTTTGCAAAATTGGTTCAAGGGGTTTATGAGTTACTTTAATGATGGTTTTGTAACACCCCAAACCCGACCTAGAAGTTAGGCCCGAATCTGGCGTGTCACATTAAAGTGTTTTTCTAAAACCATGTTTTCATTGAAAACCCTTCTTGTTTAAAAGCTTAAGTAAAATCCCAGTTACGTTAGTTTTATTCCCAAAACATTTTTTTCAGTTGCGGAAGCTAATTTTGAAAGTAATTGATTTACGAAAAGATTAATCGTAAAACCATTTAAAAAAAATGTTTGCGAAAACGTAGTGTTGTTTTAAAAACAGTTAACATTTTAAAAAACTGCGATTTACTTCTAACAGATATAAATTAAAATAAAACCAATCTAAAATTTAAAGTGCAAAAACTTTAAAAGGCCTTATTACAACCCAAATAAAATATTTCAAAGTAGATAATCAAAATAGAAATCATAAGCAGTGTATGGTCTTCTCCGAGTCCCTCGCAGCTCCAAACCGTCTAAGGCTGGGGATTACCTGCACAGTTAAAAACGAGGTGAGTTCATGAAAACTTAGTGTGTAATCCCCTTTCTAGAGTAATAGTCAGTATACAAAAACAGAACCCGAAGTAGTCTGGGCCAAAGCCCTTTAACAGTAACAATATAGTACAGATCAGAGCATACGTGGGCCAAGCCCACTACAATATCATTTGGGTCACAACCCATAACAGAATCAATTGGGCCTAGCCCAAACCAATAATAGATTCATAATAGATATGCAATAGTATGAGAATGCATCCCATCCCAAATCCAACCCTGCACTCCATTTCCCTTCCAACCCTACACTCTTGTGGGGATATAAATATCAACCCACCCATCCCTACACTCCAAAGGTAGCACCAATAGCGGCACTACTCAAACGTTGCAACAAGGCTGCTAAGCATATATATACGTCTCTAAGCCTTTAGTAGCGGTATTACAATTGGCACAAAGCCATCAGTAACTGTATTATGTTTAGCGCATAGGCATCAGCAACGGTAAATAATCGGCACACAGCCTTGGGTAAATATGATCGACACAGAGTCATCGATATATATGTTAGGCACATAGCCATGGGTAAATACGATTGGCACAAAGCCATAATCAAGATGGCATAGAGCCATATTTAGGTTGGCACAGAGTCATATTCAGATTAAGCGGCTTTAAGCCGTCCATTGGTCTATAGTCATTGTGTGACCCGGGCGACCTTAACAAATAAATACTGGATCCACAGTCGTCATGCGACCCGTTCGACCCTATCAGAACTTCCTCCGTATCAATGTCCCAACCCCATGCAATATGTCGTGAATGTCATGCTCAATCATTACACGTGTATGCAAAATGGCCATGCTCAGTAACAGTCATTTAGACATAAATTAACAGCATATCAATCACACGCTCATAGTTAAGTCAGTTACATTCATAGTTATATAATCACAGTCAAATCAGTCAAATTCACAGTCTAAATCAGCCATTTACCTATAAGAGCAAAATAGTCATTTTACCCAATAAGGGTATTTCGGTAATCTTATCCTTCAGGGGTATTTCGGTAATTTTACCCTACAGGGGTATTTCGTTAATTCTACCCTGTAGGGGTATTTCGATAATTTCACAAATTGAGGGTATTTCAGTAATTTTGCAAATTGGGGGTATTTCGATAATTTTGAAAATCAGAGGTATTTCAGTAATTTTCCAAACTGAGGGTATTTTAGTAATTTTACAAACTGGGGGTATTTCGGTAATTTCGTAAATCGAGGGTTTTTTGGTAATTTTGTAAATCGAGGGTATTTCGATAATTTTACAAATTGGGGTATTTCAGTAATTTTCCAAATTGAGGGTATTTCGATAATTTTGTAAAATAGGGGTATTTTGGTAATTTTGTAAACTAAGGGTATTTTGGTAATTTTACAAATCGAAGGTATTTCAGTAATTTTGTAAACTTAGGGTATTTCAATAATTTTGTAAACCAAGGGTATTTCAATAATTTTATAAACCAATGGTATTTCAGTAATTTTTTAAACCAATGTATTCTAAACAGAGATAACGATGCGAATGAGCCTGAAGCCCATTCTCGGCCCAAATGGACCCACATGTTCGTGTGGCCCATTTAGCCCAAATCTAGCCACAGATATGAGATTCACATAGACCAGTTCACTATCTACTACACAATCATACAATTTATTCATATGGGCCCACAGGCCCATTAGGCTCACTTGGCCCCTTTCAGCCCATCGTGGCCCAAACAACGTCAACCCACAAGAATACTCATGGTGGCCTCAACTATCGCGTTGAAGCTCCCGCTCTACAGCTAGAGTAGTGCGAAATACACACCTGATAGGAATCTGAAGCTGCTAATCTGCGCTCCAAGCACTACTATGCCCAAATGCCAACCCAGGTATCCTTACTCTCCTCATAGATTGCTCTATTTAAAGCCAGCTTCTCACCTTCCCTCTTGCTAGCTTTCCGATGTGAGATCCCTCCTTCAACAGAGTTTAAATCCAACACAAACTCTGGCCGTCCCAACTTAGTAAAATAAATATCCCTTTGCTTGCAATGGGATTCGAACTCAGGCTCCCTTGTAACATAATCCACGCCGCTAGCCACTTTACCAACTAGCTCCTTTTTGTCTTAAAACATGCGCAACTAAATATAAGTCTATGGCCAAAGTCTAAGTTCATTTAAAAAGAAATCAAAATGAAATGCAAGCGCTAAGACTTGAACCTTGGACCCCTTACTTCCTATATGGCGTCACCTCTTTGTCTCCCATGTGGCGTCATTTGCCAATAGACCACAACTCCTTTTGTGTCATTTTTCTCTATATTTTATTCTTAAAGCCTACTTACTTACTCCCAGGGTTTTATTCACCTAAAACCAAAATTTTCCTAAAGCTCAAGTTTGATCTTGGGACTTCATAGAAACCCCCCTAACCTTCCAAAATCACTCACCTAATAGGTCCAACTTGCATTAGTGCCGTTCTCTCGTTCCCAAAAATTTTAAATGCTCCCCTACCCAAGGCCCAATTGGCCCAATTCTACTAGGCCCAAATCGAGGTGTTACATGTTTGGTTCAGAAATAAAATAAGTAAGGCAAATAGATGGCTAGGATGGATAGGGAAACTTAAGGACAAGAATGAACCAATACTATGTAAAGTATTGACCCAAGACTTATACATCGCTTAAGGTGCTGGAAGTCGTTAAAAGAACCTTGACCCACTATCTATATTGAGATAGGAACCAAAGGTATTTCGGATGAACGCCACACTCGGTTAAGAGTGATAAGTTCGAAGAAACAAGATTGACACCACTAGTGAACTAGATAAGCCAACTTGAGTCTTGGACGAAATTGAGAGTTGAATTAAACTCACAAAATGATAGAAATTCATTCAAATAGCAAAAAGTCTGAAATACATGAAAATGGCTAAGTATTTATAGTGATAGCCTAAACTAGCCGAATGGACATTTGACAAACAAAAAATCAACTTGTGTGCAGCTCAAGTGAACCAAAACTTCCTTGAAGTTTCCCAGAAATTTCCTTGAATGGTCTGAATGGTCTTAGGCAGGTTTGGCCAAGAGAATGCATGAGCATTAAGTTGATGCTTTGATCGGCTGAATAGTCTTGAAGAGTTTTAATGTCATTTTGGATACCCCAATGGCCAAAAGGTGTGACGGCCGAATGTGTATAGCCACTTGGTGTGAATGCCGAAAACCAAATGGGCAGCTAGTGTGAAAAGAATTTCCAGCTTGTGTGAAAGCTCTTAAAGCTACTTGGAAAACTCAATGATCAACTTAGAAGAAAGGAATCATCAGCTCACTTGTCCTCTGGGGCCCACGAAAGGTTGCTTAGAGTAGCTAAATCATTAGCTCACCTTAATTGTGTCGTCCATGCATTGGACCTGCAGTAACTAATTTTAGCTAATTAAATAGGCTAAGACAAATTAAATTCGGCTGGACAAATTAATTGAAACATGAATTAAATTTGTCTTGAACTTAGACACACTTCATTAACTATTAAACATTTATTAAATAGGTAATAAGTTAAGACACATTAATTTTAATTATAATTTCCAGATTATGACAAATTAAAAACACCTTTAATTATTTGAACTAAACACATTAATTTAACTACTACTAAATTAAAAGTTTATTTTTAGCAAAAGTGTATAAATTGAACTGAGCTAGGTTTGAGCTAAATTTGAGCTTAGTTCATCTCACAAAAGGATGCATGGTGAAATCGTTGGGCTGGCCCAAGCCTTCTCGATGTGTCCAGCCAATGACTCGCCCTACACTTGATCTACTAGGGCCAAAATAGCCTCTTTGAAGCGCTTGGCTCGTGCTCGGGTGATGGGACCTTGTGGCAGCTCCAAATTCTCCTTAACCGAGCTGGGTGTGACCGAGGGTGTGGCCATATCAATAGCTCATGTGAGAGGCCCATTTCACAGCTCGTGTGAGCATTATTAAAAAGGAAAGGGTACAGTTATACGGAAAGGCACACTATGTGTGTGAGCATTCCTGAGTATTTGATGTAATCCTAGATGGTTCAATGAGTAAGTAAAGGAAATGGCATGGTAAGTATACAAATGAAACGGTTCATGATCATATGAAAAGGTTGATGAGTTAAATGATGTGTATATAAAACTTATTTATTATATAATTGAATTCATTTGTATCATGGATAAGCATACTAACTTGTAAGTTTGATGGTGATTGTATAGGCTTATACTAAGCTTATGGTCTTAGTAATGACATTATGCATACTTTATAGTTTGTGCTAAATAAATGGTAAGTTATGTTTGAATTTGTATGAGCTTATTAAGCACTTGTTGCTTATGTAGTTACTTTCCTTTATTTTATAGATTATCGGAATCTCGATTGATTGGAAGCTTGTCAAGGATCAATCACACTATCCAGAAACCATTTTAGTAGTTTTTGTGCATTTTGGCCAAGGTTATATATGGCATGTATAGAACCCTTTTGAAATGGTAGTTCTTGAATGTGTAATGGTGATTTGGTATGTATATGCTTGTGAAGTTTATGTTTGGTTTGGTATGCTTTGGAACCTTGTCAAGTTAGGTCATTATGCCTATTTTAAAATGCTTGTAAATAAGACTCTTTTTGGTATGATTTTGATGGCATGTAAATGGTCATATATGATGTTATTTGGTAGCTAAGCAACTAGGTTTTGAGCTTGGAATATGACAATATTGTCTCGTTTTGGTTAATGATGTTATGGTATAAATGTGGTGCCTTTGAATGGCATATTGGTTAGATGAGATATGATATTTGAAATGGTATGTTTAAATGTGTTTGAATGATGTTTAAGTCTTTTAAATGTGTGCTCAAATGGTATGGTTGGCTAGGTATGGTTTGGCCTTGAAATGACATGTTTTTCGGGTCAAAATATGGATCACAGGGCCTGGGACGTAGACTGTCACATGGCCGTGTGACACACACAACTTGGCAACATGACTATGTGTCATTTGTAAAATCCTAGTGTTTTAAATTAGTGGCTTACACGACCTATGACACAGCTGTTTGTGGCAAGTCAAAGAGTTACACGACCTACGACACGACCGTGTGATCCTACTTAGTGAGTTACACGAGTGAAGACATGGGCTGGGACACAGCCATGTGTCCCTTTGTTCTATTGTTACAAAGCCTAGGTTATGTCACACGGGCTGGCCACGTGACCGTGTGACCCCTGTTTTCCAATTTTTGCAACCTTTTTCTTAAATCTTCTGTTATATTTCAAATTAGTCCTGAACTGCTTCTAAGCTAATTTTAGGGCCTCAAAGGCTCGATTTAGGGACCGATTGCATATGATTAATTGTTTTTTTATACGATCAATTTATTTAATGTTATTGTAACACCCCAAACCCGACCCAGATGTTATGGCTGAATCTAGCATGTCATATCAAAGCGTCGTTCAGAAATTGAGTTTATCGTTAAAAGTTCATTTCTATGTTTAAATCCTTTTGCTCGAGTTTAGCAAATCATCTCGACAAAATGTTTACTTAATGTCTGGCATTGATACTTTAGGTTAATCCAATCACGGAAGCTCCTATAGTTTGAAATATAAAAACGTCTATTTTTAAGTGTTTTTGAAAATAGTTGTTAATTTCGAAAATTCGTGTTAAGCAATTTTAAATAAGGAAATCTAAAGCCCATTTAAAAATTTAATCCCTCAAAGGCATTATAACAGAATTAAAACCCAAAATATAAAATTCAAATAAAAAGTCTACAACAGAGCATCAGCGATCGTGTGGCCACCTTCGAGTCTCTCGCGACTCCAAATCACCTAAGGTTGGGGATTACCTGCACAGTTAGACAGAAAGGTGAGTTTTCGAAAACTTAGTGTGTAATCCCTTATAATACAAACAGTCAGATATACAGTATGCAGAAACAAACTGGGCCTGAGCCCATCACAGACACAGTATTAGGTGGGCCTTAGCCCATTAACAAAACCAGGTGGACCTAAGCCCATTACAGAATTAGTATCAGATGCAAATTTGCAAACAGAAGCCCAGCCCAATCCAACCAATACACCACCCGTACCAACCAACACACTATGTAGGGATAAAATCGACCCACCTAGCCAACACACCAAGCTTAGCATCGGTTGCGGCACTAAGTCAACAGAAGCGGCTCGGTCTTGGTTGTGAAACGCTAAAAGCCATAAATATCGCGGGAAAATTTGGAAGCCTTATGCGAGAATGGCAATGGGCCGTACACTTCTTTCATAACAATGTCTCAACCCTATGCAATATGTCGTGTATGTTATGCTCAATCATTACAGGTGTATGCAGAATGGCCATGCTCAGTAATAGTCATTTAAACATATATTAAAAGCATATTAGTCACACGACCACAATCAAGTAAGTTAAAACACAGTCATACGATCACATTCAAATCAGTCAAATTCATAATCTAAGTCAGTCATTTACCCACAAGGGCAAAACAATCATTTTGTCTTACAGGGGTATTTCAATAATTTTACAAATATTGGGGTCTCGGTACTTATTATAACCTCCTAAAGGGTCTATCGTCACTTCGAGTGACTCAGATAACCTACACGGTCAGAACAGTATATATGGGCCCAAAACCCGCTATTGGGCCGAAGTGGGCCCACACGCTCGTGTGGCCCATTTAGTCCAGATTCACATTTGGCATCGCGAGCCTCATAAACCAACCTATCAATGATCACTTACCGAAGATTTTACCCGTGTCGGCCTACAAGCCCATTGGGCCCACGCGACTCATTTAGACCCATCGATGCCCATAACGGCCCCAGTTCAAGAAAACGCACGTGGTGGCCTCTGCAGTCTGCTACCCATTTGGGCTCAATTCGCCCCACGTGCGTTCGCACGCTCGTGAGGCCTTGAATGTCGAGGTTCTAACATTTTAGCTTATCGGCTTTTGCCGATTCACAAATAGACAGGGGTGTGAATACACACCTTTATCTCGTGTTTGACAGTTACGAAATCAGGCGTATGGTTACACACCCTTTTCAGCTTTTAAGCCGCTTATCATTTACGAAAAACAGTTACACACCTGATTATGTAGAGTACTAAAAATCCACGAGCGCCAGAACCTTGACTAGATCGATCAAATGTGATTTGCTTACTTGTTCCAGAGCTCGGTGCAGCCACCCTTCCGCATCCTGGCAGAAAATCCTGAACAGCCGACACCTTACGCCACTTAAACTTGGGAGTAGAGGCTACGCGCTCAAACTTAGCCAGTACCATTGCCATCACTTTATTACTAGCACCCTCTTCACCCATCGAAACTTCTAGAACCCAAAAAAACATACACATAGGAGAAATGAGAAGAATCGGTAATAAAGGATCGCACCATTTGGCTTAAATAGTAAAAGAGAGCTAGAAGGAGGCAGAGAGACTTACTGACATTGAGAGATTACTTGCCAAATCAAAAACAGGAATGGAAAGAGAACAGAATGTAGGAGCAGAGGATCCTAAGCAACAAGGTATTCGACCAAGGTATTAAAAATGGGGATGGTGATAGAGCAATCGAAAAGAATGAATAAAGAAGGGAAGAAGGATGAATTCGGTCACAATGGCTAAAGGATGGAGAGAGGAAGAGAGCGCATAAGCAACCAAAGAGGAGAAGGAAAAGAATCAGTTCACAAAAGCCAGTGAGAAAATAGAGGTAGGAAGAGCAGTAAGCAAACTAAAATACAAAAGCCAAAACTGAATGGATGAAAAAGAGGAGTAAGATAATTCTAGCTCCCAAAGAAAAGTGACCAAAACGTGATCAATAAGCACATCAAAGACCAATTTCCCAAAAAACCAATACATCAAAGACCAATTTCCCAAAAAACTAATCCTCTAGCCGAATGCAAAAAGTGTCTTCACTTACCTATTCAGCACCTAAAAGCCTATAACCGAATTTTCATAATGGGGAAATCCCTTTTTCGGCCAACCACTATCACTCCCCTCAACCCCCAATAATCCACTCCTACAATCTCTCAACCTACCAATTTGCATCACTTTCAAACTCCTCCAACACCAACCTTCATCCATATTCCTTGAATCTCTCCCCCAAGACCAATTCCACAACCACCTCAACAGAATTCCACTACAATACAGACACTAGGCGTCACAGATACAAAATAAATACCCATCATAATACTATGCCAACACTCGAACCCCTGACCACATACACACTCCTAACGTCACCTTGAAACTAGACCACATGCTTCATTGTGCCTTTTTTTTAACACAATAACTTAAAAGGCCTACATCCAAGCATCTAGGGTTTTATCCAATTAAAACCAAATTTTTTGCTAAAGCCCAGGTTTGAACCCAGGACTTTTCCAACTCCTCTCAGGACTCTTAACCACTTGAGCAGACATTTAATTGTGTCATTTCCTAGGTCACATAAACTTTTATGCACAGTTTTCTAACCATTCCCTTGCTCAAGGCCCAATACTTCTAAGCCCAAATTTCGAGGCGTTATAGTTATAATGCTAAATGTTTTTTGATTAACCGATAATGCTTTATAACCCTAATCTGGTGACGAAGATGAGTTTAATGTGTTACATGTTATGGTATCAGAGCTATGGTTTAGTCGGTTCTTAGACTGAATGTAGCATATATGGAGTCTAGAAATACATGCTATTATATAACCTGTGATAGTGTGATATCTCCTAGCCTAGAAAAATGAATTATGTTTTCATATAGATAAATGATGTCATCCAACTGAGCTGATTCCAATGAAGTGGATAGTAATGCGCAAGCCTCTGTACACCGAGCAACTAGTAGTGGGCCCATAACTGAGGGCTAGGGAAGTGAGGCGAAAGAAGCATTCTTCCAAATGATGTCTGAGTGATTCTCCAAGTTCGTTAGAACGAACCCTATGGCTCAACGACCTCCACCCCATCTTGTACCCTAACCTTTCCCCATTATTCTTCAAGGTTTGGAACAAGTACGTGTAAACAAGCCTCTGGTTGATAAAATTTGTAAGTATGGGGCTAAAGAGTTTCATATAACAGTAGAAGACAATCCTGGAAAAGCTGAATTTTGGTTAGAAAGTACTGTGAGGGTTTTTGATAAATTGTTTTGTTCTTTCGTTGAACGTTTAAAATGTACAATATCTTTGTTGAAAGACTCAGCGTATCACTAGTGGAATACTTTGATTACTGTGTTACAAAAGGATTGTATGAATTGGGATTTCTTTCAAACAAAATTTAGAAAGAAATATGTTAGTCAATGGTATCTCGATAAGAAGCGAAAAGAGTTCCTTGAATTGAAACAGGGTTGTATGACTATAGCCGAGTATGAAAGAGAATTCGTGCGACTTAGTAAGTATACTAGGGAATGTATACCATCAGAGGCTGTTATGTACACCCGGTTTGAAGATGGTTTAAATGAAGATATCAAACTGTTAGTTGAAATTCTAGAATTGAAAGAATTCGTGGTTTTGGTAGATCGAGCACATAAAGAAGAATAACTTAGTAAAGCTAAAAGAAAGTTAGATTTTAAGGCTCGTGACACTGGTAAATGACCTATGGGAAAATCATTTTAGTCTCCATCAAAGAAATTAAAGGAATTTCATAGTCGTACATCAGCTTCAGTAGGATTCTCAGGAAAAGATAAATGGAAGCAACATTCGAATTCGAGACCTTAGGCTACTTCTGTAGCGAGTGTAGGAAGTGTTCGAAATAATAAACCTAAATGTCAAGTGTAATAGATGACATTTCAAGGAGTGCAGATTGAGAGATGGATCGCGCTTCAAATGTGTTTTCGATGACTATTTCCTTAGAGATTGCGCTAAAAGATCTAATAGTGGGAAGGCTCAGAAGGCTCATTCAAGTAACACGGCTGGGAGAAAGAGACCATCCAGAAATAGTTGAAATACAGGTAATTGTCTAAGTGGAACAAAAGATTCCACAATTAGATCTAAAGCTCGGGCACCAGCTAGGGCTTACAATTCGAGCTCATGAAGAAGCTTTGGCACTTGATGTGATTGCTGGTACATTTTCTATCTTTGATACTAATGTTAATACTTTGATTGACCCGAGGTCAACGCACTCATATATATGCACAACCTTAGTGTCATATAAGAAAATACCTTATGAGTCAACTGAATTTTTTTATCAAAGTAACGAGTCCTTTAGGTCAATATGTTTTAGTTGATAAAGTTTGCAGGAATTGTTACATGATGATTCGGGATTGCAACTTTCCAACTGATTTGATGCTTTTACCATTTGATGAGTTCGATGTAATTCTTGGTATGGATTGGTTAACTCTGCATGATGCTATTGTGAATTGTTGATGAAAGCAAATTTTGTTGAAATGTCAGAATGGTAAAATAGTTTAGGTTGAATTAGATAGATTTGATAGTACAACTAATATTATTTCACCTATGTCAGCTCAGAAATATGTCAGAAATATGTCAGCTCAGAAATATTTGATTCTATGGCTTCAAAATTGTAATTAGAGTCAGTTCCGACTGATTGTGAGTTCTTGAATGTATTTCCAGAAGAGTTACCAGGGTTATCGCCAATCAGAGAGGTTGAATTTGCTATTGAGTTAGTACCGGGAACTTCTCTGATATTGATAGCTCCGAATAGAATGGCAACCACAGAGTTGAAAGAGTTGAAAGCACAATTGCAAAAATTGACAGATAGAGGTTTTGTTCGGTCTAGTTTTTCTCCCTAGGGCTCTCCTGTATTGTTTGTTAAGAAAAAAGATGGGTCAATGCAGTTATGTATCGACTGTAGGCAACTTAACAAAGTCACGATCAAGAACAAGTATCCTTTGCCACGTATCGATGATTTGTTTGATCAGCTGAAAGGTGCGATAGCGTTTTTAAAGATTGATATCCGATATGGATATTATCAGTTACGAGTTAAAGATCCGGATGTGCCCAAGACTGCTTTTAGAACTAGGTATGGACATTATGAATATTTAGTTATGCCGTTTGGTTAACCAATGCACCTACTGTGTTTATGGATTTGATGAATAGAATATTCCGATCGTATCTAGATAGATTTGTAGTTGTGTTCATTGATGATATCCTAATCTATTCCCAAGATGAAATCGAGCATGCATAACATTTGAGAATAATTATGCAAACAATTGTTTACACACCACTTAGGCACAATTCTACTGATACATCCCTACGTACTACTGAAGCAAATAATAAGAAAATGAAAAAATACATGGAATAAAGTACAAAAACAAATAGATAACATATGTAAAATCATATAATATCTTGTTTAAACAAATATCTACAAGAAAATCAAGTAAGACAATGCTTGAAGGCAATGAAAAGGTGGAAAATACATTTACTAACATACTCAAATTTTAATGTATGATTTAAAATACTATCTAACTTAATTATATCACATATTAACAATATTTCAAACATACAACAATAAAGAGAAACAAGGAATTTACAAGTTTACAAGTGATAAACCATAATTTATACATATTTTTACCCCATGCTTGGCTTATTTTTGGATGAATTTTCATTAGATTTGATGAATTCGATGCTCCTAATCATTTAATTTCATGTTTTACACTCAGGAGAGCTTAGGGAGTGGAAAAGAACAAGAAACGGGCCAAAAAGGGGCAAAATGAGGCCTACCTCGGAAATCAACAAGGCCTAGACCATCGAACACGGTCGTGTGTTACAAGTAGAATTGAAAATGACCTCGAACGTCACACACGGGCATGTCACACGACCGTGTGTGACGGGCAGAGTTGAGTACGCCCCAAGTTATCACTCACGAGCGTGTCACACGGGCGTGTTCCTGCCGACCCCAAGACAAAGTCTATTCGGAAAAAGGTACTTGTGGGCCAAGAAAGGCGTTCCAAAGCCTATAGAAACACCCTAGGAGGCAACCTAAAAGGGGATGCTGGGTAGAAGGCAGAAAATACTCGAAGACAGCCATCAGGAGCAGCTCGAAAGAAGGATCTTCATCAAGACTAAATATCTCCCATCAAGTTCTTTAGAAGTTTTTGGGTTTTCTTATGTTTTGTTATTTTCCTTATTTTAAGATGTTTCCCTTTATCAGTATGAACTAAATCCCCTAAGGGGATGAAACCTAAGACAGATCTTATTATTATTTGATTTATAAGATAAATACTTGTTCTTATTCTTAATTGTGAGTTTTTATTCTTGTTTTGATAATTTAGGTTGTTGATTCAAAGTCGAATGTGCTTATTCAATGGAGCAAAAGTCTCAGTTTGAGAGTAGATCAACACAATTAAGCCGATTTGATTGCAACCTAGAAATAGGGCGACGAAAATCTGCCGGATTAGAGTCAAATCTAATAAGGGAATCTATAGATCAAGTTAATGTGATAATAGGGGTTTTAATAGAAAGAGATATCAATTAATCGACCTAGAGTCAGTTGTTTCTAGTCTTGAAAGAGATATTAACATAAATCAGAGATTTCTACGGATTAAGTCAAGTGAATAAATCATATGAATCAAAAGTAAGAAGTGAAGTCTAGGTGGATTCTTCCTTGGGTATTGCCTTTATCATATATGTTGTCTAAAAGTATTTTCCTAATTCTTTCTTTGTCGTGTTTTTAATTAAGTTTTAGTTTAAAAAAAACCACTTCAATTCTTAGGCTAGATAATAAAAAGATAGTAATTACTAGTACTATTGGTCCTTGTGGATACGATATTACCGGTCTTACCATAACTATACTATTAAATGATAGGTGCGCTTGCCTTTATTGTGATCATGGTTAGTTTTAAACACATTAAGTTTTTGGCACCGTTGGCGGGGATCGAGATATTAGGAACACTAAATTTTTACTACTTTATCCATTTTATTTCTTTGCAATTTATTTTTATTTTTACATTTCTAATTTTTCTTTCTTTGCTTCTGGCAGGAACTTTTAGTTTATGACTAGAAGGAACCCGTCAGGACCATTACTTTTTGACAGTGATATAGAAGGTACCACTCGCAGAAATCGTAGGGAGATAAGGCGAAGTCTACAACACATAGAAGATTAGCAAGAGGATGAAACCCATATTACCGAGGAGATGGTTGAGAATAATCCGCTACCTCCTGTGCAAATTCGATGAATCAAAATCCTGCTCCTCATACTATGGATGATTATGCTAAACCTACCTATTATTGCTACAAATAATTTTGAACTAAAACCTAACACTATTCAGATGATTCAGCAGTTTGTTCAGTTTGATGGTTTGCAGGATGAGGATCCAAACAATCACTTGGCAAATTTTCTAGAATTATGCGATACTTTCAAAACTAATGGCGTTCTGATGATGCCATTCACCTTCAGTTGTTTCCCTTTTTGTTGAGGAACAAAGCTAAATAGTGGTTGAACTCGTTACCACGAGGATCAATCACTACAAAGGAGCAAATGACCAAAAAATTTTTGTTAATATATTTTTCACCAGCTAAAGCAGCTAAGTTGAGGAATGATATCTCTTCTTTTGTTCAGATGGATTTAGAGACACTTTACGATGCATGAGAGAGATACAAGGATTTACTAAGAGGGTGCCCTCACCATGGGTTACCTTTGTGGCTACAGGTTCAAACCTTTTACAATGGTGTGAACCCCTCAACTAGGCAGTTAATTGATTCAGCCGCCAGTGGAACCCTAAATAATAAGACCCCTAAAGCGGCTTATGAGTTTATAGAGGAGATGGCACTAAATAACTATCAGTGGCAAGTTATGAGGACAAAGCCAACAAAAGCCGCCAGTGTTTTCAACCTCGACGTAGTGACCATGCTATCAAACCAAGTAGAGCTTCTAAATAAAAAGATTGGTGGTTTTTATGGTTCTTCACAGGTATATCCAGTTATGTAGTGCGATACGAGTGGAGGAGGAATGAGTAGTCCAGAATATCCATCCTACAACCTTGGCATAGAAAGCGAACAAATGAACTATATGGGTAATAATTCTACACCTCAGAATAATCCATATAGTAACACTTACAATCCAGGTTGGAGGAACCACCCAAACTTCTCATGGGGTGGTCATGGAAATCAGAGACAACAACCCCCTCCAGGCTTTCAACAGCAGCCCTACCCACAATAGAAGAAACCGAACCTTGAATATATGCTAGCAAAGTTTATTTCGGTGTCAGAAACTCATTTTTAGAATACCGAAACAGCGTTGAAAAATCAGCAAACATTAATTGAAGGGCTTGAGAATCGAATTAGGCAGTTGGTTAAGTTAGTTTTCGAAAATAAACCAAATAGTTTACCTAGTAACATCGAACCTAACGTAAAACAGCATGTGAAGGCAGTTACACTAAGGAATGGGAAGGTATTGGTTGAAGCTGAAAAGAAGATGCCACAAGAAACTGATAAGGAAAAGGATGAGGAATTAAATGAGAATGTAACACCGGTACTTAAAGAGTGTAAACCACTGATCCCATATCCGGCAAAGTTGAAAAAAGACCGCATAGACGCATAATATGGTAAATTTCTTGAACGTTTTAAACAATTACATATTAACTTACCTTTTGTTGAAGCTATTTAGCAGATGCCAACATACGCAAAATTCCTAAAAGAGCTTCTAACAAATAAAAGGAAGTTTGAAGAGCTATAGATCGTGGAGCTTAACGGGGAATGTTCAGCTATTATCCAAAATAAGCTACCAACCTAATTGAAAGGTCCAGGAAGTTTCACTATTCCCTGTTTAATTGGTAGCTTAAGCATTGAGAAAGCATTAGCTGATTTAGGTGCTAGTATTAATTTAATACCTTATAAAATGTTCAAGCAGCTTGGTGTTAGCCAAAACCCCTTAGGATGGGTATTCAATTAGCTGACAGATTTATTAAATATCCTAGGGAAATTATTGAATATATTTTGGTAAAAATCGATAAATTCATATTCCCTGTTAATTTTGTTGTGCTTGACATGGATGAGGACGTTGAGGAGCCTTTAATTTTAGGATGCCCCTTTTTAGCTATTGCTAGGGCTGTTATTGATGTAGGTGATGGTAAACTTGTGCTAAGGGTAGTTGACGAGGAAATTATTTTTAAAATTTATGATGCTATGCGATATTCTAGAGAGCAAGATGATTCCTATTATTTTATTGATGCTATTGATCATTTTATTTAAGATTCTTTTCAGGAAATCATACATGAAGACACGTTGGAACTGTGTCTTACCCAATATGAGGGGTAGATGACGATACCAATGAGATGGGGGAGATAAAAAGTGAGTTAAGTTCTAATACTTCTTCCCCAAGACAAAAGAAATATGAGGGCACTGAAATAAACGACGAACTAAAACAAAAACCCTCTATTAAAGAACCGCCCAAATTGGAATTGAAATAGTTACCAAGTCACTTAGAGTATGCATTTCTCAGAGATAATTCTACACTGCCAGTAATCGTCTCTTCAGAACTGGAACCAAAGAGAAAGATGAGTTACTACAGGTACTAAGGGAGCATAAAAGAGCCATAGCTTGGAAGATTTCTGACATTAAAGGGATAAATCCATCGTTTTGCACCCACAAAGTTTTAATGGAAGATGAATATAAACCATGTGTGCAACCTCAAAGATGATTGAATCCCAACATGAAGGAAGTTGTTAAAGCTGAGGTAATTAAACTTCTAGATGTTGGAGTTATTTATCCTATTTCTGACGGTACTTGGGTAAGTCCTGTGCAGGTTGTTCCAAAGAAGGGGGCATGATTGTTGTAGCTAACGAAAAGAATGAATTGATTCCAACAAGAGTCACAGGTTGGAGAGTCTGCATTGATTATAGAAAGTTGAACGATACTACGAGAAAAGATCACTTTCCTTTACCCTTCATTGATCAGATGTTAGAAAGGTTATCTGGGCATATGTATTATTGCTTCCTAGACGGACTCTCTGGCTGCTTCCAAATCCCAATAGCTCCTAAGGATCAAGAAAAGACAACATTTACATGTCCATATGGTACGTTTGCTTATTGTAGAATGCCTTTTGGATTATGTAATGCTCTTGCTACTTTTCAGCGCTACATGCTAGCCATCTTTGATGAACTCGTGGAAGATATTATGGAGGTATTTATGGACGACTTTTCGGTATTTGGTAATTCCTTCCACCTTTGCCTTAAAAATTTAAAACGAGTTCTAATGAGATGTGAGGAAACGGACCTTATGCTTAATTGGGAAAAGTGTCACTTTATGGTTCAAGAAGGGATTGTGTTAAGTCACAAATTTCTAGTAAAGGGATTGAGGTTGATAAAGTAAAAATTGAAACCATAGAAAAATTACCTCCTCCAAGTTCAGTTAAGGCTATTAGAAGCTTTTTAGGACATGCTGGATTTTATAGAAGGTTTATTAAGGATTTTTCTAAAATAGCTAAGCCTTTAACGAAATTACTAGAAAAAGATGTGCCTTTCGATTTTGATCATGAATGTTTAGATGCATTTAATACCCTAAAAAATAAATTAATAAATGCTCCAATTATAATTGAAGATGATTGGAATTTACCCTTTGAACTAATGTGTGATACGAGTGATTTTGCAGTAGGTGTGGTTTTGGGACAGCGAAGAGACAAGCATTTTCAGCAGATCTATTACGCTAGCAAAACATTGACGGCCGCACATGAAAATTACACCACCATAGAAAAAGAATTGCTAGCGGTGGTTTTTGCATTTGATAAATTTAGACAGTATTTGATATTATCTAAAGTTGTCGTTTACACTAACCATTCATCTCTTCGTTATCTTTTAACTAAATCTGATGCAAAACCTCGACTCATAAGATAGATTTTACTCTTATAGGAATTTGATTTGGAAATTAAAGATAAGAAAGGAGTTGAAAATCTTGTGGCAGACCATCTTTCTAGGCTTGAAAATCCACATATCAAAGAACTCAATAAGAGTGAGATAAATGACTTGTTTCCAAAAGAACAACTCTTTGCTATATCCGACTCTGAGGTACCTTTGTTTGTAGATATTGCAAATTACTTTTTTGGAGGACCCTTTTCTTTTTCATATATGTACAGATCAAGTAATTCAGAGATGTGTTACAAAGGCAGAAGCAAGCAAAATCCTAGAACATTGCCATTCAGGACCAACAAGAGGACATTACAGTGGGATTAGGACAACACATAAAACGCTCAAATCATATTTTTATTGGCCCACTCTGTTCAAGGACACTAATAGGTATGTTACTTCATGTGATAGATGTCAGATAGCAGGTAATATTTCTAAACGCGATGAAATGCCTCAAACTTATATGCTATCATGTGAAATATTTGATGTATGGGGTATTGATTTTATAGGTCCATTCCCTAGCTCATTTGGGCATAAATACATCTTAGTAGCAGTCGATTATATTTCAAAATGGGTGGAAGCTCAAGCTTTACCTACTAATGATGCTAGAGTGGTAGTGAGATTTCTTAAGAAACTCTTCTCTCGATTTGGAACACCTAGAGCAATTATTAGTGATAGGGGTACTCATTTTTGTAATACTCAATTTGATAAAGTCTTAAAGAAATATGGAGTACACCACAGAGCAGCTACCCCTTATCACCCATCAAACCAGTGGACAAGTTGAAGTAGCAAATCGAGAGCTTAAGTGTATTCTAGAGAAAACTGTAGAATCAAATAGGAAAGATTGTACATTAAAAGTTGACGATGCTTTATGGAGCACAAAGCATTTTGGGCCATAAAATTCTTAAATGATGATATTAAACTTGCAGGTGAGAAAAGATTGATGCAGTTGAACGAGCTAGATGAGTGGCGAGCTAGTGCCTACGAGAACTCACGTTTATACAAGAAAGCAACAAAGCAATGACATGATGCTCGTTTGAAGCAACCAAAGCAATTTGAAGTTGGAGATCTTGTTCTACTATATAATTCAACGCTCAAATTGTTTCCTGGAAAGCTGAAATGAAGATGGTCAGGTCCATTCGTAATCAAAACCATTTTTCCTAATGGTACAATTGAGGTAACCCATCCTACTTATGGCACATTCAAGGTAAACGGTCAACGACTTAAAATATATAATAGTGAAGATTTTAGGGATATGGGAGAGGAGCTTCAGCTCCGTGAACCTTCATATAGATATGAAAACAGGGTAAGTCTAGCTTAAGACTTTAAACGAGCGCTTCTCGGGAGGCAACTCGAGCACTAACTCCACTAATATCCATATTTTTAATTTTTAAGCATCTAACTAAAAACTAACCAAGTAGGCGCAGGTTTCCATACCCACACGGCCTTGCATATGGGCGTGGCCGTGGCTGTGTAGCCACCATAGATAGGTACATGGGCGTGGCAGAGATCGTGCGGGCCAAAGAAGAAAAAGTTTCCCTAACACACGGGCTATGATAAAACATCACGGCCGTGCGATGCGGCCGTGGTCAAAACTGACTCGAAAACATGGGCTGCGATAAAGTGCCACGGCCGTGTGATGCGGCCGTGGTTGATAATGAGTAAATGACAGGGGCGTGCGACACGCCCGTGCCCAAAAGCCATGGGTAAAATTGAATAAATCACACGGACGTAGGACACACTCGTGCCTATAGGTCGTGGTCGATATTGACTAACTACCACGGGCGTGTGATCCTAAACACGGGCGTGGGAGAAACGAGTGAAGCATCACACGGCCGTGCGATTCGGCCGTGTGATCTAACACGCCCATGAAACACGGGCGTGGGCCACGACTCAGACACGCCGTAATTCAAAATTTATGAAACACACGGGCTAAAAATAGGGTACACGGTCGAGGCCATTTCTATTTAAACCACCCCACTGTTCAATTTCTCCCTAAATTTCCCCCTAAAAACCATAGTCGCTCTCCACTCTCTCTACTCAATTTCCCTATTCCGGCCACCACCGTTGACTCCCCCTCCTCCCTTCTCCTTTCCCTTCCCTTTTTCCCTTTCTTCTCCACGCGTACAGCATGTAGTCCATGCCCGTGTAGGTACGACACGCCCGCGTGCCACCACCACGACCGTGCGCCTCCTCCCAACACCTCACCGTTGGTCACCATTTTCTTCCCATCAATTTTTATTCAATTTTCTATTATCTATTCTCTTAATTATTATTCTTTTCATCATTACTTTTAGCTTGATTAGATTTTTTTTCATCGATTGTGTTAATTTTTATTATCTTATTCTATATTTATTTTCTCTAATTCTTAATGCTTAGTATTCTGATATTTCTATTTGCTAGACAAGTTGTCTTATTATTAGTTAGATAATTTCTCTTTTCTTCATTTATATTGCCTTCTCATTATTAAGTAGAATTAAGTGTTCTTAGTTCTTAGTATTAGGATTCTCAATTTTTGATTCTTGTTACAAGAAGATAATGATTAGTAGGATCCTACATCCTTGGCTGGTAAATGATACTTGATTATTGTACATCTGTTGTATTTTAAGGTACGTAATGACTCCTCCACGTGGGAAGAAGACCGCCGTTCCTGCTTTAAAAAAGTGGAAGGGCACCGGTGCGACCTCCTCAAACGCATATGTCGAAGTACGCCACCTATTCCTACAGTTTCCTTCGGAACCCCAAGAGAAGCTCTTTCAGTTACTTCACGCATGACCCCTCGGCATGGGGAGGTGCATTGATTGAGCCGCCTTGGAGCAGGTCCAACTAGCCGACGCCGTCTGGGCCCTCCTGACTACAGACCCGTGGGGGCACTTTTTCGGGATTGTCGAGCCGACATATTTAGAGCTCACTCTAGAACTCTATTCCACATTCCACCTGCAGATGGTGATGACCAATTTTGACGACCCATGCACAATCCAATTCCGTCTTGGGGGCCTTGTACGAGAGATGAGTATCCCAGAGTTTGGGGTCGCCTTGGGACTTTACACCGAGGAGTTCATGGAGGACAACGCCTTCGAGGATCTCCATCGCCATATCCACTACTCCCTTTCATCATGTTAGAGAGATTTGGTCCCTGCCTCGGCGACATATGATCCCAGTCGCTCCAAGGCCTCCGCTCTCGCCCCATCATTGAGGTACTTACATGCCATCCTTGCTCATTCTCTGACAGGTAAGCGAGAAAGCACCGACGTCATCAACATCCATGACACCTATTTTTTATGGTGCATGGCACAAGGGCACGCGTTTGATCTCTCTTACTTCATCGCCCTCGCCATTCAGCATCAGACAGAGCGAAATTTGAGAGGGGTCATCTCCATGGGCTCCTATGTGACGCGCCTAACTCGATACTTTGGACTCTTCAACACTGCAGCTCAGTCTTCCTCGCTCACGTTTATAGGGCAAATGTCTCCACAGGGCATCGCGACGATACTTCATATAAGGATGATTGAGCGTCGACGTGGGTTTGATCCTCCCTAGTACCGGCTATCACAACCCACCGATCAGGACGCCCAAGAGGATATTACTGATGATTTCCCCCATATTATGAGGCGCCACCGTTTGCACCACCACCACCGCACCTACCAGTTCATACGGCAGCTTCACTGACTGACATCTCTGAGCACCTCACTCATTTCGAGCAATACTATACTCAGCAATTTAATGACAACACTCGACGATTTGATTGCATCGAAGCAATGCCGCAACAAATTTGTCAGCATTTTCACATATCGCCGCCACCCCCACCTCACGATCCATCTGGGGATGAGGACCTTTGAATCCATTTATTTTTATTTTTCTTTTCGTTTTCTTTATTTTATTTAAAATTTTAAACTATTAAACTATTTCTCTTTCTTGTCTTTAAATTATATTAATTATGTTGATTTCTTTTTATCTTTGGCTATTTTTTATCGAGTAATCATAACGAAATCAATTTACGAAAACCCCCTAAAACTTTACTGATGACTCTGTAGTTTCAAAAAGGTTCAAGGTGCTACTAAGGAACTGGAATATTCTCTCGCACCTTCACCTCTGCCTAGTTTATCATGCTTTTCATTTGCTCCATTTCTACAATTTTCATTTTCTAAGGATTTCATCCATAATTCAGGAAGTTTCACTCCTCTCCCTCTCTTATGATTTTCTTACTATATTATCTATCTTTGTACATTGAGAACAATGTACATCTTAAGTGTGGGGAGGTTAATTATAGTATTATTAGAAAGTCCCTGAATTATGTCTTGTTCTTAAGTAATTTTCTCATATTACTATTAGAATGAAATTTCTATTGATTTATGATTTTTATTGATATGTTTTGGATTAAGTCATAGATAATTGTGCATTGATGGTTTAAACTTTAAGACATTAGAGAATCAAGCATGATAAGTCTATTTTAAAAATTAAATTAGGTTGTTTCCCTAAATTTAAATATTACTTTGAAGTCTGAAATTTGCAAGGTTGACGTCAACCATAATTTTTGTGAGACTTTGAGCCTTTAAGAACATATATTTTTTTTGCTCACTTTATTGATTATAAGTGTGTCAATATTGATTTGTTATTCTAGAACTTGCTTCGATTATACATGTCGAGACCACACTTTTGATTTGATATACTGAGATGATCAAGGCACCTATGATTTAACCCACTTAATCTACCAAAAAGCCTACCTCCATAATTAACCCCTAGTGAACCCTTTTGAGTCTAATAAACCGTTTCTTGACTCACCCTTTAATACTAACCCAAAACCAAATTCTTACTTCTCCCACTTTATTGACTCCCCTTTTGTCGAGATTTGATTTGATCAATTACCTATCTATTTTCTGTTATTTCAATTGTTAAATTCATCTTATATCGTGTATTTATTCTAAAAAAAAATACATTCTCTAGTTCTATGATATTTGAGCTTAAATGGTTAACTTCATATTCTGAGAAAAAGCTCGTTTTATTAGTGATAAGTTCTATTGATGTAATTATTTAATTATTAGTTCATTGTTTCTAGTTAGGTAAATTATCAATTCAATCTCGATTCTAACCCTCTAATTCAGCCTTTATCTGCACCTTTAACCCAAACCCCATTACAACCCCTTTTAAGACCTTTAAGTTTGTGTATAATTTCATTTTATAGTGGTGGAGATTTGATTTTCATGCAAGCCTATGGGAATAACTTTTCATGTTTGACTTTTGAATGCTTAATTTGAACCTTAAACACTTTGAGTGATTTGAGTGAATCTTTAGTAAGGATGTTAATCCTTGTCGGTTTTGGATTAAAAAGTAATTATTTAGATAAGGGGAAACACCTATGTTTTCGTGCTATAAAAAATTATGACTTAAATTGTTTGAATCTTTAAGACTCTTTTAGTTAAATTATCAATGTATGAATTATCTATGAATTATGATGAGACATTATTGATAAGAATTATGAGTTGAGGAAGTTAATTTTAATTGTGAGTTGAGGATTTTGCTTGAGGACAAGCAAAGGCTTAAGTGTGGGGATATTTGATAAACCATATTTTATACATATTTTTACCCATGCTTGGCTTATTTTTGGATGAATTTTCATATATTTGATGAATTCCATGCTCCTAATCCTTTAATTTCATGTTTTACACTCAGGAGAGCTTAGGGAGTCGAAAAGAACGAGAAACGGGCCAAAAAGGGGCAAATTAGGCCTACCTCGGAAATCAATACGGCCTAGACCATTAAACACGACTGTGTGTTACAAGCAGAATCGAACACAACCTGGAAAGTCGCACACGAGCATGTCACACGGCCATGTGTGACGAGCAAAATTGAGCACGGCCCAAACCATCACGTATGGGTGTGTCATACGGGCATGTCCCTGCTGACCCTAAGACGAATTCTATTCGGAAAAAGGTACTTTTGGGACAAGAAAGGCATTCCAAAGCCTATATAAACACCCTAGGGGGCAAACTAAAATGGGGCGTTGGGTCGAAGATAGAAAATACTCGAAGACAGCCATCAGGAGCAGCTCGGAAGAAGAATCTTCATCAAGACTGAAGATCTCCCATCAAGTTCTTTAGAAGTTTTTGGGTTTTCTTATGTTTTGTTGTTTTACTTATTTTAAGATGTTTCCCTCTATCAGTATGAACTAAATCCCTTAAATACCTAAGGGGATGAAATCTAAGACATGTCTTATTATTTGATTTATAAGATAAATACTTGTTCTTATTCTTAATTGTGAGTTTTTATTCTTGTTTTGATAATTCAGGTTATTGATTCAAAGTCGAATGTGCTTATTCAGTGGAGCAAAAGTCCTTGTTTAAGAGTAGATCAACACAATTAAGCGGAGTTGATTGCAACCAGAGAAATAGAGCATTTAAAATCTGCTTAGGATTAGAGTCAAATCTAATAAGGGAATCCATAGATCGAGTTAATGCGGCAATAGGGGTTTTAATTAGAAAGAGATTTCAATTAATCAACCTAGAGTCAGTTGTTTCTAGTCTTGAAAGAGATATTAACATAAATCAGGGATTTTTATGGATTAAATCAAGTTAATAAATCATGTAAATCAAAAGTGATAAGTGAAGTCTAGGTGGATTCTTCCTTGGGTATTGCCTTTATCATATAAGTTGTCTAAAAGTATTTTCCTAATTCTTTCTTTGTCATGTTTTTAATTAAGTTTTAGTTTAAAAGAAACCACTCCAATTCTTAGGCTAGATAATAAAAAGATAGTAATTACTAGTACTCTTGGTCCTTGTGGATACGATATTACCGGTCTTACCATAACTATACTATTGAACGATAGGTGCGCTTGCCTTTATTGTGATCATAGTTAGTTTTAGACACATCAACAAGTATAATCAAGTAACATATACAAAGCATGCATAAAACAACATAAGTGTCCAAGAATGTAAAAAAGATTATACAAGAAGCTTATGAAGACATGTTCATTAGTCCTAACTCTCCCCTAATTATCCAAAATCTCTCCTTCTCTAAAGGCTTTGTAAAAATATCAGCTAGTTGATGCAAAGTATCTACAAACTATAGAACTATGTCACCTCTTTGCACATGATCTCTAATGAAATGGTGTTTTATCTTTATGTGCTTTGTTTTAGAGTGTTGTATGGGATTTTTGGTTAAGAAAATAGCACTAGTGTTATCACACATATAGGAATGTGATCCATATCCATTCTAAAGTCAATGTAACCTCCCAAACCCGTCCTAGATGTTATGTCTAGATTGAGGAGGCTACATTAGCCACCGAAATGGCTAACTTACATTACTTTTGAAGACTTTAAATAAACTCATTTTAGAGAAAACCATAGTTGTACTTTGAGTTAGCTTAAAATCCTTCATTCATTAGGTCGTGTACGCCTAGGATTTATTTTATTGTTGGTAGTGTTGTTTTAGAAAAACCGTTTGCTTGTCGCTCTTCTTGAAAAAAAAAATCGATGTTAAACTAATGCAGCGGAAAAACCATTTTTCAAGTCATTTTGGAAACTTAGTTAACTTATCTATTTTTGTTTTTCAAAAACAGTTCCTTTGCAATGTAGCGAAAACTAGGGAACAATATCAAATTTGCCCGATATCATGCATTATTCAGTTATTATGCTTGAGTAATCCATGCATGCAAAAATCCCCAAAAGAAAAGTTAGCAAGCCATAGACCATAAATAATTAAAAATTACAAACCAAAACCAATAAAGACTTAATAATACTTATTAAGAAAAATAATTCGAGGTCCAAGGTGATTCTTCGAATGCTGAGTCTGGCCCTAATTTTGAGGTTTACTTGAAAAGTTAAATACTATGGGGGGTGAGCTTATGACAAGCTTAGTGTGAGTCAAACAATTATTTAAACAGATAAAAACATCAAATACAATGAAGCATATTAACATTAACAGAAGAAAACAGAACCATCATAGGAATTTCATATCATTACATAGCCACTATCAAATTGATGTCAAACGGTGTATGAGCATGGGACATCATTCATTTGAGTAACAATCATTAATTTTGATACCATTCAACAAAATGCAATACAACGCATATCATAAATCAATAACCTTCAAATATGTCGTGAGCATGATGCAATGCAAAAAAGGTTCCTACCCATACCATTCGCTACACACCACGAGTTCCCCAAAACCCGTCATCCGAACTCCAATACATTATGGGCTTAAGCCTATTGTGGTTAAAACCACCAATAACAATATGCAGAAAATTATGCCAGTAAAAATGCAGACAGGTTGCCAGTAAAAATGCGATAAATTGCCATTCCCTTTGGTACTCCAGGTGCAGTGTACTAACTATGAATAGTGCGGATTTAATATGCCACCGGTACTCCAGGGAACTCCTTCGTCAACCATAAAATTCTAACCCAATATATATGCAATATGTCACAAAATCTCATACATAATCATATCTCAAAACTGTTCTCATTTATTTGACATGCTCAACATGTTCTTAATAATCACATACTTTCAGTAAATGGAAATAGTGTTCCAATCTTTCAAATTACCATTGTGTTGGTAGCAATCAATATCGTTCAATTTCACATAGTTTACGGATTTTCATTGTGCATAAATAGCACCCTCTTCAGTACACAATATAACAAATATCTCACGTGTTTAAATCATACATAAGCTTAATATCTCAACAAATTATATCATTTAGTCAAACATTCTCATATCTCATAACTCAAATATGCAATTACAAACTCAAACAAACATTCATACTATCAAACTATCAATTTTGCCAACATGTCAATCTTTTAAGGCTCGAAACATACCTGGTTCGACCACTCACAAAATTAATAATTTGGCTATTAAGCCAATCCAATCAGCAAACCAATTTATCAAACATAACATGATATTTAACATTTTCAAACAATTTATGAGTTTAGGACCCACACCTTATTTTCTGCTTCCTCACAGCACACTAGCAAATCTTCAAAATTTCCTTAATAATTCCTTAAACGAACCTAAACTAAAATTCCGTATAGATTCAATAAATTTACCATTAAAACAGCCCTCAAATACCCACTTATGAGTTCAAACCAATCCTTGAAATTATAACTATTTTATGAATCCAAACTAGTTAGATTCCTTACACTGTATCGATGCGAACCGTACGTACAATCGTTCTTTGCCTTTTTGAATGATTTGGGGCATTAGGGTCCGCACCTAATTCAATAATATACTGGAAAATTAGTAGGTAATTAATGTTTAAATTTTTTTCATTTAATCAATTCATAACCTTTACCCAAAAACTATATCAAAATAACAAACTAATTATCCTTAATTGCACTTAAGCTTCAAGATTGGTGAGATTCGATTGGCTAATTGATCAAGAATGTCTCTCCCTAATTAACATGTGATTAAAGGCTAATTAGGAGGGCTGACGAACACAATTGAATGCTGGAAAAATATGGATGAGACTCAAGAAACAAAACAGCCCATTTTCTTTCACATGGGCGTATGTACCACTACCCATGGTGGCCAAAATTGGGGCTAAATTTTAAAATGGTTTGAGATCTCATTAAAATCTGGAAAAATACCTTTGAAATCATTTAAAATCCCTAAAATTATAGATCTGGAAATGTTAGTTTTTAATTGACAAGATTAATCAAGAAATTGAAGAGAAAAGAGATCTTACCCAAGCTAGTTGAGAGAAATGGCAATGACACTTTCTTGGTAATATTCGGGATAAATCTTGGGGTTCAAGATTTTAGATTTGGGGCTGATTTAGATGAGAATAAATGGTAGGAATAGATTAAAGGAGATGGCGCACAATCTTGATGCAAAAAGAAGAAGAAAGAGATGGTAAAATGGGAGGTGTCAGCGACGACATTAATGGAGGAAAGGAAAAATAAAATAAAATCAAAGAGAGGGAGCAGAGGAGATGAACGGCTAGGGCAATTAGGAGGAGGATTAAAGGCTGATTATTTGTGAAAAATTAACATTTATACCTAGGGTTATAAGGCTTGGGTGGCGCACACATTAAAAATAAGGGATTTTTGTCAAAAATTAAATTATTTCGCAAGGGAAATGATTCGAACTTGGGTCCTAATTTAATTTCCATGCTTTCTCATAGTTCTTTTAACCATTAGGTTTTTTTTTTCTCATTCTTGAAATAAATTTTTAGTATTCATTTTTAAAGTAAGGCATGTCACATACTAGGGTTTAAGGTAAAATTTGTAAAATAATAAAAATGGTGAGAGAGAAGGGATTTGAACTTGGGTTTCAAGGAATGTTTCACTAACACTTAATCAACAAATCAATACCTAATTTATTTCATAAAAGTGCATAGATAATCTTAAAAATTAAGGCATGATCACTCTCTCTCGATTCACAAACTCGATTCTACTAACCTCCAATTTTTGGGATGTTATACTCAACTAATTGTTGTTTCAACCAAAGAATTTGAGCACAACAGCTACCTACAGCAACATATTCCTCTTCAGTTGTGGACAAAGCTACACTATTTTGTTTCTTAGAGAACCAAGAAACAAGCATGTTTCCTAAGAATTGACATGTTCCGGAAGTGCTTTTTCTATCTAACTTGCATCCTTCAAAATCCGCATCGCAAACTAAATGATGAATCTGCATTGGAGTAAGCATCCAAAATCCTCCAACGGCTCTCCGGCCTCCAGTGGTGGAGAAGCTAAATACAGTGGCCAATTTTTTTTTCCAAAATTAAAGTTTTCTTTAAAAAAATCACTACTTTTCTTAAAAACCAAAACTTTATTTCGAAATAGTTGAAAAAGATCAAAACTTTGTTTTAAAAATTTAAAAATTTTCCTTTAAAATGACTAAAAAACAGATTTTTATTTTCAAAATCTAAACTTTCTCTTCTTCTTTTTTTTTTTTTAGAAAAAATCACTATTTTTCTTAAAAATCAAAATTTATTTCGAAATAGTTGAAAAAGATAAAAACTTTGTTTTAAGAATTTAAAGTTTTCCTTTAATATGACTAAAAAACATATTTTTATTTTACAAATATAAACTTTCTTTTTTAAAAAAAATCAAAACTTTTCCCAAGATAAAGCCTTTTTTTTTAAAAAAAAAATTAATTTTAGAAAGGGGAAAGGAAAAAAAGGGAATTTTTGGGGCTCCTAGGGGCGGAAAATCGACATTTCGGTGACGTCCCCTTCATCGGAGCCCAAACCCGATCCCTCAAGCCTCTCTCATTTTCTTTTTCTTTTATTTCATTTCATCTATATATATTGTTTTTTAATCTTGTTTATTTGTAAAAAAAGATAATAAGAATATTTAATAAAAGTAGTAGTAGTAATGATAATAGTAATAATTTGTGCAACACCCCAAACCCGACCTAGACGTTATGGCCGAATCTGACGATGTCACATGGAATGAAATTTGAAAGCGAATTTATCAAGTTAAAGCCGTTTTCGTTTATTATCTTCTATTAATCTCTCGTTGGTTTCAAAATCATTTTCTCGTTAATTTGATTCGTTTAAAAACATATTCTATGGCAGAAGCTTTTTAAAACCGTGATATTTAAAGAAAACCGTTTGCGTTTGGAAAAATCTTGTTTTAAATGAAACCGAGTTTTTATTGCAATTTAAAGTTCATGAGAACAGTTAAAATTCAAAACAAAGGCAATAGTCTAAATTACATCAGAAATACTCCAAAAATAATAGGAATTAAAAATCTTAAATGGAATTAAATCAGTTCAATAGTCATGCGGTCACCGTTGAGTCCTCCGTCGCACCGATCTGTCTAAGTCTGGGGATTACCTGTACAAATAAAACAGAAAGTGGCGAGTTTATCTAAACTTAGTGTGTAATCCCCACAGAAGACATGCATACAGTCACCACAACAAACAGTCAAATGCAGTCTAGGCCTAAACCCATTTCAGTTTCAGTAGCAGTTCGGGCGTTAGCCTATTTCAGTTTTAGTATCAAATATGCATTAGGGCCTAAGCCCATCACCGTAACAGTATCAGATATACACTAATCAGTAAACAGTTTTCTACCAACCAAACCTCTGCACACCATCTCTGTCCATCACTACACTCTATGTGGGGTTTAAAACACCCACACATCCCTACACTCCAAGTAGTACCGAATGCGGCACATAATCAGTAAATTGTAGCTGAGCTGCCAGATAATATGCTTAAGAGCCTTTTTGTATGCTTCCTCCAAATATCAACATCCCAACCCAATTCAATGCAACATACAGTAT
The DNA here is from genome assembly GCA_025503065.1 of Gossypium bickii. Taxonomy (NCBI): domain Eukaryota; kingdom Viridiplantae; phylum Streptophyta; class Magnoliopsida; order Malvales; family Malvaceae; genus Gossypium; species Gossypium bickii. The sequence goes on along the minus strand of CP106713.1, from coordinate 55,731,109 downwards.
ATGATATGCTAATACATGAATATTAGTTCTACATACAATTCAGTATACATCTATGTAACCATCATGCTCAGTACATACATCATACATACAGTTCACGCATTTAAGGGTCTAAGTAGTTCTTACCGACCCTACAGTAGGTTCACAATCGACTTGGGCGACCCGTGCAACCTTAGAACACGTTTCAGTTAAATGGGCTCACACGCCCATGTGGCCTACCCGTGTGGGCCCACACGCCTATGTGGCCCATATGGCCCAATTTAACCTTGACTGTGTGGATCACATGGCCTGGCCCAGAATCCCACACGCCCATATGGATTACCCGTGTGGATCCACACGCCCGTGTGGCCCATATAGACCAAATCAGTCTAGCCCGTGTGTCGCACACGGCTATTTGGCCATCACACGGTCGTGTCTTGCACGCACGGCATGGCCTCCTCGATCACACGCCCATGTTATGGTACACAATCTACCACACGGGTGACCACACCCCCATGTGGAGTCCGCAGTGAGGTTTTCAGCTTTCATCGAAACCTATTTTCTGTATTTTCAGGTACACACCTGGTATCGAGTCGCTGTGAAAACACTCTCGAGCCTTCCAGAACCTAAAGTTGTCCAATAAGACGCTGATTTAGTCATTTAAAACTGAACTAAAGCCTGATCCAAATCAAACTATTCATTCAATGAGCCATCAAACCTTACCTTCAATCGAATAACAATAATTCCCACAAAGCTAAGACCCTGACAACCAATTTCAGTGTAACACCCCAAACCCGGCCTAGAAGTTAGGCCTGAATCAGGCGTGTCACATTGAAGTTTTTTTCAAAACCATATTTCTTGTTGTTAAAACTTGTTTGAGAGTTAAAGCCTATTTGTTAAAACTCAAAACACTTAAGCAATTGTTATCCACTGGAAAACGTAATTACTTTAAAAACTTTATCTGTTACGGAAGCAAATTTAAAATAAACCATTTACGAAAATGTGATGTTTAAAAAAATTGAGTTGCATAAGCATTTTGAAAACGTTGCGAAAACGTAGTGTTCTGAAGACAGTTATCGTTTTGGAAATCGTATTCCACTTTTAGCAGTTAGAAAGCATCATAAATAAATATCACAAATAATAAGTTAAAAATAGAGAGGCCTTATTACAACCCAAATCAAAATATTTAAAAGTAAATAATTAAAACAGCAAGCATAAGCAATGTGTGGTCTTCTCTGAGTCCCTCGTAGCTCCGATCCGTCTAAGACTGAGGATTACCTGCACAGTTAAAAACGGGGTTAGTTTACGAAAAATCAGTGTGTATTCCCCTTACCAGAGTAACAGTCAGTATACAGAATTAGAAATCTAACAGTCTAGGCCAAAGCCCTTTAATAGTAACAGTACAGTCTAGCTCAGAGCATATATGGGTCAAAGCCCACTACAATATCATTTGGGTCACAGCCCATAATAGAATCAATTGGGCCTAGCCCAAACCAATAACAGAACAAGTGGGCCTAAGCCCAGTACAGTGACAGATTTCATAAACAAGTATGCAACAGTATGAGGATGCATCCCAACCCACTCCAGCCAACACACCACCCGTACCAACCAACACACCATGTGGGGACCAAGTCGACCCACCCACCCAGCACACCAATCTTAACACCGGTTGCGTCACTAAGTCAACAGAATGGCTCGGCACCGTGAATAGAATGGCTAAAAGCCATAAATATCACAGCAATACTGCCAGTCAACAGAGCGGCTAAGAGCCATAAACAGAATGGTTATAAACCATAATCAGGATGACACAGAGCCATCATCTAAGTCTGGCACATAGCCATCAGTGACGGTAATATAATCGGCACATAGCCACGGATAATTATGATCAACACAGAGTCATCACTATATATATGTTAGGCACATAGCCACGAGTAAATACGATTGGCACAAAGCCATAATCAAGATGGCACAGAGCCATACTTAGGTTGGCACAGAACCATAATCAGATTACGCGACCTTAAGCCATCCGTCGGTTAGCAGTCGTCTTATTAGACCCGTGCAACCTTAACAGATCAATACTGGATCCACAGTCGTCATGCGACCAGTGCGACCCTATCAGAACTTCCTCCGTATCAATGTCCAAACCCCATGCAATATGTCGTGTATGTCACGCTCAATCATTACACGTGTATGAAAAATGGCCATGCTCAATAACAATCATCTCAACATATATTAACCGCATATCAGCCACACGCCCACAGTCAAGTTAGTTAAAACACAATCATATCAATCAAATCATAGCACAAGTCAGTCATTTACCCATAAGGGCAAAACAGCCATTTACCCTATAAGGGTATTTTGGTAATCTTACCCTTCAGGGGTATTCTCGTAATTCTTCCCTACAGGGGTATTTCGATAATTTTACAAGTCAGGAGTATTTCGATCGCAAACTGAGAGTATTTCGGTAATTTTACAAATTGAGGGTATTTTGGTAATTTCACAAATCAGGGGTATTTAGGTAATTTTACAAACTGGGGTATTTCGGTAATTTCACAAACTGAGGGTACTTTATTCATTTTGTAAACCAAGGTATTCTAAACAAAGATAATGATGCGAATGGGCCTAAGGCCTATTCTCGACCCAAATGGGCCCACACACTCGTGTGGCCCATTTAGCGCAAATCTAGCCACAGATATGAGATTCACATTGACTAGTCCAATATCCTACTACATAATCATACAATTTATTCATATTGGCCCATAGGCCCATTAGGCCCACTCAGCCCAAACAGCCTAAACCTACAAAAACACTAATGATGGCCTCAACTATCGCGTCGAAGCTCCCACACGTGCGCTCGCACGCTCGTTTGGCTACCATCACCATGTGACCTTACTCTCCTTATAGATCACTCTATTTAAAGCCAGCTTTTTGCCTACTCCCATGCTAGCTTCCCGATGTGGGATCCCTCCTTCAGTAGAGTTTAATTCCATCACAAACATTTGCCGCCCTAACTTAGCAAAATAAATATCCCTTTTTGCTTGAAATGGGATTCGAACCCTTGTCCTCTCCTATGCTCCAGACGCTACATGCCACCACAACACAAGCTCCTTTTTGTGTCTTAAAACATGTGCAACTAAATATAAGCCTATGGGCCAAAGTCTAAGTTCACTTAAAAAGAAATCAAAATGAAATGCAAGCACCAAGACTTGAACCTTGGACCCCTTGCTTCCTCTATGGCATCACTTCCTTGTCTCCTATGTGGCGCTATTTACCACTTGACCACAACTCTTTTTATGTCATTTTCTCTAGATTGTATTCTTAAAGCTTGCTTGCTAACTCTCAGGGTTTAATTCACCTAAAACCAAAATTTTCTTAAAGCCTAGGTTTGATCCCAGGACTTCATGGAAACCCCTTAACCTTCCAAAATCACTCACCTAATATGTCTAACTTGTATTAGTGCCGTTCTCTTATTCTCAAAAATTTTAAACTCTTCTGTGCCCAAGGCCCAATAGGCCCATTTCTACTAGGCCCAAAAATTAGGGGCGTTACATTCAGGCCCCTGAATCTTCCCCTAAACAGCAACATCAACACCCATCAATAATGAATTAACAAGCGTAAACGCAATTACCTTATCCAAACTTATCGATATTGCACGAAAAGTATCGAACTAGTGAGATAGGAGAATTCAACCACGGATGAGGAATGTAAAATAAAAATCACCAACAAGTAGAGGGAGAAAAAAATGGAAGTAAGCAAAAAAGGAAGAAATTAACGTCAAACTTGATTTGGGATTTTCCAGAAGAGGAAAGAGAGGAATTTTTTTGAAAAAAAATAAAACAAATATTACAGCTCCTCAAACTTCTCCCTACTACCCCACTAACAACAACTTCTTAGAATCCCAACTCCACCGAAATTCTACCAGACAACAGAGCAAAAAAAATTACCAATGCAAACGCAGGGATTCTATCACAGAACCTCTGACATACAGACTCCCTTACCACTTGAACTAGCAGGCTCATTCTGATATGAATTTATGGATAATTAAACATAAGCACGCTCATCAAGAATAGGGCTTAAATCAGAAAAATACCAATTTTCCAAAGATGAGGCTTGAACCCAAGACCTCTCAGACACTCCCAGAACATTAACCACTAAACCAGATACACACTTGTGTCAAATTTTCACAAAAGCCGAAACAAGAATTTTGGGGCGTTACAACTGTGCCCCCTAAAAGAAAATTTTGGCCTTGAAATTTACCTAATCATAACAGATGAGGATATTACTGATGCATCGCATCCTCAGGCTCCCACGTGGCCTTCTCAGTCTATGATTCCGCCACAGCACCTTCACTAATGGGATAGACTTCTTCCAAAGGACCTTTACATCGTGTTCCAGAATCTGAATTGGCTCCTCCTTGAGGGTCAAATCTGGCTTAACCTCAATCTCCTCAACAAGGACAATATGAGTAGGATCAGAGCGGGAACACCTCAACATCGAGACGTGGAATACATCATGAATATGGTCTAGCTCTGGAGGTAACTCCAACTGAGATGTGACCGGTCCCACTTGCTCCAAAATTCGGTAAGGCCCAATAAACCTAGGGCTCACCTTACCCTTACGACCGAACCTCAGAACCTTTTTCCATGAGGAAACCTTAAGAAACACTAAGTCCCCCACAGAGTACTCAATCTCATGTCTCTTCAGATTTGCATAAGACTTCTGTCTATCAAAAGTCGCCTTCAAACGATCTCGAATCAGTCGTACCTTATCCTCAGTGATTGTGTGTTTGCAAGTCTTAAAATTTATATAATGAATGATCAAGCCTAGAAACTAACTTACGACAATGATTGAGACAAGCGCACCTATCGAACAGTAGTATAGTTTAGTGGCAAGACTGAAATGTCGAACCCAAGGGAACCAAAAGTAGTAATACTAACTTTCTTTTTATTATTTAGCCTCAGAATTAAGGAAATTGTTGTTTAATGTAAAATTAACTAACTACTAAGCTAAGGATGCTAAGACACAGAGAATGAATTGGAGAAAATAATTTTGGGAAAACCAATTGATTAGGAAAATACCCGAGGAAGAATCCACCTAGACTTCACTTGTTATTTAACTCTGAACCAGACGATTTATTCACTTAACTTGATCCGTAGGATTCCCTAATTTATATTAATACCTCTTTCGAGGCTACGAACGTCTAACCCTAGGTTGATTAATTGAAATCTCTTTCTAATTAAAACCCCTAGAATTGCATTAACTCGATCTATGGACTCCCATATTAGGTTTGACCCTAATCTGATATATTTTCGTCATCCTATTTCTAAGGTTGCGATCAACTCCGCTTAATTATGCTAGATCTACTCTTAAACAGGGACTTTTGCTCCACTGTCTAAACACATCAATACTTGAATCAATATCTTGAAATATCAAAACAAGAATTAAGAACACATAGTTAAGAACAAATCAAATATTTATCATATAGTTTAGAAAAACAATAACAAGATCCGTCTTAGGTTTCATCCCTTCAGGTATTTGAGGGGTTTAGTTCATAATTATAAAAGAATACATCTCAGAAGAAAATATGAAACAAAACGTAAGAAAAAAACCCTAAAACCCCCTGAAGGAAATTGAAGGAAAGATCTTCTGTCTTGAGTATGATTCCGACTTCTTGAGATGAATCAACTGGCTGTCTTCAAGTAAATCCCATAAATCGGCCTCTCTTGCTTGGCTCCTCAGCCTACCTGAACTGCCTCCTTTTAGGTTGCACTTAGTGGGTTTATATAGGCTTTCGAAATGTCTTTCTTTACCCCTAAGTATCCTAATCTGAGTGAAATTAAAATATGTCACGACAGGGACACGCCCGTGTGGCACGCCTGTGTAAGTCGAATCTAGACCGTGTTTGGGTCTGCTAAGGAGGCACGGCTGTGTGGCTTGGGCCCAGGCCATGTGAATTTATTGCTTTGGCCCATTTTCTCTATTTTTGGCCCGTTTCTCGTTCTTTTCATCCTTCGGCGCTCTCCTAAGTATAAAACATGAAATTAAAGGATTAGGAGTACCAAATTCCACTATTCGGGGGATAAATCATCCAAAATTATGCTAAATGTGGGATTAAAATATGTACATATTACAGTTTATCACTCAGTCTCAAAAATTAGCTCAGGACCCAATACTCGATGCTCGCCCAACTCAGTCCAACACAAAAGAGTACGACACTTACGACCATATAGAGCCTCGTAAGGTGCCATCTGAATACTCGACTGAAAACTATTGTTATCAGTGAACTTGGCTAACGGTAGATAATCCTCCCAACTGCCTCGAAAATCGATAACACAAATCCTCAACATATCATCCAATATCTAAATCACCCTCTCAGATTGACCATCGGTCTGAGGATGGAACGCAGTATTGAAGTCCATCTCGAACCTAGAGTCGTATGTAATTTTTTCCAGAACCAAGACGTGAAGCAATGATTCCTATTTCTTATCAGAAATAATCGACACTGGAATCCCATGCAATCTCCCTATCTCAGAAATGTAGAGCTTCACCAATTTCTGAAGAGAATAGTCGGTCCTAACTGGGAAAAAGTGCAAAGACTTGGTCAATCAATCCATGATGACCTAAACAGAATTCTTTTTATTGGGTGTGAAGGGTAACCCACTAACGAAATCCGTCGTCACTCACTCCCATTTCCAAAGGGGAATCTTAACCGGCTGTAGCAAACTCGAAGGTGACTGATGCTCAGCCTTAACCTGCTGGCATGTCAGACATCGTGCCACAAAATTAGTAACCTTACGCTTCAAACCCGAAAGGCATAACTAGGAACACGTAATGCCCATAACGAGTCCTAAACGCAGCCTTATGAATATGCACATCCTTAACTTTGAGCTGATGGTACCCTGACCGAAGATCAATCTTGGAGAATACAGAAGCCCCTCGGAACTAATCAAAAAAGTCGTCGATCCTCGGAAGTGGATACTTATTCTTAATGGTTAGCTTGTTCAACTGCCGATAGTCTATGCACATCTTCATGGTCCCATCCTTCTTTTTAACAAACAATACTGGTGCTTCTCACGGAGACACACTAGGACGAATGAAACCATGATCCAATAACTCCTACAGTTGAGCCTTAAGCTCTTAATCTCCTTCAGTGCCATTCGGTAGGGAGCGATAGACACCGGAGCTATACCAGGAAGGTGCTCGATCCCAAATTCCACTTCTCGATTTGGAGGTAATCCCGGTAGCTTATCAGGAAAGAGATCCAAAAAATCTCTTACAGTTCTGATGTCCTTCATAGCAAAGTCCCCATAAATGGAAACATTAACATAGCCAAGAACGCTTTACATCCCTTATGAACCAGTTTCTCAGCCACCAGTGTAGAGATCATATTATGACTACCTCATTATTCTCCTTAGTTCTCAAGACAACTCTCTTAGTCCCAAGACAGACACGGTGCTTGACCAATCAGTCCATACCCAGAATCAGGTCGAACTCCCCAAACGGAAGCCCCATCAGATTAGCCAGAAATACCGACCCTTGAACCTTTAGCGAAACATCTCTATACAGTTTGCTAACCTGAGCCAATTGCCCTAAAGGACTCAGTACAGTTACCTTACTAGTACTCTCAACCAAAATCCCCAAGTTTCCAGACACAGTGCTAGCTACATAGGAATGTGTAACCTATGTCTATCAAAGTAAAGTAAGGTACATCATGAATTAAGAACATACTGGTAATGACGTCTGGAGCATCTCTGTCCTCTCGACGACGAGCAACATAAATAAGAGAACACTGCCTTGCCTCAATCTATCCAGCACATTTGCCTGGTGCCCTCTGTCTACAGCCCATACCGTTACCACCCCTAGCTTGACCACGGCCCCTCGGTGGCTGCTGAACTACCCTCTATGGCGGCATGGTACCAGAACCCAGAGCTTGCATCTGATCGGCCCTCAATGGACTCACCCGAATACGATACTCTAATGATCCACACATCAAGCATGCCCCAGTCCTCCTCCAACACTCGCCATGATGGCGTCTACCACAACTACTACACAGTTGCAATCCAGTAGGTATAACAGGGGCCCCAGCTCTAATTGACCCATCAGTCTTAGCCTTTTTCTTAGGCCTCTATATCGAACTCGAGGAATCTGAATCCCTCTTGTTCTTACCCCTCTCACGGTCTCTATTTTGGCACTCAGCGTGCTTAACCTCTTCGGCGATTTTCGCCTTCTCTACTAGAACAGAGAACTCTCGCTCCCTCTATGGAGCTATCAATTCCATCAGATTATCCCTGAGACCAACATCAAAACAGACACATCTTTCATACTCATCCGCCACTATGCCTCGAGCATAGCGGCTCAGCCTCATATTCGGCCACAGATCGGTCCCTCTGAGTGAGATTCAAAAACTCACGTCTACGAGCATCGATGTAGCTAGCTCCCACATACTTCCCTTAGAAGGCAGACTTAAAGAACTCCCAAGACAGACGATCAGGCTGAGTGCCCTCCTTAACAGTCAACCACCACTGGTAAGCCTTATCATGAAGCAAGGAGATCGCACCCTTCAATTTCTGCTTGGGATGCAGTCCAGATCGACCATAATTCTCTCTGGGGCCTCTAACCAATACTCAGCCACATTAGGGGCTACTTTTGTGACACCCTTAAACAACTCAGCTCCATTAGACCGGAATCGCTCAGTTATCGACCCTCGGTCCTTAGATCCAGAATTGGGCCCAACAACCCTCTCTAATATCCTTAGCATGGGTTTAGACAGTGCGTCGTCCCCAGTCGATCGACTTTGAGACCCAGTCTTATCAGCAGATGACACGAGTGTCTCACTCATGTCTAGATTCGGCATGCTACACATAGAAGAGGACTCAGCTCGAGCCCTTCTATGGCCTCTACCTCGGCCTCTAGTACCACGTCCATGAATATCTCGTGTGCTCATGTCCATTCAAATTTATCTTTATTACAAATTTTATGAATCAGTTACAGTTTCAATATTTATTAACAGATGTTTTATGTAAAGTAGTATCATAATTTCAGAGTTTATTGTTCGCAAGTACAGTCTCTATCAATTTCAGTTTCACTACAGTTTCAGTATAAAATAGGTAGAATGTTTCAGAACAAACTATCTATCATAACAGTTGATCAGAATACTTACAAGATCACCGCTGGAGACTCGGTGTACCACATTCTCAGTCAAATCATTTCAAATCATTTGAAAATCAGTTTTTTAAAACCAAATTTTAGAACCTAAAATCCACAGTCGAGTTTTACAACCTAGCTCTGATACAACTGAATGTAACACCCTAAACCCGGCCTAGACGTTATGGCCGAATCTGACAATGTCACATGGAATGGAATTTGAAATAAAAAATACCAAGTTAAAGTCGTTTTCATTTATTATCTTCTATTGATCTCTTGTTGGTTTTAAAATCATTTTATCTTTAATTTGATTCGTTTAAAAACATATTCTATAGTGGAAGCTTTTTAAAACTGTGATCTTTAAAGAAAACCGTTTGCATTTAGAAAAACGTTGTTGTAAATGAAATCGAGTTTTCGTTGCAGTTCAAAGTTCATGAGAACAGTTAAATCCAAAACAAAGGCAACAGTCCAAATTACATCAGAAATACTCAAAAAATAATAGGAATTAAAAACCTTAAATGGAATTAAATCAATTCAATAGTCATGTGGTCACTGTTTAGTCCTCCGTCGCACCGATCCATCTAAGTCTGGGGATCATCTGTATAGATAAAAAAAATGAGTGAGTTTACGTAAAATTAGTGTGTAATCCCCACAGAAGACATGCATACAGTCACCACAACAAACAGTCAAATGCAGTCTAGGCCTAAGCTCATTTCATTTTCAATAGCAGTTCGGGCCTTAGCCCATTTCAGTTTTAGTATCAGATATGCATTTGGGCCTAAGCCCATGATCGTAACAGTATCAGATATACAGTAATCAGTAAACAGTTTCCTACCCAACAAACCTCTACACACCATCTCTGTCCATCCCTACACTCTATGTGGGGTTTAAAACACTCACCCATCCCTACACTCCAAGTAGTACTGAATGCGGTACATAATTAGTAAATTGGAGCTGAGTTGCCAGATAATAGGCTTAAGAGCCTTTCAGTACACTTCCTCTAAATATCAACATCCCAACCCAATGCAATACAACATACAGTATATGACATCCTAATACATGAATATTAGTTACACATACTATTCAATATTCATCCATATAATAATCATGCTCAGTACATACATCATACATATAGTTCACGCATTTAAGGGTCTAAGTAGTGCTTACCGACCTGATAGTAGGTTCACAGTCGACTTAGGCGACCCGTGCAACCTTAGAACACGTTTCAGTTAAACAGGCTCACACGCCCATATGGCATGCCTGTGAGGGCCCACACGCCCGTGTGGCCCATACGACCCAATTTGGCCTTTACCGGTGGATCACATGGCCTGGCCTAGAATCCCACACGCCTATGTGGACTACCTGTGTGGACCCACACACCCGTGTTGCCCACATGGCCCAAATTAGTCTAGCTCGTGTGTCACACACGGCCTACTTAGCCATCACACAGCTGTGTCTTGCGCGCACAACCTGGCCTCGTCAATCACACGCCCGTGTTATGGCACACGGCTTACCACATGGGCGACCACACGCCCGTGTGACGTCGAGAGTGAGGTTTTTGTCTTTCGCAAAAACCCGTTTTCTGCGTTTTCGGGTACACACTTGGTATCGATTCACTGCGAAAACACTCCTGATCCTTCCAAAACCTAAAGTTGTCCAACGAGACGCTGATTTAGTCATTTAAAACCGAACTAAAGCCTGATCCAAATCAAACTATTCATTCAATAAGCCATCAAACCTTACCTTCAATCGAATAACGGTAATTCCCACAAAGCTAAAACCCCAACAACCAATTTCAGGCCCTGAATCTTTCCCTAAACAGTAACATCAAAACCCATCAATAATGAATTAACAAGCGTAAACACAATTACATTATCCAAACTTACCGATATCGCACGACAAGTATCAAACTAGCGAGATACGAGAATTCAACCACAGATGGGGAAGGTAAAAGAAATCACCAACAAGAGGAGGGGGAAAAAAATGACACTAAGCAAAAAGGTAAGAAATTAACGTCAAATTTGATTTGGATATTTTTCAGAAGAGGAAAGAGAGGATTTTTTTTGAAAAAGAAAATAAAACAAAATATCACAACTCCTCAAACTTCTCCCTACTACCCCACTAACAACAACTTCTCAAAGCCCCAACTCCACCGAAATTCTACCAGACAACAGAGCAAAAGTAATTACCCATGCAAACGTAGGGATTCAATCACAGAACCTCTGACATACAGACTCCCTTACCACTTGAACTAGCAGCTTCATTCTGATATGAATTTACGGATAATTAAACATAAGCCGCTGAGCAAGAATAGGGCTTAAATCAGAAAAATACCAAAATTTGCCAAAGATGAGGCTTGAACCCAAGACCTCTCAGACACTCCCAGAACACTTAACCACTAAACCAGATACACACTTGTGTCAAATTTTCACAAAAGCTAAAACAAAAATTTTGGGGTGTTACAACTTGGGCCCTTAAAAATCCTAAAAAGGAAAGAAAAATAAAAGAAAAACAAAGGTGTCAAATTGACCAAAATCGGGTGGGCTTCGAAAGGCATAAGAGAGAACAAAAATTTAAATGGGCCTCCAATTGGGGTCGAACAAAAATGGGTGTCTGCAGCTGCCCCTCTTTGTTTGTAGCTTTTGTAGCGAGGAACGTACAAAGATGTAAACACCTAACCACTATCAAATCCCACTCAACATCGTAGAGAAAGGAATAACAGATTTTTGCAATTACTAAAATCGTAATAGATCAAAACATATTGCTTTATCCAAAACTAGAAAAGTAGATGCCAAACCATCAAAACATGAAGAGTGAAACAAGATAGACCTCACAACCAAATCTTTGAAATGAAAATGCAGAAAAAATGTAAATAGGCCTAACACATGTGCCTTTATATACAATGCAATGAAAAGTAAATGGACCTCCAAACTTGGGCTTTTAAATGCAATGGAAAGTAAATGGACCTCCACACCTAGGTCTCTAAATGCAAGGAAAAATGAATGAACCTCCACATCTGGGTCTCTAAATGCAATAAAAAGTGAATGGACCTCCACACCAAGGCCTCTAGATGCAATGAAAAGTAAATGGATCTCCACACCCGAGCCTTTAAATGCAATAAAAAGTAAATAGACCTCCACACCTGGGCCTCTAAATGCAATGAAAAGTAAATGGACCTCCACACTTGGGCCTCTAATTGCAATAAAAAATAAATGGACCTCTACGCCTGGGCCTCTAAATGTAATGAAAAGTAAATGGACCTCCACACCTGAGCCTCTAAATGCAATGAATGTTTTCCTTTCTTGAATTTTTCATAAAAGGTAATCATTTGAGAATCATGTTTTTATGTTGAAAATGATCAAATCCTTATCCACACACAACAGATCATGAAAATCAAATTCCATGGGATATCACCTTAACAAATTTCCAAATGATTTTATGACTCGTAAATTAAATTCTCAAATGATAATCAACTTAACAAACTTGGTACTACGGATTTCATAAATCCACCATTGAAACATAAATTTCTTGCATCAAGAGTCAACTCGTTAATTCTCGTGAAGTTGAATTTCCTTTTCTTGACTTTGGACCATTCCAATCTGTAAACCCTATACCATGCTCTTTTGCAAAATTGCATCTTAAAATAGAAATTCTTCAATGTAGTTCCTTTCTTTTGCTCTCTCTTTATTTTTTCTTTTTTTTTCTTTTTTTGGTTTCTTTTTTAATTATTTTTTCTTTCTTTTTTGTGTTTTTTTATTTAGGTAAAGTCTTTTTTCTATAGACTCTTACATTCTCCAAGTAGATTAATTTGACCCTGAGTAATCAAAGATGGACATGTTCCAAAGGTATAGTGTCGACTCAAGTTTGAGTGCCAAAGAAATGGACTAAAATAGGCTCAAGGTTATATCAGGGCTTGTACCAAAGGATCAATTTCTTCTAAAAATCTTCATTATCCTCCAAGGCATCTCATATATTCTTCTTTTTTTTTTTTTAGAAATCTCTCTAGACTGCTCATTTCTGAGTTTTCACCCTAAAATTTATCTCCCTTTTTTATGCTCTTGAAGACGTCACAGTTTCCCAAAGATTGACTTCTTGATTTGAATAAACATATTCGATTAAAATGGTCTTTTAAGGGTTGTAACATTGTCTAAGTGTTAAGGGTCAATCGGAGAAAGGTTTTCCAGGTTAATATATATTATGTGAAAGAGTATAAAAACCATAAAGAGTTATTTTGAATTTTTGATTGCTTTTTCCATCTCCTAATCACTTTTCTTCGTTCTTACTCCTTCCTATTTCCGTTATTTTTTTGTTTCTTATTCGCTTTCCTTATTTGTTCTTTTCTCTCTTTTTTTTTGAATGAAATCAAGAATTTATAATTTTTCCTTTACTTTTCATGATCTTTCTTGTCAATCCATGATGTTCGATGTATGACTTTAGTTAGGGTTCAGAAAGAAGATACATCAAGCTCAAAATGGGGTAGCAAAGGATATAATTTTCTCCAAGTGGCAGGGAGAACAAATGAATGCCATTTATCATTTCAAAATATGGTTAATCTCATCACAAAGGTCATTCTTGGGAATATGCCTATCTTTTCAATTTGAATTGTGCATAATCTCATGTTTGTCTCACAATGTTGTAAAATCATTGATCTATACCCAAAACCTCACAAATTTTCCTCCAATGTGGAGGGTGATCCTTCGGAAAGGGTCAATTTTAAATAAGCAAGATGGCCCAAAGTGGTTAAAAAAGGATGAAATTTTCTTCAAGTGAAGGATATTTCAAAAATGCAATTCGTCACTTCAAACATGGCCAACTTATTAAGTAATTAACCTTACGGAGAATGCAAGACTCCAAGGTAAAATGTAACCTCAAACATGATGCACAAAGAAAAGGAAAATAGAAAAAGCCAATATTACTTAATGTGGATAACTCTTTAAGAACAATCAAGCTTAGTTTTTAAGCAAAGTATTTTTTTCACTGCATCAGAATTTATAGAGTTTGACATCTTGTCTCCATCTATTTCAGCGAGAATCAATGCTCCACCAGAGAAAGCTTTTTTTCACCACATACGATCCCTCCCATTTTGGTGTCTATTTTCCTAATGATTATAAACGTATGACAGAATCTTCTTCAGTACTAGATCCCCTTCTCTGAACTGCCTAGGTCGCACCTTTTTGTTAGAGTCCTTCATCATTCTTTGTTGATACAACTGGCCATGGCATAAAGCTGCTAATCTCTTTTCCTCAATTAAATTTAACTGCTCATATCTTTCTTGCACCCATTCAGCCTTCTCTAGTTGCACCTCCCTTAACACTCGTAGAGATGGGATTTGCACTTTGATAGGTAAAATGAACTCCATGCCATACACTAATGAAAATGGAGTAGCTCTAGTCAAAGTCCTCACTGATGTATGGTATGCGTGGAGAGCAAAATGGAGTTTCTCATACCAATCCCTATACATTTCTGTTGTCTTGGAAATGATTTTTTTGATATTCTTATTTGCAGCCTCAACTGCCCCATTCATTTTTGGACGATATGGCGTAGAATTGTGATGCTTGATCTTAAACTATGTGCAAACCTCTTCTATCAGGGCATTGTTCAAGCTCTTGGCATTATCTGAGATGATTCTTTCTGGTAAACCGTACCAACAAATGACCCATTTTTTCAGAAATTTGCATATCACTGATCGAGTTATGTTGACATATGAAGCGACTTCGACCCACTTGGTGAAATAATCAATCATTACAAAGATAAAGCGATGCCCTTTTGATGCTTTCGGTGTGATGGGACCAATGACATCCATGCCCCACATTGAGAAATACCATGGAGGCGCCAAGATATGAATATTGGTAGGAGGAGCATTAATATTGTCTGTATAAATCTAGCATTTATGACATTTTCGTGCGTAATTTAAACAATATTATTCCAAAGTCAACCAGAAATATCCAGCCTTCATGATTTGCCTTGCCATCATATGTCCATTACTATGTGCTCCACATACTCCATCATGGATTTCCTTCATTATCTAATTCGCCTCTTCTATGTCGACACATCTCAACAGGGTTTGGTCACATCCCTTTTTGTACAAAAACTCACCATCCAAAAAAAAAACCCATAGTTGGCATCCTAATTATTTATAATTTTCTGAGGTGCAATCAGAGTATTATCGGTATTGAAAATACTACTTAATGTCAACATACCACAGTTTCCCATCTGTTACCAATTCTACTTCCGCGCAATGGGTCGGTGAGTCCTTGACCTTTAGCTGTATAGGTTGCACTTCTATTTCAGATCCTACTTTGAACATGACAGCTAGAGTAGCTAATGCATCTGCTAATTGGTTTCCTTCTCTTAGTAAATGACAAAATTGAACATCATCAAACTTTTTGATGAGTCCATGCACATATGTTTGATAGTGAATCAGTTTGGAATCCCTGGTTTCTCATTCTCCTCTTAATTGGTAAACAACTAATGCTGAGTCACCAAAAACTTTAAACCTTGATCTTTTTCTCAATGAAGATCTGAAGTGCCAAAATGCATGCCTCGTATTCAACTACATTGTTCGTATATGTGAACGTCAATTTAGCTGTAGTGGGAAAGTACTGGCCACTTAGGGAGATTAATACTGCCCCAATCGTATGCCCAATCATGTCGGATGCTCCATCGAGATACACCTTTCGAATTTCTTCTTCACGCTTCGAAACTGACATGATCTCTTAATCTAAAAAATCAAAACTCATGGGCTCGTATTCCTCTTTCGTGTGATCCACCAGAAATTTCGTGACTATGCTTCCTTTTTATAGCCTTCTGAGTCATGTAGATGATGTCATACTCGGAGAATACCACTTGCCAACGAGCAACTCTTCTAGACTGATGGCTTCTCGGAAATGCATTTCAAAGGGTCCAACTTTGTAATAAGGAAGGTAGTGTGATACAACATGTATTGCCTTAGTTGATGCGCGGTACATGCTAAAGTGCAACACATCTTTTCCAGATGAGAATACTTGGCTTCATATTCTGTGAACTTCTTGCTCAGATAATAGATTACACGCTCTTTCTTGTTTGAACCATCTCATTGCCCTAGAACACAACCTATAAAATTATCTAGCACTACCAAATACAAAAATCAAAGGTCTTTTTGGCACTGGGGTAATCAAAATTGGTGGCTTAACCAAATACTTTTTTACTTTCTCGAACGCTTTTTGACAATCTTCAGTCTATTCACCATCATTATCCTTACGTAAGATCTTGAAGATGGGATCACATATATCCGTCAACTGTGAGATGAAATGAGACACGTAATTTAACCATCTCATAAAACTTCTTATCTCCTTTTAAGTTTTAAGAGGTGTCAAATCTTTAATTGCTCGAACTTTATCCGAATCTATTTGAATCCCTGTTCACTCACTACGAAACCCAACAGCTTCCTCAACTTTACCCTAAAAGTACATTTTGTTAGATTCAATCTCAATTTGTATTTCCTCAATCTTTCAAATAGTGTGCAAAGATTTTCCACGTGGATTTCCTCCCTAGCAGACTTTGCTATCATATCGTCAACATAAACTTCAATCTCTTTATGCATCATGTCATGAAACAGTGTCACTATTGCTCGTTGATACGTGGCCCCAGCATTTTTTAAACCAAACGGCATGGCCCTGTAACAAAAAGTTCCCCAGGTCGTGATGAACATGGTCTTTTCCATGTCCTACCTTGCCATTTTGTTTTGATTATACCTCGAGAATCCATCCATGAAAGAGAATACACAATGTTTAGTAGTGTTATCCACCAATGTGTCTATATGAGGTAACAAAAAATTATCCTTGGGGTTGGCTCGGTTCAAATCTCTATAATCGATGCACATTCTGACTTTTCCATCCTTTTTAGGCACTAGTACAATATTCGCCACCCACTTGGGTATTTAGCTACTTCCAAAAATCCCGCATCAAATTGTTTCTTGACCTCTTCTTTAATGTTCAACAGCATATCAGGTTTCATCCTTCTCAACTTTTGGTATATGTGCTTGCAATCTGATTTCAAAGGTAGCATGTGTTCCACGATATTAGTGTCCAAACCTAACATATCTTGGTATGACCATGCAAACACATTTGAGAACTCAATGAGTAGATCCTTTAATAATTGACTTTGCTCTAGCATAAGAGTGGTTTCAATCCTAATTTCCTTTCTTACCTCATCATCACCTAGATTGATTAAATCTGTTCCCTCCCAGTAGGGTTCTATAAGCTTCTTTTCTTGTTCAACAAGCCTGAAAAACTCATTTGGAACAACTTTCTCCTCTTTCGTCCCATGATCATTATAGTGAACATAATTATAAGAATTTGATTCAAAGATGTTATTTGGATCATTTATCAATTCATGAGGTATATCCCTGAAATAATTATGAGTATGTATATTGGTATATAAATGAAAATGATTGAATGAATAAAAGTGACTAGGGACATGATCCAAATCTAATTTCATTAAAAAGAAAACAGTTTTACATGGATTTTTGAAGGAAACTAATTAACTGAACGATATTAAAATTTAATATAAAAACTCTTAAAAAGGATTACATCTCGGAGGAATCAAGGATAGCAGGTAATGATATGAGCTGCCGGTTGTCCAGGGCGGGTGTTATACCGATGAGCTATCCTTGGTCCTTTTTCAAATGGCATTTATTTCCAAAGTTAAAAAATTATTTGGATTTGTCATAAAAAGTGTTCTTTTATTTTTTGTTTTTCAAATAATGTTTCTAAATAAAGAAACGAACGAATGAATGGATGAATGAATGAATGGATGATTGAAATTGGGGCACATTGCTGCATATATAGTCGAATATAAACATTTTCTTTCATGGAATGTTCGAGAACTATTTGGATTACAAAGTTCCCTTTTTTTTTCCATTTTTCAATAATACTTAAAGAAAATCCTAATCGATCCTATTTCTATAGGGCAAATCTCTACTCGCGGTTCTTCTTCTTCCCCCTCATGAGCTTGATGAACTTTTGGCTGAGCCACCTCCAAAAGTTTCATTGTAGGCTCGTTCCTCGTTACAAAAGGGGTGATTCTTTTTTGAGTTCTTCAATCTGTTTACATATGTCTTAAGCTTGTTCAGCGAAAACTTGACATTCCCTGTGTATTGTTGAAAACACCTCTTGTCGGCTTATTGCCATTTTTTCCACAATGATAAGACGCTCAGCAAGATCCGTATATTCTTTAGTGATCTCTTTTTTTCTTTCCTTTTGTCTTTAATTCTTTAGATAGACGATAAATTCCCTCCTTCAACACTTTCATTTTAGCAGTTTTCTCGTTAGACACCCTTTTCCAAGTTCGCTCTTGTTCTCGCGCTTTTTGGAGTTCATTACCTCGCAGACCCAAATCCACCACCAACCTCTGAATTTGAGTGAACAAGTCAGATATTTCTCGTTGACGTCGTTCTAACTGTATTCTTAATTCTTCCTTTCTTCCCTTTATATTTGGCCGGTGTTATTGCTGTTGTCTCATGATTTTTTCCTTATTTTCCTTTACATATGTCTGATGCTGCTCTCATTGCTGTCTGATCTCTTCATCTCTCCCCTTTAGACACATTTCTAAATCACGTATCTTTTCTGTTAGCTCAGCGACGTCATCTAGAACCTTCTTATTTCCCTTAAACTGTGCTGACATAAAGAGTTTGCTTCTTTTAGGTGCCACTGGATAGACATTTCTGAGAGTGAATGGTTGAAAAAGGATCCTGATTGCAAGCTCAAGGTTTGACCCCACTTGATTCGTATCTCTTCTAATTTCTTCGAAAACCCCATGTCCTTGTTTTAACCAGTTGTAGTAGGTACACATTGATTATACCCGTATTGGCTCAAAACCATTAATGAGGAATAATTAATGGCTCCTAATATGCCAATTAAGGGAACCCACAATTGACCACCGCACCCGATGAGTACTATGCTCCGAATCATCCATGGAGCCCATTATTTTATTTCTTGGTATGTCAATGTACTAAGGTTCTGAAACCACTCCTCAATCGATTGATTTGGAGGCCACTCACTTTCCAAAAAATCCTTTATAGGCCTTGTTGAAGGAACAAACACCTGACGCAAGTGCTTATAGGGGCACCTAAAATGGCTTTTCATCCATATGAAAAACAACTGTACACATCTAAAAAATTGGCCATCTCCTTTCCTTCTGATGAAATTGAGTGAAATGACGGTTTCAAAATACTGCTGGAACAGGATTCACCCCTTTTTCAATCTAAGACATAAAATTAGCTAGCTTCACACTCACATATCCTGGAGTTTTTGGGAACATAATCAACTCGTATAACGGCAAACTCGAATAGTGCCAAATGCCTATCACTGCTGGCCTTTCCCATAGCATCCCTAGTGTCAGACTAGGAAATGCAGGGACCATTTTTATCTTTTAATCTTGCTTTCACCGTATCTATCGGTAATCCCATCAGATTGTCTAAGGGTCCCCGAAAATCGATTTTTTACTTCCAATATATCTTGAGCAGATATCTAAAGTCATAGTGGAGAATGGTAGAATATTCCTCGATAGTCGGTATCATATCCATTTCATTAAACGTAAAACACCTATAAGTGGGATCCCGAAAACGTACTATGGCCTTCAACAGGGCATCAATCGGTTTAACGAGCAGAAGTTGTGCTACATCGCCATACATGTCCCAGAAGTGCGTTTTCTTAGCTTTGTCTCATGATTTCCATATTCCCTTTAACTCATCTTCACAATTCCTCCTACAGTCCATGTAATATCCTGAAAAGGGCCTATGCATTTTCGGTTTAATTGTATGAAATGACAAGTCTTAAGCATTATGAATAAATTTTTGACATTTTTGAAAACTCAGAAATGTATGAAAATGAATGGAAATGAATATTTTTGGAAACCTGGAAATGCATTGGACACGAACATTTTAGGAAACCTAGAAATGTAAGGAAATGGTTCAAAAATGGAAAGTACACATTTTTGGAAACTAAGAAATGAAAATGGAAATGATCTAAAAATGGAAAGTATACATTTTAGGAAACTTGGAAATGTAAGAAAATGGCAAGTAAACAGAGCCGATCGAAAATTTTAGGAAACTTGGAAATGACCCCAAAATGATGAGTTTTAAAGTTTAAAATAGGAAATCAAGGCAAAGGGGCCTTAAAAGAAAAAGTTGGTAAAATTTGACACACAAGCACAGCTTGGAAAAGTGGCACTGAAGATGCCACTTAGGGCCTATGGAAATGGCGCCATGTGCAAGAGGCATGGGCCAGGGTTCGAGTCACAAGGAAGCAAATAAAAAGAGTTTTATTTTTGCTTCCAGAAGGCCAAGGTGTGGACGGCAAGGCACCTAGAAAAAGAGAGGTTAATCCTCTTTAAAATTGGCTATTAAGTGATAAATATAGGATTATTTTTTTATATGATTTTTGAGGAGATAAAGGATGGATTAAACACTTTTTATTTTTAAATAAAAGAAAGGATATTATCACAAAGGAAGAGTGGTGGTCAAGTCCAGGACTCTTGGCACGATAATTTCTGGCCAAAGGAGGAGAGTTAAGGCTATTCACTCATCTCTGCAGAAAATTCCTAGCCCCTCTCCTCTGCCGAATTTTCTCTAGCAAAGTAGCTTCTCTTTCATCCATATTTTCCTCTCCAAAATTCTTCTATTCTCCTCTCTGTTTCTATTATCAAAGCCAAATCTTTGTGACCCCAAGCAAGGGTGCAATGATTCGAGGTATTAAGGTAATAACAATCAATTTTGTTCTTCTAATTCTTCTAATCGAGATTTAGGAAATAATCTCCTCTGTTGTCTCTTAACCGAATATTAAAGAAGAATCTCAGGATTTCAAATTCAAGGAATTTCGGCTAATTAGGAAGAGAGATTCGGGATTCAAGGATTTAAGGTAAGGAAAGCATGGTTTAAGCCAAAGGTTATTTAATCAAGTATTAAGTGTCTTGGAAATCAGATACTAATATGTGTGTAGGGATTTCGGCAGATTCATAGTCAAGAGGAGTTTTCGGGAACTTAGATCCACAAGGTAAGTAATACAAATCCTACTAGGATTTGGTTTTTAAGCCAAATAGGGTTGTTAATATGTTTTAATGATTGGCCGAATATAGTAGTTAAAGATCTAGATCGGTAGATCGTTCTTCGGGATTTCAAGGAATCTATTAAGCGAATCAGGTGTGTACCCATACTAACCTTCAATACGTTATATGGCAATTATTAATTATATGAATATGCATAAGAATGTGAATGTGGCTATATGCCCTAATGTGGTACAAAAAGTACTCAGGTACGTTTCTTACTTCTGATAGTTAATGGGTTTTCAACCTAAGCCCAACTCGAATTGATAACTTCTTTGAAAATTTCACGAACTTTCGCTAGGTAACAAAGAATTTTGGAACCGATTTTTCTTAAAGAACATACCAGATCCGGTTCAGGCTTGTGGGCCGGGTGTGGGGTGTTTCAGTTTGGTATCAGAGCCCAGTTTTAAACTCTCGGCCTGTGGGCTAAGGCCCAAAACATTTTTAATTCGAGCCCAAATGATTTTCTTTGAAATAAAGCAGGTGTTTTGGCATGGCACCCAAGTCTCGACCCATGATCCACTGTAAGTACCTTGACTTTATGTGTGATTCCGTGATTTATGAACTGTATAAGGGTAGAAAAGGCATGGAACATAGAATAGTATGATAGGAATATGGAACCCTAGGACTAGGTTACTCAAACACCAAACGCATAAGACTTAATGCACTAAACAAACCTATGGCTAAGTCACCGAGCTAGGTGTGTGGTAACCCCTGACGCATGTTCAGGATTGGATCCGGAAGAGCACGGTATTTAGCAGATCCTTGTGATTCACCTCCTCTTCGCAGAATCCTACCCAGTGCGTAGCTTCGGTTCACCCTAACTCGAGAGGGCTCAAAGTGGTGTGGCAACCTGCATGCGCATGTCTAGGAATGGTTTTGGTGGGAGCTTGGTACTTAAGCGATCCGCGTGACTCACCTCCTCTTCACTCGAATCTCGCACAGTGCGTAGCTTTGGTTTACCACGACCAAGAGGGCTCGGTCATAAAGCTAAATATAATGACTAAAACCCGAAAGGAACTAGCCATTTTTTTAAAGAAAAAAAAGAACAAAACAACGAACCCTAGTTTTAAAATTCTTAAAACTTTCTTTTAGTTTTGTGAAAACTATCTTTACAGAATTTCCCGAAAAATTTCTAATTTGTGAAAATTACAAAAATACCCCTAGTGGGAAAATTACCAAAATGCCCTTGATTCACAAATTGTCAAACTTCTCAACGATTTTGCCAAAACTTCATTATTTTATAAATGTTCACGAACCCTAATTTGCAAGCTATCAAAATACCATGATTTTGAAAAATTACAAAATTGCCCCTAACTTACAAAATTACCAAAATGACCCTGATTCCCAAAATTTTTGCAACATTTCCATTTTGGAAGGAACAATTCTCAAAAAGAAACCACAAAGTTTTACAACTTTTGAAATATCCCTGATTTATTAAATTTTGCAAACTTACCCTGATTTGTGAAAATTTACCAGAATACCCCTGAGGTCGAAAATTATCGAAATACCCCCGGATTTTGAAATTTCTCCAAATTACCCCGAGACTTTGAATTCTCAAAATACTTTTCGACAAAAACACCAAGGAACGTTTTTCCTTTTGAAAAATTATGAAAATACCCCTGTAGGACAAAATTGCGAAAATACCCCTGGGTAGTGGAAAACAACAACGAAAACTATAACGTTTATCTGAATGAATGAAAGTTCATACTTGTTTGATGGATGAATGAATGAATGGAAAAGACTGTGTGTTTGTATGAATACGAAAGAACCACTCTTAAATCCCTTTTCATAAAACTCCTTCGCGGGTAAATAAGTGGAACAATGACTAATCCATAAAATTCCTTAATCGATCTCGACGCTAGGAAATGAGTTCTAGAGGACGTGGTCGCCGTGGTGGATGAGGTAGAGGAAGGATGACCGTGTCGAACCCGTTAGATCGGGTCGGGTCCGACAATGAAATACCACCGCCACCACCCACCCCATTTGTTAATGTTGCTGCGAGCAAGCTCGAGACGGGGAAGATGCCGTGTCGCAGTCGTCGCGAGTCTTGGAATTGGTGGGTCAGTGCGGAGGAAATTCAGAAATCGTAAGTCTCAGGCTCGAAGCGGCTCCGAGCTAATGGAGTGAAATGTTTCGTGGAGAGTGTCAGAGTAGCACCCGCATAACCGAGCATCGTTGGAAGCGACTTTAACGCATCATGGATGAGCTCGACTTGACCTTTGAGGAGAAGTTAAAGGGGATGGTGGCACTGTTACGCGATAAAGCGTATCAATGGTGGTTAACTGTGCGAGATGGTGCCACGGCTGAGGATCTGACCTGGGAGTACGTTAAGGAAGCGTACCAAAAGAAATATGTGGGAACTAGGTATACAGATGAGCAAAGAAAGGCTTTTCTGGGGTTGGTGCAGGGGAGTAAGTCTGTCGCGGAATATGAAGCTGAATTCCTGAGGCTGAGTCGCTATGCTCGAGGAGTGGTGGCGACTGAACATGAACGCTGTGTCCGTTTTGAGAACGGACTGAGGGACGATCTAAGACTGTTGATAGCACCGCATCAGGAGCAGGAATTCTCTGCTTTGGTGGAAAAGGCCAAGGTGGCCGAGGGAATTAAGGATTCTACCAAGCAGGTTGTGGACAAGAATAAGCCTAAGAGAGGTTTTGGACCATCTGGAAAGGGTCATAAGAGGCATAGGGTTGACGGGCCACGAAATCAACAAGCTGGTACGGGCTGGCAGTACCGCCCTTGTGAGCATTGTGGAAAGAGGCACTTGGGAGAGTGTTGGAGAAAGAAGGGGGGATGTTTCAAGTGTGGGTCCAAGGACCATATGCTTAAGGATTGTCCCAAACAACCAGATGAGAGCCGACCGGCAGTTCAAAATGCTAGCCAGATTGGTAGAGGTGGACAGTAGCCTCAACGGGGTCGTGGTTCGGCCAACAGAGGTAATGGTGCTGGCAGAGGCCGTGGAGCACGGGCCAATCTCGCGCTAATGCGAAGCAAGGCAAACTGAGTTTGGTTTATGCGGTTCACCAGAAGGAGGATGGTGACGCACCGGATGTAATAAGCTGCACGTTCTTTATTTCGACAAACCCTATTTTGCTCACGATTGATGTGGGCTCGACCCATTCCTATGTTGTATGTAGTGTCTTTGGAAACATTAGGCCTAGACTCAGAACTCTCTGATAGACAGATGACTGTAGTAAGCCCATTAGGCCAAACCGTAGTGGTAGACAAGATCTTTCGGAATGTACCCCTAAAGATTTAGGGAGTGAACTTTCGGGCTGACTTAATGGAGTTACCCTTCGGAGAGTTTGAGCTTATACTTGGAATAGATTGGCTAGTAGAGCATCAAGCCGTGTTGGATTGTGCGGCTAAATGTATGGAACTAAGAACCCCGAGGATAAGGTAGTAGTGATGATCGGAGAAAGGAGGAACTACTTGTCCAACGAGTTTCGGCGCTGAAGGCTGAGAAGATGGTTAGGAAGGGGTGCGAGGCGTTCTTAGCCTTCGTAAGTGCGTTGGGAGGAAAAGATGAGGGTGTTCATGGAGTTAGGACGGTAAGGGACTACGTAGATGTGTTCCCAGATGAATTACCAGGAGTTAGGATCGATGACTTGTTTGATCAGCTGAAGGGGGCCGCAGTATTTTCAAAGATCGACTTAAGGTCGGGATATCATCAGTTGAAAGTGAAGGAGGCTGATATCCATAAGACCGCTTTTAGGACAAGATATGGCCACTTTGAGTTTGTAGTGATGCCGTTTGGGTTGACGAACGCTCCAGCCGCGTTCATGGACATGATGAATCGGGTTTTCCAACCCTACCTGGATAGGTTCGTCGTTGTGTTCATCGACGATATTTTGGTGTACTCGAAGTCGGAGGAGGAGCATGATGAGCATCTCCGAGATGTGTTGGAAGTGTTAAGGAGAAGAAGTTTCATGCCAAATTCAAAGCAAGTGTGAATTTTGGCTTAAGGAGGTAGCATTCTTAGGTCATGTGGTATCCGCAGAAGGAATAAGAGTGGATCCTAGGAAGATTGAAGCAGTGTTGGATTGGAAACCACCTAGGTCCGTAGCTGAAATCCGAAGTTTCTTAGGTTTGGCAGGCTATTACAGAAGGTTCGTGGAAGGGTTCTCGTCAATAGCCGCGCCTTTAACAAAGTTGCTAAAGAATGAAGTACCCTTTGTATGGACGGATAAGCAACAGGAGAGCTTTGAAAAGCTTAAGAAAGCTGGCACTTTAAGCTCCAAGATTAATTCACCTGAGGCGTGCAAGGATTTCGTGGTGTATTGTGACGCTTCGCATACGGGATTAGGATGCGTGCTAATGCAAGATGGTAAAGTGGTCGCGTATGTGTCTCGGCAGTTAAGGCCTCATGAGGTTAATTATCCAACCCATGACTTGGAACTAGCAGCAGTGGTTTTCGCCCTCAAGGTTTGGAGGCACTACCTTTATGGAGAAAGGTCAGTGATCTACACGGACCACAAGAGCCTTAAGTACTTGTTGACTTAGAAGGAGTTGAACTTGAGGCAACGAAGGTGGGTGGAATTACTGAAAGACTACGATTGCTCGATAGAGTACCACCCGGACAAGGCGAATGTGGTAGCAGATGCCCTAAGTCGGAAGGTTGTGTCAAATCTAAGGGCTTTGTTCGCTTACTTGAGTCTGTATGATGATGGAAGCCTGTTGGCAGAATTGCAAGTCAAGCCCACGTGGCTGAATGAGGTGAAAGAGGGACAAATGGCTGATAAAGATCTAAGTGCTAAGTTTCAACAAGTACGAAGCAGAGAATTAGGGGATTATGGCGTCAATGAAGAAGGAGTATTATACTACAAAGGAAAAGTCTGTATGCCGAAGGACCAGGAGTTAAGATAAAAGATTCTTCGGGAGGCGCATGGCGTACTCTTATGCTATGCATCCGGAGGCATTTGTCGTATAGGGATCTAAGGGAACAATTTTGGTGGTCTGATCTTAAGCGGGAAGTGACTAAATTCGTGGGGAAATGTCTGACGTGTCAGCAAGTTAAGGCTGAACACCAAGTCCCATCAGGATTGCTTCAACCAATCGAAGTTCCCCAATGGAAGTGGGAAAGAATTACCATGGATTTCGTTAGTGGGCTTCCCCTTACGCCCACTAAGAAGGACTCGGTATGGGTGATAGTTTTACCAAGTCCGCACATTTTATTCCGGTGAGAATCGACTATTCCCTTCAGAAGTTGGCTAAGTTATATGTGGCGGAGATCGTAAGGTTACATGGAGTACCAGTATCGGTCATCTCCGATCGAGACCCAAGGTTTACGTCTCGGTTTTAGAAGGCACTTCACCAAGCTTTAGGCACCAAGTTGGACTTCACTACAGTTTTTCATCCACAATCCGACGGGCGACCAACGGGTTATACAAGTGTTGGAGGATATGTTAAGGGGTTGTGTTATGGATTTTCGAGGAAGTTGGGAGGATTATGTGTCTTAGTTTGAGTTCGCCTACAACAATAGCTATCGTGCAAGCATTCGGATGGCACCATACGAAGCATTGTATGGTCGAAAGTGTGTAACTCCTACTTGTTGGACCGAGTTAGGAGAACATCGTGTTTTGGGTCGGAGTTAGTGGCGTAAACGCGAGGAGAAGGTTGAGATAATCTGGGCAAGGTTGAAGGAAGGAAGCCGATGAGGCGTAAGTCGTCGTATGCGGACCTTAAGCGGAAGGAAATTGAGTTTGAAGTGGGAGACCAAGTGTTTCTGAAAGTCTCACCTTGGAAGAAGGTAATGAGGTTTGGTCGCAAAGGGAAGTTATGCCCAAGGTTTATAGGGCCCTATCGAGTACTAAAGCGAGTTGGACCAGTGGCATACCAAGTGGAGTTGCCACCGGAGTTGCAGCTAATGCACGACGTATTCCATGTATCCATGCTACGTCGCTATCGATCGGATCCATCTCATGTGGTACCTGTTGAAGAAGTGGAGCTAAGGCCGAACTTATCCTACGAGGAAGAGCCGATTCGGATCCTGGAACATGATGTGAAAGTACTACGGAGAAACTCAGTACCTCTAGTCAAGGTGTTATGGCGCATCCATGGATCGGAAGAAGCTTCGTGGGAGTCTGAAGAGACAATGCGACAGCAATACCCTCAACTATTTTAGTTAGGAAATTTCGGGGACGAAATTTTGTTTAAGGGGGTAGAACTTAACATCCTGAAAAGGGCCTATGCATTTTCGGTTAATTGTATGAAATGACAAGTCTTAAGCATTATGAATAAATTTTTGACATTTTGAAAACTCGTAAATGTATGAAAATGAATGGAAATGAATATTTTGGAAACACGGAAATGCATTGGACATGAACATTTTAGGAAACCTAGAAATGTAAGGAAATGGTTCAAAATGGAAAGTACACATTTTTGGAAACTAAGAAATGAAAATGGAAATGATCCAAAATGGAAAGTATACATTTTAGGAAACTTGGAAATGTAAGAAATGGCAAGTAAACATGAGAGCCGATCGAAAATTTTAGAAAACTTGGAAATGACCCCAAAATGATGAGTTTTAAAGTTTAAAATAGGAAATCAAGGCAAGGGGGCCTTAAAAGAAAAAGTTGGTAAAATTTGACACACAAACAGGCTTGGAAAAGTGGCTTGAAGATGCCACTTAGGGCCTATGGAAATGGCGCCATGTGCAAGAGGCATGGGCCTGAGTTCAAGTCACAAGGGAAGCAAATAAAAAGAGTTTTATTTTTGCTTCCAGAAGGCTAAGGTGTGGACGGCAAGGCATCTAGAAAAAGAGAGGTTAATCCTCTTTAAAATTCGGCTATTAAGTGATAAATATAGGATTATTTTTTTTATATGATTTTTGAGGAGATAAAGGATGGATTAAACACTTTTTATTTTTAAATAAAAGAAAGGATATTATCACAAAGGAAGAGTGGTGGCCAAGTCAAGGACTCTTGGCCTGATAATTTCGGCTAAAGGAGGAGAGTTAAGGCTATTCACTCATCTCTCTGCCGAAAATTCCCTAGCCCCTCTCCTCTGCCGAATTTTCTCTAGCAAAGTAGCTTCTCTTTCATCCATATTTTCCTTTCCAAAATTCTTCTATTCTCCTCTCTGTTTCTATTATCAAAGCCGAATCTTTGTGACCCCAAGCAAGGGTGCAGTCGACTGAGGTATTAAGGTAAGAACAATCAATTTTGTTCTTCTAATTCTTCTAATCGAGATCTAGGAAATAATCTCCTCTGTTGTCTCTTGACCGAATATTAAAGAAGAATCTCGGGATTTCTGATTCAAGGAATTTCGGCTAATCAGGAAGAGAGATTGGGGATTCAAGGATTTAAGGTAAGGAAAGCATGGTTTAAGCCAAAGGTTATTTAATCAAGTATTAAGTGTCTTGGAAATCAGATACTAATATGTGTGTAGGGATTTCGGCAGATCCATAGTCAAGAGGAGTTTTCGGGAACTTAGATCCACAAGGTAAGTAATACAAATCCTACTAGGATTTGGTTTTTAAGCCAAATAGGGTTGTTAATATGTTTTAATGATTGGCCGAATATAGGAGTTAAAGATCTAGATCGGTAGATCATTCTTCGGGATTTCAAGGAATCTATTAAGCGAATCAGGTGTGTACCCATACTAACCTTCAATACGTTATATAGCAATTATTAATTATATGAATATGCATAAGAATGTGAATGTGGCTATGTGCCCTAATGTGGTACAAAAAGTAATCAGGTACGTTTCCTACTTCTGATAGGATTATGAATATGTTATATTTTTAACATGTGAATAGTAATATGAATGAGAAAAATAAGTATGTTGTGCATGATAAAATATGTGGGGCATTTTGGGCTATATGTGAAAGGGAAGAAGGTGTTGACTTTGATCTCACCAATGTGAGAATATGGTGACTACGGTCACATAATATGAATATGGTAACCGGTTACATTATCTCGAATTTGGTAAACCGGTTACATTATTTGAATATGGTGTCTAATGACACAAATTATATGGGCGATGAGCACGTCGATTGCAATGATCGCTTCGATGGTGTGTAGCGGATGGAGGGTTGACTTAGTAGTCCCCACGTGTGATTGGCGTGAATACGGGTGGTGTGTAGCGGATGGACAAATAGGCTTGGGGTTGGGTTGCATCATCATTTATTTGTATATGAATATGAATTTGATATGAACATGTATGCTCGATTTGTTGAATGTTAGTATTGTGTGCACATTGAGTCTGTTGACTCACCCTTTGTGGGACTATTTTTTGTAATGAGCAATAATGGACCAGGGTGGGCAGGAGCTAAAGGTGGCCATGCACATGAAGGAAGGATTTTTATTATTTGGGACTTTATTTCTATTAAGTATTTTAAGTTTTTAAGTTTGGGAATTATTGATGTAATAAGGCAAAAAAGGCCATAGTTTCTATTTCGTTACTTTTATTTTCTTTTAACCACTATGTTATGAATTAATTTATATTTTAAGTTTAAGTAAGAAATATTTCTTTTTTTAAGTAAACCCTAAATTATTTTGTCACCTTAAAATAAATGGATTTCCAAACATAGTTAATGGGTTTTGAACCTAAGCCCAACTCGAATTGATAACTTCTTTGAAAATTTCACGAACTTTCGCTAGGTAACAAAGAATTTTGGAACCGATTTTTCTTAAGGAACATACCAGATCCGGTTCAGGCTCGTGGGCCGGGTGTGGGGTGTTTCAGTCCATGCAGACTATCTGAGGTAGGCTCGAGTTAAAACTAGCTATTTGACGATCGCCTTCTCTGCATTAAGTATCCTCTGACATTCTCGCTATGATCCCTATATTTTCTACCCATGCCGAACAACTGAATCTTATCGAAGTGTGTTAATGTCGAATATAGATACTGTAACACCCCAAACCCGGCCCAAACACTACGACCTGATCTGTTATGTCACTTGGGAAGAATTTTTAAAACTTCGCGAACTTCAAAAAACTTTTTAAGTCCCTTTCTGAAAACTCCAGTTTAGTAGTTCATTTGAAAACTCAATATTCTTTCACTTTAAACTTCTAGTTAGCCCAATACTTGTGTTTAGGTGACGTTTGAAAACCCATGTTGTTACATTAGATTAAGCTAGAAGTTCGTCATCACAATTCGTTTGTAAAATCATTAATTAAGTTGTGAGAAAAACTTACAATTGCATTTTGTAAAGACGTCTTATCGATTATTGTGTATTCAAAACGTCTAAAGTTTAAATCGAAATTAAACCAAATTAAAAGTGGCCATATTACATAACAGAATCCTGAAAAATATAGAGAAAAGTAAATATTCATTTAAATAAAACCGTGCATGGCCACCTCGTAGTCCCCTCCGGCCCGGTCCACTGAGCTACGTATTACCTACGAAAATTTTAACCAAACAGAGTGAGTCAAACGAATCAGTGTGCAATTTCAGGCACCACCATTGGGCCCCAAGCCCACTCACTCACCATTAGGGCCTTGGCCCCATAGTACAGAATGCCAAATAGTGTGTGCAAAATGATGCAAAACCCAACCCAGCCTAAATTTCCATCCGCTACACACCACCCGTACCTGCCTATCACACCAATGGGGATTTCGACAATCAACCCTCACCGCTACACACCATCGATGGCAGTCATGCTGCAGTTAGCTGCTCATCATCAGATTGTGACAAAGTCACTAGATTATGTGGCCTGGCCACTAGAACAGAATGTGGCAGAGCCACCAGAACAGATTGTGGCAAAAGCCACCAGAATGCTTCCTCTTTCATTAATAACATATGCCGTCCCCATGCGAACATAAAGTCATGATGCATGAATGCAACAGATTTCAGCATACATATATAGATGTCAACATAATCACTTACATGGCATAGTCGAAAATCACTAACCTAAGGTCTCGTCTTACCCTCCATGGGTTATCCAGCAGCCCATACCGAAGTTTCGACATTTAATAAAGCATACATACATTAACAGAAACAACAAGAGGTGGTGTGGAAGTTACACACCTGTAGACACAAAGAACTACACTATCGATCTAGCTAACACCCCCACTTGCAGGGATCACAACGATCTACTTATCCCTCTCTTATACCGGCTCACAACCCGGTGAAAAGTCACGTACCACTGACACCGTACGTTTTTTGAACTTAGGGGTAGGGACTACGAGTCCAACCCCCTCTTTCCCTTGACTGGCATTCGAATCCATGACAGATCTTGATCAGAGAACCCGGTTAAGCAATGAAAAGAATGAAAGAATAGATACTTAAGCGAAGAAGTTTCTTACCTAGATCCACAGAACTAGAAGGCCAACAAACTTGTACTAAGAATCAACTGAGTCCTTACACAATCCCCAAATTCGGCCAATGCACCAGAGTACAAGGTTAACATCTTTGGTTTAACAACCAGCAAGGGGAGAAGAAAGAATCGAAAGGGAAAAGAACGCTTACCACCAGATGAGAAGGAACCAATTGGGAAAGTTAGAAGAGTGAGTGATGGCAATCCACTGAAACAAGAACGAATGAAGAGGTTTAAACATCTAGAGAGATTCGGCTAACAAGAAAATAAGAACAAACTCAGAGAGAGGGAAGATGAAATAAGTTTCTGCTTTGCAAAGAGATAAAGGAAAAAATATAATAAGAAATGGGTAGGAAGATTCGGCTTTAGAAGGAACGAAGAAGAAGTTGAAGTAGACAGATATTTCGGCTTTGGAAGGATGAGAAAGAAAACAAAAGGTGACCCACCAAGATGTAAGTTGAAGTTTCGGCTATCAAAAACAATTGAGAGAAAAAGAAGAAATGGAGAAAGTGGTAGGAGGGTTCAACTAAAGGGTTATCAAATGCAAAACACATTTGAACAAAAGAAGAAGAGAATGGCTTCGGCTTTAGAGATTAAGGACTCAAAGAGAACAAAAGAGCTCAAAAGATCTTACCAAATTCGGAGCACCTCCTCACACATGGCCAAAACACTTTCCTAAAGTGCTTAAGTTGCTAAAAGAAATTCGGCACACCCACTACAAGCCAAAACTGACTTTTTCCCCCCTCTTCAAGCATCCCAAATTTGGCCACCACCTACACCAACACTTAGTCCCATGATTTCCTCCTACTTTCACTCTTGTTCACCCATTCAAGTGAGTTTGAACAATTCAAACTCCACCTTTCACTCTAAGCCTCAAATTCGAATTATTTGACTGAGTCCCCTCCCACTTCTCAAGGTCCCTAGCCGAATCCATCACCTCTCCTCCAGACGCCAAAAAGAATTCCCAAAATGCAACCTATGCGACTCGAACCTGCTCCCTCACTGCTCCCCTGTGGCGTCACCTACCTGCTCATTATGTGGCGTCTCCTTGCTACTTTACCACTGTCCTTCTTGTGTCATCAAACCCAAACAATAATACTTAAAACCCGTCTCAGCCACTTCCCCCTTAAAGTGCTCAAAATTGAAATCTTGGCCAAGACTTCGGCTTAACCTCAAGCCTTCCTGGGGCCCCCAAACATAACAAAATAATAGACAAAGCATACCAACACACAGAAACATACCACATGCAAAGCCCCTAATTCCTAGATGTTACAATTCTACCCCCTTAAAGAAATTTCGGCCTCAAAATTACCTGGTTAAAAAAGGTGAGGGTGTTGCTGACACATCACATCCTCTGGCTCCCACGTGGCCTCCTTTGAATCGTGGTTCTGCCACAAAACTTTGACCAATGGGACTCATTTCCTTCTCAACACCTTAATGTCTCGATCTAAGATTTGCACAGGTTCCTCTTTAAAGGACGGGTCTGGCCTTACCTCAATTTCCTCTACCGGCACAATGTGAGACGGATCTGAACGGTAACGCCTCAGTATCGAGACATGGAATACATTGTAACGACCCGAAATTCGTGGGCACCAGAAAAAAAAAATGTGTTATCGGGCCTCCGTCTTAGTAAATCGAGTTAGTAAATAATCATTAGGAGTAATTATGAGTCTAGTAGTGTGCTTAATTAGATTTTTATTTAGTGAATTTAGCTTAATTGAGAGTAATTAGGAAAAAGGATCAAATTGAATAAGGAGTAAAAGTCTAATTGTAGATTAAAAGAAAATAAAAAGGACCAAAATGGCAATTATGTCATTTAGCATAAGTTGAGGCGGCATAAGCTAAAAAAATCGAGATTTTATGTGTTAAAATATATTATTAATATTATTAAATAATTATATTAATATAATATTATATTATATAATAAAGTAAATAGTAAATGAAATAATAAAAAAGAAACAAAGAAGAACAGAAAAGAACAGAGAGCATCTGAAACAAGCAGGAAAGAAAGAAGAAAAAGAAGGAAAAAGGAAAAACTAAAGATTCAAGGTTTTAAACTTTAAAAGGTAAGTCAATCAAGTCCTATTCTTTTAATTTTGATGTTTTAGAAGCTTTAAAGCAAGATTTTGATGAAACTAAGTTGATATTTTGAGAGTTTATTGGTTTTTAAGTATAGTTTATGTTAAAGAAAAAGATGAACAAGGGGTTAAATTGAATGAAATTTAAGTTAGAGTTAGTAAAAGGATTAAATTGTAAAGTAAGCTATAAGTTTTGTATTATAGGGATTGATTTGGAAGAAATTATAAATTAGGGTTTATTTTGAAAATTTTGTAATCAAGTTGAATATGGAAGGAATTTAAGTAGAATCAAGCATGAATTAAGTTAAGAAAATAAGTAAACTTAACTAGGATTTAATTGCAAAATAAGTCATAAGAAAACAGATTTAAGACAGCAGCAGTAGAGTAACTTTGAAAATTCACCAAAAATCGTAGAAATGGAATTAGAAGTTGAGTGAGATATGAAATTAAAGCTTATTGAGTCTATTTTCATATGAAAGAAACAGAGATAGCAAATAAGTTCTGTATTGTGAGATATTTAAATTTTAGTGAAACTGGTTCAGGGTGATTTCGAGATCCCCTGTTCTGACTTGTAAAAATAATTAAAAATTGTATAAAAATGATTTTGGAACATAATTTATATGGTTAAATTCCTTAATGAGTCTAGTTTCAAATGAGCTAAACAAGGAGGCCATCTAAATTCTGTACAAAGAGTAATTTAATTCGTAGTGAAGAGAGGTCAGAGCAGTTGGACAGTGAAACAGGGAAACTTTAAGAATAATCTGGTATTGATTGGCCATACCAAAAATTCTGAAAAATTTACAGTAAAAATATATATGAGTCTAGTTTCGGGAAAAATTTACGGATCTTAATTTGGAGTTCTGTAGCTCCAGATATAGATGATTTAGTGACAATGACTCAGGTAGACAGCCTAGAAAGAACTTATAAGTAAATAATAGAATTGTGTATAAAAGATGTGGAATGAAGAGGAAGAGTAGAAATTGAATAAAATTCAATTATTTATTGTAATTTAATGTTGTAATTAATAATGTAAATTATTATTTTCGTAGCTAAAAAGGAACTCGAGGCATCAACCCATAAAGGAAAGGAGAAGGTTACTGAGGAATAATCAAGCAAATTCGGGTTTGTATTACTATAATTCAAGCTATTTATTTATTCATTAAATATTAGATTAATTTATGGATATGGTAAGTAAATTATAAGGTAAGTGTTTTTATTGAAATTGAATTGTATCCGGATTGATATGGAAAAGTGTAATTAATATTGAAATTGAATTTATTATGAAAATGAAAATGAAATTGAGAATCGAAATACCCTATTAACTAGTCGGCCGTGAGTCGGATATAATTGGCATGCCATAGGACATGGAAGAGTGCGGGATTTTGCGGCCATCGATCGAGCACTTACGTGCGACTCATCATTATATTCTATATTACCGATTCGACACTTTGTGTGTCGGTATCGTTATTCTTATTGCATTCTGAGTTCAAACACTTTGTGTGTTGAATATCGATATTGTTATCAGCATCGATTCGACACTTTGTGTGTCGATATCGTTATCAATTAAGGCACATTGTGCCGCATCGAGTGTTGGGTTGGAATCCGTGTATCCGTTAAGGTCCGAGTGCATTAATAGGGGTAAATAAAGAAAAGGTTAAATTGAATAAAATGAAATGGTTGAGCCATTGGAAGAAATGCGAAAATAGAACATGAACTGAAAAATGTGATTGAAATATGAGCATGAGAAAAGAAAGTATGAACCATTGGTTCAAGAAATGGATAATGGCTCAACATGATTGTGTATTATTTCAATTGTTAAATAGCTAAATTTGAATTGTATGAATATATTGAGAATGATAAACTTATGTTTGAATTGGGTTAGTTAAATTAAAGTTATATGATTTAATGATATGATTATTATGTTTATAATTTGAATTATGGTAATACCACTTCGAGTATATGTATACTCGTGCAGTTGCTTGCTTCCGTGCGCGCAGTTGTAGAAGTCAAACATCGACCAAACATCGAAGCGGACCGACTTCAAGCAAACCTTTGGTGATGTATATTTCCTTTTATAATGTGGCATGTCACGTAGGTTGTGTTTAAATGTTATTATGTTTTGAATGTAAATGGTTAAAAATGTTAGTATTACAAGTTTAAAAATTATAATGAAAGGAGTATATTTATTTTAATCTAACTAATATTTTGATAAATTTAAGTTGATATTATATTGATTGAGTTTGATTAGAAGGTATTTAGAATAGAAAATGAATTTATCAAATGAATTGGTTAAATTGGTTGTTTATTGAAATGAATACGATTTATTTTACAGGGGGTTTTATATATTAATAAGCAGGAATGCTGCCGAAATTTATATTAAACAAAATTTATATTTGCAAATTGTCTGATATGTCCGGTAATGCTTCGTAACCCTGTTCCGGCGATGGTTCGGGGTTAGGGGTGTTACATACATCATGTATCCGATTCAATTCCGAAGGTAACTTGAGCTGATACGCCACTGGTCCCACACATTTCAATATCCGATAAGGCCCGATAAACCTAGGACTTAGCTTACCCTTCCATCCAAACCTCATCACCTTCTTCCATGGAGAAACCTTCAAGAAAACCTGATCACCCACCGCAAACTCTATCTCCTTTTGCTTCAGATCGGCATATGATTTCTGCCTATCAGACGCTTCCTTTAATCGAGTTTGAATCAACTTAACTTTTTCCTCTGTCCCTACAACCAATTCCGAACCCAAGATCTGCGGCTCACCCAATTCTGTCTAATAAGTAGGAGTACGACACCTCTGTCCATACAACGCTTCATAGGGCGCCATCTGAATACTGGTCTGGTAGCTGTTGTTGTACGCGAGCTCTGCCAACGGTAGAAACTCTTCCCAACTTCCCCTAAAGTCTATGACACAACCTCTCAACATATCTTCTAAGATCTGAATTACTCTCTCAGACTGACCATCAATCTATGGATGAAAGGCTGTGCTGAAGTCTAGTCTTGTACCCAATGCCTGATGCAGTGCCTTTTAGAAACGCGACGTAAACGTCGGGTCTCTATCTGATATGATCGATACTGGTTCCCCATGCAGCCTCACAATCTCCGCCATATACAGCTTAGCCAACCTCTGCAGAGAATAATCGACACGAACAGGTATGAAATGGGCAGACTTCGTCAGCCGATCAACAATCACCTATACCGAATCCTTCTTAGTAGGCGTAAGAGGTAGCCCACTAACAAAATCCATCATGATTCTCTCCTATTTCCACTGCGGAATCTTCACCGGCTGCAACAATCCTAAAGGAAACTGATGCTCTGCTTTCATCTGTTGACACGTTAAACACTTTCCCACAAACTCAATAATTTCCCACTTCAATCCAGCCTACCAAAACTGTTCACGTAGATACATCTTATTCCCTCCAGGATGCATAGCGTAAGGGCTACTATGCGCTTCCTGAAGAATCACCCGCCTTAACTCAACATCCTTCGGAATGCAAACCTTCTCACGGAAACACAAAACCCCATCGCTGTTCAAACTATAACCCTCTACTCCACGTTCTGTACCTGTAAAAGTCGAGCACTCAAGACATCGTCTAACAATTGCTTCTCTTTAATCTGACCTACCTACTATGGCTTCACTTGGAGTTCAGCTAACAAACTTTCGTCGTCATACAAGCTGAGATGAGCAAACATTGCTCTTAAATCTGATATCACCTTCCGACTTAGCACATCCGCCACCACGTTAGCTTTTCCCGGATGATACTCGATTGAGCAGTCATAATCCTTCAATAGCTCAATCCACCTCCGCTGTCTTAGATTCAACTCCTTCTGAGTAAGGAGATATTTCAAACTTTTGTGGTCGACGTATATAATGGACTTCTCCCCATACAGATAATGTCTCCAGATCTTCAGAGCGAACACTACCATAACCAACTCTAGATCATACGTGGGATAGTTCATCTCATGCGATCTTAACTACCGAGACGCATACGCAACAACCTTTCCATCCTGCATAACACACACCCCAATCCCGTGTGTGAAGCATCACAATAAACTATGAACTCCCTCCCAGCCTCAGGTTGAATCAATACCGGAGCTTCTGTCAAGATCCTCTTCAACTTTTTAAAGCTTTCCTACTGCTTGTCAGTCCAAACAAATGACACCCCTTTCCGCAACAACTTAGTTAAAGGTGCTGCAATTAAGGAGAATCCCTCCACAAACCTTCTGTAATAACCTGCCAATCCCAAGAAACTTCGAATCTCCACCACGGACTTAGGCGAGTTCCAGTCCAACACAGTTTCAATCTTCCGAGGGTCGGCACTAATCCCCTCTGCAGATACAACATGAACCAGAAAGGTAACTTCTTTCAACCAAAATTCACACTTGCTGAATTTGGCGTACAGCCGCTTCTCTCTCAAAATCCGCAGAACCTCCGAAGATGCGAGTCGTGCTCTTTTTCTGTCTTGGAATATACCAGGATGTCGTCTATAAACACCATAACGAACTGGTCCAGGTAGGATTGGAATACCCGATTCATCATATCCATGAATGCAGCTGGTGTATTCGTAAATCCAAACGGCATCACTAAAAACTCATAGTGACCATAGCGAGTTCGAAACGCCGTCTTCTGAATATCCGTTTCCTTGACCTTAAGCTGATGATATCTTAACCTCAAATCTATCTTTGAAAAGATTGAAGCCCCTTTGAGCTGATCAAACAAATCGTCAATCCTCGGTAGCGGGTACTTGTTCTTAATCGTCAACTTATTCAACTGACGGTAGTCAATGCACACACGCATTGACCCGTCCTTCTTCTTCACAAATAGTAACAGCGCTCCTACGGAGACACACTTGGTCGAATAAAACCACGATCCAACAGCTCCTGGATCTGGGCCTTAAGTTCCACCAGCTCCTTTGGTGCCATCCTATAAGGAGCGATGGACACCGGAGCTGTACCCAGAAGTAGCTCAATTCCAAACTCTACTTCATGATCTGGAGGCAATCCCAGAAGTTCCTCAGGAAATACATCTACGAACTCTTTTACTGTTTTAACCTCATTAACAGTCACTTCCTTTGCATCCAAAGCACTGATGATAGCTAGGAATGCCTTACAACCTTTCCGAACCAACTTAATAACCTTTAACGCAGAAACTACGTTGGACAAATAATTTCTTCTTTCCCCGATCACAACCATTTCTTCGCCCTCTGGGGTACTCAACACCATTCGCTTAGTCGCGCAATCCAACCTAGCATGATGTCTAGCCAACCAATCCATGCCCAAGATAAGATCAAACTCCCCGAATGGTAACTCCATTAAGTCTATCGGAAACACTACTCCCTGAATCTCTAAAGGCACATCCTTAAATAGTTTGTTCACTACCATGGATTGCCCTAAAGGGCTAACCACAATCATCTCTCTAGTAGCTATTTCAGATTCTATACTTAAAGTCTCAGATGCAGAACATGCAACATAAGAGTGGGTCGATCCAATATCAATCAAAGCAAGAAATGGCTTATCAGCTATAAGAAATGTACTGGTTATGACGTCTGGTGCGTCGCCATCCTTTCGTTGACGAGCCGCATAGACTAAACCCGGCTGTCTTGCATCTGCACTACCGACACCCCTGCCGGGTGCTCCACGACCCCGACCAAAACCATTTCCTCCTCTAGCTGGGCCACGACCCCTCAGTGGTTACTGACCACCCCTCCTGAACTGATCAAAACCCCATCCAACTGGCTGCATCTGATCCACTTGTGGACAATCCTTAACCATGTGGTCCATAGATTCGCACCTAAAACATCCGCCTATTCTCTTCCTACACTCACCAAAATGCACCTTCCCACACAAAGCACATGATCGAAACTGACTCCTCGCAGCAGGCGTCAGAACATGAGCTGACCCATCAAACCTAGGCCTTTTCTGAAAACCCCCAGATGATCCTGACGACCCAAAACTTCTCTTGTTCTTACCCCGATCCTTATCCCTATTTTGCTTCTCAGTCCGCTTTTCCTCTTCGGCTATTTTAACTTTCTCAGCCAAAACAGAAAAGTCCCTCTCTTGCTGCGGAGCTATCAATACCCTCAACTCATCCCGTAGCCCATCTTCGAACCGCACGTAGCACTCATAATCAGTCGCCACTATACCTCAGACGTAACAACTCAAGCGCAGAAACTCTGCCTCATACCCAGCTACAGATTTGCCCTATTGTACCAAATTCAAGAATGCTTTCCTCTGAGCATCCACATAACTGGCCCCAACGTACTTCCCATGAAATGCCGTTTTAAAGAAATCCCAGTGAATCCGATCTGCCAGAGTACCCTCTCTTACGGTGAGCCACCACCGATATGTCGCATCCCGAAGTAAAGACACCGCTCCTTTTAGCTTCTCCTCTGCCGTGCAGTCCAGATCATCCATAATCCTTTCGACTGCCTCTAGCCAACACTCGGCCATATTTGGAGCCACTCTAGAAATACCCCTAAATGTTTCAGCTCCGTTTGCTCGAAGTCACTCAGGAATAGACTTCCGAGATGCTGTTCCAGTGCTTGCCCCAGCCACTCGCTCTAACACAAGCAGCATTGCTTGAGACAGGGCATCATCCCGACCAGTTCTATCTTGCGACCCCGCTTCTGCCACAGGTGATGCTGACGCCTTACTTTCAAGCTCATGCCTTGCTTCCGAGAGTTCAGCCTCACCACTCCGGCCTCTATCATGACCGCGTGCCACACGTCCACATCCTCTAACACTCATGTCTACCGTTTTGTCTTAATCTGATTTACAAGTTTTATGAATTAGCATTTCTTTTCACTGTTTATTAGCGGGTAGTTTTACGAGAATAGAGTTATAAGTAGTTTTTTCGCAAAAAGACAGGCATACCTAAAGGTTTCCGTTCCTAAAGAAGAGTTTCTTAATTCCATTGTCCACAACAATATATCCACATAACATATTCACTTCATGCAAATCACTCGAACAGTCAGAAGACTTACCTTGCGGACTTGGGCCGGAGACTCGGGTGCCATACCTCCACAGTCATGTAATTATATATATTTTTTCCAAACTATTCTTAAATCATATTTGGAAAATGTTTTGAACCCAAAAACCCACGACTGAGCTTTTAAACCAGGCTCTGATACCAAATTGTAACACCATAAACCCAGCTCAAACAATACGATTGGATCTGGTATGTCACTTGAGAAGAATTTTTAAAACTTCACGAACTTCAGAAAACTTTTTAAGTCCCTTTCTGAAAACTCCAGTTTAGTAGTTCATTTGAAAACTCAATATTCTTTCACTTTAAACTTCTAGTTGGCCCAATACTTGTGTTTATGTGACATTTGAAAACCCATGTTGTTACATTAGATTAAGCTAGAAGTTCATCATTACAATCCATTTGTAAAATCGTTAATTAAGTGGTGAGAAAAACTTACAATTGCATTTTGTAAAAACGTCTTATCGATTATTGTGTATTCAAAATGTCTAAAGTTTAAATCGAAATTAAACCAAATTAAAAGTGGTCTTATTACATAACAGAATCCCAAAAAATTATAGAGAAAAGTACAGATTCATTTAAATAAAACCATGCATGGTCACCTCGTAGTCCCCTCCGGCCCGGTCCACTGAGACGTATTACCTGCGAAAATGTTAAGCAAACAAAGTGAGTCAAACAACTCAGTGTGCAATTCTAAGCACCACCATTGGGCCCCAAGCCCACTCACTCGCCATTTGGGCCTTGGCCCCACAGTACAGAATGGCAAAAAGTATGTGCAAAATGATGCAAAACCCAACCCAGCCTAAATTTCCATCCGCTACACACCACCCGTACCTGCCAATCACACCAATGGGGATTTCTACAATCAACCCTCACCGCTACACACCATCGATGGCAGTCATGTTGCAGTTAGCTGCTCATCGTCAGATTGTGACAAAGTCAGCTCATCGTCAGATTGTGACAAAGTCACCAGATTATGTGGCATGGCCACCAGAACAGAATGTGGCAGAGCCACCAGAACAGATTGTGGCAAAAGCCACCAGAACGCTTCCCCTTTCATTAATAGCATATGCCCTTCCCCATGCGAACATAAAGTCATGATGTATGAATGTAACAGATTTCGGCATACATATATAGATGTCAACATAATCACTTATATAGAATAGTCGGAAATCACTAACCTCAGGTCTCGTCTTACCCTCCATGGGTAATTCAGCAGCCCATACCGAAGTTTTGGCATTTAACAAAGCATACATAAATTAACAGAAACAACAAGAGATGGTGTGGAAGTTACACACCT
Source organism: Gossypium bickii (assembly GCA_025503065.1). NCBI lineage: Eukaryota > Viridiplantae > Streptophyta > Magnoliopsida > Malvales > Malvaceae > Gossypium > Gossypium bickii. The sequence goes on along the minus strand of CP106713.1, from coordinate 55,689,268 downwards.
GTAGACACAAAGAACTACATTATCGATCTCGCTAACACCCCCACTCGCAGGGATCACAACGATTTGTTTATCCCTCTCTGATGCCGGCCCACAACTCGGTGGAAAGTCACGTACCACTGACACCGCTCATTTTTTGAACTTAGGGGTAGGGACTACGAGTCCAACCCCCTCTTTCTCTTGACTAGCATTCAAATCCATGACAGATCTTGATCAGAGAGCTCGGTTAAGCAATGAAAAGAACGAAAGAATAGATACTTAAGCGAAGAAGTTTCTTATCTAGATCGACAGAACCCGAAGGCCAACAAGCTTGTACTAAGAATCGGCTGAGTCCCTACACAATCCCCACATTCGGCCAATGCACCTGTAACACCCCAAACCCGGCCCATACATTTCGACCAGATCTGGTATGCTACGGGTTGTACATTGAAAACTTTTGCTAAGTTGGCTTTAGAAAATCATAAGTTAATTAGACAAAATTTGAATAAACAAGTGACTTTTGTAAAACCTTGTGTTATTATTTTTTTCGTATATTTAAACCTTTGACATGGTTTCATAAGTTGCAAATATTAAAAACTACTAGATGAAGGTAAACTATGGGGCCTTATTATATAAATATTCCCAAAATATAAAAAAACTTAAAGAAAACCGAAAATAATCTATAGAAGTAAACCTTGATGGCCCCTCGAGTCCGTCTCGGCTCCTATGTCCACGATCTACTGCTCATCTGAAAGAGTAGAGGAAAATGAAAGGGTAAGTCACCAAGACTCAGTATGTAAATCCCGAAACACAATGACTTGAGGCCCACAAACACATTATGACCCCTGGCCCATACATAAAGGCAACAATCATAATCACATGATAAATAATAAATGATGCATAGTCCAACTCAACCTAGAATTCCATCCTCTACACACTAACCCGCACCAACCATCACACCTTGGGGATTTCTACCATCAACCCTCCATCCGCTACACACCATAACGACAGCCGTACTGCCTATTCCTTATCAATCAGGAATTTTAACGTGGTTTTCTACCATCGATCACCAAGTGGCCTAACATTTCATTTCGTGGGTTTTCTACCACCGATCACCATGTGACCTAACATTTCATTACGTGGGTTTTCTACCACCGATCACCATGTGACCTAACATTTCATTACGTGGGCTTTCTACTACCGATCATTATGTGACCTATCATGCACTTCCCCTTCAATAACATAATCCCACCCCATGCATACACATAAAAGAGACATCATGCAGACTTATACATATTATGATACACATAGAGAGTTTTATGTTTACGTACATGGCATCTTAGCATAACCCCTTTTTGGGTTCCATTCGACTGTCTATACAGCCTCTTTCTGGCTTTTTAGCCAATAACATAAATATATAGACATACATACAAGATTAATAGTGTGTTAGAGATCTACACACCTGATTATCGTTAGAATAAGACTTTCTACGTCGACGCTATCCGTAGCCGACACAACCGCTATCTGCCTAAGGTGTTGTTCAGAGGCTGGTAACGAAACATTAGGTTAAGGCACAACTAACGAAAAGGAAACGGTTGATCATGTTAAGGAGAATTGGAATCCTTACTTGAAATCTCGAAAAGTGATATGAGATTCAGGGGCTAGTGTTTCCGGCTTTTAGATATAAGAGATCTACTTTAATTCCCGAATGTCGCCCAACAAGAGAATACATAAAACCATTCAACCATTAGCTTTCGACTTTGTCTTCCAAAACCCGAAAGAGAAAGTGAAGAGATAGAAAAATCGGCACTCACCTTTACATAAAGAATTCGACTACCCCTTAGAGATTCTGGCTTTTTGAGAAGATCAGAAGAGAAGAAGAAATCTAAGTAGTTTCGGCTTTTTGGTTGAAGAAATCAGCAAAAGGAAATAAGGGTATTCGGCTATAGAGATGAGAAGAGAGTTCAATGTTTCGGCTTTTGAAAGAAAAAATGTTGAGAAGATTGGGAGGTTTCGGCTTCTGAAGAAATCAAAAGAAAAGAACTTGCAGAGGGAGACTGAGAATTTCGGCACAGGGAAAAAAGAAAAGAATAGGGTTCCAAATGCCGGAATTGATGAGCTACCCCGCTATTTATAGAAATTTCGGCACTTACCTATCAAAAACCGAAAGTGCCCTTTCTGATAACTAAGAACTAAGCAAATAAAAAGGGAAAATTCGACACCCCTCCAAGAGATGGAAATTCGGCCACCTCCTAGCTTACTAGATAATTCCTAGATTTTCTCCCTTATCTACATCTGATCACTCATCCTCAAGTAGCATGGATAACACCACCTCTTTTTTCCTTTTATCTATACATTATCCACCTTATTATCACATTAAATAAATTCCTCAATGTAAGCATCATTGCCAAACTCCACTACTGCTCTTATAAATGCCGAAAATATTTAAAATAAAAGGTACCAGGCGACTCGAACCTTGGACCTTCAATTGACGCCAACTCCCTTCCCTTTTAGTGGCGCTATTTTGCCACTGGGCCACAAGCCCATTTTTGTTTTAAAACACAGCTAATATCTGTTATGCCTTAACTTAACAAGCTTTCCACTAAAGTGTTCAAACAAGAATTTTAACTACAGCCTCGGCCCAACCCTGAGCCCATTCTGAACCCCTAACACTCACATTCAACATAACCACACATTAAATGCATAGGCCCAAAAATTCAGGATGTTATAGTTCTACCCCCTTAAAGAAATTTCGTCCTCGAAATTTCCAACTACAGGAACAGTCGTACAACCTAACCTACAACACTACGCTCACGCTGCGCACTCTGATTCTAATAACCCTCTATCCAGCAACTCCTGAATCTACGCTTTCAATTTCACCAACTTTTTTGACCCAATCCTATACGGAGCAATAGATACTGGCGCTGTTCCTAGAAGAAGATCGGTACCGAACTCCACTTCACGATCCGGGGGTAATCCCGAAAGCTCTTCTGGGAAAACATCAGGAAATATCTTCACCGTCCTAACCTCCCCAACAGTTAGTTCCTTGGCTTCCAGAGCCCGAACAAACATTAGAATTGCCTCGCATCCTTTTCTCACCATCCTTTCTGCTCTTAAGGCAGACACCACATTTAACAAATAGTTCCTCCTTTTACCTATCACCAACACTTCGCCTCCTTCGGGAGTTGTTAACACCATACACTTGGCTGCACAATCCAAGTTTGCTTGATACTTCACTACCCAATCCATTCCTGAGATCAAATCGAAGTCCCTAAACGGCAGTTCCATCAGATCAGCCCAAAAAACTACCCCTTGAACTCATTTTACCGATTCGCATCTATCTGATTAGAAATTTTATGAATTATTAATTTTCTTCCACTGATTAACCATGAACAGTCTTATGAATAGTAGTCTTAAGAGTAGTTCTTTCGAATCCGCACTTATATCTACAATTCAGTCTCAAGTCCACATCTTCTAGTTCTAGGAAGCACATACATTCAATCCTCAAACATCAACATACAAGTAACATCCACGAACTTACATTCATCATGTAGGGGTATCTTCGTCGTTTCACTACCCAGGGGTATTTTCGTAATTTATCCTACATAGGGTTCTTTGATGATTTTGTAAAATAAGGGTGTTTTGGTAATTTTACAATTTAGGGGTATTTCAGTAATTTTACAATCTAGGGTATTTCGTAATTTTACAAATCAGTGGTAATTCAGTAATTTTACAAATCAGGGGTAATTTAGTAATTTTACAAATCAGGGATATTTTGGTCATTTTACAAATCAGAGGTAATTTGGTAATTTTGCAAAATAGGATGGCTGGTCCCTTTCAGGTTTTAATTATAAATTTTGGCCCGTCAACAAGTTCTCATGACTAAGGTGAAGAGTCACTACGTATCAGGTAGGATTCCAGCGAAGAGGAGGTGAGTCACTAGGACTGCTTAAGTACCAAGCTCTCCCTGAATCCAATCCTAGACATGCGTATGCCTGTTGCCATACCCTAACCCATCGACTCGTTCACGGGTTTGTTTGGATAGATTAAGTCTTATGAATTTAAAGAGTTGTTTTAACTAAGCCTATAGTCCATCAATGTCTAATATGCTAGCCTACGTCGCTCAAGCCCATTAAGCCCAACATGCATAACACATCCAAAAGTTTAGAATACTTACCTGTATGGATCGGGTGCCGGTAGACTCGAAAGCCATATCTTCATCCAAAACATTTTTCTCAAATTCACATCAAAGTTTCAAATCACTACTAGACCCATTTCACAGCCTGAGTTTTAAACTGGGCTCTGATACCAAAATTGTAACACCCCAAACCCGACTCATACGTTAAATTGAAAACTTTTGCTAAGTTGGCTTTAGAAAATCATAAGCTAATTAGACAAAATTTGAATAAACAAGTGACTTTTGTAAAGAAAACCTTGTATTATTATTTTTTTCGTATATTTAAACCTTTGACATGGTTTCATAAGTTGCAAATATTAAAAACTACTAGATGAAGGTAAACTATGGGGCCTTATTACATAAATATTCCCAAAATATAAAAAAATTAAAGAAAATCGAAAATAATCTATATAAGTAAAACTTGATGGCCCCTCGAGTCCGTCTCGGCTCCCATGTCCACGATCTACTGCTCATCTGAAAGAGTAAAGGAAAATGAAAGGGTGAGTCACCAAGACTCAGTGTGTAAATCCCGAAACACAATGACCTGAGGCCCACAAACACATTATGAGCCCTGGCCCATACATAAAGGCAACAATCATAATCACATGATAAATAATAAATGATGCATAGCCCAACCCAACCTAGAATTCCATCCTCTACACACCAACCCGTACCAACCATCGCACCTTGGGGATTTCTACAATCAACCCTCCATCCGCTACATACCATAACGACAGCCGTACTGCCTATTCCTTATCAATCTGGAATTTTAATGTGGTTTTCTACCACCGATCACCAAGTGACCTAACATTTCATTTCGTGGATTTTCTACCACCGATCACCATGTGACCTAACATTTCATTACGTGGGTTTTCTACCAACGATCACCATGTGACCTGACATTTCATTACGTGGGTTTTCTACCATCGATCACTATGTGACTATCTTGCACTTCCCCTTCAATAACATAATCCCACCCCATGCATACACATAAAAGAAACATCATGTAGACTTATACATATTTCGATACACATAGAGAGTTTTATAGAAATTTTGGCACTTACCTATCAAAAACCGAAAGTGGCCTTTCTGATAACTAAAAATTAAGCAAATAAAAAGGAAAAATTCGGCACCCTTCCAAGAGATGGAAATTCGGCCACCTCCTAGCTTACTGGATAATTCCTAGATTTTCTCCCTTATCTACATCTGATCACTCATCCTCAAGTAGCATGGATAACACCACCTCTTCTTTCCTTTTATCAGAATATTATCCACCTTATTATCACATTAAATAAATTCCTAAATTTAAGCATCATTGCCGAACTCCACTACTGCTCTTATAAATGCCAAAAATATTTAAAATAAAAGGTACCAGGCGACTCGAACCTTGGACCTTCAATTGACGCCAACTCCCTTCCATTTTAGTGGCGCCATTTTGCCATTGGGCCACAAGCCCATTTGTGTTTTAAAACACAGCTAATATCTGTTATGCCTTAACTGAACAAGCTTTCCACTAAATTGTTCAAACAAGAATTTTAACTACAGCCTCGGCCCAAACCTGAGCCCATTCTGAACCCCTAACACTCACATTAAACATAACCACACATTAAATGCATAGGCCCAAAAATTCAGGATGTTACAGCACCAAAGTACAAGGTTAACATCTTCGGTTTAACAACCAGCAAGGGGAGAAGAAAGAATCAAAAGGGAAAAGAACACTTACCACCAGATGAGAAGGAACCGATTGGGAAAGTTAGAAGAGTGAGTAACGACAATCCACTGAAATAATAACGAATGAAGAGGTTTAAACGCCCAGAGAGATTCGGCTAACAAGAAAATAAGAACAAACTCAGAGAGAGGGAAGATGGAATAAGTTTCGGCTTTGCAAAGAAATAAAGGGAAAAATATAAGAAGAAATAGCTAGGAGATTCAGCTTTAGAAGGAATGAAGAAGAAGTTGAAGCAGACAAATATTTTGGCTTTGGAAGGATGAGAAAGAAAACAAAAGGTGAACCACCAAGATGTAAGTTGAATTTTTGGCTATCAAAAATAATTGAGAGAAAAATAAGAAATGGAGAAAGTGGTAGGAGGGTTCGGCTAAGGGGTTCTCAAATGCAAAACACGTTAGAACAAAAGAAGAAGAGAATGGTTTCGGCTTTAGAGATTAAAGACTCATAGAGAACAAAAGAGCTCAAAAGATCTTACCAAAATCGGCACACCCTCTCACATATGACCAAAAGACTTACCTAAAGTGCCTAAGTTGCTAAAAGAAATTCAGCACACCCACTACAAGCCAAAACCGACTTCTTCCCCCCTATTCAAGCATCCTAAATTTGGCCACCACCTACACTAACACTCAATCCCATGATTTCCTCCTACTTTCACTCTTGTTCACCTATTCAAGTGAGTTTGAACAATTCAAACTCCACCTTTCATTCTAAGCCTCAAATTCGAATTATTTGACTGAGTCCCCTCCCACTTTTCAAGGTCCCTAGCCGAATCTATCACTTCCCCTCCAGACACCAAAAAGAATTCCCAAAATGCAACCTATGCGACTCGAACCTGCTCCCTCACAGCTCCCCTGTGGCGTCACCTACTTGCTTTTTATATGGCGTCTCCTTGCCACTTTACCACTGTCCTTCTTGTGTCATCAAACCCAAACAATAATACTTAGAACCTGTCTCAGCCACCTCCCCCCTAAAGTGCCCAAAATTGAAATCTTGGCCAAGACTTCAGCTTAACCCTGAGCCTTCTCGGGGCCCCCAAACATAACAAAATAATAGACAAAGCATACCAACACACAGAAACATACCATATGCAAAGCCTCTAATTCCCGAATGTTACAGATGCGACATTGTACCCCAGGTATTTAAATGATGTATGAATTATGCCATGGAGAGACACAGACACAAGAAAAACAAAGTCAAATGAAAAAAAATGAAAAATTAAATCATAAAGCATTGCGAAAAAATTCAAACATAACATACAAATAAATGCTCATGAGGTCCTATAGGGTCTTATTACGAGGGGTAAGGTACGGTTCTTATGTCTAGGCTTCACATTTAAAATAGTCATTACATGCTGGCTTACGGCTGACTCTAATGCATGGGGAACCCAGGGCTTAAATACGACATCCATAGGGATGTGTTCCCCTTTAAAAAGGGTTGGCCCTTGGGTGGTAAGACTTTCATAGCTTATACAGTAGCATTTGCTACACGAACATCTTTGTCCATCTTAACCATGGAGTAGTCCTTAAACTTATGAGGTGACATATTGCCACACGAAAGCCTAAGGCTACTCCTCCTAAATGTGACGGGTCCAGGTGTAGGACCGAAAGCAAGATGCAACATGAGTGAAAATTATAGCCGCCCCACGATGGTAAAGTCGACATACACATTAATCAATTTCATCGATAAAAGATTAAACAAACACATTAGCATACATATAAAAAAGGATAAGTAAATGAAATGAACAAATAAATCAATATATAACACATATTCAACAATTTAAAACGACATTAGACAATTAAATAAATTAATGCACGAATAAATAAATCTAATATGCACAAATACTAAAAAACCTAGCTCTCAAACCTAAGTAAGTCGACTCACTAACATCCCCAGTGGAGTCCCCAAGCTGTCATAACGTTGCCTACATAAGAGTACGGGGGCTTAGTAAGCAAAGCTAGACATGGAGGGCCTAAATTAACGTAGAGTCGCCACTAACCAATTAGGGCTAGGTTGGTTAGCCACCTATCGTCTAAAAATCTAGAATTAATACTACGGAAGAATCCTAAAAGTCTAGGCTTGATCTCATCACCAAATTTCGAGTTCAGGAGTACGGTTACGTGTGGGGAAGGTTATAGCACCCCCACAACACCTATCCGGGGATAGTCCTACGGGGTCTTAAAAGCTAGATTTTTTATTAAAGTATATTAATGTCTTAATCCAGGCTAAAATCTTATAGAAATCTTAAATAGAAACTCTAAAGAAAATGGCTCTGGTTTACTTGTAACTTGATTAAGATGTGTTCACCAAACTTATCTAATTTAAAGCTTAAATTAGAGATTTTTACTTTTAAGGAGAACCCTAAAGGATACCTAAATAATTCTAGTAAATACCTTCAATTTCTAAAATTAATTCTATTTTAGAATTCTAAAAAAAATGTAGAAATTACCGATGAATTAAGAGAAATATTAAAATCCATCTAGAACTTATTTGATCTTTTATTATTATTTTTTAACAGATTTAATTAATAACGTTGAGATCTTACGAAAGTATCCTATGTCAGGTTTATGATTTAGCTTACTTCAAAATTCTTGATATAAGGTTTAAATTCGTCAAAATCCTAAAATAATATATCTTAATAACATTTATTAGCTTTCTTAAAAAGTTTCTAAAATAAAATACTTAGAAAAACCTACTCATGATTTTACAATTCACCTACAAAAATCTTTAGTTTAATCTTGAATAAAGTCCTAAAGAATATTTACATATTAATTTAAGATTCTAAAAAGAAATCCTATACGATATTTAAAATTAGTTTAAAACCCCAAAAAATCCTAATATTCTTTATAATTTTTCTAGGGTAAATGGTAGACAATATCTTAAGGACTAACCTAAATCCAAATGTAAAAACTTATATGGTTTCATTAAAATGTAACACCTACTTAACTAACTTCATGTCAACAATTATAGGATGAAAAAATAACCTAAAGTTCCCTCTTTTAAAATGAATAGTAATAAAATAGGAAAATTAATTAAATTGGCTAAAGTTAAAGAAAAGTTAAAATTCTTTCAAAAAAGGAAATAATAAAAAGAAAACTTAAATAAATGAAATAAATAAGACCTTGACATGATGATGATAATAATAACAATAATACATCTAATTCATAATACAAAAAAAGAATCAAAGCAACATAAATAAATAATATTAAAATGTATGTAAGGGGAATGTGTAAAAAAAAACATAAATATAATTAGAGATGAAAATAAATAAAGACAAAATAAGAATAAATAAAAATTATAAAAGTGTGAATAAATATAGAACATTAAAATAAAGTGCATAATTGACATTAAATATATAAGGTATAATTGCAAATGAAAGGGAAGATATAAGTGTAAATAATTTATTAAAGATGGAAACAAAATGACAGCTTGGTTTTGGGACTAAAAGATAAAAAATGTGGAAGACAGAAGACTGATGTAGCAATTAATTTGCTATTAATTTTGAAATTTTGGATTAAATTAAAGGTTTGAATAAACAAAAGGGTTACGGGTATAAATAGGCTAGAGAGTGAGGCGGTGATGCAAAATATAGGGTATTTTTTGTAAATTTAAAAAGTAAGGGGTGAGAATAAATTACCCATTTTTGGCACATATATATAAAAAAAAGAACTATTCTTTCTTTTATTTTAACCTCATTTTTTTCAAAAAAAAAAAAACATTTTCCTCTTTCTCTTCTTCCTTCTATGTTGGCCATGGCTCCATCAGTAGAGAGCCCAACGGCTCTCCGGTCTCCGGTGGTGGAGCCGCCGCATACTGTGGCCGATTTTTATTTTTATTTTGCAAAATCAAAGTTTTCTTTAAAAAAATCACTACTTTTCTTAAAAATCAAAACTTTATTTCGAAATAGTTGAAAAAGATCAAAACTTTGTTCTAAAAAATTTAAACTTTTCCTTTAAAATGACTAAAAAACATATTTTTATTTTAAATATCTAAACTTTCTCTTCTTCTTTTTTAATTAAAAAAATAACTATTTTTCTTAAAAATCAAAACTTTATTTCAAAATAGTTGAAAAAGATCAAAACTTTATTTTAAGAAATTAAACTTTTCCTTTAATATGATTAAAAAAAAAGATTTTTATTTTAAAAATATAAACTTTCTCTTTTTTTTTAAAAAAAATCAAAACTTTTCCCAAGATCAAGCCTTTTTAAAAAAAAATATTTATTTTAGAAAGGGGAAGGGAAAAAAACGGGATTTTTGGAGCTCTTAGGGGTGGAGGATCAGCGTTTCGGTGACGTCTCCTTCATCGGAGCCCAAACCTGATCCCTCAAGATATGCGTATGGAAAAAAAAAAAAAGAAACTAGAATGCTTGGTGTTGTTTTTATTATTATTTACCTTTTCTTTTAAGAACAAAATATGAAAGGTCTCCCTCATTTTTTTTTCTTTCATTTCATTTCATCTATTTATAATGTTTTTTTAATCTTGTTTATTTGTAAAAAAAATAATATCATTTAATAATTGTAGTAGTAGTAATGAAAACAATAATTTGGGGCCTTGACAGGCCCAAAAAAGAAAGAAAAAAAATAAAGGTGTCAAATTGACCAAAATCAGGTGGGCTTCGAACGGCCCAAGAGAAAACAAAAATTTAAATGGGTCTCCAATGGTCTCGAACAAAAACGGGTTTCTACACTTATTGATGTTGATTGAGGGTTCAAGTCCTCTATTTTAAACTTCTTGAGCATTTCCTTGATGTATTTGGCTTGATTGATGAAAATGAAATTTTTAGTTTGCTTGATTTGGAGCCCCAAAAAGAAGTTGAGCTCACCCATCATGCTCATCTGAAATTCACCTTGGATAATCTCAGAAAATTCTTGACAAAGAAGTTCATTAGTAGTACCAAATATAATATCATCAACATAAATTTGTACTACTAAAATGTCTTTGTCTTTAGTTTTTATGAACAAGGTGGTGTCCACTTTGCCTCTTCTAAAGTCATTTTCAATTAAAAAATTGGAAAGCCTTTCATACCAAGCTCTAAGAGCTTGCTTCAAACCATATAAAGCTTTGGAAAATTTGAAAATATGATTTTGGAAATTTTAGATTTTCAAAATCGGGAGGTTGTTCAACATAAACTTCTTCATTTGTTAAACCATTTAAAAATGCACTTTTGACATCCATTTGAAAAAGTTTGAAATTAATTTCACATGCAAAAGCTAATAACATCCTATGGCTTCTAACCTAGCTACCGGTGCATAATTTTCATCATAGTCTATACCTTCCACTTGGCTAAATTCCATACTTGATTTCTTTCAAATTGATTTAATTTTTCTTGCATAGCCATTATCCAAATTTCATCATTTAAAGAAACATCAATTTTTTTAAGTTCTATGCAAAAAATGAAGGCTACACAATTACAAGTATTTCTAATTGAAGATCTAGTAATTACCCCTTTAGATGGATCACCAATGATGTGCCCATCCTTTAACATGCGAAAGCTCTCTTGGGTGGCTAGATTCTCTTTCAACATGAGTTGGTTCTTAAAGTTCATCAATTTTGAGTTTGAAGCAACTCATTCATGCCTTGATCTTCATGTGATGCTTGGTTTTGCTCAACTTGATATATTTCTACATCGTCAAAATCGATAGATTCTTTTCCGGAAGAAGAGTTTGATTCATAAAAAATAACATGTATATATTCTTCTACAACAAGGGTTCTCTAGTTAAAAATTCTATAAGCTTTAGAATTTGTGGAATATCCAAGAAAAATACCTTCATCACTTTTGACATCAAATTTTCCTAAATTTTCTTTTCCATTATTCGAAACAAAACATTTGCAACAAAAAGGATGAAAGTGGCTTATATTAGGCTTTCTTCCTTTAAAAATTTCATAAGGAGTTTTCTTCAAAACAAGCCTAACCATATCTCTATTTATAATATTGCACGAAGTGTTTATGGCTTCCACCCAAAAATATTTTGGCAAATTATTTTCACATAACATGGTTTTAGCCATTTCCACTAAGGTCCTATTTTTTCTCTCAACAACTCCATTTTGTTGAGGGGTTTTAGGTGATGAAGAATTGTGACTAATGCCATGTTCATTACAAAAATTATCAAAGCCAAGGTTTTCAAATTATTTTCCATGATCACTTCTTAAACTTGAAATTGAATATCACACTTGGTTTTGAATCATTTTACAAAAAGTAATAAATTTTTCTAAAGCTTCATTTTATGAAAACAAGAAGAAAACCCACATATATTTAGAATAATAATCAACAATAACAAATTCATATTGTTTACCTCCTAAAGTCATAGTTCTAGTGGGTCCAAAAAGGTCAATATGAATAAGTTGGACTACTCTAGATGTAGAAACTATATTTATAGATTTAAAAGATGCTATCCTATGTTTACCTTTAGCACATACATCACATACTTTATCAAAGTCAATAGGAAAGTTAGGCATGCCAACAACAAGTTCATTTTTAATAAGCTTTGAAATAACACTCATGCTTGTATGTCCTAATCTTCTTTGCCATAGCCAACATACATTTTCATTATTAGCCATAAAGTAAATATTAGAGGAAGATATGTCATCAAGATACACCATAAAAATATTACCTACCCTATGTCCTACAAAAAGAATCATATTATTTACAATATCTACAACTTTGCACCCATTAGACTCAAATATTACTTTGAATCCCTTGTCACAAAGTTGACTAATACTAAGGAGGTTATGCTTAAGACCATTGACATAAAGCACATTTTTAATGAGAGTGGAAGAATTTATACCTATAGAACCAATATCTTCATTAAGCCCTTTGGAGTTCTCACCAAATGCAACTTCTCCTCCATTCTTTGGCATTAGTTCCATGAAATAGCTTTTGTCACCGATCATGTGTTTAGAGCATCCATTATCAAGGTACCATGAGTTCTTCTTAGAGTTGCGTGCCTTGAAGTAATGCTCTTCCTCCTAAAAACACAAAGTTAAACTTTGGATTTTAGTACCAAAACTTTCTTGGGTCTATTAGTATTAGTCTTAACAATTTTTGTCCCCTTAGGAATCCACTTCTTTAAAGCATCCTCATTTTGAGATGTGTTTAATTCCTTTAGAATCCACACACTCTTAGTGAGTTTGCTCCTAGATGTGAGCTTCTTAAAGACCATACTTGTCTATCATGCCCCTTTTTGTGACAATGTGTGCATAAGAGTGATGCATCATAAATATAGCTTGGTTTCTCAAAGAAATTTTTAAATTTCTTTATTTTTTGTAAATTTACAAAACCTAAGCCACTATTGTCAAAGAAGGCTCTTTGAGATTCAAGCATATCATTTAGTTTTTGTTGCCCCATATGAAACATAGAAAAGGAATTATGCAAGTTCTTATTCTTTAAAATCAAATCATCAATTTGAGCTTACATATCATTAAATTTCTTTTCTATTTTCTCTTTAGCTATGATTAGAGACTTATTTTCCTCATTTAATTTTGAAATCATTTTCTTATATTTGGAGTTCATAGTCTCAAAATCTATAGCTAATTCATCAAAGGGATATTATAATTCTTCAAATGTATATTCATTTAATTCACTAGAATTTAGAATTACCTTTGGTTCATCAATAGCCATAAGACTAGGTTGGCAACTTCATTGTCCTCATCACTATTGGATGAATCGCTATCGCTCAAATTGAAATCATGACTTTCTTTTTTTGTTTTAATGCCCATTTCTTCTTCAATTGTGGGCAAGCAAATTTAATGCGACTCAGCTTTTTGCACTCATGGCAAATGATTGGGTCATTTTCCTTCTTACTTGGTTCACCCTTGATGGTGTCTTTTCTTGGGAATCTTTTGGCTTTGTTGAACTTTATGAATTTTTTGAATTTTTTTGCAAACATAACCATCTTCTCCTCCTCATCATCATTACTAGAGCCTTCATTGTAATAGCCCATTTTTAGTCAAATCAGAATAGTGGCTTTGAGCCCACAAATTTGAGGTCAAAATTATTATTTTTTATTATTTTAATGTTTACAGTATGATAGAATAATTGTGTAACATCCAAAAATTGGGCCTAGTAGGATTGGGCCCAATGGGCCTTGAGCGTAGTAGCGTTTAAAATTTTTAAGAACAAGAGATTGGCTTAAATGCAAGTTGGACGTATTAGATAAGTGATTTTGGAAGGTTAGAGGGCTTCTATGAAGTCCCGGGATCAAACTTTGGCTTTAGGGAAATTTTGGTTTTAGGCGAAAAAAACCCTGGGAGTTAGTAAATAGGTTTTAAGAATAAAATATGGAGAAAAATGACACAAGGGAAGTGTGTGGTGCAGTGGAAAAGTGACGCCACATAAGAGACAAGGGGATGACGCCACAAGGAAGGAAGGAGGTCCAAGGTTCAAGTCTTAGCTCTTGCATTTTGGTTTCCTTTTTACATGGACCTTAGTATTTGACTATAGATTTATATTTAGTTGCGCATTGTTTAAGACACAAGAGGAGCTTGTGGCCAAGTGGTTAGCGGCGTGGATTATGTTGCAAGGGAGCTTGGGTTCGAATCTCATGAAAAGCAAGGGAGTATTTATTTTGCGAATTGGACGGGAAGAGTTTGAGTTGGATTTAAACTCTGCTGACGGAAGGATCCCACATCGGAAAAATAAAAAGAAGGAAGGTGAGAAGCTAGCTATATATATAGCATTCTAGGAGGAGGATGAATACATCTTGGAGGGCGTTTGGGCACAGGAGTGGTCGGAGCGCAGATTAGCACCAGATTCCTATCAGGTGTGTACTTCTCTACTCTAGTTGTAGAGCGGCAAATGCCGAAGTACCGGTCACAGTAATAGTAGCCACACGAGCGTCCGAGCGCACGTGTGGGGCTTCGACGTGATAGTTGAGGCCATCAGTAGTGTTCTTGTGGGTTGTGGCTGCTTGGGCCACGATGGGCCGAAATGGGCCCTATGGGCCCGTGGGCCCAATTGAATAAAATTGTATGATGGTGTAGTATATAATGAACTAGACTAGGTGAATCTCATATACACGGCTAGATTTGTGTTAGGTGGGCCACACGAGCGTGTGGGCCCGAATGGGCCAAAATCGGGTTTTAGGCCCAATAGTCTGGTACGACCGAAAATGGTAGCTGAGTCGCTCAGGGCAACATTAGGCCTTCGTAAAGGCCATTGCAGGTGTGAAATTACTGAAATACCCTCGATAGGTAAATTATGAAAATACCCTTGCTAGGTAAAATTATGGTTATACCCTTAGAGGTTGATTAGCTTGATTATGTTGTATTATGTCTATCTAATTATGATGGTAATTCATGTTATACTTATATTTTATATATGTTTTGCATACATGACATACTACATACACGAATTATTATGTCATATTGCATGGGATTTGGGATGTTATGATGTTTAAGGGGAAGTGCTTGATTATGAGGTCACATAGTGATCGGTGGCTATGCCACGTTATATTATGAGGTCACATAGTGATCGATGGCTAAGCCACGTTATATTATGAGGTCACATAGTGACCGGTGGCTCTGCCACACTTGATTATAAGGTCACATAGTGATCGATGGCTCTGCACATTTGATTATAAGGTCACATGGTGATCGGTGGCTAAGCCACAGTTGATTTTAAGGTCACATGGTGATCGGCATTATAACTGACAACATGACTGTCAAAACGGCATGTAGCGGATAGAGGGTTGATTGTAGAAATCCCCACGGTGTGATTGGCTGGTACGGGTGACGTGTAGAGGATGGAAAAACTAGGTTGGGCTAGGACATATTACATTCATATCTTTTGTATGCCATCTTGAGCGGGCTAAGGCCCAATGTGCATCTATGGGCTTAAGGCCCAAATTGCGTTTATAGGGATTTACACACTGAGTCTCGATGACTCACCCCTTTGTTTAATTTTGCAGGTAATCATTAGATCGCGGATTTAGGAGCTGAGGCGGACCTGTGGTGGCCATGCAATGTTTTCTCGTAAACTCGTTTCTTTTATTTGGACTTATTTTTATTTGGGTTTTTATTATGTAATAAGGCCACTATAACTTTAATTTTGGTATTTTATTTGGTTTAGCTTTTAATTTGATTACTGCCTATTATTATTAAATGTTTAATACGGGAATTTCCTAAACCCTTAATAATCGTTTTCCCAAAATAACAAAAGGATAACAAGCGAATAAATAATTAAACTCAAAATTTTTAACAAACGCGCAGTTTTTAAACAACCCTTTTATGTGACAGGCCACATCCGGTCGTAACATTTAGGCCGGGTTTAGAGTGTTACAATTATGGTATCAGAGCCTAGGTTCAAAAACTCGACTGTGGGTTTGGGGTCAAAAATGTTTTTAAAGGATGGTTTGGAAAATGGTTTAGAAAAATATATATCTATTCTTTTTGGAATTATGGCACCCGAGTCTCCGACACCAATCCACATTGTAAGTTTCCTGATACTTTGCTTTATTATATGTTGTATTTCTGGTATCAATTCTGTGTGTTTAGTTTGGATGTGATGTTCGGATATAGAGTTGGCTGCGTATGAAATATTTGTCTGCTTTAATGGCTAAGTGTTTTTGAGTATGTGTAGGAGTTCTAAATTCTAGTTAAAAGTATATTAGGGTTATTGGAATCAGAGTGTACAGCGTGAGCGTAGTGTTGTAGGTTAGGTTTTGACTGTTCCTGTAGTTGGAAATTTCGAGGACGAAATTTCTTTAAAGAGGGTAGATTTGTAACATTCAAAAATTAGGCCTAGTAGGATTGGGCCCAATGGGACTTGAGCGTAGTAGCATTTAAAATTTTTGAGAACAAGAGATCGGCTTAAATGCAAGTTGGACCTATTAGATAAGTGATTTTGGAAGGTTAGAGGGCTTCTATGAAGTCCCGGGATCAAACTTTGGCTTTAGGGAAATTTTGGTTTTAAGCCAAAAAAACCCTGGGAGTTAGTAGGTAGGTTTTAAGAATAAAATATGGAGAAAAATGACATAAGGGGAGTGTGTGGTGTAGTGGCAAAGTGACGCCACATAAGAGACAAGGGGATGACGCCACAAGGAAGGAAGGAGGTCCAAGGTTCAACTCTTAGCTCTTGCATTTTGGTTTTCTTTTTACATGGACCTTAGTATTTAGCTATAGATTTATATTTAGTTGTGCATGGTTTAAGATACAAAAGGAGCTTGTGGCCAAGTGGTTAGCGGCGTGGATTATGTTACAAGGGAGCCTGGGTTCGAATCTCATGAAAAGCAAGGGAGTATTTATTTTGCGAATTGGACGGGAAGAGTTTGAGTTGGATTTAAACTCTGCTGATGGAAGGATCCCACATCGGAAAAATAAAAAGAAGGAAGGTGAAAAGCTAGCTATATATATAACATTCTAGGAGGAGGATGAATACACCTTGGAGGGCGTTTGGGCACAGGAGTGGTCGGAGCACAGATTAGCACCAGATTCCTATCAGGTCTGTACTTCTCTACTCTAGTTGTAGAGCGACAAATGCCGAAGTGCCGGTCACGGTAATAGTAGCCACATGAGCGTGGGAGCGCACGTGTAGGGCTTCGACGCGATAGTTGAGGCCATCAGTAGCGTTCTTGTGGGTTGTGGCTGCTTGGGCCACGATGGGCTGAAGTGGGCCCAATGAGCCCGTGGGCCCAATTGAATAAAATTGTATGATGATGTAGTATATAGTGAACTAGACTAGGTAAATCTCATATACGCGGCTAGATTTGTGTTAGGTGGGCCACACGAGCGTGTGGGCCCGAATGGGCCGAAATCGGGTTTTAGGCCCAATAGTCCGGTACGACCAGAAATGGTAGTTGAGTCGCTCGGGGCAACATTAGGCCTTCGGAAAAGCCATTGTAGGTGCAAAATTACTGAAATACCTTCGATAGGTAAATTACGAAAATACCCTTGCTAGGTAAAATTACGGTTATTCCTCTAGAGGTTGATTAGCTTGATTATGTTGTATTATGTCTATCTGATTAGGATGGTAATTCATGTTATACTTATATTTGATATATGTTTTGCATACATGACATACTACATACACGAATTATTATGTCATATTGCATGGGATTTGGGATGTTATGATGTTTAAGGGGAAGTGCTTGATTATGAGGTCACATAGTGATCGATGGCTATGCCACGTTATATTATGAGGTCACATAGTGATCGGTGGCTAAGCCACGTTATATTATGAGGCCACATAGTGATCGGTGGCTAAGCCACGTTATATTATGAGGTCATATAGTGATCGGTGGCTCTGCCACACTTGATTATAAGGTCACATAGTGATCGGTAGCTAAGCCACAGTTGATTTTAAGGTCACATGGTGATCGGCGTTATAACTGACAGCATGATTGTCAAGACGGCGTGTAGCGGATGGAGGGTTGATTGTAGAAATCCCCACGGTGTGATTGGCTAGTACGGGTGGCGTGTAGAGGATGGAAAAACTAGGTTGGGCTGGGACATATTGCATTCATATCTTTTGTATGCCATCTTGAGCGGGCTAAGGCCCAATGTGCATCTATGGGCTTAAGGCCCAGATTGCTTTTATGGGGATTTACACACTGAGTCTCGATGACTCACCCCTTTGTTTAATTTTGCAGGTAATCATTAGATCGTAGATTTGGGAGCTGAGGTGGACTTGTGGTGGCCATGCAATGTTTTCTCGTAAACTCGTTTCTTTTATTTGGACTTATTTTTATTTGGGTTTTTGTTATGTAATAAGGCCACTCTAACTTTAATTTTGGTATTTTATTTGGTTTAGCTTTTAATTTGATTACTGCCTATTATTATTAAATGTTCAATACGGGAATTTCCTAAACCCTTAATAACCATTTTCCCAAAATAACAAAAGGATAACAAGCGAATAAATAATTAAACTCAAAATTTTTAACAAACACGCAGTTTTTAAACAACCCTTTTATGTGACATGCCAGATCCGGTCGTAACGTTTAGGCCGGGTTTGGGGTGTTACAAATTGTGTGAAAATTTTGTTGAGAAAATTTATCGTTTGGATGCTTAATTCGATAAAAATGACTAAATCGCGTAAAGTGTAAAAGTGATGTTCTTATAGATAAAGGTATTAATTGACTATGAAAGTAAATAGTGAAGGTCCTTATGTGGCAATTAGACCATTATTAAAGTAAGTGGACAAAGATGGACATCATTTATGTAAATTTTAATGATTTATGTAAGGTTAAATAAGTAATTTGGTTAATTAAAGTAAATTAAATAAAACAAAAGCCATAATTTTAGTCCATCTTCCTCCTTCTAGTCGAAATTAAGAAAAAAAAAACATCCATGGATGCTATTTAGGGTTTGGCAATTGCATGGTTAAATTGATCAGGAAAGGCAAAATACAAATTTAGATCGGGGAAAGAACAAAGTATCTAATTAATCGACTTAATTCGCCGTTTTTGCATTCGAGGTAAGTTCGTAAGTAATAAGAATTATTATAATTTTTTTAAATGCTTTGATATTGCATAAATTTGTAAATGTGACCTTGTGGATACGTTCGCCGACGATTTGGCAAAGAGAAATCCCAATTGAACCTTAGGAATAGGTTAGGATACGAATGACATGTCATTAGGGTTATTATTATTTTGGGTGCTGGTCCGTACGTCATACCGGTGACTGAGTTATCCAGCATGTGTTGTGGATTCTCGTCAGCTTGTGTAAGCAGCACCGTGTAGCTACGTCATGACCGTCAGCTTGTGTGAGCAGACCCGTTGATAGCTCGAGAGTAAGCATTATTGAGATATAATATTGAGATAACTTCGGCTATGTTTTGGCACTTGGAGCAAGATTATTGATATAGCTTCGGCTATGTATTGGCACTTCGGTGTAAATTATTGAGATAGCTTCGGCTATATATATATTGGCACTTAGGGTGCGAGATTCCCGAGTATCCTGTATTATTCCAAATGGTTCAACGGGTATATCAAAGATATGAAATGGTGAGAATAGATACGTATCAGTGTAGGTATGTATGGAAACTGTATATTCATCAAACATATGAAAGAATTGAGCTCATAGTTATATAGATTATTGAATACATATTAACATTGTGGTTAATTATTTTGTAGTATGTTATATACATATTTTGAATGGTAAATTAAGTGGTAAGTTTTGCTTATTATCTTTATACGATCTTACTAAGTTTTATAGCTTACTTTGTTTACTTTTTCGTGTTTTATAGTGATTTCAAAACTAGCTCGAATTCGGAATCATCGGAGACTTCATCACACTACCCTACTATCACTTTGGTACTTTGAAACTTTAAGTATTTTGAGTATATGGCATGTATAGGGATTTTGGGTCATTTTGATATATGTGTTGATAATGAATTTAGCCATTTGAATTGGCTTGTAAATGTTTAAATTTTAGTTTTGTATATAACCATGAGAGTTGGCATAATTTGGTTAGTTTAATCATGTATATATATATGTGCATATGGCTTGTGTGATGTGTTGGATGTTGGTTATATAATGCTTGATGATAATAGATGATATAGATAGCAAATGGTTGAGTTATAAATATTGATATGCTAGTGAATCTAGGCAAATAATGCATACTTGGAATTGGTTATTTTGTTGTATTGTAAGAGTTTTGGTATAAAATTGATAGATGTGTTATGGTAATTGTGTGACTTGAAATGGTATGAATTGGTATGAATTGTGCCATTTGGGTTGATGTAGGTATATGCAAATTTGGGTGGCAAAATGGCTTAGTAAATAGTCTATTTTTGTCCACACGGGCGGAGACACGGGCGTGTGTCTTAGTCGTGTGTGACACACAGTTATGTTGTACGGCCGTGTGTCCCCTAGTGTTAAATTAAAAATCAAGTCAGTATGCTCCACACGGCTCAACACACGGGCATGTGACTTGGCCATGTGGCATAAGCCAGTATACCCTACAGGTTTGGCACGACCTAGCACATGGTCTGACACACGGGCGTGTGTGGCCATTTTTAGGGCACACGGGCGTGTGTGTTGGCCTTGTGACCCAAGTTAGAGAGTTACACGGGGTCAGACACGGGCTGGGACACAACCATATGCTTCCATTTCGAATGTCCACACGACCTATGACATGGGCATGTCTTTGGCTGTTTGAGACACACGGCCAGGCCACACGGACATGTGTCCCCTGTAGTTTGAAAATTTTCTAAGTGTTCCAAAACTTGCTCTGTAACCCTATTCTGAGATTGAATACGGGTGAGGGGTGTTACATTCATCTTTCTCATAAGTTATTTATTTGAAGGCAAATCCCACTTTCTTTGGATCTTATTTTATTTCTTGTGCATTGTGGTTAATCTTCATTTCATAATTCCACAAAGAACCGACGAGCTTATCAAATGAGAGTAAGTTGAGATCCTTTGATTCTTCTATTGCTGTCACTTCAGGTTCCCAAGACTTTGGGAGACTATTCAACATCTTCTTCACCATCTCTTTGTTGGTATAGATCTTCCCAAGGGCTTTGAGACCATTAATGATGTGGGTGAAGCGACCAAATATCTCCTTGATTCATTCTTTCGATTTTTCCTTAAACAACCTGTAATCAAGGGTGAGAAGGCTTATCTTGGATTCCTTAAATCTACTTGTCCCTTCATGGGTGACTTCAAGCTTGTCCTATATTACTTTTACATTGTCACATAAGAAGACTCTATTGTACTAATTTGGACCAAGAGTACAAAATAGAGTGTGCATAAATTTTGCATTTAATTGCACCTTCTTGATACCATTATCATCTCATTCACTTTATTCCTTTGGGATAATAACATCTTCAACCCTGTTTATTGGAAAGGAAGAACCATTTGTAATTATCCTCCAAATTTCATAGTCGTTAGCTTGGATGAATAGCATCATTTTTGTTCTCCAATATGAGTAGTTGGTGCCATTAAATAAAGGAGGCCTCATGGTGGAATGCCCTTATTCCAATATGGTGGAATTTTGCTCTAATGTCATGAAGTAAATTTCTTGACTTGTGGCTTCTATCTTAGATATCTTGAGGATCTTTTCTCTTTTTGGTAAAATCGTCTCTAGATTTCTAGCTCTGATACCAATTATTGAGATTGAAATACACCAAGAGGGGGTGAATTGGTGTATTAAAATGTTTTAAGGAAATGACAAAAATAAAAAGACTCAAGTATTTATAGTGGTTCAACCTCAATTGCATATCTCCACTACCTTAGTTTTTCTTAACTAAGGATTTCCCAAATCCACTAGATTTGAACCTTTAAGAACAAGGTTTAACCTTATAAGTTCCTATCTTTTCAAAGATAAGATAGAACCACTTCCCCTTAAAGTTTTCTACCAAAAACCTTAAGTAACACCTCACAAATGAGAGAAAATAATTATGAATAAAATGAAACCTCTAAAAGGTAGATAATTAACAATTAAGCACTCTCACACAAAGTTACTAGACTTGAAAGAATGATAGAAAACTTAACCCGCAAGTATGTATAAGAAATAATTAGTAAACGATTGAAAAATATTGGAAAATTGAGTTCTTGGAATTTAGGCACTTTTTTTATGAGGAGCCTTGACCTTGTATTTAAGTCCTCTAACAACCTTGTGGATGTTTGTAGCTGTTAAAAACAAAATAGAGTCATTGTAGCCATAAAAACTAACATTAAATATAGTCTACAGCTTCATTGTATCGGCAGAAGGGGACTTGTAACGGTAGAAGTCCTTCCAAAATTTGAACGTTGGGCTCATTGTATTGGTAGAGGTCCTCTTGTAACGGTAGAACTCTGAGGGTTTCAACTGGTATTAGTAGAACCCATCATAGTATCGGTAGAAGTGCAGTGGAGGCTAAACTTTGGCTACTGCCTCTATTTGTCTCAGTAGAAGTCCTTAAGGTGTTGGTAGAACTATGGTTGTATCGAGATCGAACCAGGGTATTGGTAGAGAATCCAAGCCAAAACTACCTTGCACATTGGAGTGCAATCTACCGATAGAAACCCGGGTTGTATCGGTAGAACTCCCAATCCTACCAGTAGAATTCTGTAGCCTTTTCAAGATCTTTCTATCTTGAATTCTACCAATACTTGTCCACCTAAGTATCAGTAAAAGTCCTTCAGTATTCAAAAACTCGTTAAAAATTAAGTTAATTCAAGGCTTTTTTAAATGTTTATTTTGTCCAACACTTTGCAAATTTAAGTAGGGGATTTTTAGTATACTTTTTGTTATATCAAAATACTTGAAAAGCTAGAGCTAACAAAAACTATGTATTCCATTACATGTAATCAACCATTCAATATCTTAATTCAAATCATGCCTAGCCATGCATCTTTAGGTGCTAAACATACATATCCAAACATGTTATTTAACTTGAGCACGTATACTATTCACATTAATCACAACTTTCATACCATTCCTTATCACTTATCCATTCCATACAACAAGTTGATTAAATCATTTCTAACTTATTATAATTTCCATCCATATATGCACAACAATATACCAAAATTATGAACTAGAGCAATTCAACATTACGATAGGGGTTTAAAATCAACTATGCCATAAAACATTTTTAGCAGTACAAACAACTTGACACTCTTAAGTACATGCCACATATAACCAAGTCCAAACAATCAAAAGTCTATTGAATCAGGATATAAATAGTGTGAGCTCTTCGAGGATCTGACTGACACGTTCTATAAGTCAAAATCAACAAGGAAAGGAAAAATAATGGGGTAAGCATTAGGAATGCTTAGTAAGTCCATATGTATATAGGGGTTAACTTATCTTATATAAAAAGTAAATAGGTTAAACTAATGTGTTTAATCAAAGTTTACCTTATTCGAAAAAATCTGGTTTAAAAACAGTTTTCTTACACAGTGGAAAATTAAAAATTTGAAAATTGATTGGGTTTGTGATATTTATAGTAAAGAACCTTAGACCAAAATTGTACCTGCGTTTTCGAATAAGCGAATCCTTGATATTTTCCCACTTCCAACCAAACGATATTCTCTTCTATTCTTGTACCACGAACTACTTCGAGTGTGGGCTCAAACCAATTGAATTAAAAACACAGAACTAGAAAAAAAAATTCTTTTTAGGGTGAAAACAAAAATTCTCTCTTCTTTAATAGAAATTGGTAGAATGGTTATTCTAGAAAAATATATTTAATAGTTGAGAATAAAATTCTCTCTATTCTTCAGTAGAGTAACAATCTCTCAAAGTTTTGTTAAATAGCTCTACCGGTGGCATCTATTTATAGGAATAGAAAAAAGAACCCTTGTTGAATTGTAGAGGTTTGTTTCAACTAGAAAAACATCTTCCTACTTAGAGTAAGAGTAGGGTGGATAGCATTCCCTAATATTCTTACTAAGGTTGCCGCCCCCTTCATATTCATGAGGGTATTTTGGGCCTCTCTCACATTGGGTACAATTATGAGTACTTCCCGGGCTTTTCGATCCAGTACTATTTAATTTGATCAAAATCGATTCTATTTTTCTATTTCCCAAAATAAACTTCAGTATTTTTATATTAAATAAATTTTTTTTCTCAATTTTACCACTAGTAAAATTATGATGACTTTAGCCTTGTTAAAATGTCAAGAAAATATGTTTAATATTTCACACTTAATATGTTCACTATGACCAAACGGTTTATTTTTATTTTCAGGCTTTAAAACAACTCAAAAATGTAAACTCATTCTTCCGATAATTTCTATTTAATCCATGTACATTTGCAAATTAATCATTTCTCATTTTCATTTCTATTTCTATTTTGAGAAAACCACATTAACTTCTAAATGGTTCCATTTTTCCATTTCAGAGAAAACCATAATCATTCTTGAATGTTCCCTATTTCTCTATTGTTATCCATTCCATTCCTTTCATTTCAATTCAAATATGCAATTCATTTCTAGTTTCAATGAGCTGGCAGATAGATCGATTGGAAATGTAATTAGGGCTTAAATGATTGATAATTAAGTTTCGACTTTTCGCCTATTAATTATAAACTCATTTAGTCATGAAATCATCCCACTATAGTATCGTGACTGAGCTCTCCCTAACGACATACCATTACGAAAATAACTGCTCAGTGCTTGTCAAATGACCTTGTCATAAGTGTGTTACCCTCATAGGATATCATTGATCTCTTTGGGATAATATCCGCTCTTCCAATATGATCCCATTTTATCTCATGGTAACCATTAAATCTTCCTTCATGAAAAGTAAATTACTATTCAATAGTAATCAAATCGTTCATCACAAAGACGAACAACCTGTGGTCACGTTTACTTTTCATCAACCATGTAATGTCAATGAGAGGATATCATTTACCCATATCCCAGGCTATGAATTCCACTATTGTAAATGACGCTAAGTACTGCAGAAGTTGCACACCTAATGCACCAGTTTTCGGTTCCTTATCTATTTGAACTCAGGCTTTTTGTAACCACTCCAAACCCAACCTAGACGTTATGGTCGATTCTCGAAAGTTACATTAACAACGCTCGAAATTATTTACTTATTGAAATTGACTAGGGTTGAGTTGTTTTTTGAAAAGTTAAAAAGTTGATATTTAATGATTTTGTTTCTTTGAAAAATACTTATTAAAAATGTAATTATATTGTAATGTCATTTTAAGTTATTTGAAAAATAAAGAATTTGCATTATAATCATTTACCAAAAGGTTTTGGGTAAAAACTTTTCGCAGCGGACTTTCATAAAACTACTTAGAAAATTATGAATTATAATTTTGTTTAAAACCACGTAAAAACGTAAATAATTTAAATAAATTTCATATTTAAAATAGTTAAAATCTCATAAATTTTTCATGCATGCATAGTAGTTCTAAGTTAGAAAATAACAAACAACCCAAAATAGAAACCACATAGTTTAAAAATCCATAAAATAAACCCATCTAAGAGAATCCACTGAATGCTGAATCCAAGTCTCATTCTGAGTATTACCTGAAATATTATAACACTAATGGGTTGAGCTTTTTAAGCCGGATGCGAGATTAACATAAACACAATCACATACATATGAACATATACATTATACCATTATAATAATCATATCAGTTTCATATAACTCACTATTTCACATTTATACTATGCATGATAATGTTAATGCACATTCATAAAACGGTGTAGGTTTTATGAAAACGGTCCTACCCATCTCCGCTACACACCATAATCGAGTTCCCTAGAACTCGTTTATCTACTAACACAACAAGTTATGAACAGTGTCACGGTAATTCAGATAAATTGCCACATAATCAAATTTTAGACAAGCCACCACTTTTGCAGATAAACTACCATATTCTTCCATCTTTCACATATCCCACCCCATGCATGTGATATGGCCACAAAATCACTTTCTCACTTAAAAATCACTTTTCACTTTGGCATGCGAGACATGCTTATTATATCATTTTTCACTGAAAATCACATAGGCATGTTTAATATGCAAATCACATATATACATTTTATATCAATATTTCACATTTTATAAATCATGTGAAAATCACATACGCAATAAGATCATGTAACATGAGAATGAGATTTTCATACATTTTATATCAATGATAATCACCAAGATCACACAACATATACGGTTTGGAATCACTTACTTGAAAAAGTCCATATTGATGGGTTTTTATCTCTATTAATGGATACTTAAAGTATCATCAACAAACATAATTTAAATAATAATGATTTTAATCAATATAAAACATAGATTTATTTTTTTTAATGTTAAAACCCACACTTGATTGTAGATCCAATGTGTTACAGCTCTCTAAGACATCTACACTTGGATTATTCAGTGGATTACCTAATCACACAAATGGTAGTACTTCGTTAAAGTTTACCATGATCACCATAAGAGATAAGTTAATTAAAGGAATCTCTTATTTGACACTAACCCTTATGAATGTTAAGAATTAAGATTCCTTTTCCATGTTAAATGATTTCCCATGTTGATGTCGGTCGGCCCTTCAAAAAGATATCGTAACTAAATGTTAATACACGAGAGATAAATACACTATGACCCTTACGAATATTATGTCAAGAGAGAAACAATGAGGGAAGAGGGGTTCTCATTCAAACCTTGTACTTACACTATCTCAATTGAAATAGAAAGGTCGATGGTTTGTTTTGATTTTGATCTGAGAAAACTGAACGATCTAAAGAAAGGGTTGATTTAAGAAGGAGAAAGGAGAAGAGAAAAAAAATCCGTGAAACACTATCCACGAAACGGATAAATACCCTAGATTTAAAAAAGAGAAAGGATAAGAGAAAAAATAAAGAAACATGGGTGATGTTTCGTGGTGGCACATGATGGTTACCACAGTGGTGAAGGGTGACGCTTAAGGCCGCGGTAGAACAAAAAGAAGAAGAAAAGTGGTGGTGCACTGGAGGTTCAATGGTGGTGATGGTGGTTCATAACCAAAAAATGGTGGAGGAGAGAGGAGGAACTAGAGAAAAAGTGGGTGGTTGATGGCTAAACAAAATAGAGAAAATGAGAGAATGGGGAGGAGTTTTAGGGAGGTGCAAAAATGAGATGGGGAGAGTGAGAAGATGGATGGAAAAAATTGTTGTCAAACTTGTCTAGGTTCAATGATTACTATTTATGGAAATGGTGAAGAGAATAACAAGTTAGGAGGACAAGGGAGTGAAAAGGGGATCATGTCCTCATAAGTATTGTACGCTGACTAAAAAGAAAGGGTATTTAACACATGGAAAATAAAATAAAAAATTAATTAAAAAGGTGTTGATGAAGGGAATTGAACTTAGAACCTATAGGATTTAACTAGAGCTCCTGACTACTTTACTACATTATTCCTTATTTTCATTTTAGAAAGAAAATAATTAAAACATGGGATGTAACCTTTGCTAAGGTCGGAAGCAAAATTGCACCACATAGAAAATAATGAGAAGGAAGGGATTTGAACTCTAATCATCAAGCACAGATCCACCACTACTTAATCACTAAAAAAAATTCAAGTGTGACCACTCTTAGTTCATTAACCCAATTTCTACTAACTTGGTATTTTGGATGTGACATTTTTACTTACATCAAAGTGTATGAGTCACACATAGATAGTCTACCATCCACTCAGGATTTAAGTATGCCACACTATGAACATCACAAGTGAATAATTTCATAAACAAATTCACGATGTATTCTGCTTGGGTCCAGTCTGATGTATTGTTGATCGTCTATAAACATGTTATCGTTTATTGTATAAATAACACACAAAAAATATATAAAATGAAATTGACGGTGCCCGCAAGCATACAAGTCAAATTGTAATATAGTAAAGTTTATAACAAAACACTAGTAAGTATTCTGAGGATCGTACCCAGGGGATTGCAGATTGGAGAAACTATTATTAAATTAATTATAAAAAATAATTACTAACCTAACTGAGTCACGAATTAGTAGTGTTAATCCAAATTGAAATATTAATTAAACTAATTAAATTAATAAAGCTATATTAACCTAATGGAATTTCTTATTCCTAGTGTCGACAATGCGAGCCTCTAGCCTATGATCAATTAAATCCCTAATTAACTAATTAAATAATTAATTATTCTCGATTGAATTATTTATCAACCTTCGCTAAGAATACCTTTCCAGTCTCATCTTTACTAAGGATTACCACCTAAGTCACCCTTCCAGTCTCATCCTAGGCATACAAATACCCTTCCGATCTCACCATTTGGCACAAGTTATACCCGACATGATACCCTTCTGGTGTTACTTGTGTAGATGTTCTATCAAGGGCATCACTCCCCAAAATGTAAGGGAAAACAATTCTTTATCTCTGTAAAACGTAAGGGTATTCATATTACAAATATGACTAGAACCGCTCGTTTTTTATCAGAAGCTTGTGATTTAGTTTTTGATGCAGCAAGTAAGAGAAAAAAAATTTTAATTGTTGGTACCAAAAATAAAGCTATTGATTCGATGGCGCGGGCTGCAATAAGGGCTCGGTGTCATTATGTTAATAAAAAATGGCTCAATGATATGTTAACAAACTGGCCCACTATAGAAATGAGGCTTCATAAGTTTAGGGACTTGAGAATAGAACAAAAGACAGGAAGAGGGTTCTAAGTACTCTTGAATAAACAACAAATTTTAGATAAATAATTACTTAACAGATAAATTAGTTTAATAAACATGCAAGATATGAACGAAGCGCAATATTTATTCTAATAATTATACAACAAATAATTGGACAAAAAAAGGAAATATAAATAAAAGAATAGAATATAAGAGTAAAGAGAATGCTTATGAATATATATTGAAGCACAAGCTCAAAGCAAACTTCGCTTTCAAGTGTCTTTCACATCGGAATAGAAAAGTTTCAACTAAATGAACATAAAAAGAAAATACAAAGAAAACTGAATGAGAAAAATTGTGTTTGAGGGATGGAAGGACGCCCTAATCTGTGTACAAAAGCCTCTTATTTATAGGTTAAAATATGTACACTTTATGCCAAATATGCCTCCAATACTTTGGGTGCAAGTAAGAAATAAAATCTATGAGAATCTGCCCAAATATGGTTGTTGACGTCATCATTGTTTGTGACCCATGTTCAGGATATGGCTCAACACAGGGGCTGCTATGGCTTAACACAGGGTGTGTGTCGTGCCATGGACTTCTATGTCGTGCCATAGCATGTAACACCCCTAACCTGTATCCGTTACCGAATTAAGGTTATAGAGTATTACCGTACAAAAGGAACATCAAAATATACATTTCATAAATTAAAATAATTATAACATAAATCATTCATTTACATGAATATTGTCCCTTAATCGAACCCTCGAGACCCTAGAAATACATTGGAAACAATTCGAGACTAAATTGGAAGCATTTGGAGAGTTTAAGAAAAAGTTTGAAAAATTGGACTGCATGGGCCACATAGTCGTGTGCCTCGCACGGCTAAGAGACACGCCTGTGTCTTAGGCCATGTAACAATCGAAATAAGAACACACGGCTATGTCCCATCTCGTGTCCTCACCCTTGTAACTTTCTGAGTTGGGTTACATGGCCAAGCCACGTCGAAATAGCTCTACATGGCTGTGTCCTAGGCCGTGTGCTAGGCCCTGTAATAGCCTGACTTGCATCCAATAGAAACTACAAGGGACACACGGCCATGTCGCCTGGGCATGTGTCAATCACGGCTGAGTCACACGCCTGTGTCTCAGGCCATGCATGAATTTGCCCAAAATCAAGCCATTTCCATACCAATTCAAGCAACTATCAAAAGGCCTTTAAAACACCTAATCAAAGCATCAAAACATGACCAAAACCAACATAAATTGACCAATTCAATAGTCCAAAATTATTCAACCAATATGCCATACAAGACACCTTAATAGCTAACATACAAACTTACCAAAACATGCATATATTTGATCACATTTCTAATATCAAACATTACTCAACATTTACCAAATCATACCTCAAATATGACCATTAGCACTTCACATAACTTACCATTTAAGATATACCTTTCATGCATCATAAATACCAAAATGACACAAACCAGCATCTAATGGTACCAAAACAACTTATACATGCCAAAATCATCAACTAACATTCGACTATATACCAATACAAATCCACTTATACATGCCATTATAACCTTGGCCAGAACATCAAAAACTACCGATATATATGCTGGATAGTGTGATAGTTCTTCGACGAGCTTCCAAACTGAACGAGCTTCCAATTATCTATAAAACATGAGAAGGAAAACTATGTAAGCACATAATGCTTAGTAAGTTCGTAACACATGAACATAACTTACCATTTCAATACATAACATTAAGATTAAGCATGATATAATCCAACCATAAGCTTGGACAAGCCTGAGCACCAGCAATAACACATGTTAGTGAATTAACACATAATTCACTTGAATTAACATAAGGTAAGCTATTTGTACATGAACATACTTCATTTGAATCCATAATTTCATGAGCATAAGTATACTTCCATTGAAGATTTCCATTTCAATTATTTTTATAGATTCGTGATTTAGTTCATTAGAACACTTACCATTCCTTTCCTTTTCATGCCCGTTGAAATATTTAGAATATCATCGTATATTTGAAAAATCTCACACGAAGTGTGCTTAAACATATAATTGAAACATTTCCTTTATATCGTTATTCACACAAGCTGTGAAATGGGCTTACTCATACAAGCTGTGGGTCAGAATATAGGCTACACGATGATGCTCACACAAGCTGTGGAGTATTCACAATAAATGCAGGACCTCATCCATCGGTTGGACATTCAAGACCAGCACTCGAAACATGAAAACCCTAATGACATGTCATTTGTATCCTACGAATTCCTAAGGTTCAAACGAGACTTGATAACTGTCATAGCATAGTTGGATATTCATCATTCAATTACATATAAACTAAAATATTAACATATAATTAAAAATAACATTAAAACAACATTTATTCATACGAACTTACCCCAACGATTTGAGTGTAAAAACAAAGTCGATTAATTCGAGGCTTTATCTTTTCCTTGATCTAGATCCGTACAAGGTCTATCTTGATCTAAATAGACAAATTCAATCCATTAAATAATTATATTATTCAATTCAGTCCATATTTCATATTTTTAAAATTATAATTTTGCCCCTAACATTTTAACTTTTTACAATTTAGTCCTTAAGCTCATAAATTGAAATATAAGCATTTTCATTCTCATCTCATGCCAGCTGAATTCTATAGGGACCTATATCATAAACGTTTACTACTTTTACAAATAAGTCCTTAAATGACAATTTCATCAAAAATCAACTTTACAAAACTTGTTTATTTATCAACAAGGACTCATAATCTTTCTAAAAATAAAGAATAATGCAATAAAATTCATGGAAAAACCCTAATTCTTTAGCAATTTTGCAAATTGATCCCTGGACTAGTTAAATTAAGCTACAACGATCCCGAAAACATAAAAATCTTTAAAAACGGGATTATAAAACATACCATGCAAGCAAGAAAAAGTAGTCGAACCCTATCTATAGTTTCCTTGATAAATTTGGTTGAAGAAGAAAGAAAATGGAAGAAGGTGATACTTTTTTTTACTTATTTATTTTATGACTTAATTACCATTTTACTATTTTACCCTTTAAAAACATTAATAATTTCAATAAAATCTTACCATAAATATCCAATAACAACATAAATGGTCTAATTACCATATAAGTCCTCTCATATTAAAGTTTCATAGCCATTTGAAGCATTTAACTAATAGAACTCTACTTTTGTACTTTTTACGATTTAGTCCTTTTTACTTAATTAAGCATGCAAACGTCAAAATTTTTTAACAAATTTTTTATACGACTTTACTAACATTCCATAAACTTTAAATTAATAATAAAATAATAATTTACTCCTCAGATTTGTGGTCACATAACCACTGTTCTGATTTCACTTAAAACAGGTTGTTACAATAGCAATCATTTTGTGGTTTTGGACGTTTTTGTTCGTGCTGTTACGACTTAGGAAGCTTGTGGAACACTCATCCCAAATTATTATGTCAATTGGGCCTGAAATTAAGCATCTTTTACACTTAAATACATAAATTAAACCTACCTAAGGCTCGTGTCGGGCTAATAGGTCATCAACACTAAAAAATGTGTTAAAACACTTATTTTTATTAACTTTTAATCCTAAGTCCTAAATACTGAAAATGCAAATTAAATACTAAATTGGCTAGAAAACAAGCTCCTTAAGTGCATAAATAGATCGAAATTACTACTACATTTGATAATAGGTCAAATACTCCCACACTTAAGTCTTTGCTTGTCCTCAAGCAAACTAAACAAAAACAAAATAAAAATTAAAAACAAACTAAACTGAAAATAGGAAATAAACATGGAAAGAAAAGAAAATGCATTTGAGCTAGCTTGATACTGGAAATTGGATAGAAATATGTTAACAAGATAATGTAAATAAGCATATAACTTTAGCATGATATACAATTGACTCACAATTTCTAAAACTAGATGGGTTAGTTCATTAAATTACAAAGCAAACAAATAAAATAATATTAAGTGGTAAAAATATCAATCATTGGGACAATTTCATCCACATAAAGCGCTACCTAAGTGACATAGGACTTTTCGACTTGTAACCTTTTGTGGCTCAGGTTGGTTTGGAATTCAAAGAATAGGCTCGACAAAATGGCGAAGCACGAAAGTAGTTTGGCACATGATATTGTCCTCGATACTCCCCCAATTTTACATGTAGCTCACCACCTTATTTCCACTTTGCTTACCTTCTTTATCTTTCCATTTACTAAGGCACAGTATAGTATTCATGAGTACAATCATCTAATCTCGTAATATATATTTTTAATATATTTTTAACCATGTGAGCATACTTTGTAATAGTCCAATTTAGACCTTTATCGGAACAGTGGTTTCGAGACCACAAATTCGAGTCAGAAAAAAATATTTTAAAATTATCTTTGGTGTTTATAATGTGTGAATTTGTGTGTATTAAATTTTCATTTTAAAATTTTATCATTTGGGTGCCGAATTATTAAAAATGGGCTTAATCGTGTAAAATGAAAATTTGATAGTTTAATGTGCAAGGAATGAATTGTTGATGTCTTTTTAAATAGAAGCATTAAAGTTGCAATTTACCCAATTTTGACTATAGTGGACGGCAATGGACTAATATGGCCATTAATTTTATGTTTATAAATAAAATTAAATAAGGTTATATATGTAAATTAATAATAATGTATTATAAAACATAATATAATAATAAAACATATAGTAAGTGGCCATGCATTGCTATCATCTTTCTTGTCGAAAAACACAAAGAAATAAAATAAGAAAAGCTATTTAAGGTTCGGCACTTTGGAGGCTTAATTGGGTAAGTGATTTTGTTCAGTTTTCGATAATTTTTACGTTTTTGAGATCGTTGCTTAGTATACTATCAAGCCCATACCCTAATTTTAGAATTTAATGAAGATTTTGTGATATGCCATTGATGATTAGTTTTTGTTTTTGTTGTTAGTTGATGAAATATGAAATATGTGTTTTAGATTAACATGTTTTGTATTGAGATTTTTGGTGATTTTGAGTAATTAGGGCTTAATTGCAAAAATAATAAATTGAGGGACTAAAAATCCAAAATAAATGACATGTATGAATATGGGTAAAATTCGGCCCAACTATAGTGTAGTCAAATTTTGAATATTTTGTGTTTTGTGCGATAGGGACTAAATTGTAAAAATGTGAAATATTAGGGGTAAAAATGTAATTTTCCATTTATGTTTTTTTGGACTAAATTGAATGAAAATATGTTTGAATGAGCTTAATTTGAATATGTTTAGATCAAGAACCAAAGAAATCGAACTTGGATCGGGGAAACCCAAAAATAGTCGAATAGCCGATTTACATCGTTCGTCGATATCCGAGGTAAGTCTTTAAGCAATTAAATATCATTAATATTGAATGTAACTTAGTTTAATATGCTGAATTAGAATTCATGGACTTATAATAGAGATAGCCAAATGTGATAAAGCATCGTAATAGTGTATTTGGAGCTTAACTCAACTGAGTTATAACATTTGAAAGTCCGTATGAATTATGTGGAATATCTGTAATATTCAATATATGAAATGTATATGAGACAACTTTATAATATTGATATTCTGGCTTTGAGCCTAG
The DNA here is from genome assembly GCA_025503065.1 of Gossypium bickii. Lineage (NCBI taxonomy): Eukaryota > Viridiplantae > Streptophyta > Magnoliopsida > Malvales > Malvaceae > Gossypium > Gossypium bickii. The sequence goes on along the minus strand of CP106713.1, from coordinate 55,654,718 downwards.
CAAGCCTTGTGCTGGTGAAATATATTGGGCTTTATGCCTAGTAAGCTTATTGCCGGTGTATAAAATCAGACTTTGGGTCTAGCAAGCCTTATGCCAGTGATTGATACGGGCTTTATTCCTAGCAGGCTTTATGCCGGTGAGTTATTACAAGTTTATGTCTACATGACTTAATGATGATGTGATACTGGAATATGTTATATGAGCTAAAACGATCAGGTGCATAATAGTTGGTTATTCATTTGTAAATAAAGTGAATTGATTTATTGATATGTGATGAAAAAGGATATATGAAGTTGTGGTTGTATATGTGGTAATGAAACACCCCACACCCGGCCCACGAGCCTGGACCGGATCTGGTATGTTCCTCGAAGTAAACCGGTTAAAAATTCTTTTATTACTTTGGGAAACTGTGTGTTTTGAAGAAAGTTTGTTTGTGAGTTGGGCTCGAGTTGAAAATAGGGTTATCTTATATTAAAATCCCTTTATCTTAGGTGTCAAAACGTTTAGGGTTTAGTTTAAAAGAAATCTACTTAAACTTTAATTGATAAAAATTTGTAAACATAATAAATAAAATAAATGTAAAATAGTTCAACTATGGCCTTATTACATCAAATAAACCCAAATAATAAAAAAATACTTAAATAAAAATAAAATGTCCAAATAAAATTCCTTGCTGAGCATGGCCACCTTTAAGCTCTTATCGACCCGGTCCATCACTGGTCATCACCTGAAAAAAATGTTCCTACAACGGGGTGAGTCAACAGACTCAATGTGTACACAAACACTAAGTCCAAATAAATTCAGGCATTTCATAACATACAAATTCATATATCATTAAATTAAAATGATGCAACCCAAACCCAAACCTAGATGCCATCCGCTACACTTCCCAGTACCAACCTGCACACCGTGGGGACTACTAAGTCAACCCTCCATCCGCTATATACCATCGAAGGCAGTCGCTGCAGTCGACGTGCTCATCGCCCTTATGAGTATTCGTGGTCTTAGGTCACCACACTCAGATATCGTGGTCTTAGGTCACAACATTCAGATAGCGTGGTCTTAGGTCACCACATTCAGATATCGCGGTCTTAGGTCACCGCATTCAGATTTCGTGGTCTTAGGTCACCGCATTCACTTCCCCTTTTACATAACCCATATGCCCTAAATCATAAATTATGCATTAATAAGCCAATTTTCACATTCTTATAACTTTTCACATGTTAAAATAACATATTTCATAATCCTAGTAGGAGTAGGAAACGTACCTGGGTACTTTGTACCACAATATGGTACCTTAGCCATATTCACATTCTTATACATACTTATAATCACATATAGATTAAATATTGCCATAAATATATTAAGAAGTAGTGTGAGGTACACACCTGATTAACTTAGCAACTTTATTGAAAATCCCGAAATCTGATCTACTGCCTTAGATCTCAGGTTCCTGAATTCAGCCAAACTTAAAATTTTAATAACAAGCCATTCGGCCATAAATCCAAATCCTATTAGGATTATATAACCCAAAACTTACCTTGACGCCAAATTCTGAGATCTTTACTATACTCTTCTTGTATTCGGCCAAGCTTTAAATCACTTTAACAAATTAGTTTCGGCCTTTACAAAAAAAATAAGGAATAGATCTAGAATACCAAACATGGTCTTGGCCAAATCTCACCTTATGGCTTACCTTAAAACTTGAAATCCTGAGAGATCCTTTTCTGAAATCGACAATAGGTAAACAAATCCCCAAAAGATCCTTTGAAGATTCGGCAAAGCACATTAAGGAGATTAGTACCTTGTTTTCGGCAAGTTCAAAAGGAAAGAATGGAAACCAATATTTGGATCTTACCCTTTCTTGAAGAAATCGACAGCACCTATGCTTGTAGGCCCTCAAAGATTCGGCTTTTGATGGATTGAAAAGAAAAGAAATCGGCTATGGTGGTATCTTGAATTCTCGGCTTTTGGATTTAATGGAGTAATCGGCTATAACACAAGCAAACTTTCGGCTTTGACAAATAGAAGAGAAGAGAAGAAAAGAGGGACTTTGGAAGAGGAAAAGAATCAACGAAAAGGGAGGCTATTTGGCTAAGTGAAATTCGGCTATCCCTTTTCCTAACTTAGCCAAAATTATCACCAAGAGAATCCTTTACTTGGCCACCACTCTTCTATTTGATAGCTTTATCTTATTAATTTAAAATTAAAAGAAATAATCCTTCAATTATCTCTTTAAAATAATAATAAATAAACCCCTTATTTATCCCTTATTTATCTCTTAAAAATAAAAGAATAAAAGCTACTAAATTATAGCCATGTGCCGTCCACCTCTCTGCTCCTTGTAGCAAAATAAAATTTCTTTTATTTGCTTCCCATGTGGCTCGAACTTAGGCCCAATACCCTTGTATGTGGCGCCATTTCCAGAAGCCCTAAGTGGCATCTCCAGGCCACTTTTCCAAGTCTGTTTGTGTGTCAAATTTCACATACAAGTTCTCTTAAGGCCACCTTGCCTCAGTTTCCTCTTTTAAACTTTATAACTCGACATTTTCTAAGTCATTTCCTTACATTTCCAAGTTTCCAAAAATTTTCGTTTCTCTCTTTAAACTTGACATTTCCTTACATTTCCAAGTTTCCAGAAATGTTCACTTTCCTCTTTTGAATCATTTCTAAATCACTTCCTTACATTTCCAAGTTTTCAAAAATGTTCACTTTCCTCTTTTAAACCTAACATTTCCATACATTTCTACTGTTTCCAAAAAATGTTCACTTTCCTCTTTTAAACCTAACATTTCCATACATTTCCAGGTTTCCAAAAATGTTCATAACACTTAAGACATGTCATTTCGTACAATTAAACCGAAAATGCATTGGCCCTTTTCAGGATGTTACAGGTAATATGTGAGATATATTCGGCTTTATGTTTGTGTATGGATGAAATGTTAAAGTTAAAGTGATGAATATATGTCTATAAAAATATATGTAAGTTTTATTATATAAGACAATATGGCTTCGAAATTTGAGAATATAAATATGTTGTATTTAAGTATATTCGGCCAAAGAGATATTGTTTATGAAAGTATTTGATATATATATATATATATAAGTATAGAATTAAAAGCTTGAAATTAAATGTGATTTACAAATGTATAGGTTGATTTATTTATTTGAAATGATTTAGTAATTGAGATGTTGTTTTTATGCATAAATTGATTAATTGGCTTAAGACTTACTAAGCTAAAGTAGCTTAGTTTATGTGTGTTTTTGTTTACTCTGTTTTATAGATTTTGGATTCAAGTTATAAGCTCGGGGATCGTCAGCAAAGTTCACCACACTATCGACTGTTTCGGTATTTAAATAGTTGAACTTGAATTATGGCATGTATAGGCTGGAAAATACTTTTTAAATGTTGAATTTTAGATTGAATGTATATAAGCCATGCGAAAATGGCTAAACTTTTATATTTGAATTTGGTTATGCTAAGTATGGGATTTGTTTATCTTGGTTTTATCATTTTATGCTAAGCATGTATACAATGTTTGTGATAGGTACTATATGCTTGGAAATGGTTTGTTTGTCTTGTTTAATTTGGTCTTACATGTACTTAGTTAAAAGGGTCTATTAAGCTTGATTGTTGATAAATTGCTAATGGAAACTTTGGATGAATACGTGGTATTAGGTAATTATAATCGGTTATGAGAGAATAAAGGAGTATTATATATATTTTGTGTGTTTATAATTCATGATTGAAATATGAAATGTGGAACTATTAAAAGTGATAGATAGATATATATATATATTAGCTTGGTTAGTTCAGTTGCTAAGTGTTAGGCATTGCAAGTGTTTCATGAATATTTGGTCAATCATTTTATTATGTATTTAATGAAAAATGAGATTGCTATTTTATGGTTGGTTGTGTATTATGTTCATGTACACTAATTTCATATTTGGCTATGGTATAATGTATTAAATATTCATATATGATTACTTATTCAAATTTATAATATGATTATATAATTAAATAAGATTATTAATAGTTTGTTTTTAACGTTAAATCATGAGTGACATTAGTGAATACATGAAAGTTTGGAATTGAACTGTTCATTCGTAATGCCTTATAATCCAAATCCGGTGACGGATACGGATTAGGGGTGTTGCATACTTTTTTCCAACTCACATTGTTTTTATTTTTCATTGAGATTTTCTCATTGGCATTTTGCCTTATTTTTCTACAAGCTCAAGAAATATTATACTCATAATACCATACAATTCCTTAGTTCACTCATTTTTTTTTCTTTTCTTTTGAATCACCGTGATGTATCTACCTAATCCCTCAATATCAATGGTTGGACGTCTAAATCCGTAAAATAAACAAGAAATAAAAGATCAAATAAATTAATTATTAGGCTTAGGGGTTCATTAACGGTTCATCAAGAAAATAGATTAATGCTTCAAAATAGGTACTAGAGAAATATTTAAGGGATAACTTTTTGACTCAAAAAATTATCTACCAAACAATGCCTTAGGTCGTCCCTAGGTAATTCAATACATAGATTAAATCGGCCAAGTCTATCAATTTGTACAACCAATAGTTCAAATAAACATGCATGCTATTTATAAATTTTCTATCAATTTGTACAACCAATAATTCAAATAAACATGCATGCTATTTATAAATTTATTTATCATGTGGTATACTTAACATCTTAAATCTATTTACAGTATAATAAATTGAACTAATTAATCTAAAATTAGAAATTTTAGAATCAATTATTTTACACTTTATTTACAAAATCCTATTTACATGCTCCTAACCAATCACTTGTATTTCTACAAGCTCAAGCACATTGAAATCACACAAAAAAATTTAAAAACTACGAAAAAAAAAGAAAAATAATATAAAAATTTTAAAAATTTTCTAAGTCACCCCACACTTTATTCAGCACATTGTCCCTAGTGTGCAATAAAAGATAAATGAAAGAGGTAACCTGATTTGTGTAGTATGTTCAACACAATTGGTGGGACTATTCTTCCTTGTGATTCTAGTTCGAGATTGTAGTACCGTAAAAAAATATGGGGTTCCTACAAAGAAAAACTAAACACAAACTATAAATATAATAAAACAAAATCCTAATTAAACTAACTAAAATAAAAATCAAGCAAAAATAAAATAAGTTTTAAAAATATAAACCAAAATAAAAATCTAAAAAGTTTCGAATTAGGTTCCAACTCCTCCATCATTGGTGCTTTGCCCTTCTCGCGCCCCACTAACGGTTTATTAACTGGGTTGGGCTATGATGGCTTGGGTCACGGATCACCACGCTCTTCGTCAATGAACAGTTTGGTCTAAATACTCACTTATAATCTGGTGGCATGATCGGGGTATCCTCCTTCTCCTCATCATCTTCATTGTTGGCACCCTCCTCGTTCAGCGGTGGAACTCACTTGAACATGTTTGGGAGTGGTGTAGGTGTTGGCCATCCATTTTGTTCCACAATACGAATCAAAATGTCACCTATAACTTCAATTCATTGTGTCTGTCACTCTGAGATAGGCATGTCCGTGAGTCCCATCATCTTTGACATATGTGCTTTACTATTTCTCTTCAATAGCCCTTGAAGATCACTTTTATGTTTCGTTCATTGTTTCTTCTCCCTATTTTGCTTATATTGGAGCTTAATCAATTGACCATACAAGTTGTCTCCAATCACACTCCTTGTCAGCCGTGTGAATGGCTTGATTGGAGACATGGGAACATCGCCTAGCGATATAGAGTTGCGATTAAATGCGAAAAAGTACATACTTTGCTTTCGGTTCTGTATGTACTTTAGTATTTCTTTGTAAATCCATTGGCCAATACAAATTTGATCTCTCTGTAAAATAGAATAAAACATAATCTCTCGATCTGCGGTCACATCAAAAGCATTTTGTGTCAATGCTAGGTGGGTTCAAATAAATTGCATCCACATCTTTCCATTGGAAACATGATGGCTGTGTTAAATTTGAGGTGCACCTCGGTATTGGATGACGAGCCCACTCACTATGGATGCAGTTGCTTCAGGAGTGTAAGTTGGTAGCAGCAACCACAAGAGGTTGAGACTTGAAAAAGGGTATTTTAATGCTAGGGAGAGTAGTGGCAACAGGTTGCCCCACCATAGGCCTGGCAACCAACCAATCTTTCCATAGGGTGCACCCCTGTTCCCCTGTTAGTGCCAACATAACGTTTCCATCGCTGGATTCTCCAACACGCTCCACGCCTCTTCCTCCAGTTCTACCCAAGCTTCATGTTGAGTCCACCAATGTTGTAGACCCACCTGCAACCATCTTATCTCCCCACTCTTCCACCTATATGTGCCTTCACTTATACTCCCCTTTCAAAGGAAGTCGAAACTTTCTTCTCCTAGTGGAATCATCTCCCCGTAGGTCATATCCCTTTTTCCCTTTGTTGTCCAACAATGGAAGGATTAGGAGTTGTCCCCAAAATTGAAAGAATTTTCCTACCCCTCCTCCCCCTCCTTTAGCATTCACAAGCCCACTTTCCGCTAGCTGGCAGGTTCTATTTCCATGTTATTAGTGGAGAATGGTCTCACAAACTGGGCCTTCATGCAGGCTTCTGCTGAATCTGAGCTCAAGAAGGTCGAGTCTAAAAAGGCCCTCCTTATTAGTGAGTAGTCTTTTGCCTTGTAACAGTCTGTTTTTCAGTAGTATCGAAAATAGTGGTTTTAGGACCACAATTTTGATATATCAGTCCGTAAATATTAATTAATTAATATTTACAAGGTCATAAGTGTCGTATTAAATTTTAGTTTAGAAATTTTAAAATTTAATTAGTTAATTAAGAAAAGGGACTAAATCGTAAAAGCTACAAAATTTGATTTCTATTAACTAATGGTACTAAATGTTAATTGAAAGGTGAAATAATGGGTTGAAAAGGTAAAATACCAAGTATGAAATAAGTGGACGATTTGGTGATAGGTTTGAGGTGGAATTTGTTAATTTAACAAGGTTAATATGGTAATTTTATAATTAATAATAATAATAATAAAAGACAATCAAAATGTGATCATCACCCCAAATCATTTTTCACCAAAATTTTGAAGAATGAAAAAGCCATTATTGAGTTCTTGCATTCGGTTATATCAAGTCTATGCATGAAAGAGTTTTTCTAGCGTATTTCTCATTGAATTGGTATTTTTATGTTTGTTATCTTGATATCTAGTTGGATTAAGAATTGTTTTGTGAAGTTATCAAAGTATAGAAATTATGCCATGAAAATTTTTGAAGCTTTATCGTTGTGATTGATTTGGGTTGAAGCTTGGCAATGATTTGTATTGAGTTTACAAAGTAATTTTTAAGTAAGTTGTAAATTCAAAGATTTATTTGTAAGTATGTAAAATTGACATGCTTATTTTTAAAACTTCAAAGGTTTTATGGTTGGATTGGAGTAGTTACATATTCGGCATAGTGGATATGTAAGGTTGTGATGTTAAAATAATGTTGTTTTAGTTAGGAACCTATTTGAATAAAATATAAATGTTTGGGGCAAGTGAGCAAAATTATAAATAAAGAATTATATGTATTGGATTGATTAATATATGAAATTGATGTTAATAATGGAAATAAATTATATTATAGATCAAGAGCAAGTTGATAATCGTGGAAAAGGGAAGGCTGTTGATTAATCCTTGAACTTTTGTTGTTACTGTAGTTTAGCCCTGGTAAGTTCGTACGATTTAATTTTAGTATAATTTAAACATTTAATTATTTATGAATTGAAATTTCTAAATGACTTGAAAGTGTTGAATTGTAGTAAGTGGGTTGATTTGAAATAGAAATCATATTGAATGTTGTTATTTGATAAATAAATGAACTGATGAACGTAGGATAGAATACTATTGGCATGCCAATAGGTTATATCGTGCGTTGTACGAGATTGATTGGTATTGAGATGATGATCTTAGATTTATTCTTGTTTACTGAATATATCGAAGTTCAGCATTTTTGTGAACTTTCGTGTTATATCACAGTGATTCAGGTATGTTCCAGGGGCGGATGAAAAGCCTTCAGGCTTGGCACTTGGTGCCAAGGTGTGTTTCGGAGGGATGTTAGCCTATGGGCTAGGTACTTGGTGCCCAGGTGTGCTTTCTAATGGTTAACCGTATATTTGGATATGTTATATCATTCATCGGTCGAACTTCTATTAGTTTTATGGTTTATAAGTTGTATTATAAGATGTTATTGATTAGTATGAGATGTTATTGAATGATTTAATTCACCTGATTTTATTACCTATTACAAGTATTGATACAAAGACTCACCCATTAAATGGTTGTGATTGACATGATTTTAGTTTATTAACTGCCACTGTGTGATTTTTATGTTTTTATGGTAAGTGTATTATTTTAATCATTGAACTTACTAAGCTCTAGCAAAGCTTATTCGTGCCTTTTATTCTATTTTTCCTTATAGATACATTTTGTGGAATCGGACGATTGTCGAGTCAAAGGATCACACTATCCGGAAATCTTTTGGTAGTTTTTGAATGTTTGTCTTTGGTTATATGGCATGTAATAGATAAAATTGAATTTATGGCGATTATACGTGAAGTTGTATGACTTGAATGATACTTGTCTTAGATAGTCTTTGAGTACTTGTGAATGTGTGTTTGGTTTGATATATATATGTATATGTATGGAACTTGTTTGGTATTTGTAGTTTAAGTCTTATTATGTGTGTGAATTTTGCTAAGTGATTTGGGTTGGAATGAGTGGTGTTTTGGTATAAATGGTTAATGATGGTGTGTATTTTGAATGTTTATACTTTGGTTTGAATGTGATATTGATTTGATTATTGAATTGTGGTGTCAATGAGGGCACATTGGTTAGGCACTTTGGATGGATGTTTTGACATGTTTTGAGCTTGTTTAATTGTGTTTTGAGTGAGTTTAATTGATGGTAATTAGGTTGCCTAATGTCCAAGTAAGCATGTTTTGGTAAACTTGATTTTTAAGGTACATTTTGGTGCACACGACCTAGGACATGGGCTATCCCACGGTCTCTCCACACGGTCGTTTGTCATTTATAGCTTTAGCTGCAGGTTTCACAAGGTTTGAGACACGGTTTGCTACATGGCCGTGTGTCTCAAAATAGTTTCAAGCATGATCTGGCACACGGCTTGTGACATGACCGTGTGAGTCAACTTCAAATGCACATACGGTCTGGCACACGACCTGTGACACGACCGTGTGGCCCTATTTCAAATATTCACACTGGTGGACACACGGCCTGGGACATGGCTGTGTATCCTGACTTTGAATGTCCACACGGTCTGGGCTATGTCACACGACCGTGTAACCTCTGTTTCTCAAAAATTTTAAGTTTTTCTTAAAATTTCTATTTTGCTTCAAATTGATCTTGGATTGATCCTAAACTATTTTTAGAGCCTTGTAGGCTCGATTTAAGGGTTGTATGAATACATTTTATCTATATTAAATATGGTTAGTTAATGATAGTAATTAATTTGCAATATTATTTTTATTTGGCATGGAATGTTCTATTATGCATGGTAACACTCTATAACTCTAATCCGATGCCAGAAGCGGGTTAAGGGTGTTACATGCCTAGCTTTGCCAATCATATGAGGCTTTCACAAAACAAGCCGCCGAGCTCACCGAGTAGTCTACATTGGAGACCAAATACCAATCATTAGGGACCGGAACAAAGGAGCTAAAGGAGAGGGTTCTCTAGTTGGAAGACCTCGGGCAACAACACCTCGCCGAGAGGGAGCGCATCCAAAGGGAGAATCAGAAGGCGCTGGCAAAGTACAAGTGGACACCCAGCAAGACATTCAACATTTTCTACCTAGGTTAAGGGCTAACCTGGTCCTACACGCACAGGTCGTCACAGGTCCCCTTGACTTAAGTCGGGTAAGCTTCAGTTGCCATTGCCAATTTACCAATGCTGACCTTAGATTCAATGTTGACAACCCTTTAAGAACTAGCTGGGTGGAATTTCAGAGGGAGTGGAGGGATTCTAGAAAACTATTTTATAATCAAGACGCTGGAGCATCCGACCTTGACTCTCTAGGAGATTCTGCTCCATGGGAGAGTTGAAACATATGTGTGTCTTGTAACAATCTTCTCAATTTCCAATAAGAATTACTTTTAATTTCTTCCTTTATTTTTCATACTTTACCTCTCCTATATTTTCTTCAGTTGTAATAAACCCATTACTGACTCCCATAACTCACACAACTTCATCCGCTTATTTAACATACATTAGTCTCATATAAGGACTGGAGGGACTCAACCAAACTTTATTGTAACATTCCTATAGGGGCTTTTTCTGGGCTTCCCATGTCCAGAGGATCGATTAAACTGAAGCTTTGATACAACTAAATTTGTAACACCCTAGGCCCAACCCGGTCACCAGGTCTGGATACCATATGATACAAAACCTGAATAACTGGCTAACATTTTTGAATCAAATATTATTTTATTCTCAACTATTTAATATACACATTAACCTATACTATCATATATACATTTTAGTCACTGTCCTAGAACCTTATTTAAAATTTTGAATTTTAAAGTCATGACTTGAATTTATATAAGGGATTTTGGGCCTCTCTCACATCGGGTCCAATTATGAGTACTTCTTGGACTTTTTGACCCAGTACCATGTAATGTGATCTAACCCGATTTGGTTTTTTCTATTTCCCAAAATAAAGTTTAATATTCTATATTAATCAATTTTCTCATCCTTATTTTACTCTTAATAAAATTTTGACGATTTTACCCCTGATAAAATTTCGAGAAAATATGTCTAATATTTCACAACTCAACATGTTCACTGTGACTAAATGATTTATTTTCATTTTCGGTCTTCAAAACAACTCAAAAACATAAATTCATTCTTCTGATCATTTTTAAATAATCTATATATAATTGCAAATGAATCATTTCCATTTCCATTTCCATTTCCATTTTGAAAACCTACATTCATTTCCAAATGATTCCATTTTTCTATTTTGGAAAAAAACTATAATCATTCCTGAATGTTGCCCATTTCTCTTTCCTATTCATTTAGTTCATTTCTATTCAAACACGGAAGTCATTTATGGTTTCAACAACCTAGCAGAGGGATCGATTGGACATATGTAATTAGGGATCAAATGATTTATAATTAAGCTTCGACATTTTACCTATTAATTATAAACTCATTTAGCCATGAAGTTATTCCACTATAGTATTGTGACTAAGCTCTCCCAATAACATACCATTGTGAAAGCAACTACTCAATGCTTGTCCAATGAAATTTTCATAAGTGTCTTACTTAAAAGGCTTGATCTATTTGGTATAATATATGTTCTCTCAATATGATCCTATTTTATCTCATGGTAACCATTACATCTTCTTTCATGAAAAGTTAATTACTATTGAATATTAATTAAGTCTTTCATCACAAAGACAAAAGACCCATGGTCATGTTTACTTTTCATCAACCATATAATGCCAATGAGAGGGTATCATTTACCCATGTCTCGGGCTATGAATTCCACAATTTTGAATGATGCTACATACCACAGAAGTCGTACACCTAACGCACTAGCTTTCGATTCCTTAGCTATTCAAACTCAAGCTTTTACTTACATGAAAGTGTACGAGTCACGCATAGATAGTTCGCCATCCACTCAGGATTTAGGTATGTCACACTATGAATGTCACAAGTGAATAAATCAATAAACAGATTCAAAAGCTATTCTACTTGGGTCCAGTTCGATGTGACTGTTAGCCTAGTTAGTCATATCTATGTTTCTATCTTCTGAGAGTCATCCGCTTCGATGCCCAAGGCAAGAAATCTTCCCAATTGGTCTTGATAGACAACATATTAGTCTTTAATCAGTTTGCTCGTTTTCGATTAGACTAAGGACATGTTTAGGTTCGTCTACTAAAACAAGCTGTCTTTTATGTATTACGATCCACTACGTAATACCGTTTAGTATTAGTTAAACATTAGACAACCAATGAGCAACATTTGCTTCCATTTTTCTTTACGTGCAAAAACCATTTGAGGACAATAATACAACGTATATTAATTGTGATCAATTATTTTATTTTATTAATCAATCTATTTAAAAAAATTACAAGTTTACAAACGAATATACTACACTCATGGCACGAAATCCAACAATCACTTCTAACCTCTTTAATGTTAGTTAAGTATAACGGTCAATGAAATGTGAGGGAGTAAATTATTGATATGTTCTATGTTACTTCAAGACTTAAGGCACTTAAGATCAAGCTTTCTTGCGAATTGCTTATTCTTATGGTTTTGGCATCACTTATTGTAGATTTTAACCAATTTAAAATTAGTTACAATTGTCAAAAAGAGAAATGGACTCTAAATGAGCTTATTTTTCATTGTGTGGAAGAGGAAAAAGGTAAAAACATGATAAGTCTAAAAGTGCTCATTTGGCCAGTCACACTCAGTTCTCCTAAAGACTCGAACGCAGAAAAGAGTTGAGGAGCCGATTGTATAGAAATAGAAATTTATGGGCCCTAATGATATATTTAGAAACTTAAGTTGCTGGTTGAGAAAGGTTAGATTTCAATTTTGGTATAGTTAGATTGGAATTGACTGGTTTCATAGTGGGAGATAACATGATTTAGAACGGATAGTTGAAATGGCCAGTGAGGATCATGCCTAAGGAGTATATATATAGGGTGAGAGGAGACAGAATTTTCTCAATTTTGTTTACAGAACTTTTCCTCTCTATAGCATCATTCTTCTTTAGAATGGGATGCAGTTGAAGAATTCTCTACATGTTGTAGCAGCAGTGTGTATTGAAGGGGGTGATAGAGAAATTAAAGAGATACCGCCAAGACAAAGAAGGTTATGGCATTTGGACATGCTAAGTTGACAAGGATAAGAAACGAGATGAGTTTCTGTAATTCATTTCCTGGAATGCTTAGTAGCTGGCTTGATTCTATGTTAAATTCTAAGATAATGAATGAACTATGTTGATTATGAATAATAAGTCTGCGTGAAATATTTAACATATTGTGTTTAAAATAATAGCGTACTCCATGCTAGTATGCAAGTGAAATGCATATATTGTATGCTAATAATTATGGGAAAACAATTGACGGAATAAATAAAGTTAAGAAGGGAATAATGGGTGATTTTGTTAGATACCGTCATACGGTATTACTGAGTTAAAACTGTGATTTGTGAAGCACTGGGCTTTGTGGATGAGGCACTATGATGTTGGAGAATCAAGGTTAGGAATGGCAAAATGGAGGAATAGACGGAGGAATAGAGAAATGGAATTCCAGTTAGATACCACTATACGGTGTTGATGAGTGCAAACCGTGGTGTGTGAAGCTCTGGGCCTTACAGGGGAGACACTTCGGTGTTCGAGCATCAATGTAGATATGAGATGAGTCGATACAGATGATTATAAGGTTCCATAAAGCAACATCATATGGTGGTCAGTAGGTTTTATAGGGCGACACCATGACGACGATAAGGTCCTATGGTGCGACACCTCAAAAGAGGTCTAATGTATAAGACCATAGCTTGGTTATGAAAACTAGTATAGTCCACTATGATAGTAAACGGAGTAGTCTGAGATAGTAAACATGGGGTAGTTTACCTGGAGAATAAACACGGGGTAGTCCACCGGCATAGTAAATACGGGATAATTTGTCGGGACAGTAAGCATGGGATAGTCCACTGGGATAGTAAACATGGTGTAGTCTGCCCGTATAATAAAGACAAGGTGTAAGACCATAGCTCAACCATGGTGTCAGGTATGGACCGCCAAAAGGGATGAACTCAAAAGCAGATAGAACAAGGGAATGGAAACCGAGGTACAACTTATCCGAAAGAGAGCGCGTAAATTGGGTAAAACATAGGTTCCCTAACATGTAAGAATAAGGAAAAATGGGTAGAAAATCCTGATGTGGTAAATGAACTTCTTAAAGAGGATTTGCAGTATCAAGTTATAGAGAATTTACAGGTACTAGCCTGCAGATCTTTAGCGATTAACCTTAAAAAAGAGGATGTAATAGATGAATGAACAGAATCTAAGGGTTAGCGGATAAAGGTTAGCTAGAAACGGTTAAATCCGTTGAAGCCCACAATGAGGTAACATCACATAGGCTAACAGAAGAAGGAAGTCACCGAGGACTAACTTGGGGGCAAATAGCCACCCAAAAACAATAGAGGTTAAGAATTTGAAACTCGAGGGAGACAACCAATAACAGAATATTTTAAATCGATTTTTTTTCCAACAAATGGTATCAAAAGCTAGGTTGTGCTATGTTTATAGTGCAAACCGAGACTAAATCTCTCTCTTCATTTTGTTTGATTGATATTTGATAAGCCATGACATTATTGTAATTATTCAAATGTTTAGGGGAATATAAGAGAATGAATGTGATATTATATATTTATTATATAATTGTTATTTTTTGCCAAGGTTGTAGTTCTTAGGAAATAGACCATGGATTATCATCTCCACGTAGGATTATTTTTATTATATAGAATTCATGTGAGTCGAAAACAAATATAAGAATTAAATGTATTTTTTCCCAAAAGGAATCCATGAAGTGGAGAAGATGGAGCGGTGGCGGTTGAAGGTACAAGGAATACTTTGTAGTGAAAAACTATGTAATTTTTGGTTTTTCATTTATTTTCTAGAAATAGAACCATGGAAACATTGGCTGGCTATTTTATTTTAATTACACATCCCCTTATATATCTATTTAGTAATTGTTAAAGATATAATTGTAATATATATGTATGAAATGATCCACAATTGATCGATTAAAGATACGAATTGTGGTAATACGAAAATACATGTGTTGTATTGTTCCATTCACTTCTTTAGGTTATTCGATTGTCGTGAGAAGTGTGGTAATGGGAAGGTGCATGTCTAGGATTGACTCTAGAAATGAAAGATTTGGTTTTTAAGTGGTCAATTTATAACTCACCTCACTTTCCTAGGACCCTACTTGATGCACTATTCACATTCACATTCACTTTTTTTTTTTATTTTTCCCTTAAAAGAAAAATTGTAAAGAATCAAAATTGTCGATTTTATGAATAAATGAATGTGAATATTATACAGCTGTCATGCATATATGAGATAAGCATCTCATATAGTTTAGGAAAGAATACCACATGTACTTGTCATGCATATACTAATCATTCATGATTGAAACTGAAAATTAAAAGCCTTTCATATTTTTAAAATATTGAGTGTGAAAATGTCCCTAAACAAGTCCTATAGCCTCCATCAATGGTCTTTTGTGATGGCATGACAAGTGTACCACCCCATGGTAGGAATGCTATGTGGATTTCACTGAGGAGATTTCCTAAAAGAAAGAAGAATTCTCTTGTGATCAAATGATATTTGGACTAACCCTTGTGGTAGGAATTATCATGCAATAGGCCAAGAAATTCTATCTTCAAAATAGGACAACTAGTCAAAGCATGCTACATGGTGAGGTTGTCCCACAATGACTCATTTGTGGTGCATGATGCGATAGGTGTTGAGTTGATAGTTATACACTCAAGATCTGTTAATTAAGTAACTCCTTACGGAGCTCTACTTCACCTAGAATGATGGTCAAATGTTACACGAATATTAGTACGTGTGAAAGCTAAAGAACTAAGATCATTTACCAATTGGATGGAAATCCATGTTCTTACTAGTTGATCATGATCTCCCCATGGTGGCTTGATTCAATGGGTGTGGGAACTATTGTTGTAATGACTTACAAATGTTTTCAAGGCTTAATGTAAGACGTATGCATCATCTTAATGCATATCGTAAGGTTGCAAAATTTTTCAAACATTTGCTTATACAAAGATATTAATAGATGAATATTTTATTTTCAATTCAAAAATGACACCTACTCCTTTGTTGAACATACTCACTGAAAAAACTAAATGAAAATAACTATAAGGAATGGAAAAGGAACTTGATAATTGTCTTGAATTGTGAGAAACTTAAAATAGTTCTTGATACTAAGTGCCCTTTGGCCACTCAAGCTGAGGCTAGAAAATGTTGGGAAAAGTCTAATGAGATAACTCGTTGCTATATGCTGGCAAGAGTGACCAGGACTATATAAGAAATTGGAGAGTTGTAAGACTAGTTGTAAGACTGCTAAAGTGATTCTAGATAAGCTAGAAGACATGTTTGGAAGCCAAGCTGTCTTGGCTCGACAATCTGCCATAACTAGCTTAATGAACGCCCAGCAAAAGCCTGACACTCCAGTTAAAGATCATATGATCACTCTTACAGGATCCTTTGCCGATGCTGCGGAATACGAGCCCAATTTATCAGTTTAAAATTTATTATAGTTGTTTATTTCATGCATATAACAGTCCAATTTCATTTTAAAATAATTCTCTAAAGTTTTAAGTTTTATTCAATTTAGTCTCTAGAACTGAAACAATTATAACTTTCACATTTAAGCTTAGTTTTTTCAATCCATTTTTAATTTCATCCTTTTATAACCCTCTAGAATCCATAATTATAGAGATTTTATGATAATTTTGAAATAATTACATTTTAGTCCCTAAACTCAAAACTAACAAATTTCACTTTATAAATTAGTCCTATGTCACATTTAAGCTTTCAATCAAACCATTTAATACCAAAAGTTTCAAAAATAATCAAAGTAACATTTTAAAACTTTAATAGTTTTACAATTTAATACACGTGTTAGCTAAATCAAGTTACAACAATCTCAAAATTATAAAATTTACGAAAAACAAGTTTTGATTGGCTTACCATGCATGAATGGAAAGCTTGTCTGAATTCCTTCCCTTCAACAATGGTGGTTTCGATGAAAAGAAAATAAAATTGAAGAAGATGACCACTTTGATCATGTTTTAATATTTTAATATTTAGTAATTTAATTAAAATTTCAACATATAATTTCACCTTAACCAAGCACCCACTGTCAACTACTATTGGAATGTGGATAATTACCCTTTTAAACCCTATTCAATTACCTTTTAAACCTTTTATTAAATAAAAATTTATAAAGACTAACTTTTATAATTTTTACAATTTAGTTCTTATACCTTATAAATCACTAAATCAAAAAAATTATTTATCAAAAATATAATTCACTTATACAATAACTCTGTAAATATTTAATAAAATTATTTACGGCCTCGTTTTACGAGAACGAGGTCCCGATACCTTATTTCTAAAATCACTAACTTTAAGGTTGGTACACTTGTACTTTAACTAACTTTCCGATCAACAAAATTTCTAAACCATAATTCAATATATTACTAATTATACTCATAAATATTAAATAATAATATTTACGGATCAGGACATCAAAAATGAGGTTCTGAAATCATATTTTTCGATTCCACACAAAATTGAACTGTTACAATCTCCCATTTGTACCATACATCAGGACAGGTGAGGGGTTTTACAGTGATATTACAAATAAGCATTGAATTCAAGATTTGATGATAACATTGTCTATGGTGTGGTTTATGAAAACGAGACTTTGAAAGAAAATTTTTATGAGATTTTCTTAGTAAAGTCATAATAGATATTGATGAAATGTTATGATGTATTAATGTTAAGTTCATATTATTTACCACGATGCTTTTGACTTATGTGATATATTAAATGTTACTGGAAATTTGAAAAGCACCACTGAGCTTAATGGGAAGTTCAGAGTGTGGATGTTTGCTCAATGCAAAGGTTTCAAGTGATTCGAAAGTGTTTTCTAGTCTTGGATAGCATTCTTGAATCAAGACTCAGCTTCTCTGTTTCTTTTGTAAAAACTTCTGTGTTTTTTAGTTTTAAACGACATGCATTTAGGTTTGGATTTTTGGTTTTTGAATGCTATGTTTAAAATTTGTTGTTTTTGGTCACTTGGTGATATGTGGTACTTTTTGATATTTTGTGTAAAATTAATCTCATTTGTTTTGGCCTTAATTGATTATTCCTGGAGTATGTTTTATAGGACTAACTATATTTTGATTTAGTGTGTTTTTAGTAAAAAAAAACTCTCATATTTTAAACTTGTTTTAGTATGTCACTTTTACTTGCATAACTTTGTTTACATATTGGTATGTTTAGAGTAATTTAGAAGTGTGATTGCATTACTTGAATGGCTAAATTTTTGCAATTTTGGGTTGTCTCGAGAAATAAAATTTCAAAACTGAATCTTCTTGAAGGATAATGTCTCGAGACATGAAACTTTAAAAGCAGGGGTTCTAAAACTTGAGAAGTATGTCTCCAGACATGACCTATTGTCTCAAGAAAAAAAACCATATGTTTTCATATTTTGATCAAGGAAGGGTAACATGAATTTGTGTTTGATTTATTTTTACCAAAAAACATCGTATGTGGACGCATTGGAGTTCAATTAACTTCTGTAAAGTTTTTTAATTATTTGCTATCTCGCTTAATGTATTTTTAACTTGAAATTTCATAAGATTGCATGTATATGTGTACGTTTCGAGTTGTTTCAGCAACTGATGTGGCACTTTGTATTTAAAAGTCTTCTGGGTAGGGTGTATGTGTTACAAAAATCAAATCTAAACCTTCAAAATAACAAAAATTTATATAATTTTCTTATATCTTATTATATATTTAAAATAATTTTAGTAATTATTTTTTTATATATTGTTATAACTTTTATTAAAAATTTACTTCAAAATAATTTTTATATAATGTTGTATAACTTGTTTATAGTTTTATTAATTTTTAAAATTCTAAAAATTCTATAGTTTTTATATTGTTTATATAATATTTTCATACGTTTCTTAATATATTAATAATATTTCTATTTTCTATTTTTTAAAATTTTTTTATAGTTTTTAAAATTTAGTTATAATATTTTAATAATTTTTAGATTTAAATAATTAAAAAAATTAATTAAGACCTTTTAAAATAATAAAAAATTAATTAAGCTATTCAATCAAACACCACATTAGATGCCACATCATCAATTTTTCCATATCAAATGCCACATCAAACATCATGCCACCTGTCACAACATCAACTAATGGCCAATTAGGAGCTTCGATGAAAATTGTATTGTAGAGGCTTAATTGATTGCCAACTTTTGTTTAAAAGCACAAATAATTACACCTTTTGACTAGGGGTTTAATTTATTTTTTTAATTATTTTACAAGGACCTTTTTAGTACTTAAAACATTGTTTTACTTACATCAACTGAAGAAAGCTTAGAAAATTGGATTAGCCTCCGAACGAACTAGCCCAATTAGGTTGGGGTGGCGAATAAGAGACTTACTCTCTAACTAAGCCGCCGGCCACATCTCCTTAGGAGTCTTGATTGGATCATGATTCCTTCGGTTTAATTAATTTAGAACTCCAAATGAGAATTAAACTCTTTTTAAATTCTTTTATAAATATATAAGCCTAGTTGGCATTATATATGCTCAAATACTAAGGAAAAACTCTATAGAAATTTAGTAATGTAAATTTTCTTGTACTCTAACTCAAATATATTCTATGCATTCATCTATATATAGAGTTGAAACTTTTTTGTTTGGCTATAAAGGATTGTACAAGACTCTCTCTCAGGGACTCAACCATTTTCTATTCTTGGCCTTTCAAGTTAGAACTCATTTTTTAAGCAACCATGAACTTGAAAATAATGAAGAAGATCAATTGGTAGAAAGTTGGAAGAACTAAGTGTAAGTTTGGATGAGCGGTGTGGTGCGTTTAGCTTACTTTTTGTCACACGCAACAATATCTAATCTCATCGCCACCGTTTTTTTTACACTACCCTCAAGTAAATGCATTGCCCATCCAAACCCACACTAAGGCTTAGTTTAGGATTGTTTCTCAAAAGTCAAAAAAACTTTTAAGCAAAAGCTAAAATTTTATGCTTCTCCTTTTGGCTAAAAAAGTGATTTTGCAAGGCAATTTTTTACCCCAAAAGCATTTTTGAAAAGATCAAAAGTATCTTGTTTAACAAAGCTTTTATCTTAAAAGTGTTTTTTGTCCCAAAAGCGCTTCTTAGAAATAATGCTAAACTGGCCCTAAGACTTTAGCTTGAATTTGATTGAAAAGTTTGAGCATCTTTTTAGAGGGTATTTTGACTTGGACCCCCTCATTATCGCTTCGACATTCAAGTATTTATTCAATCAAATTTATTACTTTAGATATTGCGATAAAAATCTGAAATGGTAAGTATGCATGGTTGATTATCTTTTGCTGCATGTTTCTCTTTTGCATATGTTCAAACTTATACTGGATTTATTCGATAATTTGTTTGAAATTGAGCCTCTAATTTCATTACTTAGTCAATTTGGACAATTGGGTAATTTTTGAATTAAAGTGTTCATGTATCTAGATTAACCAACATGTGTGTTTTAAAGTTGATATATGTAATTAGATTTTTCATGAAAATTGATTGTTTCGTAATAATATTATATTTGCTTGTAAATAAATAAAAAAAGGGATTGTTTGGAGACGGGTCGAACTGAGTAATCAGGGTATAGTGCTTAGGTTGTCAACCTAGTTCGCGTAAAAAGGTTTGACTACGTCCCAAAAATTTACTGCATGATTAATTGAGAAAAATACCTTGCAAATTTTGGTACAAACTCAATTTAGTGAAATGATTTAATTTACATGTTTCAATTTTATGGACACTTGTTGATCAAACTAGGTATTTTGAGCACTTATTCATTTTTTGCCTATATTGTTTGCATTGATCATGGATGCGGAAAAGAGGCTTGATTACTGATAAGTTATTGAATAATTTCTAATGTATGAAAGTAAAATATGCTTGAGGGCAAGCATGAGCTAAGTAGAGGGATTTGATAGCTTGTTCATTTTATATAATTTACATGTTCAACTCGACTAATTCTCAAATTAATCCTTACTAATTGGTGCATTTTGTGTTTAAATATTGCCAGGAATGAAAATCGGGCACTTTAAATCAAAGATAAGCAAACAATGGGTTAAATTGAAACATGGGAAAGAAAAGAGGGACCGAATTGTAAATTTGGGACATTTGAAGGGCTAGTCAGATTTTGACCTTGTAAAAGCCAAAATTAATAAATTAAATCTGAAATTATTTTGTGTAGTTAGTGGTAGGTGGAAAAAGCCTAAAATTAGTATGTGGATTTTGTATAAATAGGTAGGGTGGTGCACTTGAAAAAAAGAGACACCTGATTTGCTAAGCAATTGAATAGAAAAAGCAATTTCTTTCTTTCTTATTTTGCATGAAAGTGTGTAGGCATTCTGTCAACTTTTGTTTCAAATTCAACTTTTGGCATAATTGTTTCCCAAGCCCTTCCCCATTCATCTTTCTCCAATATCATAAAATTCACTTTCGTAATCCACGAAGCATGATTAATTTCATGCTTCACTAAATTCTTAGTGTAACACCCCAAACCCGGCCTAGAAGTTAGGCCCGAGTCCGGCATGTCAAATTGAAGTGTTTTTGCGAAAATCTTGTTTTCATTGAAAACCTTTCTAAAGAAAAGTTAAGTAAAATCCAGTTTGTTTTCAGAATGAAGTGTAGCTAAAAACCATTTCCTTGTTACTATGTAAAAATTTCCTTTGACAGTGGAAGCTCGTTCTTAAAACACAATTATTTTCAAAATCTCGAAATATACTTAAAAGAAATAAATCCAGGTTTTGTTTCAAAATTACAATGCATAGTGGAAGTAATGGAATAATAACTAGAGGGAAAAACCTTATTACAATCCGAAATAAAATAACTTAAAATCCAAAATTTAGATATTCAGAAAAACAGGTCTAATCGTCTTGCTAGTTGGCCACCTCTGAGTCCCTCCATCCGTCGAACCGCCTACTGAGGATCACTTGAGAAAAATAAAAGAGGGAGTGAGTTTTCAAAAACTCAGTATGTATGACCCTCGTCAAACAAATAGCACACATATCATATTATTAACATAGTAATATCATACATGCAATGCAGTGCAAACCCTCCCCAAATAATCCATCCAGTACACATCATCTCCGTCCAGCCGAAACACATCTGTGGGGATTTCTAAATCGAGCCACCCATCCGATACACATCAAGGGTATCCCGGTTGCAGTACTACCTGACGTTGCATCAAAGCCACTAATCATGTAATGGGATTAAAAAGCCATCGGTGGATCCACAGTTGTCAAGCAATCATGCGATCCTCGTACACTTCCTTTGTTCCATAATTCCCACCCCATATGCAGTCTAAACAGAATATCATATGAATGCAGCAAATGTACATGTAACATCCATAAATTTTACATTCAACACATAGAGGTATTTTAGTCATTTCACAAATCAAGGGTATTTCGGTAACCCTACCCTATAAGGGTATTTCAGTAAATCTACAGTATGGGTCTTAATTACGAACCTTGGCCCGTCAACAAGTCCTCGCTACTAAAGTGAACAGACACTACACACCAGGTAAGATTCCAGAGAAGAGGAGGTGGGTCATTAAGACCGCTTAAGTACCAAGCTCTCCCTAGATCCAATCCTACACATGCATATACCCGTTGCCACACTTAAACCTTATGACTTGTTCACAGTCGCACTTAATAAATTATTAAAGTTTTATGTAAGGTTAAGCAATTTACCAAATACTAAGCCCAAGACCCCTTACAAAGCCCAAACAAAATTAACATACGTTCATATGGCCCACCAGGCCCAATCTCATTCGTATGGCCCATTAGGCCCAAATCACATTTATATGGCCCATCTGGCCCAATCACATTCGTATGGCCCATTAGGCTCAAATCACATTCATATGGCCCATCTGGCCCAATCACATTCATATAACCATCCATATCAATCCATCATTCAATTTCACATATCAACTATTGCCGATTTGGGCCTACGAGCTCAGCAGGCCCATTTAGCCCTGTAACATCCCAAATTTGGGCCTAGTAGAATTGGGCCTTGAGCGTAGGAGCATTTTGAATTTTTTAAGAATATGAGAATGACATTATTTCAAGTTGGACCTATTAGGTGAGTGATTTTGTAAGATTAGAGGGCTTCTATAAAGTCCCGGGATCAAACTTTGGCTTTAGGGAAATTTTGGTTTTAGGTGAAAAAAAACCCTGGGAGTTAGTAGGTAGGCTTTAAGAATAAAATATAGAGAAAAATGGCATAAGTGGAGTGTGTGGTGTAGTGGCAAAGTGACGCCACTTAGGGAGCAAGGGAGTGACAACATAGGAAGGAAGGAGGTCCAAGGTTCAAGTTGTAGCACTTGCATTTCTTTTTGTTTTATTTTTTTCAATGAATTTAGACTTTGGCCATAGGGTTATATTTAGTTGCGCATGATTTTAGTCACAAGAGGAGTTTGTGGCTTGGTGGCAAGTGGCGTGTTGAGCTATTGAATGGAGCAAGGGTTCGAATCTCATGACAAGCAAATGAGTATTTATTTTGCGGATTGGACGACAATAGTTTGATTTGGATTTAAACTCTGCTAACGGAGGGATCCCACATCGAAGGGATACAAAGAAGGAAGGTAATAAGCTAGCTATATATAGAGCATTCTATGAGGAGAGTTAACATACCTTGGTGGGCGTTGGGCATAGGAGTGGTCGGAGCGTGGATTAGCAGCTTCCGATTCGTATCAGATCTAGAGGATAGTCGCCAATAGTAGCAAAGGAAGGGCTACTAGAACGTGAGGTACACGGTAAGGGTATGGTGAGGTTTCAGTTTTTGATAAGTATACGTTAAATCTTGGTTAATCGCTAGTAATGTCGATTGTAGGGTTGTGACTAAGGGATTTGCAGCGCGTGTGGTTATCAGGTGTGTACAAACACTACACACACAATATCGCAATGCCGAAAAGCCGAAAAGCTGAAAGTGGCTAAATGGGCTCGGTGGGCCCTGAGGCTTAGTTTGATAAAATGGTTTGGTTTATTAAACATATTGAGTTAGTCACTCATGATACACAATTTAGACTTATTTTGGGCCGTAAGGTTGGAATTCGGGTTTGATGGGCTTTATGGGGACGTAGACAAATATGTTAGGGTTTATGAACCTTAGGCCTAGTTTGAACAACTCTTAAATTCCATAAAACTTAATCTAATTAAACATGTCTGTGAACAAGTTGCTGGGTTAGGGTGTGGCAACGGGCATATGCATGTCTAGGATTGGATCTAGGGAGAGCTTGGTACTTAAGCGGCCCTAGTGGCCCACCTTCTCTTCTCTGGAATCCTACCTGGTGCGTAGTGTCTGTTCACTTTAGCCGCGATGACTTGTTGATGGGCCAAACTTCATAACTAAAACCCGAGAGGGACCAATTACCCTTATATTTGTAAAATTTACTAAAATACCACTAAATTTGTAAAGTACCAAAATACCCCTATTTTGTGAAAGTACTAAAATACCCCCGGTTTGCAAAACTACTGAACTACCCTGATTTGCAAAATTACCGAAATACCCTCAATTTGCAATATTATCGAAGTACCCCTAGTTTGTGAAATTTCTAAAATACCTTCGGTTAGTGAAATTACTAAAATACCCTTGATTTGTAAAATTATCGAAATACCCCTAATTTGCAAAAGTACCAAAATACCCCTGTTTTGCAAAATTATCAAGATACCCCTATTTTTCCAAATTACCAAAATACCCCTGTAGGGTAAAATTACGAAAATACCCTTGGGTAGTGAAATGACGAAAATACCCCTATGTGACGAATATGAGTCTGTAGATGTTACTTTTTTGTTTGATGCATTCATATGATATTCTGCTTAGGATGCATATGGGTGGGAATTATGGTACGGAGGAAGATTTGAGGATCGCATAGCCGTATAGTATGGATCCAGGATCGCATGGTCATATGATATGGATCTACAGAAGGCTTTAAGCCCAGCATATGATTAGCAGCTTTGCTGTAACTTCGGTAGTACCGCAACCGGGCTACCCTTGGTGTGTAGCGGAGGGGTGGGTCGAGCTAGAACTCCCCACAGGAGTCATAAGGTTGGAAAGGAAATGGTGTGTGTAGCGGATGGATTTTTGGGGTGGGTTTTGCATTATTTGTTTATAAATGATACGATATGATATGATATGAGGTGATTGTCGGCTAAAGCCCAAGACCACCGATTCTGATTGGGCTTAGGCCCAATGTGAATATTTGTATGTTTGATTGCCAAGGGTTGTGCACACTGAGTTTCGAAACTCACACCCCTTTAATTTAATGTTTCAGGTAATCCCGAATAGACGACTCGACGTGGGAGAGGACTTGGAGATGGCCACACTACAAGAGGCCTGAATTTTCATTTATTTGTTTCAAAATACATGTTTTTAGTTACTTAATTTTCGGTGGATGTAATAAGGCCTTATACTCCGTTTTGACTTCAGATTTATTTTGGGTTTTGAGATTAATTGTTTATTTAATTATTAAACCTAAGTAAGCTCTTATGTTCAAACTTGGTTTCCGAAATACTTAAAGTAATAAAATGGGTTTTTATCTTTAATTAATAAGACTAAAAGATTTTGGGCTTTTGGGCCTTAAATTTTTTAATTAGCAAAACCGTTTTAAATTGCACCTCAATGTGACACGCCAAATTCGGGCCTAACTTCTAGGCCGGGTTTGGGGTGTTACAAGCCCCTTCTGGCCCGGTTGCCCAAACAGTGGCTCGAAATCATAAGATCACTCTCTTGGTCCCTGTAGTCGTATCGGTGTTCCCACACGAAAGTTCGCATGCTCATGTGATTTCCAGCGCCCACCTTTCAGCTTTTACCGATTTGTTGTGTGTAAAGTGTATGTACGCATCTGGTAAATGAGACGTGTTACACTATCCTCAGCCTTGAACCTACAACCAATGCCAACATCCAATCAATCACACACTTAACCACAACATTTACCAAAAGCCGAAGCCTTACCATAATATTACCGTGTGCCACCAGTTCTAATAGCCCTTCCTTAGCTACTACTCACGAATATCCCCTAGATCTGCATCAATCTTAATTGTTAAAGACAAAATAATAAGTGACTTGTATCCACTTAAGTCACCCTTTCCCTTACTATAGACTATTCGACCAACTTATCCCAAAATCAAGAACACTTACCCAAAAGCCGAAACGTATGGATAGCATTTCGGTAGAGACTTGTAGCTCTAAGCTTGATTCTGATTTTTCCAAGATCCGATCCACCAAAAATCAAAGGAATGATGACAGCACGACATAGATTTGGTCCCTAGAGTATTCAGCACAAGGTTTGGGGTGATGAAGAAATCGGCTGCAAGAGCAAAGGTTTTCGGCTTTTGCAGTCACGAATATTCGGTCACTAACAATTAAGATGAGGGTGGGACGGCACAAGAAATGGAGAAAGAAGAGAATAATATTCGATTTAAGGCTTTAGGAGAGAAGAAAAGAAAACACATAAGGAAGAGGCGAGGTTTTAGAACAGAAAAAGTGAAGGAGAATTTGGCAGAGCACTATAGTTGCCAAAATAGCACAAAGAGAATTCCAATTGCCGAAATAGCACAGAGGGAATTTGGTACCCCCTATTTATACACAAAACTGAAACTCTGCCTACCCCCCAATGTCCTAATCGACTCCAACTCTTCCCCATCTCATCTCCTCATTTTTCTCCCTGATAACTCCCCAATCCTTTTCCTAAATTTTCTCTTCTGATCACCCTCCTTAGAGTCCATCATCACACCATTTCCAACCTTCTAGAAGGCCAAAATTAAACTCCTAAAAAATACTAAGCTAGGATTCGACCCTAGGATCTCCTTGCTAGCCCATAACACCACCTTCTTATACCCTAAGTGGCGTCACTTAGCCACTCCACCACAAGGCTCTTTGATGCCATTTTTCCTTATTTTTATTTATATGCCCAACTACTCACCGCCCTGGTTCCTTTAATAATTAATTAAAAATTCCTTCTCCTCAAAGTTCGAACCCAGCACTTCTCCAACACCCCTAGACACTCCAAATTCATTAACCCTCAAAGCCCACATGCCAATTGTCATTTTCTCGTTCACTTAAAAATTTTCTGAGACCTAAAGCCCAAAGCCCAATTCATTTATGCCCAAAATTTGGGGTGTTACACTTAGATTTAGGTCGGTATTCTTTCTGGTCGGAAATCGTGAGATACGTATCCATACTAAAAATCCTTCCAATCAATATTCACTATTTTTCTAAAATATTGGGATAGGGAAAATCATCCCTTAAAGTTAACTCGGTTTCAAATTAAAAAGCGCGTTGGGTTGGAGTCGTGTTTGCAAATAGATGGGGAAATGAGTCAGTTGTCCTATATTCGGATCTCCATGAACAAATCAAGGGAAATAGTGATTGGGTTTAAACGTCCCATGCGGTTAAGGTCGTTAATTCGACTTGGGTTCTTTAGAACGCAAGGCTGTCGGAATATGGAATCACGAACACATGTATCGCGGTAAGATAATTGGCAAGGGTTGGTTCGTAGGTCATATCGGGGTCAACTACGAGAGGAAGAATTGGTAGTTAGGACGTTCTTAGCACTATAACTAGTTTATTATTTGAGGGAGAAGACTAATTTTGTAACACCCCTTACCCGTATTCAACGCTGGAACAGGGTACGAGGCATTATCGGACTTACATCGCAAGCAACATACAAATCGAGTCATACATTTGCATCCAAATTAAAACCATTTGTATTCAATCATAAAGTCCCTAATACGAGCCTACTAGGCCCAAAACATGCTTCGAAAGTAGTTTGGGACTAACTCGAGAGCTTAAGAAATTTTTACAAGACTTAGAAAATTTTGGCCATGTACAGGGGTCACATGCCTGTGTGGGCAGGCCGTGTGGTCACACACTCCCGTGTCCCTAACCTGTGTAACTCTTTGACTTGCAAGGCATGAACAAATTGGAGTCACACGGTGCAGACTTCACACGGTCAGGACACATGCTCGTGCTTGAGGCCTGTCCTTCACACGGCTAATACACACGCCCATGTGCTCAATTCTAAGCATTCTGTTTCTTAAAAATTTAGGTGCAGGAGACACACAGCCAAAATACATGCCCATGGGTCAGCCTAGATGTAACATCCTGGAAAGGGTCTATGCATTTTCGGCTTAATTGTACGAAGTGACATGTTCTATGTACTAAGAATAAATTTTGAACATTTTTGGAAACTCGGTAATGTATGAAAATGAAATGGAAATGAACATTTTTGGAAACCTGGAAATGCATGGACATGAACATTTTTGGAAACCTAGAAATGCATAGACATGAACATTTTTGGAAACTAGGAAATGTAAGGAAATGATTCAAAAATGGAAAGTGAAATTTTCTGGAAACTTGGAAATGTAAGAAAATGGCAAGTTTACAGAGCCGATCGAAATTAGAAATGACTTAGAAATGTCAAGTTTTAAAGTTAAAATAGGAAATTAAGGCAATGTGGCCTTAAAAGAAAAAGTTGGTGAAATTTGACACACAAACAGGCTTGGAAAAGTGGCCTGAAGATGTCACTTAGGGCTTATGGAAATGGCGCCATATGCAGGAGGAATGGGCCTGAGTTCGAGTCACTTGGGAAGCAAATAACGAAGGTTTTATTTTTGCTTCCAGAAGATTGAGGTGGACGGCACATAGGAGGTGTTTTATTCTCATAAATATTTGATTAAAAGGTGATAAATAAAGGATTTTTAAATTGGATTATTTTGGAGAGATAAATGATGGATTAAATCTTTTTATTTTAAATAAGGATAATATTATCACTTATGAAGAGTAGTGGCCAAGAAAGGGACTCTCTTGTTGATAATTTCGGCTAAAGGAGGAAAATTGAGGCTATTCTTTCATCTTTTCTAAGTGTTGCCGAAATCCCCTAGCAAACTCTCTCTGCCGAATTTTCTTCTCCTCTTTTCCTCTTCTTTTTTCTTCATTTGTCAAGCCGAAACTAAGTATCCATTGAAACCTAGTCAATTGTTCACTAAAGCCAAAGCCGAATCTTTGATTGTGACAGCAGGGTGTTGACGATTTCATCCAAAGAGGTAAGATCAACTGATATTTGATTTTCCATCTCTCCTTTTTAACCAAGATATAGGAATCTAACTCCTTTAGGATTCCATGGCCAAAACTTTGAAGGGCCTTTCGAGATTTGTTTAGGTCGACTACAAGGAGGAGAATTTCGGGATCTAAAGACGCAAGGTAAGACACATGTATATTCGGCCACAGACCATACTTTATGTTTTTAACGATTAGATTAATCTAATATGAGGTCATAGGGATTTAATGCACAATATAAGGCAAGGAATACTTTCGGGAGTTGGAAATCATAAGGTAAGTACATAGATCCAATCGGCCAAGGCTTTATTCTGGTATGAAAATCTGTTTCCTATTCGTTTAAAAATCGGGAACTAATTAGTTACATGTTTTGGGTACCTAGCCGCTTGCAAGGGAAGCAAGGATCTATTTCGGGATTTGAAATATCAAATCAACATCAAAGGTAAGTTTTTAGACTACAAATCCTATTAGGATTTGGTTTTTAAGCCGAATAAGTTTATTGATGTGTTTAAATGATTGACCGAATATAGGAGTAAACGAATCTAAGGCAAAGATCAGTCTTTCGGGATCTCAAGGAAATTATTAAGCAAATCAGGTGTGTAATCCCCACTATCTTTTAATATGTCACATGGCAATACTTTAATCTATGAGTATATAAATATGAATGTGAATATGGCTATGTACCCAAAGGTGGTACAAAAGTACTCAGGTACGTTCCCTACTTCTAGTAGAAATATGAAATATGTTATTCGTAACATGAGAATTTTATACGATTGTGAACTCTGGTATATTATGCTTATTAATATATGGAGCATATGGTTGTATATTGAAAGGGGAAGTGAAAAGTGGTGACTTAAGACCACAGTAATCTGAAAAGTGGTGACTTACGACCACAGTAATCTGAAAAGTGGTGATCTAAGACCACAGTAATATGAAAAGTGGTGACCTAAGACCACAGATGCAGTGACTTTAGCCCGCAATTTGGTGTGTAGCGGAAGGAGGGTCGACTTAGTAGTCCCCACGGTGTGTTTGGTTGGTACGGGGGTGTGTAGCGGATGGCATCTAGGTTCTGGGTTCGGGTTTGCATCATTATTTTGAATTAATGTATGAACATGTTATGTTCGGTATGCCTTGATTTATTAAATTGTAGTGTTGGTTACACATTGAGTCAGTTTGACTCACCCGTTGTGGGAAATATTTTTTTGTGTGATGAGCAATAATGGACCGGGTCGGCAGGAGCTAAAGGTGGCCATGCATCGCAAGGAGAAATTTAAAGATTTGGACTTTTATTTTACTCAGTACTTTAATTTTATTATTTTTTTTTTGGGGTTTTGGTTGATGTAATAAGGCCATAAGGCCCAAGTTGGATAGTTTTATTTCTTTGTTTTTATTTTTAACTATTATGTTTACAAATTTTTATTAAGTAAAGATCAAGTAAATTTATTTTAAAAAAATAAACCCTAAATTGTTTTGTTACCATAATTAAATGATTTCTAAGTAAAATAAATGGATTTTCGCTCTAAGCCCAATCCAAAACGATATTTCCACTAAAATTACACAAATTTTCCCTAAGTAATAAAGAACTTTGAAACCGGTTTACTTAAGGAACATACCAGATCCGGTTCAGGCTCGTGGGCCGGGTGTGGGGTGTTTCAGTTTGGTATCAGAGCCCAGTTTTAAAACTCTTGGCCTGTGGGCTAAGGCCCAAAACGTTTTCAAAGCGAGCCCAAATGAGTTTTTATGAAATAAGCAGGTTTTCTGGCATAGCACCTAAGTCTCCGACCCGCAGTCCACCAGGTAAGTACCCCTATCTATTATGTGATTTACATTATGATTTGTAGAAGGGTAGAAGTGGAATGGAACGTAGAATAGCACGATAGGTACTTGAACCTTAGGACTAGTTTACCCAAACTATTGCATAAGACTTAAGGACCATTAAACAAACCTATGACTAAGACGCCGAGTTAGGGTGTGGTAACCATTATGCGCATGTCTAGGATTGGATCCGGAAGAGCCTTGTACTTAAGCAGTCCTAGTGACTCACCTCCTCTTTGCTGGACTCCTACCTGGTGCGTAGCTACGGTTCACCCTAACCAAGAGGACTCAATCACAGGCTAAACGCAATAACTAAAACCCGAAAGGGAACTAGCCGTATTTTTATAAAAACCCTAGTTTTAAAACTCTTAAAATTTCCTTTTTAATTTGTGAGAACTATTTTTACAAAATTTTTTGAAAAAAAAAAATTTCTGATTTATGAAATTACAAAAATACCCCTAGTGGTAAATTACAAAAAAATACCCTTGGTTTATGAAATTCCCAAAATACCCACAGTTCTTATCTAGATTTCATTACTTTATAAATGTTCAAAAACCCTAATTTGCAAATTATCAAAATATCTTGATTTTGGAAAATTTCAAAATTTCCCCTAACTTATAAAATTACCAAAATGACCCTGATTTCCAAAATTTTTGCAACATCATCGTTCTGAAAAGTAAAATTCTCAAAAAGAACCCTTAAAGTTTTACAACTTTTGAAATATCCCTGACGTATTACATTTTACAAATTTACCCCGATTTGGGGAAATTACCGAAATACCCCCGAGGTCAAAAATTTTCGAAATACCCCCGAGGTCAAAAATTACCGAAATACCCCTGGATTTCAAAATTTTTCCAAAATTACCCGGGGCTTTGAAATTACCAAAATACTTTTGACAAAATAACCGAAGAACTTTTATTTTGAAAAATTACGAAAATGCCCCTTAGGACAAATTACGAAAATACCCCTGGGTAGTGGAAAAACAACCACGATGAAAATTACAATGTTTCTCTGAATGAACGAAAGTTCATACTTGTTTGATGGATGAATGAATGAATGGAAAGACTGTGTGTTTGTATGAATACGAAAGAACCACTTCTAAATCCTTTTTAATAAAACTCCTTCGCGGGTAAATAAGTGGAACAATGACTAATTCATAAAACTTTTTAATCAGATCTCGATGTTAGAAAATGAGCTCTAGAGGACGTGGACGTCGTGGATGAGGTAGAGGAAGGATGACCGTGTCGGAACCCGTTAGATCGGGTCAAGGGTCTGATAATGAAGTACCACCGCCACCACCACCCCCAGCTGTTGGTGTTGAGCAACAAGCTCGGAGACGGGGAAGATCTTTGTGTCGCAGTGTTTGTCTTTGTGAGTTTTGGAATTGGTGGTGTACGGGAGGAAATTCGGGAATCGAAAGTGCGTGCTCGAACGGCCGAGCAAATGGAGCCGAAATGTTTCGTGGAGTATTCGGTGTGGCACCCGATACCGGTGATCTTGGTTGGAAGCAACGGAGCACATCATGGATGAGCTTGATCGACCACGAGGAAAAGTTAAAGGAACGGTGGCAGCGCTTTACGCGATGAAGCGTATCAATGGTGGTTAATCATGCGGGATGGTGCCACGGTTGAGGATCGACCGGGAGCACGTTAAGGAAGCGTACCAAAAAGAAGTATGTGGGAACCAGTACATTGATGAGCAAAGGAAAGCTTTTCGGGGTGATCCAAGGAAACAAGTCGGTTTGCGAGAATATGAGGTGAATTCTCGAGGTTGAGCCAGTACGCTCGAGGTGTCGTGGCGACTGAGCATGAGCGCTGTATCCGTTTTGAGGACGGGCTAAGGGATGATCTAAGATTGTTGATAGCACCGTATCAGGAGCGGGAATTTTCTACGTTAGTGGAAAAGGCTAAAGTGGCTGAAGGAATTAAGGATTCTGCAAGGCAGAACACTGATCGGAATAGGCCAGAAAGAGGTTTTGGATCGTCTGGATCATCTGGAAATAAAAGGCCTAGAGTTGATGGGCGCGAGGTCGTAATTTGGATCGGAAGAGGCGGTATCGACCTTGTGATGTGTGTGGAAAGAAGCATTTGGGAGAGTGTTGGAGGAAAACAGGAGGATGTTTTAGGTGTGGGTCCAAGGACCATGTGGTCAAGGAATGTCCTAAGAACTTAGATGAAAGCCGACTGGCAACTCAGAATGTTAGTCAGGCTGGTAGAGGTGGACAGTTGACCAAAGAGGTCGTGGACCGAACCATGGAGGAAATGGTTCGGGGCCGTGGACGTGAAGCACCAAGAAGAGGTCTTTGAAGGTGCGACGCGAGGCAACCAAGGTTGGTTTATGCAGTTGGCCGTCACGAGGAAGAAGATGTGCTAGATGTGACAACGGGTACGTTCCTTATTTCTGGAATACCCTTAATTGCTTTGTTTGTTATAGGGTTAGCTTATTCTTGTATTGCTAGTGAAGTGACTGAAACCTTGGATGTGAACTTAGAGAATGTGCCTAGAAAGTATGATAGTTCTTTAAGATCGAGTGCGCAGCAATAATAACAGAGTGGGGTGAAGAGTTAGACCGCACGATTATTTGTTAGTAAGTAACTTCGAGGACGAAATTATTTTAAGGGGGGTAGAACTGTAACATCCTGGAATGGGCCTATGCATTTTCGGCTTAATTGTACGAAGTGACATGTTCTATGTACTAAGAATAAATTTTGAACATTTTTGGAAACTCGGAAATGTATGAAAGTGAAATGGAAATGAACATTTTTGGAAACCTGGAAATGCATGGACATGAACATTTTTGGAAACCTAGAAATGCATAGACATGAACATTTTTGGAAACTAGGAAATGTAAGGAAATGATTCAAAAATGGAAAGTGAACATTTCTGGAAACTGGGAAATGTAAGAAAACGGCAAGTTTACAGAGCCGATCGAAAATTTTAAGAAACTTAGAAATGACTTAGAAATGTCAAGTTTTAAAGTTAAAATAGGAAATTAAGGCAATGTGGCCTTAAAAGAAAAAGTTGGTGAAATTTGACACACAAACAGGCTTGGAAAAGTGGCCTGAAGATGTCACTTAGGGCTTATGGAAATGGCGCCATATGCAGGAGGAATGGGCCTGAGTTCGAGTCACTTGGGAAGCAAATAACGAAGTTTATTTTTGCTTCCAGAAGATTGAGGTGGACGGCACATAGGAGGTGTTTTATTCTCATAAATATTTGATTAAAAGGTGATAAATAAAGGATTTTTAAATTGGATTATTTTGGAGAGATAAATGATGGATTAAATCTTTTTATTTTAAATAAGGATAATATTATCACATATGAAGAGTAGTGGCCAAGTAAGGGACTCTCTTGTTGATAATTTCGGCTAAAGGAGGAAAATTGAGGCTATTCTTTCATCTTTTCTAAGTGTTGCCGAAAATCCCCTAGCAAACTCTCTCTGCCGAATTTTCTTCTCCTCTTTTCCTCTTCTTTTTTCTTCATTTGTCAAGCCAAAACTAAGTATCTGTTGAAACCTAGTCAATTGTTCACTAAAGCCAAAGCCGAATCTTTGATTGTGACAGTAGGGTGTTGACGATTTCATCTAAAGAGGTAAGATCAACTGATATTTGATTTTCAATCTCTCCTTTTTAACCAAGATATAGGAATCTAACTCCTTTAGGATTCCATGGCCGAAACTTTGAAGGGCCTTTCGAGATTTGTTTAGGTCGACTACAAGGAGGAGAATTTCGGGATCTAAAGACGCAAGGTAAGACACATGTATATTCGGCCACAGACCATACTTTATGTTTTTAACGATTAGATTAATCTAATATGAGGTCATAGGGATTTCGACAGACAATATAAGGCAAGGAATACTTTCGGGAGTTGGAAATCATAAGGTAAGTACATAGATCCTATCGGCCAAGGCTCTATTCTGGTATGAAAATCTGTTTCCTATTCGTTTAAAAACCGGGAACTAATTAGTTACATGTTTTGGGTACCTAGCCGATTGCAAGGGAAGCAAGGATCTATTTCGGGATTTGAATAATCAAATTGACATCAAAGGTAAGTTTTTAGAATACAAATCCTATTAGGATTTGGTTTTTAAGCCGAATAGGTTTATTGATGTGTTTAAATGATTGACCGAATATAGGAGTAAACGAATCTAAGGCAAAGATCAGTCTTTCGGGATCTCAAGGAAATTATTAAGCAAATCAGGTGTGTAATCCCCACTATCCTTTAATATGTCACATGGCAATACTTTAATCTATGAGTATATAAATATGAATGTGAATATGGCTAAGTACCCAAAGGTGGTACAAAAGTACTCAGGTACGTTCCCTACTTCTAGTAGAAATATGAAATATGTTATTCGTAACATGAGAATTTTATACGATTGTGAACTCGGTATATTATGCTTATTAATATATGGAGCATATGGCTGTATATTGAAAGGGAAGTGAAAAGTGGTGACTTAAGACCACGATGTCGAAAAGTGGTGACTTACGACCACGATGTCACGAAAAAGTGGTGACCTAAGACCACATGATGTCGAAAAGTGGTGACCTAAGACCACAGATCACGATGACTTAAGCCCACAATTTGGTGTGTAGCGGAAGGAGGGTCGACTTAGTAGTCCCCACGGTGTGTTTGGTTGGTACGGGGGTGTAGCGGATGGCATCTAGGTTTTGGGTTCGGGTTTGCATCATTATTTTGAATTAATGTATGAACATGTTATGTTCGGTATGCCTTGATTTATTAAATTGTAGTGTTGGTTACACATTGAGTCAGTTTGACTCACCCCGTTGTGGGAAATATATTTCAGGTGATGAGCAATAATGGACCGGGTCGGTAGGAGCTAAAGGTGGCCATGCATCGCAAGGAGAAATTTAAAGATTTGGACTTTTATTTTACTAAGTACTTTAATTTTTTTTTTGTGGGTTTTGGTTGATGTAATAAGGCCATAAGGCCCAAGTTGGATAGTTTTATTTCTTTGTTTTTATTTTTAACTATTATGTTTACAAATTTTTATTAAGTAAAGATCAAGTAAATTTATTTTAAAAAAATAAACCCTAAATTGTTTTGTTACCATAATTAAATGATTTCTAAGTAAAATAAATGGGTTTTCGCTCTAAGCCCAATCCAAAACGATATTTCCTCTAAAATTACACAAATTTTCCCTAAGTAATAAAGAACTTTGAAACCGGTTTACTTAAGGCACATACCAGATCCGGTTCAGGCTCGTGGGCTGGGTGTGGGGTGTTTCACTAGACCCACGTCCGTGTGCCTACCCGTGTGGACAAAATAAAGGCTATTTACCAAGCCATTTGCCACCCTCATTTACACATCCACATTCACAAATTCAATGGCATGAATCATGGTATACTTAGGCAAACAAAACATTCACAATCATGGCCAATACATGTCAAAGTAATACCATCATCTATCATGCTCATGACATTTCATTATGCCAAATCAAACATATCAATTTCACATTCAAAAACACCCCTGAGACTACTTTCCACTTGCATTAACTTATCAAGATACTCTATCATACCAATGAACTAAACTCATCCATTTCACCATAATTCATTAGGCCACAATAAACATTTAGTAAATTAATATAAACCACATCACCAAGGACATTGGCACATAGATGCATATGTATATATATATGGGCTTACAACCAATTTAACCAAAATGAGTCAATTTACATGGCCAAAAACCAAGTCAAGCCTTTGACAATTACAAGCCAATATATTTGGCCAAATTCATGATGACTGTAACACCCCTCACCCATATTCAAGGTCAAAATGGGGTTACGAGGTACTACCGATCAATACACATCATTTAACATACATAACTCATACATTTATGCATCCATGCTCAAATACCATTCAATCATATTCACATTCTCCCTCATAAGGGCCTACGAGGCCTTAAACATTACTTAGAAGTGGTTCAGGACTAAATCGATAGCATATAAAAATTTGGAAACTTTAAAAGAATTTCAAACATACAAAGGTCACACGCCCGTATGAACAGGCCATGTGCCTCACACGGCTCCAAACACGCCCGTGTCTCAGGCAGTGTCAAAACAGGGCATACATACTAACTTGGGTCACACGGCTGACCACACGCCCGTGTATCTAGCTCGTGTGCC
Organism: Gossypium bickii; assembly: GCA_025503065.1. NCBI lineage: Eukaryota > Viridiplantae > Streptophyta > Magnoliopsida > Malvales > Malvaceae > Gossypium > Gossypium bickii. The sequence continues at coordinate 55,617,781 of CP106713.1, read as the reverse complement.
CTTCGAAGTGGCCACACACACCCGTGTGCCAGGCCGTGCCATTCCTATAGAGTATACTGCCTTATGCAACACGGCCAAGTCACACGCCCGTGTGCTAGGCCGTGTGCCATTTAGGGGGTATACTGACTTGTGCCACACGGCCAATCACACGCCCATGTGTGAGGCCGTGTGGAGCATACTGACTTTAATTCAATATCAAAACTAGGGGACACACGGCCGTGTAACATGACCATGTGTCACACACGAGACACACGCCCGTGTCGACAAAAATAGGCCATTTGCAAGGCCAATTTGCCACCCTTTCTCATGCTCACCTAAACAACCAAAATGGTACCATTTCATCATACAATTAGGCAGCCAAAATCATCAACAAAAATACTCACAACATACCATATCCATTTCATCCAAATTCAATACTCAATTCAATGCCAAATACCTATTCAAATACATATCAACTCAACTTCTAAAATCATACTTCATCAAAGCATTTCTCAAATATTAAACTCCATAAATCAATTAACCATTTGCAACTATAAAGCCACAACCATTTTCATACCAAACATGCCAAAATAGTCCATCACTCATGGCTATATATACAACCAAAACATAAACATTTTCAAGCCATTTCTAATAGCTAAACACACAACAATATTAACATCATTTACAAGCCAAAATACCATAAGTAGCCTATACATGCCATATACCATAATTGTATAACTCAAAAGTACCAACTTAGATGTTTGATAGTGTGATGATTTTCCCGACAACTCCCGGATCTGAGCTAGCCTTGATTCACTATAGAACATAGAAAAATAACACAAAGTAAGCTTCATCTCTTAGTAAGCTCGTATGTGAATAACTTATTTCATCAAATAAACACAAATCAACCAATTATACATAACATCATCATATACACATTAACTATAAACTTTTTTCATGTCTCAAAACATGATCAAATACCATCTCATAAACCTTTCATTATTTAATAATCTGATAGGTTCTGTACATACCTGTATAGCCTCGTACTAACCTCTTTCTCAACCACATCATTCGTTTACCCATTGAACCATTTGGAATAGAAGTTGGATACTCAAGGATCTCAATCGATAAGTACCTATACCATGGCCCGAAGCCAAATCAAGGTAACTTATCCTGGAGTACCTATACCATGGCCCGTAGCCAACTCAAGGAATCACCCACACTCGTCGTGCCGATATCATGGCCCGAAGCCAACACAATAACCTAATGACATGTCACTAGCATCCTAAACTTCTCCAAAGGTTCAATAGGGAAGTTTCATTTGTCAATTTCATCATCGAACACATCCGTAAAGTCGTATTCACAATTCAAACATTATCCATAATCTCATAATCATAGTTTATGCAATATCAAAGCATTTAACATACATTTATAATGAAATTACCATATACGAATTTATCTCATCTTTGAAATTGACGGATCGGATCGACTACTCGATAACCTTGCTTTTCCCCCATCTAAATCTGAATTCTTTCTTTCTTGATCTATATGTATTCCAAATTAACTCATTTAATCATATACTCCTACACTTTAATCCGAAAACACACAATTGGGAATTTTTACACATTAGCCCCTAAACTTTTACACTTTTAACACTTTAGTCATTATTTTCAAGAATACACAAAATTCACATAATTTCAATAAACTCAAGCTTGGCCGAATTTCATATAAGTCCCTAGTAGCCCAAAAAATTCATTTATTTCACATTTCAACCCCACATTTTGCACATTTCATAATTTAATCCCTATAATGCATTTTCATCAAAAATCACTTAACAAAACATGTAAAACTATCATCAAGCTTTCATATTTCAACATTAAATAGCAAAGAACACATAGATTCAACAATGGCAACTCTCAAAATCTTTAACAATTTCAAAATTAAAGGTACGAGCTAGCTAGATTGAGCTGCAACGATTACAAAAACATAGAAATCATAAAAAAAGGGGACAAAACACATACCTAATTGCTTGAATTTTGTCTAGCCGAATGAAGAACCCTAGTTCTTCTTGTTCTTCTTTTAATTTCGGCTAAAATGATGATAATGAAGCAAAATTTTGATTTTGTTTTATTAATATAACCTTATTAAACATATTACCAAATTAACCTTTGTTATAAACATATAAAAACATATAATGGATGGCCATAATTGTCCATTTACACTAGCAATGGTCTAATATCATCATAAGGACCTTTTCTTTAATAAACCATAACAATTAAACACCATTAACAAATAGAATGCAACTTTTGCATTTTACGCGATTAATCCTTTTTCTCAAATTGACTATTCAAACAATAAAATTTGCTCACGAAATTTTCATACATATCAAATAACACGCTGTAAACACCAAATATAATATTAAAATAATTTTTCGACATCATATTTGTGGTTCCAAAACCACTGTTTTGATTTAGCTAAAACTGGGTTGTTACAATTCCCCACTTAGGGATTTTCGTCCCCGAAAATCTTACCGATGAATAGGTTAGGGTATTGTTTTCTCACAGGATCCTCGGGTTCCCATGTAGCTTCTTCAACCCCGTGTCAATGCCATAATACTTTCACTAATGCGATTCTCTTATTTCTCAACTCTTTGATCTCACGAGCTAAAATTCTAATCGGTTCTTCAACATATGACATATCAAAATGAATTTCAACCTCAGTCGGGGAAATAACATGTGAAGGGTCGGATCGGTATCGTCAAAGCATCGACACATGAAACACGCTATGTATTTTCTCTAACTCAGACGGTAAAGATAGTCGATAAGCAACTGGCCCCATTCGCTCGATAATCTCGTATGGTCCGATGAATCGCGGACTCAATTTCCCTTTCCGACCAAACATCAATATCTTTTTCCACGGCGACACTTTCAAACACACTTTATCTTCGATCTGGAACTCAATATATTTCTGTTTCAGGTCTGCGTATAATTTATGTCGATCTAACGCCGCTTTCAAACTATCACAAATTACTTTAACTTTCTCTTCTGTCTCTCTGATCAGATCAACCCCATGAATCTTACTCTCGCTAAGCTCAGTCTAGTACAACGATGTTCAACATTTACGACCGTATAGAGCTTCGTACGGTGCCATCTTTATACTCGATTGGAAGCTATTATTATAAGCAACTTCAATCAGTAGTAGATATTTCTCCCATCTACCATCAAACTCAAGAATGCAACAGCACAACATATCCTCTAGTGTCTGAATAACTCGTTCAGATTGATCATCCATTTGCGGGTGAAATGCAGTGCTAAAATGCAGCTTTGTACCTAAAGCTTCTTGTAATTTCTTCCAAAATCGTGAAGTGAATTCATATCCCTATCCAAAACAAAAGATAGTGGCACTCCGTGCAATCGAACAATCTCTGAGATATACAACTCAGCCAATTTATCAAGTGAGAAATTTGTATGTACCAGAATAAAATGAGCTGATTTCATCAATCTGTCGACAACAACCCAGATCGTATCTTTCTTTTTCGGAGATAAGGGCAAACCCGATACAAAATCCATTGTTACTCTATCCCACTTCCACTCAGAAACCATGATAGGCTGTAATAAGCCTAACTACACTTGATGCTCAGCTTTGACTTGCTAACAAATTAAACATTTCGAAACAAATTTTGAGATATCTCGTTTCATGCCCTGCCACCAATAGAACTGTTTCAAATCATTATACATTTTCGTGCTTCCCAGATGTACTGATAAACAACTACTGTGTGCTTCGTTTAGAATCTTCTGAATGAGCTCAGAATTTCTTGGTACAAATTCTATCACGAAACATCAAACAGTCATCAGATCCTATTCGAATCTCGAAATCAGAAGTCGACTCACACTGAGCTCGTTTTGCTTGCAATTCATTATCAAATTTTTGAGCTGCTGTAGAAATAATGGTCTCGCTTTTAACTCGACTACTATCGAGCCATCATCAGACAAAGCTAATTGTGTGTTCAAAGCACGTAAAGCACATAAGGACTTTCGGCTTAACACATCAGCAACTACGTTCGCTTTCCCCGGATGATAGTCAATTACTAATTCATAGTCTTTTGTCAATTCCAACCATCTCCTTTTTCGGAAATTCAATTCTTTCTGGGTCATCAGATATTTCAAGCTTTTGTGGTCGGTATAAATATGACATTTCTCACCGAATAAGTAATGACGCCAAATTTTCAATGCAAACACTATCGCGGCTAACTCTAGACCGTGCATCGGTAATTCTTTTCGTGTGGCTTCAACTATCTCGAGGCATAAGCTATAACTTTTCCAACCTGCATCAAAACACAACCCATGCCATTTAATGATGCATCACTAAAAACTACGAATTCTTTACCCGACTCAGGCTGAACTAACACTGGCCCCTCTGTTAATAATGCTTTTAACTGTTTGAAACTCTGCTAACACTTTTTTGACCACTCAAATTTAACATCTTTTTGAAGCAATCGTGTCATCGGAGTAGCAATCATAGAGAAACCTTTCACAAATCGTCTATAATAGCCAGCTAGTCCCAGAAAACTTCAGACTTCGAATACATTTCTCGGAAGCTTCCAATCTATAATTGCAGAATTTTGCTTGGATTAACTCGAATACCCGCAGCTGAAACTATATGTCCCAGAAAACCAACCTCTTGTAGCCAAAACTCACATTTGCTGAACTTTGCAAACAACTATTTATCTCTCAAAGTTTGTAACATGATTCTCAAATGCTCGGCATGCTCAGATTCATCACGAGAGTAAATCAAAATGTCATCAATGAACACAACTACAAATTGGTCTAAATACGGCCTGAAAAACCGGTTCATCAAGTCTATAAAATTAGTAGGTGCATTCGTTAATCCTAAAGGCATAACAAGAAATTCGTAGTGTCCGTACCTTGTTCTAAATACAGCCTTTGGCACATCTGAGTCTTTAACTCGCAACTGATAATAACCCGATCCCAAATCAATTTTTGAAAACACTATTGCCCCTTTTAACTGATCAAACAAATCATCAATCCGTGGTAAATGGTATTTATTCTTCATAGTCACTTTATTCAGCTGCCTATAGTCAATGCACATTCTCATCATGCCATCTTTCTTTTTCACAAATAATACCGGTGCACCCCAGGGAAAGAAACTCAGTCTAGCAAAACCCCTACTTGTCAATTCTTGCAACTGAGCTTTTAATACTTTTAACTCTGTCAGAGTCATTCTGTACGGTGCTATCGATATCGGCGTTGTTCCTGGTACTAACTCAATACCAAACTCAACCTCTCTGATAGGTGGTAAACCCGGTAACTTTTCGGGAAATACATCTGGATACTCGCATACAACTAGTATTTATTCAATCTTTCTTTCTGTCACTTTCGTATCAAGTACATAGGCCAGATAAGCTTCACACCCCTTTCTCACAAATCTCTGAGCTAACATAGACGAGATCACAACTGGCAAACTATTCAGATCATCAAATTCAGTTCTAATAGTCTCATTATTTTGACATTTCAGTTCTATTGTCTTTCGTTTACAATCCACTATAGCACCATGCATTGTTAGCCAATCCATAACCAAAATCACATCAAATTCACCGAATGGAAACAACATCAGATTAGCCAGAAAAGAGAAATCCTGATGCTTTAATGGGCAATTCTTGCAGACTTTGTCAACCAAAACACATTTGCCTAAGGGGTTTGATACTCTAATCACAAATTCAGTAGACTCTATAAGCAAAGCCTTACTGGATACTAAATTCATACATATATAAGAATGAGTTGATCTTGGATCTATCAATGCAATCACATTAGTATCATAAAGAGTGAAAGTACCGGTGATAACATCCGGAGATGACGCTTCTTTACGAGCGCGAATAGCGTAGGCTCTTGTAGGTGCTCTGGCATTAGATCTCACGGTAGAGTCTCTCGTCGCCCCTCGACTACCATTCACATTCCCAGCATTTCTTGATGGTCTCCCTCTAGTCGACATATTACTCGGTCTCACATTCTGAGGTCTATCTTTCTCACCCATATCAGGACAGACATTAATAAAATGATCCAGTGAGCCACATTTGAAACAAGCTTTATTACTTTTATTCCAGCATTCTCCGAAATGTCTTCTCCCACAATGCTGACATTTGGGTTTGTTGTCTCTCACACTGCCAACACTCGCTACTGAAGTAGCTTGAACTTTAGAGCCAGAGTATTATTTTCTACGATCTCTGTTCGAATATTCATTTGAAGCATTTGGGTGAGTGTACGAATCTCTAGATTTCTTTGACGAAGATTGATACGGCTTATTCATTGATATTTATCTCGAGTCTCTAGCTTTTGAATCTGCCTCTCTTTTCTTTGCTAAGATCCTTGGCTTTACAAGCCCTATCAACCAAAACAACAAATTCTTTCAATTCTAGAATTCCAATAGTAGTTTTATATCTTCCTTCAACCCGTCAACGAACTGTTTACACATAATCTCCTCAGCAGACACATACTCTCGAGCATACTTGCTTAACCGTACGAGTTCTCTTTCATACTCAGTGATAGTCATGCGGCCCAGTTTCAACTCTAGAAACTCTTTATACTTCTAATCAAGAAATCTTTGACTGATGTACTTCTTTCAGAATTCAGATTGGAAGAACTCCCAAGTAACCCGTTCTTTTGGAACCACAGATATTAACGTGTTCCACCATTGGTACGCAGTGTCTCTCAGCAAAGATACAACACATTTTATACATTCATCAGGAGTACAAGATAATTCGTCGAATACTCGAATCGTGTTTTTGAGCCAGAACTAAGATCTCTCTGCATCACCATCAACAGTAGCCTGGAACTCTTCAGCCCCATGTTTCCGAATCTTATCTACTTGCAGCTTGTTCAAACGTATCAGATTTATAACTTGAGGAATAACAGGGATTTGTTGAGGAACAGGTGGGGGTGGAGGTTGTTGAGCAGCTAGATTCGAACGAACTTTGTGAACCACTCACTTATCATCTGGAAAAAGGCTTATTTAGCCTCTCCCTCGTGGCTACTCGTTATAGGCCTGGAGTCAGATAGCGCTACCCCTTAAGCAAGAGCGGGCGCATTACTCTCTACATCATCAGCTACAGCTCGTTCGGGATCCATTACTATACGAAAACACAATTTAAGCTGCCAGGAATCATCACACCATCGCAGAGTATATATGGCATGTATAGCAAGACTCTCACATATGCTACGTTAGTCCTAGAATCGACTAAACCGTAGCTTTGATACCAATAAATGTAACACCCCTCACCCGTATTCACAGTCAGAATAGGGTTACGAGCTATTACCGATCAATGCACATCATTTAACATACATAACTCATACATTTATGCATCCATACTCAAATACCATTCAATCATATTCACATTGTCCCTTATAAGGGCCTACGAGGCCTTAAACATGCTTTAGAAGTGGTTCGGGATTAAACCGATAACATATAAAATTTTTGGGAACTTAAAAAAAATTTCAAACATACAAAGGTCACAAGCCCGTGTGAATCGGCCGTGTACCTCACACGGCTCCAAACACGCCCGTGTCTCAAACCGTGTGAAAACAGGGCATACAGACTGATTTGGGTCACACGACCGAGCACACGCCTGTGTGTTTAGCCCGTGTGCCCTTCGAAGTGGCCACACACGCCCGTGTGCCAGGCAGTGCCAATATTGTAAGGTATACTGACTTATGCAACACGGCCAAGCCACACACCCGTGTGCTAGGCCGTGTGCCATTTAGGGGGTATACTGACTTGTGCCACATGGCCAAACACACGCCCATGTGTGAGGCCGTGTTGAGCATATTGACTTCAATTCAATTTCAACACCAAGGGACACACGGCCGTGTAACATGACCGTGTATCACACACGGCTGAGACACACGCCCGTCTCTCTGCCCATGTGGACAAAAATAGGCCATTTGCAAGGCCAATTTGCCACCCTTTCTCATGCTCACCTAAACAACCAAAATGGTACCATTTCATCATACAATTAGGCAGCCAAAATCATCAACCAAAATACACACAACATACCATATCCATTTCAACCGAATTCAATACTCAATTCAATGCCAAATACCTATTCAAATACATATTAACTCAACTTCTAAAATCATAATTCATCAAAGCATTTCTCAAACATTAAACTCCACAAACCAATTAACCATTTGCAACTATAAAACCACAACCAATTTCATACCAAACATGCCAAAATAATCCATCACTCATGGCTATATATACAACCAAAACATAAACATTTTCAAGCCATTTCTAATAGCTAAACTCACAACAATATTAACATCATTTACAAGCCAAAATACCATAAGTAGCCTATACATGCCATATACCATAATTGTATAACTCAAAAGTACCAACTTAGATGTTTGATAGTGTGATGATTTTCCCGACGACTCCCGTATCTGAGTTAGCCTTGATTCACTATAAAATATAGAAAAATAACACAAAGTAAGCTTCATAGCTTAGTAAGCTCATATGTGAATGACTTATTTCATCAAATAAACACAAATCAACCAATTATACATAACATTACCATATACACATTAACTATAAACCTTTCTCATGTCTCAAAACATGATCAAATACCATCTCATTGAACTTCCATTATTTAATACTCTGATAGGTTCTGTATGTACCTGTATCGCCTCGTACTAACCTCTTTCTCAACCACATCATTCGTTTACCCGTTGAACCATTCAAAATAGAAGTTGGATACTTAAGGATCTCAATCGATAAGTACATATATCATGGCCCGAAGCCAAATCAAGGTAACTTATCCCGGAGTACCTATACAATGGCCCATTCCCAAATCAAGGTAACTCCGCTTCGAAATACCTATACCATGGCCTGTAGCCAAATCAAGATATCACTCAAACCCATAGTGCCGACATCATGGCCCGAAGCCAACACAATAACCTAATGATATGTCACTAGCATCCTAAACTATTCCTAAGGTTCAACCGGGAAGTTTCACTTGTCGATTTCATCGTCAAACACATCCGTAAAGTCATATTCACAATTCAAACATTATTTGTAATCTCATAGTCACAGTTTATGCAATATCAAAGCATTTAACATACATTTAAAATGAAATTACCACATACAAACTTACCTCGTATTCGGAATTGACGGATCGGATCGACTACTCGATAACCCTATTTTTCCCTTGATCTAAATCCGAATTCTTTCTTTCTTGATCTATATGTATTCCAAATTAACTCATTTAATGATTTAATCATCTACTCATACAATTTAATCCGAAAACACACATATGGCCATTTTTTCATATTAGCCCCTAAACTTTAACACTTTTAACAATTTAGTCCTTCTTTCACAAATACACAAAATTCATAAAATTTCAATAAACTCAAGCTTGGCCGAATTTCATATATGTCCCTAGTAACCCAAAACTTTCATTTATTTCACATTTCAACCCCACAATTTGCACATTTCACAATTTAATCCCTATAATGCATTTTCATCAAAAATCACTTAACAAAACATGTAAAATTATCATCAAGCTTTCATATTTCAACATTAAACATCAAAGAACACATAGATTCAACAATGGCAACTCTCAAAATCTCTAACAATTTCAAAATTAAAGGTACGGGCTAGCTAGATTGACCTGTAACGGTTGCAAAAACATAGAAATCATAAAAACGGGACAAAATACATACCTAATTGTTTGAATTTTGTCTATCCAAATGAAGAACCCTAGTCCTTCTTGTTCCTCTTTTAATTTCGGCTAAAATAACGATAATGAAGTAAAATTTTGATTTTGTTTTATTAATATAACCTTATTAAACATATTACCAAATTAACCTTTTTTATAAACATATAAAAACATATAATGCATGGCCACAATTGTCCACTTACACTACCAATGGTCTAATATCATCATAAGGACTTTTACTTTAATAAATCATAGCAATTAAACACCTTTAACAAATAGAATGCAACTCTTGCATTTTACGTGATTAAGTCATTTTTCTCAAATTGACTATTCAAACAATAAAATTAGCTTACGAAATTTTCATAAATATCAAATAACATGCTGTAAACACCAAATATAATATTAAAATAATTTTGACATCAGATTTGTGGTTCCAAAACCACTCTTTCGATTCAGCTAAAACCGAGCTGTTATAATGACACATATAACAAAATGACCAAGTCCATATACATGCCGTATACTTAAAATATTAAGATCATCAATACCCAAAATGACAGTTTATGTAACACCCCTAACCCGTAACCATCGTCGAAATAGGATTAAGTGGTTTTATCGGACTTATCGGAACATTTATAGTTAATTCACATCTTAACAATTTATAATCATAGAGTCCCTTAAATAGGTTTACGAGACCTTAAACATGCATTAGAAAGGGATTGAGACTAAAACGAGCACATACAAAATTTTTTGAAAATTAAACAATTTTCAAAGTTACAGAGGTCACACGCCCATGTGGGCAGGCCGTGTACCTCACATGACCTCAGACACAACCGTGTGTCCAAGTCGTGGCAAAACAGGGCATACATACTAACTTGTCCACACGGCCGAGGACACGCCCGTGTGCTTTACCCGTGGCTTACACGGACTTAACTCACACGCCCGTGTGTCTTGCCCATGGTCGACACTGACTTGTTTTGAACTACAAATTTAAGTGACACGGTCGAGCCACACACCTGTGTGCTCAACCGTGTGGGCAATATGTAGGCCATTTATAATGCCAAATTGCCATCCATTTTAGGGTCAATCCTACAAGCACAAATAGGCGTCAAATCACACCTCAAAAATAACCAAAACATACTTAAAATAAACATCTTTTCCTACCATTCATAAGCATATCAATTATATCAACTTTGCATCACAAAACATAGATTAAAAGTTACCACATTCACGTCTTTAACCAAGCCAAATCACATGGCTTATATTTACATCTCAAAACATAATATATTATTACTAGCCTATACATGCCGTACTTAACTATGTACACATTCAAGAGGTACCAAAATAGAGTTTGATAGTGTGGTGATGATCCCTGACAATCTTCGAGCCTTCCGTAGCTTTGATAGTCTATAAAACAATGCAAACACATACAAAGTAAGCATTCAAAAGCTTAGTAAGCCATACACAAATAAACTTATCATAATAAACATTTAAAACCATTTCATTCACAAAATTTATAGCATAACATAATTGCAAATCCATATACCTCATTTGGCTCAATTTTTCAAACCACTTGCTTACCAACCAACCATATATCCATGTATTTCATTTGAACATAGTACATTTGATTTATATCATATCTTATCACATTAAGTCATACATAAATCCCAATTCCACAATCTCATACATACTTACTTTTCATACTCAAACTATGCATACACTTCAAACGTACATGTATTGGATACACATTTCACATAGTCATTTAATTCTTAGAATGCCCATTGAACCATTCGGAATCAAATAGAATACTCGTACAATGTCCGTCCTAGACGTGGTCTTACATGTAATCAAATATCGAAGCCACTGTTCCAGACAGGGTCTTACATGATATCATATACGATGCCAATGTCCTAGACATGGTTTACATGTAATTCTTAAATCGATGCCAACGTCCCAGATGTGGTCTTACACGATACCACATATCGGAATCCCCATGTCATGACATTTGAATCCTATCTATCGTAATGTTCATACCGGACTTTTCGACCTTGACACTTTGTCGATACTTTCTCGAATTTCACTTGTACATTTTCCACAGTCATTCATCACAATTCAATTTCATATGAACATGAATAAATCAAATCAAATATATTTATTTGCATATAGACTTACCTCATACGAATATGAACGAACAGAAACGATTACTCAATCACTTTCGACTTTCCTCAGTCTAAATCCTTTTTCTTTGGTTCTTGATCTTTACATATTCAAATTTAACTCATTTAATCACCAAATCATTCAATTCAATCCAAAAACACACATTTAGGGCATTTTACAAATTAACCCTCACATTTTCACATTTTGACATTTAAGTCCCTATTTCATAAGATTACAAAATATACATAATTTCGTTGTACCCATGCATAGCCGAATATTCATATGCTTCATCTAAGTCCACACATTTCATTTACGTCACATTTTAGTCCTTCAAAATATTTTTTTCACAATTTACTCCAAATTACTTAAATTTATCAAAAATCCACAGACAAAACATGTTAATCTATCACATATCTTTCATATTTCATCATTAACTATCACAAGACTCGAAATATTCATCAATTGCATATTTCAAAATCTTCATTAAATTCTAAGATTAAAGCATGGGATTTGTAGTACTCGAAACAATGATAAAAAAAACGTAGAAATTATCAAAATCGAGCAAAATACTTTCCTCAATCAAGCTATACAAGTGCCGAATATCAAACCCTATTTTTAGCTATCTTTTTTGCTTCATTCGACCATGAAAGATGATAATAATGGCCATCTTTTTGTATTATTTTATTTAACTTAACTTATTATTTAATTTACCTAATTAACCTTTGATAAAAACATATAATAATTCATAATGGTTGGTCATAAATGTCCATTAACCATACTAATGGTTTATTTGCTTAATAAGGACTTCATATTAATAAAGACACATCAATTCAGTACTTAATCAATTAGAAGGCCACTTTTACATTTTCTGCGATTAAATCCTTTTCTCAAATTAAACAAATTAATTCACGAAATTTTCACATAAGCTTAACCACACACTACAAACTAGAATATAATATTAAAATATTTTTTGACTCGGATTTGTGGTCCCGGAACCACTATTCTGACAAGGTCTAAACCAGACTGTTACAATTCTTCCCCCCTTAGGGATTTTTGTCCCAGAAAATCTTACCGTTAAATAGATTCAGATATTGTTGTCTCATAGCATCGTCAGGCTCCCACATAGTCTCTTCCACTCCGTGTCGATGCCAGATTACCTTTACTAACTGAATTTTCTTATTCCGCAATTCCTTAATCTAACGAGTTAAGATATGAATCGATTCTTCTTTGTAAGTCATACCAGATTGAATTTCTATCTCAGGCAGAGAAATTACATGCGAAGGATCAGATTTGTATCGTCAAAGCATTGATACGTGAAACATATTGTGAATCTTTGCTAGCTTCGGTGGCAATAACAATCTATACGCAACAGGCCCAATACGCTCAGTTTGCCTTTACGACCAAATCGGAGTATTTTCTTCTACGGAGATACTTTCAAAAACACTTTGTCTCTAATCTCGAACTCAATATCTTTTCTTTCCAAATCTGCATAAGATTTCTGACGATCAGACTCTGCTTTCAAACTATTACGAATTACTTTCACTTTTTGCTCAGTCTCTTTAATTAAATCGACCCCATGAATCTTATTCTCACTTAGCTCAGTCCAATACAACGGAGTTCGACGTTTGCATTCGTACAAAGCCTCATAAGGTGCCATTTTGATGATCAACTGAAAACTATTATTATACGCAAATTCAATAAATGGTAAATATTGTTCCCACGTACCATCAAACTCAAGAATGCAACATCTCAACATATCCTCGAGAATCTGAATAATCTGCTTGGATTGACCATCCTTCTGTTCGTGAAAAGTTGTACTAAAATGCAATTGAGTACCTAAAGCCTCGTGCAATTTCTTCCAAAATCGTGAAGTAAATCTCGGATCTCTGTAAGACACAATAGATAGTGGCACCCCGTGCAATCTCACAATATCGAAAATATATAGCTCAACTAACTTATCAAGGGAGTAATCAGATCGTACCGGAATAAAATGGGTTGATTTCGTCAATCTGTCAACTATGACCCATATTGCATCTTTCTTTTTAAGAGTCAAAGGAAACTTTAAAACAAAATCCATTGTCACTCTATCCCATTTCCACTCGGGAATCATAATCGATTGTAACAAACTAGATGGCACGTGATGTTTAGCTTTAACTTACTGACAGATTAAACATTTCGAAACAAACTCTGAGACATCCCGCTTCATACCAGGCCACCAATAAACTTTTTTCAAATCATTGTACATCTTTGTACTTCCTGGATGAACAGATAGGCGACTGCTATGTGCTTCTTTCAAAATTAACTGAATCAACTCTGGATTTCTCGGAACACAAATCTGATCTTGAAATCTTAAACAATCATCTTTATCAACTCAAAATTCAGAATCAGAGTTCAAATTACACTGAGTTCGTTTCACTAAAATTTCATTATCAACCTTCTGAGCATCACAAATTTGCTGTAAAAACAACGGTTTCGCTTTCAATTCAGCCAAAACTGAACCATCACAGACAAGTCTAAATGAGCATTCATCACACGTAGTGCAAATAGTAATTTCTGACTTAAAGCATCAGCAACAACATTTGCTTTTCCCGGATGATAATCTATCACAAGCTCATAGTCTTTCAACAATTCTCACCATCTTCTCTATCGTAGATTCAAGTCTTTTTAAGTCATCAAATATTTCAGACTTTTATGATTTGAAAACACATGGCATTTTTCAGCAAAGAGATAGTGACGCCAAATCTTTAGAGCAAACACAATTGCAGCTAGCTCAAGGTCGTGTGTCGGATAATTCTTTTCATGCCGTTTCAATTGTATCGAGGTATAAGCTATAACTTTGCCTTCCTGCATCAAAACACATCCTAGACCATTTAAAGAAGCACCACTATATATTAAAAATTCTTTACCAGATTCTGGCTGTACTAGCACTGGAGCTTCAGTCAATAAAGTTTTCAACTGATCAAAACTTTTCTGACACTTTTCAGACCCCTCAAATTTTACATCTTTCTGAAGCAATCTCGTCAATGGAGTTGCAATCATCAAAAAGTCTTTTACTAACCGTCGATAATAACTAGCAAGTCCCAAAAAACTGCGAACTTCTGATACATTTTTCAAAGGCTTCCATTCTAAAATAGCTGATATCTTGCTTGGATCAACTCGTACACCAGATGCTGACACAATATGCCCTAAAAAGCTAACTTCATGCAACCAGAACTCACATTTACTAAACTTTGCATACAATTGCTTATCTCGCAAAGTTTGTAGCACAATTTTCAGATGTTCAGCACGTTCAATTTCATCACACGAATAAATCAAAATGTCATCAATGACTACCACAACAATTTGATCTAAATACGGTCTGAAAATTCTGTTTATCAAATCCATAAAGACAGTAGGAGCATTTATTAGTCCGAAAGGCATAACTAAAAACTCATAATGCCCGTATCTCGTTCTAAAAGAAATTTTCAGAATGTCTGAATCTTTTACTCGCAACTGATAATATCCAGATCTCAGATCTATCTTTGAAAACACGGTGGCTCCTTTCAGCTGATCAAACAAATCATCAATTCTGGGTAGAGAATATTTGTTCTTAATAGTCACTTTGTTTAACTGAAAATAATAAATGCACATTCTCATCGTGTCATCTTTCTTTTTCACAAATAGAACGGGAGCACCCCAAGGTGAGAAACTCGATCGTGCAAGTCCTATATCGGTCAGCTCTTGCAATTGAGACTTCAACTCTTTCAATTATGTCGATGCCATTCTATACGGAGCTATCGAAATAAGAGTCGTCCCCGGTACTAATTAAATGCCAAATTCAACTTCTCATATCGGAGGTAATCACGGTAATTCTTCAGGAAACACGTCAGGGAACTCACAAACTACTGGTATAGATTCAACTTTCTTTTCAATCACTTTTGAATCAATCACATATTCAAAATAAGCTTCATAACCCTTTTTCACATAACTCTGAGCGTTCATCACTAATATCACAACCGGTAACCCATTTGATTCATTAGATTCAATCCGAACCATTTCATCATTCTAACATATCAAATCAATAGTCTTTCATTTGCAGTCCATAACAGCATCATGCAATGTTAACCAATCCATACCCAAAATTCTATCAAACTCATCAAAAGGTAATAGCATCAAATCAGCTGGAAAACAAATATCTTGAAACATCAACGAACAATTCTTGCATACTTTGTCAACTCAGACACTTTTACCTAAGGGGTTCGATACTCTAATTACAAATTCAGTAGACTCTACAGGCAAAGTCTTACTGGATACTAAGTTCATGCATACATACTAATGAGTAGAGCCTGTATCTATCAATGCAATCACAGAAGCATCATAAAGAGTAAATGTACCCGTAATAACATCTGGAGACGAAGCTTCCTCACGAGCTCGTATGGCGTAAGCTCTGGCAGGTGCTCTAGCTTCAGATCTCACAACTGTATCTTTCATAGTCCTCTGACTGCCACTCACATTTCTTGTGTTTCTAGATGATCTACCCCTAGCTGAAGCATTATCTGATTTTGGATTTTGTACAATCTCTTGCTCAACAGACTCAGGAAAATCTCGAATAAAATGGTCTAATGATCCACATTTAAAACAAGCTCAGTCATTCAATCTACAACTACCCGAATGTCTTTTACCACAATGTCTACATTCAGGTAGCTCAGATCGGACATTTCCAACACTAGCTATTGAAGTAGTTGGAGCTTTGAAGTTCGACTACGATCTAGCTCGATCTCTGTTCGAATTTCCCATATTAGCCTTTGAACGACTATACTTATCTCTGAATTTCTTTGATGCATATTGAAATGATTTACTTGAAAATCTCTTTTTCACATTTCTTACTTCTAACTCAGCTTTTCTTTTATCTTTACCGAGTGCTTCAGCTTAACATGCTCGATCAACAAGCACAACAAATTCTTTTATTTCCAGAATTCCCACTAGCAAACGAATATATTCATTCAGACCATCTTCAAACCTTTTACACATTGTTGCTACAGTCGAAACACATACCCGTGCATATTGACTTAATCTTACGAATTCTCTTTTGTATTCTGTGATAGACATACGACCCTGTTTTAATTCAAGAAACTCTTTTCACTTTTGATCTATGAATCTCTAGCTAATATATTTCTTTCGAAATTTAGATTGAAAGAAATCCCAAGTAACTTGTTATTTTGGAACAACAGAAGTCAAAGTTTTCCACCACTGATAAGCTGCATCCTATAACAAGGAAACGGCACATTTCACACATTCTTCAGGTGTACAAGACATTTCATCAAACACTTGAATTGTATTCTCGAGACAAAATTTAGCTCTCCTAGCATCATCATCACTAGTGGCCCTAAATTCTTCAGCTCCATATTTACGACTTTTATCGACCGGAGGCTTATTCAACAGATTCAAATTCATAACCGGAGATACAACAGAAGTCTGAGGAGGATTGGATGGGGCCAGAGATTGTGAAACAGCCAGATTTGTTCTAATGTATTGAGTGAACCACTCATTCATCATTTAGAAGAAGGCTTGTTTAGCCTCCCCTTCCTGACCGCTAGTAGCCGGTCTCGAATCAGATGGTGCTGTCACTTGAGCGAGAGTAGTCGCATTACTTTCAGCGTCCTCAGCTACAGCTCTTTCAGGATCCATTTATTATACGAAAAACACATTTTATATGTCAGGAATCATCACACTATCACAGTTCGTATATATGGCATGTATAGCTAGACTCCCACACGTTACGTTAGTCCTAGAATCGACTAAATCGTAGCTCTAATACCAATAAAATCTAACACCCCTAACTCATAACCATCATCGGAATAGGGTTAAGAGGTGTTACCGGACTTATCGGAACATTTATAGTTATTTCACATCTTAACTTAACAATTTATAATCATAGAGTCCCTTAAATAGGTCTACAAGACCTTAAACATGCATTAGAAAGGCGTTGGGACTACACCGAGCACATACAAAATATTATGAAAATTAAACTTTTTTCAAAGTTACAGAGGTCACACGCCCGTGTGGGCAGGCCGTATACCTCACACGGCTTCAGACACACCCGTGTGTCCAAGACGTGGCAAAACAGGGCATACATACTGACTTGTCCATACAGCCGAGGACACGCCCGTGCGCTTTACCCGTGGTCGACACTGACTTAACTCACACGGCCTGTCACACGCCTGTATGTCTGGCCCGTGGTCGACGCTGACTTGTTTTGAATCACAAATTTAAGTGACACGGTCGAGCCACACACTTGTGTGCTCAACCGTGTGGGCAAATGTAGGCCATTTACAATGCCAATTTGCCACCCATTTTTGGGTCAATCCTACAAGCACAAATAGGCATCAAATCACACCTCAAAAATAACCAAAACATACCAAAAATGAACATCTTTTCCTACCATTCATAAGGATATCAATTATATCAACTCTGCAGTACAAAACATAGATTAAAAGTTACGACATTCACATCTTTAACCAAGCCAAATCACATGGCTTATATTTACATCTCAAAATATAATCTATTATTACTAGCCTATACATGCCATACTTAGCTACACATTCAAAAGGTACCAAAATAAAGTTTGATAGTGTGGTGATGATCCTTGACGATCCCCGAGCCTTCCGTAGCTTTGATAATCTATCAAACAATTCAAACACACACAAAGTAAGCTTTCAAAAGCTTAATAAGCCATATACAAATAAACTTATCATAATAAACATTTAAAACCATTTCATTCACAAAATTTATAGCATAACATAATTGCAAATTCATATATCTCCTTTGGCCCAATTGTTCTAACCACTTGCTTACCAACCAACCATATATCCATATATTTCATTTGAACATAGTACATTTGATTTATATCATATCTTATCACATTAAATCATACATAAATCGCAATTCCACAATCTCATACATACTTACTTTTTATACTCAAACTATGCATGCACTTCAAATGTACCTGTATTGGATACATATTTCACATAGTCATTTAATTCTCAGAATGCTCGTTGAACCATTCAAAATCAAATAGAATACTCGTACAATGCCAACGTCCCAAACGTGGTGTTACATGTAATCAAATATCGAAGCCACTGTCCTAGACAGGGTCTTACATGAAATCATATATGATGCCAACGTCCCAAACATGGTATTACACGTAATTCTCAAATCGATGCCAACGTCCCAGACGTGGTCTTACACGATACCGCATATCGAAATCCCCATGTCATGACATTTGAATCTTAACTATCTTAAGGTTCGTATGGGACTTTTCGGACCTTGACACTTTGCCGATACTTTCTCAGATTTCACTTGTACATTTTCCATAGTCATTCATCACAATTCAATTTCATATGAACATGAATAAATCAAATCAAATACATTTATTTGTATATAGACTTACCTCATACGGATATGAACAGACAGAAACGACTACTCAATCACTTTCGACTTTCCTCGGTCTAAATCCGTTTTCTTTGGTTCTTGATCTATACATATTCAAATTTAACTCATTTAATCACCAAATCATTCAATTCAATCCAAAAACACACTGTTGAAGTAAATTAACCATCACATTTTCACATTTTGACATTTAAGTCCCTATTTCATAAAATCACAAAATATACATAATTTCGTTGTACCCATGCATAGCCGAATATTCATATGCTTCATCTAAGTCCACACATTTCATTTACTTCACATTTTAGTCCTTCAAAATATTTTTTTCACAATTTACTCCAAATTACTTAAAATTATCAAAAATCCACAGACAAAACATGTTAGTCTATCACATATCTTTCATATTTCATCATTAACTATCACAAGACTCAAACATTCATCAATGGCATATTTCAAAATCTTCATCAAATTCTAAGATTAAAGCATGGGTTTGTAGTACTCGAAACAACGATCACAAAAATGTAGAAATTATCAAAAACCAAGCAAAATACTTACCTCAATCAAGCTATACAAGTGCCGAATATCAAACCCTGTTTTTAGCTATCTTCTTTGCTTCATTTGGCAATGAAAGATGATAATAATGGCCATCTTTTTGTTTTATTTTATTTAACTTAACTTATTATTTAATTTACCTAATTAACCTTTGATAAAAACATATAATAATTCATAATGGTTGGTCATAAATGTCCATTAACCATACTAATGGTTTATTTGCATAATAAAGACTTCATATTAATAAAGACACATCAATTCAGTACTTAATCAATTAGAATGCCACTTTTACATTTTCTGTGATTAAGTCATTTTCTCAAATTAAACAAACAAATAATAAAATTAATTCACAAATTTTCACATAAGCTTAATCACACACTGCAAACACAAAAAATAATATTAAAAAAATTTGACTCGAATTTGTGGTCCCGAAACCACTATTCCGACTAGGGTCTAAACCGGACTATTACAATTTGATAGTGTGATGCGATCTCCGACGATCTCCAACCCGAGCTAGCTTGGTGACACTATAAAACATAAAACGTAAAATGGAGTAAGCTATATAGCTTAGTAAGCTCGTATGAAAGAAATAAGCAAATCTTACCATACATTTAGCATTCAAGTATTAATAATCTTAATTCATTCCATCACAAACTTACCTTGGATTTCATCTTTTCACGAATTTAATAATCGTAAGCTTTATGCATATACCTATACAATCTCACAATGGTTTCATTGTAGCATCCTAGAATTAGGAGTCTGGTAGTTTTGTGTTATTACACACGTGGTGCTTGTTATGTTGTTATTTAGGTGAGTTTAGGGGTTCTAGAGAGGCCTAGGGTTGTGTTGGGGCCTTGGTAAAATTTTACTTTTTGGGCACTTAAGGGGGGAAGGCTGTTGGCAGTAGGGTTCAAGAGGAAAAGTTGGTAAATTGCTAGCACAAAAGGAGCTAGTGGCAAGGTGGTGTGGCGTTACTTGTAGGAGCAAAGGGGGAGGAGTTCGAATCCAATCTGCTGCATTATGGAGCTTTATTTTTGTACTAGGATAGAGAAGAGGTGGCAATCGGCTGGGACTCTACCATGGTGGTTGTGGAATGAGTCAAACAAATTCAAATGGATAGAGGAGAGGAGCTTGAGGAGTTTGAACTGGTCAACCAATTTGAATTGGTGGACGGAGAGTGAATGGAGGAGAAAATCGTGGGAGGTGGGGAGTGAGAAGGAGTTTGGCCGAAAGTGGAGTGGTGCTAAGGGGGAGCAATTCGGTATTGGCTAGTGGAGGTGTGTGCCGGAATTTCTTTTAGTCCTTATGTAACACCCTATACCCGAGACCGATGCTAGGACTGGATACGAGGCATTACCATGCTTAAACTCACTTAAACATGTACTTACGGGCTGTAAAATTTTGAACCAACTTAAAACTTTTCTTTCTTGATCATAACATGCATATTATGGGCCTACGAGGCCTTTAACAATTATCCGAACTCTTTTGGACACTTTATTTAACACTCATCTTGGAAGCAGGGTTCACACGCCCATGTTACTTAGAAACACGCCCGTGTACCCATAGACACGCCCATGTCTACAACCGTGGGAGGTTACTGACTTTATTCACACGGCCTTGACACGCCCGTGTCTACCAACCGTGTGAAGCTACTGACTTCAACCACACGGCCTGGGCACACGCCCATGCTTTGAACGTGTGTCTTACACGATCCTTACACACGGCCGTGTAAAATGACCGTGGTCTAACTTTATTTAAAACATTAAGGTGCAGGGTTAACACAGTCTAGACAACGCCCGTGTGTCTAACCGTGTATGCAACTAGAGGCTATTTACCAAGCCATTTGCCTCTCTGAAATTAATATCAACCCAACTCAAAACAATACAATTCATTAACAACATATTTTTATGAAAAATACTACGTATTTAATTGATATCTATATACAAACAACTTAAACAAGTTTGGCCAACCACTTAGCCATATACAAAAGAATAAAAACTTGATGGCCTATACAATGGCATTACACAAAACATGTTCTCAAAATGAATGATTCCTATACATGCCATACTTAGTAATACAATTTGGCTATACCAAAATAAGGGTCGATAGTGTGCTACGAGCTCCGACTCCAATGATCCACAAATTAGCTCGGCGGGACTACATAGAAAGAAACAACCAAAGACGTAAGCATTTAGCTTAGTAAGTTTGCATGTATAACACATAATAAGTAAACTTGCTTCAAATAAACCATTTGACATAAGAATGGTATCATTATCTCATCTATAAAGCTTACTTACTCATACATGATTCTTACTTGTCTCATGGTACTTACTAATCTCATACTTGTAAGGTAATAAGGTACCTGTATCACTTGATCACATTTATCAGCATACTTAAACATAATAATTATGCCTTCTAACTCATCATTCATAACATGAATAATATTCAATTTCAACGTGGTAATAGCTATGCTTTCTTAACATTCTTGTTTTCACATTTTAGCTTACTTATTTGCCCGATGAATTTCTATGAATTACCGAGAATACTAGATCTCTTGTCATGTACTTCATGTCAATGCCATACTCTAGATATGGACTTATATGGAAGATCTCTTCTTGAATCAATGCCAAGCTTGCCTTGGTCTTACATGATAACTTATTCAATGCCAAGCTTGAGTCCTTGGACTTACATGATAACTTGCTTGATAACTTGATCAATGCCAAGCTTGAGTCCTTGGGCTTACATGATAACTTGCTTGATAACCTGATCAATACCAAGCTTGAGTCCTTGGGCTAACATGATAACTTGATCAATGCCAAGCTTGAGTCCTTGGGCTTACATGATAACTTGCTTGATAACTTGATCAATGCCAAGCTTGAGTCCTTGGGCTTACATGATAACTTGCTTAATTGCCGATGCCATGCCTTCGCTTGGTCTTATACGAACTTTCTTATCTCATGTAATAAACCGTATCTCCCGGGTAATTCATCTTCAATCGAGACTTTCTCTTGTTTAATCTTATTGACTTCTTTGTTTAACATAACATTAAACCATTCATGATAACAATGTATATTATACTAAGCAATTAAATGATAAAATCATAAAGCTTAGAACTCATACAAACTTACCTCAATATACAAAATGTATGTAGTTATGCAATTTAGTCATCGACTTTGTTCTTGCCTCGATTTTGATCCAGGCTTCGTTTTTCTTGATCTATAATCATAAATAGATCATTTAATAATCATATTGACTAAATTGACTCATAACTCATACTTTGGAAAAATTACTAATTTGCCTCTATACTTTCTCATATTTACACTTTTGCCCTTAGGCTCGTAAAATGATTTTCATGCAACTTTCTTAAACATCATGCTTAGCTGAATCATTTTCTCTACTATAGCAATCATCAATTCTCTCTATTTCTAATAGGTATGACCAATTTTATAACTTTTTACAAAATGGTCCATACTATCATTTTTCATGAAATTCATTAAGAAAAAGATGTTTATCTAACATCAAACTCTCATAAACTCCCATAAAACATCATTTAGCATGCATGTCATTCATGGCTAAATTTTTGAACATGCATCTTAGCTCATTTAATAGCTAAAAATAGCTAATTCATAATACGAAAACTTTGAAAATACGAAGAATATAAAAAACGGGACTAAGATGAACTTACTAGCAAGCTTGAAAAAAATGAAGAACCCTAGCCATGGTGTCTCCACTTTTTCGGCAGCAACAAGGAAGAAGATGAGTGAATTTTTCTCATCTTTTTCCTATTTTAATCACTTATTAGGCAAATGACCAAAATGCCCTTCCTCTTAAAAAATTCTATTACACCATCTCGAGGCCAAATTTGGTCCAAAATTATATTTTTGGAAAAATTGGTATTTAAGGACTTCTAATTACTATTCTAAAGCTATTTCATACAAAAAGCTTCTAGAAACTCATATTTTGCAACTTTTGCAATTTAGCCCTTTTGGACCAATCCACCACAATTTAATAAAACTGCTTCATGAAACATTCATACTAGCATGCAAACATGGCATAAACTTTTAAAAACTCATAAATTCACCTTTAATTTGTGGTCTCGCACCACTATTTCGACTAGGCCCTAAATCAGACTGTTACACCTTAGGCATGTTCATCTTAGCATATTCAGTCATAGTGTGTAGGGGGAGTTCCGAAATTTCCATTAAGTGCCTTTAGCTTTTCTTTTTACTTTTTTTTTCAATTTGTGCCTCTTCTTGCCGAAACCCCAACTCCCTATTTGTTTCTTTTCTTCTCTCTTTGTAAACATTTCCCATTGCTGTGGTGATTGCCAAAACACCATAGCCGAATCCTCTTCTAGCATTTTCTCTTCTTTTAACCGAATCTTCTCAACATTTTGCCTCCTCTATTTCTTTCTTCTTTTGACCGAAACACTTTCTGCACCCTTCCATTTTCTTTAACTTCTTTATACCTTAGCTGAATTATTCTTCTTTTGCACTCTTTTTCTTCCATAGTTGAATCTCTACTTACCATTTTGCTTTCTTTCCATTTCTTCTTGTTCTAGTCTTGAGCCGAAACCTTCTTGCCATTTGCTGCTTGTGTCGAATCTTCTTGGACTCCATTCAGCTTCTCTCTGTCTAAGGTAAAGAACTTTTCTTTTATTCTATTCATCTCCTTACTTCTTCTAAGGAAGTCGACCACTCATTCTTTAATCACAAATCGGATTTGGTTCCTCTTTCGTAGCGGATTACTCCATCTTTTGTAACCCATTTTTTTCATCTTTAATTAGTAACCGAATATCAAGAAGCAAGGTGCTAGTTGGCTGTCGAAGGTCCCTCTTTAATCGATTTTTTGTTTGTGCAAGGTAATGGAAATTCTTTCGTCTCTTTCTCTATCTTTCAATCTTATGTGGTCATAGCTGAAGTGGCTATGTTGTCTCTTAATGTTAGTTCGCGGCTAATCTCTTCTGTTCTTCTCTCAACGTGGCATGTTCGCATCAGATTAGATTTTACAACCAAATCTTTCTGTGTTTGGTTCTTCTTTGACCAAGGTAAGGAGGTTACTTTGACTTTGGCTTGTCTATTCTCTTTTCTCTTTCTCTGTCGTAACCGGACCTCTTTTTTGAAAATTGCCGTTTTTACTATGCTACCTTACTGATCAAGACTCTCTGTATGGATGCGAGTGCTAGCCATTCTAAGGAGATATCAACAAAGGAGCCTGAAGGGAGTAGACTCAGGGTCTCTACTCCGAAGTTCAAACGGCGTGTAGTATCAGCCGTTCGGGATCTCCCACCGGGTTGTGGTAGAGAGCCGACATCTATTTAGGATAGACAGATTGTAGTCGTTCGCGATATCGAGAGTGTCAGTGATCAGGAGTGTTTAGTCCTTCGCGTAATCAGGTGTGTAATTCTCACAACTTCTTTTTCTGGTTTAGTAATAAATATGTGTATTGTTTAAAAGCTGAAATAACTGTAACAGTAGTTGAGATACCCTTGAGGGTAAGGTTGGATATACCAGGTTAGTAACCTTTATGACTATGTCATTTAAATAACTTAGCATGAATATATGTATGCTCCGACTATCTGATGTACATTGTTATATGTTTGCATTCAATTACATTATGATAATATGTGCATGGGATTGGGATATGCTATTGATAAAAAGGGGCAGTATATTTCAGTGACTCGGTCACATTATTTCGGTGGCTATGCCACATATTTCGGTGACTCAGAAACATAATTTCGGTGCCTAGGCCACATATTTCAGTGACTCTGTCACAATTTCTACTTTGAGCAGCATGACTATCAGCATGACTGCCAATGAGGTGTGTAGCGGATGGAGGGTTGATTGTAGAAATCCCCACAGGTGTGTTAGGTTGGATACGGAGTGGTGTGTAGCGGATGGAATACTAGGCTGGGCTGGGTTGCATTGCATTCACTATCTGATATGCCATGTTGTTAGGGCTACGGCCCAATTTGATCTGTATGGGCTTCAGCCAAATTTGTTACCGTGAGGGCTAAGGCCGAATTTGCTTCTGTGGGCTTAGGCCTAGATTTTGTTTGTAAGGGGAATCGTACACTGAGTTCTCGTAACTCACCCCTCTGCTTAATCTTGCAAGTAACCCCTAGCTTGTGGATTTGGAGCCGAGGTGGACTCTACAGTGGCCATGCGTTATTTCTTTCGTAAATTTCGTTTTCTTTATTTAAATTTATTTTAATTTAGGAATATGTTATGTAATAAGGCCTCAGGGATTTTAGTTTGGTTTTTGATTTAATGTGGTTATTATATATTATGAAACGTTCAAGATGGAGTTTTATTAAAAATGTAAATAACCATTTTTTTCAAAACACTAACAAACGGTTTACAAGTTGTAAACAATGAAACTCGAGATTTTCTTAAAACTACAATAATTATTTTAAAAAACGTCACATTCTGAAATTCACCGTTTTAGATTCTCATACTATAAAACAAATTTCAGTAGTTAGTAATATTCACAACATTTTGCGTGGAAACCTAAAAAAAAGGGAACCTGATTTTCAAAATGAAAACAAAACTCAAAATTTTTAAAATCGCGAAGTTTCTTTAAACAATATTTCCATGTAACATACCAGATTCGGTCGTAACGTCTAGGCCGGGTTTGGGGTGTTACATTTTGTGGTATCAGAGCTCGATTGCAAAACTCGGCTGTGGAATGGGTTAAAAATGTTTTCCAAAATTGATTTGAAAATGGTTTAGAAATATATGTCTTTCTGCAAGTATGGCGCACCGAGTCTCCGGCCCAAATTCATACTGTAAGTCTTCTAATTCTATTTGATTTTATGAAAGGATTTTTATTATGTTGTGATTGCTAGTTATAAGAGATAAAATTTTAGAGATCGAGACCTTTAGAAATACGATTTGCGAAAACTACTTTTAAATTTGTATTCATAAGATATCCGTTAATAAATAGTGGAATAATTTATTAATTCATAAAACTTCTAATCAGATTAAGTCGATTCAGTAAACATGAGCGCTAGAGGATATGGACGAGGTACACACGGCCGTGGTAGAGGCCGGGGTGCTGAGGCTGGATCCTCAGAATCAAGACTTGAGCCGAAAGGTGAAGTGCCAGCATCGCCAATAGCAGAAGCAGGGTCTCAAGACCGAACTAGAGGGGACGATGCTTTGTCCCAAGATATGCTGCGTGTTGTGGAGTGGGTTGCTAAGGCAAGCACAGGATCAGTAGCCCAGAAATCTATCCCTGAGTGACTTCGGGCAAACAAGGCTGAGATATTCAGGGGCATTTCTGGTGTAGCCCCAAACGTAGTTGAATACTAGCTGGAAGTAGTTAAATAAATCATGGATGATCTAGACTGCACGATGGAGGAAAAATTGAAAGGAGCAGTGTCCCTCCGACGAGATGAGGTGTATCAGTGGTGGATCACAGTGAGGGGGGTACTTCAGCGGATCGTATCACCTGGACTCCTTTAAGACAGCGTTCCAGGGAAAGTATATTGGGGCGAGTTATGTGGACCTCCAGAGGAAAGCATTCCTAAACTTGGTCTAGGGGAATAAGTCAGTGGCTGAGTATGAGATGGAATTCTTACGCCTAAGCCAATATGCTCGGGGTATCGTCGCAACTGATTATGAATGTTGTGTTCGGTTCAAAGATGGTCTGCGGGACGAGCTGTGGGTACTGATAGCTCCGCAGTGGGAAAGAGATTTTGCTATTCTAGTTGAGAAAGCAAAGATAGCCAAAGAGGTAAAGCGGTCTGAGAGGTAGAATCGGGATAAGGATAGGGGTAAAAATAAGAGGAGTTTTGGGTCGTCAAGATCTGCGGGGGGTTTCCAAAAGAGGCCTAAGTTTGATAGGCCAGACCGAGTTACGATGCCTGTTGCTGTTGGTCAGTCTCGACCGTGTGCTCGGTGTGGGAAAATACATTTAGGGGAGTGTTGGAGAAGAACTGGAGGATGTTTCAAGTGTGGATCTATGGACCATCTGATAAGGGACTATCCACAAGAGTGGGCTAGGGCGCGGTCAGTAAGTTAGGGTTATGCACAGCCGGGAAGAAGTGGGCAGCAGCCACCGAGAGGTCGTGGTCTGTTTAGAGGAGGAAATGGAGTTTGTCGAGGGCATGGAGAACCGGGCAGAGGTGCTGGTAGTACAGACGCAAGACAGCCTGGATTGGTTTATGCGACTAGACGTCGAAAAAATGGCGACGCACCGGACGTGATAACCGGTACGTTCCTTATATTTGGTGTACCCTTGACAGCTTTGATAGATATTGGGTCTACACATTCATATGCTGCTAGTACTGTGTCTGGGACTTTGGGTATAGAATCTGAGACTGTTTCTAGGGAAATGACTGTGATTAGCCCATTAGGACAATCTGTAGTGGTGAACAAACTATTTAGGAATATGCCTTTAGAAGTGCAAGGGATTATTTTCCTGGCAGACTTGATCGAGTTGCCATTCGACGAGTTTGATCTAATCTTAGGTATGGACTGGTTAGTTAAGCATCAGGCAAACTTAGATTGTGCTGCTAAGCGCATGATATTGAAGACTTCCGAGAATGAGAAGGTACTGGTGATAGGTGAGAGAAGGAATTACCTGTCCAATGTGGTGTCTGCACAAAAGGCTGAAAGAATGGTGCAAAAAGTGTGTGAGGCGTTCTTAGCTTTTATTAGTGCTTTGGAGGCCAAAGAATTGTCTGTAAGGGATGTTAGAATGGTGAAAGAGTTCTCAGACGTCTTTCCAAAAGACCTTCCAAGGTTACCTCCGGATCATGAGGTGGTATTTGGCATTGAACTGTTGCCTGGAACGACTCCTGTGTCCATTGCCCCATAAAGCTCAAATTTAGGAGCTGTTGGACTGTGGTTTTATTCGACCAAGTGTGTCTCTGTGGGGAGCACCGGTGTTGTTCGTTAAGAAAAAGGACGGGTCGATGCGAATGTGCATTGACTATAGGCAATTGAACAAGTTGACCATTAAGAACAAATACCCGTTGCCAAGGATTGACGATTTGTTCGATCAGTTAAGAGGAACTTCGATTTTCTCGAAAATAGATTTAAGGTCGGGGTATCATCAGCTAAAGGTCAAGGAGGTGGATATTCATAAGACTGCTTTTCGAAGTCGTTATGGTCATTACGAGTTTTTAGTGATGTCGTTCGTTTTAACGAATGCACTAGCCACATTTATGGATATGATGAACGGGGTATTCCAACCTACCTAGATCGGTTTGTCGTGGTATTCATAGATGATATCTTAGTATATTCGACGACTGAGGAGGAGCATGATTCGCATCTTCGGACAGTCCTGCAGATTTTGAGAGAGAAGCAATTGTATGCTAAATTCAGTAAGTGTGAATTTTGGTTGAAGGAAGTGACCTTTTTGGGGCATGTAATTTCTGCTGAGGGGATTAGGGTTGATCCCCAAAAGATCGAAGCTGTGTTGGATTGGAAACCACCGAAGTCTGTAGCAGAAATTCGAAGTTTTCTTGGGTTAGCTGGGTACTACAGAAGGTTCGTGGAAGGGTTTTCGTTGATTACTACACCTCTAACCAAGTTGTTACGGAAAGGAGTACGGTTTGTTTGGGCTGATAAGCAGTAGAAAAGCTTTGAGAAGCTAAAGAGGATTTTGACTGAGACACCTGTGTTGATTCAGCCTGAGGCTGGGAAGGAATTTTTCGTTTATTGTGATGCATCACACACAGGGTTAGGATGTGTGATAATGCAAGAAGAGAAAGTACTAGCTTATGCGTCTCGGTAATTAAGACCACATGAAGTGAATTATCCCACTCATGATTTGGAGTTAGCTGCTGTGGTGTTCGCCCTAAAGATATGGAGGCATTATCTGTATGGGGAAATTTTGATCATCTACACCGACCACAAGAGTCTGAAATATCTCTTTACCCAGAAGGAGTTAAATTTAACACAACGAAGGTGGATTGAATTGCTGAAAGACTATGATTGTGGAATCAAATATCACCCGGGTAAAGCTAACGTGGTGGCAGATGCGTTGAGTCATAAGGTGATATCGGATTTGAGGGTAATGTTTACTCATCTCAGTTTGTATGAAGATGGTAGCTTGTTAGCCGAACTTCAAGTGAAGCCTGCATGGGTAAGTCAGATTAAAGAGAAGCAGTTGTTAGATGAATTGTTAAGTTCTCGACTTCAGCAAGTGGAAGGTGGTGAGACAGGGATTTTGGTCTGAACAG
The DNA here is from genome assembly GCA_025503065.1 of Gossypium bickii. Taxonomy (NCBI): domain Eukaryota; kingdom Viridiplantae; phylum Streptophyta; class Magnoliopsida; order Malvales; family Malvaceae; genus Gossypium; species Gossypium bickii. The sequence goes on along the minus strand of CP106713.1, from coordinate 55,587,752 downwards.
TGAAGGGATATTATGTTTTTGTGGAAAGGTTTGTATGCCTAAGGACTCTGAGTTGAGACAGATGATTCTGCGGGGGGGCGCATAGTAGCCCATACCCTATGTATCCCGGTGGAAGTAAGATGCATCGAGACTTACGTGAACAGTATTGGTGGCCTGGTCTAAAACAGAAAGTCACGGAGTTTGTGAGTAAGTGTTTGACATGTCAACGGTGAAAGCGAGCAGCCAGATTACCTTGGGGTTCTTCGCAAGCAGGTGAAGATTCCACTTTGGAAGTGGGAGAGGATAACGATGGATTTTGTTAGTGGGCTACCTCTGACGCCTACTAAGAAAGATTCAGTGTGGGTGATTGTCAACCGGTTGACGAAGTCCGCTCACTTCATACCTGTTCATATGGATTACTGGCTCTAGAAGTTGGCCAACCTGTATGTGGCAGAAATTGTGAGGTTGCATGGGGTAGTACCTGTATCTATCATATCAGACAGGGATCCTAGATTTACATCACGGTTCTGGAAGGCGTTACATGGGGCCTTGGGTACAAGGCTGGATTTCAACACAGCGTTTCATCCGCAGACTGATGGCCAATCAGAAAGGGTAATTCAGATTCCGGAAGACATGTTAAGGGGTTGTGTAATCGACTTTAGGGGTAGTTGGAAAGATTTTCTACCATTGGGAGAATTTGCATACAACAATAGCTATCAATCCAGCATTCAGATGGCACCCTATGAGGCGTTGTATGGATGTAGGTGTCGTACCCCTACCTGCTGGACAGAGTTGGGTGAGCGATAGTTGTTGTGTCTGAAATTGATCTCAGAGACCAAGGAAAAGGTTAAGTTGTTTCAGGCTTGGTTGAAGGAAGCTTCTGACAGGCAGAAATCGTATGCAGATCTGAAGCGTAAAGAAATAGAATTTTTAGTGGGGGATCACGTCTTCTTAAAAGTTTCACCCTGGAAGAAGGTTCTAAGATTTGGACGGAAGGGCAAGTTGAGCCCCAGATTCATCGGGCCTTACCGGGTGTTGAAACGTGTGGGACTAGTGGCTTATCAGCTTGAGTTACCTCCGGAGTTGAGTCAGATACATAATGTATTCCATGTTTCGATGTTAAGGTGTTATCGTTCGGATCTATCTCATATAGTGCCGGTGGAAGAAATTGAAGTAAGACCTGACCTATCTTTTGAAGATGAGTCAGTGTAGATTCTAGATCGGGATGTTAAAGTGTTGAGAAGGAAATCTGTCCCGTTGGTCAAAGTGTTATGGTAAAATCATGGTACAGAGGAAGCCACGTGGGAGCTGGAAGAGGCAATTCGACAGTAATACCCTCATCTCTTTTAACCAAGTAAATTTCGAGGCCGAAATTTCTTTAAGGGGGTAGAACTGTGTTTCTTTAAGGAGTCTAGCAGTTTTGTGTTATTGCATGCGTGGTGCTTGTTATGTTGTTATTTAGGTGAGTTTAGGGGTTCGAGGGAGGCCTAGGGTTGTGTTGGGGCCTTGGTAAAATTTTACTTTTTGGGTACTTAAGGGGGGAAGGCTGTTGGCAGCAGAGTTCAAGACGAAAAGTTGGTAAATTGCTAGCACAAGAGGAGCTAGTGGTAAGGTGGTGTGGCGTCACTTGTAGGAGCAAAGGAGGAGGGGTTCGAATCTAATCTGCTGTATTATGGAGCTTTATTTTTTTTGCCAGGATGGAGAAGAGGTGGCATTCGGCTGGGACTCTGCCATGGTGGTTGTGGAATGAGTCAAACAAATTCAAATGGATGGAGGAGAGGAGCTTGAGGAGTTTGAACTGGTCAACCAATTTGAATTGGTGGATGGAGAGTGAAGGAGGAGAAAATCGTGGGAGGTGGGGAGTGTGAAGGAGTTTGGCCGAAAGTGGAGTGGTGCTAAGGGGGGAGCAATTCGGTTTTGGCTAGTGGAGGTGTGTGCTGAAATTTCTTTTAGTCCTTAGGCATGTTTATCTTAGCATATTCGGTCATAGTGTGTAGAGGGAGTGCCGAAATTTCTATTAAGTGCCTTTAGCTTTTCTTTTTTCTTTTCTTTCAATTTGTGCCTCTCTTCTTGCCGAAACCCCAACTCCCCATTTGTTCTTTTCTTCCCTCTCTGTAAACATATCCCCTTGCCGTGGTGAATTCCGAAACACCATAGCCGAATCCTCTTCTAGCCTTTTCTCTTCTTTTAGCCGAATCTTCTCAACATTTTGTCTCCTCTATTTCTTTCTTCTTTTGACCGAAACACTTTTTGCACCCTTCCATTTTCTTTAACTTCCTTATACCTTAGCTGAATCATTCTTCTTCTGCACTCTTTTTCTTCTATAGCCGAATCTCTACTTACCATTTTCCTTTCTTTCCATTTCTTCTTGTTCTAGTCTTGAGCCGAAACCTTCTTGCCATTTGCTTCTTGTGCCGAATCTTCTTGGACTCCATTCGGCTTCTCTCTATATAAGTAAAGAACTTTTCTTTGATTCTGTTCATCTCCTTACTTCTTCTAAGGAAGCCGACCACTCATTCTTTAATCACAAACCAGATTTGGTTCCTCTTTCGTAGCAGATTACTTCATCTTTTGTAACCCATTTCTTTCATCTTTAATTAGTAGCCGAATATCAAGAAGCAAGGTGCTAGTTGGCTGCCGAAGGTCCCTCTTCAATAGATTTTTGTTTGTGCAAGGTAATGGAAATTCTTTCGTCTCTTTCTTTATCTTTCGGTCTTATGTGGTCATAGTCGAAGTGGCTATATTGTCTCTTAATGTTAGTTCGCGGCTAATCTCTTCTGTTCTTCTCTTAACGTGGCATGTTCGCATCGGATTAGATTCTACAACCAAATTTGTCTGTGTTTGGTTCTTCTTTGACCAAGGTAAGGAGGTTTTTTTGACTTCGGCTTGTCTATTCTCTTTTCTCTTTCTCTGTTGTAACCGAACCTCTTGTTTGAAAATCGTCGTTTTCACTAAGATACCTTACTGATCAAGACTCTCTTTATGGATGCGAGTGCTAGCCATTCTAAGGAGATATCGACAAAGGAGCCTAAAGGGAGTAGACTCGGGGTCTCTGCTCCCAAGTTTAAACGGCATGCAGTATCAGCATTCGGGATTTCCCACCGGGTTGTGGTAGAGAGCCGACATCTGTTTGGTATAGACAGGTCGTAGTCGTTCACGATATCGAGAGTGCCGGCGATCAGAAGTGTTCAGTCCTTCGCGTAATCAGGTGTGTAATTCTCACACCTTCTTTTTGTGGTTGAGTAATAAATATGTGTATTGTTTAAAAGCTGAAATAACTGTAACGGCAGTTGACTCTGCGGTAACCCCTAGCTTGTGGATTTGGAGCCGAGGTGGACTCTGCAGTGGCCATGCGTTATTTCTTTCGTAAACTCCATTTTCTTTATTTTAATTTATTTTAATTTGGGAATATGTTATGTAATAAGGCCTCCGGGATTTTAGTTTGGTTTTTGATTTAATGAGGTTATTATATATTATGAAACGTTCAAGATGGAGTTTTATTAAAAATGTAAATAACCATTTTTTTCAAAACATTAACAAACGGTTTACAAGTTGTAAACAATGAAACTCGGGATTTTCTTAAAACTACAATAATTGTTTTCAACAACATCACATCCTGAAATTCACCGGTTTTGATTCTCGTACTATAAAAAAAATTCGGTAGTTAGTAATATTCACAACATTTTGCATGGAAACCTAAAAAAAATAAAACGAACCTGATTTTCAAAATGAAAACAAAACTCAAAAATTTTAAAATCGCGAAGTTTCTTTAAACAACATTTCCATGTGACATACCAGATCCGGTCGTAACGTCCAGGCCGGGTTTGGGGTGTTACATTCATATTCATTCTCATCCTTGGCATACCTAATGAACCACTCAGAATAGTAATATCGGATACCCTGGAAATCTTACACACACAGTGTCACTTATGTAGCCATTACTATCTTTATCTCATGACACATAAATGCTCGCTCTTAAGCCATCAACGGGCCTGCTCACACAAGCTGTCAGTCAAGACGTAGCTACACGGTCCTGCTCACACAAGCTGTAAATAACCGCAACATATGCCAGTATACTCAGCCACCAGTAGGATGTACAGGACCAACACCCGAATCACATAACATAATACCCTAGTGACAGTCACTTTTATCCTAATATATTCCTAAGGTTCGATTGGGATTTCTCGCTTGCCAAAACGTCGTCAAACGTGTCCATAGAGTCGATTACACAATTCATGCAAAATTAAATTATTTAAAAATAAAATTATAACAAAGCTTATTAACATACGAACTTACATCAGTTACCAAAATGGAGTAAAGGATCTATTCGTCAATTACTTTGTTTTCCCCCGATCTAGACTCGAACTTCGTTTTTCTTGATCTATAATACAACATTTATCTTATTTAATCATCACATTATTCAATATAGCCCAAAAACACCATATGCCAAAACTTACATTTTTGCCCCTAACATTTTAACATTTTACAATTTAGTCCCTAGGCTCGTAAAATAAATTTCATTCAATTTCATCAAAACTCAAGCCTAGCCGAATATTACTAGTACTAATAACAACCCACATTTTTCATTTATTCACACTTTTCTACACATTTTATAACCTTTTACAAATAAGTCCCTATTTGACGTTTTTACCAATAATCACTTTACAAATGTTGTTCAACTAACTACAAAACATGCATTTTCTACCATAAAACATCAAAATACAAACATATTCAACATGGGTAAAATTTTAGACTTTAACTTTCTCTCAAATTAGTCCTTGAAATAGCTAGATCAAGTTACCACGACCTCAAAAATATAGAAATCATTAAAAATGGGTCAAGAACGAACTTACAATTGAGCTTGAAAGTTGGACAAAAATCCCAGCTATGGCTTCTTGTAAAATTCGGCTATGGGGGACTAAATTGAAGAAGATGGACACCTTTATTTAGTTAATTTTGTCTTTATTTACCAAATTACTAAAATACCCTTAATGCATAACTTTAAAATTTTACCTAGCCATGTCTATTTTTGTCCACCCTAAAGTATAATTGTCTAATTACTACATAAGGACTTCCAATTAAAATTTCATAGCAATTATACACATTTAACTTATAGAATTCAAGTTTTGCACCTGTTGCAATTTAGTCCTTCTAGACAAACTTTAATTTTTAATTCTAATTTACTCAAGCATTTATTATTGTTGTCTCCATTATTTCATTTCAAAACTTCACTAATTTATTTTATCTTTTTTTTTTTTCGGTAGGTCATTTGGAGTCGTGGCCACGGTTATCGCCACGACAAAAATTCTGTCCATGAGAAGAACACAAAAGTTGATCTTAATCGCCAATCCTTGTGGACTCGACCCTACTACACTTTACTACTGTTTAGAGTACTTTTATTATAGGAATTATTTTTATTTGGCGGTTTCGACGCCCATCAGATTTTAGCGTCATTGCTGGGGATTGGAGATATTTTTCTAATTTTCTTGTTTATCTTATGCCCAGATCAGAATCGGGGTCTCTAGAGTTTGCACCATAAATAGAGAAGTTGGTCCAACAACTACAAAGAGAAGCCATTTGACACGGTAAATGACCAAATCCCGAGTTTGAAATCATATCTTACACCGAGGACATTTTTTCATTTGACGAACCAAATGAGATGGATGAGCAAACTATACACCAACTCGCAACAGCACCGAGCGAACAACAACCCCTATGTATAACTTATCCAGCTGGAGCAACACCGTTCGAGTTGAAGTTGGGTTTGATTCATTTATTGCTCACCTTCCGAGGATTACAGAATGAAAATCTGCACACCTATCTCAAAGAATTCCATATTGTTGGCACAAGCATGAAGCCTCAGGGAGTAACCGAAGACCAAATTAAACTTCATGCTTTTCCTTTCTCATTTGCCGATTCTACTAAAGAATGACAATTTGATTTACCTCTGGGATTTGACAATACATGTTCTAACATGTCTAGTTTATTTTTGATAAGTTTTTTCTAGCAACTCAAGTAGCCGAACTAAGGAGGGACATTGTAGGAATCAGTTAAAAGGAGATTGAATCGCTCGACAATTACTAAGAGCAGTACAAACTAACTGAACAGTCACTCTTGCAGTATTTCTATGACGGATTACTCCCAATAGAAATGAAAATTATAGATGCTACAAGTAGGGGAATTTGTTATTATGACGCCTCAGAAAGTAAGAGAGTTAATTTCAACCATGGCTGCTGACTCTCAACAATTTCGACTGGCTAATAAACCCACAAGACAGGTTCATGGGTTAAGTTCTCTATCTCTAGAAGATAAAATTGATAAGCTGACTAACGTTGTTCAAAATTTGCGTACAGATAAAACGGGCCCAGGAGGGTTGTGCGAAATTTGCACTAAGCCAGACCACCCGACGGGCTCATGCCAATTTTACATGAAGATTCGATAAAACAAGCAAATACTATCGAGAACTTTCTAGGCCCCCCAAAGGCGATATGACCCCTACTCGAACTCATATAATATGGGGTGGAAAGATCACCCAAATCTATTTTATGGGTCGAATCCTCGATTCAATCAACTTTACCAATAAAGGCCACCTCCGAATCAAAAATTACCACCCCAAAAGTCATCTTTGGAAGCCATAGTGGAAAGGCTAGCCAATAGTACTGAGAAGTTTCAGCAAAAAACTAACATGCATTTGCAGGAGTTAGATAAGCAAGTGAGCAAGCTTGCGCTCACGGTTAGCTGTTTGGATTCCCATGGTAAGCTGTCGTCCCAAACTGAACATATTCTTCAACACAATGCAAGTGCTATGACATTGAGGAGTGGAAAGGTTTTAGATCCCGTACCTGGCACAAGTCGTGCCCATAACACTGGTTGACATGAGAAGAAACTTGACACACAGGCTCTAATGGAGTCAGAACCATAAAAATCATATGCAGTACCACCTCTGTTTCCTAGAAGACTTGTCCAATGCAAGAAGGAGTGAGAAGAGAATAAGATCCTTGACACCTTTCGAAAGGTAGAAATCAACATACCTCTTCTTGATGCAATTAAGCAAATTCCACGATATGCAAAATTTTTAAAAGAATTATGCACGAGTAAGAAGAAGCTCCAGAGAAATGAAAAGGTGAGTATCGGAGAAAATGTATTCAACGTTTTACAAAGGAAAATACCACTTAAATGTAAGGACCAACATATGTTTTCCATATCTTACAAAATAGATAGTGTCGATATTAAAAAAGCCATGTGTGACTTAGGCACATCAATTAATGTTATGCCTTTGTCAATTTATAAACTACTTAACGCGGGTCATTTGAAGGAAACATGTGTAATTATTCAGCTTGCAGATAGATCTATAGTGCATCCGAAGAGAGTGTTGGAAGATGTTCTTGTTAAGGTAAATTAATTAATATTTCCTGTAGACTTCTACATTATTGACATGGAGGATGACAACTCGGCCAATTCTTCTAACATACTTTTGCGGAGACCATTCTTGTGTACCACACAAACAAAGATTGACATACAAAGTGGGATACTCACGATGGAGTTTGATGGGGAAGTGGTGAAATTTAACGTTTATGAGGACATGAACCAACCTACCATTATTTCTAATGTTTCTAATGTTGACATAATTGAACCCTTAACTGAATTACATTTGGAATATCATGACAAGGATGAATTATGAAATGTTCTTTACAGAAGTCTACATTTTGATGCCATGGAGGAACTAGAGGACTAGATAACTGTTGAAGAGTCAATTTGAGAAACGATTGCTCATATAGAAGCATTGCTGTAACAGCTCATTTTCGGTGAGATTAGAACAGTGATTTCGGAACCACAAATTTGAGCTAAAGTAAAATTAATTTCAATACTATTTTATGGTTTAAATTATGTTAGAAAGGTCATATGAAAATTTTGATACAAAAATTTTAACGATTGTGTGTTTAATTAGGAAAAGGACTAAATTACATAAAATGTAAAAGTTGGATTCTAGTAGCTATAGGTATCAAATAGCTAAGGAATTCAAAACTTAAGGTCATTATATGGTAATTAGACCATTGAAGAGTAGTTAGTAGATATTTTACTGACTCATCCATGGAAAAATTAGAAAAGGGTAAGGACTAAATTGGAAATCACTAAAATTAATAGATGATAATTAATTAAAAAAATGATCTATTTTCATATCATCTTCCCCAAAATCTCTACAGAAACCCTAGGAGAGAGGAAGACAACTTTTCAAGCTTAAAAATGTATGAAATCAAGTCCTGTTTTTTAATGATTTTTATATTTTTGAAACCGGGATAGTGTAACCTTTCTATTTAAGGGATTAATTTGAAAAGCTATCAAAGTATGAAATTTGGGTCATGGATGAATATGCTGAATATTAGAAATTTATGGTAGAAAATGAAAGGTTGTTCATAGATAAACCACTTTTACAAAGCAATTTTTGATGAAAACTTGATTTAGGGACTAAAATGAAAAAGTGCCAAACTCATGAAAATTTCTGAAATTTTTGAAATGTATGTGCTGTAAATGTAGTATGTAAATTTTAGCTAGGCTTGGAAAGAGGGTTGAATTTCATGAATTTTATTTTTCGAGCCTAGGGACGAAATCAGAATTTTTGAAAAGGATAGGGGCAAAATGGTAATTTTTCCTAGGAAGTAATAGAATGCAAATGTATATGAAATGTGATAGATTAATAGTTAAATTTATCCATATAGATTTGGAAAGACCAACTACGGAACTAGATCGAGGAAAGCAAAAGGTTTCGGATTAGTTGACATTCAAATACGAACCATTTCCAAGGTAAGTTCGTGTAACTTAAATATATATGTTAATATGCTTGAATTGAATTGTATGATTGTGTTGATATGTTTGAGGTGATATACAAAATGAATAACCATAAGTTGTGAAATGTGGACAAATTGTCATGTTCCAGTTTAACGTTGAAATTCGATGGATTAAGGTGATATTCTTGAACGAGAATAATACTACACATGTTGTATAAAGGATTTAGCCCAGACAGGTAATCCTGATGTAAGCCACTCGAGAATTTGCTATAGATTGGATTTAGCCCGGATGGGTAGTCCAGATTAAGCTCTTCAGAGCATATGATATGAAAAGGATTTAGCTTGGACAGGTAATCCTGTAACATAATATATGGCTCGGGAGTGTGCTCATTAATTCTTTGCCCTAATGGGTACTTTTGAGTATGAATTGGCAGATAGTTGACATGTATACCTTGAGTATACTAACCGGATGTCCATCGAAATTTCAATATTTCAACGGAAAGGACTCTTGAAATGTGGAAAGGGTGAAATTAAATGGAAGCTTATATTGTGACGGGCTCATCCATATTTACTTGATATTCATATGATATTATGTGACTAACTTGTTTGAATAAGTGTATATGTTTAGGTAACTTACCCAAAATTGATGGAATGTGTATTTATGTAGGCTTGTATTAATAAATATGACCGGTAAGTTTATTTTCCGTTATACAAACTTACTAAGTATAAAATACTTACTCTGTTTAGTTTTCCCTATTTTATAGTGCTCAAAGCTCGCAAAGTTTGGAAATCAGTCGGAGCAATCATCACACTATCCTCGCAAAGTTTGGAAGTCAGTCGGAGCAATCATCACACTATCCACTATCTCATTTTGGTACAAACAGAAATCTCATTTTGGTATAATGGCATGTATAAGCTTATTTGGCCAATGATGGCTTGTAATTGTTGTTTTCTAGTCTAGCCATCGGAGTGGCTAGTGATAATCCATTTTGGTTATCTTAAAATTTATGTTTTGGTAAACATATAAGTTCCTATTGTGTATTAGTTTGATGGAATTGTATCAAGTATATAGGTTTATGACAAGAGTGAGTTTATGCTCATGGATACATGAAATGATCCAGCATGGTTGATGGCTAATTGTATGTGATTATTATGTTTGGATTTGTGGATATATGTTATTTAGTTTCGGCGCAGGAAAATGGTGAATTTTAGGTGACAAATGAGGCTAGAAAATGACTTTATTTTGTCCACACGGGTAGGCACACGGGCGTGTGTCTTGGTCGTGTGTGACACACGGGTGTCCTACGAGCATGTGGTTTGGCCATGTGTCCCCTACATCTTAAAAATGAGAAACAGAATGCTCAGAATTGGGCAAACGGGCATGCGTCTCATCCGTGTGGTTGACACAGCCTTGAACACGGGTGTATTACACAGTCGTGTGAAAACTGCACCTAAATTTTAAAAATTAAAATTTGCCACACGGCCTAGCACACGGGCGGGTGACTTGATCGTGTGACTTCAATTTCTTCATACCTTAGAAGTCAGAGAGCTACACGAGTTAGGGGCACGGGCGTGTATAGTCACACGGCCCGACCACTTGGGTGTGTCCCTAGACCACACGGGCATGTGGGAACTGTTCATAAGAAAAATTTTGAAATTTTGAAAAAAAATTTTATGAGATCCCGATTCAGTCCTGATTCGTTTCTAATGCTTATAATGGGCCTCGAGGGTCCATTTAAGGGACGATATGATTGTTTTCTGGTATGAATATATTTTTACTTGATTTATCTAGATGATTCTGTAAACTCCGGTAATACTCCATAACCCTGTTCCTGTGACAGATACGGGTTAGGGGTGTTACAATCGCAATTATGAAAAAATTTAGGTAAAACCTCTTAATTGTCCCCTTAACAAACTCAACTTTTACCATCTATTTTGCAGGCTCCAGAGTTGAAACTCAAACCACTTCCAGGCCATTTGAAGTACACTTTTCTGGATGAAAGAAATGTCTTACCAGTAATAATCTCGAGTAAACTCTTGAAGGTAGAAGAGGAAAATTTGGTACGAGTTCTTAAAGATTATAAAGAGGTGATCGGATGGACGATAGCCGACACTAAGGGTTTGAATCCCTAGACTTGCATGCACAAAATTCCAGTTGTAGATAATACAATTCCTAAAAGAGAGACTCAAAGGTGTCTCATTCCGCCCATGATGAAAGTGGAAAGGAAAAAAGTTCAAAAGTTACTTGATGCTTGGATGATCTATCCCATTTTTGAAAATAATTGAGTCAGCCTAGTCCATGCAGTGCCAAAAAAAATCGATGTGACCTTATTTGAGAATTCGGCAAGTGAGATGGTTCCCACCTAGGTCCAAAATAGGTGGAGAGTCTGCATGTTGAATTCTTTAACTCAAAAAGATCATTTTCCACTTCCTTTAATTGACCAGATGTTAGAATGTTTAGTTGAAAAATCTTATTATTGTTGTCTTGATGTTTACTCAGGTTTTTTTCCATATTCTAGTAGAACCGGAAAATCAAGAGAAGACAATGTTTACATGTCCATTTGGCACATTCGCCTATAGACGGATGGTGTTTGAACTTTTCAATGCACCAGCCACATTTCAAAGGTGTATGGTAAGTATATTTTCTGACTACGTCGAGAAAATAATTGAGGTATTCATGGATGACTTTACTGTATATGGTGAGTCTTTTGAAGTGTGTTTGACAAATCTTGCAAAAATTTTGTAAAGGTGCCTAGACTTTAACCTTCTTCTAAATTATGAGAAATGTCATTTTATGGTTGATAAAGGATTAGCTCTAGGTCATATCATTCCTACTGAGGGAATTTATGTTGATAAAGCAAAAATTGACATTATTAACTCACTTCCATACCCCACAACTATAAGGGAGATTCGTTCTTTTCTTGGTCATACAGGTTTCTACAAACGATTCATTAAAGGCTTTTCAAAAATTGTACAACCTCTTTGTAACCTCTTACAAAATGACAAAGAGTTCGAGTTTGACCAATCATGCAGGGATGCGTTCGACACACTAAAACATAAATTTATCTCGGCACCCATTATTCAGCCACTAAATTGGAACTATCCTTTCAAAATAATGTGTGACGCAAGTGACCATAGTGTAGGAGCAGTCCTTAGGCAAAGAATCGAGAAAGAACCACATGTTATCTACTATAAATCTAAGACCTTGGATGTCGTCCAAAGCAATTACTCAACCACTGAAAAAGAATTTTGTAGCTATAGTTTTCGCTTTGGAAAAGTTTCATTTGTATTTATTAGGGACTAAGATTGTTATTTTCTCTGACCATGCATGTTTTAAATATCTAATCAGGAAAAAGGAAGCAATTCCAAGGCTTATTAGATGGATATTAGTTTTGTAAGAGTTCAATCTCGGAATAAAGGATAAAAAAGGACTCGAAAATTTGGTTGCTAACCATTTAAGCCGATTACCTCTATCAAAAGATGTCACACCTCTTAAAGATGATTTTTCAGATGAAAGTTTACTTTCAACTCAGATAGTTTTTCTTGGTACGTAGACATGGTGAATTACCTTGCTACATGTATAGTCTCTTCTAATTTATCACGATCTGAAAAAGATAAGATTAAACGTGAATCGCGATACTATGTTTGGGACGACCCCTACCTTCGAAATATTGTTCCGATCAGGTAATTTGACGTTGCATTGCAAAAATAGAGGTAAAATCGATTCTATCTTTATGTCATTCTTACGCATGAGGTGGACATTTTGGCCCTAAACAAACTGCGCATTGAGTACTTGAATGTAGACTATATTGGCCACATATTTTTTGTGACGCATATTTATTCTGTAAAACATGTGAGAAGTGTCAAAAGGTAGGAAACTTGAGCTAGAAAAATGAAATGCCTGTAACACCTATACATGTATGTGAATTTTTTTATATGTGGGGCATCGATTTTATGAGACCTGTTGTCTCATCATACGATAACATTTATATTTTACTTGCAGTTGACTATGTGTCATAGTAGGTGAAAGCTAAAGCCACCCGTTGTGTTGATGCCAAAACTGTAGTGGATTTTCTTAAGAGTTATATTTTTTTCCATATTTGGCATGCCACAAGCATTGATGAGTGATTTGGGAACGCATTTCTTCAATAAGGTAATCAACACACTTTTAAAAAAATAAGGGGTAGTGCAACGAGTCACTATAGCTTTTCACCCTCAATCAAACGATATAAGCGAAAGTATCAAATCGATAAATCAAGATGATTTTGGAGAAGACCATTAAGCCAGATAGAAAAGAATAGAGATTGCAACTAAATGATGCACTGCAACTAAATGATGCACTGTGGGCGTACCACACAGCTTATACGAGACCCATAGGTATGTCTCCCTATCGACTAATTTTTGGTAAACTGTGTCATCTTCCTATAGAATTAGAACACAAAGCGTTTTGGGTGGTTAAGCAATGCAACATGGAGCTAGAAGCTACAGGAAAGTATTGTAAGTTACATATTCAAGAACTTGAGGAAATTTGACAAGAAGCGTATGAAAGTGCCCAAATTTATAAGGATAAGCCATACCATGATCAAAAGATAATTGGTAAACAATTTTTGGTAAGGCATAAAGTAATACTTTATGACCCTACACTAGAAATCTTTGTAGGAAAACTCTGAACTAAATGGTTAGGGCCTTTTGTTATTACTCACCTATTTCCGCATGGTGCAGGCAAAGTCAAAAGTGAAGAATCCGAAAAAAAAATCTTCAAAATCAATGAATAGCGATTGAAGCCCTTCTACGAAAATTTTCAAGTCCACATGGTCAAGGAATTAATCCTTGAAGAGCCGATTGAATAAATTCCCAGGTTGTCGAGCTAACGACGTTAAACAAAGGCACTATTTGGGAGGCAACCCAAATTTATTTTAATTTGTGAATTTCTATTTAATTTAGAATGATAATAAAATAAATAATGGAAAGATTATTATTAAACCTACTTAATGTGTTATTTTTCAGGAACGTGACGGATGCTGTCAATTTTTTCAAAATCAGATACCGATCATGACGTGGGCACACCGTGCTAAGTGTTACTATTTATTTTCTTCAAAAACCAGCACCCAAAACCCAAACCACTTGACCTACTTATCCCATACCCAAACAAAACCTAATTCTCCAAAACCCAAACAAGCCCAACAAAACCCAAAAATAAAAAGAAAGACAAACATTGGGCCAAACGACCAAATAAGCCCGGCAAGAAGAAGAAAAGGGGCTGAACGGTAAAAATTGGGCCAAAACTAACCCAAACTGGTCAAAAGAAAAAAAATAAAGAAATCCAAAACCCCCCACCCTTCTTCTTCCTTTCTTCTTCTTCATTTTCCCCAAACAACCCTAGCTTTATTACACCCTTCACGCCACCATCGTACACAGTCGCCACACCGACCAGACACCAATCTTTTCCCTCTTCAACTCCTGCACTCACCTATAAAAAATGGTGACAATTCGCACTATCGTTCTTTTCTTCCCTTCTCACCATCATTCACTTCTCTTCCACCATCAAACACCATTCAACAACCCCTTTTCACCACCACCAACAACCGCATTTACCTAACAACAAAACGCGGTAGTCTCGTTGTTTCTTTCCTCGTCGATCGACCCTCTATTCCTTCCCTAAACATCACCTCTTCTACTTTTATTTCTTTTATTCCACCATAATCATCGAACACCCAAATGTCAAACCACCACGAAACAACTGTTTAACACACCCACCACTGTCTATTGAAAAATTAACCCAACCCACATCACTACTACCACCGACCACCGCCTCAGTCTGTCGGTTGTCAACCATCATGAACTATTGTCGTGAGCAATAAAAAACAAAGCTGTTTGTTCCTCAAGTGATGGTTCCAACTAGGAACCAAACAATCGATGGGATTTTGGCTTCACTCAATCGCAGAAGAAATCGGTTTTCAGCACCTCCAGTCGTCTATTTAAACGATGACAACTCAAAACCTACTTCACCCCCTACGAGACAAATAGTCGCACCTATTAGGAATCATCACCGAAAAAGCCTAACTCCAATCCAGACAGAACGCTCCCAAATTAGTCCTGCTATTTTTGAGAGGTCGATTCCTAACTTGCAACCTATTTTACGTTTACTAACATACTATGTAGTTTGTTAGAATGAGGTCGAAACTTTCAATGACCATGGCGAAGGTCCTTCGGCTAGAAACGAGTATGTTTCTCAACGTCAAACACAGTCTTCCACCACTCGAGCCCGTCGACCACTGATAAATAAGACAGTGACACCTCCACACAGCAGTACTAACACTGCTAGAAATTGGACCCCACCACCCGGCTCGCCTGACAAAAATGTTCGACCATTATGAGACGGTCAACGTAATAGGCGAGGTCATACCTACATTGTTCCCACAGACAGACGATTACGATGGTTTTTGAACTTTTCAACCTCGGAGCATTGCGCAAGATATGACAACAATTGGAAACATCAACTCCTGGTCTATAAGCAAATTGACTTTACACCCTTGATATGTTAAATATTCGTGATGTTGTGATGAGCTATTTTGATGCTATTGGTTGGAGTTCATTTACAAATAGTTCAAGTAGTGCATATTATGAATTCATTTATGAATTCTACAAACATTTAGCTTCAATATTAATGCATTACGAACTATGGAAATGTCAGACATTGTATGTTTTAGGTTACTTGGTAAAGATTTTAGGATTTTGATTTCTGATTTTTACATTGCCATGGGTTTTGTTAGATATTCCAACTAACTTTGATGCTCAAGATGTTTATTGTGCTCTAACTCATTCTAGAAATCAACTTTATAATCCAAATACCTCTAAGGACTTGTTGGTACATGAATCTGCTTTGAGATATATTCATCGATTTTTAGCCTTTAGTTTTTTAGGTCTAAATTATTCATCATCTATTTTAACAAAAATTAATTTTTTTTGTGGTGTATGCATTCTGGATTTAAAGTTAATTTAGGATATTGGTTTGCACGGAACTTTTAGGTTGTTTTACGCTCTAATCGACCACTAATACTTGGCCATTATATTACAAACTTAACCTCTTAACTTTTTCCCTCTAAAGTCGATTTCTCGTCCTTAACATGTGCATATACTATGGATAGTCTAGATTAATATTGTTTGGGTTCTATGGGTTTGCTTGCCGGCACCCCTATTGTATATTATTTTGTTCCTCCAGGTACATAAATTGCTCGCGGTAATAATGGCTTTCGCCAACGTCCAAATTTCACTACTAAAGAGCAAGAGGAACAACATCTTTCATATGTAGAGACACATTTAAGCTGGATCGAAGCTCGACTTGAAACAATCGAAACCCAAGTCTCCACAATCCTTGACATCCTACAAAGTTGATACTACCAACGCCGACAACATAGTTAGAAACACATAGGGAGTATTCTTAACCTTTCTATTTCCTTGTTGTTTGAGTTACTATACTTTATTGTATATAACGCATGCTTAAGGACAAGCATAGATTAAGTGGGGGGATTGAAATGGTAAGTATGCATGGTTAATTGTCTTTTGCTACATGTTTCTCTTTTGTATATGTTCAATCTTATGCTGGATTTATTCGATAATTTGTTTGACATTGAGGCTCTAATTTCATTAGTTAGTCAATTTGGACAATTGGGTAATTTTTGAATTAAAGTGTTCAAAAATCTAGATTAATCGACATGTGTGTTTTAAAGTTGATATATGTAATTATATTTTTCATGAAAATTGATTGTTTGGTAAAAATATCATATTTTCTTGTATATAAATAAATAAAATAAAATGAAAAAATTAATAAATAAATAAAGGCTCAAGTTATTAGCGAAGGTTTCGAAAAAGTGACCGAATTTAGTAATCGGGATGAGGTGCTTTGGTTGTCATCTCATCCCGTGTAAAAAGGTTTGAGTGACGAACCAAAAACTTGCAAACATTTTGCTAACCGAGCTGTTAAAAAAATGGACCGTTTGGAGATGTGTCGAACTGAGTAACCGGGATAGGGTGCTTAGGTTATCATCCTAGTTCGCATAAAAATTTTTGATTACTTCCCAAAAATTTACTGCATGATTAATTGAGAATAATACCTTGCAAATTTTGGTTCAAACTTAAATAAGTGAAATGATTTAATTTACATGTTTCAATTTTATGGATACTTATTGATAAAACTAGGTATTTTGAGCTCTTATGCATTTTTTGCCTATATTGTTTGCATTGATCATGGATGCGAAAAAAGAGGCTTGATTTCTGATAAGTTATTGAATCATTTCTAATGTATGAAAGTATAATATGTTTGAAGGCAAGCATGAGCAAAGTAGGGGGATTTGATAGCTTGTTCATTTTACATGATTTACATGTTCAACTCAACTTATTCTCAAATTAATCCTTGCTAATTGGTGCATTTTGTGTTCATCTTAATCGCCAATCCCTGTGAACTCAACCCTACTTGTAATAGCCTGATTTAGACCCTAGTCAGAACAGTGGTTTTGAGACCACAAATCTAATGTCGGAATAAAATTCTAATACTATTTTTAGTGTTTATTATATGTGATATAGCCTATGTGAAAATTTTGTGTGGTAATTTTATCGATTGTGTGTCGAATTATGAAAAAGGACTTAATCGCATAAAATGAAAAAGTTGAGTGCTGATTGTTAAGTGCTTAATTGTTTTTGTCTTTATAATGTGGAGGCCTTATGAGGCAATTAGTCCATTGTTTAGTAAGTGGTTGGTTAAATGACAAAATAACCTTATTATATATATATGTTTTATATGTTAGATGAAAGGTTATTTTTGTAAATGGATTAGTAACATAATATTAATGAAACAAAAGGCCAAAAATAAGCCATTCTTATCATATTATTGCCAAAAAAACAAAGAAGAATAAAAGAAAAAGAACACTAGGAATTGGCTAGTTTGGAGCTTGATTAAGGTAAGAGTTTTGTTCGATTTTTTATAATTTTTACGATTTTGTGATTGTTGCTTTGTGTTCTACAAAACCCATGGTTAAATTTTGTGAATTAATGGTGATTTTGAGTTATGTCCTTGATGAATACTTGAGCTATGTGTTAGTTGATAGTGAAATATGGAAGATATGTGAAGGATGAACATGTTTTATCTTTGAATTTTTAGTGAAATTGAGTAATTTCGGCTAAATTGAGAAAAGTTTAAATTGAAGGACTAAAATGTGAAATAAATGAAATGTGAGGGTTTGTATTAGCATGGGAAGAATTCGGCTAAGCATATGTGATTTGAAATTGTGTATATTTGGTGATTTGATGAATTAGGGACTAAAGTGTCGAAATGTGAAAATGTGAGAGCTATTTTGTAAAATGCCCTAAATATGTGTGTGAGGACTAAATTGAATGAATTTTTGATTGAATGAGTTAAATTTGCATATGTATAGAACAAGAAAGGAGAGGATCGGATCGAGATCGAGGCAAAGATAAAGTGCTCAATTAATCGACCGTTTTGGTATTTCGACGTCCGAGGTAAGTTCAGATATAATACTTGCTATTAAACTTGTATCTATGTGATGAGAAACGAATGAATATATATGAATGAAATAGAATGTGCTATGTACAAGTTCGAGTATTGAGGCACTAAGTGTGGGAAATTGAATTGAGACAGAGTTGATTAGCACTGTGTGTGCAAAACGATAGAAGCTTCGACTTTATCGATAGGCACTGTGTGTGCGATGCTGAATTAAGTTCGGCTTTGTATCTAGGCACTAAGTGTGGGATGTTAATTAAACTTCTGCTATGATTGGGTACTAAGTGTGCGATTGAATCAAAGAGTTAACAAAGTTTGATCGAATGAAGTATTGAGCTTTGGGTAGCATGTGCAAACGATATCTAAGTGATGGCTAAGGTACGTATGGAACGTATGTGGTTGAGGAAATTGTGATTGGATTTATGAATAGATGAGTAAGCATCTTCGATATGAATGAAATGGTATATGTGTATTAGTAAGTTGTTCTATGGGATGGACTATATTTGTTCATGGTGAATGTATTATTGAGTAATATGTGTTATATTACGAACTTACTAAGCTTCTGAAAGCTTACTGTGTGATTTTTTTCTCTATTTTACAGTGTCAGTAAAGCTAGCTCGGATCCGGAATCGTCAGTATTTCTTTCACACTATCGGCAATCTATTTCGGTACTTTTGAAAATGTGTGTATTTGAATATGGCATGTATAGGCTAGTTGTCTTGAAACATATTTGAGATGTGTAAATAGCCATGTGATGTGGCTAGATATATGTTGGCTATATGCATGAGTGGATTTGATATATGATGCATATTATGGTATGGCTTGATGGTAATGAAAATGCCTTATGAATGGTAAGCTTAGTGATGGATTGATGCTATTATGATCTAGTGATATTGTGGATGAATCGTGCTTGGTAATGTATGTGTTTTAGTTGTGCAATTTGGTATATAAGTTGACATGATTAGAAATGAGATTGGATGGGATGATATGTTGATCATTTGACATGTATTTGGTTGCCAAATTGTATGTGGGAAAAAGCTTGATTGTGCTTGTAGGGATGACCTTTGTGTGGATGGCAAATTGGCCTCGCAAATGGCCTATTTTTCATACACAACCAAGGGACACGGGCGTGTGTCTCTGCCGTGTGGCTCAAGGGCCACTTCGAGGTGTGCCTGGGCAGGTTACACGGCCGTGGCCCAAGGGCGTGCCTGGTGGTCGTGTGACCAAGTCAGTAACTAGCTTAATTTCACACGGCCATGGTACACGGGTGTGTCTCGTGGCCGTGTGGACAGGTCAGTATGTATACCATGTTTTGGCACGGCCTGGACACATGGGCGTTTCTGGTAGCCGTGTGAGGCACACGGCCTGGCCGCACCAACATGTGACTTTTGTAGTGTTGACGAATTTTTAAATTCTTGAAAAATTTTGTGAGTGTTCGGTTTAGTCCCGACCTCTTTCTTACACATGTTTAAGGTCTTGTAGACCTCAAAAAGGGACTATACGATTATAATTGAATATGTTTGATTGAGGAAAGACTTTGTGTTGTGAAATAGATGTGAAATGTTTTGATTGTTTGGTCCTCTTAACCCTATTCTGGTGATGATTTTGGGTTAGGGGTGTTACATTTTATTGGTATCAGAGCTACGATTTAGTCGATTCTCGGACTAACGTAGCGCGTGTGAGTCTAGCTATACATGCCATATATATATAATTGCAATAGTGTGATGAATCCTGACAGTTGAAAATGTGTTTTCACATAGTAATGGATTCCGATCGAGTAGTTGCTGATGATGTTGAGAGTAATGCGCCTACTCCCGCTCAAGGGATAGCGCCGGCCACATCTAGGCTGAATGATAGTAGTGAGGGAGGAGAGGCTAAGCAAGCCTTCTTCCAACTGATGAGTGAGTGGCTTTCGGAGTTCGTTCGAACGAATCTGGCTGTTCCACAACCTCAACCCCAAGTACCTGTTGTGCCACAAGTTGTAGATCCGATCCAATTGAGTAAGCCTCCTGTGGATATGATTTGTAAGTATGGGGCCGAAGAGTTTAGGGCCACAGTTGATGAAGATGTTGAACGAGTCAAGTTTTGGCTCGAGAATACAATCCGAGTATTTGATGAGATGTCATTGACCCTTGATGAATGTGTCAAGTGTGTAGTTTCTTTGTTGAGAGATACGGCTTATAACTGGTGGAAAACGTTGATATCCGTGGTTCTGAAAGAGAGAATCACTTGGGATTTCTTTCAAATTGAATTCCAAAAGAAGTATATCAGTCAACGATTCATTGATTAGAAACGTAAAGAGTTCTTTGAGCTGAAACAAGGACGTTTGTCAGTTACCGAGTACGAGCGGGAATTTGTAAGATTCAGCCAGTATGCACGAGAATGTGTTTCAACCGAAATTACTATGTGTAAACGCTTTATAGAAGGGCTGGATAAAGATATTAAGTTGTTGGTTGGGATACTTGACATAAATGAATTTGTTGTGTTAGTCGTAAGAGCCTACAAAGTCGAGGAGCTCAATAAAGAAAAGAAGAAAGTCGATTATGAAGCTTGAGATAAAAGAAAAAGATCGATGAGTAAGTTGTCTCAACCTTCGACGAAGAGATTTAGAGAGGCAAGCAATCGATCAAATGCTTCGTTTGGACATCCGAGTAGAGATCGTGTGAGACAAAGCATCAGTTCACGAGTTCAATTCCCAACTGAATCAAGTGTTGAAAGTGCCAAAAGCAACAAACCTGAGTGTAGACAGTGTGGAAGATGACATGTGGGAGAATGTTGGGGCAAATATAATAATTAAACTTTTTATAAGTGTGGATCACGAGATCATTTCATTAGAAATTGCCCAAAGTTAGCTGAAGAAGAAAATGTTCAGAGTGTAAGACCGAGTAACACGACGGCTAGGGGTAGACCACTCAGAAACACTGGAAATGTGTGTGGAAGTCAAAGAGGAACTACCGATACAACTGTGAGATTAGAGGCGAGAGCACCTGCCCAAGCCTATGTTATACGTACGCGAGAGGAAACGTCGTCGCCAGATGTCATTACTGGTACTTTTACTTTATTTGATACTGGTGTGATTGCATTGATAGATCCAAGATCTACTCATTCGTATGTGTCTGTGAATCTTGTATCAAGTAAGACTCTACCTGTTGAGTCTACTAAATTTGTGATTATGAGTATCGAACCCCTTAGGCAAGTGTGTCTTGGTGATAAAGTGTGCAAGAACTGTCCATTGATGTTTCGGGGTTTATTTTTCGGCTAACTTGATGTTGCTACCATTTGATGAATTTAATATAATTTTGGGTATGGATTGGCTCACTTTGCATAATGCTATTTTGAATTGTAAAAGAAAGCATATTGAATTGAGAAGTCAGAATGGTGAGATAGTTCGAATTGAATCCAGTGATATGAAAGGGTTACCAGCTGTTGTATCTGCGATGAAAGTTTTGAATTATGTGAGAAAGGGTTGCGAAGCTTATTTGGCATATGTGATTGATACAAAAGTGACAGAAAAGAAAGTTGAATTTGTGCCTGTGGTTTGTGAATTCCCTGATGTGTTTCCTGAAGAGTTACCTGGATTACCTTCGATTTGAGAAGTTGAATTTGGAATTGAATTAGTGCCGGGAACGATTCCTATCTCAATAGCTCCGTATGGAATGGCACCAACGGAATTGAAACAGTTGAAGTTTTAGTTGCAAGAGTTGACAGATAGAGGATTTGCACGACCGAGTTTCTCGCCCTGGGGTGCTCCTGTGTTGTTTGTGAAAAAGAAAGACGGCACTATGAGAATGTGTATTGATTAACAACAGTTGAACAAAGTGACGGTCAAGAACAAATATATGTTGCCTCGTAGTGATGATTTGTTCGATTAGCTAAAAGGAGCTACAGTGTTTTCAAAAATAGATTTGAGATCAGGTTACTATCAGTTGAGAGTTAAAGAATCCGATGTGCCGAAAACTACTTTCAGAACGAGGTACAAACTTTATTCTTTTTTATTGTTAAACTTTTATTATTAGGGTGCACTTTAAGATGGCTATCTAACTATTCCAACATTCCTAACCACATACCTAAAAACACTAAAATAGTGACTTTGCAGAATAACCTATTCACTATACCTACAGGAAAGCACAACTAGGGAAAATCAACAAAACAATTCATGACACACATTTTCCACATTCTCCAAGGAGCCCATGAGTAACTCAGGGAGTAATTCTTCCCCCTTCTCTTTTGATTTATCTTTAAAATGTCATTATCTCTTTTTGTACATTGAGGGTAATGTACATCTTAAGTGTGGGGGGTGAATAGTTATTCTGAGAAAATGCCTAACTTTTTTCATTATTCTCAAACCCTGAGGATAAAAATACCTAACTTTCTGCATTGTTCTCAAAACCCTGAATTTAATCTTGTTTTAAAGTAATTTTCTCATAATACTAATTAAGATGAAATTTCCAATGATTTATGATTTTTGTTGATATGTTTTGGAATAAGTCATAGTTAATTTTGCATTGATAATTAAATTTGAAGAATACTAGGGAATCAAGCATGATAAGCCTAATTTTCTAAAAATTAAAATTTTAGATTGTCAACCGAAATTTGAATATTATCTTGAAATTTGAGATTTACAAGGTTGATGTCAAAAACACCCATAATTTTTGTGAGAATTTGAGCCTTATAGAGCATACATTCTTTTTCATGCTCACTTCTTGATTATGAGTGTGTCGACTATGAACTGTTATTCTAGAACTTGCCTCGATTATACATATCAAGACCACAGTTATGATTTGATATACCGAGATGATAAAGGCACTTAGGTTTTAACCCACTTACTCCACTAAATAGCCTGCCCTTATAATTAACCCGTAGTGAACCCCGTTGAGCCTAACAACCCTTTCTATTGACTTACCCGCTAATTTTAACCCATAACCCTTTGTATTTGGTATCACCCTTTATTTTGACTACCCCTTAATCGAGATTTGATTTGAGCTAGTTACCTAAGTTTATTATTCTGGTAGTTAAATTTATCTTGTATTTAGTTTGTTCTTAAAAAAAAGTATATTCAGTATTAGTATTATGAAGAGTGAGCTTATACAAGTTAAAGTCTGATTATCAAAAGAAAAAGATCGTATTAGTAAGATTATTATTACTTTCAGTTGATGTAATTATTATCTTAGAAATTTTTAGGTAGGTAACTTATCAATTCAATTTCGATTCTAACCTTCTAATTTCAACCTTTATCCACACCTTTAACCCTAGCCCCGTTACAACCCTAACAAAGACCTTTTGATGTGTTTATCATATCATTTTACAATGGTGGAGATTTGATTTTTAGGCAAGCCTATGGGATTAACTTTTCAGATTTGACTTATGAGTGCTTAATTTTGACCCTTAAAACACTTTTCGAGTGATTTGAGTGAATCTTTTGTGAGGATGTCAATCCTTGTAGGTTTTGAATGAAAGGTAATTTTTTAGATGAAGGGAAACACCTATGTTTTCATACTACAAATGTATGACTTATCTTGTTTGAATCTTTAGGAATCTTTGAGTTGAATTATCCATGTATAAATTATCTATGAATTAGGAAAAGGCATTGTTGATAGGAATTATGAATCATGGAAAGTTCGTTTTAATTGTAAGTTGAGAATTTTGCTTGAGAACAAGCAAAAGCTTAAGTGTAGGGGTATTTGATAAACCGTAAAAGTAACATACTTTGAGCCCACATTTAAAGTGGTTTTGGATGATTTATCCCTTGATTTGTGTAAAAAGATGCTCTTAATCCTTTCTTTTTATATCTTATACTCAGGAAAGCACCAAAGGATGAAAAGAACGTAAAACGGGCTTAAAATGGGCCAAATGGGCCAATTCACGAAATCAACAAGGCCTGGGCTTCAAGCCACACGGCCGTGCCACGCCTAATATCTAGAACACAGTCTCTTCCCCGATTCACACAGCCGTGCCTCAAGTTAGAAATTCAAACACGGCCTGGAGTCGAGCCACACGACCATGCTACATGGCCGTGCCTCTGTCATCAGAATGAGCAATTTCAGTCGGAAAAGGATACTTGGGGAGAAAGAATCGCATTCCAATAGCCTATATATATCCCCTAAGTACCACCTTTGAAAGGGCGTCAAAGCTAGGCCAAGGAGCCAAGCCGAGAAGGTCAGAACTAGGGAATAAATTGAAGATAGCCAGCTGATCCATCCCAAGAAGCCGGAATTGTACTCAAGACGGCAGAATTCTCATTCAATTCCTTCAGGGAGTTTTAGGATTTTCTTATGTTTTGTTTTATCTTTTCTCTTGCGATGTTTTTGTTTATTCATTATGAACTAAACCCTTCAGATACCTGAAGGGGATGAAACCTAGATGGATCTTTTTTTATTTGATTTTTAAGTTATATGATAATTACTTAGTTTATTCTTAATTATGTTGCTTAATCCAAATCTAATGTGCTTAGGTGGAGGAGGAATAGACCCTGCCTAAGAGTAGATCTAACATAATTAAGCGGAGTTGATCGAACGCCTAGAGATAGGGTTATGAGATTTTGCCAGATTAGGGTGAAACCTAATATGGGAGTCCATTGATTGATTTACTGCTATCCTAGGGGGTTATTATAAGCGAACGAGAGTTCCACTAATTAACCTAGGGTTAGACGTTATTCACCTCGAGAGAGGGTTTAATATAGGTTAGGGAGTCTTACGGATCAAGCTAAGTAAAAGAAATCATATAATTTAGGGTTAAATAATAAGTGAAGTTTAGGTGGATTCTTCCTGAGGGTATCGTCGCAATCAACTGAGTTTTTCTTCAAAGTTATTTTCCTATTCGTCTTTTTGTCTTTGTGTCCTTAGTTTAGTCTTCGTCAAAAGCAACTTCACTCTAATTTTAAGGCTAAATTATAAAAAGAAAGTTAGTAATAGTACTTTTAGTTCCTGTGGGTTCGATATCCGGTCTTGCCTAAGCTATACTACTGTTCGATAGGTACACTTACCTTTAATCGTTGTTAGAGTTAGTTTCTAGATTTGATCATTCTTTTATAAATTTTAAAACTCTGATTTACAGCGATCAGCAGCGATTGTGTTTGCATTGATGATTTGGCATCACCACCTATTTGGTGAGAAATGTTACATTTATACCGATCATAAGAGTTTCAAGTACTTGATGACTTAGAAAGAATTAAATTTGCAATAGAGAATATGGCTAGAATTGTTGAAAGATTACGAACTTGTGATTGGTTATCATCCGGGCAAAGCTAATGTTGTTGCTGATGCCTTGAGTTAGAAGTCTTTATGTGCTTTACGAGCTATGAATTCTCAGATCGATCTGTGTGATGATGGTTCAGTTTTGGCTGAGTTGAAAGTAAGACCGATGTTCGTACATCAGATTCGTGATGCCTAGAAAATTGATGATGAGATTATAGCAAAACGAGCTCAATGTGATTTGAAATTGGATTCAGAATTTCGAGTTGATAGTGATGATTGTTTGAGATTTAGAGAACAGATTTGTGTTCTGAAGAATTTAGAGTTGATTCAGTTAATTTTGAATAAAGCTCATTATAGTCGTTTGACTGTGCATCTGGGGAGTGTATAACGATCTGAAATAATTTTATTGGTGACATGGTATGAAAAGAGATATCTCTGACTTTGTGTCGAAATGTTTAATATGCCAGCAAGTAAAAGCTGAACATCAAGTTCCGTCCGGATTGTTACAGCCGATCATGATTCCTGAGTGGAAATGGGAGAGAATTACGATGGACTTTGTGTCGAGGTTGCCTTTATCTCCAGGAAAGAAAGATGCAATCTGGGTGATAGTTAACAGATTGACAAAATCAGCTCATTTCGTTTTGGTGAGAATAGATTATTCACTCGATAGATTGGCTGAATTATATATTGCTGAGATTGTGAGATTGCATAGGGTGCCACTATCTATTGTATCTGACAGAGATCCGAGGTTTACCTTGTGATTTTGGAAGAAAATGCAAGAGGCTTTAGGCACAAAATTGCATTTCAGTACTGCATTTCATCCGCAAACGGATGGTCAGTCTGAGCGAATTATTCAGAGATATGTTGAGATGCTGTATACTTGAGTTTGAAAGTACGTGGGAAAAACATTTTTCGTTGATTGAGTTTGTGTACAATAATAATTTTCAAACTAGTATCAAAACGGCACCATATGAGGCTCTTTATGGTCGAAAATGCCGAACTCCATTGTATTGGACTGAGCTGAGTGAGAATAAGATTCACGGAATTTATTTGATAAAAGAAACTGAGCAGAAAGTGAAAGTAATTCGTGATTGTTTGAAAGCGACTTCAGATCGTCAGAACTCCTATGCAGACTTGAAACAAAAAGATATTGAATTCAAACTTGGTGACAAAGTGTTTTTGAAAGTATCTCCGTGGAAGAAAATACTTCGATTTGGCCAAAAAGGCAAGCTGAGTCCGAGGTTCATCGGACCGTATGAGATCGTTGAACGAGTTAGGTCGGCTACTTATAGATTGATGTTGCCACCTGAGTTAGAAAAGATTCATAACGTGTTTCATGTGTCGATGCTTCGACAGTACCGATCTGATCCGTCTCATGTGATTACTCCTACTGAGGTGGAGATTCAGACAGATTTGTCGTATAGTTAAGAACTGAACCAAATTTTGGCACGTGAAATCAAAGAGTTGAGAAACAAAAGAATTTCCTTAGTGAAAGTGTTGTGGCACAAACACGGAGTTGAAGAGGCTACGTGGGATCCTGAGAATGTTATGAGAGAACAATATCCACACATATTCATTGGCAAGATTTTCGGGGACGAAAATCCCTAATGAGGGAAGAGTTATAACAACCCGGTTTAGACCCTAGTCAGAACAGTGGTTTCGAGACCACAAAATTAGGTCAGAATAATATTCTAATATTACTTTTGGTGTTTATTATATGTGATATAGCCTGTGTGAAAATTCTGTGTGGTAATTTTATCGATTGTGTGTCGAATTATGAAAAAGGACTTAATCGCATAAAATGCAAAAGCTGAGTGTTGATTGTTAAGTTCTTAATTGTTGTTGTCTTTATAATGTGGAGGCCTTATGAGGCAATTAGTCTATTATTAGTAAGTGGTTGGTTAAATGACAAAATAACCTTATTATATATATGTTTTATATGTTAGATGAAAGGTTGTTTTTGTAAATGGATTAATAACATAATATTAATGAAACAAAAGGCTAAAAATAAGCCATTCTTATCATCTTATTGTCGAAAATACAAATAAGAATAAAAGAAAAAGAACACTAGGGTTCGGCTAGTTTGGAGCTTGATTAAGGTAAGAGTTTTGTTCGATTTTTTAAAATTTTTACGTTTTTGTGATTGTTGCTTTGTGTTCTACAAAACTCATACTTAAATTTTGTGAATTAATGGTGATTTTGAGTTATGTCATTGATGAATACTTGAGCTATGTGTTAGTCGATAGTGAAATATTGAAGATATGTGAAGGATGAACATGTTGTCTTTGAATTTTTAGTGAAATTGAGTAATTTGGGCTAAATTGAGAAAAGTGTAAATTGAAGGACTAAAATGTGAAATAAATGAAATGTGAGGGTTTGAATTAGCACGGGAAGAATTCAACTAATCATATGTGATTTGAAATTGTGTATATTTAGTGATTTGATGAATTAGGGACTAAAGTGTCGAAATGTGAAAATGTGAGGGCTATTTTTTAAAATGCCCTAAATATGTGTGTGAGGACTAAATTGAATGATTTTTTGATTGAATGAGTTAAATTTGCATATGTATAGACCAAGAAAGGAGAGGTTTGGATAGAGATTGAGGCAAAGACAAAGTGCTCGATTAATCGACCGTTTCGGTATTTCGACGTCCGGGGTAAGTTCGGATATAATATTTGCTATTAAACTTGTATCTATGTGATGAGAAACGAATGAATATATATTAATGAAATAGAATGTTTTATGTATGAGTTCGAGTATTGAGGCACTAAGTGTGCGAAATTGAATTGAGACAGAGTTGATTAGCACTCTGTGTGCGAAACGATAGAAGCTTCAACTTTATTGATAGGCACTGTGTGTGCAATGCTAAATTAAGTTCACTTTTGTATCTAGGCACTAAGTGTGCAATGTTAATTAAAATTCGGCTATGATTGGGCACTAAGTGTGCAATTGAATCAAAGATTTAACAAAGTTTGATCGAATGAAGTATTGAGCTTTGGGTAGCATGTGCGAACGATATCTAAGTGATGGCTAAGGTACGTACGGAACCTATGTGGTTGAGGAAATTGTGATTGGATTTATGAATAGATGAGTAAGCATCTTCGATATGAATGAAATGGTATATGTGTATTAGTAAGTTGTTCTATGTGATGCACTATATTTGTTTATGGTGAATGTATTATTGAGTAATATGTGTTATATTACGAACTTACTAAGCTTTTGAAAGCTTACTGTGTGATTTGTTTCTCTGTTTTACAGTGTCAGTAAAGCTAGCTCGGATCCGAAAATCGTCAGCATCTCTTTAACACTATCGGCAATCTATTTTGGTACTTTTGAAGATGTGTGTATTTGAATATGGCATGTATAGGCTAGTTGTTTTGAAACATATTTGAGATGTGTAAATAGCCATGTGATGTGGCTAGTATGTTGGCTATATGCATGAGTGGATTTGATATATGATGCATATTATGGTATGGCTTGATGGTAATGAAAATGCCTTATGAATGGTAAGCTTAGTGATGGATTGATGCTATTATGATCTAGTGATATTGTGCATGAATCGTGCTTGGTAATGTATGTGTTTTAGTTGTGCAATTTGGTATATAAGTTGACATGATTAGAAATGAGATTGGATGGGATGATATATTGATCATTTGACATGTATTTGGTTGCCAAATTGTGTGTGAGAAAAAGCTTGATTGTGCTTGTAGGGATGACCTTTGTGTGGATGGCAAATTAGCCTTGCAAATGGCCTATTTTTCATACACAGCCAAGGGACACGGGCGTGTGTCTCTGCCGTGTGGCTCAAGGGCCACTTCGAGGTGTGCCTGGGCAGGTTACAAGGCCGTGGCCGAAGGGCGTGCCTGGTGGTTGTGTGACCAAGTCAGTAGCTAGCTTAATTTCACACGGCCATGGTACACGAGCATGTCTGGTGGCCGTGTGGACAAGTCAGTATGTATACACTGTTTTGGCATAGCCTTGACACATGGGCGTGTCTGGTAGCTGTGTGAGGCACACGGCCTGACCGCACGGACATGTGACTTTTGCAGTGTTGAAGAATGTTTAAATTCTTGAAAATTTTCGTGAGTGTTCGGTTTAGTTCCGACCTCTTTCTAACACATGTTTAAGGTCTCGTAGACCTCAATAAGGGACTATAATTGAATATGTTTGATTGAGAAAAAACTTTGTGTTGTGAAATGGATGTGAAATGTTTCGATTGTTCGGTAATGCCTCTTAACCCTATTCCGGCGATGGTTTCTGGTTAGGGGTGTTACACTACTACTCTTTACTAATGTTTAGAGTACTTTTATTGTAGGAATTATTTTTATTTGGTGGTTTCCAATCCCTGGCAATGGCGCCAAAATTTGATGGAAACCACCAAATAAAATTAATTTTGGCAAAGATAGGAAACCATAAAATTTTGGTGTCGCTGCCAGGGATTGGCGATTAATATCAACTTTCATGTTCTTCTCGTGGACAGAATTTTTGTCGTGACAATAGTCGTATCCACGGCTCCAAATAACCTGTCAAAAAATAGATAAAATAAATTAATGGAGTTTTAAAATGTTTAGAAACAAAATAATGGAGACAGCAATAATAAATACTTGAGTAAATCAGAATTACAAATTAAATTAGAAATAAAATTTGAATTTTGATAATATAAATAAAAAGCCTTAGCTCTAGACACAGTGAATTCTAATCTTTGAACCGATCCTCGAAAATTAGTCTTCTCCCCCAAACAGTAAGCTGGTTATAGTGACTAGGAACGTCCTAACTGCCAATTCTTCCTCTTGTAGTTGACCCCGGTACAACCTGCTAACCAACCCTTGTCGATTATCTAACTACGATACATTCGTTCGTGATTCAAGTTCTGGCAGCCTTGTATTCTGAAGAACTCAACTCGGATTAACGGCCTTAATTGTGCAGGACATCTAAACCCAATCACTATCTCCCTTAATTTGTTCTCGGAGCTCTGAATACAGCACGGCTGATTCGTTTCCCCAACTATCTGCAAACATAACTCCAACCCAAAGTGCTTTTTGATTTGAAACCGAGTTAACTTTAAGGGATGAATTTGTCAATCTCGAAATTTTGGAAAAATAGTGAATACCAATTGGAATGATTTTTAGTACAGATACGTATCTCGCGATTCCTGAATGGAAAAAATACTGGCCTAAATCTAAATTAGAATTTAGTGAAGTTTAAAATTAATCATGCTTTGTGGATTACGAAAGTGGATTTTATGATAATGGAGAAAGATGGAAGGGGAAAGGCTTGGGAAACAATTATGCCAAAAGTTGAATTGAAAACAAAAGTTGGCAGAATGCCTGCACACTTTCATGCGAAAGAAAGAAATTGTTTTTTCTATTCTATTACTTAAGCAAATCAAGTCTATTTTGTTCAAGTGCACCACCCTACCTATTTATACAAAATTTATATACTAATGTTAGGGTTTTTCCACTGTAAGAGTATGCCCAAAGATCAATCATGAGATGGTTGTAATAACATACTTAATTTACCATGTTTATTAATATAAAGCGTTGTCATTATTATTTTGAGCTTTTTCTTTACGTGTGTATATATAAACTGTTTTATAATAATGTCCTGAGAATAATATGATTATTCTTAAAAGATCCTTAGTCGAGTATTATTGTTGACTAGGACAACAATAATACATTAAGACTAACATGTAGTTGATTGATGATAAAGAGTTGTCATTGATATGGAGTGTCAAAATCAATGCATGAATATGTGTGTTAGAGAACAACATATTGGATTGACCCGCTATGAGTATGTTTCTTGGATTATTATGTAATTGTCACAACATTACTCATAGTGATTAATATGTATATGATCCTCGAGACTTGAGATCATTATTATCCCAAACATAGTGAGTTGTATATTTTGATACACGATCAAACGTCACCGTAATAAAAGTTGTTCTATAAAGGTCGATGTTGGATATACCACAATCTATGTAGAGGATATGGTTGATCAATAAAGGATAAGTCCCTCCTACATGATAGGAGTAATATCTTAGGCCACTTGATTGAGTGAGACTAGAAATGCATGGCCATGCTCAAATAAGTTGATATGAGATGTCATACTAATTTGTATATCATAGTCTACTCAAGATATCAAGAAACATGGGATGGACTATACAAGTGTGACTATCCCATGACTTGTATCCGTTCCAGATATAAAGGACTTAAGGATTAATGCATGAAAGGTTAATCACAAAAGGTTATGTCGAATCATGATTTCTTGTAACTTAGGTAACAATGATGCATTGCTAGATGCCACTCATTGTCTGTGACAATAGAATCGTTCTAGTATTACTGCTAATGTTACAAGAACTTACAGAGTCACACCCTATGGTTGAAATGAACGGAATAAAATATAGTTGGTATTGTGTTTGGTTGTCACATAAATTAAATTAATTAAAGAATTAATTTAATTGGGCAATCAAATATTAAACATATTATATGTACAAGGATATTGTACACATAATGATAACATAATTTTATTAATATATGAATTTGATTCATATATAAATTTAAATAAATATAGTTTACCGAAATTCTTATTATAATTAATGTAATTATAAATTTCTGATATAATTAATGTAATTATAATTTTCGGTTAAAAACTTTATTGTATTTATTTAATCTTATAATACATTCAAGAGATACCAATTATAAAAGGCCCAATTAAAGGATACCAATTATAAAAGGCCCAATGAAAAAGACACCCATTATAAAAGGTATTAAAAGGAGACAAAGAACAATAAGAAAACCCTAAGTGATTGCTTGTTAGGTCTAGCAAATTGTCAAGCAAATAAACCTCCAAAAATAGTTTTGGAGATTTCTTCCGTTCATAGTAAAACCGGGTGGATTGCGTAGAGGCCGACATCGGAAAAGGTTGTGGCTTGATTCGACAGTAGATCAAAACTCTTGTTGCCAAGGCGTCGCTGTCTACTCAAATTGAAGTTTTGGTAATATCGAAACCTTTATTTCACCCCGATTCGTTCCTCACACATGGATTTATGGTTTGGATCGGATCTAATTTTATTCTGCTGCGCCATGGGGTACCGGCGTTCCAACAGTGGTATCAGAGCCACTTGTGTATACGAACTCGGGTTTAAATACTTGGGTGATGTAATTGTATGAGATGCATGCTTTAATTTTATTGTGTTTGTGATTGTTTAAATCGTTTAAGCATAACCTGATAACTGTTCCTTTCGATAAGTGATTAAATGTTAATTATGGTGTTGTGGCTTATTCAATTTTATGTTATTACTGTTAACAAATTTGTAATGATGCGACGATGGTATTTACAGTTTCCAGTAAGAGTTAACTGGCTAGTGGAACAAGCGTTGTTCCGATATGAAACCTCAAGGATTAAAATCCTAAAAACACGATTCTGTTGATAAAAGTTATCAAATCGTGAGGTTTCATTTGCCCAGGATATGCGGTTTGTACGCGTGGCTCCGCCCGCTCCTGGTCCATTTGCGGGGGCTCCTACGCCTCATTTCATCTTCTTCTTATTATAGTATGTTTTGTTAATAAAAGACATTTATAAACTTGATGGGCCACAAAAAGGTTGAAAGGATATTTTATAATTCACCTTAGCAAAAAAGCATTGAATTATGTATGCTATTTTTTTTTTTACATGCACGGTGTTTCAAAAGGTTGTAATTTTATCTATATAAATACGGCCTGTGTGTCTTGCCTTACTACTATTCTCTTGTATTTCTCTTCTCATCTTACTCCCTCGTATGTAAAACGAGTTTCTACATATTGTAATTTGCAACAATTGCTGTGGACTAAACGAGAAGGAAGTTGGGACAACTATAGTTGATTGATAGCTTGTGAAACGGCTTACAACTTTAGGTTTCCTTTTGGTTCTCCCATTGGCTTGGGTTGAACCACCTTAGTTTATGGGCTATAACTATTGCATTTATTTATTGCTTTATTTATTCATGTATGAGATGCTATGGATGTCTAAAGCATGCCAATTTTTTTATATATTAAAATTTGAAAATAATAAACCCCGTTAATTGATGAGATCAATTAAAAGACTAAATGGACTAATGTAGACCATAATTGGTAAGATGGAACAATCTTAATAAAATCCTTCTATTAAAATATTAAGTCAACATGGCCTTCCAATTTTGCCCTCGTTAAAGCCTCGATCAATACTATGTAGGTTCTGCCAAAGCAAAGTGCTAGTATTTATCTTGGTTAAACGCGAAGAATAAACAAGTGATATTCGCTGGTTAAAAATTGGTTAATGACTTTACTAGGTTACTCTAATAGGATTAGAAACCTAGAGGCAAGTTAATTGGATAAATCATAAGATGATTAGAACAAGGGTTGTTCACCAAATATTAGGAGTTACATATGATGTAATTAGCAAATATTGCTTACCTAAATAACCATAATCTTAAGAGTAAAGCCAAAGCTGACTTAAGAGGTGGTGAAATATGGATCCTTAACCTACTAGAAATACTTTAGAGAAAGTTTTTCCGAAATTAATATACGAGGGTTATTAATTTTAAAATAAAATAGTGGGAACATCATTTAATAAAGTCTTTTTAATGATTGATATAAAATTGGTAAATTTACTCACATGCATATATAATTGTTGTAGATATATTATGGCTGCAAACACTAGCACACTCTCATTGCGATCGGTCCTTGAGAAGGACAAATTGAATGGTTTGAATTTTCTTGATTGGTTCCGTAACTTGAGGATTGTCCTTAAACAAGGACGGAAATTATATGTCATCGAACAACCACTTCCTAATGAACCACCCGCTAATGCCTCGAGGACTGATAGAGATGCTTACAAGAAGTATCTCGATGACATGATAGATGTTGGATGTCTTATGCTTGCCACTATGAATCTCGAACTTGGAAGCAACATGAGGACATGGTTGCTTATGATATGATCGAGCACCTAAAAGAACTTTATCAGGGACAAGCACGGCAAGAGAGGTTTGATATCTCTAAGGCCCTATTCCAATGTAAGTTGGCTGAAGGAAGCCCAGTAGGACCTCATGTCCTTAAGATGATTGGCTATATTGAAAGCTTGTCTAAGCTTGGGTTTCCATTGAGCCAAGAGTTGGCCATCGATGTTATTTTACAATCGTTGCTTCGGATAGCTACACTGATTTGTCCTCAATTTCAATATGAATGAAATTGACAAGACTCTACCACAATTGCTCGGTATGTTACGAATGACTGAAGGCAACTTGAAAAAGGTTGGACCCAAGCCCATACCGATGGTCCGTAATAACAAGGGCAAGGGAAAGGCCAAAGTTCAAACAAAGCCCAAAGGCAAAGGTAAGCCCAAATTTGGAAAAGGAAAGGTCGCAACTTTGAAACCTAAAGGTGGGGTGTCTAAGGAAGGAAAGCTATTTTCATTGTGATGTGATTGGACATTGGAAACGGAATCGCCTGTCTATCTTGAAGAAGTCAAGAATGCTAAAGCAAGTGGAATGTCCGCTTTAGGTATTTATGTTATTGATATTAATTTAACTACTACTTCTTGGGTATTAGATCACTGGTTGTGGTTCTCATATTTGTACTTACATGCACAGGACTACAAAGGAGTAGGACTTTGGCTAGAGGAGATGTGGACCTACGAGTTGGAAATGGAGCAAAAGTTCTTTGCATTAGGTGTCAGGAACATATACTTTATCTTTGCCTAGTGGACTTGATTTATGTTTAGAGGATTGTTATTTTGTGCCCAGTTTGACTAAAAACATTATTTCAATTTCTTGTTTAGACAAAATTGGTTTTGAGATAATTATTAAGAATTATTGTTGTTCATTTTATCTCAATAATGTATTTTATGGTTCGGCACAATTGATTAATGGCCTCTATATTTTAGATCAAACGAATCCCATTTACAACATAAATACTAAAAGATCTAAAATAAATGACTCAAATCAAACTTATCTTTGGCATTGTCGTTTGGGCCACATACGTGAGAAACGCATATCAAAACTCCATAAAGATGGTCTCTTGAATTCATTTGTTTTTAAACAATTTGAAGTATGTGAATCTTGCTTATTGGGAAAAATGACTAAATCTCCTTTTTCTGGTAAAAGTGAACGAGCTAGTGATTTATTAGACCTAATACATTCTGATGTATGTGGACCAATAAATACACAGGCCAGAGGAGGATTTCACTACTTCATTACTTTCACTGATGATTTCAATAGATATGGGTATGTTTATCTCATGCGCCATAAGTCTGAGTCCCTTGAAAAGTTCAAGGAATTCAAAAATGAAGTACAAAATCAACTAGGAAAACTATCAAGTCACTCCGATCCGATCGAGGTGGAGAGTATTTGAGCCTAGAGTTTGATGATCTTTTGAAAGAATGTGGGATTGTCTCACAACTTACTCCTCCGGTACTCCTCAATGGAATGGAGTATCCGAGAGAAGAAATCGAACTTTGTTAGACATGGTTCGATCCATGATGAGTCATGCCGATCACCGACTTCCTTTTGGGGACATGCACTTGAGACATTGCTTTCACACTAAATCGAGTTCCATCTAAATCGGTTCAAAAGACGCCATATGAGATGTGGACCGGGAAACGCCCTAGTATGTCTTTTATGAAAATTTGGGGCTGAAGCTTATGTTAAACGCCGACGTCTACTAAGCTTGAACCCAAATCTGAAAGGTGTATTTTTGTGGGGTATCCAAAAAAAAACCAAAGGATATTATTTCTTTCATCCCACTGAGAACAAAACGTTTGTTGCTCGGACTGGTGTCTTCCTAGAGAGAGAATTTACTTCTAGAAAAGGAAGTGGGAGAAAGATTGAACATGAAGAAATTCGAGAATCACAAGATACCACTAAACCAGAGATTGAACAACAGCAAATTCCACAAGAAATTGAGGAACAAACAACTGCTGTAGAAACACAACCACAACGCAGATCTTTAAGAGAACGCCGTGCACCTGAGAGATATGGATTTCTCATTACAACGCATGGTGACGTTCTTCTTATAGATCAAGATGAGCCCAGGACTTATCAAGAAGCGTGACAAGCCCAGATTCTGAGAAATGGCTTGAGGCCATGAGATCTGAGATGGATTCCATGTATGAAAACCAAGTATGGACCTTGATTGACCCACCCGAAGGGGTTAAACCTATAGGGTGCAAATGGGTTTTCAAAAAGAAAACAGACATAGATGGTAATGTACAAACATACAAAAGGCGATTAGTCGCTAAAGGTTTTCACCAAATTCATGGTGTTGACTATAATGAAACCTTTTCTCCTGTAGCTATGTTTAAATCCATCAGGATCTTGCTCGCCATAGCTGCATTTCATGATTATGAAATCGCGATGGACGCCAAAAAAGCGACTTTCCTTAACGAGAAACTTGAAGAGGATGTGTACATGACACAACCTGAAGGTTTCGTAAATCCAAAGGATGCTAGAAAGATATGTAAGCTACAAAGATCCATTTATGGATTAAAGCAAGCTTCTCGAAGTTGGAATCTTTGTTTTAACGATGCAATCAAAGAGTTTGGTTTTATAAAAAATTAAGATGAACCATGTGTTTACAAGAAAGTTAGTGGGAGCACTATCACATTCTTGGTACTATATGTGGATGACATACTTATCATGGGAAATGACATACCTACCTTGCAGT
This sequence comes from Gossypium bickii, assembly GCA_025503065.1. NCBI lineage: Eukaryota > Viridiplantae > Streptophyta > Magnoliopsida > Malvales > Malvaceae > Gossypium > Gossypium bickii. Next base: position 55,550,602 of record CP106713.1, on the reverse strand, counting down.
CTATTAAGACTTGGTTAAGAAGTTGTTTTTCTATGAAGGACTTGGGCGAAGCCACTTATATCTTAGGAGTCAAGATCTATAGAGATAGATCAAGACGACTACTAGGTCTAAGCCAAAGTACATACATAGATAAAGTACTGAAAAGGTTTAATATGGAAGAATCTAAAAGAGGATTCCTACCTATGAGACATGGTATTTCACTCTCGAAGGAAATGTGTCCTTCAACTCCACAAGAGAGACAACGTATGAGAAAAATTCCATATGCTTCCGCTATAGGATCTATCATGTATGCTATGTTATGTACCCGTCCAGATGTGTCGTATGCCTTAAGTATGACGAGCAGGTATCAAGTAGATCCCGGTGAAGGTCACTAGACCACAGTCAAAAGTATCCTTAAGTACTTAAGAAGAACAAAGGATACGTTCCTATTATATGGAGGTGAGGAAGAGTTAAGTGTAAAAGGTTACACTGATGCCAGCTTCCAAACCGACAAGGACGATTCTCAATCGCAATCAGGTTTTGTGTTTTGCCTTAATGATGGTGCTGTGAGCTGGAAAAGTTCAAATCAAAGTATAGTAGTCGATTCTACAACAGAGGCTGAGTATATTGCAGCCAGTGAGGCAGCAAAGGAAGCAGTTTGGATCAAGAAGTTCATTACTGGACTAGGGGTTGTGCCTAGCATATCAGATGCTACAGAACTCCGATGTGATAACAATGGAGCTATTGCACAAGCTAAAGAACCCAGATCTCACCAGCGATCCAAACATATACTTAGACGCTACCATCTTATTCGAGAGATTATCGACCGAGGGGATGTAGAGATATGCAAAGTACCTTTGATGATAACATTGTTGATCCCTCCGACCAAGCCTCCGACAATGCAGCAGGCATGATCGTCACACTAAGTCACTTGGTATTAGATATATGAGTGATTGGTCTTGGTGCTAGTGGGAGATTTTAAGAGTATGCCCAAAGATCAATCATGAGATGGTTGTAATAACATACTTAATTTACCATGTTTATTAATATAAAGCATTGTCATTATTATTTTCGCTTTTTCTTTACGTGTGTATATATAAAACTGTTTTATAATAATGTCCTGAGAATAATATGATTATTCTTAAAAGATCCTTAGTCGAGTATTATTGTTGACTAGGACAACAATAATACATTAAGACTAACATGTAGTTGATTGATGATAAAGAGTTGTCATTGATATGGAGTGTCAAAATCAATGCATGAATATATGTGTTAGAGAACAACATATTGGATTGACCCGCTATGAGTATGTTTCTTGGATTATTATGTAATTGTCACAACATTACTCATAGTAATTAATATGTATATGATCCTCAGACTTGAGATCATTATTATCCCAGCATAGTGAGTTGTATATTTTGATACAGTCAAACGTATAATCGTAATAAAAGTTGTTCTATAAAGGTCGATGTTGGATATACCACAATCTATGTAGAGGATATGGTTGATCAATAAAGGATAAGTCCCTCCTACATAATAGGAGTAATATCTTAGGCCACTTAATTGAGTGAGACTAGAAATGCATGGCCATGCTCAAATAAGTTGATATGAGATGTCATACTAATTTGTATATCATAGTCTACTCAAGATATCAAGAAACATGGGATGGACTATACAAGTGTGACTATCCCATGACTTGTATCCGTTCCAGATATAAAGGACTTAAGGATTAATGCATGAAAGGTTAATCACAAAAGGTTATGTCGAATCATGATTTCTTGTAACTTAGGTAGCAATGATGCATTGCTAGATGCCACTCATTGTGCGTGACAATAGAATCGTTCTAGTATATCGCTAATGTTACAAGAACCTACTGTGGTCACACCCTATGGTTGAAATGAAGCAGAATAAAATATAGTTGGTATTGTGTTTGGTTGTTTCACATAAATTAAATTAATTAAAGAATTAATTTAATTGGGCAATCAAATATTGAACATATTATATGTACAAGGATGTTGTACACATAATGATAACATAATTTTATTAATATATGAATTTGATTCATATATAAATTTAAATAAATATAGTTTACCGAAATCCTTATTATAATTAATGTAATTATAAATTTTGGATATAATTAATGTAATTATAATTTTCGGTTAAAAACTTTATTGTATTTATTTAATCTTATAATACATTCAAGAGATACCAATTATAAAAGGCCCAATGAAAAAGACACCCATTATAAAAGGTATTAAAAGGAGACAAAGAACAATAAGAAAACCCTAAGTGATTGCTTGTTAGGTCTAGCAGCCGTCAAGCAAATAAACCTCTAAAAACAATTTTGGAAATTTCTTCCGTTCATAGTAAAACCGGGTGGATTGCGTAGAGGCCGACATCGGAAAAGGTTGTGGCTTGATTCGACAGTAGATCAAAACTCTTGTTGCCAAGGCGTCGCTGTCTACTCAAATTGAAGTTTTGGTAATTTCGAAACCTTTATTTCACCCCGATTCGTTCCTCACACATGGATTCATGGTTTGGATCGCCGGATCTAATTTTATTCTGCTGCGCCATGGGGTACCGGCGTTCCAACATCCACCTACCACTACCTACACAAAATAATTTCAGACTTAATTTACTAATTTTGGCTTTTACAATGTTAAAATCTGACTCACCCCTCAAAGGTCCCAAATTTACAATTCGGTCCCTCTTCTCTTTCCCATGCTTCAATTTAGCCCCTTGTTTGCTTGTCTTTGATTTAAAGTGCCCGAATTTCGTTTCCTGACAATATTTAAACACAAAATTCACCAGTTAGCAGGGATTAATTCGAGAATAAGTCAAACTGAACACGTAAATTATGCAAAATGAACAAGCTATCAAAATCTGATTTAGAAAAAAAAATTTAATTTTTTTTGTGTCATATATTTTTTAAATTATTTTTCTAATAAACTTTAATTAGAAAGGAATGTTTTTTTTTTTTTCAGCTTATTTGGTCATGGGCAGGGATTAAAATAGCGGTTGAGTAGCAAAATAGTGGCCGTTATATAGCAGTAGCGGCACCATCCGAAACCGCTACTACTAAAAATAGTGGTGTGAAGCGGAGTCACACCAATAGTGGTGGATAGCGGCCGCAATTTAACAGGTAACGGCCATTTGCGGTAATAATGGGCCGCTATTCCCGTTATTTTTCCGCTATTCCTGTTGATATCTATTTTTTTTTACTTTGTTATTAGTTATTAGTTGTGTGAATTTAAAAAAAATTCACGACCGCGATACTCGCAATGACCGCAATAGCATCCGTTATGTCGGCAACCGCGATAAACGCAAGACGAACGAAATGAAGCCGCAACCGCAATTTAAATCCCTAGTCATGGGAGACTATTTCCAGGAAGAGATCTTGGGGTTCTCCCCAAGTGAGATATAATAAGGTTGTGGGCGAATGACCATAACCAGGGCACAGGAGAGATGATGGTAATAAAGGATAGGTTGGTGGAAATAGCGAAGAGGATGAACAAGGATCAAAAGTATAAAGAAGAGAAGCAAAAACTCTTACAAACTCAAAACCAGGGAGCAAGTTACTTTATAAACTAAACAACATAACTTCTTTATTGATGTATTGGATTATCTAATTCACATCATTGTAATGTTTCAGTTGTTCAACTTTTATATAACCTTTCATGCTCCTATTTTATATCAATTTTTTTCTTTTATATCTAAAAATCATGACTTGAACTTTGCTAAATTAGACCGGAAGAGTTTGAGTTGAAGAAGCCTGCTGCTTATCAATGCCATCGTCCTCTTCATTTTCTCCTGTAAGTTCTTCCAACGACTTTCCCTTAGATTCAGGCACCAAAAGAGTGAAGAATATTCCAAGGCAGTTGATTGATCCAAGCACAAGCAATGTATTTTTAACCCCAATACCAGGTGGGTATCCCTGATCAGTCTCCGCCGGGTTTGTGCTTTGTGCTGCATACAAGAATCCTAACGCCCCGACGATGGCCCCGAGTTTTCCGGCAGCAGCTGAGATCCCATGGCAAGTCGACCTCAGCCTTGCTGGGAAAATCTCAGCTGGCACGACAAACGTGGTGGCATTTGGTCCAAAATTCGCAAAGAAAAAGGTCAATGAATACATGATGAGAAACCCAGCATTGTTGGACCTCCAGTGATGGTAAGGTATCGCAAGTGCAAACATGAACACTGTCATGAAAAAGAACCCCATCAATTGAATTGTGAACCTGCCAATATAATCGATTAACGCCACCGTAAACCAGTATCCAGGGATCGTGCCACAAAGTGCGATAAGCGATTGCGACGCCGCGACTCGATAAACCTCATGAATTGCGTTCATGGTTTCGGCTTTTGGAAGCCAACCAATGGCACTGAAGATGTCTTTTTGGAACAGATTGTTACTGTAATAGGCAATGTCTAATAAGAACCAACATACGGATGTTCCAAGTAAATGTAGTCCATGGCGTCGAGCGAATTCCTTAGTAAATAGACCAAAGGATTTCGACGATGATGCCGTCTCTACCTTCTCTTGTTCAGCTTCAAGCTCCACTTGCAGTACCTTGGACATGTCTGCAGCAGCCTGCTTTGCGTTCCTAGCAACAAGGGCGGTGTAACGGGCTGTTTCGGGCATCTTCATACGCCAGTAGTATGTTAGAAGCGCAGGAACAGCTCCGAACATGAGTATAATCCGCCAAATATAGTCGGCTTCAGGCGCAGTCGAATCTTTTGGGCTAACCGAATATGGAGGGGCCTTATATGCATGATCGAACGAAGCCGACACGATAAGTGCAACGACCCCCCCTGTTAAAATCCCAAATCCTTGCATTGCAAACACAGCAGCGATAAATGCTCCACGAGTTTTCTTGTTTGCATATTCGGACATGATGGTGGCTGACAAGGGATAGTCACCACCGATTCCGAAACCAAGCCAAAACCTGAAGAAACAAAGTGTTGTCATAACACCAGCAGGAGACTTCCCAAAGGAAAGTCCAGAAGCAATGGAACAGACCACCATGAGCATGAGGGTTAGTCCATAAACCCGCTTCCGGCCTAATTTATCACCAAGCCAGCCAAAGAAAAGCTGACCAGCTAACGTGCCAACAAAGGCTGTCCCATTAACAGCAGCTGCTACATTAGGAGGCAATGTTCCAGGCTTTGGATGGTTTTCATTTGTGTAGTAAATACGACCAAGAAGTTTTGTGATAAGAGAGATGCCAAACAAGTCATAAGCATCAGTGAAAAAACCCATTCCCGCAATTACAATGGCAGTGAAATGGTACCATTGTGTCTTTGCTGCATCCAGAGCATTAAGAACTCCAAGCTGGTTGTTAGCCATGATAAATCTCCCTCAAAATGGATGATTGTTCCTGGAGTTTGTAAGATGATTTGGTGAGTGCAGAATGATGAGTAGTGGAGGTATTTAACATCTGATCACTCAAAAGTCTAAGTCTCCCCAGAATCATATTAATGGCATATACCCTTCTTTAACTTAAAAAGTCAATGCTTTCACAACAGTAGCCATTGCGTATTCTTCTATCCATCAATATAATATGTTTTCCTTACATCAGACTCAAACTTTTCTGCCCCACACAACACGGCAACATTCTTAAATAATGTTGGAAAAAATTTGGACATATGGATCATTTCACACTGTTCTGTGTGTATTCTTTAAGGACTATTGATTAAACTATCTTTATGTCAATGTACCAGGGCATAATTAAATCTATTAAGAACACGAGAAGTTTTATATATATATATAGTTGTAGACTAAAGACAATAGCATTAAACCAAAAGGATAGGTTTGAAGTTTGAACAATAAGAGCACCAAAACAAATTTTAGATTTATGCCTCCACCAATTCTTTTTATAAATGCAATCTTGGAATATTTTTGTAAGTAAAAGTAGTAACATGGATGTTTCTACTACTACGAGTCAAGTTGCATTTTATCTTTTTTACTTGAAATTAAATAATTTAGTTTCTGTATATTAGATTAAAAGATTAATTAATTCATGTACATTTGTATGAGGTACACGTGGTACGTCACATGTTATTGTTTGATTATTTTGTCAACAGTTAATTTTAATAGTACAAATGGATGAAATTTTTAATAGAAATAATCAATTTACTCTTTAATCTAATATACAGAAATTAGTTTGCTCATTTTTTGAATAAAGAGAAATCCAACTCGTAATACAAGAGTCTCAATATTACTTTTAGTACTTTCACTACTTAAATTTACAAATTTTTTGAGTGGTGTATTTAGAAATTGTTTATTGTTTCTAAAAGTAAAAAGTAAAGCTAAACAAAGAAGTTTAGCATCAAAAGTAAGTGTGGTTGTACGGTGGTTGAATTAAACCCTTTTAATAGTAAGACTAAATTAATTCTCAACTTGTATAAATCAGATATCAGATCAGACAAGAAACTCTTATCTTTACACAAATCATGCTAACAACCTAGTTGAATCTGGTTAACAATTTTGAAATTTGTTTCATCCTGGAATATGTCATTGGAAATCATAATGATTCATATTTTAAATTTTAATATGAGATTAATTAATTCACAACATTAACATATTAATACGTCTTATCTCAATTGATATTGTTATTATAACGACATGAAATATATAAATTTGAATATATTTAAGAGCGTTTTTCTATCTTTTTAGAAGTATTAAAAAAATATGATATGCTGCAAAAAAAAATTGAGATATGTTACGAACATAATTTTTTAAATGTACTAATTATATGAGATGAATTCAAACATGATATGAATATAAAATTAAATAATTAATTAAAAAATAATATGAATATACAAACATAATAAAATATGCATAAAACATATAATTTACTTGTAAATTTATAATATTTTGAATACACAAAAATAATATAAACACATACACACAAATTTTATGTTTTGCTTTTATGCTATTTTTGGTAGGAGTATTATTATTTTTATACATGTTTTAGTGTATGAATTATCAATAAATTAATTCAATTGGTAATATTTAGCTACTCTCGTGACTTGTTTGTAGCAAAGAAAATGAAAAATTTTCGCTTATTTTAAAGAAGTCTTATTTTTTACAAGAATTTTTACTTATATTTTTAATTTCAAGTTTAAATTTATATTAATTATTCTTTATTTTATGTTTAACTATTGTAATACATATGTAATAAATATGTTTTTCCTCGTGTTATTACACTAGTAACTAAATGAAGCATTAGTGTTATTAATGCTATATATTATTTGTACTATCATATAAGTGTTTGACTAAATTGATGTTATGAGTCAACTTAACACAACACAGTTAGTAAAAGCATTAAAATCAAATTTTAAATTTATATCTTTTATACTTTTTGTATAAAATCTATAAAAAAAAAAAACACATGATAATATTTAAACCTAAGACTAGACCTACTCATGGGCCCCGCCCGAAAAGTGAGAGAATTTGAATAAAAATATATGCCCGAAAATGGGCTGGGCAAAAAAAATAATGCCCATTTAGAAAACGAATCAGGCCTCAGGTAAGGCTTTTTTGGCTCGACCCAACCCGAATATGCAAAAAAACTGTAATTTTTTTTGTTTTTAATTTTTTTTTACTAGTTTCTTATTTTTTTTTTCACTATTTTACTACTATTCCACTATTATATTACTACTATTTTGTTATTATATAACTCTTGTTTTATTGTTAATTTGTTACTATTTTAGAGGCATTTGCTTGCTAAGTTGCACCTATCTTAGTATTTTTTTTTTTTTTTTTGTGGAAAACCTAGCTAAAGTAAAAAAGCATACAAAAGCCTAAATCTACAGACTTATTCGACAATTGTTCCTAATATTTGCTCAGACTCTTCGTTTGAATCTTTAGCTAGATCCCACGCATGAGTAATAATATATGGTCTTGCCCAACAAACAGATATTTTAGTGGTCTCTGTTAAACTCCATGATAAATCTTGAAAGACAAATAGATTCCTATTCTTCTATATATATCATGCTATCAACCCAAAAAGGGTAGTCCAGGGAGCCTTAGCCCATGGCAGCCACTCGTGTTGTCTTAAATTTATCCCAACCTACTTAAAAATATTATTCATGTTGCACCTATTTTAGTGTTAGTTAAGTATACATATTTTTTTAAAATTTATTTTCAATTTGTTGGAAAACATTTATTTTAATATTTTTAGTATTTTTGATGTATTATATATTAAAAAATAATATAAAACAATAATATGGATCAGGCTGGGCCCAGGTTTTAACATTTTTATCCAAATCGAGCTTGGACAAAATTTTAAGTCTATTTTTTAGGTCGTGCCAGGACCTAGCAAACAAGCCTAAAATTTTGGTTGGACCCAGCTCGGCCCAACCCATGAGCACCTCTTCCTAATACATAAAGCTCCCCAAATTCTTAAATTTACCATTTTAACTAAAATCCAATTATTGATTTATATTATATAAAATTTATTTTTCACACTCATCGTGAATATGTTATAATTTAGTACAAATTATTTTTAACAAAAAAATTATAGATATTATTTTTTTTTTTCAAAAGATAGATACTTTTTTTATATTAATCGTTACAAAACGGGGAAATTTTATATTTCATAAAGTGGAGTGATCCACTTACACATATGAAAAATTATAATAATTTTACATATTTTTGTACATTTTTGTACGATTAATATTTTAATGATTTGATCGTCATATTTTATATTTTATTCATCTAGATCATGAATGTCAAATTTGACATAAATAAAAAGTTTCTAACTATTTATTTTATGTAAAAAAAAAATTTCAACTATTCAGTAAATATTAATATATACAATATTTTAAATCAATATGATAGAGATATTAAACCAGTTCGAAAATGCATATGTATGACAAATACAATTATATTGATTCAACTGTTGGATTGTTAAAATATTAATCATACAAACATATACAAAAACGATGTAAAACTACTTTACACTGATATAATTGAATCATTCCCCATTATAAATTTAGATATTTATAACTACCGGTAATTGTAGTGACTAATCCTCCCATTACCTCATCACGAATGTTCTTTCATTCTTATAAATAGTAATCACATTATCAATATATATAAAAAAAAATCTATAACATTACACTTATGCTTATTTGAGCTATTATTTAGATGTATATTATTCCTCGCTTGCATCAGCAAGCATGATTTTTCTGAATTTTGCAATAGGGTCCACCTGACTATTTTTTAGGAGAATAATATATAAAGAAACAAAAGAGGGGCGTTTCGTTTTCCTCGAAATTATCTGTATGTTTCTTTAATGACTTTGAATATTCAAGACGTAGTTTAATGATTAATTTATGGGTAAATTTCAAAGTAGTCACTCTTGTTTGTCTCATGTTATATTTTAGTTACTTATGTTTGAAATGTTACGTTTTAGTTACTAACGTTTAAGGGTGAGCAAAATCCAATTCGATTCGAAAAACTCGATAAAAATTTTAAATTTTAAATTTAATAGTTCTAGTTATTTGAGTTAATCAAGTTATTCGGATCAACTCGAATAAAAAATTAAGTTTTTTGGTTTAACTCGATGAATTACACAATTCGAGTTATCCAAAAATCCGAATAAGAAAAGGTAAAACTACGTCGTTTTGACAAATATTTATCTTTTCTAAAGTTAAAAGTCAAAACTATTAAGTTAAAAGGCAAAATTATGTTGTTTTAATAAATATTTACTCATTAAGTTAAAAGGTAAAACATTTATATTGTTTATGTAGTTAAAAAATCTTATACTTCGTCTACTAGTTAAATTATCGGTCAATGTAAACGCAACATTGAGTATAAATAATATGATTCGTTAACTCGACTCGACTTAACTTGAAATTTTTTCACTCGATTCGATTCGATTCAAAAAAAAATCAAATTGCGTTCGGTTGCTAAAATATGACTCGTCAACTCAACTAACTCGAATTTTTTTGACTCGATTCAACTCGACTCGATCTAATACTCACCCCTATTTACGTTATTGTGTTGTAACATTTTAGCCCGTGAGCCGTTAATTGCCGTTAACGGTGTAACGGTAAACTGACATGGCATGTTAAATCATCATTTTAAACAAAAATTTTAGCTTAAATTCTACAATTGGTTTGTATATATATTTTTTATTTTGAGCAATTTAATTATTTTTCTTTTATGTTCTTTCAACGTTCTTTTTTTTTTTTTCTTTATTTTCTATTCTCTTTTGCTTCTTCCTATATTTTCCTCCTTTCTTCATTTCTTTTAACGTAGTTTTTTTATGTTTATTATTTGTTAAAACTAGTCCACAAGCTCGCCTCACTCGAAAAAAAATTTGTTCAAAAAAATAAAAGTATAGGGACTAGTTTTAACAAATAAAAAGCATAAAAAAATACGTTAAAAGAAATGAAGAAGGGCGGAAAACAGAGGGAGAAGCAGAAGAGAATGAAAAAAAAAAGAAAATTAAAAGAATATAAAAGAAAAAATTAAATTGCTCAAAACGAAAAAATATGGACCCGATTGTATAAATTAACCTAAAATTTTTGTTTGGAATGATGCCTTAACGTGTCACGTCAGTTTACAGTTACACCGTTAACAGTAATTAATGACTTAGTGACTAAAATGTAATATCCTGAAATAGGGGTAGAATTATTTTTAAGGAGCTAGGTGAAGAGACCTTAAAAATATTTTCGGCAAGTCTATGGCATAAGAAATGCCTTGGTAAAGTGGATTCCATGCGCCACTTAAGAGCCTTGATGCAGGGACTCAGGTTCGAGTCACCTTGGGAGCACAAGGTGTGTTTTATTTTTGGCGTTGAGACAAGGGAGCTGGGGAAAGAAGCTTTAAAAGAAATTGAAGGAGGTTTATATCACAAATAAACGCCTTGGCATAGTGGCCTGGGGCGTTACTTGTAAGCAGTTTCAGCTGGTCCTAGGTTCGAGTGGAGTAGAAAGCAAGGGCGTTTTTTATCTTTATTTTCGGCGTTAAGGAAAGAGAGCTATCAATGGAGTGCTTAAAAGGAAATGGTGACGAGTTATATCACAAAAGAAGCCTTGGCCGAGTGGCTAAGGGCGCTATAGGAGGGTTGTGGCAGTGAGGTCTTGAGTTCGAGGAGTGGGAGCATCAGTTGGGCGTTTTATTTTTGCCTTGGCATTAATGCATGAAGGAGCCAAGGGATGAAAGCTTAAAAGAAAATTGTAATGCGTTTATGTCATGAAATGCGTAGTGGCCGAGTGGCTGGAGGCTTGGGGTGTTTCTCCAGGTCTCGGGTTCGAGACCCTGGGGCAGCACCTGGATGGAAATTCTTTCTTTTTATTTCTAGCGTGAATTGTGGCCTGCGCATGGTCACGTGAAAGCATGAAGATGCTTGATGGCCTGCTTGGGCACCCAAATAAATGAAAACAAATTGTTTTTGTTTTCAAAAGCTACTGGGGTATGGGAACCTTGTTAAACAAAGTTTTATTTTTTAAATGGTGATGGGTTTTATGGCATAGGGAATTATTTTATTTTATGTACTTATTTTAATGGAAGATGGGGAAATTGTTAAACAATGTTTTCTTCCAAATGTGATGGACAATTATTACAAAAAAAAAGAGAGAAGCATGGCCAAATTTCTTCAAGTTGTTTTGCCTTTCTTTCAAAATTTTTCATGGCCGAATGAAGCATGCTGGAGGGACTTCATGGTCGGTTTTCTAGTAGCAAGGAGGTGCCGAAACTCTTGATTTGTTTTCTTCCCTTCCCAAATTATTCATGGCCAAAATAGGGACACCATTAGGGGCATCCACGACCGGCTTGGAGGTGCCGAAATTCATTTGGCCTGTTCTCCTTTTTGTTTTCAATTAGTTCTTGGCCAAATCCTCTCTAGCCTTCCTCTCCTTTTTGTTCTTCTTGGCCGAACCTATCACCCCCCTTTTGTACTCAAAATTTTATCTTCCCATTTGATGTTAACCGAATACTTCCCCTATATTGGTAGCCATAGTCGAACCTCTTAGGGGCTATCGACTTTTCTCCTGTGGTTTCTCCAAACGGCTCAAGGGTAAGTATTTTCTTTTTGGCATTCGACTTTGGGTTCCTTTCTTTTGGTGTGCCGAAAACATGTGCAAGGCCTTGGTAAGGATTGGCAGAATGTGTATATGCCCTAATAACATGAAACTTTTGTGTGTAGCCGACACTAAGGAGCGTTTCGGTGTTTAATTCTTCAAGGGATTTCGACAAGACAAACGATAAGCTTTGGGATTTCGGTAAGAATGGTGAATGGTTAAGCATTTTCGGCCAGAGGGCCATTTTTGGCATCTATGTTTAACCGAGTGTACACTATGGTTTTAGGGGCTAATCGGCTAAGGAAAACAGAGGCTTCCGGGATTTCGTTTTGTTTTGGTAAGCAATAGTAAGTTTCGGTCCAAAGCGTTTCGCGTACGACATATCTTTTGGGATTTTTGTTGGTAGCCGAATAGCCTATGTTATTAACTTGGGTGTGGCCGAATGGCCTTGTTAATGACCCTATGGTTTGACTGAATGTAGGGGCAAGGGGTCTAGTGTGGTAGATCGATTCTTCAGGTTTTCGTCTTTGAGTAGTTCGGGATTAGCTTAGACTTACGTTTAATCAGGTGTGTAAACTCTTACATACTTTATTAGCATAGACTGCCTATTATAGTGCTAAATAACCTCTCGTGTAGTAAATTTTGCCTTGTGGGCATAAGCTTGGATTTCGGGTATGTCCCCTATTACTTGATCTATGTTGTATGTTGTATGTTGTGTACGCCATCATATGCTGTTAAATGCTATGCTATATATGAATGCATGATATATGGGATCATGATACTTGTTAGATGAGCATGATGATGGTGGGATTGATGAGAGGAGGGAGATGATCTCTATGGTGTCACGGTGGTTTGGCACCACACACGATGGGTTGGCCCCATCATTTGATATTTGTGACTTTGGTCACGGTGGTTTGGTACCACGATGGTTTTGACCACACCGTTGATATAATTTGTGACTAAGTCCCAGTGGTTTGGCACCACCAGCGGTTTGGCACCAAATATTGATATTTGTGACTTCGGTCACCAGTGGTTTGGCACCACCAGTGGTTGGGTACCACATGTTGATATTGTGACCTATGGTCATCAGTGGTTTGGTACCACACGATGGGTTGGCCCCATCATTTGATATTTGTGACTTCGGTCACCAGTGGTTTGGCACCACCAGTGGTTTGGCACCACATGGGGTAGAAAAAGGAGTATGGATGGCTAGTTTGGGATTGCATAATTGCATGTCTTACTAATATCTTGTGTATGGGTTGTATTTTTGGGTTGGGGATTTATACACTGAGTCTTGGTGACTCACCCCTTCCCATGTCTGTTCGCAGGTGAGTAGATCGCGGAGATGGAGCCGAAGAGGACTCGAGGCGGCCATGTTTGTTCCTCGAATTTGAAGTTTTATTTCGTACCGTTAAAGTTTACTATTTACTAAATTTTGGTTTGGTTTGTAATATGGCCGCTTATTATTGATGTTTAAGTAGTTGCCTTTACTTTGTCTCTATTATGTTACCAACGATCTTATAAACTGTTAAACAACTCGGTTAAAAAGTGATGTTTTCAAAATAAGTAATCGTACGTGTTTTCAAGGATGTTACCATCGGGTAACAAAATTTACCAAGTTAACGGTAACTCCGATGTTTCAAAAAAAATTTAAAATGAACCAATGTTTTCAAAGGTTTCAACTCGACCATGTTTATAAAAGAAAAATCAATCCCACCTGAGTCTTAATAGACACCGTTTTATAAACTACAACATTATTTTCAGATTTCCACTGTTAATCCAAATTTTTCAAAACGTTTTTACTCCGTGACATACCAGATCCGGTTGAGGCTCGTGGGCCGGGTTTGGGGTGTTACATAATTGGTATCAGAGCCCGGTTCAAAACTCAGCTGTGGGGGCCCAAGGCCCAGAAATGTTTTCTTAATAGGCCTCTGTGAAAATGGTTTTGTTTTGAACATCATGGCACCGAGTCTCCGGCACCAATCCGCTCGGGTAAGTATTTCTAACCTCTGTGTGAATTATTATCTGTAAAGGGGTAGAAATGGGACGTAGATAGTATAAAAGGAATGTGAACCCTAGGACTAGTTTACCCCAACAATCGCATAAGATTTTAATTGCTTAATTAAACAAACCTATGACTAAGTCGCCGAGTTGGGATGTGGTAACCCTTGTGCGCATGTCTAGGATTGGATCTGGAAGAGCTTGGTATTTAAGCGGTCCTAGCGACTCACCTCCTCTTCGCAGGAATCCTACCTGGTGCGTAGTTTCGGTTCACCCTAACCGTGAGGACTTGTTCATAGGCTAAACCCAATTACTAAAACCCGAAAGGGAACTAGCCGTATTTTTTTATAAAAACTCTAGTTTTAAAACTTTTAACAATCTCCCTTAAACTTGTGAATGTTATTTCTTTTAAAAAAATTCGAAAAAAATTTTGATTTATGGAAATTACAAAAATACCCCTAGTGGTAAAATTACAAAAATGCCCCTAGTTTCTAAAATTACTAAGCTACCCCCCAAATTCAACAAAATTTCTCTTATTTTACAAACGTATCCTGAAACCATTATTTTGCAAATATCAAAAATGTCGTGATTTTGGAAATTTACAAAAATTGCCCCTAACTTACAAAATTACCAAAATGACCCCAGCTTTCAAAATTTTTGCAACACTACCAATTTGGAAAACAAAATCTCAAAATGAACCCCCAAGTTTTGCAAATTTTGAAATGCCCCTGATTTATTAATATTTACAAATTTACCCTATTTTATTACCCAAATACCCCTGTAGGGCAAATGACGAAAATACCCCCGAGATAGGAATAGGACAAATAGGTGATGGAATTAGTGAATGTGTATCTTTGAATCAGGATAGAAGACTTGAAACTTGTTTGATCGAAAGAACAACTTTTAAAACTCCGTTCATAAAATTTCTTCGCTAATAATCAGTGGAATAATGACTAACTCATAAAACTTTTTAAGACAGATCGCGCGATAAGAGATGAGTTCTAGAGGCCGTGGCCGTCGTGGACGCAGTAGAGACCGGACGGCTGTGTCAGAACCCGTTAGGTCGGGCCAGGGATCTAATAATGAGATACCACCTCCACCATCACCCTCAACTTTTGGTGTTGGACAACAGGATCGGACAGGAGGCGAGTCAGTATCGCAGGCTATGCTGCGAGTTCTAGAAATGATGGCTGGGGCAGGTAGAGGTACAGGAGCTCGGAAATCTGTTCCTGAGCGACTCCGAGCGAATGGGGTGGAGATATTCTGATGTATATCAGGTGTAGCGCCAAGTACGGCAGAGTATTGGCTAGAATCAACTGAGAGGATCATGGATGACCTGGATTTTTCAGCTGAGAAAAAACTGAAGGGTATAATCTCTCTACTTCGGGATGAGTCCTACCAGTGGTGGCTCACCGTAAAGGACGGAGCGATGGCGGAGGATCTCACATGGGAATTCTTTAGGGCAGCCTACCAGAGTAAATATATAGGAGCTAGCTACGTGGATGCGCAACGGAAGGCTTTCTTGAACCTGGTTCAGGGTAATAAGACGGTGGCAGACTATGAGGCTGAATTTCTCCGATTGAGTAGGTATGCTCGTGGTATTGTGGGTACTGAGTATGAACATTGTGTCAGATTCGAGGATGGGCTACGGGATGAGCTGAGGATGATGATAGCTCCGCAACAGGAACGGGAGTTCGCTGTTCTAGTAGAGAAGGCTAAAGTCGCTGAAGGGGTGAGACAGTCCTTTAGACGAAATCAGGATAGGAGCTGGAATAAGAGGAGCTCCGGATCTTCGAGGTTTTCTGGGAATCAGTAGAAGAGGACAAGGTATGGTGGGTCAGATCAAGCTGCTAGACCTGCTGCTGCTGCTGCTAATACTCAATGGCCGCCACGGTGTGCTCGGTATGGAAAGTCTCATACGGAAGAGTGTTGGAAAAGTAATCGGGGATGCTTTGAATGTGGGTCTGTGACACATCGAGTCAGGGACTGTCCGAAAAAGGCAGCTAGGCTAAGGTCTGAGGGTCAGGAACGTCCACTGAATAGAAGGGATATCCAACAACCGCCGAGAGGTCGTGGTACAGGAAGGAGAGGTAATGGTGCTGGCAGAGGTCGTGAGACATCGAGTGGAGGTACCGATGGTACTGAGGCTAGGCAACCTGGTTTGGTCTATGCCGCGAGGCGTCAAGAGGAGGACGACGCACCGGACGTCATAACCGGTATGTTTTTGATCTTTGGAGTACCCTATAACACCTTGATTGATGTTGGCTCGACTCACTCATACATTGCTAGTAGCGTAGTAGAAACTCTGAACTTAGACTTTGAGCTTACTTCTAAGAAGATGACTGTGTTAAGCCCTCTGGGTCACTCTGTAGAAGTAAGTAAACTCTATAGGGATGTACCCCTAGAACTCCAAGGGGTCGTGTTCTTGGCTGACTTGATGGAACTACCGTTTAGGGAGTTCGATCTGATTCTCGGGATGGATTGGCTAGTAAAGTATCAAGCTAGCCTGGATTGTGTAGCTAAGCGCATGGTAGTGATAATAGGTAAGAGGAGAGATTACCTATCCAATCTAGTTTCGGCATTGAAGGCAGAAAAGATGGTTAGGAAGGGTTGTGAAGCATATGTAGTGCATGTTCGTGCTTTGAAAGCTAAAGATGCAGCTGTGAGGGATGTGCGAACCGTAAGGGAATATGTTGATGTGTTTTCAGAAGAACTCCCGGGTCTACCTCCTGATCGTGAGGTTGAATTTGGTATAGATTTGTTACCCGGAACCGCGCCAGTATCTATAGCTCCGTATCGGATGTCACCGAAAGAATTAGTGGAGTTGAAGGCTCAGATCCAGGAGTTGTTAGATAGAGGGTTCATCCGACCGAGTGTATCGCCTTGGGGAATTCCAGTGCTTTTTGTCAAGAAGAAGGATGGAACAATGAGGATGTGCATAGACTATCGACAGCTGAATAAGCTAACAATAAAGAACCGATATCCTTTGCCCAAGATTGATGATTTGTTTGATCAACTCAATGGTGCATCGGTTTTCTCTAAGATCGACCTCAGATCGGGGTATCATCAGCTTAAAGTGAGGGAAGCTGATATCCATAAGACGGCATTCCGTACTCGGTATAGGCACTACGAGTTTTTGGTAATGCCTTTTGGTTTGACAAATGCACCAGCCGCGTTTATGGACTTGATGAACCGGGTTTTCCAACCCTATCTGGATCGGTTCGTCGCAGTGTTTATAGACGACATTTTGGTGTATTCGAAGTCTGAAGAGGAGCATGACGCACACCTTCATGTGGTTTTGCAAGTGCTAAGGGAGAAACAGTTGTACGCCAAATTCAGCAAGTGTGAGTTCTGGCTTAAGGAGGTAACTTTCTTAGGGCATGTTGTTTCAGCTGAGGGGATCAGGGTGGATCCTAGTAAGATTGAGGCAGTATTGGAGTGGAGACCACCAAAGTTGGTTACGGAAATCCGAAGTTTTCTGGGGTTGGCAGGATATTACAGAAGATTCATGGAAAACTTCTCCTTAATCGTAGCCCCATTGACCAAGTTGCTGAGAAAAGGAGTTCCGTTTGTGTGGTCTGAGAAGCAACAAGAGAGCTTCGACAAACTCAAGAAGTTTTTGACAGAAGCGCCAGTCTTGATTCAGCCTGAGTCAGGAAAGGAGTTCACTGTGTATTGTGATGCATCGCATACTGGTTTAGGGTGTGTGTTGATGCAAGAAGGAAAGGTGGTCGCTTATGCGTCACGGCAGTTGAAGCCTCATGAAGGTAACTATCTGACACATGATTTGGAATTGGCTGCTGTGGTTTTTGCCTTGAAGATTTGGAGGCACTATCTGTATGGGGAGAAGTCGGTGGTGTACTCAGATCACAAGAGCCTGAAGTACCTCTTGACCCAAAAAGATTTAAATCTGAGGCAGTGAAGGTGGATTGAGTTGCTGAAGGACTACGATTGCTCTATCGGATACCATCCGGGCAAGGCTAATGTAGTCGCTGATGCTTTGAGTCATAAAGTGGTAGTAAATTTGCGAGCAATGTTTGCTCATCTAAGTCTCTTTGAGGATGGTAGTCTTCTGGTGGAATTGAGGGTAAAACCGTCTTGGATCGATGAGGTTAAAGAGAGACAGTTGACTGACGAGGTTTTGAGTACTCGGAGGTTGCAAGTACAGAGTGGTGAGGCCGAAGGTTTCAGCTTGGGTAGTGATGGAGTGTTGTATTTTTAGGGGAGAGTGTGCATGCCTAAGGATGATGATTTGAGGCAGCGGATCCTTAAAGAAGCGCATAACAGCCTGTACGCTATGCATCTTGGAAGCAGCAAGATGTACCGGGATTTAAGGGAGCAGTTTTGGTGGCCGGGTCTTAAGCGGGAAGTAACCGAGTTAGTGGGCAAGTGTCTGACATGCCAGCAAGTTAAGGCTGAGCATCAGTTGCCATCAGGGCTATTACAACCGGTAAAGATCCCACAGTGGAAGTGGGAGGGGATTACGATGAATTTTGTAAGTGGGCTTCCCCTTACGCCCAGTAAGAAAGATACAATATGGGTGATTGTAGATCGAGTAACTAAATCGGCCCATTTCATACCAGTAAGGGTTGACTACTCGCTTCAAAGGTTAGCCAAGCTGTATATAGCTGAGATAGTGCGGTTGCATGGAGTACCTGTGTCCATTATCTCAGATAGAGATCCCCGGTTCACGTCGAGGTTCTGGAAGGCCTTACATCAGGCGTTGGGTACGAAGTTAAATTTCAGCACGGCTTTTCATCCACAGTCTGATGGACAATCTGAGAGAGTGATCCAGGTGTTGGAAGATATGTTAAGAGGCTATGTTTTGGACTTCCGTGGTAGTTGGGAGGAGTACCTACCTTTGGCAGAATTCGCTTATAATAACAGTTATCAAGCGAGTATTCAGATGGCACCGTATGAGGCGCTGTATGGTCGAAAATACCGTACTCCTACCTATTGGACAGAACTGGGTGAAAGTCAGTTGTTGGGTCTAGAGTTGGTGGCAGAAACAGAAGATAAGATGAGGGTAATTCGTGCTCGTCTGAAGGAGGCGTCGGACAGGCAGAAATCCTACGCTGATCTTAAGTGCAGAGATGTGGAGTATGCAGTGGGTGATAAAGTCTTCTTGAAGGTATCACCTTGGAAGAAGGTGCTGAGGTTTGGCCGGAAGGGCAAGCTAAGCGCTAGGTTCATCGGGCGCATACACGACGCGTCAAACGTGTGGGACCGAGAGCTTACCGGCTCGAGTTGCCGGCAGAATTAAGTCAGATTCATGACGTCTTCCATGTGTCAATGCTTAGGCGCTATCGATCGGATCCATCACACAACGTACCAATTGCAGATATTTAAGTAAACGCAGACTTGTCTTTTGAGGAGGAGCCGGTACAGATTTTGGATCGAGATGTCAAAGTTCTGAGGAGGAAGTCGGTACCGTTGGTAAAGGTGTTATGGCGGAACCATAGTACGAAAGAGGCCACGTGGGAACCCGAGGATGTGATGCGGCAGCAATACCCCCAACTCTTCTGATCCAAGTAATTTCGAGGACGAAATTATTTTTTTAGGGGGGTAGAATTGTAATATCCTGAAATAGGGGTAGAATTATTTTTAAGGAGCTAGGTGAAGAGACCTTAAAAATATTTTCGGCAAGTCTATGGCATAAGAAATGCCTTGGTAAAGTGGCTTCCATGCGCCACTTAAGAGCCTAGGTGCAGGGACTCAAGTTCGAGTCACCTTGGGAGCACAAGGTGTGTTTTATTTTTGGCGTTGAGACAAGGGAGCTGGGGAAAGAAGCCTTAAAAGAAATTGAAGGAGGTTTATATCACAAATAAACGCCTTGGCATAGTGGCCTGGGGCGTTACTTGTAAGCAATTTCAGCTGGTCCTAGGTTCGAGTGGCGTAGAAAGCAAGGGCGTTTTTATTTTTGTTTTCGGCGTTAAGGAAAGAGAGCTATCAATGGAGTGCTTAAAAGGAAATGGTGACGAGTTATATCACAAAAGAAGCCTTGGCATTAATGCATGGAGGAGCCAAAGGATGAAAGCTTAAAAAAAAATTGTAATGCGTTTATGTCATGAAATGCGTAGTGGTCAAGTGGCTGGAGGCTTGAGGAGTTTCTCCAGGTCTCGGGTTCGAGACCCTGGGGCAGCACCTGGATGAAAATTCTTTCTTTTTATTTCTGGCGTGAATTGTGGCCTGCGCATGGTCACGTGAAAGCATGAAGATGCTTGATGGCCTACTTGGGCACCCAAATAAATGAAAACAAATTGTTTTTGTTTTCAAAAGCTGCTGGGGTATGGGAACCTTGGCATGGGGGATTATTTTATTTTATGTACTTATTTTAATGGAAGATGGGGAAATTGTTAAACAATGTTTTCTTCCAAATGTGATGGACAATTATTACAAAAAAAAGAGAGAAGCATGGCCGAATTTCTTCAAGTTGTTTTGCCTTTCTTTCAAAATTTTTCATGGCCGAATGAAGCATGCTGGAGGGACTTCATGGTCGGTTTTCTAGTAGCAAGGAGGTGCCGAAACTCTTGATTTGTTTTCTTCCCTTCCCAAATTATTCATGGCCAAAATAGGGACACCATTAGGGGCATCCACGATCGGCTTGGAGGTGCCGAAATTCATTTGGCCTGTTCTCCTTTTTGTTTTCAATTAGTTCTTGGCCAAATCCTCTCTAGCCTTCGTCTCCTTTTTGTTCTTCTTGGCCGAACCTATCACCCCCCTTTTGTACTCAAAATTTTATCTTCCCATTTGATGTTAACCGAATACTTCCCCTATATTGGTAGCCATAGCCGAACCTCTTAGGGGCTATCGACTTTTCTCCTGTGGTTTCTCCAAACGGCTCAGGGGTAAGTATTTTCTTTTTGGCATTCGACTTTGGGTTCCTTTCTTTTGGTGTGCCGAAAACATGTGCAAGGCCTTGGTAAGGATTGGCCGAATGTGTATAGGCCCTAATAACATGAAACTTTTGTGTGTAGCCGACACTAAGGAGCGTTTCGGGGTTTAATTCTTCAAGGGATTTCGACAATACAAACGATAAGCTTTGGGATTTCAGTAAGAATGGTGAATGGTTAAGCATTTTCGGCCAGAGGGCCATTTTTGGCATCTATGTTTAACCGAGTGTACACTATGGTTTTAGGGGCTAATCGGCTAAGGAAAACAGAGGCTTCCGGGATTTCGTTTTGTTTTGGTAAGCAATAGTAAGTTTCGGTCCAAAGCGTTTCGCGTACGACATATCTTTCGGGATTTTTGTTGGTAGCCGAATAGCCTATGTTATTAACTTGGGTGTGGCCGAATGGCCTTGTTAATGACCCTATGGTTTGACCGAATGTAGGGGCAAGGGGTCTAGTGCGGTAGATCGATTCTTCGGGTTTTCATATTTGATTAGTTCGGGATTAGCTTAGACTTACGTTTAATCAGGTGTGTAAACTCTTACACACTTTATTAGCATAGACTGCCTATTATAGTGCTAAATAACCTCTCGTGTAGTAAATTTTGCCTTGTGGGCATAAGCTTGGATTTCGGGTAAGTCCCCTATTACTTGATCTATGTTGTATGTTGTGTACGCCATCATATGCTGTTAAATGCTATGCTATATATGAATGCATGATATATGGGATCATGATACTTGTTATATGAGCATGGTGATGGTGGGATTGATGAGAGGAGGGAGATGATCTCTATGGACTGTCACAGTGGTTTGGCACCACACGATGGGTTGGCCCCATCATTTGATATTTGTGACTTCGGTCACCAGTGGTTTGGTACCACCAGTGGTTTTGACCACACCGTTGATATAATTTGTGACTAAGTCCCAGTGGTTTGGCACCACCAGTGGTTTGGCACCACATATTGATATTTGTGACTTCGGTCACCAGTGGTTTGGCACCACCAGTGGTTGGGTACCACATGTTGATATTGTGACCTATGGTCATCAGTGGTTTGGCACCACACGATGAGTTGGCCCCATCATTTGATATTTGTGACTTCGGTCACTAGTGGTTTGGCACCACCAGTGGTTTGGCACCACACGGGGTAGAAAAAGGAGTATGGATGGCTAGTTTGGGATTGCATAATTGCATGTCTTACTAATATCTTGTGTATGAGTTGTATTTTAGGGTTGGGGATTTATACACTGAGTCTTGGTGACTCACCCCTCCCCATGTCTGTTCGCAGGTGAGTAGATCGCGGAGATGGAGCCGGAGAGGACTCGAGGCGGCCATGTTTGTTCCTCGAATTTGAAGTTTTATTTCGTACCGTTAAAGTTTACTATTTACTAAATTTTGGTTTGGTTTGTAATATGGCCGCTTATTATTGATGTTTAAGTAGTTGTCTTTACTTTGCCTCTATTATGTTACCAACGATCTTATAAACTGTTAAACAACTCGGTTAAAAAGTGATGTTTTCAAAATAAGTAATCGTACGCGTTTTCAAGGATGTTACCATCGGATAACAAAATTTATCAAGTTAACGATAACTCCGATGTTTCAAAAAAATTTAAAACGAACCAATGTTTTCAAACGTTTCAACTCGACCATGTTTATAAAAGAAAAATCAATCCCACCTGAGTCTTAATAGACACCGTTTTGTAAACTACAACATTATTTTCAGATTTCCACTGTTAATCCAAATTTTTCAAAACGTTTTTACTCCGTGACATACCAGATCCGGTTGAGACTCGTGGGCCGGGTTTGGGGTGTTACATAAAATGTTACAATATGATAATATAAGTGACTAAAATATAACTTGAGGTAAATAAAAGTAAAGTAACTATTTTAATAGTTTATAGTAGTAGATAGTTAGGCAAACAAAATACGTTTAGTCTCATGATTTGATTGAAATATAAAATTATACTCCCAAAATTATACGTTTAGTCTTCCTTTTAGATGTAACTCCTTTTATAATTAGACGCGTGTACTATTATTATTATTTTTTGTTTAGGAAATTATTATTATTATATGTTTGCAGTTTTGTAAAAAAAATATTTATAATAATTATTATAGATAATTAAAATATAAAAATTATTCAAGAATCCAAACCATTATTGAAGTAATCGTACAATTTTTTTTGTTGTTTTGTCGCATTTTCCATCTATGACATTTTTTTGTTGTTCTTTGACTGACGAATACTTTTGACTAAGGTATTGATTATGTATACATTTAAATAATTTAAATTGCAACGAAAATGCAATTTAAAATCAATACAAAGTGTAATTCTATATTTATCAAATTTTATTTAATTTTAATATAACAAATGTTTTATTATGTTTAAGTAAAAATAAATAAGATGTTTTTTTAATGTATAAATTTGAATAGTTTGAATTACAATTAAAGCACAAGAATATAAAACATAATTCAATATTTATTAGAATTTATTTATTCTGAACTTTATTTAGTTTTGTTGGAAAAGTTGTTACTCGTTTTATGTCTTGATATAATGAATTCTTTTTTTCCTTGGGTCTTAAATAGGTTTTGATTCAGCTGAGTTCGGTCCATTTGAGTATGGCATATTTAGTAAAACAGAATTACGGGTTGACTAGGGCGCTAAGTCTCCCAACTAAATTACTTGAGGTGATTTGATAAACATGAAAATCTTATTATATCTTAGTGATTAAAGTGCTATTTTTAAGAGATAAATATCATATTTATTGAATGAAGTTTTTTTTTTTTTAAGGACTTATGAGCTGAAGTAAAAGAGGATATTTTGTTGTTTTTCGAGCCTAGAAAATAGATGCCATTCTCCCTTGGGGAATCATCAATTTTGAGATCTAATTTACCACCGAAAGTTTGAAGCATCTTGTTGTTTATCGGGTTGTTTATATATTTCTTCTTTCTGAGTGATTGTTTAGTTGACTAAAGTGTTTGTAATTCTTTATCGTGGCTGCATATACTTACTTGAAGATGTACTTGTGAGCTTTAGTTGAAAAGAAAAGAAGTGTACTCTTGAATCGTTTGGTGGTTGAATAAAGATTTATCCCGGGCAAGATTTCGCAGATATAGGACTATTGCATCTGAACTACGTAAATAAAAATCAGTTATGTCGATTCTTCTCTGTTCTTATATTTCTTTCGCTGCCTATTTTTTGTTCTAATTTTTGTTACAATAAACACTAAGCAAAATTGATTTATAATATGTGCAGACTAATTATTTTTTTCAAGTTTTAATATAATAATTAAATATTTTCATATATTTGGATTTAGTTAAAAATTAAATGCTTGTTCTAGAAAATAGAAATTCAATTTTTCTTGTTTTAAATTTATTAAATTATATTTATTTTTGTTAAATATATTCAACTATCTTATCTATTTAAAATTTGAATTAATTAATAATAGTATAATAAAATATGTATAATGTTTTAAATTTAAAAATAAAAATACTTTAAATAGATGTAGAATTTATATTACAAAATTCAAATTTAATTTTAAATAAATACTAATTTCTGGAAAAAAAACCCATTAATCAGAAAAAATGAAACCAAAAATAAATTAAATAATGGTGTTTTTTTTAAAAGTGTAAAAATGAAATATTCACAAAAAGCCAAATGGTAACTCATTTTAATAAATTAACATAAGGTATTTATAAAGGAGGAGTCCTATATATAATAGAATTTAATAAGGAATAGTGGAATATAGGGTTGTTTATGGGCCGAGTGACTCAGCCCAGCCCAAAGGATTGTCTGAAAATGGGCTTAAGTAAAAAAAATAAGATCCGTTTAGAAAATGGGTCAAGCTTCGGTAAGGTTTTTTTGAACACATAGCATCATACATTGGAAAATTGGTTAACAAATTTGAGTTGGTTGTTGTCCAAAGTAGCAGCTAGAATCAAAGCTCAAGGATTTTTGTTTCCAGAATTTGTCAACTTAAACATAAAAAGTTTCTGAGTAGGCAATGCCAAACACTAGTGGGTAGTGGTCCATGGCACTACTCAAAAATTGCCTCAACAGTCTTCCCCTTTGGTAAATTTTTAAACAAAACCTTAATAAGAGAACATACTCACAAAAGATACAAATGCTCCCTTAAGTAACTCTTCCTTAATCCACCATATTCTATTATTAACATAATAAAAAAATCAATTATTAATGCATAAGTAAAGTGGATCGCATTAATAACCAAAGTACTAAGAATTATATTATGGTAGGCAGATAATAACAGTGGTTCACAATATAACAATCGAAGTAAATGTAATAAGAGTTCAAAGTTTCAAAATTACAACTCCAAAATACTTCAAAATAAAATAGAAAGAAGAGAACTTAAAAGCAATAATAACATCAATATTGGTGGTGTAACACCCCAAACCCGGTCAACACACCACGACCGAATCTGACATGTCACAGAGGAAATCATTTCGAAGAAAACGGGTTACCGGTTAAAATTTTAGTGAAAAACTCTTTGTTGTGTTATACTTGTAGAAATCTTGGGCATGATTGTTTGCAAACCGATAGGTTACTTTGAAATCCCGGGAAATTTATCTCAAAGAAACTCAGTTGTCGATCCATAGGTTTAGAAAACGTTTATGCCATAAAAACCCTATTGATTCTTGCTTAGTTAATTTGGAATCGTTTGAATTAAGTTTGGAAAACTCAAGTTTGGAAATTATTTGAGTTGTTGTTGTTATCAATTAATTTATGTTACCCGAGGGTAAAGATTTGAAAACCATTTTGTTTTGTAGTGTAGAAAACCTTACGTTCAAGTTATTAAATTAATCAAGTAATTTATTTAACCATGTTTAAAACAAATTTCAAAGCATATAAATAATCCGAAAATATAATCAAACGGCCTTATTACAAACCCAAATAAAACTGAAATGAAAATAAATATCCAATTCAAAATCCAAGTAGTAACAAATGTTTTAATGTATGGCCGCCTCGAGTCCATCCGGCTCCTCATCCGCAATCTATGAGTCACCTGAAAAGATAAAGGAGAAGGTGAGTCACCAAGACTCAGTGCATAAATCCTCCTCCCGATTAAGGTAACATACTTACACAAATCATAACCAAGCAATATAAATAATGCACCCAAACCTAGCCATCCGTAACTCCTTTTCTACCCCGTGTGGTACCAAACCACTGGTGGTGCCAAACCACTGGTGACCCAAAGTCACGATATCCAATAATAATGTGGTGCCAAACCATTGGTGACCCAAAGTCACGAATAATCCATCTGTGGGGCAAACCCACGTTGTGATACCAAATCACTGGCGACGATCCCGTAATATCATATGTGGGGCCAACCCACTGTGGTGCTAAGCCACTGGGACAAGTCGCTATGAGGTGCCAAACCTCTGGTGACCCAAAGTCACAAAATATCATCAATCCAAGTGTGGGGCCAACCCACGTGTGATACCAAATCACTGGCGAGGATCCCAAAATATCAACTGTGGGGCCAACCTACTGTGGTGCTAAGCCACTGGGACAAGTCGCTATGAAGTGCCAAACCTCTGGTGACCCAAAGTCACGGATATCATCTTCCCCCTCCTCTCATATCACCCATCATCATGCCATACTCATGTAAATCATGCCATCATGCTTTCTTATGAATCACATAGCAAATATGTCATAAAACATACTATCATGCATTAAATAGTAAAACTCATATCGAAACAAACTTACCCGAATTTTTGCTCATACCCATAGGGTATCGTACCAACATCCACATTGTTTCGGCTTAACACATTCAGGTTATTAAAATATATTTACTTAATTATGAAGTGTGTAAGTTACACACCTGTTACTAATGCTACCACTGAATCCCGAAACCCGATCTACCACTCTAGGTCTCCTTGCCCTATATTCGGTTTTCAAAGGTGGTTAGAGTCCTTGCTAACAATTGCCGAAATCGGCTTCTGCTTTAATGAGAAACGACAGAGAGAAGAGAAACTAAGAACCAAGAACACTTACCCTTCAAACCGATTAGATAGACCCCAAAAGAGATCTACCTCTTGCTGAAATTCGGCTAACACAACTAAAAGAAAGAATAGGAAGATTCGGCTGGAGTGGAAAAGAGAAAGAAAATTTCAACAGAGGTTGGGTGATCAAGATGATTCGGCTAGGATGGAGAAAGGCAAAAAGAAAAAGAAAGTGAAAAGGGAAGAGATGGGAGGGTAGGGGATTCGGCCAAATACCAAGAAAAAGAAAAAGATGTAAAAAGAAAAAATAAGAAATGAAGAACCTAGAGGAGCATTCGGCTAGGTGCAAAACAAAAGAATTAAGCTTCTGCTTCACTATAGTGCACTAGGGAGAAATCGGCACTGCTCACAAGGATTTTCGGCTTTTGATACACAAAACAAGGCTAGCTGAAAATGCACCCTAAACACCCAAGGAAATTTCGGCACCCTCCTCTACTCAGCTCCCCAAAACCGAACACTCCTCCAAGCAGGAGTTCAAATTTCGGCAACTTCCCCCAATTCCTCCTGGCCACTAATTCAAAAGAGTTTGAATTAGTCAAGCTCCTAATTTTTCTCTCTGCCACCTATTTGAATTAATTTGACTTGGTCTATCCTTATCTGATAGAGTTTGTGCTGAGCACAACTCCTCCCCCTCCTTGGCGTCAAAATAATAAGCAAATAGTGGGATTTCTGCTGCTCAAACCTGAGATCTCCTTCCCCTGCAAGTGGCATCAATCATAGGGCTCTAAGTGGCGCCTCCTTGCCACTTTACCAACCCCAAACTTGTGTTAAAAACCCTCTTGAAATACTTATAACCCCTAGCTCCTTCAGCTCCCTTTACTTAAAGCTTAAAAACAAAATTTCTTACCACTCAAGCCTGCTCTAGACTTATATCTAAATCTTAAAACATCACTAATAATAACACCACAGTCCAAACACATTCACAACAATTCAATTTAAAATTAACCCCTAATTCAGGATATTACAGGTGGGAAGCAATAGTGGTTGCTCAAACTAGGCACTACTACCCCTTTTTATTTAAGAAGTTTTCCAATGTATCACTCGAGTTGCTTGACCAAAAGATCATTCCTCAAGGCTTTGGCACGATGGTCATTGGCCTAAAGTTGTTGAATAGTCCTTTCCTGTGAGGCAATCTTAGCATCAATGTGTTGCAACATTTTTTGTTCAAAGGCTAAAAGTTGGTCAGGAGTGTCTACATCAGTGCCAACTAGAATAGGCACTACATAAAAAGGTTGAGTTTGCTTCAAGATTGGTAGCAGAGTGTTTCCCTTCAAGCCACTTGTATGAGAACTTTAACTATGCAGGTTTCCTTTTATATTTTTTAGTAGTAAGCACAAGTTTAAAATTTTGCTTATGCAAAATCTGAAATTTAAGTGAAGGAAAAGGGAGACATATCCTAGGGTAAAATCCAATTATAATAATTTGAAGTAAAAATGAGATCAAGCTCTAATTTGGAAAGAGTTTGATTTCATTTTTATTTTAATCTCAAAATCGACACTGAATGGCCAAATTTCAATATCAAAAGTCCAATTTACCAACTCAATTTAGAAAGAATCTAAGCTCATCCCGTAATCCTAAAAATGTACCTCTAACCTTAATTCTAAAACCAAACTATACTTTAACTCGATTATATAATTAGTTTAAAAGTTAAACTTAAAGAGAAAATTCCACATAACCCTTTAATTCAAGAAAATCAAGGCCCAATGAGCTCAAAATTGACTGCCCGGATACATTTAAGTGTCTACACTCATGTTTCTCTTTATTTAATCAAGATTGATATCAAAGGTTTCTGAAGAGATCCAATCAATTCATTAATACACATAGTACTAATGCCTTTAGCTTCCTTAATGGTTGTTGTAACATCCCGAAATAGGGCCTAAACGGAATAGTGGTTTCGAAACCATAAATCTGAGTCAGTAAGATATTTTAATATTATTTTCTGTGCCATTGATATGTGATTAAGCATGTGATAAATTTTCGTGAGCTAATTTATCTGTCTGTATGTTTAATTTGATAAAAGGATTGAATTGCATCAAATGCAAAATTAGTGTGCTTTATGAAAAGATGTCTATTTGTTATGTCTTCTTAAGTGTGAGGGCTTATATTGCAATTAATCCAACTATAAGGATAGTGGACGGCATAATGACTAATAAAACAAAAAATTTCATGTTTTATGATAATGGTTTAATAAAGGTTAAAGAAAATGTAATTTAATAATAATAAAATATATGTTAAGAATAAAACAAAACAAAAGCCATTATCTTCATCAATTGGCAGAAAGTAAGAAAGAAAAAAGAAGAAGCTTGAGCTCTCTCTCATATTCGGCCATTAGCAACCAAAATTAGGTTAGTTTTAGTTTTTGGATTTTTGATAATTTTACGTTTTTGAGATCGTTGTTTCGAGTGCTACAAAACCCATATTTGAATTTTGAATTTTGATGAATATTTTGAGTTATGCCATTGATGAAAGCTTGTGTATTTTGATGATTGATGGTAGATTATTCATGTTTATGAGTAGAGGAACAATTTTTACTAAGTGATTTTCGGTGAAAACGAGCTAATTAGTAAAAGTTGTTATTGTTCATAAGTATGTGTTATAGTAAGAATTTGAAGTTGCTATAGAAGAGAAAAATGTTCAGCATGTTATAAAACATAAGAATAAGGGCTGAAGTTTAATTTTTGAGCCTAGGGGCAAAATTGTAATTATGTAAAAGTTTAGGGGTAAAATTGTAATTTTACCAAAGTTAGAGTTAAGGACTGTTTTAGTAAATGTGAGTATTAAATAAGCTAAATTTGCTATTATAGATCAAGAAGAAAGAAATCAGGAGTTAGACCTGGGAAAGAAAAGATAGTGGACTAAATCAAGTATAGTTGATCGTATTTTGTTTTGAGGTAAGTTTATGTAAATAAATGCAATATTCTATTATTTTACATTTAATATTATTAAATTCCAGAATTTACATATTTATTCTGTAAATTTATTATTTAAAGACCCAAATATGAATTGACGGAAAAGCTATCTCAGAAAGTTCCGGTTGAACCTTGGGAATGTGTAGGATACAAATGTCATGACATTAGGGTTTAAGGAAATCATGTAAGACCATGTCAAGACATGGCATTGATAAGTTACTATAAGGCAAAGCTCCCATGTAAGACCATGCCAAGGCATGGTATTGGTGAGTTCATAAGGCAAAGATACCACGTAAGACCATGTCAAGACATGGCAATGGTTAAGTTTCATAAGGAAAGGTACCCGCGTATCCTTAGTATTCCAAGTGGTTCAACGGGAAAATTCAATGAGTATTCCAAGGTAAAGGTAAGACAAGTTCAAGCTAAAAAGGTAAGGTAAGATAAATTCATGTTAAAAGGTAAGGTAAGAATACAAGTTTAAGTATATTGAGTTAAAAGCTTAAGTGATCTTGATAAGAAAAGCATAAGATAATTCATTAAAAATGTTGTCATCTATTTACATGTAAACTTACTAAGCTTTATGCTTACTCCCATTCTTTAATTTTTTTTTATAGTATTACAAGCCAATTCGGGGATCGCAAGGACGTCGGAGATCGTTACACACTATCAAAAGAATTATATTGGTATTTTGTGACTCGAACATTTTAAGTAATGGCATGTATAGGGACTTAGCCATTTTGTGTGTATGACCTTATGATATGGCTTAATATTGGCTTGTAAATGCTTGGTAATGATTATCCATTAGAACATGTTTTGGATGTTATGAAATGCGTAGTTGATAGTTATTTTAAAGAAATTATGTAATTATATGCAGGGGAATAGTTGGACAGCAGCAGTGACGTGATTTTGAAAAATAACCAAAAATAGTAGAAATTGAATTAGGTTGTGCATGAGATATAGAATTAAAGCTTATTGAGTCTATTTTCATATAAAGAAAAAGTGTAGGAAAGAAAGTTGTATATTATGAGATAATTGATTTTTAGTGAAGAGAGGTCAGAACTGTCAAACTGTGTAATAGGGGAGACTTTAACTAATAAACTGTACTAATTGGCCACACCAAAAATTCTGGAAAAATTATAGTAAGAAGATATATGATCTAGTTTCAAGGAAAATTTACGGATCTAGATTTCGAGTTTCGTAACTCAAGTTATAATTAATTTAGTGAACATGACGCAGACGGACAGTTTCAATTTTTATGCCCAAAACTAGTAAGTTAAGTCTAGTAATGGCTCGTGCTCGACTCCGGCAACAGTCTCGGGTAAGGGGTGTTACAGTTGTAACTTTGATGTTAAATCTTTTAAGCAGCGATTAAACAACCTTCCTGACCAACTTCCAATTCGAATACTCATTTCCATGGACAAAAGCTTAATTGGATAAGTCACAGAGTTTGGCATAAAACTCTCCAATTGTTTCTTTTTCCTTCATCCTTAGAATTTCAAATTTTGTAGTGAGTTTTTGCAACTTTGATTGTTTCATAGTATTTGTACCTTTATAAGCAATTTGAAGGATATCCCTAACTTCTTTGCAAAGTGCATTTTGAGATGTGTTTGAACTCTTGACTATCTATTCCACAAAAGATTGCATTGAGCCTCTTAAAATTGGCATTAGCAAGCCTTTCCTCCTCTATAGTCCATGTAACTTCTGATTTTGGAGTCTTGACACTAGAGTCTACAATATAAGGGTGTTCCCAACTAGTAAGCATAGATCTCCAAGCTCTTTCATTTGTAGCTTTGATAAAATCAGTTATTTTGGCCTTTCAATAGGCATTGTTTGCACCATCGAGCATAGGGAGCAAGACACTGATGCACCCTCCATTGCAAGAAAATACCAATACTAAGAAATCCACTAGATTTGCTAAGTGGCAAGCTTTGACACCAATTGAAAATTTGTAACACCCCAGACCCGACCCAGAAGTTATGGCCGAATCCAGAAATGTCACATCAAAGGCACAATTCAAAACGATTTTGCTAAGTTAAAGTTTAAGGCCTAAAAGCCCAAAATCCTTAACATCTTGTTAAGTAAACATAAAAGCCCATTTTATTATTTTAAGTATTTCGGGAACCATGCTTAAACATAAGAAATTTACTCAGGTTTAATAACTAAGTAAACAGTTGAAGCAATAATAACAAAACTCAAAATCCAAAGTCAAATCGGAGTATAAGGCCTTATTACATCCATCGAAAATAAAGTAATTTAAAATCATTTCTTTTGAACAATTAAATAAAATTTCAAAGTATCATATAGTGTGGCCATCTCCGAGTCCTCTTCCACATCTAGCCGTTTACTGAGGATCACCTGAAACATTTAATAAAAATGGGGTGAGTTTCGAAACTCAGTGTGTACAACCCTTGGTAATCCAATCAACATGCAATTAACACATTGGGCCTAAGCCCTATCAATATCGGTAGTCTTGAGCCTTAGCCCACAATGACCTCATATCAAAATAATATCACATGAATGCAATGCACCCATCCCAAATCCAACCCTGCACTCCATTTCCCTTCCAACCCTACACTCCTGTAAGGATAAAAATATCAACCCACCCATCCCTACACTCCAAAGGTAGCACCAACAGCGGCACTACTCAAACGTTGCAACAAAGCAGCTATAATGGGCTTAAAGCCACCGGTGGATCCACGGCCGTCAAGCAACTATACGATTCTCAAATCTTCCTCCCTATCATCAAAACCCACCCAAGTGCAATATATATTTCATGAATGCAACATACACATTTTCACACATTCGGCACTTAGGGGTATGTTAATCATTTCACTACCTAGGGGTATTTTCGTAATTCTACCCTACAGGGGGATTTAAGTAATTTTACAAATTAGGGGTATTTTGGAAATTTTGTAAATCAGGGATGTTTTGGTGATTCTGCAAATCAAGGGTATTCTGGTAATTTTACAATTCAGGGGTATTTTAGTAATTTTACAAATCTAAGGATATTTTGGTAATTTTCAAATCAGGAGTATTTTAGTAATTTTACAAATCTAAGGATATTTTGGTAATTTCCAAATCAGGGGTATTTGGTCCCTCTCGGGTTTTAGTTATGAACTTTGGCCCATTAACAAGTCCTTGCGGCTAAAGTGAACAGACACTATGCACCAGTAGGATTCTAGAGAAGAGGAGGTGGGTCGCTAGGACCGCTTAAGTATCAAGCTCTCCCTAGATCCAATTCTAGACATGCATATATCTGTTGCCACACTCTAACCCATCGACTTGTCCACGGACATATTTAATTATTAGATTAAGTCTTATACGGTTTAAAAGTTGTTCAGAACTAGGCCTAAAGTCTATTAAAACCTAGCATATTTGTCTACGTCCCCATAAAGCCCATCAAGCCCATTTCAAGTTCATATAGCCCATTAAGCCCAAATCACATTCTTATGGCCCATTAAGCCCAGATCTCATTCATACGGCCCATTAGGCCAAAAAATTTCAAATCATGTAACATGCATGACTAACTCAATTCATATAACCAAATCAATCAATTTCATCAAACTTAGCCTCAGGGCCCACCGGGCCCATTTAGCCACTTTCGGCTTTTCGGCATTGCCGATATCATGTGTATGTAGTGTTTGTACCACCTGGTTACTGCGACGTGCTATACTATCCTTGGTCTTGAACCTACAACCAACTAACCTTCAATCAATCACCCATACTTAATCAAAATATTTACCAAAAAGCCGAAGCCTTACCGTAACCTTACCGTGTGCCACAGGGTTCTAATAGCCCTTCGTTAGCAACTAATCACGAGTATCCCCTAGATCTGCACTCACACATACACTATCAAACTTCGAGTGACTCATAATCCACACAAGTCACCCTTATAGGTTATACTGACATTCAACCATTTACTTAAACCATAATCGAGTTGAGTACACTTACACTTTGCTAACGATCCTTACCACGCTTGCGTTCTCTGAACCTTACCCTTGTTAATACAAGATTAACGACAATGAGGAGTTAGATAGCCCTTCGCCTTTTAACAAAACACACTAAGGGGTTAACTGAATACTTACCGAATCCACTTTTGATCCTGCGGCCTAGATAGCTACTGAACGAGATTCGGCTTTTAACCTTGACTGATAGTAGATAACAATCGATTTGTGATGGAGGAAAATAACAAAGATTCGGCACCAATAGGGATTTCAGCAAGAGAAGATGATGATACTTCGAAAATAAAAGAGTTTAGCTATGAGAGGATTCGGCTATAGGAGATTTCGGCAACAAGGCAAGGTATTTTCGGTTGTAGAAAAAATAAGGTTTTGGCAAGGAAAAGAAAAAGAATAGAAAATTCGGCATTACCTAGGACCCCAGCTTCGGCATACACACATTTATACAGCCTATAGCCGAAACTTAGCCACCCCTAAAGTCTAATTCGGCATCACTTCATCCACTGCTCATCTCCTAATTTTTCTCCATGGTATCTCCCTTATCCTTCTCCTAAATTCTCTCTACTGATCACTTCTCCTTAGAGTCACTCTACACGCCACTTCCAGCCTTCTTGAAGCCTAAAATTAAACTCCAAAATAAAACTAAGCTAGCACTCGAACCTCAGACCTCCCTGCATGCATATGTCGTCACCTCCCTACACCCTAGTGGCGTCACTTAGCCACTTCACCATAGGCTTCTTTGTGCCATTTTTCACTTATTTTTCTTTAAAATCCCATTACTCACAACCCTGATTCCTTAATTAATTATATTAAGAATCTTCCACCATAAAACTCAAATCCGGAGCTTCTTCAACAGACCTAGACACTCCAAATTCATTAAACCCTTAAAGTCGTCATGTCCTTTGTCATTTTCTTGCTCACTCAAAAATTTTATGAGACCCAAAGCCCAATAGACCCAATTCTACTAGGCCCAAATTCGGGGCGTTACAAAATTATAAATCGATACTTGCAAAAAAATTCTAGTAGTGCCAGAAGAAGTGCTACAAACTAATGCCAACAACTTCAGGCACTGAGCATGAACAAGGTAGAAAAACAAAGAACACATCATATGTTTATGCATTTTGATTTCCCTACGTTTGCAAGGCCTTGCTTAAAGAGATACTCCACTATCTTACCAACTTGTATAACAACTGGTTACAACCTCTAACACTCATTAGATCATACTCCTCATTTTTGTACCTAAGATCTAGACAACACTCTTCTAAGTTCCTCTCAAAAACTTAGGACAATAATCAAGTAACACACTTGATTTTACACTTAACGTACTCACTTAAAATGTTCCTCAATGAACAAGAATAAGTGCTATAAGTCTCCTCAATTTATAAGGAATTTAGATTTGCTAACATACTAGATCAACTACGATCAATCTCCTCATAAAACCAATAAGATAATAAGCATAAATAATATCTTCAATTAGCTCAAGATAAATCCTGAAACTCCAGGATATACTTTCAAGTTTTTCCTGATTCGATTCATTCTACCAAATTTGGGAAATAGATTGTCTTGATTCAAATCCAAACTAATATCCAATATATGTTGATATGTGTAGTTTGGATATCCAAGATGGGCTAGTTGTCGTCCAAAGTAACAACTAGAATCAAAGCCAAAGGATTTTTGTTGCCAAAATTTATTAACTTAAACATGGTATGTAACACTCCTAACCCATATCCGTCGCCAAAACAGGGTTACAGAGCATTACCGGAGTTTACAGAACAAATACAATTAATTCATGTTTTTTACTATTCCTATCCGAAACAAATCATAATTCAATTATTTTGTCCCTTAAATGGACCCTCAAGGTCCTATTTATACATTAGAAACAAGTCGGACTAAATCGGGAACTCAGGGAATTTTTCGCGAAATTTCAAATTTTTTCTTAGGTGCAGGGGACACACGCCCGTGTGGCTCACACGGCCAAGTGACACGCCTGTGTCTTAGGCCGTGTGGGTATTCGATGTGAGGCACACTATCATGTCATAGCCCGTGTTCAAATTAGGGTAGCTACTGACTTGGGTCACACAACCAGCCACACGCACGTGTGCTAGGCCGTGTGGATAATTTAATTTTCAAAAATAGGTGTAGGATTCACACGGTCAAGACACATGCCCGTGTGTTGGGCCGTGTGTTTCACACGGCTGAGACACATGCCCTTGTGTTGGGTCGTGTGTTTCACACAGCTAAGACACACACCCGTGTCTCTGTCCGTGTGACCAATTCTAAGCACTCTGTTTTTCAATTTTTAAGATGCAGGGGACACACAGCCAAACCACACGCCCATGCATATGGCCGTGTGTCACACATGGTTGAGACACACGCCCATGTTCCTACCTGTGTGGACAAAATAAGACCATTTCTAAGTCTTATTTCTCACCCAAATTTTTCCTTGTACCTACATTAATACTTTTATACATATACCAACCAATTCAAGATGTTAAAACCAAACCAACATTAACATTATAATTGATATATCATCACATGTATTCAAACTTACCTTTTGAAAGACATATGTTTACCATAATTCAATCTAACCATGCCAAGCACACATATATTAACCATATTATAACCTCAAGTATATATTCAATAAATATACCATTACTAGCCATTCCAACGACTAGATTACAAATAACCATTTACATGCCAACATTGGCCAAGTTAGCATATTCATGCCATTATACCAAAATAAGTTCGCTATTTATACCAAAATGTGCTGAAGGATAGTGTGATGATGCTCCGACCGATTCCAACTTTTACGAGCTTCTGA
This sequence comes from Gossypium bickii, assembly GCA_025503065.1. Lineage (NCBI taxonomy): Eukaryota > Viridiplantae > Streptophyta > Magnoliopsida > Malvales > Malvaceae > Gossypium > Gossypium bickii. Next base: position 55,513,998 of record CP106713.1, on the reverse strand, counting down.
GCACTATAAAACAGAGAAAAGAAAACCGAATAAGTATTTCAAATGCTTAGTAAGTTCGTATAATAAGAATTTAACTTACCAATCACAAAATAAGTATACAAACATGCATCCAAATCATTATGGCCATTTTCCTAAACACATATGATCTCAAGAAACTTGTTAGTCATGTATATCATGTAAACATCAAAAATCAAAGATGAGCTCATCATGTAATAACTTTCATAAACATGTGCTTTTCATATCACATTTTCATATAACATGTGCATTTCTATGATTAATCATCTTAAGTTCAATTTAACCATGTCAAAACTATTCCCGTTGAATTTATTTGAAATAACGATCGATACACATGTAGTACACTCAAAGTGTACTAAATTGTAAACAATCATCTCATATTCAGGGGTACCCTATTAGGGCACATAATCAGCAAGCACTCTCTCGAGCCATATAACAGGATGCTCATGTGAGCCATGTAACAGGAAGCTTATCCGGGCTAAATCAGGAAATTCATAAGAGTTTAGAACATGAAGCTCATTGAACTTAACAGGTAACTCCGAAGAGCTATTATCAGGGAGCTCCGAATAGCCATATAACAGGATGTTCAAGCTAGCCATGTCAGGAAACTCACAAAGAGTCTATATCAGGACGCTCATAAAAAGCTGCATTTGTGTCCGCAATATATGCAGGATCACAACCGATCATATAACAAGACGCTCACAAAAAGCTGCGGTAGTCCGTAACACATGCAAGATCACTACCGATCAGGATGCTCGTAGGAAACATGTAACAGAAAGCTCAAGAGGGCTTATAACAGGATTTTCATAAGATTTATGGTGTGTCTGCAACATATGCAAGACCACAACCAATCAGAAAATCATGTATCCATCGAATTCCATTATTCAAACGGGACTTATCATGTATCGACCTTTGTCGGATATAAGATTTGTTTCATATTCATGACAATGATAAAATTCACATACATATTATTCAATTTAAAACATATAAATACACAATTTAGTTACATGAACTTACCTCATCACTTGTTCGTATACAGAAATATACTAATTTGACACTTTTTCTTTTCCTCGATCTAACTTTGCATTTGAGTTATCCGGATCTATATAAATGAATTTAACGTCAATTTAATCCATTTCATATTCAATTTAATTCAAGTCACATCCTAGGCAAAATTACCATTTTCCCCTATACTTTTCATAAATGACGATTTCGTCCGTAGGCTCGGAAAATGAAATTCATGCAATTTAATAATTATTTCAAGCCTAACCAATTTTTACATATAAAATTTACAGCACATATATTTTATAAAAATAAAAAATTTTCCATGAATTTTACATCTTTACAATTTAGTCCCTAAATCACAATTTCATGAAAATTCACTTTACAAAGTTTTTATCTATCAATAACCTTTCATTTTCTACCATAAATTTCAAATTTTCAGCATATTCATCCATGGAAAATTTTCAATACTTTAATAACTTATCAAATTGATCCCCAAAATAGATAGATTAAGTTATTCCGATCTCAAAAATATAAAAATTACTAAAAACAAGACAAGATTACTTATCTAATTAAGCTTGCTTGATTTTCTTTCTCCTTCCTAGGGTTTCTATAGAAAATTTGGGGAAGATGATGAAATAAGATGATATTAGGCTATTATCATCTTTATTTATTCCAAATTCCAATTTAGTCATTTTCTTTTTCTAATTTTCCATGGATGATTCATCGTAAATATCTACTAACTCCATTTAATGGTCTAATTACCATATAAGGACCTCAAGTTTTGAATTTCATAGCTATTTGATACTTATAGCTACTAGAACTCAACTTTTGCATTTTATGCAATTTGGTCCTTTCTATAATTAAACATAAAATCGGTAAAATTTTCTTATCGAAATTTTCATACGTCTTTCCTATCATAATGCAGACTATACAATATTATTAAAATAAATTTTCTTTCTATCTCAAATTTTTGGTCCCGAAACCACTGTTCCGATTTCACTGAAAACGGGCTGTTACATGGTAAGTTTCTAAACAAGTAGTGCTTGACACCAGTGGACAATGGTCCTTGGCATCACTCAAAAACTTCCTCAATAATATTAATTTTTGGTATTTTTCTAATATTAGTTTAATAATATAATCAACAATAAAGGGTTTATTGATCAGTTCAAAAGTTTCTCCAAAGTCGTACTTATTATATAATAGATATAGATAACCGTGGGACAAAATCAATAGTTTTATGTTGGAATAGTTGGATAACAAAAAGATGAAATTATAATTTTTAGCTTAAAGTAGATCTTTATTTTCTTTTATATATATATATAAATTTTTCGAGTAAAATAATTGTTAAAAGCAAAGAGCTTGGAGGAACCCAATGTAATATCACCCTCTTTTAGTTTTAGAGTTAAAAAGAGAAAAAACCAATTTTGATTATGCTTGGTAGCAAGAAAAGTATGGAAAACAAAACTATGAAAGAAGATCATTTTTCATCACATAAATAAAACCAAGGGTAAACTACAAGAATAATCACTCAATTATGCACTTCGTTTTATTTTGGTAACTCAACTTTTAAACTATTCAATTTAGTCACTGAACTTTTTAAGATAAATATCTTAATCACTCTCCTATTAATTGTCGTTAACTCATAAACAGAAGTCTACCGTGGACTTTTTTATCAGTCTAATAATGAATTTAGCCTTAAATCTTTACACATTGTATCAATTTAATCCTAAAAACAATAAATTTAGCCCTCAATGTTTACAAGTTTTATCATTTCTAGTATATATTTTTTATTTATAAATTTTTATAATTTAAATATTATTTATAATTTTTTTAGAAATAATGGATATTAAGTTTGATGTTCCTAGTTGATAATGGTCGATTACACCACTATGTTTGTTGCATTTTCTTGCGTATCACTCTGACAGTCAGTCTTTGTGAACATAAATCACAATTCTATTATGATAAAAGTAGATGCATTCAAGTCCTTACATATACAACTAGATACACTTAATCACATAACAGCCCTTGCCATCAAATTTTGTTATGTTTTGAATAAAAAGAAACTAGAACAATCAAGAGTAGTTTAAGAACTAGCAATTCCATAATGCAATAATAAGATTAATATATGAAACAATCATAACTGTAGTAAAATATTTCGTACCAAATCAATCGGTCTGATTTTTCCTCCTCAAAAAATTGTTTCCAGCAGCAGTCATACAATCGTAATAGTTTTAATTTTTTTTTTAAATTAGAACGAAAATAATTAATTTTATAAATATTGAAGTTGAATTTTCTATATATGGGATCAAATTGATAAAATGTATAAACATTGGAGGGCTAAATTTATTATTTGGCCAATAAAAAAAAGCTCATGTTAGATTTCCATTATTAAGTTAATGACAACTTATGAGAACATGATTAAAATATTTAATTTAAAAAAGGCAAATGATAAAATTGAAAAAAAAATTGACTGACCAAAATAAAATCAAGTACATAGTTGAATGACTGTTCTTGTAATATCCTTTAAGAATAAATCATTCGAATTTAAAATCAAAAGAGAGAAAATATGAAAGATGCAAGTGTACAAGTTATGGGTTTTTCTTGAAAGAAAAAAAAATCATTTTCTCTCTTCACATTTTTAACTCTATTATGCATTCAATAGAAAGAAATTAATGTGTGCATGGTTTAGAAAAATAGATGTTATTTTCAAATACTAAACAAAATATGTTTAGTTGAAAATAAAAATTAAAATATATGAAAATTAAAAGTTTTTTTTGTTGTTTTCCTTAAAAATACTTTTAAAAAATTTGTAAACAAATGATTTTAAATTTTAAATTTAGTTGATAAACCATGATTGAAGTCTATGTAAACTTTTTTTTTTAAAAAAATTTCATTAGTTTTTAAAGATATTAACCTTGATATTAATTTAGTTTTGTGGGCAGTTTCGTGATTTTAATTTATCTATATTTTTTTGTAATTTTTTGTTTTACTCTTCCTGTTTTTTTTTTTAAATAAATGTGATTTTAGTTTTAAATTTTGGTTTTTAGTAATGCTATGTCATATATATATATATATATATGATATTTTCTAATATAAGGATGTCGCTAGATCTATTAGGAACGGTTTTCAAAGGTCATTGTCATCATAGTATATAATAATGGTAATAAATCTAAGGTGATGAGGAGGAGGATAGACATTTTGAGACTTGGCATCATAGATGTGGTGAGTCTCTTAAGGCTTTTGGTAGTTATTTCTTGGCTGATCGGTGTTCATCGTCAGATTGATTTTATTATGGCAGGATTATTATGCAAATTTCTGCGGTTTGATCAAGTTATTGCATCTCTAGTTTGTTTCTAAAATTCTTACAGTATTGTAATTATTGTCATTTTGTCTTTATCTTTTTTGAGATTATTCTACAGGGATGATATTTGTGCATTAGTTTACAATAATATATTTATCCTTTTATGATTTTTATTAATAATAGCATTTTCTTTAAAAAATTAAAACCTCATTAAATTCATAGAAATATAATAATTATTTATTTATCATATTTATATTATAAGAAAATATATATTAAACATATTTCCATTTTCTATTTTGAAAATAATCTTTCATATTTCTATCTCTTCTAAATTTTTCATTTTTTCTTATTTCCATTTCCTTTAAATTGTAAGGCATTAGAATTAAGTGAGTTGAATAGCTAAAAAGAAAGATTTTGTGAAGAGTGTTTTAATAAACGATTTTGAGAATAATTTGATTGAAATGTAAAACTATTACCACAAATATTATACAAGGTAGTTGACTGTTTGTCAAAAGTGGCATTAGGGAATTTAAACTAATTAGTTCACTTCAAATAACCATCGATTTATGTTATACGATTGCTTGAGAAAGATGTTAATAAATCTTCACAGGAAGATTCCATTGTTTCTGCTCACTTCTAATTTTTAGGAGTGTATTTTTATTTATATAAAAAAAACTTATTCATTTTACACATAAGCATTTATGAAGTCAAATTTTATTTTATATTAAAGACCATCAAAATAAATTATACTATATATTTTTTTATTTCAAGGTCAACTTTTCTTTTTAAAAATTTTGTCATTTAATATTTTAAGATGATATAATATGCAAGGGCATAGCTAGGAGTTGGCAGGGCTCAACCCCCTAAAATGAAAAAATTTTCATTTAGGTCACTTTAAAATTTATAAAAATTTAAATTAATAAAAGTAAAATTACATTTTGGCCCCCCTAAAAATGATAAAAATTTGATTTAATCCTTTAAAAATTATAAATATATAGATATTAAAATGATAAAATTACATTTTTACTATTATAAAAATATACAATTTAATTTAGACCATCTAAAAAAATTTTCTGACTTCACCCCTAATAATATGATATATATATATTAATGTTTTTACTATTTGAAAAATATTATTTTTTTTCTATTTTTTTTGTCTTCTTTAATGTAAATATATTATCTAATAATACAAAAATGTCAATTTGTATATACCACGTCATCTTATATTTTTTTAAAAATAAGTCACGTAAATTATTTAACAAAATAATCTTAAAACTAAATATAATATACGTTTATTAGAAAAAAAAATAATCGAATTTATAGTAAAGAGATTAAATACACAACTTTTGTTTATAAGATTTAACCTTTTCGAATAAAGAAATTTTGAGGAGATTGGAGAATCCAAAAGCCGAGGCCTTTCCCTACAACCTAAACCCATTTTGCAGTTATGTTTGTTCAATCGCCCAACAGTTCTTTTTCTTAGGGTGGGTTTGGATAGGCGATTGAGTGCGGTACGGTGCGTTTAGCTTACTTTTTGTCTCACGCTATAGTATCGCTACAATATCTAATCTCACCGCCACCGCTGTTTTTACACTAACCGTAAATAAACGCACCGCCCATCCAAACTCACCCTTAATATCATTTAGGATTTAACTTGGTGAATTACCAAATATATATAGAGGAAGAAAAGTGTGAGGAAAAAAAATAAGATAGATGATCATCTTTTATGTTAATAGATAAAAATCAATGATTCTAAATTGAAATGATGAGATGAGAGAAATGAAAAAGAACTGTATGCTAGTTTAAATTATATATTTTTAAATGTTTTATTTTCTTTCATTTTATTTTTCAACTCAACCAATCAATGAATGAAGAAAAATATTTTTTTTTTCTTTTTTTCCTACCAAACACACTTATCAAAAGAAAAATTTTGGTTTTTATCTTCTAGCTTTCTACCCTTTCAATTTTATTTCAACTTTGCTTGGTAGGGTAGAAAGAAAATTGAAAAGATGAAAAATATAAACTTTTTTCCATAAGTGTGCTTAGTAAGAGACATAGAAAAATAGAAAGAAAAAGTAATTTTCTATCTATTGTTTGGTAGAGTTGAAAAAAAAATGTTTGAAAAGTGTATAATTTTTTTCGATAAAAATGACAACCAATTAATGGCGATTACAATTCAGAGAGCAGAAAGGGATAATGCATCCAGGTCTCCATGTAGCAATGCCAGAGCTGAGTTTAAGGGTTCTTCAAATCTCTATAAACTATCAAGGTTATGATCAGCTAGTTTAGCCATGTAGTCAGCAACTTTGTTGTGGTGTCTAGGAATATGTTGAATTTGCACACTCCACTTGTGTTTTAGGATTTAACAACAATCCCTCCAACATTAGGATCTGATCAAAATACATAATTTTGAACTAATATACATACATCTCTTTCATTTCCTCTCTTTTCATTATTCAAAATTAAAAAGATTAATCATTATGCATTGATTCTCCTTTATTTTCTTTTCACTTTTTCTTTTATCCCTCAATTTTTCCACTTCTGAAAAAATAAAATCTTGAAAGTACAAAATATGAGAAAATAATCTTTAACATCAAATAAAACTATTCAAATTAAATAATAATAATAAACATTTCAAGATATCCGCCTGGCTTACTTACCAAACATTTTTTAGAGGACAAAATTTGAGAAAATCCTAACCATATTATAATATAATTATAATTTGAGAATATCTGACCAAACTTTTTTTTTCTGTTCTGACAATTGACCTAATTGCTTGTAATAATGAAATTAATGATTCCAACTATTGGTATGTTTTTTAATTATATTTTGTCAACTACATCGTTATATACATTAGAAAAAACGAAAACATTCTTATGCATATGTCATTACATTATATAGAAAATTTAATCAAGAACGGATATAAGAGGTTGGCTCTCTAAAATTCAAAATTAGAAATTACAAGCTAATATGAACACAATTATGCTTTGCTCTCTCAAAAACATAATATATATATATTTAATCTTTTAGAAAATGATATAGTAATAAATCTTAAAAGTCATATTTGACATCTCAAAAATTTTTAATTCATTTTTGACCCCCTAAAATAATTTTTAAATTCACCCTTGATTATAATACTATAAAATTGATAATCAAGAATCAAATCTTATGTATGTATATATGTATATGTATTGGTGCCACGAGTTAAAGCAGCATCATGGCACCAATTTAGTCAACAAAAAACCAAAATGTCAATAATAAGTGATATAGATCTTAATATTAAATTTAAATTGAATTTCATGTGATGGCCTAATTGTCAAGAGTGTTCACCATCCTAGGTGCAGCCTGGGTTTAAATTGCACTAGTCATGTTTGTTGTTCAAGTTTTGTCCTGTTATTGTAATTCACAAAAAAAATTAATTTAATATTTTTCATAAAGATAAATAATATTATCATAAGAATAAATATTATTTAATTTTTATAATTTTTATTTTATTTTTTTTCCTATATAATTTCGAAAAAGTTAAAAATAAAAAAACATAAAATATAAAATTGCAATTAGGCAACGTTTTTTTTTTAGAAATTAAATTTAAAATAAACAAACAAACCTAGAAAATAATATTTGATATGAATGAAACTCTAAAATTTGAAACTGTAAAAAAAGGATTAAAAGCTCTTTAAAACGTATTATTTTTACCGGAACTCTGAAAGGATTTTAAATAAAACACAACCACCACACAATTAAGCCAACAAGAAAAACTTAAAGGTGTATATATTGTCGAAACCATTTTTTGAAAAAGGTCGACTTTTATATTTAAAATGAAAACGAGAGTCGCCACTAATCTTTTTTTTATGAGATGGGGATCGGGTCACCTCGTAATTTGGTTGTTTTAATAAAATATTTCGATTTATCAAAATAACGATGTTGGTCTACGAAATTCGAGAAAACAGGTTTAGGAGTCGGTTACATGCGAGGAAGGATTAACACCCTCGTCAAGCCCAAAATTGGTACCTAATTGATTAATTAATGTCTAAATGTTAAAAATTGAAAACTTCGAAAGAAGTTAAAATACGATCCCTTCTTTTATTAACGTTAATTTTAAAAACGCTTGAATTAAATTGAAACGAGCATGTTAAAGGCCCTCTAGTCTCGAGGTAACAGAATGTCACATCCCATAAGTTAGGACACGACACTTGGAACCCTCGAGAATAAGGCTGCCTTTAATTTTTATTGAAATTTCGTGTGTTTTGAAATTTAAAATGATATCTTACTATTTAGGTTTAACGAGAAAATCGAAACCCCATAAGTTAGGGTACGATTTCTCGAATCTCCAAAACTCGAAATATTGCCTCATTTAAAAATTCTCCTTTTTTTTTTTGAATAATAGCGAGTACAATACTTAAACGATGTGCATTTATTTTATTAGGGATAAAATAAAACGGTTTATTATGAATATAAAAAAATTAAACGCGACTTTTGAAGTGAAATGAGATGGAATGATAATATAGAACATGGAATAACGATTTACGAATAAAATGTTACATTAATGAATGACAATAATATGAAAATACGAATAAACGAATTATAGTACACATGATGGCAATAATCACACAATATACATCATTTTTAATACCAATCGATAATCAAAGACAAATGAAATAAAATAATATATAAAAACAATTTAAAGTAAATAATATAAAAAGGTTTAAAATAAATAATATATGAAAGAAAAAAATTTAAATAAATAATACCAAAAAAATGATTCAAAATAAACAATATATGAAAAAAATCTAACATAAATATATATATAAAACATTTTAAAATAAAATAACATATAAAGCAATTCAAAATAAATAATATATGAAATAATTTAAAATATCTAAAACAATTTGAAATAAAAAAACAGTTTAATATAACTAATATATAAAAATTTAAAATAAATAAAACATAAAACCATTAAAAATAAATAATATATAAAAAAATTAAAAGGAATAAATAAATAACAAATTAAAAGGTTAGAATCAAACAGGTTAGGGATTAAATCCGAATAAAAATGAAATTAAAGGTAAATACTATCAAAAAATAAACAAAGGAGGACTAAAATCAAAAGGCGCGAAAAGGACGAGGACCAAGTGGGTAAAAAACCCAATCCTTGGACACGTGTCCATTTTCCAGTGCGTCAATAGGCCAGGGACTAAATTGAAACACACAACAAATTCTGTGGTCAAATTTATAAATAAGAAAAAGTAGCAAAAGGACTAAATTAAAACGAATCAAAAAAAAGGAAGGACCGAAAGGGTAAATGACCCAATTATTAAAAACATTATCATCCTCCTTACGGGTCGGGTCGCGCGTGCGGATCAAGCTCAAAACAACGCCGTTTTGACGTTTGTGCATTGGCCTAAAACGGCTCCGTTTCACATAGGCTATAAAAGTTATTTTTTTGACAAAAAATTCATTTCTCTTCTTTTTTTAAAAAAAAACCAAAAAGTTTCTCTCAACTTCACTTTGCCCTCTCCGGGCTCCAGTCAAGGGTCCGGCACCGGACCACCGTGGCGGCCACCAGCCGTCGCCGGCGACGGCGTCGCCGTCCATGGTGGCCGGAAAACGAAAAGTCGTCGATTTTTTTAGCCCGAAAAATGCCCTCTTTCATCGGAGAGGCAGTCCTTGGCCACCCACGACAGCAAAACGTGAGAAAGGTAAGATTTTTCTTCCTTTTTTTATTTTATTTGTTTATTATATGTCGAAAAAGAAATAAAAAAATAAAAAAAAACAAAATAGAATAGAAATAAAAAACGCAAGTAAAAAATAACCTTGAAAAGTTTTCTATTTTTTCGTCTATGATTTTTCGTATTTGATTGTGTGTAGCCAAAAACATTGACTTGGTGATGATTTTTTATAGCCGAAATTGATACAAAATATTACGTTTTTTTTTTGCTACTATCAGGGCCGTTCCTGAATTTTCTTTGGCCCGGGGCGAACTAAAAAAAATGGGCCCCTAACGCACTTTTTCTTTGAAACATTAATTCATATAAAAGAATATAAAAATTCGTTACATCCCATATAAATTTAAAAAATGTATATGAAAGATACATATTATACTTATAAAAAGCATTTCCTTCGAGCATTTCTTAATGCAAAGTCATTTATAATCATATCTACATCAATTTTCTCTAACATATTTCTCTCAATAGATAACATTGCTAAACCATTTAATCTCTCCTGCGACATTGTCGATCTCAAGTAATTTTTCAATAATTTCAACTTCGAAAAACTTATTTCCGCGGAAGCTACTGTCACAGGCATCGTCAATAGGATCCGATATGCAACGGAAACATTAGGATAACAATCGCATTTTTGAAAAATTCAAGAATATCAATTGCTGTCATTGACTCATTTGGTAAAGTCATTCGTAACACTTTCATTTCAGAATAAAGGTCATAAGCATCAACATCTGACAAATTATTATGAGAAAATGTATCTTTATAGTTATTGCAACAATCTCTTAATCTATTGCTTTCTAAAGACTTCAACCTTGTTGAGTCAATTAAAAATCCAAAAACATTTTCAAAAATCTTTAATTGATCAAATCTTTCTTTCAAATAAGTAATTGCCATATCCACAATCACCAAAAAGTAGTTAACTCTAAAAGATTCCTCAGGTGATTGCAAATCTTCATCATGACCATCCTCACCAAATTGTTTTTTTTCTAAAAACAGGACGTTTAGTTGAAAATTTTGGATCTATATCCATCCTAAACGCAAGATCTTTGGCAACATTAATGGTAGGTTCAAACCCTTCTTTTCTATAATTTTCAAAATATAATATTATACCTTCCACTTCTTTCATCGTAGTATCAATGCACATTGTCTTGGATTGTAACTTTTTACTCACCTTGTTAATTGAAAACAAGATATCATACCAAATAACAATTCCAAGTAAAAATTCAAAATTTTGAAGTGCATTAACCAAACTTTCTGCTTCACTTTTCACCTTAGCATCATTACCTGAAGATTTGTATAATTTTGACAAAGCTAATATTATCTTGGAAGCATGAAATCTAATAGCTTTAACACTTTTAATTCGACTTTCCCATCGAGTATTCGATAGAGATTTCACAGTTTCTGAAACATTATCACGCAAAATTGTCCACCTTTTGGTAGAACTTGCGAACAATGTATATATACGTTGCACAATACCGAAAAATGAAATAGCTTTTGTACAAGAATGTGCCATATCAGAAAGAGTGAATTAAGACTATGGCAAGCACATGACATATACAAAGCTCTTGGATTTAATTCAAGTAGTCTCCTTTGAACACCTTGATGTTTTCCTTTCATATTAGAACCATTATCATATCCTTGGCCTCTCACATTATCAACATTAAGCTCAAGAGATTTTAGTGCATTTAATAACTCATTATAAAGCCCCATCCCAGATGTATCATCCGTTTTCAAGAACTCTAAAAAGTATTCTTCTATTTTTACTTTGTCACTTGACATATTAACGCGTCGTATTATTAAAGTCATTTGTTCTTGATGGCTCACATCAGGGGTACAATCAAGAATAACAGAGAAATATTTTGCCTCTTGAATGATTTTTAAAATAGAACTTCTAACACTATGGGCCAATATAGAAATTAGCTCATTTTGAATTTTGTGACCAAGATAATCATAATGCATTTCTTCATTTTGAATGCGTCTAATATGGTCTTGCATTGTCAAATCAAATTCAGCAATCATTTCAATTAGGCTCAAAAAATTACCATTATTCTACTCATAAAGTTTCTCATTTGATCCTCGAAAAGCTAAATTATTCTTACCAAGACATGTAACTACAGCAAGTATTCTCAAGAAAACATGTCTCAAACGTTCTCTCTCTTTTGAGATTCCTTGTTGCAAGTCTTTATCAAGAGTCTAATTAGTCTTCAATCTCACTCTTAATTCAGTCCAAACATTCATGTTAGTGATATGGTCAAAACTATTCTCATGTTCTTTGAGTTTTTCACTCAAGTGTTTCCAATCATTCACACCATCAGTGGCCAAGTAACTCTTTCTATTTAGTTTTGTGAATAACTTACAACAAAAACAAAAAACTTTATCAACATGTTTAGAGTAAACTAACCATTTTCTATCGCTAGTCTCTCCATTAATCAACTTTCTAGAAAAATAAGCATACGAGAAATGCCTAGAGTTACCATCTAAGGGAAATTTAAGATTCAATTCCCTTAAAGGCCCCCTTTCAACTAAAATATCTCTAGACTTGTTATCAAGGATACCCCAATTTCTAGGATCGTAAATGTCTAAAGGAGGAATAAAATGCGGATCATCCCTAACATCTTCAACATTTGACTCATTTTGTACATCATTAGGGTCATTCACGTGAGCAAATTCCTCATTGATATGATTTGGAGAATTATCATGTTCATTTGGATCAAGTTCAACCACATTGGCACTGGCCATAGTCATAATTGAGATCATCCAAATTAAGAGCATTATCATTTAAATTTTCATTAGATTGATCCACATTGTCTACTTCCACTCCTTTGAAGTCTCTCTTATTTTTTTCTTAAAAATCTATCAAGAGATCCCCTTTGTGATTCTACTAACTCATCTCTTTGTTTTCGTTTCATTCTTTTCTCACTTCGGACAAATATTTAGGCAACATTATTTAGCAATATAACTATTAGCTAATAAAACTAATATAGGTTAGAACAATGGCACCTGTAGGGCTGTAGAATTGAACAAATAATAAGCTTAATCCTTATCGTTCTTAATTTGCAATGATGAGCCAAGGTTCCTGCCAATAAAATTGACTAATTAAACAAGCTTTTGCTTATGAAATTTTTAAATTCTATTACCAATTTACCTAATAATAATACATAATTACCACCAAGAATAACCTCGCACTTCATTTTCTAAATAAACCCGCATATAAAAATCATCCTAGTGGTAAGACCAAAATGATATTATTTTATTAGACATTAAACATTAAACTGTTTATTGATATAACTAGGTAAATTGTTTGCATAAGCATAAATATAATTTATGGCGTTAAGAATAAAAAATACACACACAATGAATAACATATACATCTTTTATTTTATGTACATGAGTCGCTTCATTAACCTTTAAACACCAAATTTAAAAAGAAAATAACTTGACAGGTTAACACATCATCAGTTTGCCTATATAAACTGGATTATTACTCCAAGTTTCTAAAATTTCAGCAATATCCCTTTCACCTTTTCACTCAAGCCACTACCCCCCAATTAATAAATATATTCCCAGTTTCCCTTTCACTTCAAACCCCCTTTTTTTCTTCTCTACCCAAATTCAGCCTATATTCAAAAACCCAAAATTGGTTAGTTTGCTAAAATAACATAATTTTTAAACTCAAAGATAACCTAATTTTAATTAGAAAAAAAGCATTACATGAATTAGTGATTGGAGTTTGTCTTGAAGACTTTGTTTCTTCAGATTCTTCTCATTAGCTTCCTTAAGAAAGCGAAGTTAAACTCCAATATCTAGCTAGCTTGTTGTCGATCTGGAGAGTACAAAATGGAATCTCGTATAATTATAAAAATATTGTCAAAAATTTTGAGAGTTTTCTATTAGGGATTTGAAGTTGAAGTCTTGAAGAATGTTATGAATATTTTTTTCATGCGTGAGGTCTCATTACTTACTATTTACTAACTTAGTTAGAGTTGGGTTTAATTTTATTATTAGTTTTGGTGTAGAATTGGGTTGGATTGGGTTGAGTTGGGTTTAGATTAGATTTAAGGATTGGGTTTTTTAAGTTGTGTATTAAATAGTATAGTGGGTCCTAGGTAGGGGCCCAGGCGCTGTTCCCACACTGCTCGCCCAGGCCAGGGCTCGCTACTATTTTGCTTTGTTTTGTGTTATGCCTTCGCTTTTTCCTTTTTATTTTGCAGGCGTTGCTTGTCTACAGGTGACTGTGGTAGAGCTGCAGCGTTAGCAGAGGGTGTCAGACGCACATGGGGGCAACGGTGCTGGTGGCAGCTCTTAGGCTAGGGTTTCATTCTTTTTTTTTTTCTTTTTTTTTTGAAAGTTAAGTTTGTGGGCAAGTGGGCTGTTAGGATTTTTTTTTTGTCATGAGTAATGCATTTGGATTTGTAAAAAAAAGGGACTATTTTGGTTTTTTTTTTTTTTAGCCCGGGTAAAATTGGACTTCTATATATATATATATATATATATGTATATGCCTCAAGTTCTTTCTTTTACTTATTAAGATAACGTATATCTGTACATATATAATGGTTCAATTTCAATCTTTTAATTTATTTATCATATTATATGTATAATTTATATAAATAAATAATAAATTTTATTATGAAATAATTTAATATATTTTTATTATATATGAAAAAAAAAAGGTGCGAGAGCATATATGAAAACTTTTAATTCTGAGATAATTTTTTGATTTCAAAAAATATATATAGTTTTTAGTTATATTTAATGTGAGTTGTTTTTAAAATTAAGTTTTAAATGTAATTTTCTTGGCAACAAAAACTCGATGTCGAGACAATTGATAGAGGAGTCTTGCGACCTTGAATGCAGTTTCCCCCACATTTTACTCCATTCATCATAAACCTGCAAAGTACAATACTCAAATGGCCTAGGTGACCCAAAAACTCAACATTGCATATTTTTGTGTACGTATTAACTCAAATGCTACTACCTTCTTTAGTACTCTTAACATCCATTTAAGTCTTATGCTTCATACTTATACTAAATGAGCATATAAACTCTTGTTTTACTAGCTTTGATCATGAATATGCAATTAAGTATACAAATTGATATTTTCAAAACCCAACGTTCCTACCATTTATACCAAAACATCTAAAATAGACCCTAATACCAATCACGACTTTAGGTACATACCAATTATTATAAACAGAACAAAACTTATACAAACATGTTGAGTTGAGAAATTGACATTGTCTATAAGAAATTATTATAAAATTGAACCCAATAAAAAAATTAATCAATTGTGAAGAAGCATAAAATAAAAACAAAATCCAAAAAAAAGAAAATCAAAGAGAGGTATAGAGAAAAGTAAAATAAAATGAAATTGCTACTGCCCGTGATAAATTATTACAAGTTGCAGGATGTTGAAAGATATAGACATCACATATATAATAATGATAATTACATGTTATTCTTTACTATCATGATAGGTTAGCCCAAATTAAAAGTGATTTAATTTGTTTAAGGTTAATTGCACTTTAATTATTAAATAAAGTATGAGCCGAATATGTGTAGATACTCTAGTAACTAATTTTTAATTGATGATGGACTGATTAGAAATTAGGGCTAATGTGCCAAAGTTATATATATTAGGGTTATGGTCCCCAAATTATACACAAGATAACTTTTCTAATATCCCATCTTTAGAAAAGAGAGTCACTTTCTCAAGATTACTTGTGTGCTAATTTGGAAGATTAAATTTTCAAGATTCGAAAAATTTCAAGGAATTCATGGATTTAGGTACGCTTCCGCATCTAGTTCTGTTATCGTTTTGTTCTTGATGATTTGACATGATAGATCTTGATTTATGATTTATTAAGTTTTATATCATATCTTGATTTACGATTCTATCACAAGAAGTTTTAGAAAAGAGAGAAGAATGAGAAGGGAGAAGAGAGAAGAGAATGAACAAAGAAGTTTTTCATTCACATAATTGCATAATCGTTTCCATTTTCCTTCTCTGCTTAAAATGCAAAGAAGTAGAGTTACATAGTTGGTTATGGAAGTTATTAAACAGTTGTAACCACCAACAACAAAAGTCGTTGTTTCAATTACACATAAGACTAGACCTGATAATGGGTTGAGTCACTCAGCCTGGTCCGAAGGCCTGTCCAAAAATTGGGAGAGTTTGGACGAAAATATAGGCCTGAAAAATAAGTTTGGATAAAATATTAGGCCCGTTTTCTAATATGGGTCGGGTCGAGTTAGGCTTGGGCTTAACTAATATATTTTAAGCCGAACTTGGGAAAATTTTTAGACTCATATTTCAGGCCAAGTCGGACCCGATCCTAGAAAATGGGCTTGAAATTTTATTGAAGCCCAGCTCATGATCACGTCTACAAAAAACTAACTAAAACACATCGTTTTATTTACTAACATTTTGCTAAAACACAGCGTAGCAGCAACTAACTTAACAAACCGATTCCTCCCATAACAAGATCAAATGTAGGAAATCTTTGTTGTAGCTCCTGTAGAGGTTCCCATGTAGAATCCTCAGGAAATGTGTTTGTCCATTCCACCAATATCTCGGTGACAGTTTTATTTCCTCTCTTGACCATACGCCGATCTACTATGGAAATAGGTTCTTTGAGCATAGCATCATCAGTACTAACTACCAGTAGAGTAGATAGAACAAGTGTCTTTCCCACATGTTTTTAAAGTTGGGAAACATGAAGTGGAGTGAATACGGGAACTCAGTTGTAGATGAAGCCTATACACCACCTTTCTTACTCTAGCCTCGACAGTAAAGGGCTTAAAGAACTTGGGAGACAGTTTCTGGATCAAGACTTCCCTCATAATGTGTTGCCTGTAAGGTTGTAACTTGAAACAAACATAATCACCCACTTGAAACTCTCGACCACATTCTCTTATGATCAGTTGTTTGTTTCATCTTGTTTTGAGCTCTTTTAAAATGAAACTTGAGTAGCTTCCTTGCTGTTTCTCTTTGCTAGAGACTCCTATCAACAGTGTCTGCAGGTGACAGTCCAGCCAAATAAGGTAAAATTTCAAATTTTATTATGTACACTTTAATAATGTTGTTTATTGAGTTGATGTTACTAATTAACTCGACGTCAACTTTGGATTAATGACAACATCATGATAAATAATTGTATTCATTTAATATTCTTGATATGAAGTGTTTATATGTTTAAAGTTTAATTTACTCAAAGTTCGATTTTTTTTTTAATTTTAAGATTGTTCATAATTTATGCATTATTATTAATTAATTTTGAATCATACATTTTATTGTTTATTATATGTTATTTTTAAATACATACTTGTATTTTAAATATGTGGTTATTTCTAGTATGATTATGTTTTGTATAGAATATTAGGATCCTCTCAAATTTATCCTGCCAGTATCTAAAATTTTGGTTTCTGCACATTTTACTATTTAAATATTGTTTCTCAAAACTAATATAGCTATAAAGAAAAATGGTTTACGACCTGGTTTCGTGGTGTAGTTGGTTATCACGTCAGTCTAACACACTGAAGGTCTCCGGTTCGAGTCCGGGCGAAGCCATTCATATTTTAATACCAAAAGAAAATTTTTGGCTTCTGCACATTTTACTATTTACATATTGTTTCTCAAAATTAATAAAGTATAAACAAAAATGTAAAAAACTTATCAACGTGGTTTCGTGGTGTAGTTGGTTATCACGTCAGTCTAACACACTGAAGGTCTCCGGTTCGAGTCCGGGCGAAGCCAGCCATACGGAATATGCTTTGTTTCAGTAACAAAAGAAAAATTTTATTTACGCCGTTTCCGGGTATCGAACCCGGGTCACCCGCGTGACAGGCGGGAATACTTGCCACTATACTACAACGACGAAATACATTCGTGTACTATTTTTAGATATTTTGACTAAATTGAAATCTATCTGTAGTATTTGCTGCTTACAATTGATATCAACTCCCGTTGTCAGTTCTATATTTTGAAAGTAGGTTCTAACCATCTGTTTATTCATGTCATATTTGTACATTTTCTTATTTTATGACCAAGAATGAGTTTAAAGTTAACGGTAAACCAAACTTAATTCGATTCGAAAATTTTAATAAAAATTTTAAATTTTTAATTAAATAGTTTGAGTTATTTGAGTTAATCAAGTTATTCGGATCAACTTAAATAAAAAATTAGGTTTTTCGGTTTAACTCAAATATAAATTACACAATTTGAGTTATCTGAAAATCCAAGTAAGAAAAGTCAAAACTACGCCGTTTTGATAAATGTTTACCTTTTCTTAAGTTAAATTTCAAAACCATTAAATTAAAAGGTAAAAACTATATCGTTTTGATAAATATTTACTCATTAAGTTAAAATGCAAAATCATTATGTTGTTTATGCAGTTAAATAATCTTGTACTTCGTCTATTAGTTAAATAATTGGTCAATATAAACGCAACATTGAGTATAAATAATAAGATTTGTTAACTCGACTCGACTTGACTTGAAATTTTTTACTCGATTTGATTCGATTCGAAAAAAATTCAAATTGAGTTTGGTTGCTAAAATAAGATTCGTCAACTCGACTAACTCGAATTTTTTTTACTCGACTCAATAGAATACTCACCCCTAGTTAAAGTATCTAAGAATTGTAGAAAGGGGAAATCGAACAAAAGGTATTAATACAAGAGATCAAATCTTGCCAACTGTCAGTAGAGAAGCTTAAAACTTGCCACATTCGAGGGAGTTTCCACCTCCTCATGAGAAGGCCGATGTGTCTTCACAGCCTTAAGAGAGGCCGATGTGTATAGGAAAGGATTTTTCAGCCCCTATTTAAGCTTAGTTTAGGAATGCTTCTCAAAAGTACTTAAAAAAAAAAACATTTTTAGGGATAAGCTAAAATTTTCAAATTCTGAAAAAGTTGCTTTTGGACCAATTTTTAGTGTAGGAGAAGCACTTTTTTTTTTCTTAAAAAGCAATTTGTTTAGAATATTTTTGTCTCAAAAGTACTTCTTAGAAGTAATACTAAACATGTAATACCCCTATACCCGGTTCAATCATGTAGACCCGGTATAGGACTATTACATTTGGTGCCAAAACAATTATGGCCAGATACTGTCTAATTAAAACATTTGAATATAATATTTTAACTTTCCAACCATTTTTGATAACAAATTTATTGTTTATTAATTCATTCCATATATACGAACATACTTCAAATAACTGAAAATAGATAAAATTTCAAGAATCTATATTTTAGTCCCTATCACGTAGGAACACATTTGAACTATATATGTACATGCCATTTTAATACAAAATATAGTACCTACTTTTGAAGCCCTTGAGGATGTGATGAGGTGAGAGATCTTCTAGTTGGACTCCATCTCTTCTAGTTTAATTGTACCTACGCGTTAAAATAAACGCGTTAAGCCGGTGAAGGCCTAGTAAGCACCACAAGAATAATTATATAATCAATCATAATAGAATATTTTAACTCAATCAATTCTTGTATATCTTCTCACATATAAGTCATTTCAACTATGCATTGCTTTAAACGAATTTAGCTTATCTCTTGTAAGGTATTGAACTTACCTTAACACATCAGTAATTCACTTTTGCTCTCATTTCACATTCTTAGCCCAAAGTAGACTTTATAGAACACACCGGATATACGGAACAAATACAGAGGTGCATTACGATGCACAAGTGAACAGAGAGCACCAATGTGCTAATAATCAGAGAGTACCAACGTGCTAATATCAGAGAGCACCAACGTGCTAATATCAGAGAGCACCAACGTGCTAATATCAGAGAGCGCGCTAAAGTTCCTTAATGGCATGCCACTAATATCCCAGTAGTTCTAATTTCGTCTACTTGGGCATTTAAAGCTGAATCTTATATATTTAAATAATTCACATAAATATTTCAAAAAGGATAAATAACAATAATTTAAAATTCTTGTAGTACTTACAATAAAAGATTGAGGTGATATAAATTCTTCTTCCTTCACTCCTTAACCTTCTCTTTTCCTTTTCCTTCGATTCAGTCCTCTCCTTCCTTTTCTTTTTCTTCAATTTCATATAAACATATAACATTTATATGTTAAAAATAATCAAATAATTTCTTGTACTATAAAATAAACATGTATTTTGTGATAAACTCATGCTTTCTTACTTTTGCTCACATTTCAATTTAATCCTTTACTCATAAACTTATTCAAAGCTGTCCTTTTGTGTCATAGTCACTAAATTATTTATTTCTCGAGCTACAGAACTCCAAATGAAGAACCGTTAATTTTCCATGAAACTAGACTCACATGTATTCATACATAAAATTTCCAGAATTTTTAACTTAGCCAATTAGTACAGTTTATTCATCAAAGTCACCCCTGTTCTGCTGTCTGGCAGTTCTGACCCTTCTTCACTAAAAATTAATTATCTCTTTATACAAAATTCATATGATGTTCTCGTTTATTTCTATTGAAAATATACTCATTTAGGATTCTAAACATGTAAATTTAAGCCCCTAATTATTTTTATTCAATTTTTTATGATTTTATAAAGTCAGAACAGGGAATCCCGAAATCCCTTTAAACCAGTCTTACAAAAATATAAATATCTCAAATTACAGAATTCCTTTGCTTTCCTTGTTTCTTTCATATGAAAATAGACTCAATAAGCTTTAATTTCATATCTCATTCAACTTCTAGTTCCACTTCTACGATTTTTGGTGATTTTTAAAGTTACTCTACTGCTGCTGTCCAAAACAGTTTTCTTATAGCTTATTTTACAATTAAATCCTTTACCCAATTCTAACTTCAAATTCTTTCAATTAAACCACTAATTCATCTTTTTGTTCATCATATGCTATATTCAACAGCTTTAAAACTTCAAAAACTTCAACTTAAATTCATCAAAACTTTGTTCTAAAACTTATAAAGCATCAAAATTAAAAGAGAAGGGCTAAATTGACTTACCAATTAAACTTCCAAGCTTTAAATCATCAATTTCTCCTTTTTTCTTTCTTTCCCTTTTTCTTCCCCTGCTTTCGTCTTGTTCTCTGTTTCTTTTCTGTTTTTCTTTCTTTCTTTCTCTTTATAATATATAATAACAATATCATATATTATATTATATTTAAAATGTAAAATATATTAAACATAAAAATCTCAGATTTTTTCTACTTACACCGCCTCAATTATACAAAATGGTTTAATTTCCATTTTGGTCCTTTATACTTTCTTTTAATCTATAATTAAACTTTTGCACCTTTTTCAATTTAATCCTTTTTCTCAAATACTTCTAATTAAGTCAAATTCACCTAAATAAAACCTTATTAAACACACAACTAACTTCGTAAACATTTTTAATAAATATTTTATGAGTCCGTTTACTAAAAATGGAGACCCGATAACTCATTTTTCAATATCCATACTTTTGAGGTCGTTACAATTCTCCCCCCCTTTTGAAATTTCGTCCTCGAAATTTACTTAAAAAGAGATGAAACACTGAATTCTTATAGTTTCTTTCAAATAAACACCTTGATAAATACCTTATCAGCAACAGAATATTTAATATCCCGACGTTTTAAATCCACAATTGATTTTCATTTGTCGAATGTCGCTTTTAATCTATTCGAATCACCTTTACTTTTTCTTCTATTTCCGGATCAAATCAAACCCATGTATCTTCTTTTCATTGAGCTCATTCCAATATAATGATGTTCTACATTTCCTACCATGTAAAGCTTTATACGGAGCTATTTTAATACTGGATGATAAACTGTTATTGTAAGCAAATTCAATCAAAAGTAGATACCTCTCTCAATTACCTTCGAACTCTAGTATACAACATCGAGTATATCTTCCAATACCGAATTACAAACTCAGATTGGCCATCCATTCGAGGAGGAAATGCAAGATCTTGAACTACAATCGAATACCCAAAGCTTCTTGTAATTTATTCCAGAAACAAGACGTAAATCGGGAATATCCAATATTATGGAGACAGACACTCTGTGTATTCTGACAATCTCAGATATATACGATTTAACGGTTTATCTAAAGAATAATCCAGACGTCATCAGGAATAAAGTGCGCTGATTTTACCAATCGGTCAACAATCACCAAAAATAACATCTTTTTTTTTCTTCTCGAGATAATGGTAACCCCGATACAAAATCCATAGTGATTCTTTCCCATTTCCATTCCGGTATAGTAATTGGTTGGAGTAATCCCGAAGGTACTTGATGTTCGCTTTGACCGTTGACATATCGGATATCCGGATACAAACTCGTAAATATCACGTTTCATACCACGACCACCAAGACATCTTCTTTCTAAATCTAACCAACTCTCTCTCGAATTATCCATCAATTTGCGAATGAAATGCTATCTGAAATCGAGTTAAGTACACAATAATTTTCTGTAATTGTTTTCGTAACCCTAAGGTGAATCGCAATCTTGATCGAAATTATCAATACCGTAATACCATGAAATCTTACATTTTCGGAATGTACATCTCCGCAACTTTTCAAGCCATCAATCGCTTTCGACTTTATAAATTAATCAACTATCACTCATATAGCATTCTTATAAGTTATCCCGAAATCGTAAAGTGAACCGTAAAATCGTAGATCTCTATCAAACATTTCAATAATATAAATGGATCAATACTTCAACTTCAATAGTACTTTAAAATAGAAGAAGAAATCCAGGAGTAGTCCCAATAATAACCAAAGTATAATAATACAACTTCTATAATCTAAGATCCATATCACCGAGCTCCCATAATCTGAACCAAGATTTATACGAAAGAATATATATATTTACCTTCTATCATTTGAATACCCCTTCACAGATGAATCATATTTGATAGATAAGATCGGACTATAAAATAATAAGAAAACCAATATAATGAAATCCCGGATGTGGCATAATGAAATCCCGGATGTGAAGCTATATTGAATTTCCGAGAATAAAAACCATATTCAATGATAAAGAAATCGATAATATTCAAGAAAAACCGGAAGAAGAATACCATTTATCCTTGCTAGAAACGATTGTGATAAAGATAATGCCAATTGCGTATCACGCACTGCGTAATAACAGGTAGAAATAGAAAATAACTTCATATGAATCGACCATTAAGTCTTCTATCTAATAGAACAAATTAGAAAATCCAAAGAAAAATAGAGCAAGCGATCGATCAGAATCAACCGTAACTTCCATTTTAATGTTATGATTCCAAACTTTCGCACAATAAAAGTCACATCCGAACAGATTACATATACCTCACGGAGATAAAAGAACATATAGAATACCCATATAGAATACCCGAGAAGAGATCATTGTAGAATACCCAACTATAGCAAATTTGTATTCAAATATTTCGCAATTTCATTACTAATCCGTTAACATATATAATCATCAACGATCCGTATCATTCACTTCACTCACAAAGCTTATTCGAAAGAAATTTTCGATTAACTCATTACCAGTAGTTACCATATCCGAATAAATCAATTTCTGATAAATGACTTCTTTCTTTAATAGTAGCACTGTGTATCCCCACATAATTTTCAGAAAAGAAATCAGATAACTTCACGTTCATATCCAGCAACAGACATGTAGTTCTGCTTCAAATCCAGAAATTCTCTTTTCTTCTTCTCAAGATAAAGTTGTCTCACATATTTCTTTTTAAATTCAGATACAAAGGAATTCCAATTAATTTTTTCTGCAGAATGGATATTCATGACAATGTTCCACCATTGATAAGCCTCACCCTTCAATAAAGATACTACACATTTCAACTTTTCATCTCTTGTATACTGCAATTCTTCAAATATTCTTTGACTGTTCTCTAACCATTCTTCAGCCTCAACTGGGTCATCATCTTTCTTTCTTTAAATTCTTCAGTTCCACACTTTTGAACTAAATCATTATAATTCCTATCAATTTCACTATAAATATAACTGTACTAATAAGGGGGTAGAGATCGTAAGGCCTCATAATTTAGCTTCATGTATATACTCATATAACATAACATTTACCATTTCTTACTATAAGACATTTATCCACATCTTTTCAAATTCTGTTTCATCATAAGTAACATTTTACTTAATTATTTGAACACCACTTTCGAATTATCGAAATTATTTGATTGGAAAACATTTCTTTCTTTAACATTTCCTCTTTCTATACTAAGAGACAACCAACTCTATTTTATTAAATCCATAAATTCTAGTATACATTACAAAATCAGTATCTTTTATTCTTTCATAAGACATCTTTTATTCTACAATATTCATAAATTACATAATTAAATAACTAAACCTCATCTCATCACATCAATTTATTAAAATGGCATGTACAAATAGACTCATACTCGACCCAAGAATTCAGAAAACCTAGGCTCTGATACCAATAAATGTAATACCCCTATACCCGGTTCAATCATGTAGACCCGGTATAGGACTATTACATTTGGTGCCAAAACAATTATGGCCAGATACTGTCTAATTAAAACATTTGAATATAATATTTTAACTTTCCAACCATTTTTGATAACAAATTTATTGTTTATTAATTCATTCCATATATACGAACATACTTCAAATAACTGAAAATAGATAAAATTTCAAGAATCTATATTTTAGTCCCTATCACGTAGGAACACATTTGAACTATATATGTACATGCCATTTTAATACAAAATATAGTACCTACTTTTGAAGCCCTTGAGGATGTGATGAGGTGAGAGATCTTCTAGTTGGACTCTATCTCTTCTAGTTTAATTGTACCTACGCGTTAAAATAAACGCGTTAAGCGTGAAAGCTTAGTAAGCACCACAAGAATAATTATATAATCAATCATAATAGAATATTTTAACTCAATCAATTCTTGTATATCTTCTCACATATAAGTCATTTCAACTATGCATTGCTTTAAACGAATTTAGCTTATCTCTTGTAAGGTATTGAACTTACCTTAACACATCAAGTAATTCACTTTTGTTCTCATTTCACATTCTTAGCCCAAAGTAGACTTTATAGAACACACCGGATATCTGAAACAAATACTGAGAGGTGCATTACGATGCACAAGTGAACAGAGAGCACCAATGTGCTAATAATCGAGAGCACCAACGTGCTAATATCGAGAGAGCACCAACGTGCTAATATCGAGAGAGCACCAACGTGCTAATATCGAGAGCGCGCTTAAAGTTCCTTAATGGCATGCCACTAATATCCCGAGTAGTTCTAATTTCGTCTACTTGGGCATTTAAAGTTTGAATCTTATATATTTAAATAATTCACATAAATATTTCAAAAAGGATAAATAACAATAATTTAAAATTCTTGTAGTACTTACAATAAAAGATTGAGGTGATATAAATTCTTCTTCCTTCACTCCTTAACCTTCTCTTTTCCTTTTCCTTCGATTCGGTCCTCTCCTTCCTTTTCTTTTTCTTCAATTTCATATAAACATATAACATTTATATGTTAAAAATAATCAAATAATTTCTTGTACTATAAAATAAACATGTATTTTATGATAAACTCATGCTTTCTTACTTTTGCTCACATTTCAATTTAATCCTTTACTCATAAACTTATTCAAAGCTGTCCTTTTGTGTCATAGTCACTAAATTATTTATTTCTCGAGCTACAGAACTCCAAATGAAGAACCGTTAATTTTCCATGAAACTAGACTCACATGTGTTCATACCATAAAATTTCCAGAATTTTTGACTTAGCCAATTAGTACAGTTTATTCATCAAAGTCACCCCTGTTCTGCTGTCTGGCAGTTCTGACCCTTCTTCACTAAAAATTAATTATCTCTTTATACAAAATTCATATGATGTTCTCGTTTATTTCTATTGAAAATATACTCATTTAGGATTCTAAACATGTAAATTTAAGCCCCTAATTATTTTTATTCAATTTTTTATGATTTTATAAAGTCAGAACAGGGAATCCCGAAATCCCTTTAAACCAGTCTTACAAAAATATAAATATCTCAAATTACAGAATTCCTTTGCTTTCCTTGTTTCTTTCATATGAAAATAGACTCAATAAGCTTTAATTTCATATCTCATTCAACTTCTAGTTCCACTTCTACGATTTTTGGTGATTTTTCAAAGTTACTCTACTGCTGCTGTCCAAAACAGTTTTCTTATAGCTTATTTTACAATTAAATCCTTTACCCAATTCTAACTTCAAATTCTTTCAATTAAACCACTAATTCATCTTTTTGTTCATCATATGCTATATTCAACAGCTTTAAAACTTCAAAAACTTCAACTTAAATTCATCAAAACTTTGTTCTAAAACTTATAAAGCATCAAAATTAAAAGAGAAGGGCTAAATTGACTTACCAATTAAACTTCCAAGCTTTAAATCATCAATTTCTCCTTTTTTCTTTCTTTCCCTTTTTCTTCCCCTGCTTTCGTCTTGTTCTCTGTTTCTTTTCTGTTTTTCTTTCTTTCTTTCTCTTTATAATATATAATAACAATATCATATATTATATTCTATTTAAAATATAAAATATATTAAACATAAAAATCTCAGATTTTTTCTACTTACACCGCCTCAATTATACAAAATGGTTTAATTTCCATTTTGGTCCTTTATACTTTCTTTTAATCTATAATTAAACTTTTGCACCTTTTTCAATTTAATCCTTTTTCTCAAATACTTCTAATTAAGTCAAATTCACCTAAATAAAACCTTATTAAACACACAACTAACTTCGTAAACATTTTTAATAAATATTTTATGAGTCCGTTTACTAAAAATGGAGACCCGATAACTCATTTTTCAATATCCATACTTTTGAGGTCGTTACAAAACACACCATTCAAAGACAATAGAACACTTAAACGGTGTTAATAGATAAAAGGAAAATAACCTATCCATGTCTCAAAGAATAAAAGCCCATTTAATACCTCACCCATTACAATAGAAAAATAGTTAAAATTTTTTTATTTTTATATTTTAATTTTATTATGAGTATTATATTTATTTTAAATCTATACTATTATTTAAATTTCTAATTGAGTTGGTGTCATAAGTACTAAGAATCTATTTTATTATAAATATTACTCAAATAGTTTTTAAAATTTCTAACTGAGTTGATGTCCTCAGTACTAAGAACCAATTTTATTATAAAAATTAATAAAATATTTTTTTCGTATTTAAAATAAATTATATCATTAAATATTGCTTTGATCTTTTTAATTTAAAGAATAAAGCTTATGGATATGGAATTTGAACCAAAGCAAATTACATTAATAAATTTTTAAATTTAATTTTTTAATAAATTTTAATTTTATTACGCACACTTCAATAATATTGTTTATTAGTTAGTATTACAAATTAACTTGACATCAATTTAAGATTAATGATAATACTATAATAAATAATTATATTTATTTACTATGATGTACTTATATGTTTAAAGTTTGATTTATGTTTGTGTTATTATTAATTAATTTTTTATTGATAAAATTTTTATAGAATTCTAGGATCCTCTCACTAATATCTAAAATTTTGGTTTCTGTAGATTTTACTTTTTAGATATTGTGTCTCAAAACTAGTAATGTTATAAAAATAAATGTAATTACCTCCTTGGAGTGGTTTCGTGGTGTAGTTGGATATCAGATCATTAGACTGAAGGTCTCCGGTTCGACTTCGGGCGAAGCCAATCATTTTAAAAAGGAAAAAAAAATCTTTTACGCCGTTGCAGGGGATCGAACCCGGGTCGCCCGCGTGACAGGCGGGAATACTTACCACTACACTACAACGACCTGGACATTAAGTAAGCGAATTAAAATTTATTGATAGTATTGTTTGGCTTACAATCGATATCAACTCTCGTTATCAATTCTACCTTTCAAAATTAGTTTCTATATTTGTACATATTCTTATTTTGTGACCACCTGACACGACTATCGTTGATAAAGCTACCGAATGAGGTTGAGGTGAGCCAGAATTCAACGGTTAACTGAGAGGAAGCTTATTTCGAAGGCATGGCTGCAGCAACTAAGCATGGAGTTTATTACTCAATGTAATGAGGAATATTGTTTAGAGACATAAAAGCTAGGAGAAGCCCTTTTTTTAATGTCTGGTGAAATTATATATGATTCTCCATGTTTAGTTTAAAAAAGAAATTATAATTCATGTAGTAATTGATGTTGCTCTCAACATATTTAATCTAAAATCGTGAGTTCTTCATATTGTTTATGATGAATTGTATAGTTTAATCAATAAAGAGAACCCAATAAATTTATCAAATAAAATCCGTGATTAACACAAATTCAGTCGAAAAAAATACAATAATGTCTTTTCTTTTTTAAAATAAATAATGATATTTAAAAATATTTTATATAGTGATATTTCAACTCATATAAATTATAATAAAAAACCCTTAAATTTACCAAGATTGTTTTTATTTATTCATACATTTGAATTTTGTTTTACTATATACAATAAATTTTCTCCATCAATTACATATTTATATTATCATTTAAATTTTTAATTGAATCAATTTCACGAATTAAAAAACCAACTCATTACAAAATTTATTAAAATATCCTTTCATGATTAAGATAAATTATATTATTCGATAACACTTTAATTTTTTAATTTAAAAATAATAATAATTACATTGATAAAATTTTAAATTTACCTTCAACCAAACCTTATTTTAAGTTTTTAATACATTTTAACTTTTAAAATTATTATGTACACTTCAATAATATTAATTACAAACTAACTCGACACTATCATGATTTAATATAATATAGTCATAGGTGTAAAGGTTGATTTACTCCCAAGAAAGTCGATAAACTTTAAGATGCATTCCTAGGAAAGAGAATCAATGTGCAAATTATCTTGCTAAATTGACTTTTGAAAGAGAGGATGATTTACAACTGTTTTGACTCTCCCCTAGATGGAGTGTTAGATTTCCTTAAGTCAGATAAAGAGAATGTCTTTGTATCTCTCGGATATTTCATATAATTTAACTTTGTTATGTTATTTTTTCACCAAAAAAAAAAAGTTTGATTTACTCAAAGTTAAATTTATTCTTAAATGATTACCAAGATCCTCTCAACTTTTTATCCCGCTAATATCTAAAATTTTGGTTTCTGTACATTGTTTCTCAAATCAAGTAGCTATAAATGTAAATGTAAAAAACTTGTCGACGTGGTTTCGTGGTGTAGTTAGTTATCACGTCAGTCTAACACATTGAAGGTCTCCGGTCCAAGTCCGGGCGAAGCCATTGCTTCAAATTATATATATATTTTTTTTCTTTTTTTTTTTTTGATAAAAAAAGAAGAGTCCGGTTCGGGTGACCTGCGTGACAGGCGGAAATACCAACCACTATACTACGACTTTAATACTTCAATCAGCGTATTAAAACCCATCTATAATATTTGTTGGCTTACAATCGATATCAACCTCCGTCGTCAATTCTATCTTTTGAAAATAGGTTCCAAACATTGGTTTACTCATCTCATATTTGTAAATTTTCTTATTTTATGATCGATTAATAATTTGTGTAGTCAAAAATGACACGGCTGAAGAAAATTTTGAAAGATTTTATAGCTACTGAATGACGTCAAGGTGAGCCAGAATTCAACAGTTACGGGGCTTTCCGGAAGAAGCTTGTTTCAAGGCATGGGTGCAGCAAGTAGGCATGGGGTTCGTTATTCAATGTAAAGAGGGACATTGTTTAGAGACAGCCTTAAATTTCAAAACAAAGGAACAATGAAAATGAAGACTAACCTTAAATTTGATAGTAGTTAAGCTAGCTTAATGCCTGCAGCAACCATCTAACTATCAAACCAATAAAATCTTAAAAATCATAAGACTATACAAAGATGGATGTGATGCGAAAGGGCAATACCTTACAGAACAATTAATGCCTACACCAAAATAAATAAATAAAAATAACAACCATCTAACGAAATTAATATCCAACAAATAAAATCTTAAAAATCATAAGACTATCAAAATGGGTGTGTTAAGAAATAGGAATACTTACAAAGCTAGCAAAGAGTATCTCCCATTGAACTTCTATTTTGCTTTTTATATGATGCACTTTAAGCAATAACTTTCAATTCTCCACCTTGCATTTTAAATCCTTCTATGTTACTTTTTCTAGGCTTGCCACGATACCAACATGTAATCGCCCACGTTTTGAGTGGCATCTCAAACCAAACTTTATTGTCTAACAAAACAAAATACACAGGGTGAAGAATTTGTGTTTCAACTATTATAAAAGATATGATGAAACCAATTAGCCAATATAAATCAACACAACAACCAACCCACCCAAATCCATGAGGGTATTACATCGGTGCATCAAAAGCTCCAACGTAGAAATGCATGGCATTATTTTACAATGATGTATTAAAACTGCGCAACCAATTATTACTAAAAATTATTTTAATAGTAATCCGGCCAATAAATACGGAACATTCTGAAAAATGCTTGTGTCCCGGTACCTACAAATTCCAGGCTCAATAATTTGTCCGGTTCAGCAGCAGTGAATGCTTCCCAAAGTCTTGCCACAGATTTTGATTTTTGTTGGCTGTTTCATAGAATCAAGTTTACTGAGTAATTGGTAACTCATGGTTGAATACGGAACATATTCAGTCACGTAGACAAACAAACTGAAACTCATTGGCAAACAACAATAGAAAACACATCGATAGTAATTCTAATGAAATTAAAAGCAATCTATTCACACTACAAACAAATATTAAATATTGATGCATTCATGAGTGAATTTAATATATTGATGCTTAACTTATGCTTTAATGCAGTGTAATGGGGAGAGAACTCAAAAGCTACATAAAAATCCATCGAGTCTAGAAATACTCAAAGACTCCTCTTAAATTAGACTTAATAAACCATGGAAATTAGGAGTAAAAAAAAATATCAATGGAATATAGAAAAGAAAAAATGATATTGAAAAAAAAAATTTAAGACATTGAAAAATGTACTAAAAGGAAGAAAAAAAAAACATATCATCTAAAAAATGAAATGAAATATCTTAAGTTATACAAAATTCATATAAGCATAAATATAAACGGTATAAATCGAATTACATCAATGTTGAGATTAGTGTCTATCTACAATATGAGAGTCCTATAAGATTTAAACTCTATACATTCTTATCCTTTAAGATTTACAATAATTACCCTCATAATTCTAGTTTTACTGAAATGTTTCACTGGATCATCAAGGCTTCAAGTAATGGGTTTCTCTATGTGTTCCACAAATCGGGCCAATTCAAGTGAGTCGAATGAGCCCCATTTAATTAGTTGACCTTCATAGGACGTTGTGTGCGCATTCATCATGGGTTCTGATTTGCAGCCCATGACATTCTCCCCCACCCATTCTCACGATACACTCATCATGTCCTCAGAATGTCATTGGATTGACTCGTCTTGTGATATGCTATAATTTGATATGTCAAATTAGGCTTCCCCATTATACTTAAAGGAG
Organism: Gossypium bickii; assembly: GCA_025503065.1. NCBI lineage: Eukaryota > Viridiplantae > Streptophyta > Magnoliopsida > Malvales > Malvaceae > Gossypium > Gossypium bickii. The sequence continues at coordinate 55,482,449 of CP106713.1, read as the reverse complement.
CTTGTTTTCGGGCAAATTAATGTCTTTTTTGTAGTTTAGTGTATATTTTAGATTTCTAATTTAATAAGTGTAAATACCTCTTTTTATTCATTTTGAGACCCAAATTGGCCAACTGTGCCATTGGGGGCCTTAGCGTTTGATTGAGTATTGTAGGTACTTAACGATGGCCCGAAATTGTGCCAAAACATCACCGAAGAAAGGGACATCACGACATCGGAGCATGGGAATCCCGATACCTCAAACAGGCCTAGAATGAAGATCACCTACAGTGGTATCGCAATATCCACTTTAGGTATCGTGATATCCACCTTCCAAGAGGGACCCCATTTCAATAATGATTATAGTATCGCGATATCCTACCTTGAGTATGACGCTATCCACACCGTGAAGGGGATAAAAAATAAAGCTAGGTGTAACCTTTTTCCAATCGAAGCACCAATCACATGAGACCCGTTTAAGGGCATTTTTGTAACACCCTTACCCGTATTCAACACCGGAATTGGGTATGAGGCATTACCGAACTTAACTTGCTCAAACATATAATATCGGGCCATAAAATTTCATTTCAACTTAAAAACTTTTCATTTGGAATCATAACGTCCCCATTATAAGTCTATGAGACCCTAATCATGTGTACAAAACAGTTCGGGACTAAACTGAATTCTTTCAAACACTTAGAAAACTTTGTTCAAAACAGGGTCACATGCTCGTGTGGAAAGGAACACGCCTGTGTGTGTAGGCTGTATGGTCACACATGCCCATGTCCCTAGTCCGTGTGGATTTTATTTTTCATTTCGAACCTACAGGGGTTTTCACACGACCTAGCACACATCCGTGTCTATGGTCCGTGTCCCTCACACGGCTATGACACACCCGTGTCTTAGCTCGTGTGCGAAAACCTTAACATTTTGTTTCTGACTTCATCAACCTAATAAGGTCACACGGCCAAGGCCACGCCTGTGTCCTTAGATCGTGTGGTGAATTAAATTCCTAAATTCAGGTGCAGACTTCCCACGGCCTGGGCACATGCCCATGTTCTATGGCCGTGTCTTCCACACAGTTGAGACACACATGCCCATGTTCTGTTTTGCCAACTTAGGATGCAGGGTGACATACAACCTATCAACATGCCCATGGGGCTGACCGTATGTCACACACGGCCTAGACACACGCTCGTGTGTCTACCCGTGTGGACAATTATAAGGTTAACTACCAAGCCAATTGCCACACTGAAAAGCAACCACACTTATACAATTTCATTTTAACACACAACATGACAATAAAGTACTTCTAATATCCAAAATCAAGACATCCACACCTTGATCCCACACTACATTTATCCTGTACATACTTTACTCGTGACTTAATCATTTGCACAAGCTTATCCTTCATGAATTTCATCATCATTGAATATATATAAAACTTAACAAGTATTGGCCATTTACAAAATGAACTGAGTGACATTAATAGCCAACACATTGGCTAACAAATATGACATATCACAAAATGACCAAGTTCATATACATGCCATACCCAAAATGATCAAACTTTACTATACCAAAAGAATAGCTTGATAGTGTGATTCGAACTCCGACATCCTACGATCCCCGAGCTAGCTTGGCGATTCTACAAGGAAAAGGGAAAAGAGAGGGGTAAGCATAAAGCTTAGTAAGTTTACATGAATTAAATAGCAACATAAAGGCTTATGATAACATCCATTTATCCCATTGATTAATAACACAAGTTCTCAAGCACTTTGACATAACTTACTCATGCTTACCCTTACCAATCACATATCACATATTGGATTCATTTCTCGTATTTTACTCATGGGTACCTGTATCACTTCATCACATAACTTTAGCACTTTTCCATCTTGAATATAGACTTAGCTCTTTATCCTGTTGAACCACTTGGAATATCGAAGAATACTCAAACTCATCATACATGTAACATGATGCCAATGCCATATCCCAGATATGGTCTTACATGGGATCACATCTCGATACCGATGTCATATCCCAGATATGGTCTTATATGGGATCACATCTCGATGCCAATTTCATATCTCAGATATGGTCTTACACGAGATCGTATATCGATGTCGATGCCATGTTCCAGATATGGTCTTACACGAGATCTGTAACACCCCTTACCCGGGTTCTACGCTAGAACCGAACCCGAGGCATGACCGAAATAAAACCACTTGATTGCCACTTAGGCTCATCGTGACTACTCTCCTTAGTCACCTTAACAACCGCATTCTCAACTTACGAGGCCTCACCCATACACACGAGGGCTCTTGAGACTATTCCGGAAACTTTTTCGAACCTTAAAATTTTTCTCTTTTCTACAGGGCTAACACGCCCGTGCAAGAAGAGACACGCCCGTGTGTAGTCACACACGCCTATGTCCTCAAACCTTGCATAAAAACCCAAGCATACTGCCAATGCCCCACGGTTAGGGTACACGCCCGTGCTCTCCAACCGTGGTGAACACTGACTTCACTCACACGGCCTCAAAGCTTAGTGACACGCCTGTGTGACTAGCCCGTGGTCTATCCTGACTTAAAAGATCAACCTGCAGGGGACACACGGCCAAGTCACATGCCCGTGGGCTGACCGTGTGTCACATATGGTCTAGACACACACCCGTGTGTCTACCCACATGGACAAGAACAAAGCTATATGCTAAGCTCTTCTCACCCCTATAGTACTCATAACATATATTCTTTCAACATATTCAATATCAACTCAATTTCAATACGATCACACATAGATAACCATATCTTTTCATAGTATAAAATAGCCAACAACCATGGCATATTATACAAAATACCTCATCCATCTAAAGGCTAACACATCTTAACCATTTACAACAAAATTCACTAATTTGTCTAGCCCCTATACATGCCATGTACAAAATATTGAGTCTCATGTACCAGAGTGTGCTGATAATGTGGACGGTCTTCCAATTGACCCTCGTATCTCGAGTCAATACTTTTGCTCTATAAGACAAGGGAAAAGAAAGAAAGTAAGCTTTGAGCTTAGTAAGTTTACACATAAACAGTTAAACATCATAGTATAAGCTAAACAACAAATAGCATTATGCTAACATGTAATATACAACTATGCTTACTCTTTCTATCCTTTACCATATTTCCAACACATCATGAGTCACTTACTCATAACCATTGAAATGCACCCCTGCATTCAATATCATAATTACACAATATACAACACATCATTATTTCTCGATAATACATCCACACAGCTAATTTACTCAATAACGCAATCACACAGCTAATCCACATAGCTAATGTCTCGGTGGTTTCGCACTTAGCCCACCACAATCAATTAATAAGGTAGTATCGCACTTAGTCTACCACAAAGGTAATCCTAGTGGTTTAACACATAGCCCACTGGACAATATACTTAACGTAACGATAGCATCGCACATAGCCAGCTCATCATCAATATGCATTAGGACGGTATCACACTTAGCCTACCATTTAGCATTACTACCACACATTTACATATCTACTTACTCAATCATTTATTCATTCACATTGTCTATCACATTCATTCCACTTGAACCACATGGTTTCTCAATCCTTCTCATTCATGCTACACACTAACTAGCATTGTCCACCACATTACTCTTGCCTCGGTTTCGATCCGGGCTTCGTTTCTCTTGATCTATAATGATAATTCAACTTATCAATATACAAATTAACTAATTTGACTTTTATCTCATACTTTAGCAAAATCCTCATTTTGCCCCTAATCTTTCCCATATTTATACTTTTGTTCCAAGGCTCGGAAAGTGATTTTTATTCAACTTTCTAGCCTTTCATGCTTAGCCGGATCACTTACTCAACTAAAACATTTATCAATTCTCACTAAATCACACATGTATGACCAAACCAAAGATTTTCACAATCAAGTGCCTACATGCATTTTCATAGAAATTCTCTTAGCAAAAGATGTTTCTACTACATCAAACTTTCATATTCTTCCATAAAACATCAAAATACATGCATGTCATACATATGTACATTTTTGAACATCCATTTTAGCCCATCAAATAGCCAAAAATAGCTTACTCATGCTATTAGGACTTCAAAAATACGAAGAATATCAAAAATGGGACTTGGATGCACTTACTAGCAAGCTTGAAAAATTTGAAGAGCCCTAACAATGGCTTCTCTAATTTTCGGCAGCCTTGGGGAAGAAGATGAATGAATTTTTGTCATCTTTTCTCCCCTTTTAATCATTTAATAGACAAATGACTAAAATGCCCTTTTTGACAAACTTCAAAATTTAACCCACTCATGCCCAATTTTGTCCAAAAATTAGAATTTGGAAAATTGCTATTTAAGGACCTCTAATTAATATTCTAAAGCTATTTCACACAAATAGCTTCTAAAATCTCACATTTTGCAACTTTTGCAATTTAGTCCTTTTTGGACAATTCAACCAAAATTTAACAAAATTACTTCATGAAACTTTCACACTAACATGCAAACATAGCATAAATCTCAAAACCTCATACATAGACCTCGAATTTGTGGTCTCGCACCACTATTTTGACTAGGCCCTAAACCAGGATGTTACAAGATCTCCATTCGTTATCAAGGCCATGTCCCAAACATGGTCTTACATGGGGCCTTCAGTTGATGCCGATGCCATGTCCTAGACATGATCTTATACGAGACCTTCTTAATTTCATGTCATGACAATAATATTCTTTCTATTCCTAAGGTTCAACCTGGACCTCGTCTTAGTATAATTTCATCATAGTTTCATTGAAACCTCGTTTACTGATTACATGGGAATAACATACATTTCTCATGATATCAAGCAGTTAAAAGTATAATAAGAATACGTTGATTTATTACACACAAACTTACCTCAGTACCAAAATATGTATAGTTGTTCGATTTAGTCCACAACTTTGTCCTGTTCTCGATTTTGGTTCAGACTTCGTGTTTATTGATCTAAAATGACAATTTCACTTATTTAATGATCACATTGACTAAAATAACTCATGAATCATACTTTGACAAAAATTATGATTTTCCCTAAACTTTTACAAAATTACGATTTTTCCCCTAGGCTCGTAAAACGATTTTCATAAAATTTCCTTATTCACCAAGCCTAGTCGAATATATAATAAGATTATAGCAACTCACAATTCCAATCATTCCACACATTTACTAATTTTACAACCTTTACAAAAATGTCCATTTTATGTGTTTTCATGAAAACTCCTTTCTCAAAAGTTGTTTATTTAACAACCAAGTTTCATTTTCTTCCATTAAAATTCAGCAAACAACATAAATATTTGTCGAAACTATTTGTTTGAAAACGGAGGTCGACTTTAAAAACGAAAATGAAGTCGCCACCAATCTTTTTTGAGGTATGATCGGATCACTTTGAGATTGATCATTAAAACATTTTGATTTATTAAAATAATGATTTTGTCCTACAAGGTTCGACAATATGGGTTCGGGAGTCAGTTACGCACGAGGAAGGATTAGCACCCTCGTAACGCCCAAAATTGGTACCTAATTGATTAATTTACGTCTTAATGTCAAAAATTTGAAAAGATTTTAAAATACGACCCTCTTTTAAAAGAAAACGTGAATGAATTAAATTGGATGATAAGACCCTCTTATTTCGAAGAAGTAAAATGTCACGCCAAGTGAGTTAGGATACGACATTTCAAATCCTCGAAACTGAGCTTGTCTTTTGATTTTTAAAACCCATGAATTTAAGTTTAAGAAGGATATTCGGTTATTTGGGTCAAATGAAAAATCAGAATCCAGTAAGTTAGGGCACAATTTCTCAAAATTCTAAATACAGAATATTGCCTTTATTTTTAGAAATCCTTACTTCGATATAACAAAATGTCACATCCAGTGAGTTAGGACACAACATTTTTGAATTCCCGAGAATAAGCTTTTATTTAACTTATATGCTTTGATTTAAAAAAAAAATTGATTCTTTAGATTCGACGAGAAAAATCGAAACCCAGTAAGTTAGGGTACGATTTCTCGGATTTCAAAATACGAAACATTGCCTATTTAAAAAATTTGAATGAATGCAAGAGTAGCATTCAAAATGATGTATACTTATTTTGTTTGAGATATAGTATAAAAACTGATTGTATCTAAACTTAATATTAAAACGACTATACATGATATAATGATGGTACAAAATGACTATACAGAAAAATATTAAAACTATAATTGTTATACTTAATAGAATTCTTGATTCACGATTTTAATAGTAAAACAAATAAGATGATATAAAAATGAAAAGAATGAAAATAGTGTCCAATATTTTGAAAAATGAAAAAAAAGGATAAATAAATAAATGAAATAAATAATGAGTAACATCAAACATTAAAAAATAAAAAGAATAAATGAATTGGTAAAACAAATAAATACAAGTATTTAAATAACAATAGATAAGTAACATAGATACACGTAATATTAAATTTAAATAATTAAAGGTAAATGAAAAAATAAACAAATATAATATATATAAATAATAAATAAGTATGGGTGAAGGCAAAATTTTAAATATAACAAGCAGGTAAATAAATAATAAAATAAATGAAAATAAAATATTGTTACATAAAAGTTAAAAGGATCAAAATTGGTTAAATAAAGGGTGAAATCAAAGTTAAAATAAAGTTGAAAGGATAAATAAATAAATAAAAGAAAAGGGAAAAAACAAAGGATTGAAATATAACGCATGTGGAACTGCAAGGACTGGATGAGAAATTATTCCCAAGCCCTATGCATAGCTTTTAGTAGAGGACTTAAATGAAATAGAACTGAAATTACTGGGGCGAATTAAAAAATAAAAAACTGAATTAATAAAGATAAAAAATGCGGAAGGGTTATTCACGCAAATAGTCTGTTTAATAAAAACATGCGGATCCCTAGCGGGTCGGGTCGCGCGAGGGGGTCTGGAGTAAAACGACGCCATTTTGGTGCTGATGACCCTGGTGCAAAATGACACTGTATTGTGTTTGTATTTAAATCAGTTTTTTTTTTTAAAAAAAATCCTCATTTTTCACTTCAAAACAAAAAAGAAAAAAAAGAAGAGAAAATGAAACTCTCTCAAAAACCCAGGTCAGTCGTGGAGTGCTAACACGCCTCCGCTGCACCTCTGCCTTGGACGGTGACTGGAGATGCACCAAAATAGGCCATTTGATCCTTTTCAAACCTCCTTTCCCTTTTACAAACCCGATTTGGGTGTTTTGAACCCCCTAAAAAAGGAAAATGAGAAAAGAAAAATAAAAAAGGGTTTCGATTTCACTGTTTCCCCTTTCAGACTCTTATCGGAAACCCAAGGGGCTTCGAGATGTCTAAGAGTTAGCGATAGCCCCTGCCAGCAACGAGAAAACAAAACGACGATAGATTTTTATTTATTTCTTTTATTTCAAATAATAATAAAAATGCACCTTTTCGATTCTTGAATTTGTTTCCGAAATTTCTGCTTTGTATTTGATTTTTTTGTGGGTGTCCGTAAAACAAACAAAAGTTTGAGCTTCGATTTTTATAGCCCAAAAAAATATAAAAATACAATATTTTTCTCTGTTTTTTTGTGCTATCTTGTTTTTGTCTTGTTTGTAGGTATGGAGGCCGTACGGTGGCGCGCGTGAGGAGGCTGGCGGTGCTGACATGGCGGCGACGACTGAAGAGGGCTAGCCCTAGGGTTTTTTGATTTTTCTTTAGTTTAGGTTTTAGGCCATCTGGGCCTAGGGTTAGTGTTGGGCTAGGGTTTTAAATTGGACTGTTAAAAAAACTTGGACTTTTATTTTATTTGTGTTTTGTATTTTGGTTAATTTTGGGTTAATCGGGCCAGGCCAAAACTGGCCTATTACAATGTTTTCATGGGAAAACCCTAGACTCTCAACCATCTTGCAAAATAATCCCCTCATTAGCTAGATCATGCTACAAGGGTCCCAAAAGTACAAAAATTATCAAAAATGATCATCAAAAACATTTACTTGCAAGAGAAAAACTTGGTTGAAATTTTGGAGCTCTCAAAACCCTTATTTGGCTGATATTTTTGGTGGTGGTATGAGGAAGATGAAAAGATGACATCTTTTCTCTTTATTTTATTTTATTTCATCAATTAGTCACCTAATTTCACCAACTTTGACCAATTTTAATTTCTTTGTCCCCTACTATGGCAGGCCAACACTCCCTAAAGGGCCTACTTGTACATTAAGGACCTCCAATTTAAGGTTCTATAGCTATTTAACACCTTTATCTTGTAGAATAAAACTTTTGCACTTTATGTGATTTAGTCCTTTTTCAAAATTAAGCATGCAATCACTAAAATTAATGCACCAAAATTTTCATGCACTCATATAATCATGCTATAACACATAAAGCAATATTAAAATAATTTTCTCAGACCTCGGACTAGTGGTTCTGAAACCACTGTTCCAGCTAGCCCCAAAATTAGGCCGTTACAATTCTCCTCCCTTAGGGATTTTCGTCCCCGAAAATCTTACCGGTAAAAAGGTTGAGATATTGGTCTTTCATAGCCTCACCGGGCTCCCATGTAGCCTCTTCTACCCCATGTCTTTGCCATAATACTTTCACAAGGGCTATACTTTTATTCCTTAACTGTTTGACTTCTCGTGCCAAAATCTTAGCCGGCTCTTCGTCATAAGTCATGTCCGGTTGAATTTCTACCTCTTTTGGTACAATTACATGCGATGGGTCTGATCGGTAGTGACGTAACATAGACACATGGAATACATCATGAATCTTTTCCAACTCATATGGCAAGGCCAAACGATAAGCTACCGGCACTATCCTTTCGGTAATCTCATACGGTCCGATAAAGTGTAGACTGAATTTGCCTTTCTGGCCAAATCTGAGAACTTTCTTCCATGTTGACACTTTTAAAAATACCTTATCACCAACTTGAAACTCAATCTCTTTCCGTTTCAAATCTGCGTAGGACTTTTGTCTATCAAAAGCAGTTTTTAAACAATCACGTATCACTTTCACTTTCTCTTCGGTTTCTCTGACCAGATTGACCTCGTGAATCTGATTCTCTCTTAGTTCAGTCCAATAAAGGGGCGTTTGGCAGTTACGCTCATATAATGCCTCATAAGGCGCCATCTTCAAACTCGACTGAAAACTATTATTGTAAGCAAATTCCACTAACGGTAAATATTTTTCCCAATTACCTTGAAATTCTAAAACACAACATCGGAGCATGTCTTCAAGTATCTGTATTATTCTCTCTGTCTGTCTGTCGGTTTGCGGATGGAAAGCTGTACTAAAATTCAACTTTGTGCCCAAGGCCTCTCGTAACTTTTTCAAAAACCGTGATGTAAATCTCAGATCTCTATCCGAAATAATCAACAACGGTACTCAGTGCAATCTCACAATTTTTGACACATACAAATCCGCCAACCTATCAAGCGAATAGTCAATGCATACCAGTATAACATGAGCCGAATTTGTAAGCCTATCAACCACAACCCATATAACATCTTTCCTTTTTGGTGACAAGGGCAAACCTGTCACAAAATCTATAGCAATACGATCCCATTTCCACTCGGGAACCATAATAGGCTGAAGTAAACCCTAGGGTAGTTGGTGTTCAGCTTTCACTTGTTGACAAATCAAGCATCTTGATACAAACTCGAAAATATCTTTCTTCATACTCGGCCACAAATACCCTTTCTTCAAGTCATTATACATTTTTGTGTTGCCTGGATGTATAGATAAACATCCACTATGTGCTTCATGTAAAATTTTTCGAATAAGTTCATCATCTCTTGGTACACAGACTTTATCTTGGAACATCAAATATCCATCCGAACTAGTACTCAACACCCGACTCACACTGAACTCTTTTGGCTTGCAAATAATTGTTGCCTTTCTAAGCTTCATAAATCTCTTGGAGGAACATTGGTTTACCTCTCAACTCAGCTAGAATAGAATCATCATTCGATATAGCCAACCATGTATTCATGGCTCTCAGTGCAAACAAGGATTTCCTGCTCAAGGCATCGACGACCACGTTCGCCTTTCCCGGATGGTAGTCAATCACTAACTCGTAATCTTTTATCAACTCTAACCATCTTTGTTGTCTTAGGTTCAACTCCTTTTGAGTTATCAAGTACTTTAGGCTTTTATGATCAATGAACACCTGACATTTCTTACCATACAGATGGTGTCTCTATATCTTCAGTGCAAATACAATGGCGGCTAATTCCTAATCATGTGTCGGGTAATTCTTCTCGTGCGGTTTTAACTGTCTAGAGGCATAAGCTATCACCTTGCACTTTTGCATGAGTACACAACTCAATCCATTCAAGGATGCATCACTATAGACCAAAAAATCTTTTTCCGGTTCAGGTTGGACTAAAATTGGAGCCTTAGTCAACAATGCCTTTAGTTTCTCAAAACTATGTTGACATTTTTCAGTCCACTCAAACTTCACATCTATTTGCAATAGCCTCGTTATCAGAGTAGCTATCATGGAATATTCTTTGACAAACCGTCTGTAATAACCAGCTAGGCCTAGAAAACTTCTAACCTCGGATACATTCTTTGGCGGTTTCCAATCAATAATTACTGAAATCTTACTCGGGTCAACTCGAATTCCATCTCCTGAGACAATTTGCCCCAAAAATCCAACTTTTTTAAGCCAAAATTCACTCTTACTAAAATTGGCATATAACTGATTATCTCGTAAAATTTGTAAAACCGTCTTTAAGTGCTCAGTATGCTCATTCTGTAACGCCCTGAATTTTGGGCCTAGATGAATTGGGCTTTGGGTCTCATAAATTTTTTTTAAGTAAGAAAATGACAAATGACATGTTGGCTTTAAGGGTTTAATAAACTTGGAGAGTCTAGGGGGTTGGAGAAGTTCTGGGTTTGAACTTTGAAGAGAAGGAATTTTTAATTAATTGTTAAAGGAGCCAGGGAGGTGAGTAGTTGGGCTTTTAAATAAAAATGGGGAAAGATGACATCAAAGAGCCTTGTGGTGGAGTGGTTAAGTGACGCCACTTAGGGTATAAGAAGGTGGCATTATGGGCTAGCAAGGAGAACCTAGGTTCGAATCCTAGCTTAGTATTTTTAGGAGTTTAATTTTGGCCTTCTAGAAGGTTGGAAGTGGTGTGATGATGGAATCTAAGGAGAGTGATCAGAAGAGAAAAGTTAGGAAGGGATTGATGAGCTTATCGCGGAGAAAAATTAGGAGATAAGATATGTGGAAGAGGTTGAGCCTAATTGGAATTTAGGGATAGAAAATTCGGCTATAGGCTATGTCGTAACCATTTTTTGAAAAACGGGAATCGACTTTTAAAATAGGGAGTGCCACCGATCTTTTATTCGAGGTGTGATCGGATCAGTTTGTTTTAATAAAAACATTTTGGTTCATTAAAATAGAGCTTTTGGTCTACGAGTGTTCGAGAAAACAGGTTCGGGAGTCAGTTACATGCGAGGAAGGATCAGCACCCTCGTAACGCCTAAAATCGGTACCAAATTGATTGATCAATGTCCTAATGCTGAAAACTTGAAAATATTTAGGGTAAAAAGAATTAAAGGAATGGGTTAATTAAATCGGGATTGAATCTCAAGATTAACTCGTTTCAAGGGAATAAGATTGTCATACCTAGTACGTTAGGATGTGACGCCTTTATACTCTGACGTCGAGATCATCTTTGATCTTCAAATCACGTGAAGAAGGGTATTTGAATATTTAGTCAAACGAAAAAATCAACACCCAGCACGTTAGGATGTGATCTTTTGAACTTCTAAACACACGAATATTGCCTTATTTTTTTAAAGAAATGTTTTAAAGGTATTGATCTTGCGAAAAGGTATTTTTATTTTAAACGGCAATTACATGCCAATATTCGTATTTTATAAATTATTGAACAAAATTATTTAAAAGCAATTATGATGTATTATCCTTTAAAATAGGCAATAAAGCAATAATAACACAAAATGTGATAAATGATAATTCATATGCTAAAGTAATTGTAAACACACGATGAAGCATCAACAAATATAATCGACAATAAACAAATATGAACCTATTTAACGCATGCTTAGATAATGGATAGAGAGACACATACATAATAGAGCCAATATAAACGTAATATATATAGTGATTTTAAATAAATATGTAAAGTTACGTATATAAAGAAAAAATAGGTAGAATATATTATGTAACATAAATATATTAAAAATAATATATGATACAACATTATATAATATGCAGTTTAAATACATATAATATTGTCTAATGAAAATAATTTTTAGCTAAATAAAAGTAATAAATAATAATTAATAAAATACATATATGTTTATACTGTTAATATATAGGTATATAAATGATAATACAGACAATTTAATATAATACGAAATAATAAAATAAAAGAGTAGGACGAAAATAAAATAAACAAAGAAAACGGGGTCAAAATATAATTAAAGAAAAGAACTAACAAGATTAAAATAAAGCGCGCGTTAAATGATAGGGGTTAAATTTGAAATTATACTAAATTTTAAAACGGAATCGTTTTGACTTAAACTGTTGAAGACCCATAGGATTGAATTGAAACGAAATACAAGTTCTGGGGCCAAATTAAAAAATAAAAGAATTTAAATCAATCGGGATTGAAAATAATAAAAATGTGGAAGGACTGGAATAGTAATTAAACCATTTAATGAAAACATGCGGACCCCTTGACCGGGTTAGGTCGACGCGCGGATCACAGGGGCTAAACGGCGTCGTTTTTGATGTGCTTATAAAGCCACATTTTTTTCAAACAAAAAAATCATTTGTTGCAGGTTTCTAAAAAAGAAAAAGGGCGAATCCCTTTTTCTCTCTGGCCAAACCCAGATTTTAGCCGCGACTTCGCCACCACTCTGTCACAGCTCCGCCCCAGGCGGCGGTCAGAGATCCAAGGTAATCTCCCCTCTTTTTCTTTCTCTCTGTTTTTTGTATTTTAGCAGATATATCTATCTTGCATAAGAAATAAAACTTATATTTATATGACAGTTTCGAATATGAAAGAAAAAAATAACAAAGATAGACCTTTCATTTTCTTTTTTTGATTTCTAATTCTTGCTTTTTTTAACTTCTGATAATGTGCGGGTTTCTTTTAGAAAAAGAGAGAACCCTTTTTACATCCATTTTTACTGGCTTTATAGCCTAAGGCTTATAACTGCTTCATTATTCTATTCTTTGCTCCACACTCTGCTGTTTGTTTTGTTTCCTATCTTGCAGGTATGGGCGAGGACATGCGAGGGTCGTTGGTCGGTGTGCGTAGTGGCGCTGGGGCAGCAACGACGGGCGTTCGACCGAGGCATGGGGAAGGGCACTGTTGGGGCGAGTTCGAGAAACGCGTAGGGCATACGCGAGGATCTTCAAAGGCGTGTATGGGCATGGATGGGAATCGGGAAAGGGCACACGTGTGGAACCGAAGCGATGCCAGGGCGCGTGGGGAGCTGGATCGTTACGCGTGTGCGGGACGCGCGGCAGCGCTGAGATGGGATCCTAGAGTTTCCTGTTTAGTTAATGACTTCGAGCCATTGGGCCATTTGGGTTGTTGGGCTGTTATTGGTTTTAGGGTCATGGATTGTTTGTTTGTATTAAATTTGGGCTGTATTTGGTCTTTGTAATTGGGCTCCGGGTCTTTTGTAAATGGACATTGTTTTTGGACCTTATTTATTATTATCATTTATTATTATTTTTTTATTGGTTTTTTAATGGCTTTTATTTTGGCTAATGGGCTTGTTTAATTGGTTTTGTAATTGAGCTTAGTGGGTCTGATATTTGTTTTTGTAACTGGACATTTCATGGACTGTTTTACTTATTGAATTTTTTTTTGTCTTATTTTTGCTTATTGGGTCATTTCATTGATTGGGGCCTGGGCAAAAATTGGTTATTACAGCTGCCCCTCTTTGCTCATTATCATGAAATGAGAATAGAGCAAAGACAATAGAAGGACCAATTTTTGCCTGGTCTTGCTGAGCCTTGACTTATTGGTCCTTGTCTTCCTCAAGCAACTTCAAACTTTACTGAACCTTGTCACTTTGATCTATTCCACCGCTGCTTCTGCGAGACATGACCTGTAGCTTTAATTCACTTTTCCTCAATCTTGTTCATTCTTTAACTTGCTCCAACCAGAGAATTGTAGCTTCGATCTACTAACTGCTCCGTGGGGACTTTGAGGAAATAAATCTGAACTTTTCAAATTGCTCCCTTATTCTCGCAATGTAAGTTGACTTTTTCTTCCTTTTTTTTAAAAAGAAATTGAGAATATCTCGGCCTGTGACCCGAGGCCCAACTCACCTCTCGATTATGAGTTGATTTTTGAACAGAAATTGAAAGACAGAAATTAAAAATACCTCAGCGTGCGTAACCCGAGGCCCAGCTCACTTTTCGCGTTATGAGTCGATTTTAACAGAAATTGAAAAAATCGAAATTAAAATACCTCAGCGTGCATAACCCGAGGCCCAACTCACCTTTCGCATGATGAGTTGATTTTAACAGAAATTGAAAAACAGAAATTAAAAATACCTCAGCGTGTGTAACCCGAGGCCCAACTCACTTTTCGCATTATGAGTTGATTTTAACAGAAATTGAAAAATAGGAATTAAAAATACCTCAGCGTGCGTAACCCGAGGCCCAACTCATTTTTTGCATTATAAGTTGATTTTAACAGAAATTAAAAATACCTCAGCGTGCGTAACCCGAGACCCAATTCACTTTTCGCATTATGAGTTGATTTTAACAGAAATTGAAAAATAGGAATTAAAAATACCTCAGCGTGCGTAACCCGAGGCCCAACTCACTTTTCGCATTATGAGTTGATTTTAACAGAAATTGAAAAATCAAAATTAAAAATACCTCAGCGTGCGTAACCAGAGGCCCAACTCACTTCTCGCATTATGAGTTGATTTTAACAGAAATTGAAAAACAGAAATTAAAATACCTCAGCGTGCGTAACCCGAGGCCCAACTCACTTCTCGCATTATGAGTTAATTTTTCGGAACAAACAGAAATTGAAAATACCTCGGCATGTGGCCCGAGGCTCAACTCACCTCTCGAATTATGAGTTGATTTTTTGGAAAATGGTAATTGAAAATGTATCTGATGGAAATCGAATGTCTTTTTTCTCCTTGGTTCGGTACAGCTACCGTTGAAACTTCTTGCTTTTTTGGTGTACTTGTATGTGTCACGCGTGATGTTATCATGACATGCACGTGCTTGTCTTAAATGCTTTTATGCCTATATGATTATGCCATGTGCCTTGGGTTTGTTTGGTCCTATATCTCTTTTCGTTATGACTTTCAGGATGACCTGTATTCATTGCTTCGATCCTTGACCCTCATTTTAGGTTTTGTACCCATTCTCAAGTTTTACGAGTAATCTGCGTTTCTCGTTTATCACTCTCTTGCCCCTTATCGAGCTTCGTCTTTACTTTGGGGTCTTGTACTTACCAAACTCATCCAAGTAATGCTCAACATTCCTTTTGTTTAGAGTATGTTATTTCACTATTTATCATTTAAATGAACCAAACATGAGATGCATGAAAAAGGGGAAAGTAGGTATGAAAGAAATACCTCACATTCATATTTACTTCCAAAAGCAATAAGCAAAGAAAATTGACAAGGAATAGTTCAAATAAAGAAAGCATTATAAAGAAAGGAAAGCAAATTCAATTGTCACAAATGCTCTAGATATTCAACGCATGAATTCCTCCACATTTCTTGATCCTTGATCTTTTCGAGCACAGCTTCTTGTGTAGAAGATTTTAAGCTTCCGAGACTACTTCAGACATTAGTACTTCACCATTTGATCCCCTATTTAAGTCGTCCTTGCTCTTTGAGCCCGAATTCTCTTCCTCGGGACGCCCTTTTGGGTTTTCATCCTGAGCCTCTTTTGTTTATCAAAACGCCCTTTTCGGGTTTTTATCTTGATCTTTTTTTTTAGGCGTAGTACTTTTTTACGGCATCTGAGTTTACTAGATTTGGTACCTCTTTCCCATCCATCTCAGTGAGAATCAAAGCTCCACCCGAGAAAGCCTTCTTTACGATGTATGGTCCCTCCCAATTCGGTGCCCATTTTCCTCGAAATCCTTTTGTATTGGGAGAATTTTTCTCAACATGAGTTCTCTTTTGCAAAATTCCCTTGGTCGCACCTTCTTGTCATGGGCTATAATCATTCTCTTTTAGTACATCTGTCCGTGACAGATTGCTTTCAAGCGTTTTTCTTCGATCAGATTTAGTTGGTCATATTGAGCTTGAACCCATTCTGATTCTTCTAGTTTTGACTCCGTTAAGACTCGTAAAGAGGGGATCTCCACTTCGATGGGCAGTACAGCTTCCATTCCATAGACCAGAGAGAAAGGAGTTGCCCCCGTAGAGCTCCGCACACATGTGCGATATACATATAGAGCAAATGGTAGCTTCTCGTGCCAGTCTTTACATGTCTCGGTCATCTTCCCAATAATCCTCTTAATATTTTTGTTAGCAGCTTTTACTGCTCCGTTCATCTTTGGGCGATAGGGTGAGGAATTGTGATGCTTTATCTGGAATTGCTCGCACACTTCGTTCATCATCTTGTTGTTTAGGTTTAAAGCATTATCTGAAATAATTCTTTCAGGCAAACCGTATCGACATATGATCTCCTTTTTTAAGAACCTACAGACTACAGTCTTCGTCACGTTAGCTAATGAAGCAGCTTCTACCCATTTTGTGAAATAATCTATGACCACGAAAATGAATCGATGTCCATTAGAAGCTTTTGGGGAAATTGGCCCTATAACATCCATGCCCCACATAGAAAAAGGCCACGGAGAAGTCATGACATGAAGGGGCGAAGGTGCTGCATGGATTTTATCGCCGTAAACTTGACATTTGTGACACTTTCGTGCGTAACTAATGCAGTCGCTTTCCATTGTCAACCAGTAATAATCGAGTCTCATAATCTTCCTAGCCATAGTGAAACCATTGGCATACGTTCCCCAAATTCCTTCATGGACCTCTTCAAGTATCTTTCTGGCTTCAATATCATCTACGCGTCTCAGGAGCACTTGATCTTTTCCTCTTTTGTATAGGATGTCCCCATCAAGAACAAATCCCGCAGCCATTCTTCTGATTGTTCTTTTATCGTTCTCATTTGCTTGTTTGGAATACCTTTGATTCTTGACATATTCTAAGATATCATGGAACCATGGCTGTCTATCTGCCTCTTTTTCAATGCTAAAGCAATGCGCAAGAGCCTCGTATATGCTCATCTGGAGAGGCATTATTTCTGTTTCTCGGTTTGCTTTGAACATTGAAGCCAAAGTGGCTAGAACATCTGCCAATTGGTTTTCTTCTCATAAGAAGTAATTAAAAGTTACTTCTTCAAATTCTTTGATCAGCTCTGCCACGAGATCACGATATTTGACCAACTTCGAATCTCTCACTTCCCAATCTCCACGGATTTGGTAAATCACCAGCGCTGAGTCTCCGTATACCTCTAAGGTTTCAATGTCTCATTCAATAGCTGAACGAAGTCCCATGATGCAAGCCTCATATTCAGCTACGTTATTAGTACAGAAGAAATTTAATCTGGCAGTGAATGGGTAATGATTCCCTTCTAGTGACATTAAGACTACTCCAACCCCATGCCTCAATGCATTTGAGGCGCCATCAAAGCTCATATTCCATGATTTCTCTTTTGACGACTCACGTTCTCTTTCTGTAATACACATTAAGTCTTCATCAGGGAAATTAAATCTCAATGGCTCATATTCCTCTGTCATTCGAGTTGCCAAGAAGTCAGCTATCGCACTCCCTTTTATCGACTTTTGACTCACATAGATGATGTCGTACTCTGATAGTAGAATCTGCCATCGTGCCATTCTTCCTGAGAGTGCAGGTGATTCCATCATGTACTTTATTGGGTCCAGCTTTGAAATTAACCATGTCGTATGATACAACATATATTGCCTGAGCCTTCGAGCTACCCATACCAAAGCACAACAGAATTTTTCAATTGACGGGTACTTCGCTTCATACTCGGTGAATTTCTTGCTGAGGTAGTAAATTGCCCTTTCTCTTTTCCCTGGCTCGTCATGCTGCCCCAGTACACAACCTAATGAGTTATCGAATACAGTCAGATACAAGATTAAGGATCTCCTGGGTGTTAGAGGTACTAGCACCGGGGGGCTAGACAAATATTGTTTTATCTGTCAAAAGCCACCTGGCACTCCTCGTTCCATTTTCCAGGATTGTGTTTTCGAAGGAGTCGAAAAATTGGGTTGCATTGGTTGGTAAGCTGAGCAATAAATCAAACGATGTAGTTCAACCTTCTTAGAAATCCTCTGACTTCTTTTTGTGTCTGTGGAGGTGGTAATTATTGTATGGCTTTTATCTTGTCCGGATCAACCTCAATACCTCTCTCGCTGACGATGAAGCCCAGTAATTTCCCCGAGGTTGCTCCAAATGTGCACTTGGCTGGATTAAGCTTCAGCTGGAACTTTCTCAGTCTTTCAAGCAATTTCCTGAGGTTTCCAACATGCTCTCTTTCTCCCCGAGATTTGGTAATCATATCATCGATTTAGACTTCTATTTCTTTATGCATCATGTCGTGGAATAACATCACCATCGCCCTCTGATATGTTGCCCCGGCATTCTTTAATCCGAATGGCATCACCTTGTAGCAGAATGTTCCCCACATCGTTACAAATGTAGTTTTCTCCATATCTTCGGGAGCCATTTTTATCTGGTTATAACCCGAAAATCCATCCATGAAAGAAAATAATGAATGTTTTGCCGTGTTATCCACCAATGTATCGATATGCGGCAAGGGAAAATTATCCTTAGGGCTTGCTCGATTCAGATCGCGATAATCCACACACATTCGCACCTTGCCGTCTTTCTTTGGCACTGGGACTATATTAGCTACCCATTCCGGATATTTAGAGACTTGTAAGAAGCCAGCATCGAATTGTTTTTTGACTTCTTCTTTTATCTTTAAAAGCATTTCGGGTCTCATTCGTCTTAACTTCTGCTGAATAGGCTTGCATTCTGGTTTCAGTAGGAGTCTATGGACCACTACATCCTCGTTCAATCCTGGCATGTCCTGATATGACCATGCAAATACATCTTTGTACTCATGAAGCAAGGTGACCAAATCATGTTTGGTGTTCTCTGAAATGGTGGTCCCGATCTTCACTTCTTGCCTCTTTTCTTCACTTCCCATGTTCACCGTCTCAACAGATTCTTGATGGGGTAGTATCTGTTTATCTTCTTGTTCTATCATCCTTAGTAAGTCAGGGGACGAGATATAATCTTCAGCGTTTTCCTCATCTTCGAATTCTCCTAGACAAATAGCTTTCTCGAAATCGATTTTAGGACTTGCAACGGGATTGTTCACGTCGTTGATATCTGAGCACCTGAAAGGTAAATGGAAAAGAAAACTATAGAGGAATATCAAGGTGTTGGGACACACAAACATAGTACCATGACATGATATGAAATATATGTAGGGACAGATTATGAGAGGAGGGAATAAATATGAAGCCAATGAGAATGAAGAGACCACAACAAAAATGCATCTCCATTAATGTTCATTTGAAAGATAAATAGTAGACATAAACTCTTGTAACAGTTTCCCCAATAACTTGGGGCATAAAAAGAGTGGACATTGAGGATTACTTTGGAGGAGCCCTAGGAACTACAAGAAGATCCTCAGCGGTCCAGTTGCTCAAAACAAATCCTGGAAGACCAGGGCGTATCTTTGAAATGTCTTCCATCGTATTATCCACTTTGTCAATAACATTTATACTGAAGTTCTGAAAATCCCTTTCAACCAATAACAGCGTGTTTCGTGAATGATCTCTTTCTGGGTACATCATTCCTGCAGATATAAACGTTTTCGACAAGGGCAGATACATTATGGGCTCCCATTCCACTTCCCGACCCGAAGCTCTTGCAATCCTCTTTTCCTGATCTTTCTGTAGCTATTTCTTTCTTTGTCACACATCCGGCTTGAACCCTAACCCGTATCGAGCCTTGTGGTGTACCGGTTTTAGCGCTCTAGCTATCCCTCGCTGGTATCTTCCTAAGCCTTTCCTTACTCGGGCTCCTCTTCCAACCGTCAGTTTGATTCCCATCTTGGCATTCTTTGATAGTTTGGGTGTGGGAATCTTGTTTCCTTCAGCAACAAATGTAGCATTAATAAATTCGAGGGAACGAAAGGAACGTTCTACTGCATCTTGGTTCACTTCGATGTAAGGTGTGATAACAAAAATAGATGCAACGATGTCTTCTTCACCATCGACCGTGATCAAGCGGTTATCCATGATAAACTTCACTTTTTGATGGAGAGATGAAGGGACTGCCCCAGCAGAGTGAATTCAAGGCCTCTCTAAAAGGCAATTATACGAAGGAGTAATGTCCATGACCTAGAATTCTACGTTATATGCGCATAGGCCCACTTCTAGGGGGATTTCAATCTTTCCCATAACCTCTCGTCGTGTCCCATTGAATGCCCTTACTGTGGAATGACAAGGCCTTAGATAGGACATATCAACTGGTATCCTGGAGAGTGTGGCCAAAGGCATGACATTGAGTGCGGATCCATTGTCGATGAGCACGTTCGGTACTATGTAACCCTTGCAACTGGTCGTAATATGTAATGCCTTCATGGAGCCCCTACCATTTGATGGTATTTCATCATCACTAAATGAGATGAAATTATCTACGTTTAGATTGTTCACCCATCTGTCAAGCTTTTCTACAGATACATTGCTTTCTACGTAAGCTTGATTGAGCACTTTTAGCAAGGTGTTCCGATGTGACTCTGAGTTCAACAGTAGGGATAACACCGAGATTTTTGTCGGTTGTTTGTTTAACTGTTCCACGATGTTATATTCGCTGTGCTTGATGAACTTCAAGAATTCATGAACTTCATCCTCATTCACAGGTCTTTTAATTTCTAGTTCCGACTGTATTTCAACATCCACCTCAGCCTCATGCATCGGTGCCTTTCCTTTCTGATTCGAGTCGACGGCTTTTTTCTTTGGTTCAGCCTTTTCAAGAGAATAGCACCTCCTGCTGCGAGTAAAGTGTCTTACTCTGCTGATATCTCCAACCACAGCCTTTGGCTTTTCAACTTCAGGTGTGGCAATATTAACATCGTATTTCCATGGCACCGCCTTATCGTCCTTGTAATGGAAAGGAGAAGGCACTTTAATCACCACCGTCGGTTTGACTTCCTCCTTCTTGGCCTCATAATAAATCACCAGAGGCCGATCGGCACTATAACGAGTGACTGATGGTTGGTTATTAGAGGCACATATTTCCCTTTCCTCGGCCTCATCCATCTTACCAAAGATCTCGACTTCTTTGTTATTCATCATGTCTTGGAGTAGTTTCCTGAATTCTCCGCAAGACTGGATGTCATGCCCTTCGATACTATGAAAGACACAAAAACTTTGACACTTTGTACTTTCTTCTTCGAAACTTCTATTGGAATAACAAAATGACCCATTTTCGGCCATCACCTCCCAGACCTTTCGCAAAGGTGTTTTTATTTCAGAAACGCAGCTTTTAGCTCGCCACATATCTTCCCTTGTCACTATGTTTACGTTCCCTTCGGTATGGTTTGGGAGCAGGTTTCCAGCCACATTACCAGTACCGTCAAATCGTAAAATCCCTACATCAATGAGATCTTAAACCCTCCTTTTGAAGGCTATACAATTTTCCATGGAGTGCCCTTGGTTTCCCCCATGATACATGCAACTAGTATTGGGATCGTACCATTTCGGGTATGGCGATTTCAATGGTGCCATATAATGTAGGGATATTAATTGTTTTTCCAATAATTTTGGGCACAGTTCTCCGTACGACACGGGAATAGGGGTGAGTCAAGGTTTTTCTGGATTGGGTCTCACCGGTCTTTGTTCGTGTTTGGGTTGGCTTGGAGCAGGCGTGTTATTAGGTGGGAACATGGTGAATGGCCGTTGGTTATTTGTGTTGTAGATAGGGTAAGAAGGAGGTGCTTGATAATAAGGGTTTTGGGGAGGAAAATAGAAATTTGGAGGTGGGCGATATCGTGGACGTGATTTGGTCGAGTATGAATTAGAAGCGTAGTGGCTCTCAGTCCCCACCATATGTGTTTCAGCCTCCTTATTCTTTATAGGTACTGCCCTTTTCGAGCTCTCAAGGCCTTCCATCCTTCCGCTCTTGATGCCATTTTCAATGAGTTCCCCAGATAGTACGATATCGGCGAAGTCCTTTGTGGCATTTCCCACGAGCTTGTCATAAAATGGCGCTTTCAAAGTGTTGATAAAGAGGACCGTTACCTCCGTTTTAGTCAGTGGGGGTTCTACTTGGGCTGAGATGTCCCTCCATCTTTGAGCGTATTGTCTAAAAGTCTCTATTGGCTTCTTTTCCATCATCTGCAACGTTAGTCGATCAGGCGCCATATCGGAGACATGCTTGTGCTGTTCACAAAATGTTGTTGCTAAGTCCTTCCATGATTGGATTCTCTCTGTGCTGAGTTGATTATACCATCGAAGGGCTGACCCGATCAAGCTATCTTGAAAATAGTGTATTAACAATTTGTCTTCGTTCACATAGCCAGCCATCTTCCGACAAAACATGATGAGATGTGCCTTTGGACATCTCGTTCCATTATATTTTTCAAAGTCTGGCACTTTAAATTTTGGAGGCAGAACCAGATCGGGAACCAAACTGAGCTCTTTGGTGCTCAGCACAGAGAAGACTCCAGTACCTTCTATTGCCTTGAGTCTTTCTTCTAGACTCTTATACTTGTCCTGAGCATCATGATCCTTTATTTTCAATTTGGCTATTTCTGCCGGATCATCCCAATCTGGAACGATTTGATCAGCAGGATTAGCCCCGGGGTTCGATACAAATATGCCTTGCCCTAGATGAGCAGGTGGTGCAGGTAGCTGTTCTAGGCCTGTTGATTCCCCTTGAGGCCAACCTCCATGCATTGCATGAGCGTGGGGTGGAGTGCATCCTGGAGGATGGAGCGGACTCTGATTGACTCTTATATGGGGCTCTGTAATATTAGGGCTCTGCGCGAGTCCTTTTCCTTTGACCATAGCGGTCATCATCTCCATCATCTTGGCCATTTGATCTTTTTGCTCGAACGATTCCTCTCGGGATCTCACCATCAGATCCCTTGCTTCCTCGCCGTGACTTGGCCAATCGCTCTTGTGTAACTCTCTAGATTCTTTCCATTCTTTCGATTCTTTCATTGAGTTCAGCATCCATAGCTCTAGCTCTTAGACGTGTCTTATAAGGATGACGTGATTCCAGATTCGTAGTGTCGTAACTGTGGATTATATGATTTTGGCCTTAGTAAATGATTAAAGTGATGTGATACTATTGTATGCAATGTAATGCAAATGCATGGTATGAATGCAAAAAGGTGTCAACTCTGATTCAATTCCCCATAAGAAACTTTCGTAGAAAACAAAGCTCTTTACATAAAATAGATTACAAATATGGTTTGGCCTTAGCGCCTAGGTCCCTAATCTTTTAGAGTAACGAAACCAACTCTTGTCCTTGGCTTGTCCGTGACTCGTGCTGCACACTTAATACTTCCGCCTCTGCTGCCAAAATTTGCAAGTGCTCAGCCACCTCTCGAATCTGATTTATAGCTTCTCTCACGAGATAGTCTCTATTTTCAATTTGCTTCTGAGCCTTATATAACTCCTTTTCCTGTTGCTCCCTACTCTCTTTCAAATACCCAATATAATTCTGATAATCTTGCAGTGCCGCTTCTAACTCTTCGGTCTTCTTTTCCATTTCTTCGATTCTACTCAAGCTTGTCTTTAATTCTATCACCGAGTTACGATTTCGATAATGATTTAAGGACCATTCCAACTCCACCACTTTAGTCTTCAATTCATTTCTTCCGTTTTGGCCTTCTAACACTTGCTTTTCTAGGATCTCCTTCTGAGCCTTCATTTCTTGGAATTTCTTTTCCCATTGCTCGGTCTTAGCTCTTTCTTCTTGTAACTCTTGCCGCCATTGACCTGAGGTTTTTCCTAGCCCCGCAGTTCGCATTGAGAGACGCATCTTTTTGTAGTTCCTCTTTAGGCTATCCAACTCTTCTTCAGCTTTGCTCTTTCCTTTTCTTATCTTTTCTGCTTCTAATTTCTGTATCTCTACATCCAATTTCAAAAACATCTTCTCCTCCTCTAACTGCTCGATTCTCTTTTCAAGCTCTGAACTTCGCTGTACAAAATCTCGCTTTATAATTTTTAATTCTGTTGGTATCATTTGCAACCGTTCCTCCATAGATTGAGCATTATCTACACTTGGTCCCGGGATATTATTGTTGATTCTTTTGTTTAGCCACGCTTTGTACTTAGAAGTCGCCGTTTTGCCCACAGTCAACCTTTTCATCCGATGAGTTTGCTTCCAAGCATTTGTAACTTCCTTAATCTTCTTCTTATAACTTTCTCCTGTATAAGAGAATTCGCTTCGATCCAACCCATGTGTTGCAAGCACGAATCTGCTCTAGATCGGTATTGTCTTCTTTGCTAGCAGAGAGGAGCGTATCTGATGACTCTCCAAATTACGGGTAGAGGGACCCAATTAAAGTCTCCGCATCTGTAAAGGATCTCTCCAGGCACCATCCACGGAGCTCTCCACTCAATGTCTTCCTCCTGAAGATTCTAAAGAATTGTCCTCCATCCTTCTTCCATTATATCTTCTCGTCTTGACGGCCAGTTTCTCCTTTATCGGTGAATAATCCTTATAAAAGGGTCAATAAGAGACTTTATCCATCTTCCAAAGATGCCCATAAAACCATACCATCAATAGCTATGCGCATCCAATAAACCTTCCTTCTCCTGCTCTTCTGCATGCATTTAATGATCTGAAAGTCTCCGCAAGAATTGCTGGGACAGGTGTTACTTGTTTATCCAATCGGTCGAATAGATCCACTACTGCTTCATCTATGTGTCTCAGGGCTTTTAGGAAGATAACTAATCCGTAGAGGCTTAAGGCGAAGATATCAACTTTCCTCCTCACATCAGGATGCGTCAAAATCAGATCCCTTAAATTTACCCAAGGAATACATCTCCCTTCACCTTTCTGTTGAATCTTGGTCGAGATACACTGTTCACTCATTCCCATAATTTTCACCAATTTCTTCACAAGAGGAGGGACATAGGCAGGCCTAATATAAACCTTGTCAGCTTGTATCCCGGAAATACGAAGTAAAGTGGTATATTCTTCTATTGTTGGCACCAAGTCCACTTTCCCAAAAGTGAAGCAACTGTATGCGGAATTCCAAAACTGGACCATAGCCCGAAACAGGTGTTTATCTATCTTAACATCCAATAAGTGAAAGATATCACCATAACGATGGTAGAACATCTGTTTAGCTTCATCTTCCTAATGGGTCCAGATATCTCACAACTCTTGAAGCTCATTTTGTGTCACGCTAACAACGGGTGAAGTCCCTCAGCTCTGACGTATGACCTTCAACTAAGCTATCTCCTTTTTCCAACTGCAACTTTTCTGACCATGCGCACACAGCCGCATTGTTCTCTACTTTATCAAGAAAATCATTTTCCATAGCAAACTTCCTATTTCAGCAACCGAATAGAAATTGACACCTCTACTACATGAAATGTCATGCAAATCAAACAAACCAACACAAGTTAGTATTGCATAACCAAAACGAGTAAAATATCATTAAACACTTATCTGGATAACTATTTCGACATCCTACCTAAGGTAGGCTCTAGGGCTTCTGTATGGGGCTCGGTCCTAAAGAAGGATACCTGAACCAGCAGATTCCTCAATCCTCACCCATTATAGGCTCATGGGACTGAGTTCGGTTCAGGGGGATACATTTCCCTATGGCCATGAGGAGGTGAAAACCTCACGAAGCACGTAGGTACGAATGTATCCCGGAAGCAATCCACTAGCCCATGTGACGGTGAAAACCTCACGAAAGTTTAGTTTCTCACTCCCACTTAAAGGTGTGACCACAGCGGTCATGCAATGCAATGCAATGCCAAAGTATTTCACGAGACTCGACACTATAGCACAAGCAAATGCATCAAAATGACACACGATTTTTCAAAACATTCCAAATTTTCAATCAAAAGGACAAAAATCAATCAATTTATGGCCTGACTCTCAAGGTCCCCAGTGGAGTCGCCAAGCTGTCGTAACCATTTTTTAAAAAACGGGAATCGACTTTTAAAATATGAAGTCACCATCGATCTTTTATTCTAGGTGTGATCGGATCACCTTGTTTTAATAAAAACATTTTGGTTCATTAAAACAGAGCTTTTGGTCTACGAGTGTTCGAGAAAACAGGTTCGGGAGTCGGTTACATGCGAGAAAGGATCAGCACCCTCGCAACGCCCAAAATCGGTACCAAATTGATTGATCAATGTCCTAATGCTGAAAACTTGAAAATATTTAGGGTAAAAAGAATTAAAGGAATGGGTTAATTAAATCGGGATTGAATCTCAAGATTAACTCGTTTCAAGGGAATAAGATTGTCATACCCAGTACGCTAGGATATGACGCCTTTATACTCTGACGTCGAAATCATCTTTGATCTTCAAATCACGTGAAGAAGGGTATTTGAATATTTAGTCGAACGAAAAAATCAACACCCAGCACGTTAGGATGTGATCTTTCGAACTTTTAAACACACGAATATTGCCTTATTTTTTTAAAGAAATGTTTTAAAGGTATTGATCTTGCGAAAAGGTATTTTTATTTTAAACGGCAATTACATGCCAATATTCGTATTTTATAAATTATTGAACAAAATTATTTAAAAGCAATTATGATGTATTATCCTTTAAAATAGGCAATAAAGTAATAATAACACAAAATGTGATAAATGATAATTCATATGCTAAAGTAATTGTAAACACACGATGAAGCATCAACAAATATAATCGACAATAAACAAATATGAACCTATTTAACGCATGCTTAGATAATGGATAGAGAGACACATACATAATAGAGCCAATATAAACGTAATATATATAGTGATTTTAAATAAATATGTAAAGTTACGTATATGAAGAAAAAAATAGATAGAATATATTATGTGACATAAGTATATTAAAAATAATATATGATACAACATTATATAATATGCAGTTTAAATACATATAATATTGTCTAATGAAAATAATTTTTAGCTAAATAAAAGTAATAATTAATGATTAATAAAATACATATATGTTTATACTGTTAATATATAGGTATATAAATGATAATACAGACAATTTAATATAATACGAAATAATAAAATAAAAGAGTAGGATGAAAATAAAATAAACAAAGAAAACGGGGTCAAAATATAATTAAAGAAAAGAATTGACAGGATTAAAATAAAGCGCGCGTTAAATGATAGGGGTTAAAGTTGAAATTATACTAAATTTTAAAATGGAATCGTTTAGACTTAAACAGTTGAAGACCCATAGGATTGAATTGAAACGAAATACAAGTTCTGGGGCCAAATTAAAAAAATAAAAGAATTTAAATCAACCGAGATTGAAAATAATAAAAATGTGGAAGGACTGGAATAGTAATTAAACCATTTAATGAAAACACGCGGACCCCTTGAGCGGGTCAGGTCGACGTGAGGATCACAGGGGCTAAACGGCGTCGTTTTTTATGTGCTTATAAAGCCACATTTTTTCCAAAAAAATCATTTGTTGCAGGTTTCTAAAAAAGAAAAAGGGCGAACCCCTTTTTCTCTCTGGGCAAACCCAGATTTTTGCCGCGACTTCGCCACCACTCCAATCACACTCCGCTGCTTGTAGCGGTCGAAGATCCTGTAATCTCCCTCTTTTTCTTTCTCTGCATTTTTTTGTATTTTACTTGAGATATATCTATCTTGCATAAGAAATAGAACTTATATGTATATGACAGTTTCGAATATGAAAGAAAAAAAATAACAAAGATAGACCTTTCGTTTTCTTTTTTTGATTTCTGATTCTTGCTTTTTTTTGACTTCTGATAATGTGCGGGTTGCTTTTAGAAAAAGAGAGAACCCTTTTTACTTCCATTTTTACTGGCTTTATAGCCTAAGGCTTACAACTGCTTCATTATTCTATTCTTTGGTCCACACTCTACTGTTTGTTTTGTTTCCTGTCTTGCAGGTATGGGCGAGGACATGCGAGGGTTGTTGGTCGGTGTGCGTAGTGGCACTGGGGCAGCAACGACGGGCGTTCGACCGAGGCATGGGGAATGGCACTATTGGGGTGAGTTCGAGAAATGCGTGGGGCATACGTGCGGATCTGCAAAGGCGTGCGCGGGCATGCACGAGAATCGGGAAAGGGCGCACGTGTGGAATCGAAGCGATGCCAGGACGCGTGGGGAGCTGGATCGTTACGCGTGTGGGGGACACGCGGCAGCGCTGAGATGGGATCCTAGGGTTTCCTGTTTAGTTAATGACTTCAGGCTATTGGGCCATTCGGGTTGTTGGGCTGTTATTGGTTTTAGGGTCATGGACTGTTTGTTTGTATTGAATTTGGGCCTGTATTTGGTCTTTGTAATTAGGCTCCGGGTCTTTTGTAAATGGACATTGTTTTTGGACCTTATTTATTATTATTTATTATTTTTTTATTATTTTTTAATGGCTTTTATTTTGGCTAATGGGCTTGTTTAATTGGTTTTGTAATTGAGCTTAGTGGGTCTGATATTTGTTTTTGTAACTGGACATTTCATGGACTGTTTTACTTATTGAATTTTTTTGTCTTATTTTTGCTTATTGGGTTGTTTCATTAATTGGGGCCTGGGCAAAAATTGGTTATTACAGGCTATAAATAGGTGTCGATTTTGGGGTTCTAGGCTAATGCCAAATTCTTTCTTTTTATTTTGCTGAAAACTACTTTTCTCTCCAAATACCTGAAAGTCAAAATCCCTTATTCTTCCTCTTCTATTTTGCGTCGATTTCTTCCCTTCCTTCTCATCAAACTCTTTTCTTTCCTTTGCTTCTAGTCTATTTCTTTTGTGCCGAATATTCTTGGTCCCTAAAGTCCAGTATTCCTTTTTGCCGAATCCCTTGTGTGCCACCCCTTTTCTTCCATAATTTTATCAAAGAAATCATTTTTTGTTCAGTTACTTAATCGAATATTTGTGACTTCAAAAGCCGAAAACCTTTACTCTTGGAGCTGATTTCTTCATCGCCCTAAACCTTGTGCCGAATATTCTAGTGACCAAATCTCTATCGTGCTATCATCATTCCTTTTATTTTTGGTGGATCGGATCTTGGAAAAAATAGAATCAAGCTTGGATCTACAAGTCTCTGCCGAAAAGCTATTCATACGTTCCGGCTTTTGGGTAAGTGTTCTTGATTTTAGGATAAATTGGCCGAATAGTCTATAGTAAGGGAAAGGGTGACTTAAGTGGATACAAGTCACCTATTATTTTGTCTTTAATGATTAAGATTGATGTAGATCTAGGGGATATTCGTGAGTAGTAGCTAAGAAAGGACTATTAGGACTGATGGCACACAGTAAGGTTATGGTAAGGCTTCGGTTTTTGGTAAATATTATGGTTAAGTGTGTGATTGATTAGAGGTTGGTATCGGTTGTAGGTTCAAGGCTGAGGATAGTGTAACACATCTCATTTACCAGGTGTGTACATACACTTCACACACGATAAATCGACAAAAGCCGAAATCTCGAAAAGAACCAGAATACCGAAAAGTCAAAAATTCGAAAGGTTGGCACCGACAACCACACAAGCGTGCGAACATGCACGTGGGTATGCCAATACGAGTACCAGGACTAGGAGAGTGATCTTATGGTCTCGAGCCACTGTTTGGCCAACCGAGCCAGAAGGGCCTAAATGGGCCTGCCGAGCTCGTGGGCCCAAATCGGCAAGAGTTGATATGTGAAATTGAATGATGGATTGATATGGATCATTGTATGATTTGATTATGATCGAGCGTAATGGGCTACATATACATGATTGGGCTTAATCAGCTATATGGACATGACTGGGCTTAGTAGGCCTTATGGGATTTTATAAACGCATCCTAGGGTTTTAATGGACTCTAGGCTTAGTTCTGATGAATTTTTAAACAGCATAAAACTTAATTTACTAATCAAACAAGTCTGTGGACAAGTCATTAGCGTAGAGTGTGGCAATGGACATATGTATGTCTAGGATTGGATCTAGGGAGAGCTTGGTACTTAGCGGTCCTAGTGACCCACCTCCTCTTCTCTCGAATCCTACCTGGTGCGTAGTGTCTGTTCACTTTAGCCACGAGGACTTGTTGACAGGCCAAGGTTCGTAATTAAGGCCCATACTATTAAGAATTACTAAAATACCCCTATAAGGTAGGATTAGAGAAATACCCCTGAATTACAAAATTACCAAAATACCCTTGATTTGTAAAATGACTAAAATGCCCCTATATGTTGAATGCAAGATTTATGGATGTTACATGTACATTTGTTGCATTCATATGATATTCTGTTTAGGATGCATGATTGCTGTAAATCAGAGTTTTAAAATTTATAAAAGAATGATCAAAAACTGAAAACTAACTCTGACAATGATTAAAGGCAAGTGTACCTATCGAACAATAGTATAACTTAGGCAAGACCGGATATCGAACCCAAAGGAACTAAAAGTACTAATACTAACTTTCTTTTAATTATTCAGCCTTAAAAATAGAGTGAAGTTGCTTTAAACTATATTGACGAAAACTAAACTAAGGACACAAAGACAAAAAGGACGAATAGGAAAATAACTTTGAAGGAAAACTCAGTTGATTATGACGATACCCTTAGGAAGAATCCACCTAGACTTCACTTATTTATTAACCCTAAATTATATGATTTCTTTTACTTAGCTTGATCCGTAAGACTCCCTAACCTATATTAAAACCTTTCTCGAGGCGAATAACATCTAACCCTAGGTTAATTAGTGGAACTCTCGTTCGCTTATAATAACCCCCTAGGATAGCAGTAAATCGATCAATGGACTCTCATATTAGGTTTCACCCTAATCCGGCAAAATCTCGTAACCCTATCTCTAGGCGTCTGATCAACTCTGCTTAATTATGTTAGATCTACTCTTAGGCAGGGTCTATTCCTCCTCCACCTAAGCTCATTAGATTTGGATTAAGCAACACAATTAAGAACAAACTAAGTAATTATCATCTAAATAAAATAAAAATAAAATAAAAAGATCCATCTAGGTTTCATCCCCTTCAGGTATCTGAAGGGTTTAGTTCATAATGAATAAACAAAACATCGCAAGAGAAAAGATAAAACAAAACATAAGAAAATCCTAAAACTTCCTGAAGGAATTGAAGGAGAATTCCGTCGTCTTGAGTATAATTTCGGCTTCTTGGGATGGATCAACTGGCTATCTTTGCGTTATTCCCTAACTCTGACCTTCTCGGCTTGGCTCCTTGGCCTAGCTTTGATGCCGGTTTCGGCTTCTGCCGAACTTCCTTTTCAAGTTGCCCTATTGGGTGTTTATATAGACTTTGAGATGCCTTACTTGGCCCCTAAGTATCCTAATTTAAGTAGAATTCCTAATAGGGTGTTTGAATAGGCTTTGGAATGTGTTTCTTTACCTCCAAGTATCCTTTCCCAAATGAAATTACTCTTTCCAGCGACAGGGACACGGCCACGGCACACGCCCGTGTGAATCGTGGCCAGGCCGTATTTGGAATTTTAATGAGGCACGACCGTGTTTATCGGGGTCCAGGCCGTGTTCTAGTAATTTAATGAGGCACGACCGTGTGGCTTGAAGTCCAGGCCGTGTCGATTTCGTGAATTGACCCATTTGGCCCGTTTTAAGCCCATTTTACGTTCTTTTCATCCATGGGTGCTTTCCTGAGTATAAGACATGAAAAGAAAGGATTAAGAGCACCTTTTTACATAAATCAAAGCTTAATTCATCCAAAAGCATACTAAATGTGGGCTTAAAATATGTTACTTTTATTGTTTATCAAATACCCCCACACTTAAGCTTTTGCTTGTCCTCAAGCAAAATTCTCAACTTACAATTAAAATGAACTTTCCATGATTCATAATTCCTATCAACAATGCCTTATCCTAATTCATAGATAATTTATACATGGATAATTCAACTCAAAGATTCCTAAAGATTCAAACAAGATAAGTCATACAATTGTAGCATGAAAACATAGGTGTTTCCCTTCATCTAAATAATTACCTTTAATTCAAAACCTACAAGGATTGACATCCTCACAAAAGATTCACTCAAATCACTCGAAAGGTGTTTTAAGGGTCAAAATTAAGCACTCATAAGTCGAACCTGAAAAGTTAATCCCGTAAGCTTGCCTGAAAATCAAATCTCCACCACTGTAAAATGAAATGATACACAGATCGAAAGGTCTTTGTTAGGGTTGTAACGGGGCTAGGGTTAAAGGTGTGAATAAAAACTGAAATTAGAAGGTTAGAATCGACATTGAATTGATAAGTTACCTACCTAAAAATTTCTAAGATAACAATTACATATACTACTAATACGAGCTTTTCTTTTAAAAAATAGTCTTTGATTGTGTAAGCTCACTTTTCATAAAACTAATTACTGAATAAACTTTGATTTTTTTTAAGAACAAACTAAATACAAAATAAATTTAGCTACCAGAATAATATACTTAGGTAACTAGCTCAAATCAAATCTCGATTAATGGGTAGTTAAAGGAAAGGGTGATAACAAATACAAAGGGTTTTGGGTTAAAATTAGTGGGTGAGTCAATAAAAGGGTTGTTAGGCTCAACGGGGTTCACTAAGGGTTAAATATAAGGGTAGGTTATTTAGTGGAGTAAGTGGATTAAAACCTAAGTGCCTTTATCATTTCAGTATATCAAATCATAACTGTGGTCTTGGCATGTATAATCAAGGCAAGTTCTAGAATAACAGTTCATAGTTGACACACTCATAATCAATAAGGTGAGCAAGAAAAAGAATATATGCTCTATAAGGCTCAATATCTCACAAAAATTATGGGTGTTTTTGACATCAACTTTGTAAATTTCAAATTTCAAGATAACATTCAAATTCTGGTTGACAACTTACAATTTTAATTTTTAGAAATTTAGACTTATCATGCTTGATTCCCTAGTTTTCTTCAAATTTAATCATAAGTGTACAATTAACTATGACTTAGTCTAATGCATATCAATAAAAATCATAAATCAAAGAAAATTTCATTCAAATCGTAATATGAGAAACTTACTTAAAGATCAAGGCATAATTCAGGGATTTTCAGATAATACTATAGTTAACCCCCCACACTTAAGATGTACATTGCCCTCAATGTACAAAGATGGATAAAATGACAATATAGTGAGAAAATCAAAAGATAGGGAGAGATGTGAAACTTCCTGAATTTTTGGATCAAGTCAATGAAAAGGAACCGGATAGGATTGAAGGTGATCGTGGGGAAGCTCTCGAACCATTTGAAATTGAATCCTCGAAGCAGCCGGTTGAATTTTATTGTGCCCTAAGCTAAATCTAAATATCATAAAGAATAAGAAGTAAATAAAGTAAATAAATAATAATAATGAAATGAAAATAAAGTTAAAATAAAAACAAAAATAATAAAAAATGAAAGATAATTAGAAAAAGGGAGAATGATGTTTAGATAGAGATGTAGCCCGTGTTTTGGGATTTTGAATTTTTAGTGCGTTCAGGGTGTTCGGGCACGGCCGTGGGTGAAGTGGCACGCCCGTATCTTTCTTTACATGGTCATTTAATGTGGGCGTGCTCCTCCCGTGTTCGATAAGTTAAAATGTTGGCATGGCTGGAAGGCACGGCCATGTTCAGCCCGTGCTGCATCACCCACGCCCGTGTACGTCAAGTTTTTTTTTGGCACGGTCATTTTGCACGGGCGTGTCTTACCCGTGTTCAATAAGTCAGTAGCTTCACACGGGGCGTCGACACGGGCGTGGACTATTATCGTTACCCGTGTTGGGAAAACTTTTTTTTATATCGTGTACGGCTACTGGCACGCCCATGGTTCATCCCCTAGCTTCCACACGGCCACGGGCACGCCCGTGTGTAGGGTCGTGTGGCCTAGAAATCTGCTCTTTGGTTAGCTTATGGTTAGGTGCTCAAAACAAAAAGAAAAGAAAAAAATGAAAAAATGAAATAAAAAATAAATAAAAATGTAAAAATGGGGTTAGTGCTCGGGTTGCCTCCCGAGAAGCGCTCGTTTATAGTCTTAAGCTAGACTTTACCTCTCATTCTTATGGTTATGGTGGTTTGAGGAGGTGAAAATCCTTTCCCATGCGATCATTTCGGTTATGGATATATAGTTTAAGTCGAGTAATATTTACTTCAAAAGTGTCAAATTTAGGATTGCTTACCTCGATGTGCCGTATAGGAAGACATTAAGTACCTCAAAGGTGATTTCTTCGTTTGCCTTGAGGTTTGAATTGGTGATTCTAGGGTCTTCCTTATTCAACAATACTTGATCCCCTAATTTGATGTGAGTTGTTGTTCCTATCAGCTCGTTTGGGGTCTCCTTCAGTTTCACTTCGTGCGGTTCCTGTTCCTCTTTGATTTGTGTTTCCTCCTCTTTTAGTTTGTCAACCCTAAGGCTTTGTTCCTTATGTGTTTCTTCTTTGTTGGCACTAGGTCTAAGATCTAGCTCAGCTAAGTGATTTCGTGATGCTTCCTATAAAGAAGGTTGAACCAAATGATTATCAATAGAATTAACATTCGTACCTTTATTACTCGATGTCCTAGCTAAGTCAAGAGCTTGAAGAGTGATTGTTTCGTCGTCTATATGAAGTGTGAGTTACCGAATTCTTCCTTTGTGTGGTCTTTCTTTATTGCATCGGGATATGGCACACGAGCTTGGTACTCTGTATTTACCGGGTTTGGTAAATCATGGCTTACCTCAATCTTACCTTTACTTACCACAGTTTCTTGCCTTGGGTCAGATTCCACTAACAATTCACTGTTAGGAGCTTGTACATCTTGGGGCCCATAATTCGGCTCAGGTTTGTAGCCTTAGGTGTGGTGAAAGTTGAACAATTTGATTATCAACTAAATTTACTTTCTCACCTTTATCACTTGATGTCCTGGCCGAGTCAAAAGCTTATAGACTGATTGATTTGTCACCTACACGAAGAATGAGTTCTCTTGTACCAACATCAATTTTAGTCCTGGCAGTTGTTAGAAAGGGTTTTCCTGAAATTAAAGGAATCGAATTATCCTCATTCATGTCTAAGACAACAAAATCTACTGGGAATATGAATTTATCAATTTTAATTAGAACATTTTCTATTATACCCCTAGGAATTCTGATAGTTTTATCAGTTAATTGAATGCTCATCCTAGTTTGTCTGGGTTTCCCTAGACCTAGTTGTTTAAACATTTTATAACGCATAACATTGATGCTTGCCCCTAAATCAGCTAAAGCATTATCAATAGATAAACTACCAATTAAACATGGAATTGTAAAACTCCCTGTGTCTTTTTGTTTCTGCGGTAGTCTATTCTGTAACATTGCTGAGCATGCTGTGTTTAATTCCACGTGGTGCTCCTCGTCTAATTTGCGTTTGTTTATCAAGAGCTGTCTTAAACATTTCCTCGAGTTTGGCATCTGAAAAAGAGCTTCAAGAAGAGGTAAGTTAATATGTAATTTCTTTAAAAGTTTAAGAAACTTACCGAATGGTTCTTCTGAATCGTCTCTCTTTAATGCTTCGGGGTAAGGTATGCGAGGTTGGTATTCTTTGATTACCAGTTTTGGCTTTTCTTGTGTTACCTCTACCTTACCTTCGTCTACCTTGTCTTCTTGTTTTGAGATGGGTTCGTCTATCTCTGCATTTTTCTGAGCTGCTATGGCTTGAATTTGATCCTTTGGATTAATCTCAGTGTTACTTGGTAGACGTCCTTGTGGTCATTCTGGCGTTAGCTTTGCTAGTTGTTCGACTGCCTTAGTGGCTTCCCTTACTGACTTAGTAACTTCTTCTAATCAGTTCTTGTTCTCTTCAACCGGTGGTTGTTGACTTTTAAATGTTTTCTCAGTGTCTTGGAGATGGGTATCTGTGGTTGCCATGAATTTTGTCAGCATCTCTTCAATGTTCGACTCCTCTTCTTGTTGGTGAAGTGGTTGTTGAAAATTTGGAGGAAGTTCCTGTCTTTGGCTACTTTGATCATTCCACGAGAAATTGGGATGGTACCTCAGACCTGCATTATAAGTGTCATTATAAAAATTATTTTGAGGTCTAGAGTAGTTACCCATATAGTGGACTTGTTCGTTCTCCATGCCATATCCGTAGGGTGGGTACTCAGGATTCGCCACGCCTCTTGGATTTGAGTCATATTGCATTACTGGGTGTACCTGCGAGTGACTACACAAACCATCAATCTTTTTATTCATCATCTCTAGCTGGGTAGATAACCTGGTGAACACGTCGAGGTCGAAGGCACTGGCTGCTTTAGTAGGAATTGTCCTTATGACTTGCCACTGATAATTATTCAGTGCCATCTTCTCTATAGACTAAAATTATCTGCCAAAAGCAAAATAGAGGAAAAACTAGCAAAGTAAAAATAAAAATAAAAAATAATAATAATAAAAACAAATTGCAATAAAAAAATGGCTAAAATAATAAAAATAGAGTTTTCTTAATATCTTAGTTCCCTGGCAACGGCGCCAAAAACTTGATCGCTGTAAATCAGAGTTTTAAAATTTATAAAAGATTGATCAAAACCTGAAAACTAACTCTGACAACGATTAAAGGCAAGTGTACCTATCGAACAGTAGTATAGCTTAGGTAAGACCGGATATCGAACCTAAAGGAACTAAAGTACTAATACTAACTTTCTTTTTATTATTCAGCCTTAAAAATAGAGTGAAGTTGCTTTAAACTATATTGACGAAGACTAAACTAAGGACACAAAGATAAAAAAGACGAATAGGAAAATAACTTTGAAGGAAAACTCAGTTGATTACGACGATACCCTTAGGAAGAATCCACTTATACTTCACTTATTAGTTAACCCTAAATTATATGATTTCTTTTACTTAGCTTGATCCGTAAGACTCCCTAACCTATATTAAACCCTCTCTCGAGGCGAATAACGTCTAACCCTAGGTTAATTAGTGGAACTCTCGTTCGCTTATAATAACCCCCTAGGATAGCAGTAAATCGATCAATGGACTCCCATATTAGATTTCACCCTAATCCGGCAAAATCTCGTAACCATATCTCTAGGTGTTCGATCAACTCCGCTTAATTATGTTAGATCTACTCTACTCTTAGGCAAGGTCTATTCCTCCTCCACCTAAGTTCATTAGATTTGGATTAAGCAACATAATTAAGAACAAACTAAGTAATTATCATGTAACTTAAAAATCAAATAAAAAGATCCATCTAGGTTTCATCCCCTTCAGGTATCTGAAGGGTTTAGTTCATAATGAATAAACAAAACATCACAAGAGAAAAGATAAAAAAAAACATAAGAAAATCCTAAAACTCCCTGAAGGAATTGAAGGAGAATTCCGCCGTCTTGAGTATAATTCTGGCTTCTTGGGATGGGTCAACTGGCTATCTTCGCGTTATTCCCTAACTCTGACCTTCTTAGCTTGGCTCCTTGGCCTAGCTTGGACGTCGGTTTCGGCTTCTGCCGAACTCCCTTTTCAAGTTGCCCCCTTGGGTGTTTATATAGACTTTGAGATGTCTTACTTGGCCCCTAAGTATCCTAATTTAAGTAGAATTCCTAATAGGGTGTTTGAATAGGCTTTGGGATGTGTTTCTTTGCCTCTAAGTATCCTTTCCCGAATAAAATTACTCTTTACAGCGACAGGGACACGGCCATGGCACACGCCCGTGTGAATCGTGGCCAGGTCGTGTTTGGACTTTTAATGAGGCATGGTCGTGTTTATCGGGGTCCAGGCCGTGTTCTAGTAATTTAATGAGGCAAGACCGTGTGGCTTGAAGTCTAGGCCGTGTCGATTTCGTTAATTGGCCCATTTGGCCCGTTTTATGCCCGTTTTACGTTCTTTTCATCCATGGGTTCTTTCCTGAGTATAAGACATGAAAAGAATGGATTAAGAGCACCTTTTTACATAAATCGAAGCTTAATTCATCCAAAAGCATACTAAATGTGGGTTTAAAATATGTTACTTTTATGGTTTATCAATGCATATGAGTGGGAATTATGGAACGAATGAAGTATATGAGGATCGCATGGTTGCTTGACGACTGTAGATCCACCGATGGCTTTTTAAGCCCAATTTTTAAGTAGCAGCTTTGCTGCAATGTTAGGTAGTACCGCAACCGGGCTACCCTTGATGTGTATCGGATGGGTGGGTCGATTTAGAAATCCCTACAGATATGTTTCGACGGGACAGAGATGATGTGTACCGGATGGATTATTTGGGGAGGGTTTGCATTGCATTCCATGTATGATGTTATTATGTTAATAATATGATATGTATGCTATTTGTTTGACAAGGGTCGTACACACTGAGTTTTCGAAAACTCACTCCCTCTTTTATTTTTTTCAGGTGATCCTCAATAGGCGGTTCGACGGATGGAGGGACTTAGCTGTGGCCAACTAGCAAGACGATTAGACATATTTTTCGTAATATCTAAATTCTAGATTTTAAGTTATTTATTTTAAGTTATGTTTTTTCGGATTGTAATAAGTTTTTTTCCTCTAGTTATTATTCCATTACTTCCACTATGCATTGTAATTTTGAAACGGAACCTGAATTTATTTCTTTTAAGCATATTTCAAGTTTTGAAAATAATTGTGTTTTAAAGAACGAGCTTCCGTTGTCAAAGGAATTTTTTACATAGTAACAAGGAAATGGTTTTTTGGATACACCTTGTTTTGAAAGCAAATTGGATTTTACTTAACTTTTCTTTAGAAGGGTTTTCAATGAAAACAAGGTTTTCAGAAAAACACTTCAATGTGACATCCCGGACTTGGGCCTAACTTCTAGGCCGGGTTTGGGGTGTTACATTTAGAGGTATCAGTACCAGGTTTCAAAGCTCGGGCTGTGAAATGGGCCTTAGTATTTGGGTTAAAAACTATTTTCGGTTGAGTCAAAATATTTTAAAAATTATTGTGATGTGGCACACCGAGTCTTCAACGTCGAACCAAGTAAGTTCTCTTATTATTAAGCTTGTTTAACTTGATATACTGTAGATAGTTAGTGGGCTACTTTAGATGATTGTACTAAAGCTTTTTAGTTAGAGTGAAACTAAAGCCCATAGGAATTTGAAACTGTAGAGGATTGACGATGAGCTTAATATTTCTTAAAACATCAGCTTAATTACTGAAATTGATTAAAACTTCATAAAATTTCTAATTCAGATAATACGGGAATAGACGATGAGTGCTAAAAGAGGTGCAAGGGGCCGCGGCAGAAGCCATAGAAGTGTTAGGGCTTTGTAAACATTTGAATCTGAATTTGGTACTTCTTTTGCTTGTGTTTGAAAATGTTTGAAGTAGGTGGATGTTTTGGGTATATGTTGAAATTATTGGGATCAGAGTACGCAGCGAAAGCATAGAGGTGTGACTTGAGCAGTGCGATTAATAGTTAGTTTGAAATTTCGAGGACGAAATTTTTTTAAGGGGGTAGAATTGTAACGCCCTGAATTTTAGGCCTAGATAAATTGGGCTTTGGGCTTTGGGTCTCATAAATTTTTTTTAAGCAAGAAAATGACAAATGACATGTTGGCTTTAAGGGTTTAATAAACTTGGAGCTTCTAGGGGGTTGGAGAAGTTCTGGGTTCGAACTTTGAAGAGAAAGAATTTTTAATTAATTATTAAAGGAGCCAGGGCGGTGAGTAGTTGGGCTTTTAAATAAAAATGGGGAAAGATGGCATCAAAGAGCCTTGTGGTGAAGTGGCTAAGTTACGCCACTTAGGGTATAGGAAGGTGGCGTTATGGGCTAGCAATGAGATCCTAGGTTCGAATCCTAGCTTAGTATTTTTAGGAGTTTAATTTTGGCCTTCTAGAAGGTTGGAAGTGGTGTGATGATGGACTCTAAAGAGAGTGATCAGAAGAGAAAAGTTAGGAAGGGATTGAGGAGCTTATCGTGGAGAAAAATTAGAAGATGAGATATGTAGAAGAGGTTGAGCCGAATTGGGAATTTGGGGATAGAAAATTAGGCTATAGGCTATAAATAGGTGTCGATTTTGGGGTTCTAGGCTAATGCCAAATTCTTTCTTTTTATTTTGCTGAAAACTACTTTTCTCTCCAAATGCCTAAAAGTCGAATTCCTTATTCTTCCTCTTCTATTTTGCACCGATTTCTTCCCTTCCTTCTCATCAAACTCTTTTCTTTTCTTTGCTTCTAGTCTATTTCTTTTGTGCCGAATATTCTTGGTCCCTAAAGTCCAGTATTCCTTTTTGCCGAGTCCCTTGTGTGCCATCCCTTTTCTTCCATAATTTGATCAAAGAAATCATTTTTTATTTAGTTCCTTAATCGAATATTCATGACTTCAAAAGCCAAGAACCTTTGCTCTTGGAGTCGATTTCTTCATCGCCCCAAACCTTGTGCCGAATATTCTAGTGACCAAACCTCTGTCGTGCTGTCGTCATTCCTTTGATTTTTGGTGGATCAGATCTTGGAAAAAATGGAATCAAGCTTGGATCTACAAGTCTCTACCGAAAAGCTATCCATTCGTTCCAACTTTTGGGTAAGTGTTCTTGATTTTGGGATAAGTTGGCCGAATAGTCTATAGTAAGGGAAATGGTGACTTAAGTGGATACAAGTCACCTATTATTTTGTCTTTAACGATTAAGATTGATGTAGATCTAGGGGATATTCGTGAGTAGTAGCTAAGAAAGGGCTATTAGGACTGGTGGCACACGGTAAGGTTATGGTAAGGCTTCAGTTTTTGGTAAATATCGTGGTTAAGTGTGTGATTGATTGGAGGTTGGTATTGGTTGTAGGTTCAAGGCTGAGGATAGTGTAACACGTCTCATTTACTAGGTGTGTACATACACTTCACACATGACAAATTGGCAAAAGCTGAAATCCCGAAAAGAATCAGAATGCCAAAAAGCCGAAAGGTTGGCACCGGTAACCACACGAGTGTGCGAACATGCGCGTGGGTATGCCG
This sequence comes from Gossypium bickii, assembly GCA_025503065.1. Lineage (NCBI taxonomy): Eukaryota > Viridiplantae > Streptophyta > Magnoliopsida > Malvales > Malvaceae > Gossypium > Gossypium bickii. Next base: position 55,441,327 of record CP106713.1, on the reverse strand, counting down.
ATATGACTACCGAGACCTGGAGAGTGATCTCATGGTCTCGGGCCACTGTTTGGCCAACCGGGCCAGAAAGGGTAAATGGGCCTGCCGAGCTCGTGGGCCCAAATCAGCAAGAGTTGATATGTGAAATTGAATGATGGATTAATATGGATGGTTGTGTGATTTGATTATGATCTAGCGTAATGGGATACATATACATGATTGGGCTTAATGGGCTATATGGACATGATTGGGCTTAGTAGGCCTTATGGGATTTTATAAATGCATCCTAGGGTTTTAATGGACTCTAGGCTTAGTTCTGATGAATTTTTAAACAGCATAAAACTTAATTTAATAATCAAACATGTCTGTGGACAAGTCGCTAACGTAAAGTGTGGCAATGGACATATGCATGTCTAGGATTGGATCTAGGGGGAGCTTGTTACTTAAGCGGTCCTATGACCCACCTCCTCTTCTCTGGAATCCTACCTGGTGCATAGTGTCTGTTCACTTTAGCCGCGAGGGCTTGTTGATGGGCCAAGGTTCGTAATTAAGACCCATACTATTAAGAATTACTGAAATACCCCTATAGGGTAGGATTAGAGAAATACCCCTAAATTGTAAAATTACCGAAATACCCTTGATTTGTGAAATGACTAAAATACCCGTATATGTTGAATGTAAGATTTATGGATGTTACATGTACATTTGCTGCATTCATATGATATTCTGTTTAGGATGCATATGGGTGGGAATTATGGAATGGAGGAAATATAAGGATCGCATGGTTGCTTGATGACCGTGGATCCATCGATGGCTTTTTAAGCCCAATATTTGATTAGTATCTTTGCTGCAATGTTAGGTAGTACTGCAACCGGGCTACCCTTGATGTGTATCGGATGGGTGGGTCGATTTAGAAATCCCCACAGATATGTTTCGGCGGGACAGAGATGATGTGTACCGGATGGATTATTTGGGGAGGGTTTGCATTGCATTCCATGTATGATGTTATTATGTTAATAATATGATATGTATGCTATTTGTTTGACAAGGGTCGTACACACTGAGTTTTCGAAAACTCACTCCCTCTTTTATTTTTCTTAAATGATCGTCAATAGGCGGTTCAACGGATGGAGGGACTCAGAGGTGGCCAACTAGCAAGACGATTAGACCTATTTTTCATAATATCTAAATTCTAGATTTTATGTTATTTATTTTAAGTTATGTTATTTCAGATTGTAATAAGGTTTTTTTTTCTAGTTATTATTCCATTACTTCCACTATGCATTGTAATTTTGAAACGAAACCTGAATTTATTTCTTTTAAGCATATTTCAAGTTTTTGAAAATTATTGTGTTTTAAAAAACGAGCTTCCGCTGTCAAAGGAATTTTTTTTACATAGTAACAAGGAAATGGTTTTTTGGATACACCTCGTTTTGAAAGCAAACTAGATTTTACTTAGCTTTTCTTTAGAAGGGTTTTCAATGAAAACAAGGTTTTCGCAAAAACATTTAAATGTGACATCCCGGACTCGAGCCTAACTTCTAGGCAGGGTTTGGGGTGTTACACATTCTTATCACGACAGTAAATCAGTATGTCATCAATAAAAACTACTACAAATTTATCCAAATATGGCCGAAAAATGTAGTTCATTAAATCCATAAACACGGCAGGGGCATTTGTTAAACCGAAAGGCATGAATAAAAATTCGGAGTGACCATACCTTGTCCGAAATGCAGTTTCGGCACATCTGCATCTTTGACTCTCAACACGGGTATAACTAAACCTCAAGTAGGGGTATTCAATCGGTTAACTGACCTGAAATAGCATTTACCGAATTAACTGTCTTTCAAAAATTTTAACCGTTAACCGAACCGAATTTTTTTAAAAAAATAATCGAATCGAAATTTTATATGTTTTTTTATTTTTGGTCAAAAATTAACCGAATTAACCGAGTTAATTGAATTACCAGAATTAACCGAATTACTCGAATTACCCGAATTACTCGAAATGAATCACTACATAATTAAAAAGATTACATAATTTTAGGAACTCCGTATAGCAGGCATTAATCATTTGGAGAAAGGCTTCCTTAACCTCTTCACCTCCGCCTTGACTCACAGTTACTGGTTTATTTTCATTTTCAGTTGGCACAGTCTCTTGGGTAGGGGCCAGTGTGTTACTTTCTACATCGTCCGCCACAGCTCTATTGGGATCCATTTACTATATGAAAACATAATTCAAATCGTCAGGAGTCGTCACACTATCATTATGTAAATACTTATATATATGACATGTATAGCTAGACTCTTGCATACGCTATGTTAGTCCGAGAATCGACTAAATCATAGCTCTAATACCACTAAATGCAACACCCTTACTCATATTCAATGCCAAAATCGGGTACGAGGCATTACCAAACTTAACTTGCTCAAACATATAATATCGGGCCATTAAATTTCATTTCAACTTAAAATAATTTCATTTAGAATCATACGTCCCCATTATAGTTCTACGAGACCCTAATCATGTGTACGGAATGGTTTGGGACTAAGCCGAAGTCTTTCGAACAATTAGAAAATTTTGTTCAAAACAGGGCCACACGCCTGTGTGGAAAAGAACACGCCCGTGTAGTCACACACGCTTATGTATCTAGTCCGTGTGGATTTTATTTTTCATTTCGAACCTACAAGGGTTTTCACACGGCTTGGCACACACCTGTCTATGGCCCGTGTCCCTCACACGGCCATGACACTCTTGTGTCTTAGCCCATGTGCGAAAACCTTGACTTTCTCTTTCTGACATCATCAACCTAATAAGGTCACATAGCCAAGGCACACGCCTGTGTCCTTAGACCGTGTGGCGAATTAAATTCCTAAATTTAGGTACAGACTTCCTATGGCCTGGGCACATGCCCATGTTTTATGGCCGTGTCTTCCACACGGTTGAGACACACGGCCGTGCCTCAGCCCGTGTGGTTATTACTGGGTATTCTGTTTGCCAACTTAGGATATAGGAGGACACACGGCCTATCAACATGCCCATGGGGCTGACCGTGTGTCACACATGGCCTAGACACACGCTCGTGTGTCTACCCGTGTGGACAATTATAAGGCTAACTACCAAGCCAATTACCACCCTGAAAAGCAACCACACTTATACCATTTCATTTTAACACATAACATGACAATAAAGCACTTCTAATATCCAAAATCAAGACATCCACACCTTGATCCCACACTACATTTATCCTGTACATACTTTACTCTTGACTCAATCGTTTGCACAAGCTTACCCTTCATGAGTTTCAACATCATTGAATGTATATAAAACTTAACAAGTATTGGCCATTTACAAAATGAACTGAGTGACATTAATAGCCAACACATTGGCTAACAAATATGACATATCACAAAATGACCAAGTTCCTATACATGCCATACCCAAAATGATCAAACTTTACTATACTAAAAGAATAGCTTGATAGTGTGATCCAAACTCCGACGTCCTACGATCCCCAAGCTAACTTGGTGATTCTACAAGAAAAAGGGAAAACAGAAGGGTAAGCATAAAGCTTAGTAAGTTTACATGAATTAAATAGCAACATAAAGACTTATGATAACATCCATTTATCCCATTGATTAATAACATAAGCTCTCAAGCACTTTGACATAACTTACTCATGCTTACCCTTACCAATCACATATCACACTTTGGATTCATTTCTCGTATTTTACTCATGGGTACCTGTATCACTTCATCACATAACTTTAGCACTTTTCCATCTTGAATATAGACTTAGCTCTTTATCTCGTTGAACCACTTAGAATATCAAAGAATACTCAAACTTATCATACATGTAACATGATGCCAATGCCATATCCCAGATATGGTCTTACATGGGATCACATCTCGATGCCAATTCCATATCCCAGATATGGTCTTACACGAGATCTTATATCGATGTCGATGCCATGTTCCAGACATGGTCTTACATGAGATCTCCATTCGGTACCGAGGCCATGTCCTAGACATGGTCTTACACGGGGCCTTCACTCGATGTCGATGCCATGTCCCAGACATGGTCTTATACGGGACCTTCTTAATCTCATGTCATGACAATAATATTCTTTCTATTCCTAAGGTTCAACTGAGACTTCGTCTCAGTATAATTTCATCATAGTTTCATTGAAACCTCGTTTACTGATTACATGGGAATAACATACATTTCTCATGATATCAAGCAATTAAAAGTATAATAACAATACGTTGATTTATTACACACAAACTTACCTCGGTACCAAAATATGTATAGTTGTTCGATTTAGTCCACAACTTTGTCCTTTCCTCGGTTTCGGTTTGGATCTCGTGTTTCTTGACCTAAAATGACAATTTCACGTATTTAATGATCACATTGACTAAAATAATTCATGAATCATACTTTGGCAAAAATTACAAATTTGCCCCTAAACTTTTACAAAATTACCATTTTACCCCTAGGCTTGTAAAACGATTTTCATCAAATTCCTTATTCACCAAGCCTAGTCGAATATATAATAAGCTTATAGCAACTCACAATTCCAATCATTCCACACATTTACTACTTATTTTATAACCTTTACAAAAAGGTTCATTTTATGTGTTTTCATGAAAACTCCTTTTACAAAAGTTGTTTATTTAACAACCAAGTTTCATTTTCTTCCATAAAAATTTAGAAAAAAACATAAACTTTTTCATGGAAAAACCCTAGACTCTCAACCATATTGTAAAATAGGCCCCTCATCAGCTAGATCATGCTACAAGGGTCCCAAAAGTACAAAAATTATCAAAAATGATCGTCAAAAACACTTACTTGCAAGAGAAAAGCTTGGCTGAAATTTTTGAGCTTTCAAAACCCCTACTTGGCTGATATTTTCGGTGGTGGTATGAGCAAGATGAAAAGATGACATCTTTTCTCTTTATTTTATTTTATTTCATCAATTAGTTACCTAATTTCACCAACTTTGACCAATTTTAATTTCTTTGTCCCCTATGGCCGGTCAACACTCCCTAAAGGGCCTAATTGTACATTAAGAACCTCCAATTTAAGGTTCTATAGCTATTTAACACCTTTATCTTGTAGAAAAAAACTTTCGCACTTTATGCAATTTAGTCCTTTTTCAAAATTAAGCATGCAATCACTAAAATTAATGCACCAAAATTTTCATGCACTCATATAATCATGCAATAAAAAATAAAATAATTTTAAAATAATTTTCTCCGACCTTGGACTAGTGGTTCCGAAACCACTATTCTGACTAGCCCCAAAATCGAGTCGTTTCAATTTTGGTCAATAAAATTGGGTTTGAAATTGCTGCTAAAACAACCAATTTTGGCTGAAGAAAAAGGGATACACATATTAGGCTTAGTTTAGCTAAATTTTCTCTTTAGTTCTCTTAGGTTTTTTTCTTCATTTTTAGGGTTTCTTAGTTCTCATCTTCCTTAATGGTAGGGTCATTTTTTTGTAACTTTTCTTCTTCTTCTTTATGTTAGTTAAGTTAGTTATTACTATAGATAGGGTTTATTTGCACTTTTAGTTCATTTCCTTTACTTGTAATAACATTTTAGTCTTCAATTTAATATATTTCAGTTTCTTTTAGTTTAGTCTGTTAAAGACTTCAGCTTTTATGTTTCTTGTACTTCATTCTACTATTGAATGTTCATGTGCACTTTTCTTTTAAGTTTTATAGATTAAAAATACAAATTTTTATCTTTTTCTCAAGCTTTATGTTAATGACTGTCATTTCCTTACCTTGCATGTTTGTTAGCTTAGTTTTTAGCATGGATAACTAAACTCTAAAGGGATTGATTGATAAAGATGCGGGTAAGCTACTTTTTGGGTGGACTAAGTTGCAAATAAATTGGACAAAATTGAATAAACCTAGAAACTTAGGATTGACACCCCTAAGGGAATATTTAGGCAAGTGACACTGAGAGGTAATTTTGTTGAGCACCAATTTGTTAGTCTCGAGTTAGCCGGTGAGGTCGAGAGATAAACCAAACTAATTTGTCTAATTTGGTAAAACTGAGTTCGAGAGGTAAAACATAACCACTTTAGTAGTTTAAGCAATTTAGATCCCTAATTCGAAGATTAGTGAACCATATTGAAATAAATCAACCACCGTTTATTATTCATTGGTTAATTTAGTAATTTTGTATATTTTACAATTTAGTCCTTATGTTAATTAGTTGATAAATTAGTGTAATTATTCTTAATTTTATGGCTTATCGCACTATAATGTTTAGTGATTAGTTAGGTAGACTCTTTATTTTGCATGCTTGTAGCTATAATTTGCTCAATCGTCGACTCTCTTAGGTTTGATCCTCGGAGTAGTTCGTACCTAGTTGTACAATTATATTATAATTGATCTGTCACACTTGCAGGCATCGCACGATAGTATAAGTTTTGATCATTTGTTGTTTTTAGTGTTGATTCTAGTCTTTTGTAGTCCACGAGGACGGCGAGGGAGGAGGTCTTGGAACTACCTCAATGCCTTAGTCGATTCCTATTTAGTCTATATGTTGGGCAGTTTCACCCATCGGAACATTTTCCTTGGCTTATGTCTCTATCGTTGTCTAACTCAAATTGTATTTCTCTCTTATACATCTCGATCGTAAGAGGCCACTGCTCTTATTTCCCCATTGTGACTCGCCTCGATCAGGATCCCCTTGATCCTTAAAAATAGGCTTCGACACACCCACATTGAACATTAGGTTAACCGTAAGTATTGTCGCTAACTTTGATTTGTAAGCCCTTCAGCTTGCCCGTTTCAGAACTCTGAAAGGGCCCTTATGTCTTTACCAAATCAACGATAAGTTATAATGTAAAAAAACTAGAAAAGTGTTTGAGATGTACCTCGCTCATATCATTTACTTGATTTGACTGCCAGAGATGTACCTCGCTCATATCATTTACTTGATTTGACTGCCAATTTGCATAACTATTTTTTCCCCAAAGTTTTATGCACAACCCACCTCTCTCATAGGTGGTAGCCCTACTAATAAATTAACAAGCTTTGTATTGATTTCCTGCACCTTTAACATTTCCAAAAGGGTCTTCGTAGGATCCAATCTAGCAGGTCAATATTCCTACCACACTGAACATCCTTGACTAGTAGGTTTGCCGACAATACCTTGGTTTCACCCCTCATTTCTTGACTCATTGGCACAATACATTGTTGTCGGGTATTCAAGATACATATACTGTTAGATCTTCATCATTTTGGCCACCTTGAATATTCGACCATGATGAATTCGCCTTTGTTGAAAGGTCTTGTTGTAACACCCCTAACCCATATACATCGCCGAAACAGGGTTACAGAGCATTACCAAAGTTTATGGATTAATCAGACAAAAATTTCAAACATTTCGTTACATATCAATATTCATAATAAAACCAATCAAAATCATATATATTGTCCCTTAAACGAGCCTTCAAGGCCTTAAATATGCATTAGAAACAAGTCGGGACTAAATCAGAAACTTAGAGAAATTTTCAGAAAACATTGGAATTTTCAAAGCTGCAGGGGTCACATAGTCAGGAGACACGGCCGTGTCTCAGGCCATGTGGGCATTCAAAGTAGGGACACACGGCCGTGTCCAACCCGTGTCCATACCTGTGTAACTCTCTGACTTGGGTCACACGTCCATGTGCTAGGCCGTGTGAGCATACTGACTTGCATTCTTAAGAAGATATAGGGGACACACGGCCGGCTGAGACACATGCCCATGTTTCTACCCGTATGGATGAAAATAAGCCATTTTCTAAGCCACATTTCTCACCCAAATTGACACTGACCTAGCCTCAACAAATTGCACATCAATAAGTCATAACAAGGCATTTAAATCAAGCTAAAATCAAGTCTTAAACATGCATTATCACCACATACAACCAATATGCCCTTAGATACCTCAAATGACCACTTAAAAACATGTTAACCAAGTATCCAAACTTACCTAATTATTTTACCTAACCAAGTTACCAAAGTTCACTACAATTCAAATACATACAAACATATATCACTTATACTAAAATCACAATTATACTTTAATCTCATACCAATATGTAAGTTAATTATATAATCAAAACACTATTTATAATATTTACATAAGCTAAACTTTGACTAAGATCGTACGAAGGCCTATACATGCCATATAAATCGTATTTAATGTTTCAAAAACTACCGAGATAAGCTGGATAGTGTGACTTGAGTGTTGATCCATTCGTCCAACCTTCTGAAAATCTACAAAGACATTAAATAATACAAATAAGCTTAATGAAGCTTAGTAAATTCGACGAGTTAAACAAAAAATCTTACCGAACCTACTATAACAAGTCAAATAAATAAAATCATTCATATCAATTCCCTATCATTCACAACTTCAATTGATAAATACATTCGTATTCAAATCAATACAAAAATATATAATATGTCTTTCAAATTCATTAAATAAATCACTTTACCGAAATCTTTCCATTCGAAGAACGACTTACGGATAAGAGTACATCGTCAACAGAAGCTCATAAGAGTATGTCCATCTGAATATGCCAACAGAAGCTCGAAAGCTGAACAGAAGCTCGTAAGAGCTAATCCACCCAATTACACCAAATAGAAAGTAAAACACGAGAGTTTGCAACAAATGTTGAACCATGTTTACTTGGGTAAAATGCTGATATCTCCCTCCAATACCATCATACACCAAGTTATGAATGTACTCAAATCTCACGTTCAATTCAGACCGAATATCCAATTCAATATTATAATTCAAACAATAAATTATTTCCTACAATAGAATATATATACATAATACCTATCATCAATTTATACAAATGTTAAATTTTAACTGTACGAACTTACCTGGACTGAATTGTAGTAGTTGTAGAAGTTCAGGGACTATTCTGCTATTTTCCCTTTTTCACGATATCTACGAGATCTTGATCTAAAATATAAAGTTATTCATTTATTAGCATATATTCCATTTCCAATTCATTTCACAATTAATCCCCTTTTATTTTTCAAATTTACACAATTAGCCCAAACTTTTACAATTTTTGCAATTTAATCCCTTAATTAGTTAATCTATCAAATTAACTAATTTTCTCAATCAATAACCTATCCAAATATTCTAGGCCTTCTTAAAACCCCTAATAAACCCAAAATTCACTATCAAACCCTAATATTTTAACCTTTTCACAATTTAATCCTAAAATCAATGTTTAACAAAATCACTTTATAAAACCATCATACAACACAAATAGAGCTCTAAATCCATGTTATTCATAAAAAACATCTAATATTTATCAATGGTAATTTCCAAAAATTTTAATAGAAAAAAAGGTACAGTTTAGTTAGACCTAATTGCAACAATATCAAAAACATAAAATTACAAGAAAAGGGTAAGAATTGAACTCACATGAAGCCAAAATATGAAAAACCAGCTTAAGCTCTCTCTCCTATGGCTGATTAGGCCTAAAATTGAAGAAGAAATGTCTAGAAAACTTTCCAATTTCCTATTTGTTTTATTTTGATTTCAAATAAATTACTATTTTGCCATTCAATGACTTTATTTTATTATTTTCTCTTCATATGCCGCCTCATCACTTTAATTTAGGTATATTTACTACTTAAGTCTTTCTTTATTTATTAATCAAGTCATTTAATCACTTAATTATTATAATTAGCAAGTTTTACACTTTTTTCAATTTAGTCCTTTTTAATTTATTAACTATCGAAATGTTCAAATTTTTCAATAAAACTTTAATACTACCTTAATGACACTCCATAAATATTTATAAGAATATTTACAGCTTGGTTTATACAAACAAGGTCCTGATACCTCACTTTTTAAAACCACTTAACCTAATAAATCATTATAAAACACAAATTACCAATTCAAAAACCTTTTTAAAACTATATTTGACTCTTAAATATTAAATAATAATATTTATGAACTTACTCGCCGAATTTGGTGACCTTGAAACCACTATTTCCGACACCACTGAAAAATTTAGACTCTTACACTTGTAATGGTTTGATATGTGGAAGTTATATAAATGACAACCACCCACAAACCTTGTTGTGGAATCCAACTATTAATGAAGCCCGGGAAATAGTAATGAATTATGAACTTGGCTATGATTTCTGGACTAATGATTACAAGATACTCAGAACTCGTCTCCAATATAAGTATGAGTTTGCAATTTTGGAATTCAAAAGTAATACATGGCAAAAGATTGTAGAAGAAGAATATGGTTATGCTTTTTATGGATTACATGGAATCTTTCTTCCTGAAAGATTGAAAATTTTAGGAGATAGCATAATCTTCTTTGGAAATCTTGTCCATAGTGGCTCAAGTTTTGATAGACTAAAATTGTCTCCTCAACTTTTTAACATATGGGCATGTATTACACTATACCAAAAATTTTATTTCTTTGTAGCTATGTAGTACTTTGGTATGATCCCAAACAAAATACTAGGAAAACAATTAATACACAATGGTAGCTATTTATGTCCAAAGCCTGATTTTACCATCTTGGTGTCGTCCAACCAATGGATAACAATGCATGTTTTACTTAATATTATAGGGATCCTCCTGCCTTGCTTACTAAATACGTTCTTTTCAAACCACTGTAGCATTTCTATGTTTACACAACAAATCCCTATCTGCAACTGACTATACATGAGCAGTCTCCTCATCAAAGGCCAACGACTAAATGCCCAAGAAGTCAACAGCCAAGGTGGTGCTGGTCATAAGTTTCGAAGCATTCCTTACGCTGGGTCTTTCCGGTGAGTGCTATAGAGTTACTGTTATCAAAAAGGTTGATGTGAACAACAAATTAGTTGGTGGTTATCTTCATCCTCGCCATGAAGACTCTCCCACCGCCCTTGCCACCGGTGATTTGTAAAATCAATGTTCTCACCTTAGTATTGTTTCATCTTTTTCTAGTGGTAGGGTGACGAGGGAGAGAGACCATAGCAGCAAATTAAGAAGTAGAGGTAGATAAGAATTCGTGTAGAGTTAGCGATGAAGATGAAGATCACATCGACTCAAGAGAAAAACTTACGACTCACCAAACGACAATCCGCTCTTCTCGAGGAAAGCTTCAAACAACATAGCACCCTCAATCTTGTAAACCTCTCTCCAATTGTTCTTTTTTTTTTTTTTTTCTCCATATAACTATATCAGCCTCATCAATTAATCTTGTTTGCTGTATATTATGAAAAACAAAACCGACAACAATCTTTAGCAAGTCAATTAAACTGGTAACCTAGTCAAGTTGAAGTATGGTTTCAAAACAGGAGAGCAAGGTAAGTAAAAAACCATAACCTGGAAAATTTCCCGGATCATTACCAAAGAAAATATTGTAAAGCTTGTTTTTAAGTTTTAATTTCCTAACGAATTGTTTCGTTGGGCATGCACAAAGCTGAAGCAAACTGAGGTGGACTGTGAGTTCTTGAAGAGATTTTGTGAGAAACTAACAAATGAAAACAAGAGCCTGCAAAAGGAGTTACAAGAACTCAGAGGACTAAAAACGATGGTTCAACCCTTTTGCATGAACATGTTGGCGACAACTCTCACCATGTGCCTATCTTGTGAAAGAATTGGTGGCATTGTTGGCGATGGGAATTCTAACAACCAATTTTCAATGCCTTCAAAGCCTCATTTCTATAAACCCATCACTAATCCTTTTGTAGCATGTTAATTAATAATTAAGTTTGATTTAGAATTTAGTAACAAAATAATGGGAGAAAAATACCCACATCCTTTCTAGTTTTGGGTTAAAAGGGTTTGCATGAGATTAAAAAGTAGTGTAACTATAATTAATTAATTTCTAGACAAAGTGTAACTATAATTAATTAATTTCTAGACAAAAAAAAAATGGTGGAGGAGGGGACGATGATGAAGTAAGGAGGACAAAAAAATGATAAAAAGAATATAATGTGATAGTGTAGAATCAATCTTAATCTTTGAGTGATTAAAATGATATTTTTTCTAATTAAATTGTAATGATTTTTATTTGAATATCTTTAAGCTAAAATTGTTGTGATCTAGTGCCCTTACTATAGTATTTTCGTATATGTACTTGTAATTTTTCGATTATATTAGTTTAAATAAATATTTATCAGTATCATTAATATTATTTGTATATTATCCTTGACGGTTTTTTTACACAAAGTAAAATAAAGTAAATATCAGCTCACTGATATTCTAATATTTAATTAATATTAAGCAACATTACATGAATGATCGTAATGTGGATAGACAACTTATATTAGTAAATAATCTAAACACGTCCTTAGTCTAATCGAAATTGACCAAATCGATTAAAAGATTAATATGATGTATATTAAGCCCAACTGATGAGATACCTTGTATTGGGTATCAGAGTGAATGATTCCTAAAAGATAAATATATAGATGTGATTAACTAGACTAACAGTATATTGGATAGGACCCAAGTAAAATAGATCCTAAATTAGTTTATGAATATATTCACTTGTGACATTCATAGTGTAGCATACCATAAATCCTGATTGGATGATGAACTGTGTATACGTGACTTATATGCTTTGACGTTAGTGAAAGCTGAAGTTCAAATAGGTTTGCAATTTGTGGTCACCATTTTGCACACAATCAAGATCCATTTTGTGAAAGAAACGGAACAGAAAACGTTTTTCTCCCAGATTTGTAATTTAGACCTCTCTCACCGAGTGCCAGAGATTAGCCATAGTACTTCTCATTGGGGGAAGTGAATCACACTCGTAGTAAGGAAACACCCCACCAAGCAAAGATCAAAAATCTTCTTCACAGGTTCAGCTTCATTTTGGACTTGTATGATCTCCTCGTCCTCATCATCCAAAGTAAGATTCATAAAATCAGTTTCCATACAAACCAAAATCAAAACGAAAAGAAATTAACAACCCCTCCTAAACTCCACCACCGCAAAAATCAAATAAGAAGAAAGACAAAAACCCTAAAAATGAAACTTGCTAGAGAAGTAGATCAAGACGTGCTAGAGTAGTAGACTCGATATCTTTTAAAAAGTACATAAAAGATTTAAAAATGAACTTTTTCATATTTCAAATAGAGAACATTAGAATAAAAAAATATTTTTTAAAATGAAAATTATAAATTTTGAAAAAATATAAATGATTTTTAACCAAATTCAATTAATCCGCAGTGATTTTTAGGTTAATCAATTTTTTATCTCTCACTAGACTAATACTCTAGGTGGTTTTTGATCCAATCAGTCCGGTCTAGTTTAGATAACAATGAATTGTGAAATTTTTATATATTAAATATATTTTTAGAAAATATTTATATTTATATTTTTGAATTTTAAATATTTTTCATATATATATTTAAAAATTATAATTTAAATTTTTTTGTTTAAAATCAGGTTAAAAATTCATTTGAACTGGAAATTGAATTAATTTTTATAATTTTTTATAATATTTTTATTTTTGATAATTTATTTTCTTTGAATTGGTTGGATCAATCGTTTTTGAAATTAATTGGTTAAACTAATTCGAAATCGATTCAACTATCGTTTCAATTGTTTTTTAGCTCGATTCAACTAGTTTGTACCAATTTGCAGGTTAACCAACTTTTTATCTTTCACCGAACTGATACTTCAACCAGTTCCCGACTTAACTAGCCAACTTGGTTAGGTTTAGATAACATTAAATTTTAAATTTTTTGTTTATATTTTTAAAATCTTTTTATTTTTTAAATTTAAAAAGTTTTTATTTTTTTCCATAAGTTTTATGTAAAATATATATTTAATTTTTAAAATTTAAAATTTAAAATTTTTTTATGTTTTTATTCAAAATATGAAAAGAATAATTTCAAATTTTTTTATATATTTTTAAAACAAAATTAACAAAAGATTATAAATATTAAGGGTTAAAAAATTTATTTTAATATTATTAACTGTAATAAAAAATAAAGAAAGAACTACAATTTTTATATAAAAAATACATAAACTTAATATCTCAAAATTAAAATTTGAAAGGTTAGAAAACTTTTTGACATATTTAAATTTTTTTTTGCGCTGAGTTGACTCATCATCGGTTAAGTTTTCAAATATTGTAAATAAGCGTTCATTTTTGGCATCCGGTATCAAACCCGGGTCGAATGACTAAAGGCTTTTTTTTTTTTTAATTATTATCTTTTTTTTTTTTTTCTTTGGGCTGTATGAAAGTGGCTTTCTTCGCTTCTGCTTCATACAAATTCGTTTCTTCCCCTTGCAAAATCCCCAGCCTACCCAACACAGAAAAAAGACCAAAAGAATTTTTATGGCCGTTGTTTCAAGTGCTCATTCAACTATCTTCTCTAAAACTTCCCTTTTTCACCACATAAATGGTTTCAAACGCTTCTCTTTTTGCTTACCCTTTTCATCCTCTGCGGTTGCTTCTCTTTCTTCTAAGAAAAAATGGAGACAACCAGTGGCTTCCTCCGTGTTAGAGCTTGGTGGAATCAAAATTGCCAAAGATGGTACCCAAATGTTACTTTTTATGTACTTTTTTCTTTTATGTTTTTCTTCACTGTTATTGAACTGGGTCGTTTCAATATTTGCTGATATTGAATTTTAACTAGGTGAGCCTATCTATTCTTGCATTTTCTTTCTCTAATACCAGTAAATGTTTATGGGTAATGGGCATTTTTCTCTTAGTTTAATCTGATTTGGAGTTTCCAAAATATGCCCTTTGTGTGTTCAAGTTGTATTTTGATAGGAAATTTAAATTCATAGAGTTTTGGTGCAACATGTTTTGGAATGGAAGTTAGGTATAAGCTTTTTAGGTGGATTTCACCTTTTTTGGTGTAATGTTAAATGATTGAAAATTTTCTGCAATGGGAACCAACTTTCCTGGTTTGGATATGCTTTGAAATTTTTTACTTGGTGAATTTTGATTCATGATTTTATGTGTTTTCATAGTTTATGAATGATTTAGTATTTTATTGGATGGTGGGAATTGTAGATGTGGTGAGGGATGACCCGACAAACAATGTTCCGGACACAATTTTTTCGAAGCTGGGCTTGCAGCTCCACAGAAGGAATAACCATCCTCTTGGGATTCTGAAGAATGGAATATATGAATATTTTGATACTAATTTCCCAAATATGTTCCATAAGTTTGATGATCTCTGCCCAGTTGTTTCAGTAAAACAGGTTCAATGTGGTCCACTGCTCTGTGAATTCTCTTTTCCTCTTTATGTTCCATATGATTGGATCGAAAAGGAATAGCTTTTGAGTTTTGATATTTCTGAAAGTTCAATCGTATGCTCTGCTTTGGAATTCCTGGGAAATTTGTATCTCTATGGATTTGATCAGATTACAGATGTTTGTATGCTTCTGTATTACCTTATTGATATCATATGTTACCATGTACGCTTGAACCTCTGTGTATGTGTTTGGCTGTGGATTAGCGAGTGAGCGATAGAGAGAATAATTTTGGATTGCATATTTTTAGGTTATGGGCCTTTTTTCTCCATATATATCATCTATGGCCCCATAAAGCATGTTTGTTCGAAAAATACATGGCTTTCTAGTCAACTTCTTAAATTGAGCATGTGATTTTTGAGTATTATTAAATCTCTCCCATGCAAAAAGGTTCTGTATTGCTGTTTTCTGAGCTCTGCAAGAAGTATGACCAGGCAGTAAGGTTCTTGTTTTTGGTTTTGTAGTAATTGAATTCTGAAGTGATGGAATGATGAATGCAGTAATTTGCATGCATACATGCAATACTGATTTCCTTAAAAACTGAACTTAAAATGTTTCAAAATTTTTCATGCCTGTCTAAGCTCATATATACTCAGCAGAATTGTTTAAAGTTGTACTTTACAGATTCTAGAACTCTATGTTTTTTCTTGGGGGGATAAATTTGATTTTATTACCCAAAATAAGCAGAACTATGCTACAAGAAAACAACTGCTGATAGAATAGCTGCAAATAGGATTACAACTCTATACAATCAGTTATTTGCATCCAGTATACCCCAATCTATCCAAAGTTGAAGATTTACACTATCAGTTCTATCTATACTCCTCCCTAACAATCTTAGCCATACAATTTCTTTGATGCTCCTCAGTAATTATTGTGTACTTACCTGCTTCTCTTCAAATTGCCTTCTATTCTTTTCCTTCCGGATCATGTATATATATGCACTACAAGCAAGCTTCAAAACAAGGGTCATCAGTGACTTTCCCTTCAACCTCCTGACAGCCCATTGTAACTCTTGGTGCCAAGACATGACACCTCTATGTATCGGGTATAATTTCAGAACATCGCCACACTTTCCTTGAGTACTCACACTCAAAGAACAAGTGATTATGAGATTCCATCCCTCCCTCTAGTAATTTGCTGCATCCCTCTACATTTAAATCCCATGAAATATGCCTATATTTTGTAGGCAACTTGTCCCTTACAGCCATCCAAGCAATAAGAGATGGCATACGAATATGCAGGGAAAACCATATAAGTCTACTTCAAGTAACCCTCTCCTTTATCCTTATTTAAATTCCAGATTGAGGTCACGGACAATTTGTTGTTTACTGCAGCAGGTGATTTAAGGATTGAAGCAGCATCTACTCGCAACTTTAATAACTTTTTCCAGTTCTAGCTGTTTCCAATATATAAAGATACCTTCCAAATAGATTCATTCTTTAGGAAAGTTATTGTGCTCTATGTTTTGTCCAACACTACGTGCTCAAAGTTGGATGATGGGTAAGCAGTTATTGTGCTCCTCTGAAATGAAGATACAATTTGTCATCTGTTTGATAATTAATTTTATTGTCTTAGTTATGTTACTATATATGTTGGATAATTTTATCAAATTTGGATTCTTGGACAATGGCTTTTAAGAATATTTATTTGTTTATGACAGTAAATAATTATTTTTTTCCAGAATTTTGATGATGTCCTGGTGCCTGCTGATCATGTAAGCCGGAGTTATAATGATACATATTATGTTGACTCTCAAACTGTGCTGA
Organism: Gossypium bickii; assembly: GCA_025503065.1. Classification (NCBI taxonomy): domain Eukaryota; kingdom Viridiplantae; phylum Streptophyta; class Magnoliopsida; order Malvales; family Malvaceae; genus Gossypium; species Gossypium bickii. The sequence goes on along the minus strand of CP106713.1, from coordinate 55,424,318 downwards.
GGTGTCATACAAGTGCACATCAAGCAGAGCTGTTGAGAAGGGGACACACTCGTTTCCTTGTAACTGGCGATGTTTACCGTAGAGATTCTATAGATTCCACCCATTACCCTGTGTTTCATCAGGTTTCGTTTTGTTAAAAACATCTTCAGTTTTGTCTAGCTTTTTAGAATTCTCTTCTCTTAGGTATTCTGCTAAGTCTACATGTGATGCTCAACCATTTATTGGGCCCTACCATGGCATCCTTTGTGGGTCCACATGATGAAGAGCTTTGATTTGACATGTAACATTTGTCTAAGATGGTTATGTTGATCATTCAGGGTCAATTATTTTTCTCCCCTTTGCATTGCAGATGGAAGGGGTTTGTGTTTTTACTCCAGAAAATTGGGAGGCATCGGGTTTGGATCCAACATCATATGCAGCTGAGGACTTAAAGAAAAGTCTAGAAGGCCTAGCTCGTCACTTATTTGGTAAATTTTAGATTCAAAGCTTAATTGAGGGATTACAAGTTTGCAAAAAGATTATGCATATCTGCTACAATGAGTTTACTATTTGGCTTCGGAAAAAATCATATTCCATATTGAATCGAAATCTTTTTTCACATCTAAATGCAATAATGGTTTTGGCAAGAAGTGGGAACTTTTGTGAAAATAAATCATCGCATATTTGCTTCTTTTTTCTTTTAGTTACGATGGAGATGTATATATTAGCGTTGTGCAATGTATAACATATTTTATAGAGAGAAGTATCTAACTAGCTGCTATAAATTCTGATCACTTTTATGGAATTAGTCATCAAAGGTTTGCATTGTAAAGACTGCAAAACACCAAGCCTCAATCTGTTAACATTCCAGGTGCTGTGGAGATGCGTTGGATTGATGCCTATTTTCCATTTACCAATCCTTCCTATGAACTTGAGATCTATTTTCAGGTATTTTCTTTGTTTTTATTTTTTTTATTTTATAAAAATAGTTTCAGTGTTTTCTTTAAGCTTGAGTTGTTTGGTTGAGGGTTTTTAGTAGCTTTTTTCTTTTTTTCCTGCTTCATTTATTAGTGGGTGAGCCCTATGGTTATTGTTGCAATCTTAAATTTGATTAAGCTAAATTATGATATGGATATTTCTAATACATTTAACTACATATTTGTAATCTGGTTTTTAGTCCTCACTTCTACTTTGATTGTTGTTCTATCTGAATAATTTTAAGTTAATTTGGTAACTTTAGCTCTGAGTATAACTTACCGGCAAACTACAACTTTCAGGGGAAATGGATGGAGGTTTTGGGTTGTGGGGTGATGGAGAAAGAAATATTGAAAATTAATGGTAGATCAAACAGTGTTGCTTGGGCCTTTGGACTTGGATTGGAGCGGCTAGCAATGGTTTTATTTGACATTCCAGATATCCGGCTTTTTTGGTCAACTGATGAGCGATTCACCTCACAGGTAGCTTCTGGATGTAGCTTCATGATTTGAATGCTGAATTCTTGGAATCCTAAGTTACTTTCTACACCTAAGTTTGGTTAAACTATTTGAACGCAGTTTTCCGAAGGCCAAATGGGAGTCAAGTTTAAACCCTTTTCGAAGGTATAAGTTCAGCAAATGGTTTCTTTTAACTGTTTAATAACTATTACAAAAGCATGACTGGACACCTCAATTGTTTTTGCAGTATCCTCCCTGTTACAAAGACATGAGTTTTTGGATCAATGATTCATTTACTGAGAACAACTTATGTGAAGTTATAAGAGGAATAGCTGGGGATCTTGTTGAAGAGGTATGCAATTTAAATTTTGGCCAGATATCTTTTGAGGACATAAAACATGTTCATCTATATCATTATGTGTTTAAGCTTCTTAACTGAATGTTCTATAGAGTATATATTATCAGTTTATAAATATTATAAATTATCGAAATAAATGAAAAGGTGTCAATTGAGGGGTAAGCATGTTTGATTGGCTTCCTTCATCATCCTTTATAGACACCAAAACACAAATAACTGATTTAATGGAGTTTATGTACGTAATTTCTGATTTCTAGTTTTCATTCTTAATATGACATGTAGGTAGGCAGTTGCCAAAAGATTTTTTCGCCTATATCTTGTCTCAGAGCCTATGATAGCAATTGTAAGCATTTAAAATCCCTTGCATATCAAAGGCAGTTGCGGGTACTAGTGTGTCAATGAAGATGTCTTATTGATGCCCTAAGAATATTTTAAATTTAATACGGAAAGGTATTAATGCAATGATGACCTAAAGTCTTTCAACAATCATAAATACGAAGCATTTGAGGGTCTTACTTGATAGGTGTTTGATAGATAATTTTTTGTTTTATCACATTCAGGTGAGCTTGATAGATAACTTTACCAACAAGAAAGGAATGACAAGCCATTGTTATCGGATTGCATATCGATCCATGGAGCGTTCACTCACAGATGAGGAGATTAACGACCTGCAGGTACTGCTATGCCTTACTTATGTCGTAATTATGATTGATGTTACTATAGTTTTAATTTTGAAGTGTTGTTTGATGGTAAAATATGTTGGTTTTTCAATTGTGAATGCAGTGGCAGGTGCGAGAACAGGTGCAGAACAAGTTAAATGTTGTTCTAAGATGAGTAGTCTAAACTTGTTTTTTGTCTATTGGAGTTATAGGCGTTGCATCTTATGTGGTTAATTCATGGGAAATATGTTTAATATATTATTTGGTATCTATATTTGACAATTTTTTCCTTGTCTAGTGTGATACTTTATTGGTAAAAGCTATACATTTTTATATGTGTTCTTAAATTTTTAGCATTTAATTCAGGTTTTAGAGTTGATTAGATGAAAATTCATAAAGTACTAATAAAATTAACAATTATATCAAATACTAAATGATATATTAAGCTTGAAAAATAGACTAAAATTATGTAATTTTACCCTATGTGTTCATTGATAATTAGTTTCGTTCCATCATATAAATATATTGTATGTAATGCATACATTGTTATAATTAACGTATATTTTATGTTTATTTTACTGTTCATAAAAATTAAGCTGTTATTATCATCAAATTTAGCTTCACCACATGACTAGTTTTATTTAATTATTTTAGAATATTAATTTTGGTTTATTGAACTTACAAGTAGTTAATATATAATTTTGAGGTAAAATGGTATATCCATTTATGCTAATTTATTTTAGGTCTAAAATAATTTTAGTGTTATTTAATTTTTACATCTTTCAGTTTAACATTTATATTGCTCAAGGCGTAAAAAACTTCTTTGCTAAAAAATCAATTAAGCTATTATGGGAAAAAAGCTTTCAATTCATGTCTCAAATGTTAAAACTTTATCAATTAGACTTTATGGTTATCTAGGTTTATTTAACTTTGGTCAATTATTTATTCAAATTCTTTCCAGGTATTTATTAAAGATTATAAATGTGAAGTAAAGATTAAAAAAATAAAAATATTAAGAATTATTTTTAAAGAAATTGTCTAAAATGAATTTAGATAATGATTGTCCATGGTTGGGATGTAAAATTTTAAATTATAAAAAATATATATTTTTTAAAACATTATTAAAAATTATAAAATTGTTATGAATATCTTATTAAGTAGATGTTCATTAGGATAAAGATGAAAAAAGTTTTGATGTATTTTAAATTCTAATAGTTATTAGAATTAGATCTCTACTTCTTTTATACTTCTTATGCTTATAAATAAAGAATTTGATGAAGCATTGTAATCATCCCATTGATTAATAAAATATATTCTGTATTGCTTCCCATATTTTCTTTTTGTTCTTTAGTTTCTCTATCTCTCTTTATTTATAACGCGTTATCAGCACGATCTTGCTCAAAGTGATAGTTTTTTTTATCGATGATCAAATTTATCCTCCATCATTTCCAATATCTTTGATGACAAGAAGTTTCTTTTATTTAATGTTTCATATCTGATTATTATTTTTCATTCTTCTTGTAACACCTCAAACACGGCCTAAACGTTATGGCCGAATCGGGGAATGTTACGATGAAGGGTTTTGAAACTGACAATACTTCGATAAAATCATGTTTAGTTATTTCTTAAATCGTCCAAGTATTATAACAAATTTGTCTATACATATACATTACGGAAACCGTTTTAAGTTGCTCTTTAAAATTAACCGTTTATTTCACAGCGAAAGTTTGAAAATCGTTTTAAACAAAACCAAGCTCGTTTTTCCAAAAACCATTTGCTTGCATAAAGTTTTTGTCAACGTTGCGGAAAAAAATGCAAAGCAAAATCCAAATCCAAAAGTTAAAACCATATAGTCCAAAGAGTCCCAAAAATTACAAATTCTCAAGAAAACCTGATTTTAAAATAATACCATTATTACTAAATAAAAACGGATCTCAGTTAAGTGGTCACCGCTGAGCCTCCATCGCACCGGCCTACCTAAGTCTGTAGATTACTTGAACAGAATAGGCAAGCAGATGTGAGTTTTCGTAAACTCAGTGTGTAACCCAACAGAAATAGCCATGCAACATACACAATATTTCATATACAGTTAGATACAGATTCAGACCTAAGTCCATAACAACTATAGATATCATAATCAGATAAACAAAAAGGATATACAGAATCCTACTCCCTCCTTTACACACCATCTCCGTCCATCCCATCACACCATGTGGGGTTTAAAACACCCACCCATCCCTACACACCATGTAGTGTCGGTGCGACACATAACAAATAATATGCAGTCAAGCTGCTAAAATATAGGCGAAAGATCGCCGTACAAATCACTTCCTCCACATATACAAATCCCACCTCAAAACACAGATACAATATATAGAATTAACATAATTAACATGCCTAACATGCTCGTATATAGATAACATATTTATATACTCAACAGAACAATCTTACATACATTTCAGTGTCCTACTCAAATCAGACTATCATAATATCAGATCACATGAATTAGGGTTTGGTTAGCCGTTACCAACCCTACGGTAGGTCCACAGTCGATCGAAACGACCCGTACGACCCTAGGGAAAATTTCAGAATTCTGGGCCCACACGCCTAGATTGGCCTTTCCCGTATGGCCCACATGGCCTAGCCCAAAACCCACTTGCCCAACTTGGCCTAGCCTATGTGGCCTACACGACCACACTCACTCCGTTACACGGCCGTGTCTTACGCACGGCCATGCCTTCATCAGTCACATGGTTGTGTCTTGCACACGACCAATCACACGGCCAGCCACACGCCCGTGTGGCGTTGACAGACTCCATTTTTGGCTTTCACCAAAGCTCGATTTTTCGTGTTAGGAGTACACACCTGGTACGATTTTGATGCTTCTTCAATCCTGAGCCTAACAGAACCTAAAAAAAAAATCCCAACGCCTTATTAGCAATCGATTTACGAATTCAACAAAACTAAACCAAGCAACGCTTAAAAACTTACCACTGCAAAAACTACTACACGTAAAAATTAATCCGTTGAAGCGAAAATCACAGCTTCACCGTTTTCTCCTACACAACAGTTCACAGAAATCAGATTCCCCATAACCATTGTTACGCTACTAAAACGAGAATAAATCAAAAAACTTACTAAGACCTCGTAAAGGACAGAAAAAGTATGAATCGATTTGAAAGAAAACGAAAGAAACATAAAAACAAAAACAAAAAGTAAAGGAGGGACAAAAAGATGAAACGACAGAACCAAAGAGGAAAGGCAGAAACTAAAGTCAGAAATTTAGAGGAGAGAGAAAATTAAAATTAAAAGATTCAATCGAATAAAATCCCTTAATCCCCCCAATTTTAGGCACAAACTCCTACAACCCACACTCTCATCCACTTACCCAGACTTCTAAACCCACCCAAACTCTCCCAAACAATCGAGACAAAAATTATCACCCTCGCTAACGTAGGGGGTTCGAACACAAGACCTCCAACAAGCTAACTCCTCACCACTCGAACCAGCAGGTTCATTCTGATATGAATTTGCTAAAGATAAAATATAACCTAACCTACCAAGGATAAGGCTAGGATAAAAAATAACTAAAATTTTTCCAAATATGGGACTTGAACCTAAGACCTCAAACACACAATCAAAACACTTAACCACTAAAGAAGATACTCATTTATGTTAGATTTCACAAAAAAAACAAACTTAAATTATTCAGGGCGTTACAACTCTACCTCCTAAAAGAAATTTCAGCCTCAAAATTTACTTGATCCGAACAGATGAGGATACTGCTGACGCATCAAGTCCTCAGGTTCCCACGTGGCTTCCTCAGTGCCATGATTCTGCCACAGAACCTTAACTAACGGAATGGACTTCCTCCTCAGAACCTTAATATCTCGATTCAAAATCTGAACCAACTCCTCCTCAAAAGTCAAATTCGGTCTAACCTCGATCTCCTCAATAGAGGCAACGTGAGATGGATCAGACCGGTATCGCCTCAACATCGAGACGTGAAACACATCATGGTTACGGTCCAACTCTAGAGGTAACTCTAACTGTTAAGCAACCAGTCCCACAAGCTTCAAAATTCGATACGGCCCAATGAACCTAAGGCTTAACTTGCCCTTATGACCAAACCTCAAAAATTTCTTCCACAGAAATACCTTAAAAAATACCAAGTCACCCATAGAGTACTCGATATCCTTCTTTTTCAAATCCGTATAGGACTTCTGTCTGTCTGAAGCCGTCTTCAGACGGTCCCGAATCAGTCTAACCTTATCTTCAGTCTCGAAAACCAACCCAGGACCCGAAATCCGTCGCTCACCCAACTCAGTCTAGCATAGCGGAGTATGACACTTACGACCATATAAAGCCTCATAAAGTGCCATCTGGATGCTAGACTGGAAACTATTGTTATAGGTGAACTCAGCTAACGGTAGAAAATCCTCCAAACTACCTCGAAAATTAATCACACAACTCCGAAGCATATCCTCCAGTATCTAAATCACTTTCTCAAACTGACCATCGGTCTGAGGATGGAATGCAATACTGAAGTCCAATCTCGAACCAAGAGCCTCATGCAGTTTCGTCTAGAACCGAGAAGTGAAGCGAGAATCCCTATCAGAAATTATCAAAATCGGAACCCCATGCAGTTTCACAATCTCAAAAATATAGAGCTTTGTTAACTTTTGCAGAGAGTAATCCGTCCGAACCGGAATAAAATAGGTGGACTTGGTCAATCGATCCACGATGACCCAAACAAAATCTTTCTTAGTGGGTGTCAAGGGCAACCCACTAACGAAGTCCATCGTCACTTGTTCCTATTTTCATAAGGGAATCCTAATAGGTTGTAGCAAACCCGAAGGTAACTGGTCCTTAGCCTTAACTTGCTACACGTCAGACAATGAGTAACAAAATTTGTTACCTCTCCTTTCAAACCCGGCCACTAGTACAGTTCACGGAGATCCCGATACATCTTATTACCACTGGGATGTGTAGCATAATAGCTACTATGCGCCTCCCTCAAAATCGACTACCTCAGATCAAAATTGTTCGGTACACAAACCCATCCTCGGAAACACAAAATCCCATCTTTATTCAGCTCAAAATCAGAAGTACTGCCACTCTTAACCTAACAAAACCATAAAACTAGAGGCTCATCACCTAAGTATTTTTCCTGAATCTGCCCAATCCAAGTCGACCAACAGACCCTCATCATCGAACAGACTAAAACGAGCGAACATCGCTCTCAAATCAGTCATCGCTCTACGACTGAGAGTATCGGCCACCACATTGGCCTTACCGAGATGATACTCTATCGTGCAATCATAATCTTTGAGCAGCTCAATCCATCGACGCTGTCTAAGATTCAACTCTTTCTAAGTAAGGAGGTACTTGAGGCTCTTGTGATCGGTGTAGATAATACACCTCTCACCATACAGATAGTACCTCCAGATCTTCAAAGCAAACACCACGGCAGCTAACTCGAGATCATGTGTTGGATAATTTCCCTCCTCTGACTTAAGCTGTCGGGACGCATAAACCACAACATTACCATCTTGCATTATTACACATCCCAAACCGATGTGCGACACATCACTGTACATCACAAACTCCATTCCAGATTCAGGTTATATCAGAATAGGAGCTTGAGTCAGAACAGACTTGAGCTTCTCAAAGCTCGATTGTTGCATATCAGTCCAGACGAAAGGAATATTCTAGCGTAGAAGCTTAGTCAGTGGAGTTGCAATCAGTGAGAACCCCTCAACAAACCACTTATAATAACCTGGAAGACCTAAAAAATTGCGGATCTCAAAAATGTTCTTAGGTTGCTTCCAATCAAGCACAGCCTCAATCTTTCTAGGATCAACTCAGGTCCCCTCAGTGGAAACCACGTGCCCAAAAAATGTTACCTTTCGCGACCAGAACTCACACTTGCTTAACTTAGCGTAGAGCTGTTTCTCTCAAAATATCTAAAGCACTACTCTAAGATGCTAATTATGCTCATCCTTAGTCTTAGAGTACACAGAATATTGTCAATGAAGATTACGACAAACTAATCCAAATATGGTTGAAAAACTCGGTTCATCAGATCCATGAATGCAGCCGGAGCATTCTTCAAACCAAGGGGCATAACTAAGAACTCATAGTGCCCATAATGAGTCCTAAATGCCGTCTTATGAATATCAGCTTCCTTAACTCTAAGCTGATGATACCCAAAACGGAGATCTATTTTGAAGAACACTGAAGCCCCTCGGAACTAATCAAATAAATCGTCGATCTTCAGAAGTGGATACTTATTTTTCACAGTCAGTTTATTCAATTACCGGTAATCGATGCACATCCTTATGGTGCCATCCTTTTTCTTCACAAATAGAACTGGTACCCCCCATGGAGACATACTAGGACGGATGAAACCACGATCCAGAAGCTCTTGAAGTTGAGCTTTAAGCTCTGTAAGCTCCTTAGGTGCCATACGGTATGGAGCGATGGACATCGGAGATGTACCTGGTAGAAGCTCAATGCCGAACTCAACTTCCCAATTCGAAGGTAAACCTGGTAACTCCTCAGGAAAAGCGTCTGAAAATTCCCTCACTGTTCTGATATCCCTGACGGAAGAGTCCCTAGAAACTGAAACACTGACGTAGGCCAAATACGCCTCACACCCTTTTTGAACCAATTTCTCAGCCACTAGAGCAGAGATCACATTAGACAAGTAATCTCTACGCTCACCAATCACAACCATTTCCTTATCATCCTCGGTCCTCAGAACGACCCTCTAGTCGCGCAGTCCAAACTAACATGGTGCTCAACTAACCAGTCCATACCCAAAATTAAGTCAAACTCCCCAAATGATAGCTCCATTAGATTTTCCGAAAACACAACCCCTTGTACCCCTAATGGAACATCCCTATTTAGTCTACAAACCCGAATAGATTGCCCCAATGGACTCAGTATAGTAATCTCACCAGAAGTACACTCAACTGAAATTCCCAAGTGTAACACCCTTAATCCCTATCCGACGCCGGAACTGGGTTACAGAACATTACCGAACTTATAATTTAATCAATCAAACATTTCAAATTCATTTCTCATTCAAAACAAAAACCATTCAAATTCATTCATATAGTCCCTAATACGAGCCCTCGAGGCCTAAAATAAACATTAAAAATGGTTTTGGACGAAATCGAGTACTCAAGGAATTTTTAGAAAAACTTTGAAAATTTTCAAAGTTAAGGGGACACACGCCCGTGTGGCCAGGTCGTGTGGGTATTCAAAATTGGGTCACACGGTAGTGTCTAACCCGGTGTAAATCACTGACTTGGGTCACACGGCCAACTCACACGCCCATGTGCCAGGCCATGTACCCTTCGAGATGGTGTCACACGCCCGTATACCAGGCTGTGTGCTAAGCCGTTTGAAAATTGGAGGGTCTATTGACTTGTTCCATATAGCCAAGCCACATGCCCGTGTACTAGGCCATGTGAAGTTACTGACTTGATTTCTATAGAAGTGTCAGGGGAAACACGGCCGTGTGTCACACAGGGCTAAGACACACGCTCGTGTGGACAAATATAGGCAATTTTTCAAGCCATATTTTCTCACCCAATGTGATACCAACCTAAGCTCAACAATGTACATACAACCATGGCATAAATAGGCATTCAAAACCAACCAATATCAAGTTTATAACATGTAATATCCACACATACAACATGGTATCCATCGACACATTCATTGACCCCTTTAAAACATACCATTCACACTTCCAAAATATACCTAAATGGTCAAACTCATATGTGAGACATTGTGCCTAACTTATCATGCATGCCACATCTCAATTTCAACCATTTGGTACCTTAAATACCAATTCGCAAAACAAGGCATTCATATAGCAATTATACACCACATATCATAAGGCCATGTACACCTATTTACATATCGAAACATATACCATTTTCAAGCCAAATCAATTGGCTAAATACGCAACAAACATATAGGCCATATTAACCAAAATACCTATACATGCCATTTAACCAAAATATAAAATCGTAAGTACCAAAATAAGTGTTTGAGGTAGTCTCTGACAACTTCCAAACCGAGCGAGCTTCTGAATCACTATAAAACATGAAAAATAAAATAGAGTAAGCAATTAAGCTTAGTAAGTTCGTATAACTAATAAATACAACTTACCAAATTAACCACGATTTAGGTAAACAAAAATTAAAGCATAGATTAACTCTAATTGGCCCATAGCCTAACACATAATTCACAATCATGTTAACCATGTTTGAATACATCAATTATGAATTACTTCTCGTATTTCACATGAATACCTGTACTAGTTCATATCGAACTCATATAACTTCATATCATCACTGTGCCTGTTAAATCATTTGGAATACTATCGGATACTCGGGTATCTCGCACACTAGTGTCAATACGTGGTCAAAACCACCTCTATCTTATATCTCATATCGATGCTCACTCTCGAGCCATCATTGGGTCTGCTCACACAAGCTGTTAGTCAAGACGTAGCTACACGGTGCTGCTCACACAAGCTGTAAAGTAACTACAACACATGCAGAAAACTCAGCCACCAGTAGGGTGTACGAGACTAGCACCCAGAACACGGTAACCCCTAGTGACATGTCATTTGTATCCTATCTATTCCTAAGGTTCCTGGATTCCATATGTTGCCAAATCTTCGTCGAGCATTACCGTGGAGTTGTATTCATCAAGAATGCAATAATAAAGAATTTAAAACACAATTAATTTAATGCTTATTAATATACGAACTTACCTCGATCACAAAAATGACGAAATATGATTGACTAGTCTGATACTTTATCTTTCCCTCGATCAAGATCCGTACGAGGCTTAACTTGATCTAAATAATCAAATTCAATCCATTTAATATTCATTCTATTCAATTCAGTCCAAAATACATACTTTTACAAATTTACACTTTTACCCTTAATATTTTAACTTATTTATAATTTAGTCCTTAAGCCCGTAAATCTAAATTCATGCAATTTCATCCACATACTAAGCTAGCCGAATTCTACATAGACCCATAGCAATTCATAGAAATCATTATTTCACAATTTCACCATGAATTTTACGCAGTTTACAAATAAATCCCTATTTGACATTTTCAACAAAAATCACTTTACAAAAGTTGTTTATTTATCAACAAAGATTCATTTTCTTCCATCAAACATCAAAAATCACATGCATGCATTCATGGCAAACCCTAACCTTTTAACAATTTTGCAAATTAGTCCCTTGGCTAGCTAGATTAAGCTACAACAACTTCAAAAACATAAAAATCATTAAAAACGGGATGAAAATTCACTCACATGCACAAGGAAGCAATGGATGAACCTTCAAACACCTTCGATGGAGTTTCCTAGGTCTAATTTCGGTGAAAGAATGAGAAACAAAGATGATGGATTTTGTTAATCTTTATTTTACTTTAATTTATTTATTAAATTACATTTTTAACCTTTAATATTAATCTTAAAATCACTTAATTCATGCCCATCAATGTCCACTCATAACAACAATGGTCTAATTACCATTTAAATCCCTTAACCATTTAATTTCATGGCCATTTGGTAGCTTTAACTTACAGAACTCTAATTTTTCATCTTTTACTATTTAGTCTTTTTACCAAATTAAACATGCAAACGATAAAAATTATTGGCAAAATTTTTATACGACCTTGCTAATATGTTATAGACACTAAAATAATAATAAAATAAATATTCTTACATTGAATTTGTGGTCCCAAAACCACTATTTCGATTTCACTGAAAACGGGCCGTTACAACTCTCCCCCCTTAGGAATTTTTTGCCCGAAAATCTTACCAGAAAATAAGTTAGGGGATTGTTTTCTCATAGGTTGCTCGGGCTCCTAAGTAGCCTCCTCAATCCCGTGATGATGCCAACGAACCTTTACTAAGACTATTCTTTTATTTCTCAACTCTTTGATCTCTCGTGCCAAAATTCTGATCGGTTCTTCATTATATGACATGTCGGGTTGAATCTCTATCTCTGCCGGAAAAATTATATGTGATGGGTCTGATCGGTATCGTCGTAACATAGACACATGAAACATGTTGTGAATCTTTTCCAACTCTAGCGGTAATTCAAGTCGATATGCCACTGGCCCTATTCTTTCGATAATCTTGTACGGTTCAATAAATCGCGAACTCAATTTTCCTTTGCAACCAAATCGGAGAATCCTTTTCCAAGGCGACACTTTCAGAAACACTTTATCGCTGATCTGAAATTAAATATCTTTATGTTTCAAATCTGTTTATGATTTTTGTCGATCTGAAGCAGCTTTCAAACTGTCACGAATCACTTTCACTTTCTCTTCGGTTTCTCGGATCAAATCAACCCCATGTATCTTTTTCTCATTAAGCTCAGTCCAGTAAAATGAAGTTCTGCATTACGACCATACAAAGCTTCATACAGTGCCATCTTAATGCTTGATTGAAAGTTATTATTATATACAATGAAGCAATAAAGCATATCCTCGAGAATCTGAATCACTCTCTCAAATTGACCATCAGTTTGAGGTTAAAATGCAGTGCTAAAATGCAACCGCGTACCCAAAGCTTCTTGCAGCTTCTTCCAAAATCGTGATGTAAATCGCGGATCTCTATTCGAAATGATGGAGACTGGTACTCCGTGCAATCTCAATTATGGAAATTGGTACTTTGTGCAATCTCACAATCTCAGAAATATATAATTTGGCTAATCTGTCAAGTGAGAAGTTAGAACGTACCGGAATAAAATGCGTGGACTTCGTCAAATGATAAACAAAGATCTTTTTTTGTATATATAGGTAATCCCGTTACAAAATCCATTGTAACTCTATCCTATTTCCACTCCGGAATCATCACTGGCTATACTAGTCCTGAAGGCACTTGATGTTCGGCTTTGACATGTTGACAAATCAAACATCTGGACACAAAGCCAAAGATGTCGCGTTTCGTACCCGACCACCAGTACATCTGTCTCAAATCACTGTACATTTTGTTACTCCTAGGATGAACTGAAGATCTGCCACTATGAGCTTCATGTAGAATTTTCTGTATAAGTTCTGTATTTTTTGGCACACAAACTCTATCTCAAAATAACAAACAATCATCGGATCCAATTTGAAACTCTGAATCAGTGGTCGACTCACACTGTACTCTTTTAGCTTGCAATACATCATCACATTTCTGAGCCTCGTAAATTTGTTGTAAAAACATTGGTTTAGCTTTTAACTTAGCTAAGATCAAACCATCATTAGACAAATTCAATCGCGTATTCATCGCTCTCAGAGCAAACATAGATTTTCTACTCAGAGCATCCACAACTACATTTGCTTTTCCCGGGTGATAATCAATCACTAACTCATAATCTTTCAACAGTTTGAGCCACCTTCATTGTCTCAAGTTCAAATCTTTCTGTGACATCAAATACTTCAATCTCTTGTGATCAATAAATATGTGGCATTTTTCACCGAACAAATGGTGTCGCCAAATTTTCAATGCAAACACGATTGTGGCTAACTCCAAATCGTGTGTTGGATAATTTTTCTCGTGCGTCTTTAATTGTCTGGAAGCATTCGCTATCACTTTACCTTCTTGCATTAAAACACATCCCAAACCATTCAATGACGCATCACTGAAAATTATAAACTCTTTACCTGACTCAGGCTGAACCAATACTAGTGCTTCGGTTAACAGTGCTTTCAACTGATTAAAACTCTGTTGGCATTTCTCAAACTTTACATCCTTTTACAATAATTGAGTCATTGGTGTAGCTATCATTGAGAAACCTTTTACAAATCTCTAATAATAGCCGATTAATCCCAGAAAGCTTCTAACCTCTGATATGTTTTTTGGTGGTTTCTAGTCAACAACTGCTGAAATTTTGTTCGGATCAACTCTGATGCCTTCCGCTGAAACAATGTGTCTCTTTTAAATCCAACTTCTCAGAGCCAAAACTCGTACTTAATAAATTTAGCAAATAGTTGTTTATCACGAAGAGTCTGTAACACAATTATCAAATGTTCAGCATGCTCAGGTTTGTCCTGAGAATATATCAAGGTATCATCGATGAACACAATAACAAATCTGTCAAAAATGGCTTAAAAATTCTATTCATCAAATCCATAAATACTTCCAGGGCATTAGTTAATCCAAATGGAATAAAAAGAAATTCATAGTGCTCTGCACACAGTTACGAACGCGATTTTTGGCACATCGGACTTTTTAACTCATGAATCGACAATAGCGGATCGCAAATCAATCTTTGAGAATACTGTTGCACCTTTCAGCTGATCAAATAAATCATCAATTCTCGGCAATGGATTCTTATTCTTAATAGTAAAATTGTTAAGCTGTCGATAATCAATACACAGTTTCATTGATCCATCTTTCTTCTTTACAAACAAAACCGTTGAACCCAGGGCGAGAAATCGGTCATGTAAAACCTCTATATGTTAACTCTTGCAACTAAGCTTTCAACTCTGTCAGAGCTATACGGAGCTATCGGTTTCGGTGATGTTCTCAGTATTAGCTCAATAGCAAACTCAACCTCTCTGATTAGTGGTAACTCGGGTAACTATTCTAGAAATACATATGATAATTCACTAACCACATGCACTGATTCAATCTTCGATTTAGACACTTTAGTATCCAATACATATGCAAGATAAGCCTTGCAACCCTTTTTCACATACTTTTGCCCTAACATAGCCGATATCACAATAGGCAAACCACTCGAATCATCAGATTTAATACGAAGAGTCTCATCATTCTAACATTTCAATACAATAAGCTTTCATCTATAGTTTACAACCGCATCATGCAGAGTTAGCCAATCTATACCAAAAATCACATCGAATTTATCAAATGGTAAAAGCATCAAATCGACCAGAAAACTGTAATCCCGAGTCATCAAAGGAAAATTCTTGCAAACTTTATCAATTAGGACATATTGACCTAAAAGGTTCGATACCTTAACACTGAATTCAGTGGACTCAACCGATAAACTCTCACTGAACACTAAATTTGTACACACATAAGAATGAGTTGATCCAGGATCAATCAAAGCAATTACATCAGTGTTATAAAGAGAAAAAGTACAGGTGATAATATCTGGCGCCGATCCATCTTCACGAGCGCGAATAGCGTAAGCTCTAGCTAGCGCTCGTGCCTCGGACCTCATAGTAGAATCCTTTATTGCACCTCTGCTACCACTCACATTTCCAGTATTTCGGGGTGGTCTTTTTTTTACGGTTGTATTGCTCGATCGAGCAGTCGGAAGTTTGTCTTTCTCAGGTAACTCAGGACAATTTCGAATAAAATGCTCCTGTGAACCACATCCGAAACAAGCTTTATCATTCATTCGATATTATCCAAAATGTCGTCTTGCACATTGTTGACATTCCGGTCTATTAGTCTTGACACTACGAACACTCGCTACTGAATTGGCTTAAACTTTCGAACCTACGTGTTGTATACCACGATTTCAGTTAGAATACCCTACTGAAGCTGTCAAGCTATTATGGAAATCCTTTGATTTCTTCGACGATGAATGATAAGATTTTTCCGTTGACTTCTTTCTCGAGTCTATAGCCTCAGAATCGGCTCTTCTCTTTTCTTTGCTACGCTCATCGGCTTTGTGTGCTCTATCAACTAACACCACAAATTTTTTCAATTCAAGAATTCTGACTAAAAGCTTAATAAATTCATTCAACCCGTTTTCGAATCGCTTACACATAACCACCTCAGTTGGAATGCACTCACGGGCATACTTGCTCAGTCTAACAAACTCTCTTTCATACTCGGCTATGGTCATATGACCCTGTTTCAACCCTAGGAATTCTTTGAGCTTTTGCTCAAGAAACCGTTGACTTATATATTTCTTTCTAAATTTCGTCTGGAAGAATTCCCATATGATCTGGTCTCTTGATACTACAGATATTACTGTGTTCCACCACTGATATGCGGCATCTTTTAGAAGAGACACAACACATTTAACGCATTCTGGTAGTGTACAAGACAACTCATCGAAAACCCGGATCGTATTCTCTAGCCAAAACTCAGCTCTCTCGGGGTCATCATCAACTGTAGCCCTAAACTCTTCAGCCCTATATTTTTGAATTTTATCAATTGGTGGTTTGTTTATACGTACCGATTGTAAAACTTGAGGAGCTACGGGGACTGGTTGGGGGAAAAGTGGGGGTGGAGGTTGTTGAGCAGCTGAAATTGTTCGGACAAACTCAGTGAACCACTCGTTCATCATCTGGAAGAAGGCTTCCTTAGCCTCTCCTCTACGACCCTCAAACACGAGTCTAGATCCAGACGACGCTGCCTCGCAAACAGAGGCCGGTGCGTTGCTCTCAACATCATCGAAGTTTGCTCGATTGGAATCCATTACTATACGAAAAACATGATTTTAAACTGTCAGGAGATGTCACACCATTACAGGTTATAAAATGGCGTTTATAGATAGAATTATATACGCTACGTTAGTCTAAAAATTGACTAAATCGTGGCTCTGATACCAATAAATGTAACACTCCTAACCCCTATCCGACGCCGAAACAGGGTTACAGAGGATTAC
The DNA here is from genome assembly GCA_025503065.1 of Gossypium bickii. Taxonomy (NCBI): domain Eukaryota; kingdom Viridiplantae; phylum Streptophyta; class Magnoliopsida; order Malvales; family Malvaceae; genus Gossypium; species Gossypium bickii. The sequence continues at coordinate 55,407,258 of CP106713.1, read as the reverse complement.
CGAACATATAATTCAATCAATCAAACATTTCATATTCATTTCTCATTCAAAACAAAAACCATTCAAATTCATTCATATAGTCCCTAATACGAGCCCTCGAGGCCTAAAATATACATTAAAAATGGTTTGGGACTAAACCGAGTACTCAAGGAATTTTTAGAAAAACTTTGAAAATTTTCAAAGTGCAGGGGACAGACGGTCGTGACCGGCCCTGTGTAACTCACTGACTTGGGTCACACGGCCAACTCACATGCCAGTATGCTAGGCCGTGTACCCTTCAAAATGGCCTTACATGCCCGTATGCCAGGCTGTGTGAAAACTGGAGGGTATATTGACTTGTGCCACACAGCCAAGCCACACGCCCGTGTACTAGGCCGTGTGAAGCTATTGACTTGATTTCTATAGAAGTATTAGGGAACACACGGGCATGTGTCACACACGGCTGAGACACAGGCCCTGTCTTTGCCAGTGTGGACAAAAAAAGGCCATTTTTCAAGCCATATTTTCTCACCCAATGCGATACCAACCTAAGCTCAACAATGTACATACAACCATGGCATAAATAGGCATTCAAAACCAGCCAATATCAAGTTTATAACATGTAATATCCACACATACAACATGATATCCATCAACAGATTGACACCTTTAAAACATACCAATCACACTTCCAAAATATACCTAAGCGGTCAAACTCATATGTGAGACATTGTGCCTAACTTATCATGCATGCCACATCTCAATTTCAACCATTTGGTACCTTAAATACCAATTCACAAAACAAGGCATTCACATAGCAATTATACACCACATATCATAAGGCCATATATACCCATTTACATATCAAAACATATACATTTTCAAACCAAATCAATTGGGTAAATACACAACAAACATATAGGCCACATTAACCCAAATACCTATGCCTGTGTGGCGTCGACTGACTCCATTTTTGGCTTTTACCGAAGTTCAATTTTTCGTGTTGGGAGTACACACCTGGTTCAATTTTGATGCGAAAATATTCCCGAGACCACCAGAACCTAAAATTGACACAACAACTCCCAAAAGTAGTCTAAATCCTCAAATAAACCGAACTAACGAAACCAAAAAGGGTAAAATTCAAGTGTTCAACACTTACCCAATTCCTCAAGTGATTCCGACTACGATTTCACAAGAGGCGAGTTTCGATCCTTCCTATTAACTGTTGCCAAAACCTAGAAACAACATCAACGAAAAGAAAAACAAGTTAAGAAACACTTGCAAAATCCTAAACTATACCCCCTACACTTACCAAGCCGCACGCAAACACCGAAGAACCAGAATACCAAAATTGAACAACAAAATTGTGACATAAAACGAAGAGCGATGAAATACGAATTTGTCAATTGACAGGAAATATGCAGAGGAAGGGAAACTAGCGCCAGATTTTTTTTGAGAAGAGTGAGAAAAAAGGGAAAAAATAACAAAAAAAATTGAAAATAAAATAAATCCCTATCTTACTAAATCTCAAATCCCCATTATCCTACTAACTAACCTACTAATTCTCAACCACCTCTGAATTCTAACTCCACCCAACCTTAGTCAGAAAACCGGAGCAAAAATTTTTCGCCCACGCTTACGCAGGGATTCGAACACAAGACCCCCAGCAAGTTAACTCCTTGCCACTCAAACCAATAGGATCATTCTGATATTAGTTTAGAAGCGATACTAAATAAGCCCATCTAAGAGGGATAAGTCTTGGATAAGAAATAACAAAATTTGCCAAAAAGGAGACTTAAACCCAAGACCTCATGCACACATCCAGAACACTTAACCACTGAAACAGATACTCAATTATGTCATATTTCACAAAAATAAATTTAAATTATTTAGGGCGTTACAGGTTTTTTCTAGCAGCTCGAGCAGTCAAATTAAAGAGAAGTATAGTCGAAATTCGACAAAAAGAAACAGAGTCACTTTATGAATATTGGTAGCAATACAAGAAGTTGTACGCAAGTTGCCCATAATATGGACTATCTGAACAGTTGCTCTTATAGTATTTCTATGAGGGATTAATCCCTATTGAAGTGAAGATAATTGATGCCGCTAGTGGAGGGGCACTTGTGAACATGACTCCTCAAAGAGCTAGGGAATTAATTTCAACCATGGCTGTGAATTCTCAATAGTATCGACCATCTATAGAACCTAAGAGAAGGGTAAATTTCCAGAATTTATGGATTAGCCAAAAATTATAGTTTATTCTTCAAAGATATCCCTATTCTGCTGTTTGACAGTTTCGACCTTTCTTTACTAAAAATTAATTAACTCATATTACGAAATTCGTGTGATGTTATAATTTATTTATTTTGAAATTAGACTCATTAAGTATTTTAAGCATATAATTATTTTTTTAAAAAAATTTAATTATTTTTTAAAGTCAGAATAGGGGAGCTCGAAATCACTCTAAACTTGTTTCACAAAAATTCAAATATCTCATAATATGAAAGTCTTTTGCTTACACCGTTTCTTCTATGTGAAACTAGATTCAATAGGTTTTAATTTCATATCTTATTCAACCTACAATTTGATTTCCATAATTTATGGTGAATTTTCAAAATCAAACTACTGCTACTAACCAAAAACTATTTTAGTATAAAATATTGTTAACTAGTTTATAACATCTTTACTTCATTTCATTTAAACTCTATACATGCCATATAAATCTTTAAACATAAAACAAAAGCTACCGGAATTCATCTGGATAGTGAGCTTTGTTGTGATGATCCGATCTACCAACTCCCCTTTAATTCAATCTACATAAAAATATCAAACACACACAAGTAAGCTTATTGAAGCTTAATAAGTTCATAGCTTTAAAAGTAATGCTTGCCAAACATAATACTTTTAAACAATAACAAAACATTTACTAAAGTTCTGTGCCATTCACAACCACTGTTATAATATTTCACATAGTTGAGCTCAACATTAACAACTACTCTATCTTTTTCATTTGATTCACTCCTATTGTATTACTTATTATCAAATTAGGAAACGTCTTAGGAATTTGAGTACGTCGTTGCTCAGTGCCACGTTTCACAACTCAATATGGTTTTCCTCATTTAAACAACATACCTACATTTCACAACTCGGTATGGGAAATGCCATACCTACGTTTCTTAACTCATTATGGTTAATATAATACCTAAATTTTCACAACTCAGTATGGATGATACCATACCTACGCTTCACAACTCAGTATGGTTAATACCATACCTACGTTTCATACTTTTCCATGGATCAACCATGGTCTTATCCGTCAATTCATCACATGTCACGAAACGAACGTACTCAATCCTGCGTTTTTTTTCCCAATTTGAATTACCACATTTATTCTTTCATTTTATCATAATTTTCACAATCCCACAGCAAATTCATATTTAATAACACATCATATCATTCAATCATTCACAAATAAACATGTAAATTCAACCATATGAACTTACCCAGCTGATTTGTAGAAGATATTGAAATTTATGGACTATTCCGCAACTTTTTCCTTTCCTCGTTCTTCTTTGGATTCTTGATCTATAATGTAAAATATTTTCACTCATTAGCATTTATTTCATTTCTATTTCGCTTCATAATTTATGCTCTTCAATTTTTGAAATTGCACTTTTACCCTAAAATTTATAGTTTTTACAATATAGTCCCTGCTCAATTCACCCATCAATTGAACTAAATTTTCTAAATTAACACTTTATTTTATCATTATAAAATATTTCAAAACCTTTGATATTCTGAATTTCAACACCAACCTCTAATTCACAACTTTTTCACAATTAGGTCCTAAATACCATTTTCTATCAAAATCACTTAATAAAACCACCTTAATATGAAATTAGAATTTAAATTTCATAATAATTCATCATAAAATTCCCTTACTCAGCTAGGGTAACTTCCGATTTCACCCACCAAATCAAAAACTAATGAATTCTATAAGGGGACCTAGTTGTAAAAGTCATAAAAACATAAACATTATCAAGAAAAAGCAAGAATTAAACTCACATGATGTAAAAATATGAAAAAAAAAATCTTTATATGTTAAGAAAATATAAAGAGATCACTAGATTTTTCAATTTTGTCCTTATTTTATATGTTAAAATTGTAAAATTGCTCTTATTTCCCTTATTTTTTGATGATTTTCTTACCCTTGTCGTCCAACCTATTCACTTTTAGGCTTAATTGCACTTTAAATCCTCTTTCTCTTAACACTTGAGCTTTTTAATCCTTCTAGCAAATTTTGCATTTGTTACAATTTAGTCCTTTTTATTTATTTGACTACCCAAATGTTTAAATTTCTCAACCAAACTTTAATACTAACTTAATGACACTCCATAAATATTTCTAAAAATATTTATGGCTCGATTTGCAAATTTGAGGTCTCGATACCTCGTTTTTTTGACCTATTTAACCTAATAAATTCTTTTAATTCACCAAATTTACCAATTCACAAATTATTCTAAACTCTTACTTGACTTATAAATATTAAAGTACTATCTTGTTCAATCTTGTAGGATTTAGTTATCTCAAATCACCTTTTCTGACACCACTGAAAATTAGGCCGTTACAAAGTTAGCACTTATGGTTAGTCGTTTGGAGAACAAAGGAAAATTGCCATCTCAAACTGAGTTGAACCCACATCAAAATGTGAGTGCTATTACTGTAAGAGATGGAACAGAGTCAAAACTAGTGCCTCGCACAAGTCGTGACCACGATGCTGAACAGGAAGAACAAAAAGTCGAACCAGTAGCTCCTACGGAGTCGGTACCACAGAAACCATTTGTTGTACCTCCCCCATTGCTTGGAAGGCTCGCCGAAGTTAAAAAAGAGCAAGAGGAAAAAGAAATTCTTGAGACATTTTGGAAGGTAGAAATCAGTATTCCCTTACTTAATGCAATTAAACAAGTTTCTCGCTGTGCCAAATTCATGAAAGAATTGTGCATTGGCAAAAAGAAACACCAAGGAAAAGAATGGGTGAATGTAGGAGAAAACGTTGCTGCAGTATTACAAAGAAAAATCCCACCTAAGTGTAAGGACAAAGGTATGTTTTATATATCCTGCAAAATAGGTAATATTGGCATAAAGAAAGCCATGTGTGATTTGGAAGCATCTATTAACGTAATGCCTTTATCTATTTTTAAATTGCTAAACACGAGTCCTTTGAAAGAAACAGGGGTGGTTATTCAATTGGCAAACATGTAATGTGTGTATCCCGAATGGGTGTTGGAAGATGTTATCGTGAAGGTAAATGAACTAATTTTTTCCTGCAGGCTTTTACATCATTTATATGGAGGATGACCACTAAAAAAATGCTTCTGATATTCTACTCAAGAGACCATTCCTAAGCACCGTACAAAATTGATGTATGAAGTGGAACCTTCATTATGGAATTCGACGGTGAGGTGGCAAAATTTAACGTTTATGAGGTGATGGGCCAACCCAGTGCAATGTCAAATATTTCTAGTATTGAAATTATTGAACCACTAACGAAATTTCATTTTAAATATCATGAAGAGGACGGGTTACAAATGGTGCTTTACAGGATTTTAGACCTCAAAACGTTGGATAAGTTGGAGGAGTTAATGACGTTTAGAGAACCGATTCGTGAAACCGTTATTCTATTGGAGACTCCACAATTTTCTAGAAGACAAGGTAAATACTTTGAACTTTCTCCGTCTAAAACTAAACTATGACCTCCTATTTTGCAAGCCCGAAAAATAGAGCTTAAACCATTACCGGAAGACTTGAAATACACCTACTTGGGTAATGGGAACACCTTATCGTGGTATTTTCTAGTAAACTTTTTAGACTGGAAGAGGAGAATTTAATTTGAGTCTTGAGAGACTACAAAGGGGCAATCGGGTGGACGATCACCGACATAAAAGGGTTAAGTCCCTCAACTTGTATGCACAGAATTTTGATAGAAGAAAATGCGAGCCCTAAGAGAGAAGCTCAAAGACACCTTAATCCACCAATGATAGTGGTCGTGAAAAAGGAAGTTTAAAAGTTACTAAACGCTAGGATGATCTATCCAATTTTCGACAGTAACTGTGTTAGCGCAATTCATGTGGTACCTAATAAAACTTGTATGACTGTAATAAAAAATGCAGTTGGAGATTTAGTTCCCACTCGAGTTCAAAACATGTGGAGAGTCTGTATTGATTACAAGAAGTTGAACTCTTTAACTCGAAAAGACCACTTTCCACTTCCTTTTATTGATAAAATGTTAGAACGTTTAACAGGAAAAACTCTGCTGTCTTGATGGTTATTCAGGTTTTTCCCAAATTCTAGTGGCATCAGATGACTAAGAGAAAATGAGGTCTACATGTCCCTTTGGCACGTCCGCCTATAGACGGATGCTGTTTGGACTTTGCGATGCGCCAGTCACATTCCAGAGGTGTATGGTAAGTATATTTTTTTGACTATATCGAGAAAATAATTGAGGTATTTATGGATGATTTCACAGTATATGGTAATTCATTCGATGAATGTCTGTCAAACCTCATTAAAATTTTGGAAAGATGCCTAGAATTTAATCTAATTCTAAATTATGAAAAGTGTCATTTTATGTTAAATAAAAGATTGATTTTAGGACATTGTTTGCGCTGAAGGGATCACAGTCGATAAGGCCAAAACTAATGTTATCAACTCACTTCCATACCCTACTACTATAAGGGAAATTCGCTTTTTTCTTGGTCATGCATGTTTTTACAGGTGCTTTATAAAGACTTTTCAAAGATTTCGCGACCGCTCTACAACCTATTGCAAAAAATAAAGTGTTCGAATTTGATCAAGCATGCAAAGACGCGTTCGACACTCTCAAGCAAAATCTTGTTTCAGCTCCTATAGTACAACCACCAAATTGGGATTATCCTTTCGAGCTCATGTGCGGTGCATGTGACCAAAGTGTAGGAGCCGTCCTTGGGAAAAGAATTAGGAAGGAACCCCACGTCATATCTTACACCTTTAAAACATTAGATGCTACCCAAAATAATTACTCAAATACTGAAAAAGAATTATTAGCCATTGTCTTTGCTTTAGAAAAATTTAGACCATATTTATTAGGCACTAAAGTTATTGTTTTTTCTGACCATGTAGCATTGAAATATTTGATCATAAAAAAGTAGGCAAAACCTAGGCAATTCGATGGAATCTACTGTTACAAGAATTCAATCTCGAGATTAAAGACAAGAAAGGATGCGAGAACTTGGTAGATGATCATTTGAGTCGAATATCCCTTCCAAAAGACCATGCTCCTCTTAAAGACGACTTGCCAGATGAAAATCTTCTGTCAGCTCAGGAAGTTTACCCATTGTTTGTAAATATGGTAAAGTATCTCGCTACAGGTATTGTTTATTCCAACTTATCACGTTTTGAAAAGGAAAAAATCAAGAGAGACTCACGATATTATATTTGGGATGATCCATACTTTTGGGAACATTGTTTTAATTAGGTAATCTGACAATGTGTCGCAGAGACCAAGGTACAATCTATCCAATCTTTTTGTCATTCTTATGCATGTGGAGGGCATTTCAGTCCTAAACATGCTACACATAAGGTACTTGAATGTTTATTGTTTTGGCCACATATCTTTTGTGATGCTTACTTATTTTGTAAGACTTGTGAGAGATGAAAAAAAGTGGGTAATTTAAGCCTAAAGAATGAGATGCCCCTAACTCATATACATGTGTTCAAAATTTTCAATGTATGGGGCATCGATTTTATGAGACCATTTGTTTCATTATTTAATAATGTTTACATTATTCTCATTGTAGATTATGTGTCTAAATGGGTAGAAGCTAAAGCTACCCGTCATGTCGATGCTAAAATTGTAGTGGATTTTCTAACAAACTATCTTTTCTAGGTTTGGCACAACCAGAGAATTAATTAGTGATCAAGGAACTTATTTCTGCAACAATGTAATTGATACGCTACTAAAAAAGTATAGGGCTTACACAACGTGTGGCCACGACTTATCACCCACAGAAAAACGGTCAAGCGAAAGTTTTGCCTGCGAAATAAAGTCAATTCTAGAGAAGACCGTTAACCCAAATCGGAAGGATTGGAGCCTGCGAATAGACGATGCATTGTGGGCATATCGTACTGCTTACAAAGGACCCATAGAAATGTCCCTTCACGAACTCATATTCGGTAAACCATGCCACCTTCTAGCGGAGTTAAAACATAAGGCATTTTGGGCTGTTAAACAATGCAACATGGAGTTGGATGCCGCAGGTGATTATTTGAAAATTAGACATTCAAGAGCTTGAAGAGATTTGGTGAGACGCATATGAAAACACCCAAATTTATAAAGACAAAACCAAGGCATTTCATGACCAGAAAATATCCCACAAACAATTTTCAATTGACCAAAAAGTGTTACTTTACGATCCCACACTAAGAATTTTTTCGGGTAAGCTTCGAACCAAATGGCTTGGTCCTTTTGTTATTAGTAAATGATTTCCTCATGGTGCAATTGAAATTAAAAGTGAGGAGTTCGAGAAATGTTTTAAGGTCAATGGTCAAAGTTTAAAATCCTTTTACGAGAACTTTCAAGTACACGTGGCAAATGAATTATTCTTCGAGGAGTCGACTGATTAAATTTTCAGGTTGTCGAGCTAACGATGTTAAACAAAAGCTCTTTATGAGATGCTACTCATATTTATCTTCATTAATTTAATTTAATTTTGAAATCTAGTTTAGTTTGAGAATTAAATAAAATATTATTGAATCCGTTTGATTGTATATTTTCTAGGAACGTGGACAAAGGCAGTCATTTTTCAAAAGTCAAAATTCAATTGTGGCGTAGGCACGAACACGTTCGACACATCCATTTCCTTTCCAAGTAAACAAACCCATACCTAAACCAAAAAATTCAAAAACCCAAATAGCCCAAAGAATGAAAAAAAAAAAAGAGAAACCCATGCCCAAGCCCAAACCCAAGTAGCCTAAAGAAAGAAAAAAAAAAGAAGACCAAATGTAACACCTCTTACCCGTATTCAAAGGCGGAATCGAGTACGAGGTATTATCGGACTTGACTTGCTTGAACGTTGAACTCTAGGCTATAAAATTTCATTCCAACTTAAAAGTTTTACATTTACATTCATGATGTCCCTATTATGGGTCTACGAGACCCTATACATATACTCGGGATGCTTCGGGACCAAACCAGAACTTTTGAAACACTTAGAAAATTTTGTCATAAAACAGAGCCACACAACCGTGTGAAAAGTAGGACACGGCCGTGTGACATATCACACACCTGTGTTCCATACCCGTGTAGAATTATTTCTCAATTCGAACCTACAGGGGTTTTCACACGGCCGGACACACGCCCGTGTCTTGGGCCCGTGTCCTTCACATGGCCTAGACACGACCATGTCTTCACCTGTGTGTAAGAACCTGGGTATTCTGTTTTTGACGTCAGCAACCTCATAAGGGGCGCACGCCGGTCTGGCTAGCCTGTGGTCGACACTGACTTGCAACATTAACATGTAGGGGACACACGGCCTAGTCACACCCCCATGGGACAGACCGTGTGTCACAAACGGCCAAGATACATGCCCGTGTGTCTACCCATGTAGACCAATTCAAGGCTATTTTCCAAGCCATTTAGCCACCCTCACTTGCACACATTCACACATCATCACATATTATTCTCAAATCATCAATTATAAGACTTGAATTTTCACATTTGAACTATGAAAACCAAACTATCTTCTCATATACGAGGGGGAACTGTTACTAGCACAATTACAATCGACATGAGCCATCATCCATGGCTATACACAACCGAACCATAAACTATTTTAGGCCAACACATTTGGCTACCTTAACTGTGACTTAATTAAACAAATAATAAGATTTCTATACATTCCATATCTCAAGAAGACTTGAAACCTTATACCCAAATGACTGCTAGATAGTGTGAAAACATCTCCGGCGGTCTCCAACGCGAGCTAGTTAAGTTAACCTATAAGAGATAGAAAGGAAGGGGAGTAAGCAATAACGCTTAGTAAGTTCACATGCAAATAATAGTCAACTATTGACATTCATTTATCTTATTCAACCACAAAGGTAATATAATGAGATTTACACTTAACCTCATGGTTACCTATTAAATCATTCATAATGCTTACTCATTCCAAACTTTCACCTATCACAAACACATATCATAAAACATTGTTCATCTTTACTTGCATTTATACCCTACATTTATCACCACAAGGCCACATGAAAATTTTACTTAGTCAAGTTTCTCGAAATCACCCCAAAATAATAATAAATACTCGGTGGTTTTGCATGCAGCCCACTCTTCAATAATTAATAAGGTGGTATCGCACACAGCCGACCATTAATATTAAACACGATGGTATCGCACACAGCCCATCGATAATAATTAATAAGGTGGTATCGCACACAGCCCACCATTAATATTAAACACGATGGTATTGCACATAGCCCATCGATAATAATTAAACACGATGGTATCGCACACAGCCCATCGATAATAATTAATAAGGTGGTATCGCACACAGCCCACCATTTATTACATCTTCACGGATATTTATCCACATACATTTTCCTATTTCGAATGTTCATCTGGGAATATCCTCACACACTATCATTCTTAACTAGATTTCTACAATAATCATTCGCATTCATGCAATCCATTAATAAATATAACATATGCAATCAAGATGCTTCGTTTACACATAAACTTATCACTAGTTTATCTTATACTAAATTCACCTCAAACGAGTTCAGGGCACATACTTGTACCTCCAATGACATAACCTCTTACTTTCTCATTTCCAACATACTTGATGAATCACTCAAAATGCTAAAGGATACTATTGAGAATCATACATGTAGTAATATATCAACGTTATACCCTCAATAGGGTCTTACATGAAATATCATATCGATGCGATGCCCCTGGCATGGTCTTATACAAAATCTCACACCGAGGCCATATTCCAAATATGGTCTTACACGCGACCTTAATTATCATAGTATCATGATATTCGCACTCCATCCATTCTTAAGTTCAATTGAAGATTCTCATTTCTTGATCTTGTCAAAAACGTATTTAATATTTTCATAAAAAATTAAAATATTAAATACCTCACATAAGATTGCATTAGTTTCACACAAACTTAGCTCGATATCAGAAGGGTAAAAAGGGACCAATTTTGCAAAATAGTCCCCTCATTAGCTAGCTTAAGCTTTAGGGGTTCCAAAAGTACAAAAATTTTCAAGAAAGGCCACCAAAATCACTTACTTGCAAGGAACAAAGCTTGGCTGAAAATTTGAGCTCTCAATCCCCATTTTTTCTGCTCATTTTTGGTGGATAAGATGGAGAGAAAAGATGATATCTTCTTTTCTTTATTTTATGATAAAAATAAATTTTTATCACCAAATTTCACCTAACCAAATGACAAAGTCTATTCTTTGTCCCCTATGGCTGGCCATCACTCCCCTCATGGCCTATTTGCACTTTAAGGACCCCCAATTAATGTTCTATGGCTATTTGGCACCTCTAGCAAATAAAATAGAACTTTCGCACTTTATGCGATTTAGTCCTTTTTCGCGATTAAGTATGAAATCGCTAAAATTAAAGCACCAAAATTTTCATGCACTTTTATAATCATGCTATAACCCATAAAATAAAATTAAAATAGTTTTCTCTGACCTCAGATTAGTGGTCTCGATACCACTATTCCGACTAGCCCCTAAATCAGGCTGTTACAATTCTCCCCCCTTAGGGATTTTCGTCCCCGAAAATCTTACCAGAAGAAATTGGTTTCGACATTCATGAAATGTTTCCACCAACTTTTTAGAATCACAAATCGATTTAACCTCGTATATCTCTTGCTAATGACCTTTAAACTTTAGTATACAATGTTGAAGCACATATTTAAAATCTAAATCACTCTTTCTTCGAGGCACATATACTCAGTAATCTGTCAAATGTGATGCACATGCTAAAATGATCATCCAGATCTTTACCGAATAATTTACTACAATTCAAATGACATCCTCCTTTTTGGGAATCATAACAATCCAAATTCAAAATCTATAGTATTTTATCATACTTTCTCCCCAGAATCTTTATCGGCTGTAATAGTCCTGAATACTCTTGAAATTCGGCTTATACTGATATGACCACTCATTTCATTATTCTTGGACGAACATATGTGCTACCACTGAGTATTGTACTAAATCTTCTTCATAAGTTCTGGGTTCATCAATGTGCAAATTCTATCTCGAGATGACAATAATAACGGAAATCTTATCCGACCTGAATTTTAACATCAGAGGTAAGCTCATTTTGAACTCGTTTAGGTTACCATTCACTATTACACTTCTGAACTTCTCTATTTTACAAGGAAAAACTTATTTCAGAGTTTAAGATCGCTAAATTTATGATATTGTCAACTAAGGTCATTCGAATAATCAACTCATATCAAATAAACGAAGGTTTTTCATCTAGATATCTTTACTACATCTGCTCTTCGAAAGGAAACTCAATAACTACACATATTCTTACAATAGCTCAAACTATTGTCATTATCTTACATTCAAAATTTTCTACCACACTAAATACTTTAACTCATCAGGATTCAGAAAGCACATATCATTTTTCCATGGATCATATTATATCATCGAGTTCACAACACAGACATAAAAGTGGTCATCTCTAAATCACCAGTCCAACAATTCTTTTTGATGTAACCTTAATCATCTAAAGATACAAACTATCTCCTTGCATCCTGGTATTAAGGCATATTCCGATTTATTTAATATTGCATCACTAAATATCATAAATTCCTTTTCTCAATTCAAACTAAACTCAGATTTAGAACTTTCAATCAATAATACCGTCAATTGCTTTCGACCTTGCTAACCTGCAACAAACTATTTAAACTTTCATAAAGGTGGTAACGGTTCAATCAGAACACTTCAACTTGTCATTAACATTGTCCGATTAGAATATTTCAATTGGATGCATTAACTTTATTCGGATTACCCGAAAAATCCACCCACATATTAAAACTTGTGATTTCACTACTTATACTTTTGTCAATTTTAACTTCTTATACGAAGTTTAGAGCTATCTAAATACTAGAATCATCACTTTTCTATGTTCGAACTACAAGTGTAACCATAGTAGATATAACTATTGTAACATCCCAAAAACGGGGCTATTTGAAGTTTCATTATTTTCTTATGTATGAACTATGAAAATATTATTTATGGAATAAGAGAGTTTAATTTAAGGCTTTGGGTTGGCTCGGTTTAAAAGAAAATTTAGTTTTAAACTTAAAAGGCAAGGAGCCTTAGCAGAGGGGTGTTAAAAGAATAAGTGGGGATAATTTGACACTAAAAAGCCCTTGGTAAAGTGGCAAAAAGAAGCCCACTTAGGAGCTAGTGTGACGCCACCAAGGAAGCAAGGAGAGCCTTGGTTGAGTCACAAAAATCCTCTTTTGGCATTATAGTGGGACGGCACATGTGGAGAGTTTTTCTCTTTAATTATATTTTTTTAAGTGATAATATGAGGTTTAATTTCCTTAAAATTCTAAGGATAATATGTGGGATATTATTAAGATTAAAATAGATTATTAATTGGATATTATTGAGGATTATTATTATTAGATTAAGTTGAGATAATTGGCAGAGGAAAAATAGTTGGTGGCTAATTCAAATTATTTTTGAATTAGTCCAAATTTGTGGCCAAGAGCAATTTGTGGTATTTGCCGAAATTCAAACTCTTCCTATGAAGAGTGGACGGCAAGCAATGGGAGGAGAGCCGAATTCTTTATAAACCCTCTATCACCATGGTTTCTCTTTTAGACTTTTTCGCAATGTACCGAATTTCTTCCTCCTCCTCGTTTTCTCTTTATTTTCTTTCTCAAAACTCCTTGGCCGAACCCTTCACATCTCCATAGCTTCTTTATTCGTAAACTAAGACCCCTATTCTCCTATACTCCCTTGTAGAGCCGAAATCCTCTTCTCTTATTTGGAATCTCTTTTGGCCGAATACCAAGGTGGTTGGACCTCTTCAAGTTAATGATTGTGGTGATTAGGTAAAGGTGAGTGGCTATAGCCGAATGTCAATTTCCCTTATCTCTAATGTTCTGTCGATTTGGATTAAAGGAAAAAGCCGAAAGTTGGCAAGTACTAATGGTTGGCTAACCTTTCTATTGAAGCCGATTTCACCAGGACTCAGGGATCTCAAAGCGGTGAGATCGGATCTTGCATTCACGACAAACGGAATTTGGTAAGTATAGGTAAGGCTTATATTGGTGTTTAAAAGCCGAAGGCTATGGTTATTAGTGTTATTAATTGACCAAGTGTAGTTTGTAAACCAGATTCGCAATTCGGACGCTAAGGCTAGTACTCAAAGTGATTTGGGTAAGGATTCGGGTACAAAGTATGATCCCTTTAAATCTTTTGGTTTGGCCGAATAGGCCATAATACTAACATTGATAGTTGGCCGAATATAGGGGCAAGGACTTAGAGTGTGGCCGATTGGTTTTCTTCAAGGATTTAAGACCATCGTGATAACAGGTGTGTACATACACACCATATGATATATTAACTGTGTTTAATATTGTGAATGCTCATTTATATTTATGTAGCATTGGAATTAATACCAACTCGGTATAAGTGGCGACTCAGGTAAGTACCTGTTATTATAAATTTGCTATTTGATGCTTTTGGTAAGCATGATGTATTGACACATGAAATTTAAGAATGTGATGGCATGAAACATATATGTGTTTATCTGTTGTGGGATTGATGAGTGAGAGGCGGTGTATTCGTGTGAACGACGGGCACCAAAGTGTTTTGGTAACACACTGCTGTGACTACGGTCACCAGAGGTTTGGTACCTCCGCAGGTTTGGCACCTCAATAGCGACTTATTCCCGTGGTTAACACCACCGTGGGTTGGCCCCACTTGAGATATGGGATTGTCCGCGGTGATTTGGTATCACACGATGGGTTGGCCCCATCACCCGATTCGTGTCTCACGGACACGGTGCTTTGGTAGCACATTGTGACTATATGTCACCGGTGGTTTGGCACCACCGGTGGTTTGGTACCACAACGGGCAGAGGCGAGTGGCGTATGGTTGGCTAGGATGGGTACATGATATTATGCACATTAATTGTTACATGTTGTGTATGAAATTACTTAGTCGGGAGAAGGGTTACATACTGAGTCTTGGTGACTCACCTTCTCCTTTATTTTTCAGGTGATACATAGACGCGGATGTGGAGCCGGATGGACTCGAGGTGGCCATGCAGTGGACTTGAACTAAATGAACTTCAAATTTAGTTATTTTATTTTATTATTGGTTTATTTTATTTTGGATGTAATGAGGCCTCCTCAAACTTTATTTTTGTTATCTTTCTCATATGTTGGATATTTTGTTTGAAACTATATTATTAAAATTAAATTAAAATCACATGTAATCCAAGTTAAACGAAAATTGTTTTCTTTACGTGCCATCGGGCACATTTGGAATTTGTTTTATAACTCGACTTAAAAATGTTTTTTTAAAATAAAGTTTTTCAAATCAGAAGTTTTTCAACAAAGTTTAATGGGTTCCAAAATGGTTTTGAAAAGCTTTTCCCGTAACGATCCGCATTCGACCATAGTGTTTGGGCCGGGTTTGGGTTGTTACAAAATTGGTATCAGAGCCCAGTTCAAAGCTCGGCTGTGGGGGCCCAAGGCCCAAAAATGTTTTAGAAGGCCTTATAAAATGATTTTTGGATTTTGGACAGCATGGCCCGAGTCTCCGGCACCGATCCGCCCAGGTAAGTACTTTTGAACCTCTTGGTGAATTATATTCTTGTAGAAGGGTAGGAAGTATGGAACGTAGATAGACTTATAGGACTTGAACCCTAGGATTAGATTACTCAAACACATGAACCGAACATAAGACATTAAAGAACTAAACCAATCTATGACTTAGCCAAGTGAGCTAGGGTGTGGTAACCCTCATGACGCATGTCGAGGATTGGATCGGAAGAGCACGGTATTTAAGCGGTCAGGTGTGACTCACCTCCTCTTCGCAGTATCCACCAGTGCGTAGCTTCGGTTCACCCTAACTCAGAGGGCTCAGTGGTGTGGCAACCTCTGTGCGCATGTCCAGAAAGGTTCGGTGAGAGCTTGGTATTTAAGCGGTCCGCGTGACCCACCTCCTCTTCACTCGAATCCTGCCTGGTGCGTAGCTTTGGTTCATACGACCAAGAGGGCTCGGTCATAGGCTAAACCTAATGACTAAAACCCGAAAAGGAATTAGCCATGTTTTTAAAACGAGCGAAACAACAACAACTCAAATGTTTTCAAACCTCTTGCAACAACTCTTTCAAATCAGAAAACCTCATATTTGCAACGTTTTCCTAGAAAAACTCAAATTTTTGGAAAATTACAAAAATGCCCTTGGGGTAAAATTACTAAAACGCATACGACTCATAAAATATCCGTTCAATGGTTTTGCTCAAAATTTCGACTACTTTACAAATATCCAACAACTTAGTTTTGAAAATCAACACTGAAAAATTTTGGTTTTAGAAAATTACGAAAACGCCCTCAATTTGTGAAAATTACCGAAATGACCCTGATCTTTGGAAAACTTTACGAACATCACTATTTGAAAAGGAAAACTTTCAAAAGGACCCTCGAAGTTTTACAACCTATCGAAAATATCACGATTTATCAAAATGACAAAATTGCCCCTGATTGACAAAATTACCAAAATACCCCTGGTTTCAAAACGATTACGATTTTACAAATTTTTATAAATATCCTCCAGTTTTGGGAATTTCAAAATGACCTACTTTACTAAATTTTTTTAAAAAAAAAATTCTTTTAATTACGAAAATACCCCTGTAGGGAAAATGAAGAAAATACCCTGGGTTAGAAATGGGCCGAAATGTCCGAAGAGTGAATAGGTATGGAAAGCATTAAGGAATGGATGCATGAACTCTTTGTGTGAACTAGGATAGAAGACTGAAACCTTGTTTGCTCGAAAGAATCCCTAATTAAATTCTGTTCATAAAATTTCTTCGTGAATAAGAAAGTGAAACAAATGCTAACACATAAAAATTTCTTAATCGATTAAAAGCGCGATTAGATAGAATGAGTTCTAGAGACGTGGACGTTGTTGGACGCGGTAGGGGTAGGATGACGGTGTGTCCGAACCGGCGGGACAGTCAAGGTTCGAAAAGCGAGGTACCACCGCCACCACCACCTCCTACTTTCGTGAGTGAAGGCGAGGATCGGGCCGGTGGTGAGGCCGTGTCGCAAGTCGCTTTGCGAGTGTTGGAGATGGTGGCGGGGCTGGTGGGAATTTGGGAGCTCGGAAGTCTGTTCCGAGCGAATTCGGTCTAACGGGCCGAGGTATTCCGTGGTGTCTCGGGAGTGGGCACCCAAAGGCGCAGAATATTGGTGGAATCTACGGAAAGGGTCATGGATGATCTCGACGACCGAGGAGGAAAAGCTGAAAGGGGCGGTGTCGCTTCTAAAGGATGAAGCGTACCAGTGGTGGCTGACAGTCCGGGATGGAGCCGCGGCTGATGATCTCACGTGGGACTACTTTAAGACGGCCTTTCAGAAGAAGTATGTGGGCACTAGTTACACTGATGCTCAAAGGAAAGCCTTCCTAGGTCTAGTGCAAGGAACTAAGTCGGTGGGCGAGAGTGATGAGGTGAGTTTTTAAGGCTAAGTAGGTATGCCAGAGGAATCGTAGCCACCGAACATGAACGCTGTGTCCGCTTTGAGGACGGGCTCAGAGATGATCTGAGATTACTAATTGCCCCGCAGCAGGTTCGGGAGTTCTCATCTCTTGTGGAGAAAGCCAAGGTGGCCGAAGGGGTTAAGGAGGCTGTAAGGCAAAACTATAGCAAGAATAACCAGAAAAGAGGATTTGGGTCAGCTGGATCGGGTAGCACTAATGCTCAGAAGCGGGCTAGGCAGAGTGGGCCAAATCAGACCGGTAGGCCCACGACTACTAATCAAAGGCCGACTCAGTGCAACCGCTGTGGAAAAACCCATTGGGGAGGTTGTTGGACCGGTAACAAAGGTTGTTTTGAGTGTGGGTCTTTGGAGCATCGGGTAAGGGGGATGTCCTCAAAAGCGACTAAGGATCAGCCGGAAGGTCGAATCGCGCGCTCAGGCGGGAATGTTAGACCACCACAGAGGGGTCGGGGTAATGGCAGAGGAAACAATGGTTTCAAGGGCCGAGGTTCGGGTAACACAGAGGCTAGGCAGCCTGGCTTAGTCTATGCAGCGAGGCGTCGTGAGGAGGGAGACGCACCGGACGTCATAACCGGTACGTTTCTAATATTTGGTTTACCCTATGTTGCATTAATTGATGTGGGTTCGACGGCCTTTCGTACATTGCTAGTAGTGTGGTAGGAACTATGGACCTAGACTCTGAGACTACTCTTAGGAAGATGATGTGTGCTAAGCCCCTAGGACACTCTGTAGTAGTAGACAAACTTTATAGAGATGTACCCCTAGAACTCCAAGGGGTCGTATTGGTAGCCGATCTGATGGAACTACCTTTCGGAGAGTTCGATTTGATCCTTGGAATGGACTGGTTGGTTAAGCATCAGGCGAATTTGGATTGCGCGGCTAAAGCGCATGGTGCTTAAGGCGGTGAGGGTGATGAAGTGGTTATGATAGGTGATAGAAGGAATTACCTATCCAATGTGGTGTCGGCCTTGAAAGCCGAAAGGATGGTTAAGAAAGGTTGCGAGGCATATTTGGTTCGGATCGTGCTTTGGAAGCTAAGGAGTCGATAGTTGAGGTTCGAGCGGTTGGGGAATTTTTGGCGTATTCGGAAGAACTTCAGTCCGCCTCGGATCGGGAAGTTGAATTCGGTATTGACTTGCTACCCGAAGCGGCACCGTGTCTATAGCCCCATATCGAATGGCACCAAAGGAATTGGTGGAGTGAAGGCTCAAATTCGTGAGCTCTTGGATAGAGGTTCATTCGACCAAGCATATCCCCGTGGGGGAGCACTTTGTGCTATTTGTCAAGAAGAAGGGCGGGTCCATGCGAATGTGCATCGACTACCGTCGATTAAACAAGTTAACGATCAAAAACAAGTATCCGTTACCTCGGATCGATGACTTGTTTGACCAACTGAAGGGTGCCGCGGTGTTTTCAAAGATAGACCTTAGGTCGGGCTACCATCAACTAAAGGTGAAGGAAGTTGATGTCCACAAGACGGCATTCGAACTCCGGTATGGACATTACGAGTTTACGGTAATGCCATTTGGGTTGACCAACGCGCGGCGGCATTTATGGACTTGATGAGCGAGTATTTCAGTGATGTACCTAGACCAATTCGTCGTGGTATTCATTGGCGACATCTGGTGTACTCTAAGACGGAGGAAGAACATGACAAGCATTTATGAATAGTGTTGCAAGTACTAAGGGAGAAGCAATTATATGCCAAATTCAGTAAGTGCGAATTTTGGCTAAGGGAAGTAGCTTTCTTAGGACATGTGGTATCGGCGGAAGGAATTAGAGTAGACCCTCGTAAGATTGAAGCGGTATTGGGTGAAACCGCCTAGGTCGGTGGCGGAGATCAGAAGTTTTTGCGGGGCTAGCGGGGTACTATCGAAGGTTTGTAGAAGGATTCTCTCTGATCGCAGCGCCGTTGACGAAGCT
This sequence comes from Gossypium bickii, assembly GCA_025503065.1. Classification (NCBI taxonomy): domain Eukaryota; kingdom Viridiplantae; phylum Streptophyta; class Magnoliopsida; order Malvales; family Malvaceae; genus Gossypium; species Gossypium bickii. The sequence goes on along the minus strand of CP106713.1, from coordinate 55,387,525 downwards.
ACTAAGAAAAGGAGTCCCATTTGTATGGTCGGAGAAGCAGCAAGAAAGCTTCGATAAGCTAAGGAAAATTTTGACGAAAGCTCCGATTTTTTAGTGCAAACGAAGCGGGGAAGTTGTTCACCGTCTATTGTGATGCGTCCCATACTGGTTTAGGATGTGTCTTTGATGCAGGGGGGAAGGTAGTAGCCTATGCATCACGCGCGATTAAGGCCACATGAACCGAACTATCCAACGCACGACTTAGAGCTAGCAGCAGATTGTCTTCGCTCACGAAAATATGGAGACACTACCTTTATGGGGAGAAGTCGATAGTTTACACGGATCACAAGAGTTTGAGGTATCTCTTGACTCGGAAGGATCTAAAACACGAGGCGGCGTCGGTGGATTGAACTTTTGAAGGATTACGATTGTTCAATCGAGTATCATCGGGCAAGGCCAACGTGGTGGTAGCGGACGCGTTGAGCCGGAAGGTTGTGACGGACTTGAGAGCAATGTTTGCTCGGTTAAGTCTATATGATGATGGAAGTCTCTTGGCGGAACTTCGAGTTAAGCCAACATGGATCGAGGAGGTTAAGGAAAAGCGATCGGTGGATGAAGGGTTGAACGCTAAGAGAGCACAAGTTCGGGAGGGTGGTTTGGAAGGATATAACTGTCGAGTGATGGAGTATTATGCTTTCAAGAGCGCGGCGTGTATGCCAAAGGATGTGGAGTTGAGGCGAGAAGATTCTCCATGATGCACATAGCAGCGACCTTACGCTATGCATCCGGGAGGAAGCAAGATGTATAGGGATCTTAGAGAGAAGCGATTTTGGTGGGCGGGTTAAAGCGTGAAGTAACAGAGTTTGTTGGTAAGTGTCTAACTTGTCAACAAGTTATTTGAACATCAATTGCCGTCGGGGTTGCTTGACCCAGTGAAGATTCCCAATGGAAGTGGGAGCGGATCACTATGGATTTTGTTAGTGGGCTACCCTCACGCCTTGATAAGAAAAAGACGCGGTTTGGGTAATAGTAGACCAGGTTAACTAAGTCGGCTCACTTTATACCGGTGAGGATAGATTTCTCTCTTTAGAAGCTAGCTAATTTATGCACGTCTCGAGAGATAGTAAGATTGCATGGGGTTCCAACATCAATCATCTCGGATAGGGATCCGAGTTCACGTCAAGGTTTTGGAAAGCCTTGCATCAAGCTATGGGCACGCGGTTGGATTTTAGTACCGCTTTCCATCCCTGATCGATGGACAATCGAAAGGGTGATCTGAGATCTTGGAAGACATGTTAAGAGGTTGTGTCTTGGATTTTTGGTAGTAGTTGAGGAATTTCTACCATTAGCGGAGTTCGCCTACAACAATGACTACCGAGGCAAGTATCCGGATGGCTCCGTGATGAGGCAATTGTATGGGCCGAAAGTGTCGTACTCAGGACATGTTGGACGAGAATTAGGCGAACACAGATTTTGGGTCGAGTTGGTGGTGAGAGACGGAGGATAAAGTCAAGGTGATTCGGTCTCGTCTTAAGGAAGCATCGGATAGGCAAAAATCCTATCGCGGATTTAAAACGCAAGGAGATGGAGTATCTTTGTGGGAGAAAAGGTTTTTACGAAAGTATCACCTTGGAAAAAGGTGTTAAGATTTGGACGGAAAGGAAGCTAAGCCCAAGGTTCATTGGGCCGTATCACGGTGATTAAGCGTGTTGGACCGGTAGCTTATCGGCTTGAGTTACGCGCAGAACTAAACCAGATCCATGATGTCTTTCACGTATCAATGTTGAGGCGGTATCGATCGGACCCATCGCGCGCGTAGTGCCGATGGCGAAGATCGAGGTGAATCGATTTATCTTTTGAAGAGGAACCGGTTCAAATCTTGGACCGAGATGTGAAGGTTCTACGTAGGAAGTCGGTGCCCTTGGTGAAAGTACTATGGCGGAACCATGAGTACAGAGGAAGCTACGTGGGAACCCGAGGATGTAATGAGGCAACAATACCCCCACCTTTTCTAGTTAAGTAATTTTGGGACGAAATTTATTTTAAGGGGTAGAAGCGTAACATCCCAAAAGCGGGGCTATTTGAAGTTTCATTATTTTCTTATGTATGAACTACGGAAATATTATTTATGGAATAAGAGAGTTTAATTTAAGGCTTTGGGTTGGCTCGGTTTAAAAGAAAATTTAGTTTTAAACTTAAAAGGCAAGGAGCCTTAGCAGAGAGGGTGTTAAAAGAATAAGTGGGGATAATTTGACACTAAAAAGCCCTTGGTAAAGTGGCAAAAAGAAGCCCACTTAGGAGCTAGTGTGTGACGCCACCAAGGAAGCAAGGAGAGCCTTGGTTTGAGTCACAAAAATCCCTCTTTTGGCATTATAGTGGGACGGCACATGTGGAGAGTTTTTTCTCTTTAATTATATTTTTTTAAGTGATAATATGAGGTTTAATTTCCTTAAAATTCTAAGGATAATATGTAGGATATTATTAAGATTAAAATAGATTATTAATTGGATATTATTGAGGATTATTATTATTAGATTAAGTTGAGATAATTGGCGGAGGAAAAATAGTTGGTGGCTAATTCAAATTATTTTTGAATTAGTCCAAATTTGTACAAGAGCAATTTGTGGTATTCTTTGAAATTCAAACTCTTCCTATGAAGAGTGGAATGCAAGCAATGGGAGGGAGTGCCGAATTCTTTATAAACCCCTCTATCACCATGGTTTCTCTTTTAGACTTTTTACAGCAATGTAGCTAATTTCTTCCTCCTCCTCGTTTTCTCTTTATTTTCTTTCTCAAAACTCCTTGGCCGAACCCTTCACATCTCCATAGCTTCTTTATTCGTAAACTAAGACCCCTATTCTCCTATACTCCCTTGTAGAGCCGAAATCCTCTTCTCTTATTTGGAATCTCTTTTGGCCGAATACCAAGGTGGTTGGACCTCTTCAAGTTAATGATTGTGGTGATTAGGTAAAGGTGAGTGGCTATAGCCGAATGTCAATTTCCCTTATCTCTAATGTTCTGTCGATTTGGATTAAAGGAAAAAGCCGAAAGTTGGCAAGTACTAATGGTTGGCTAACCTTTCTATTGAAGCCGATTTCACCAAGGACTCCGGGATCTCAAAGCAGTGAGATCAGATCTTGCATTCGCTGACAAGCGGAATTTGGTAAGTATAGGTAAGGCTTATATTGGTGTTTAAAAGCCGAAGGCTATGGTTATTAGTGTTATTAATTGACCAAGTGTAGTTTGTAAACCAGATTCGCAATTCGGACGCTAAGGCTAGTACTCAAAGTGATTTGGGTAAGGATTCGGGTACAAAGTATGATCCCTTTAAATCTTTTGGTTTGGCCGAATAGGCCATAATACTAACATTGATAGTTGGCGAATATAGGGGCAAGGACTTAGAGAGTGTGGCGATTGGTTTTCTTCAAGGATTTAAGACCATCGTGATATGATATGAGATGTGTACATACACACCATATGATATATTAAGCTGTGTGTTTAATATTGTGAATGCTCATTTATATTTATGTAGCATTGGAATTAATACCAACTCGGTATAAGTGGCGACTCGGGTAAGTACTGTTATTATAAATTTGCTATTTGATGCTTTGGTAAGTAAGCATGATGTATTGACACATGAAATTTAAGAATGTGATGGCATGAAACATATATGTGTTTATCTGTTGTGGGATTGATGAGTGGAGAGGCGGTGTATTCGTGCCGCGGGCACCGAGTGTTTTGGTAACACACTGCGTGACTACGGTCACCAGAGGTTTGGTACCTCAGAGGTTTGGCACCTCAATAGCGACTTATCCCTGTGGTTAACACCACCGTGGGTTGGCCCCACTTGAGATATGGGATTGTCTACTAGTGATTTGGTATCACACGATGGGTTGGCCCCATCACCCGATTCGTGTCTACGGACACCAGTGCTTTGGTAGCACATTGTGACTATATGTCACAGTGGTTTGGCACCACCGAGTGGTTTGTACCACAAACGGGGTAGACAGTGGCGTATGGTTGGCTAGGATGGGTACATGATATTATGCACATTAATTGTTACATGTTGTGTATGAAATTACTTAATTCGGGAGAAGGGTTACATACTGAGTCTTGGTGACTCACCTTCTCCTTTATTTTTCAGGTGATACATAGACGCGGATGTGGAGCCGGATGGACTCGAGGTGGCCATGCAGTGGACTTGAACTAAATGAACTTCAAATTTAGTTATTTTATTTTATTATTGGTTTATTTTATTTTGGATGTAATGAGGCCTCCTCAAACTTTATTTTTGTTATCTTTCTCATATGTTGGATATTTTGTTTGAAACTATATTATTAAAATTAAATTAAAATCACATGTAATCCAAGTTAAACGAAAATTGTTTTCTTTACGTGCCATCGCACACATTTGGAATTTGTTTTATAACTCGACTTAAAAATGTTTTTTTAAAATAAAGTTTTTCAAATCCGAGAAGTTTTTCAACAAAGTTTAATGGGTTCCAAAATGGTTTTCGAAAAGCTTTTCCCCGTAACGATCCAGATTCGACCATAGTGTTTGGGCCGGGTTTGGGTTGTTACAACTATCACAAACTGAAGAATACACTTTAAAGATAAAATGTGATCAGCAGAAACATAAGAATAGTTTTGCATAAAATTTTTATCACCAACTTCATTCCAAAATACCAAAATAGGATTACGAAGAGATAAAGAAATGCTAATTGTGAACCACCCAAGTTGACAACAATTTCATCTAATTTTTACAATCAGCTAACATTCTCACATGATCATAATTTCATAAAAAAATGAACAACCACTTAATCCCTGAAGGGAAATGGATATCTATACAGAATACTCAAAGAGATGATTATAATCTATTCAACTATGATTGTTATAATCAAACACTTTTACAGCTCAAATATTGTTTCTCTAACCATTTCTGTCATCATAAACCCTTTATTATCCTTTCACTAATGAACATCAATTCGAGAAGATCTCGGTAAGTACATACTTTAGGCTTCATACTCAATTGGGGCGAATAACCGAGATTAGCTTTTTCTTTACTCGTAACATTGCATGACCAATGTAATCTCTAAAACATTTAATACTCTTCCTAAACTATTTTCACTTTCTACCCATTCTCATCTCAGTATGCATTACTAATCTTTTCACCACTGAACTCTCTAGTTTCACACATTGTGAACTAATTCGACTCGACTCTCGTAAAAATCTCGTTATGAATTGACATTGGTAAGGGGATGAAGTCGTAAAGCCTTTAACTTAAATTTTATAACTACACACATTTGACTTAACATTCATCATTAATGAAAATATCATCGTAATTACACAACTCGCTCTAAGCAAATTTTTCACACAATCACACTCAAGTACTCAACATTTAACCCCATTTTCTCTCACCATTGCTCATCAAATTAGAGAACGTCTTACTGGTTTGAGTACATTGTTTACTTGATTGCCATAGTCCAACTATAGTTTTACTCAAAATCTCATACCGATACCAATGCCATATCCCAGATATGGTCTTACACGATTTCATACCAAAGCCAGGTCCCAGACGTGGTCTTACACGGAATCACTATTAGATGCTGACGCCATATCCCAGATATGGTCTTACACGGGATCATGTATCGTTGCCAATGCCATGTCCCAGACATGGTCTTATATGGGATCACATGTACTGCCATAGTCTAACCATGGTCTTGTTCATCAATTTATCATTGAATGACCGTACTCATCTCCTGCGTTCTACTTAATTTAATTTCCCAGTTTAACTCCCACACTATCATAATATTTGTGGTTTCATAACAGAGTCATAAAACAAAACATTATACATCATCTACTTTAACATTCGCACATGAGATTCAACTATGTACATACAGATTATATATCATTCAAACAGTTGCACATACACACATATCCCATTCACTCGGTAAGTTTACTCACCATATTCACTTAACCAAATAGGTTGAGTATATAACACCGTATGCATATCGAACCAACATGGATAAGCTTATCACCTTATAACTTTCATTTCATTCTATATTTTTCACATTCCTCAACTTATGATTATCTCTTTTTGTACCTTGTTACACATATTTCATAAACTTCTATTCATACCTTTCTGAATTTCATCACTTTATAAGCATATTTCAATTATCTCATTATCATTTTCACCATTATCGAAAATAGCTCTATTGGGAATCATCTTTGTCTTAACAAAACAATCTCGTTAGAGCCGAGAGATATCACACTATCATGAGTAGTAATATGACATGTTTATCTAAACTCTCATACGCTAGGTTAGTCCGAGAATCGACTAAACCATAGCTCTAATACCACTAAATGTAACACCCTCTACCCGTATTCAACGCCGGAACTGGGTACGAGGTATTACCGGACTTGACTTGCTTGAACATTGAACTTTAGGCTATAAAATTTTGTTCCAACTTAAAACTTTAATATTTACATTCATGATGTCCCTATTATGGGTCTACGAGACCCTATACATATACTCGGGATGCTTCGGGACCAAATCAGAACTTTTGAAACACTTAGAAAATTTTGTCATAACACAGAGCCACATGCCCGTGTGAAAAGTGGGACACGGCTGTGTGACATATCACACACCCGTGTTCCATACCCGTGTAGAATTATTTCTCAATTCGAACCTACAGGGGTTTTCACGCGGCCGGGCACATGCCCGTGTCTTGGGCCCGTGTCCTTCACATGGCTTAGACACGACTGTATCCTCAACTGTGTGTAAGAACTTAGGTATTCTATTTATGACATCAGCAACCTCATAAGAGGCACACGCCGGTCTGGCTAGCCCGTGGTCAACACTGACTTGCAACATTAACATGCAGCAGACACACGGCCTAGTCACACCCCCATGGGACAGACTATGTGTCACAAACGGCCTAGACACATACCCGTATGTCTACCCGTGTGGACAAATTCAAGGCTATTTTCAAAGCCATTTAGCCACCCTCACTTGCACACATTCACACATCATCATATATTATTCTCAAATCATCAATTATAACACTTGAATTTTCACATTTGAACCATGAAAACCAAACTATCTTTCGATATACGAGAGGGAACTATTACTAGCACAATTACAATCGACATGAGCCATCATCCATGGCTATTCACAACCGAACCATAAACTGTTTTAGGCCAACACATTTGGCTACCTTAACTATGACTTAATTAAACAAATAATAAGATCTCTATACATGCCATATCTTAAGAAGACTTGAAACCTTATACCCAAATGACTGCTAGATAGTGTGAAAACATCTCCGGCGGTCTCCAACTCGAGCTAGTTAAGTTAACCTATAAGAGATGGAAAGGAAGGGGAGTAAGCAATTACGCTTAGTAAGTTCACATGCAAATAATAATCAACTATTGACATTCATTTATCTTACTCAACCACAAAGGTAATATAATGAGATTTACACTTAACCTCATGGTTACCCACTCAATCATTCATAATGGTTACTCATTTCAAACTTTCACCTATCACAAACACATATCATAAAACATTGTTCATCTTTACTTGCATTTATACCTTGCATTTATCACCACAAGGCCACATGAAAATTTCATTTAGTCAAGTTTCTCGAAATCACCCCGAAATAATAATAAATATTCAGTGGTTTTGCACATAGCCTACTCTTCAATAATTAATAAGGTGGTATCGCACATGGCCGACCATTAATATTAAACATGATGGTATCACACACAGCCCATTGATAATAATTAATAAGGTGGTATAGCGCACAGCCCACCATTAATATTAAACACGATGGTATCGCACACAACCCATCGATAATAATTAATAAGGTGGTATCGCACACAGCCCACCATTTATTACATCTTCACGAATATTTATCCACATACATTTTCCTATTTCGAATGTTCATCTGGGAATATCCTCACACACTATCATTCTTAACTAGTTTTCTACAATAATCATTCGCAGTCACGCAAAGCATTAATAAATATAACATATGCAATCAAGATGCGTCGTTTACACATAAACTTATCACTGGTTTATCTTATACTGAATTCACCTCAAACGAGTTCGGGGCACATACCTGTACCTCCAATGACATAACCTCATACTTTCTCATTTTCAACATACTTGATGAATCACTCAAAATGCTAAAGGATACTCTTGAGTCTCAAGCATGTAGTATTATATCAACGTCATACCCTCAATAGGGTCTTACATGAAATATCATATTGATGCGATGCCCCTGACATGGTCTTATAGGAAATCCCACACCGAGGCCATATTCCAAATATGGTCTTACAGGAGACCTTAATTATCATAGTATCATGATATTCGCATTCCATCCCTTCTTAAGTTCAATTGAAGATTCTCATTTCTTGACATCTCGTCAAAAACATATTTAATATATTCATACAAAATTAAAATATTAAATACCTCGCATAAGATTGCATTATTTGCACACGAACTTACCTCGATATCGGAAGGGTAAAAAGGGACCAATTTGTCCACATTTCTCCTTTCTCCCGTTCTAGGTCTGAATCTCGTTAGCTTTGATCTAGAAGAATAAAATTTACTCATTTAATCACCACACCAATCAATACATTTTAAAAATTTCTACTCTGGCAAAATTACCATTTTGCCCTTACACTTTAGCAAAACTATGATTTTGCCCCTAGGCTCGTAAATCGATTTTCATCCAACTTTTTTGCTAATCAATCCTAGCTGATTCATATTCCATTCTATAGCAACTCAAGATTTCAACTATTACACACATTTACCACTTATTTTAAAACCTTTACAAAAAGGTCTTTTTAGGTGTTTTCATGGTAACACCTTTCACAAAAGTTGTTCATCTAACAACTAAGACTCATTTTCTTCCATAAAAACGCAGCAAAAAACTTAATTGATCTCATGGCAAAACCCTAGACTCTTAACCATTTTGCAAAATAGTCCCCTCATTAGCTAGCTTAAGCTTTAGGGGTTCCAAAAGTACAAAAATTTTCAAGAAAGGCCACCAAAATCACTTACTTGCAAGGAAGAAAGCTTGGCTGAAATTTTGAGCTCTCAATCCCCATTTTTGCTGCTCATTTTCGGTGGAGAATATGGAAAGAAAAGGTGACATCTTCTTTTCTTTATTTTATAATAAAAATAAATTTTTATCACCAAATTTCACCTAACCAAATGACAAAGTCTATTCTTTGTCCCCTATGGCCGGCCATTACTCCCCCATGGCCTATATGCACTTTAAGGACCTCCAATTAATATTCTATGACTATTTGGCACCTCTAGCAAAAAAAATAGAACTTTCGCACTTTATGCGATTTAGTCCTTTTTCGCGATTAAGCATGAAATCGCTAAAATTAAAGCACCAAAATTTTCATGCACTTTTATAATCATGCTATAACCCATAAAATAAAATTAAAATAATTTTCTCCGACCTTGGATTAGTGGTCCTGAGACCACTGTTCTGACTAGCCCCTAAATCAAGCTGTTACACCAAACAACTCAAGCCCAAAAAGAAAAATGATGAAAATAAGGAAAATAAGAAACAAGAAAGAACCTCACATTTAGAACTCCCTTTCTCTTTTTTTTTTCCCTCTATTTCTTATTCACCTATCTTCCCCAAACAAAACCCTAATACTATTAGACCATCAAGCCATCGCTGTTTCACACGCCGCCGTTGACCCCCATTCGCCGTCCTACGTCACCGCTTATGACCAAGTAGCCGATGATCAAACCCCTTCCATCGTACTTCACATGTCGCTATTGCTACCACCTCTCCATCAAAATGTTGCCATTTGCAAGCCAAAGCCATCATCTTTCCACCGCCGTTTGCACCTCTTACTGCCGAGATTGCTCAAGTAACCACCACATCTTCTTAATTGACCAAAACCTCCCCATTCTTTCCAAAAAAAAAAAAACACTGGTCATCCCATCTCCGCCGCTCCTTCATCGTGTACCACCATCAATCGAGTTCCTCCATTGCTAAACCTTCACCCTTAACAACCACCACCTTCTCAAAACCCAATCGCCACCTTTAGAACAACAAACCTCACCTTTTTTTCCCCATTACTGCCGACCTTCAAAGGCCCCTCACAACCTTAAAAGAACCGATTAAAACACTCAACACAAACTGTCCCAACACCATTTCAGTCGTCTGCCAAATTCTACCGTCGCTACACAATCGTCGCTAATTGATTTTTTAGCCCGAAAATGGACCATAGTTCGCATTAGAAACCAGTTGGTCGACAGATTCCCAGTTTCACTTAACTGAGGTCTAAATTAATTTTTAGCACCACTAGTTGTCAACCTTGACGATGAAAATCCAGAACCACCAGCACCGATACATGTTGCTGGACCGATTCGACTGCAATGTCAAAGAAGCTCGACACTGGTTGTAATAGAAAGTCCACAAGTTCATCCCGACGCTTCTAATGACACAAGGTATCACGTTCCAAATTTACAATATGTTTTACTGTTACTAACATTTATTACAGGTCATTTAGATGGAGCTAACACTTTGGGTCACAATGACGCTGAACCGTCGAACCAAAGTGAGCAACCAACTCCATGAAAAACAAGGTCAGTCACCTCTCGTGCTCGACGTGCATAATCACACCAACCCAATAAAGAACGAGAGTCAACCCTGAACAACAGTACTAAAACTGCTGATATGCCGAGTCTGTCGTACAAACCAGTCTAAAATGAAAACTTCTAGAAATAATAGGCGCGATTAGTAGGGCCAAACCTATACAATGCCGCCTGAATAGAGACTTCGAGGGTCTCTAAATTTCACAATACCAGAACACCATGCAAGATACAAGGAAGTTCAACATCGGCCAATTCTAGTATGTAAATATATCTTCCTCTTTACCCTTGATACACTTAACATGCGTGAGTCGGTGTTTAAGTATTTCAATGCTATTGCTTGGACATTATACGCTAATATTTACCGTGCTGCATATTATGAACTCGTGTTTGAATTTTATGCAACATTTAGTTTTGAGATAACTGTAGTTAGGACTGTTGAAACCCCGAACGTAATTAAATCAGGTTGCTTGATCGTTCATTTGCTATGTTTATTTCTGATTTTAACATAGCCATGGCTTTCGTTGACCCTGACGATGTTCACTCCGACTCGTACCATACTACTCTACTTGAGATACCTAGTGATTTCGATGCCAATTTAGCTTACTCGATTTTGACTAACTCAGTATCCAGGTCTTACAATTCTATGACCTCTAAAGCTTTGCTTGTGCATGAATCGACCCTAAGGTACATTCATAAGTTTCTCGCTTTTAATTATTCGGGTCGCAATGATTATACGTCTATCTTAACTAAGACAAAACTATTTTTCTTATGGTGGATGCATTTTGATTTTAGGGTCAACTTAGGATATTGGTTTGCACGTAGTATTCATTTTGTAATTGGGTCGTCGTCCTCTCATACTCAGCCATTATGTCACATATTTAGCTACAAAAATTCTTCCATCTAGGGTTGATTTTTCCTCGCTAACATATGCTTATAATATGGATCCTTTGGATGAATATTGTTTAGATTCTATGGGTTTACTTGTCGGCACTCCTACTATATTTTATTTTGTTCCCTCAGGTACCCAAACCGTAAAAAGCAATAAAGTCTTTCGATGAAGAGGCGATCCGACTACTAGAGAACAAGAGGAGCAACCCCCTTCCGCTGTGGACGAACAACTTCATTGCATTGAGGCTCACCTAGAAACAATGGAAGTCAACATCTCAAGCATCCTCATCATACTGTAAAACGATCACTTCCACTGTCCTCCGACCCATTAAATATATACAGGGAATACACTTTACCTCAACTTTTGTTATTCTTTTTGCACATTATGGGCAATGTGTGCTAAGTAGGGGGGATACGGCGTGCTATTTCTTCTTTGCATGTGTTTCGCTAAATAATTCCTTAATTTGTTTCAAAAATAAACCTCTAATTCTTATGCTTAGTTTATTTAAATAATCGGGTGAATCATGAATAACTATTGCTTACTTGATTGATAAATATTTTGTAGAATTGAAAATGTTATGGCTTAGCCAATATTTCGTATAAATTGTTGGCTCTTTTGAACTTGCCTAATGAAAGTACTCATTTTAATAAATAAATAAGTAATCTGTTAATGGCTTCGTTAAGAGTGAAGGATCGAAAATGTGACCAAATTGAGTAACCAGGATGAGGTGCTTGGGTTGTCATCTCATTTCGCATCAAAAGATTTGGTGACGAACCGAAACTTGTAACACTCTGCTAACTGAGCTTCCTTAAGAAAAGAGAAACAAATTCATTAGGGACATGCCAAGTTGAGTAACCAGGGTGAGGTGCTTGGGTTGTCATATTATTTCGTTTCAAAAGATTTGGCTATATCTCGAATTCGTAAAAAAAGAAAAAATAAAAAATAAAAAAATAAAAAAAGAACATGTCGAGTTGAATAACCAAGGTGAGGTGCTTGGGTTATCATCTCATTTCACGTCAAAAGACTTGATCATGTCACGAATAAGTTTAAAAAAGTATAAATGAAAAAATATATTGAGTACGATTGTCTTGCAAGTTTGATTAAACCTAAATTTAGTGAAGTAGTTGAGTTTGACATACTGTTCGAGATTTTATAAAATGCTTATTGATTGAGTCTAGCAACTATTTATTTTTGATTCACCTGAAAGAGGGTTTGATTTTGAAAAGGATTGTCGAATGATTTTTAGTGAATATCATGCTTGAGGACAAGCATCGGCTAAGTGGGGGGAATTTGATAGCAAGATAAATTCGTATTTTTAATACTAAACTTGAGTTTTTCTTATTAGGAATTAAGTTGGTGTGTTGAAATTCAAATTCATACAAAAAGGAGGCTAAATTGAAATAAAAAGCAATTAAGAGGGCTAGATTGAAAGATTGAATATTTAAAGTTGGTTGGATAAAGATTGAAGGGTTGAAGATTAAAAAAAGTGGCTGGACAAAGATCAAATTATTTTTGATATTGTTAAAATTCTGTAATTAATTTAAATTTGATTTTTAAATTTTGATTTATTTAGTGATAATAATTAGGAAAAATCTAGTTAAGTTTTAGCATTAGAAGTATGTAAAAATACTCGGTGGCTATAACCACCGTGGAGACTTGGCCTTGAATATAAAAAATTCATGCATTCTGCCAAATTTTTTTCCCAATTTCAATAATTTGGTTAATTTGCCTTCTAAGCCCTTTCCCCTTTGCACTTTCCACAATTTCCATTAAGAGCCACTTCCATACTCTATCTAGCATAATTTATTTCATGGTTAACTAAGTCCCTTTTAGCCTTAGTCCAATTATCGCTCCGACAAAGTAACTATGAGATATGAACCCACACTAAATACTTTGCAATTCGGTACTCGTTATCTCTCCAGTATATGGGATAGTACAAATTTGTCTCTAAAAGTTTATTCGATTTCAAGTCAAAAAGCGCATGTTGGATTGGAATTGTTTGGCGTACTATTGGGAAGTTCAGTTGGTCGTGTTGTATTCAAAATCCCGCGGACAAATTGGAGTGTTCAAGTGGGAAAAGCTAGTTGGATTTCGTCAAGAGAGATAGTGATCATATTTAAACGACCCACACGATTGAGGTCGTTGATTCGAGTTGGGCTTTTCAGATTGCAAGTTTGTCAAAGTCTTAAATTATGAGCATGTGTCACGTGGTTAGAAATTCGACAAGGGTCGATTTTTAGGTTGTACCGGAACTGGCTACAAGAGGAAAAGCTTGTGGTTTGAGGAATCCTTGATCGCTATAACCAACTTATTGGTTGGAAGGAAATGCCTTCTTTCAAAATCAATTCAAGTTCGATGTGTACCGAGGCTAAGGCTAAGCTTTAAAATATTTTATTTACCCATTTATTTTATTTGCTTAAATTTATTTTTGCAATTCCGAATCTGTTTTCATTTTAGTACACTACATATTTATTTATTTTATTTACTCTATCAACTTAAACCCCCTTTTTTATTTTTCAGCTCGCAATGCACAGGTCGTGGGCACGACTGTATTGCGACAATAATTCTGGTAACGAGAAAAAGGCGAAATTGGATAACCAGACCCTGTGGATTCGACCCTACTGTTCTATATTGCTATTTAGTGCTTATTTGTCGTAGGAATTTATATTTGGTGGTTTCGACGCCCATCAATGTTGTGGAATATTTTCATTATTAATCGATTGTTTGCATTTGGTTTAATAGTCGAATGTAGTATGAGATTTGCTAAAATAGTTCATTCTAAATGTCATTTTTAGGTGCTAGAATTGCAGTTGTTCTGTCGTCATTGAAAATTTTACAAGTGTGTGACTCGATCTCGTAAAAATAGTGAATGACAGAAAGTCGAAAAACTCACTGTCTACCACACAGGCCGTGTGCATCACACAGCATGGCACACAGCCTTGTGGCGTTGGGCAGTTTCAAAAATAGCCCCTGTTTCGCAATTTTCTTCAATTTTGAGCAATATTTCAGGTTAGTTTCACACACCTGATTATTGGTTTGACAAACCACACTTCTGGAATTCACGAAAGCTACATTCGTTCAATAAATCGTATTAATTAACCAACGAAACACCCAACCACAACCACATCCAAGAACCAAAATTTCAGACCCTTAATACCAAATTTAAACACTCATTTCTCCGAAACAATGTTTAAAACTGAGTTTACTCCGTAGGAGGGCTTTGATTTCTACCCGAATTGCCTAACCAAGTACCATAGAAACACTTGACAAAATCATGGAAAATAATCTAGCATCAAACTATAATCTAGTTCAAGAACAAAAGAAGGCTACAATAACAGAAAAATGCCTTGACAGAACTTATCCCACACTTACCAAAAGTTCGAAAAACAAATTGCACACACGTACACCGAAAACGAAAGGAATGACAGCAACAAAATCAATGGAAAAGAAACAAGAACCGAAAACTCACGAAAGCAAAAGAAGAAAAGAAGGAAGCAAGAAACAAAAAAGTGGAAAACGTGAAAAAGGGGGTTGAGAATGATGAACGGCTAGAGGGGTAAGTGAAAGTAGGGATTTTTGATAAATTAAAAAATAAAAATAAAATAACTGAGAATCTTTCCTAATCCAAATCCTAACCCACAGACTTAATAGTATTTAAATTAAACTTAACCACCTAGAAATGCAAGACAAAAAATATTACACTCATGCGCAACTCGAGATCCAAACACAAAATTCAAGGGTATATTAATATGTTACCGTTGAATCAATAAACTCAAATAATTAAAGATAGAAATAAAACCAAAAATTAACAAAATCTCAAAGAAAAAACTCAATTTGGTAGTTAGACGGCTGCACTTTGTCAAATTGTCAATAAAGGGTCAAAAGCATTGTTGACAACTTTGAGAGAAGTCTCGTCTCACAGCTATTTGTTATTTTTATTTTGGATTTGGTAGAAACTACCTCGGAGTTTACACCAATTTCATTTCTAAATCTGTGTTATTACTAAAAAAGAGTAAGCAGAATTCTATTGAGCAGTGTGCTTTTCAACCAGCTTATTTCATTTATTATTTGAACTAAAATATTTTTTTATATGAAACTTTAATAAGTATATTTGCCATATACATTTTTTTTTATATTTGTGTATTTATATTTGTAGTCACTTAATTTTGTTTGGAGAATTTAATTTTGAACTACTTAAGCTTTAAATTATTAAAAAGGGACTTGTTTGAACTCTTTGAGATAAATCATCATTTTAATATAATTTTGGAACTATTGATTTAGTTTAAGAAGAACAGTTGATTTTGAAATGGGGATCAAATTGATTTTTCTTAGTTGAGTTTGGACCAAATGGATTGTGAACCATAATTGGGTTTATTTGATTTACAATTGGAATTTATTTATTTTTAGCTTCAATTAATCTAATTGAAACCAATTTTAAATAATTTCGATTTAAAAGAAAATAGTAATTAAAGATGAATTTTTAAATAAAATTTGGTTTTGTTTTCAAATAATTTTTAATTATTATTATTGTTATTTTAAGTCAGGTCTAATTTATTTTTGATCTAAAGTCAAATATTTTCATAGGTTTAAACTAGGGTCCAAAATCCAAAGTCTGTATGAAACTCAATGTGTGAATTTCAACTTTTAATTCTTTGATATGATTTGGAGGGGATCAACAGACAGACGAAGGGGACGATAAAAGGCGAACGGACATGCCCAAAATCATGCGAAATTGTCTATTGGATAATTCCATGGCAACTCCATTATTTGGAAGTTTGTAATTGAGTCCTTGAAGTTGTATTTTTTATGCTGATAATTGTCTTCAATGTAAGTCATGGTTTATTTTTAAAGTAGATGAGATGCATTCTATATGGTGTCCGATCTTGATATTAATGCTCTACCATGTTTGTTGTGAGTATAGTTTGAGATACACGTCCGAATTTTGTTTGACTTTTTTGTTGAAAATGCTTTATTATCCGAAAATCTTTTGAAATTCTCGTCGCCCACAATCTGAGAAACATGGAATAAAAATCTTTTGAAAATCTTTTGCGTTCTTCAGCGGCAGAATGCACTGGTATAAAAAGAGAAACATGGAATAGAAAGGTTATAATTTTTTATATGATTAAATTAAATAATAAAATATACAATTATATTTAATAATTCATTTTAAGATATTTCATTAATAATTTGGGTTTTAATCAATTATTTAAATTGGATAAATTTTGTTATTTGGTCCTTTAATTTATTGATTTATTTTGGACGGGTCTGATAGCTTTGTTGGATTACAAAAACCATCCAAATTGAAGACCAAGTCAGCCCAATTTCGGCCACACATGGCTGTCCACATAAACCACTTTTTGGTTTAATTACACAAGGTCCTTGCAATGTTGAAGAAATTAGAGATTTGCCCGAAGATTTACATTTGACCGAGTCTCAGTCCTGAGTTGTTATGGCATTTAAATTACTTAAAAATCAAGCAAAATTCAACTCAAAATCCACTAATCATGGCCGATCACTCATTGAAGAGGCTTGAAGAGACTAAACCTCTCTATTTTTAGCAAACTACTCTCCTCCTTTCACCTATAAATAAGACTTCATTTCACCATTCCTAATCATCCCTCATCATTCTCTCTTTCTCTCAATTCTCTTTAGCATTTTCCATTCCCCACGCCTAGCATCGTCTCTTCATAGAGATTTTAGCAATTAAGCCTCTTAAAGAGCCCTTGGTCGGCCACCTTGGAGAGACATCAGCAAAGGAGCAGAGCGAAGGAGCGAAGGAGCCTCGTCGGTCAGAGTCTTGGGTGACAGCCACTTTGATTTGGGTTTTACTCTTTCTTTTCTTTGATTTAATCTAAAAATGTTTGCTATGTGTTCTTTGTTCTTGTTACAACAATGTTAGCTTAATTTTATTTAAGCTAGGATGATTGCTTTGATTAAATAATATTTATTTGATTCATGCTTATAATGTTTGTGCCTCAATCGATCATGTTTTTAATCAAAATCAAGTCTGTATTTCGTTCATACGTGATTGAAATGCACCTAAATTAGCTGAGCGATCCTAACCAGACGACGGCTAGTGGGCACATAATTTAAATGTGCATGCTCAATTTAGATCCTAACCCGATTAAATTGCAGGTTGCATAACAACTCTAACCAAGCTCTGTTATTTGCATAGTTGTTAGATTTGTGTGATTAAACTGTTTCAAACCTAACATGTCCCTGTTACCTTGCACGAATGCTAAGAAACCCTTAGTAAATAAGGATCAGTAAAATGCATATTTACTAAGTAAAGGACTCCAAAAGGACCTAATGTGGTTTCCAAACTCATGAAAGATCGAGTTGCCATGGAATGTTTTTTCTAAATGTTATTAAGCATGTTGATAATAAATTGAGTTTAATTAAAGTAATTTTCCTAGTTTATTTATGTTATAATTGTTGCAAATTGTGTTTAATTTTGCTAAAATCTATTTCATTCATATAGCTTGTATATTTAGGATAATTTGCATTGGGGATCATTGCATTTAGTTTAATATATTTAATTTTAATCATCACTTCTCAATCATATTGTGTTTTTATTTACCAAGTTGTTAATATAATTTTACAATTAAGTGATTTAACACAAATACAATCCCTGTGGAGATGATAACTCGATACTTATTTATTACTTGATACTTGTGTACACTTGCACAAACCTACGCGTTTTTTGGCGCCGTTGTCAAGAATTATTAACTATTGCCATAGTCTTTTTTTTTTTGTGAAATTATTTACTTCCAATTTGGTTTATTTCTAACATTACTAATTCATTCTTTTTAATTTTATGATTTTCTTTTCAGGTGTTTATGAGCGTAGATCAAATTATCAATTTACTCCTTGTAGACCCTGAAATTGAGCGAACTTTCAGACAAAACAGACGTGAACGAACAACTCAAAGGCAAGTCGAGATGGACCTTGGAAATCAGAATCAAGGCCAAGGTAATGAAGCCGATCGTGTACGAAATCCTATCCTCATTGCTGATGATAGGGATCGATGCATCAGACAATATTCTGTGCCACTTTTCAGTAAGTTAAATCTAGGAATTAGAATGTCAGATATTAAGGCAACCCAATTTGAATTGAAACCAGTGATGTTTCACATGCTCCAAAAGGTGGGCCAATTCAGTGGTATGCCCACAGAAGATCCACATCTCCACCTTCGATTGTTTATGGAGGTAAGTGATACATTCAAGGTAGCCGGTGTGACTGAAGATGCATTGAGGTTGAAGTTGTTTTTGTACTCGTTGCGAGATGGAGCACGAGCATAGCTCAATTCATTGCCACCAAGTTCCATATCTACATGGAAAGAATTAGCAGAGAGATTTTTGGTTAAGTAATTCCCGCCTAGCAAAAACACTAAGTTGAGGAACGAGATCACAACTTTCCAACAATCGGATGACGAGTCTTTGTATAAGGCTTGAGAGTGATTCAAGGAGTTACTTCGTAAGTGTCCTCATCATGGGATTCCTCATTGTATCCAGTTAGAGACATTCTATAATGGCCTCAATGCACATACAAGATTGATGGTAGATACTTATGTGAATGGTACAATTTTGTCTAAGTCTTATAATGAGGCTTATGAGATCATCGAGAGGATCGCGAGTAATAACTATCAATGGCCAACAAATCAAACAGCTTCAGGAAGACGTGCAACCGAAGTTCATAATGTTGACGACCTCACTTCGTTATCAGCTCAAATATCGTCTATTTCTTTTATGTTAAAACAGTTTACCGCTAATAATGTTAATAATTTTGTAGCTCAGCCACCAAGTTCGTTTGAAGTAGTTTCCTGTGTGTACTGTGGGGAAGGTCATTTTTTTGAGAATTATCTATCAAATCCCGAGCCAGTGTACTATGTGGGGAACCAACATCAAAATAGGAGTGGACAAGGACTCCAGTCCAACTTCTACAATCCTTCATGGCGTAATCATCCTAACTTTTCTTTGAGCAACCGAGGAAAGGAGCGAACAACAACTTATTGCAGCATAGACCCAACCAATCTCAAGGGTTTAATCAACAAGCTCCAAAACCACCTCAAGTTGAGGCATCAAACAGTTTGGAGAACTTTTTGAAAGCGCACCTGGAAAGAATGACGCTTTGATCCAAAGCTAAGCAACAACATTGAAAATTTTGGAAAACCAAATAGGTCAGTTAGCTACGGAGCTTCGTAATAGACCATAAGGAACCCTGCCGAGCAATACTGAGAATCCAAAAAATTTGGGTAAAGAACATATCAAGGCAGTGGCATTGCGAAGTGGAAAAATTCTGGAACCCCGATTGATTGATGTCAAAGATAAGCCCGTTGAGAAGAATCAACCAGCTGTTGAAATTCCCACACCAAAAGAGTCAGAATCTGCAAAGACTGGCAAGGAAAATCCTAACTTAGTGAATTCAGATACTTTAACATCTTCTTTGGATGTAGATTTACCTACTCAGAAGAGTTATCTGATTCAACCAAAAGTTTCATCAGCTCTATATCTACAAAGATTGCAGCAACACAAGCAGAAATAGGAGGTGCAATTCAAGAAGTTTTTGGATGTTCTGAAGTAGTTACACATCAATATTTCGCTGGTGGAGGCTTTAGAACAAATGCTAAATTACGTGAAGTTTATAAAGGATATATTGTCCAAGAAGAAACGATTGAGTAATATGAGACTGTTGCATTGATAAAGGAGTGTAGTGCGTTCTTGTAGAACAAACTGCCATCGAAATTGAAAGACCCAGGAAGCTTTACTATACCCTGTAACATTAGTGAATCTTAATGTGGTAAAGCTTTATGTGATTTAGGAGCGAGTATCAACTTGATGCCTAAGTCTATTTTCAAAATACTAGGGATAGGTGAAGTAAGACCTACAACTGTGACGCTTCAACTAGCGGATCGATCTTTAGCATATCCTGAGGGAAAGAACGAGGATTTTTTGGTAAGAGTCGATAAATTTATTTTTCCTGCTGATTTCATTGTCATAGATTTTGAAGCAGATAAAGAAGTCTCAATCATCCTTGGGAGACCTTTCTTAGCCACGAGAAGAATTTTAATTGATGTGCAAAAAGGTGAACTCACCATGCGAGTTCAAGACGATCAGGTAACCTTTAACATTCTTAAAGAGATGAAATTTCCCGATCCGATAGAAGAGTGTTCATTTATGGAAGAGATAGAAACTGTGGTTTCTATGGAAAGCAATTTTGAAGAAGATCCATTGGAGAAAGCCTTAGATCTTGACCTTTTTGAGGATGAAGAAGGTGATGAAAACATGGCTTTGATGGAAGCCAATCCGAGAAATTTTATTCAATCCACACGGTTTGAACAGTTAGAGTTAAAAGTCAGAAAATTTGTGCAACCCAAGTTGTCTATTGAAGAACCACCTAAAGTAAAACTAAAAGTACTTCATTCCCATTTGAAATATGTTTATTTAGGTGACTGTTCCACTTTGCCTGTGATTATTTCAGTAGAATTGACGAAAAATCAAGATGAGCAACTAATTGTTGTTCTAAAGAAATTTAAGAAAGTAATCGGTTGGACCATAGTTGATATTTGAGGTATAAGCCCTTCTTTTTTGCATGCATAAAATTATTTTAGAAGAAGGTGAAAGAGCTCGAATTGATGGGAAAATGAGGCTCAATCCTATTATGAAAGAAGTTGTGAGAAAGGAAGTGATCAAATGGTTAGATGCAAGAATCATCTATCCTATTTCATATAGTTCGTGGGTAAGTCCGGTGCAGTGTGTGCCGAAGAAAGGTGGAATCACAATTGTAGAAAATGAGCATAACGAGTGGATTCCAATGAAAACTATTACTGGTTGGAGAATTTGTATTGATTACAGAAAGTTGAATAAAGCAAGTCGGAAGGACCATTTTTCGTTGCCTTTTATGGATCAGATGTTAGATCGATTGGCAGGTAATGAATTCTATTATTTTTTAGATGGTTATTCAAGATATAACCAGATAGTTGCAGCTCTGGAGGACCAACATAAAACAACTTTTACTTGTCCATATAGTACGTTTGCTTTTAGGAAAATGCCTTTTGTTTTATGCAATTCACCTACAACATTTGAACAATGCATGATGGCAATATTTACTGATATGGTTGAAAATTTTGTTGAGGCTTTCATGGATGATTTTTCTGTTTTTGTTGACACTTATGATATTTGTTTGAGTAATTTGGCTAAGGTACTGAAGAGATGCGAAGAGACAAATCTTGTCCTTAACTGGGAAAAATGTCATCTTATGGTTAAGGAAGGGATTGTCTTACGGCATAAAATCTCAAACAGAGGAATTGAAGTCGATAAAGCAAAGGTGTACGTAATTGAAAGATTACCAGCCCCAATTAATGTGAAAGGAGTCAGAAGTTGCTTAGGCTATGTCGGTTTTTATCGAAGGTTTATCAATGATTTCTCAAAAATTTCTAAACCGTTTTGTTTGTTGTTAGAGAAAGATACTGTGTTTGATTTCAACAAAGCATGTTTGGAAGCTTCTGAAGATATAAAAGATCGATTAATCTCAGCCCCAATAATCATTACACATAATTAGAGCACACCTTTTGAGTTGATGTGCGATGTAAGTGATTATGCCGTTGGAGCTGTGATGGGTCAAAAAAGAAACAAAGTGTTTCACCCTATTTACTATGCAAGTAGAACTTTGACGGGAGCCCAACTCAATTATACAGTAACTGAAAAGGAACTCTTTGATATAGTTTTTTCTTTTGGCAAATTCCATTCATATCTTATAGGTACCAAAGTTACAGTATTTACTGGCCATGCGACCATTAAATACTTGCTCACGAAGAAAGATGCGAAACCAAGGCTAATTCATTTGATACTTTTACTCCAAGAATTTGACCCTGAGATCCAAGGCAGAAAAGGTGTCAAAAATCAAATAGCTAATCATTTGTCTAGGTTGAAGCAAGATGAGGTAACTCAATCATGTGTACTTATCAACGAGAATTTCCCAAATGAACACTTATTTAAGGTAAGTCGAATTCATGAAACACCTTGGTTTACTGATTTTGCCAATTATCTTGCATGTGGAATAATTCCTCGAGAAATGACATACCAACAACGGAAAAAATTCCTTCATGATAGTCGATATTATTTTTGGGAGGATCCGTTTTTATTTAAACAGCATGCAGATAATATAATCTGAAAGTGTGTAGCTGAAAGTGAGATTGCTGAGATATTGTATCATTGCCATTCATCTCCAAGTGGGGAACACTTTACTGGTTCACGTACTGCAGCAAAGATTTTGCAAGTAGGTTTCTTTTGGCCTACACTATTTAAAGATGCTTATGCTTGTGTGAAGAACTATGATAAATGCCAAAGGATCGAAAATATATCAATGAGGAATGAGATTCCTTTGACAAACATTTTGGAGATTGAATTGTTCGACGTATGGGCCATTGACTTCTTAGGCCCGTTTCCTTCTTCGTATGGGAACAAATACATCTTAGTTGATGTGGACTATGTATCCAAGTGGGTTGAAGCTGAAGCATACCCTACAAATGATGCTAAGGTAGTCATGCGATTCCTACATAAGCATGTGTTTACACAATTTAGGACACCAAGAGCTATTATTAGTGATGAAGGTTCTCACTTTGTGAACAAATGACTTAAGTGGTTGCTTGAAAAATATGATGTGAAGTACAAGATTGCTACTGCCTATCACCCGTAGTCTGATGGGCAAGTTGAAAGAGTGAACCGTTAAATCAAAGGTATCCTTGAAAGGGTAGCACGCCCTAGCAAAAAAGATTGGTCTCGAAGGCTCGATGATGCATTATGGGCCTATTGAACAACATCTAAGACACCGCTAGGAATGACTCCTTATCGGTTAGTCTTTGGAAAGGCATGTCATTTGCCATTAGAGTTGGAGAATAGAGCTCACTAGGATTTGAAGCAGTTGAACTTTGATCTTAAGCAAGCCGATGATAGAATGATTTTACAACTTAATGAATTGGAAGAGCTGAGGTTGTTTTCCTATGAGAATGCCAAAATGAGTAAAGAAAGATCAAAGAGATGGTATGATAGTCATATACAACCTCACAAATTTAAAGAAGGTCAGAAGGTTTTGTTGTTTAATTCATGGTTGAAGTTATTTCCTGGGAAGCTTAAATCCCGATGGAAAGGACCCTATACAATCTATCGAGTTTATCCTTATGGAGCTATTGAATTATACGACAATTACGGAGGTATGTTTAAAGTTAATGGTCAACGTCTCAAACACTACTAGGACGGTGAAGTTGAGCGAGTTCAATCCTTGTTCAAATTAACAGACCCTTGATTTTTCATGAACACATTTTGTAAATAAATAAATAATTAGAACTTATTTTCTTAACTTATTACATTTAATTAATTCTGTCTAAGGAGATTGGAACTTAAGCGGGACCGTTGTGACCCCTCTAACCTTTCCTGGGAATTAATTTAATGTAATTTGTTAAGAAGAAATTTTCTAATTAAGATTTTTAATTTTAAGTTTCATTTGTTTTGTTTAAATTTTAAATTTTTATGTTAATAAAAGGGATCAAATTTGGCACAAGTACTAATCAGTTTTTTTCTTGAGTAAGTTTGTAAATACAGTTTGAGTTTAAGGCCCAATACAGCAAAAAAGAAGGAAAAATCCATACTTTGTCGCCACTTTCATTACTTGCCACCCAAGTAACCCTAATGTAGCTAAATTTTCAGTACATGTTGCCCTAATTCTTCCCTATATAAACTCATCTTTATTCTACTATTTTTCATATCCCTCAAAGAAATTTGCTTAACCCTAAAAATCCCTAAATCTCCATCTTGTGCCACTAGCCTCAAATCCTAAAAGAAACCCTAGTTTCTCTTCCCTTTTTGTCAAAATCACCTATTGTTGCCACTAGAAGATTGTTGAAGCACCAACGTTACTGCCGCACATCATTGTTGTCACCGCCACACACTGTTGTTACTGTTGCACGCTGTCGTTGCCACCGCACCATCCTTGCCGTCGCAAGATTTTTTTCGTAGCAAGTCCTTACCCACCTTGCCAATTTCTCTTTTCCCCCTTGTGTAGAAAATTTGCCAAATTCTCAAGAAAAGATACCATGTCTCACAAAAAAAACTAGATCTTCAAAGACTAATCTTGAAAACCGATTTTGATCGAGGAATAAGTGAAAGAGAGATTTGATTCAATATTCAAGCATCAACCTATGATGTTGAAAAAAGGTTTTAACTTGAAGAGTCATGATTTGATGGTTGTTCCTATACCGATTAAAAAGAAAATCAATGCTCTCAAGTGGGTACGATTTTGTGATGCTCGTTCACTTCCCAATGATGAACTAGTTTAAGAATTCTATGCTAGTTTGACTATGCAAGATGCTACTGAGGTCATTGTTCGAAAGAAAAAGGTACCTCTTACTTCTAAGTCCATAAATGATTTGTTTAACTTACCTGATGTTGAAGAGGATGAGTACTACCCTATGATGAACAATATCAATTGGGATTTTCTTCAACAAGTGCTTGATGTTGTGACAAATCCGGGATCCCAATAGATTATAAGAAAGTTTAGGAGCCATTCTTGTCGAAGGGAATACCTAAAACCAGTAGCAAAGGTATGGTTTTATTTTGTTCGCTACAGTTTTATGCCTATCTCACATAGTTTCAGCATCTCCATGGAACAGATGCTCTTGTTATATGCAATTTTGACAGAAAAGTCCATTAATGTTGGGAAAATTATTCTCAAGGAGATTCATGATTGTACTTAAAAGAAGACAGGAAGTGCTTATTTCCCATCATTAATCACTTCACTTTGCTTAAGGGCCCATGTTAAAACACAAGCAAATCTGAAGGGGCAATATGTTCAAGGGTTCATTACAAATCATGATCTTGAAAGGTTAGTAAAGAAGGCGCATGAGCTAAATCAAGGCGAGCAAGAAGAGCCAACTGAGCCAGATACCGAGGAGTCAACAAATGAAACTGGAACTGAAGCTAATTCAGTTACAGACACTGAAGAAGAAGAATCTAATAAGGAACTTGTCGAAACCATTTTTATATTGATTTTATAAAAATGGGGGTCGACCTTTTTTAAAAAAAAAAACAAAAAAAAGGGAGTCGCCACCAATCCCTTTTTACTTAGGTATGATTGGATCACCTTGTAAAACATTTTATTTCAAAACATTGATTTTGGTCCACGAAATACAAGAAAACAGGTTCGGGAGTCAGTTACATACGAGGAAGGGTTAGCACCCTCGTAACGCCGAAAATTTGGTACCTAATTGATAATTTCATGTCCTAGTGTCTTGAAAAATTTTAAAATATGATCCTTTTATTAGAAAGAAAACCAAGACTTACCTATCTCAAAGAAATAAAATGCTATACCCAGTAAGTTAGGATGTAACATCTCATGACTTCGAAACTAGGCTCACATTTATTTAGAAAATTCTTACCTCGAGACACAAAACATCATATCCAATAAGTTAGGATACAACGTTTTGAATTCCCGAGAATAAGTTTTGATTTGGAAGTTTATAAGTTTCAATTTTAAAAGAAAAGGGATACTTAATATCTTAAGTTCAACGATAAAAATCGAAACCCAGTGAGTTAGGGCACAATTTTTCTCGAAGTCCCCAAATATTAGGTATTACCGTATTTTTTTAAAACTTTAAATAAAATACGACAATTTTGCAAAATGTTTTTTTTTATAAAAATGGTATGAATCTGATTTTGCATCGATACATTACAAAATATAAATATCGAATATCAATTCATTATAATCACAAGTTATACTAACGATTAATACTAATATAGACAAATAAAGAAATAACAATATAAAATAACGACTAATAAAAAAAACTTCACTAAAGCAATCATAAAATAATAAATAAATAAAAGAGAATGGACAAATAGAATATATAAAGCAATAAATAACAAAATAATAAAAAAGAAAAATACTAAATAAATATGAACTTTTCATGCAATGACATATATCAAATAATAAATGAATATTGCAAATAAAAAATATAAAATAATATAGCAAACAATAAAAAATAGCACATATATTTTTGAGAAAATAAATAAAATACGTTTTGAAATAAATAAATGATTTATAACTTTAAATAAAAACATATTTATAATGATATAATACATATATAAAAGAAACTATATATTTAAGAATAAACAATATGTTATACAAAATTATATACAATATTAAGGATAAAATAATTTAAAAGTTATATATAAAATATAATATAATAATGTATAATATATAAAATAAAAATGTAATATAATAACTAATATGCAAAATTTAAAATAATATATAAATAATATTAATTACCTAAAATAAATAATGAATACATAAAAATAATAAGTGTTCAAAATAAACAATATAAAAAGTTTATATTATTATTAATATATACTATACAAATATTAAAATATAATACAGAATTTTTGTAAAATGAAAGAATTTAATATAATGTTAAGATGACTTAAAAATAAAATAAAAATAAAAAGGGTTTAAAAACAAAGAAATAGGAAAAAATCTGAAAAATAAAATGTAAAAGGATTGAATCAAAACGCGCGTCACACCTTAGGGACCTGTTGGGCAATTATGCCCTATCTCCTAAACTACGCCATTTTGATATCGATCTTTAAATAGCCCGTGGGACCAGATTGTAACAAAATATAAGTTTTAGGGCTAATTTAAAAAAATAAAAATTTAAATTAGACTAAATTAAAAATGCTAAAATTTGCGGAAGGGCCAAAGAGGCAATTAGACCCTTTTATAAAAACATGCGGATCCTCCCCGGGTTTTAGGGTCAACGCGCGGATCTAGGTCCTTTAAACGACGTCGTTTTGACGCTTATCTAAAATGACGTCATTTTTATGAGACTATAAAAGTCAGTTTTCAGAAAAATAATTCATTTGCACCCCGTTTTAAAAAAAAATTGAGAATTCTCTCTGTCCTTTGGCCTTAGGCTAGAACCCCAGCCAATTGGTCACCGCTTGTCACTGCACGTGCCTCCGCACACGCCACCATATATGGCGGTTGGAGGCCAGCAGCTCGTTTTTTAAATGCTAATCGAAAGGTAAAATCTTTTCTATTTATTTTATTACTCGTGTATTTACTATTTGTAGGAATCGAAGAAAAAAAATAAAAAGAATAACGCAAATAAAAAAAATCAGAAATCACCTCTATTTGATGAGTTTTTCTTGTTTATTTCAGTATTTTTTTTTCTTGTGTGTCCCTGTTACAGATTTATTCTGGGCTTTTTATAGCCCCGAAGATAACAAAAAAAAAAAAGGAAATAAAATTTTTGTCCCGTTTGCCATATTTGTTGATGTGTTTCTTTCTCCTTTTGCAGGTGGACGAGGAGTGCGGCGATGACATGGGCGTTATTCGTGCGCAGATCACGGCTTGACGAGGGCTGTGTTGCTGGGTGCTGCGGCGTAGTGGGAACCTAGGGTTTCCTGCGTCTGAAGACCATTTGGGCCAATGGGCCGCGTAGGTTTGGGTTAGGTTAGGATTTGTCTGGGGTGTAATTGGGTTTTGGGTAGAGTAGTGGGTCTGTAATTTAGGCCACGAGTAGTTTAATGTTTTGGGTATGTACTGGATTTTATTAAACTTTATTTTTATTATTTTTGGTTTTTTTCTGAATGGAATGGGCCCGGGCAAAATGGGCTGATTACAGCTGCCCCTCTTTGCTCATTTTCGTGTAACGAGAATAGAGCAAAGAAAATAGAAGGTCCAATTTTGCCCGGTCTTTACCGAGCCTTGATTTCTTGGTCCTTGTCTTCTTCAAATGGCTTCCAGCTCCACTGCAACTTCAACGGTATTGGAATTTTATTTTGATTTCAACAAGTCTGATGGCTTCAATCTGCTTCATTGCAACTTCAGGAAGGCAGTATCTGCTATCTTTTAATCTGTTCCACTGCAACTTTAGGGAGGTCAGACTAATATCTTCGATCTGCTTCACTGCAATCTCAGGAAGGCAAGATCTGTTGTCTTTTAACCTTCTCTACTACAAACTCAGAAAGGCACGGCTAATGTCTTTGATCTGCTTCACTGCAACTTCAGGAACGTCAGATCTGGTATTTTTTAGTCTGCTCCACTGCAAACTCAGGGAGACCAGACTAATATCGTCGATCTTCCTCCAGCAACTTTAGAAAGGTAAGATCCATCGTCTTAAATTTGGTCCACTACAAACTCAAGGAGACAAGATCTGTTGTCTTTTAGCTTGCTCCACTGCAAACTCAGAGAGCCAAAGCTAACATCTTCGATCTTCGTCTCGCAACTTCAGGAAGGTAAGATCTGTTGTCTTTGATCTGTTTCACTGCAACTTTAGGAATGCCAGGTCTGATGTCTTTGATCTTCTTCCTGCAACCTCAGGAAGGTAAGACCTGTTGTTTTTAATCTGCTCCACTGCAAATTCAGGGAAACAAGATTGATGTCTTCGATCTGTTTCACTACAACTTTAGGAATGCCAGATCTGCTGTCTTTTAGCTTGTTCTACTGCAAACTCAGAGAGATAAAATTAACGTATTTGATCTTCTTCCTGCAACTTCAGGAAGGTAAGATCTGTTGTCTTCAGTCTACTCTGCTACAACTTCAGGGAGACAAGACTGAAAGTGACCATTTACCCTACTACATCGTCCTATGCCCTGTAGAATGGGTATATGCTTATGCCGAATGATTAGGATGTCGTGATCAAAATGAATCAAATGCTCCTATACAGACATGCTATGATATGTGAATGTAAAAATGATATGAGTATGATTCCTACTCAAGGTGTTATCACTCATTTATCTGTCAAGGTTTCATCTTCGTTCCCTTTGAAGTATCATTTTCTTGTTCAAATAATTTGCCCCATGGAAATTTTAGGGCCCATGAACTTTGGGGACACAAGGTTTATAACACCTTCAAACCATCTTTCCAGGAATCATAACTTTTTCTGTCTGTCCTTACTGCAATTTAAGGATATAGGACTTGTTTCAACTTCAATTCATTCCACCACAATTTAGGGTTTTTGAATCTTTTCCCGTCAAATTAGTCTGTCATACCATTCTCCGAATGACTCGATGACATTGTTTATCTTCGTCACAACCACTCAATTGAACAAAGAATTTAGAGAAATAGTCTTCATCTAGACTTTTCTTATTTCTTAAATATTTCCAATCTATGTACATGGAAATTCTAAACAATTGTCCTGCTTCGATTTCTTATTTTATTTAGAAATTTCCAAAGTAATATGTAGAACTTCTTTTTTGAAATTATTAGTTCATCGATCATTATTTCAATGTGACATGCTTATGAATAATGGGTAACAAATAAATTGATTTCAAAGAGAGTTAAATGAATTATCAAAAATACAAAGGAAATTAACTAGGAACATATCTTTGAGAAGAAAAAGAATCCAAAGATAGTAAAATGAATAGGACAAAGATCAGTTGCCCTAGATATCGCAGATTGGGCTTCTATATACAAACTCCATGAAGACTGCTTTGTGCTTAACATGTGTTTAGAAGACCCAAAGTACTTTGTTGATGCCCCGATATGCAACATATTCCATTTCTTGTTGATTCAAGTATAGGAAGATCACTGCATGTCCATTTAGAATTTGAACCGCCATTTTTGGGTTTTCAACACAAAACCCCTTTGGTCTCAAGGCGCCCTTTGCGGGTTTTCACCTTGGCCTCTTCTCCTCTTTAAGCAAAATACTTTTTGACTGAATCCGAGTTCACAGGATTGGGTAAACTTTTCCTATCCATTTCGGTCAGAATCAGTGCACCTCCAGAGAAAGCTTTCTTCACCACGTATGGTCCTTCCCAATTTGGCATCTATTTTCCTCTGAAATCCTTTTGTATGGGAAGGATCGTTTTTAGTACAAGGTCCCTCGTGAAACTCTCTTGGGCGGACTTTTTTATCATATGCTTGCATCATTCGTTTTTGGTACATCTGACCGTGACGAATAGCCCTTAACCTCTTTTCTTCAATCAAGTTCAACTGATCATATCGAGCCTGGATCCATTCAGCTTCATCCAATTTTATTTCTGATAAAACTCGAAGAGAAGGTATTTCCACTTCAATAAGTAGAACTGCCTCCATCCCATAGATCAATGAGAAAGGAGTTGCCCCAGTAGAAGTTCTGACGGACGTCCGATAAGCATAGAGTGCAAACGGTTGTTTCTCATGACAATCCTTATAAGTCACAGTCATTTTTCCTACTATCTTCTTGATATTTTTATTGGCCGCTTCCACTACCCCATTCATTTTTGGACGATACGGAGATGAGTTATGGTGTTTGATGTTGAATTGACTACAAACTTCTACTATCGTGCTGTTGTTCAAGTTCAGTGTGTTGTCTGATATGATCCTCTCGAGCATTCCATATCGAAAAATGATCTCCTTTTTCAGGAGCCGACTAACTGCTGACTTAGTAACGCTAGCGTATGAAGCAGCCTCTACCCATTTCGTGAAGTAGTCAATTACCACAAAGATGAATCGATGTCCATTTGACACTTTCGGTGAGATTGGTCTAATAACATCTATGCCTCACATGGAAAAAGGCCATGGGGAAGTCATAACATGCAAAGGCGATGGAGGCACATGAATTTTGTCTCCATAAATCTGGCATTTATGACATCTCCTGGCATAGTTGATACAATCTCCTCCCATTGTGGACCAATAATATCCAAATCTCATTATCTGTCTAGCCATTGTGAATTTATTAGCGTGTGTTCCACAAACGCCCTCATGAGCTTCTTCCAGGATTTTCCTAGCTTCAATTGCATCAACTCATCTCAATAGTACTTGATATTTTCTCCTTTTGTACAAGATATCCCCATCTAAGACATAGTCAGATGCCTATCTTCTTAATGTCCTTTTGTCATTCTTAATTGCATGCTCTGGGTATTCACGATTTTTCACATATCGCAATATATCTTGATACCAAGGGTGGTCATCTTTTTCCTCCTCTTCCAGATTATAACAATGAGTTAGAAATTCGATAATACTCATCTGAATAGGTCTCATATCATCTGGTTTGTTTACCTTGATCATAGAAGCCAAGGTTGCCAAAGCATCCGCCATCTGGTTTTCATCACGTGGGAGATAATTAAAAGTAGTGTCATCGAATTCCTCAATCAATCCCAGAACTATTTTTTAGTAATCAAGTAGTTTGGGATCTCTTGTCTCCCATTCTCCTTTAAGTTGGTAGATTACTAAGGCAGAATCTCCATATACTTCTAATACTCTAATCTTACGCTCTACAGCTGCTCAAATTCCCATGATGCATGTTTCATATTCCGCCATGTTGTTCGTGCAATCAAAATCCAATTTGCATGTGAATGGATAATGATCACCACTAGGGGATACCAAGATTGCCCCAATTCCATTTCCCACAGCATTTGATGCCCCATCGAAATTTAGCTTCCACGGACATTCTTTAGTATTTGCCACATACATCAACTCTTCATTGGGGAAATCAAAGCTCAAAGGTTCATAATCCTCTAAAGCTCTGCTAGCTAGAAATTCTGCTATTGCACTACCTTTTATAGCCTTTTGGTTCACATAGACTATATTGAATTCAGACAGCAAAATCTACCACCTTGCTATCCTTCCATTCAAAGCAGTTGACTCCATCATATATTTTAACGGATCAAGCTTTGAAATTAACCAAGTTGTATGATATAGCATGTACTTCCTCAATCTCTGAGTTGTCCAAATCAAGGCGCAACATAATTTTGTCAATCGATAAATATCTCATTTCACATTCAGTGAACTTTTTATTGAGATAATATATCACCTTTTCTTTTCTTCCTGTCTCTTCATGTTGACCAAGCACACATCCCATGGAGTTATTGAACACTGTCAAGTACAGCATCAATGGTCTATCTGGATTAGGCAGAGATAGTACTGGGCATTTGACAGATATTGTTTGATTTTGTCAAAAGCTCTCTGGCATTTTTCGTCCCATACACCTTGGTTGTGTTTCTTAAGAAGACGAAATATGGGATCACATTTCTTAGTTAATTCTGAAGACCATTTGGGTCATTGGGCCACGTAGGTTTGGGTTAGGTTAGGATTGGTCTGGGGTGTAATTGGGTTTGGGGTAGAGTAATGGGTCTATAATTTGGGCCACGGGTAGTTTAATGTTTTGGGTCTGTATTGGACTTTATTAAACTTTATTTTTATTATTTTATTATTTTATTTTTGGTTTTTTTCTGAATGGAATGGGCCCTGGCAAAATGGACTGATTACAGAACTGAATAGTCCTAAACCAGTTGAAAGATCTGCAAACCCTGAACCAAAGGTTGAGCTAGAAGAAGAAACAGTCAAGCCAAGTGTTGAACTTGAGTCTACAACTGTAACAGCCTGTTTTTAGTCAAATCAGAATAGTGGTTTCGGGACCACAAATCAGAGATCAAAATATTTATTTTATTATTATTTTAATATTTACAGCATGATAGTATGTATGTGTGAAATTTTTGTTAAGAAATTTTAGCGTTTGGTTGCTCAATTTGATAAAAAGGACTAAATCGCGTAAAGTGAAAAATTGGAGTTCTATTAGATAAAAGTATCTAATAGCTATGGAACCTTAAATTAAAGGTCCTTATGTTATAAATAGACCATTATAAGGGTGAGGACAAAGATGGACATGCATAAATGAATTTTAATGGTTTATATTAAAGGTTAATATTGTAATTTGGTTATTTAAGTATAATCATAAAACAAAAACATAATTTTAAGGCTTTCATCTTCATCTAGCCATTTTTAAAGAAGAAAAAGAAACCATTTTTGTGTTTTGAAGGTTTGACCATGGTTAAGCATATGGAATGTTTGTTGTTATTATGAATTATATGTTATATAGTTCAAATTGATTATTTGTGTATTATGATTTGTTGAGTATATTTCGTACGAGCTTACTAAGCTTTATAGCTTACTTTGTTTATTTTTCCCGTGTTTTATAGTGATTTCAAAGCTAGCTCGGATTCGGGGATCGTCGGAGACTACGTCACACTATCCAACAATGACTTTGGTACTTTTGATATCATGGTTTGGTCATATGGCCTGTATAGGATTATGGTCATGTTGGTTATGTTTTGGTAGTAAGGTTTGCCATTTGGGATGGCTTATGAATGGTTGTGTTTTGGTTTGTATTTATATAGTCATGAGATTTGGCTTAATTTGGCTAGTTTGATTATGTATATATAAGTGTGCTTATGGCTTATATTATGAGGTTTGTGGAATTGGTATTATGCTTGTGAATTGGAACAAAATGATATATGTTTGGTAAATGTTTTTAGATGTGCTAATGCTATTTTGTAAAGTATTTAATGTTACTTGGAAATGGTTGATAAATTGATGATGTTTGTGATTGAAGTTTAGGCTAAGAAATGTTTAGATGAAATGGTAGGAATTATGGTTGATTTGGTTGTTTTGGATTGCCTATTTTGCTTTGTTTTTGTGCCATATGTGTAAGTGAAGGTGTGTACCAAATGGAGTGGCAAAATGGCTTGGTAAATAACCTATTTTTGTCCATACGGCTGAGACACACGCGCCGTGTGTCCCCTAGTGTTGAAATTGAAATGAAGTTAGTACGCTCCACACGGTCTCACACACGGGCGTGTGGCTCAAGTCAGTATACCCCTAATTTGCACACAGCCTAGCACATGGGCGTGTGACTTGGTCGTATTGCATAAGTCAGTATACCCTACAGGAATGGCACAGCCTAGCATAGGGCCTGGTATACGGGCGTGTGTGGTCATTTTTAGGGCACACGGGTTAGCCACACGGGCATGTGTTTTTGTCATGTAACCCAAGTAAGAGAGTTACACGGGGTAGGACACGGGCTGGGACACGACCATGTGCTCCCATTTCGAATGGCCACACGGCCTGTGACACGGGCGTGTCTGGTGGTAGTGTGAGACACACGGCCTACCTACACGGGCGTGTGTCCCTTATTTTGAGAAAAATTTTCTAAGTGTTTCAAATGTTTCATAAGTTATCGGTTTAGTCCCAAACTAATTCTAATGCATGTTTAGGCCCTCGTAGGCTCGTATAAGGGACGAATTGGTTGAGTTTGAATGATGAATGTATGAAATGATATTAGGCACATGAAAAGTATGTATAAATGTGTTGTAAGTCCGGTAATGCTCCGTAACCCTATTCCGGTGATGAATACGGGTGAGGGGTGTTACAACAACTCTAATGCCGACTTTTGCAAGTACTTCAAAGAAATCAGAGTTGTCAATTATGATGGATATGTGCAAGTTCATGCACAGTCAACAACAAACTTACTGGAGATATGCAAAAATTAGAGATGACTCAATTCGAAATACTTTTAAGAATATCTCTAATACTTTTGTTCCTGAATTCCCAGATGCTATCTTTGAGACATGGATGGAAGATACTGACTATGCAAGCGGAGATGGAGCTGAAGAAGACAAGGGGAATGAGTCAGAAAAATAAAAGGGGGGATTCTTGTCTTGTTATTTATTTAATTATTTTTAAGTCTTTATGAATTTATTTCTTTCGTAATTAGGATTTAATTTCTATAGAGTAAAACATAAAAAGCATGAATAAACTTAACACTTCTTTAGAATGAAAAAGACTAAGTGATGTGGTAATAGGAATGAACATGTCTAGGATTGGGTTATTAGGAAAGACTTGGTATTTAAGCAGTCTTAATAACTCACCTCTCTTTCTTTACAACCGTACTTGGTGTTCAATTTTCATTCATTACTTTGTTCTTGCAATGAGGAAATTGCTTCTTTTTAAAGAGGGGTAAGGCAAATAAATTGCTCAAATTTTTAAAATTTTCAGGTATGTTTCAATCATTTCTTTCATAAGTATGTTTTAATAAATGAATGTTTAGAGACATTTTTTTTTGTCAAGAGATAGTTTGTATGCAAGTATGAATGATGATTCTATCTGAGTGAAAGTATGTTATCATGAAGAATGGAGTGCTTGTATGATATTAGTCTTAGTAATGTTTGCCATGAAAACTTAGTTTCTCTTGTGATTAGACATGCATGAAGGTTTATATCTTTAGATTGGCTTAGTAACTTTCTTGAGGCGAAATCCTAGAAGACATAAAAATCTAAAATGATATAGGCACTATTTCTTTGGATCGTTTGAGCCTTTTTGAGCCAACCTTATGATATTAGACCCTTGAAACTGTAATTTTGAGCTTAAAGGCTTGTTTATTGCAATGAATCTACACTATAAGCCACATTACCATCTTTTTAAGTTATCCTAATTTTGAGCACCCATCTTAACTAAAGTTGTCTTGCTAATCAACATTTGAGGAAATTTTCAAAAAGATGTATGTGCTCATGCTTAAAAAAAAGAGAGATGAAGAGCAAAGAAAAGTTTGCTCAGTCTCCAAAAAGAAAAATGTATGAGTATGAGTTCAAAATAAGTTTGGGGGTGTTCCAAAGGTTCACTTAAAGAAAAGGTTGTATTTTGAGAAATCCAAGACAAAGTTAAAGGTTAAGATTTTGAAATCGAATTGTCTCATCTCTTTTAAATCCCTACCTTTAACCGAGCCCCATTACAACCTTATAAAAGACCTATTGATTTGATGATTATGACGCCTACATTAGTGGAGAGGAAGTACTAAGTTCAACATATGAAGATCATAAATAAGCCTTATGATTGTTTGCTTAATTGATAAGAAATTATGTTGAATGAAGAATGTTATCTATGGCTGTGACATACATAGAAACTATGATTCATGTTGGCATATTTTGAAACTTAGTATAAAATTCTAAAAAAGTTTGCATATGAATTACTTGTTAATAAAGGAGATCTATGAACATGAAGTTATTAATGCATGATTATGGGACAAAGATTGATGATGCTTACACAGTTAGCAATTTTGCCCTAGCAAGACCTTTTGCTGTGCATAAACATTACACGGGACGAGTAATGATTTAAGTTTGGGGGTGTGTAAATAGAAAAATATATAGGATTTTTCCTATGCAATTTATCACCTTTTTACTTAAATTCATTGTTAAAACTAAGTAATTGTTTAATAAATTAATGAAATATGTGAAAATATGAAATTAGGACATAGAAATTATTAAAATGTTATTTTATGCTTTATTATATAGTTTTCATGAATAAAATGACTTATTTTATATTTATTTGAACTTATTATATTTTTAAGACATAAAATGGGCCATGCATGATTAAATTAAATAATAAAAATAAAATTATATTTAATAAATCATTTTAAGATATTTCATTAATAATTTGGGTTTTAATTAATTATTTAAATTGGATAAATTTTGCTCTTTGGTCCTTTAATTTATTGATTTATTTTGGATAAGTCTAATAGCTTTGTTGGATTACAAAAACCATCCAAATTGAAGACCAAGTCAACCCAATTTCGGCTATACATGGCTGTGCACATAAACCACTTTTAGTTTAATTACACAAGGTCCTTGCAATGTTGAAGAAATTAGAGATTTGCCCTAAGATTTACATTTGACCAAGTCTCAGTCCTGAGTTGTTATGGCAT
This sequence comes from Gossypium bickii, assembly GCA_025503065.1. NCBI lineage: Eukaryota > Viridiplantae > Streptophyta > Magnoliopsida > Malvales > Malvaceae > Gossypium > Gossypium bickii. The sequence continues at coordinate 55,350,518 of CP106713.1, read as the reverse complement.
TTAAATTACTTAAAAATCAAGCAAAATTCAACTCAAAATCCACTAATCATGGCCGGCCACTCATTGAAGAAGCTTGAAGAGACTAAACCTCTCTATTTTTAGCAAACTACTCTCCTCCCTTCACCTATAAATAAGACTTCTTTTCACCATTCCTAATCATCCCTCATCCCTCATCCCTCATCATTCTCTCTTTGCTCTCAATTCTCTTTAGCATTTCCATTCCCCACGCCTAGCATCATCTCTTTATTGAGATTTTAGCAATTAAGCCACTTAAAGAACCCTTGATCGGCCACCTTGGAGAGCCATCAGCAAAGGAGCAAAGCGAAGGAGCCTCATCGGTCAGAGTCTTGGGTGACAACCACTTTGATTTGGATTTAATCTTTCTTTTTTTTTTTTATTTCATCTGAAAATGTTTGCTATGTGTTCTTTGTTCTTGTTACAACAATGTTAGCTTAATTTTATTTAAGCTAGGATGATTACTTTGATTAAATAATATTTATTTGATTCATGCTTATAATGTTTGTGCCTTAATCGATCATGTTTTCAATTAAAATCAAGTTTGTATTTTGTTCATACGTGATTGAAATGCACCTGAATTAGCTAAGCGATCCTAACCAAACGATGGCTAGTGGACACATAATAGAAATGTGCATGCTTTTAGATCCTAACCCGATTAAATTGCAGGTTGCATAACAACTCTAACCAAGCTCTGTTATCTGCATAGTTGTTAGATTCGTGTGATTAAACTGTTTCAAACCTAACACGTCCCTGTTACCTCGCACGAATGCTTAGAAACCCTTAGTAACTAAGGATTAGTAAAATGCATATTTACTAAGTAAAGGATTCTGAAAGGACCTAATGTGGTTTCCAAAATCATGAAAGATCAAGTTGCCATGAAATGTTTTTCTGAATGTTATTAAGCATGTTGATAATAAATTGAGTTTAATTAAAGTAATTGTCCTAGTTTATTTATGTTATAATTGTCGCAAATTGTGTTTAATTTTTCTAAAATCTATTTCATTCATATAGTTTGCATATTTAGGATAATTTGCATTGGAGATCATTGCATTTAGTTTAATATATTTAATTTTAATCATCACTTCTCAATCATATTGTGTTTTTATTTACCAAGTGATTAATATAATTTTACAATTAAGTGATTTAACACAAATACAATCCCTATGGAGACGATAACTCGATACTTACTTATTACTTGATAATGACTGTGTACACTTGCACAAACCTACGCGTTACAATGTTACGTCAGTTTTATTATTAATAGTAAGTGTTTTTGGGTGATGTCCATTTCAAATTTTCTGTCAGCTAATTGGAAGCCAATTAAAGTTCATAGTATTTGACTTAAGGAATCTGCACCTCTAATTGCTGTTAAGATGACAGGTTCAAGCACAACCCAGAATACTGAGCCTCAACACCATGTGAATTGTGAAGAACAAGAAGTGCTTTGTATGCAACCAGCCTACACTTGGAATTTTCAATACTGCTCATGAGATACGTAGAAAGATGGCAGAAGAGGGTAAAAGATAAGTTCATTGGTGTTTTGCTTTAAGATCTGCAACTATGGACATTTTTATTTCATTGTTTAGTGTTGTAGTGTGGGATTCACTTCTCTGTATACCTTACAGAAGGAAATGCATTCCTTGCTAGAAGTGTTTTGAACTCATTGTTGCTGTAAGCCTGTGGATTAGTATTCTTTTCAGGTCATGCTGCTAGCAACTTATCCTCCTTGATTAGGTAATGGAAAAATTCATCTCATCTCCTCGTATTTTTACATGATAGCATTTCCATTTCGCTGTTGTTCATATTAAGATGTTCATTTGGTCAGGGAAGTTCATTTAATTCAGTAGTACAGGGAGTTTTTTTGTATGGGAGTAGCATTCGCATTTTCCTCTAAAGCTCTTTTGGTTTTGGTGGTTCACTTAATCCAAGTTGCTGTAATAAAATTAATGTCTTGTTATCATCTGACTAGCATTATTTTTTTTCATTTACTCCTATTTTTACCCGAAATGAAGCCAGTGCTAGAGTTCAGGTCTCATTCGTAATGTTCCATGGGTTTTGGTTTTATTAGGTTAGAAAACATTTTCCCAATCAGAAATTTGAATGAAGTTGGTGTTAGATTCGTAAAACTCTTATATAAAATTAAATAAGCTAAGGTCTATCATGTTAGATTATCAAGAATAAATCAAGAATAAAATTAGATTCGGAAGCATACCTGAATCCATTGTTGGAAATTGCCTAGAAATTTTTGATCTTTCAATAAAATAGTTTATTTTCTCTTTGTATAATTCTTCTTACATAGATAAAAAAAAAAAAGAAGAAAGGGAATAACTTGAATAAGGATGATCCTAAAAACTAAAGTTTTTAGGCACCAATAAAAGTTTGCCACATCATCAAAATTTAAAGACATGAAATATTTATTATACACTCATCCATAGAGAAATTATTTTATGGATCATTCCCATCACATTATTCAGGATCCCTTTCTAATTATTTAATGACATTTCAACAATTTTTTACATGTCATTGACATGTGATTCTGATAATTTTTTTAATCCTGATCCTCAAACCCTGAATCTAGATTCATAAACCCTGAATCCAAAATATAGAAAACCAAACCTTAAACTTAAAACCTGAACTCGTAGCTATAAACCATAAACCCTTAAACCTTAATTTCAAACATTAAACTCCAAACCCTTGGACCCTAAACTTTAATATTGAACCCCAAATCCAAAACCCAAACTCAAATCTTAAACCTTAAATTCTGAACCCAAACCCTAAACCTTAAGATTTGGAGCTCGAGGTTTAAGGTTCAGGGTTCGAGTTCAAGTTCGAGGTTCTAGATTCAAGGTAAAATAATTACCAAAATTATGTGTCAATAACATGGAAAAATTGTACAAAAATTACTACTTTTTTTTTAAATTAGTTGCACAAAAATAAAAATATATTAACTTACGAAGGAAAAAAAAAACAAAATGATTAAACTTTGTAAAAAAAGAAAAGACGTTTGATTGTAATTTAAAAAATTAATCATTTTAAGTAATTTAAAAAATTTAAATTAAGTTGGAGAAGATATTAGATATAATATAGATGAGTGTATAATAATATTTTGTTATCTTTAAAATTTAATGACGTGACACAATTATATTGGTGCTTAAAAACTGTACTTTTTAGGATGATTCTAATATAATTTATTCTCAAAAAAAGATACGAGATATATATCTATTTCTTGCGGACCACTACATCTTTTTAAAATAACTATTATTAAATCAATTTTGGATATTTATAATTTGATCAAATTATAAATACAACTTATGATATTTACGCATTATTTCCATGACACTTTAATACCTATGACACTTATAACATAATTGATCACTTAATTTTGCATTACACTTTATAATAGTATTATACATTATACATATGTGTATATAATTGAAAATTTTAATCCAACACTCGGTGTGTCGTTGTTAACAACTTTTCTATTCGAATGGAGGTCACCTGGATTGTTGTCACACGACAATGATTGGTTAGTTTGGTTAAGGTTTATTTATTTATTAATAGTTTGCTACTTGATTTTATTTGCTAGGAACGGAGATTAGTCAATGTTGGGCACATAGATAGTCAACTTTTTAGTCCTCCTGTAGGGGCATTTTTCCAAATGGTTTCGTTTTGAATTTTAATTCAACGATGGTTTTGAATAGTTTTAGATTGATACATCTGTTAGTTTGTGATTTGGTGGGTATGATTTCAATACATTGACATTTGTTTAAAACAAATTTAAAATTTGAAGCTGTCAAAATTGGGTCTAATATGAAAAATCGAAACTAAGATTGAACGTATTCCAAAAAATATGATTATAAAGTTGGACAAGAATTAGTATTTACAAAGTTGTTTATAGGAAATCATGACATGTCCATTTTATTAAAAGTATAACCCAAACCCTTAGTTTTTTGTCTTTCTATATACAACTTACAGTTGTATAAATATTTGGCATAAGAAATAGTCTTTTAACTCAAGAAGCTAACTTGTTGTCATAGATTAAGTCTGCTAACCCTAAATGTTTATATTTGCAATCAGTTTTCTTTTCGAAATACAGACTTCGATTCCTCTTTTTCAATCGGTTTCTAGTTCACAGTAAATTTTGTGCAGCGATTTTCCTTTGCATTGTTACCGAAAATCGACAATTGGAATTTTGGAATTCGAGAGTTCTCTTTATCTGCGATTGTTTTTGTACGGGAAATTACGAGAAGGTTTCAATTTTGGCATAATCGTTGGGAGCTGTTTCTACAGTTTCGACTTTAGACAATTTTGCAACATGTCAACAGAAGAAGAGTTAGCCAATCTGAATATCGATGAGGATAAATAGGTATCGATTAGATCGGGAGAGGAAGAAGTAGATGTAGGAGAAGATTTCAACTTGTGCTTGGTTGGAAGGGTTTTGACAGAAAGTTTGGTGCACTTTTTGTCTATGAAGAACACACTCACAAATTTGTGGCATCAGTTAGGAGGTACCTTAATCACTGATATTGGTTTTTTTTTTTTTTTTGTTTCTATAGCCAGATCGATCTAAAAAGAGTAATGAATGATATACCATAGTTTTCTAATAGACATCTCATTATCTTTCATAAGATGGAAAAATAGGAGGATCCACTATAGGTCCCGTTGTTATATACCCTATTATGGGTTCAAATTTATAGCCTACCAATAGGATTTATGTCAGAAGGCATGGCAAAATAGTTTGGACATTTTATTGGATAGTTTGTGAAGTATGACGCATCAATTGCTACAAGAGGTGTGAAAAAGTTTATAAGGGTTAGGGTAATTTTGGATGTTTGTTTTCCATTAAAAAGGAAAAAGAAAATTATCATTAATCAAAGTAGCTCTACTTATGCTCAATTTCAATATGAAAATCTTCCACTATTCTATTTTATTTTTGGAAGGATGGGGCATGTCAAGGTTTTTGCCCGTTAAAGCTAACGTTGGGAGATTAAGAGGTGGAGTTTGGTTGGGAAAGTTCATTAAAGGCAGAGCGAAAAAGGATAATGCAACCTACAAGTTCATGGTTAAGGGAGGAACCAAAAGAAGGGATCAGAGTTGGGGGAAGATCGAATAGGGATCGTGGAGGTGGCTTTACTGTAGAAGTTAGAATGATGGTTGTTAATGAAGCAAATAAGGGAAGAATAGGATGTATTCAAGGACGGCCCAGGTTAACCACTGTACAATCTAGAATAAGATTTTTAATACACTTAGCTTTGAAAGAGGATCCATCAAAGGCAAGGAGGTAGCTTAAGAGTGTTAGAAAATGGCCTTCCATGTAGCAAGCAGCACTACATGCAGTCGAGCCAACCTTGCAGCAGCTGAAGCTTACTGATGTTGTCTAAGTTCAGCTTGTTTTGTTACTCCAAGTTTATATTTTGTAACTTAGTTTGATTTGAAATTAGTTAGTATAAAACTTGATGTAATTAGGTAGTGATTGAGCTGATAAATCAGCTTTGTTTATGTGTACAAGTTAATACTTCAAGTTTAAATGTATTTTAGTGGTATTAGGTAAGTATTAGGTGAAAACTTGCTTTGTTTTGTTTAGTTAATGACTGATATATGTAATGGCAATACACCAAAGTTTATTTTCAATGAAAAATATCAGATTTCATTCATATATGCTCCATCTTTCTTGTTTCTCGCTGTTGTTCTTGTTTTCTTAGAAAATTACTGCTTTTGTTTCTTTACCAAGCAACGAGGCTTGCTGTACAAGCTTTTTACACAACTTGCTCAGCCTTGCCAAAACACCAACAATTGGTATCAGAGCTTTTATCTTAGAGGACCTGTTGCAATTAAACCTTATGTTGAATGACTTCTTTAGGATTTTCTCCAGCACCACCACTAGTCTTTAGTGGTGAAGGGTTTCACATATGGGTGGCTAGGATGAAGACTTACCTACAGGCCTTTGCTCTGTGGGAAGTTGTCAACACTGATGCTGAGCCAGCTCCACTCAGAGCCAATCCCACAATGGCTCAAATAAGGCAGCACGCAGATAAGAGGACTAAGAGGCATAAAGCCATGCCTTGTATTCTGAACCGTGTGTTTGATGTTATCTTCACAAGAATTATGGCTTGTGAGACTCCAAAACAAGCCTAGGACAAGCTCAAGGAGGAGTTCCAAGGCACAGAAAGGACAAGGAGAGATTTTGAAAATCTAAAGATGAAGGAAGAAGAGACAATGAAGCAGTACTCAGATAGAATCATGGTTGTGGTCAACATCATAAGGTTGCTAGGAGAACAATTCAGTGAGGCAAGAATCGAGGAGAAGGTGCGCTCAACATTGCCTGAAAGATATGAAGCAAAAATCTAATCCCTTGAGGATTCGAGAGACCTTGCAAGCATCTCTTTAACTGAGCTTATCAATGCCCTTTATGCTCAGGAGCAAAGAAGAGCCAGCAGGATAGAGGAGCATCAAGAAGGTGATTTTCAAGCCAAGGCCAAGGTTGCCTCGAGCACCAATGCCTATAAAGGCAAAAAGAACTGGAAAAACAGGCCTAAGCCTGATGCTACAAGAAGGAGAGATCAACTTTGCAGGCACTGCAAAAGACTAGGTTATCCAGAAGATAAATGCTGGTTTAGACCAGATGCAACATGTCAACATTGCAAGAAAAAGGGGCATGTTGAAAGGGTCTGCAAGAACAAAGGCAGACCTAGGCAAAATCAAGCACAACAGAAAAATGTTAAAGCTCAAATGGCTGAAGACAGCAGTGATCATGAGGAGCAGGTTTTTGTTGTGTCATGCTCAGCTAGTCAGAAGAATGACTCAAAAGAATGGCTATTGGATAGTGGCTGCACTAATCACATGTCACCAGATGCAACCATTTTCAAAACCTTGGACACAAGCTACAAAACCAACGTGAAAGTTGGAAATGGGCAGTTTATCAAAGCTGAAGGAGAAGGGGAAGTGTTGATATGCACTCCCACAGTTATAAAAAATGTATTGTTGGTACCTGAGATTGATAGGAACCTTCTCAGCATTGCACAACTGCTTGAAAAAGGTTACTCAGTTGTGTTTAAGGGCAATGAATGCAAAATTGTTGATTCGAATGGATCAAGCCTCATGACAGTCACAATGACTGAAAAATGCTTTGAAGTTAACTGGCCAAGTGGCTCACACTCAGCTTATGTTGCCTCTACTAAAGAATCCAAGCTTTGGCATCAAAGGCTTGGTCATACCAATTTCAAATCGATGGCTCAATTGGTCAATGAAGAATTGGTTGAAAACTTCACCAACTCGGTTGAACATGATGAGGTCTGTGAAGTATGTCAACTTGGGAAGCAGGCCAAACTTCCATTTCCAACCAACAAGGCCAGGAGAGCCACTGAGAGATTGCAGCTGGTACACACTGATGTGTGTGGACCTATGAGATCAGAATCTCTGAATGGAAGTAAGTACTTCATTCTCTTTATTGATGATCATACCATATATTGCTAGATTTATTTTTTAAAGCATAAGTCTGAGGTAGCTCAAGTGTTTTTGAAGTTTAAAGTTGCAGTTGAGACAAAAAAAGGCTGCAAACTCAAGACCATCAGGTCAGACAATGGAGTTGAGTATACATAAGCTTAGTTCTAAGCTCTTTGCAATGATGTTGGCATCAAACATCAGCTGACTAATGTCTATACACCTTAGCAAAATGGGGTCAATGAAAGAAAGAATATGAGTTTAATGGATATGGTCAGGTGCCTTTTCTTTGAGAAGAATATGCCCAAAACTTTGTGGGCTGAAGCAGTTAACAATGTTGTTTATCTTCAAACAGGCTCCCAACCAAGGCTTTGGCTTACAAAACTCCATTTGAGGCTTGGTTTGGATTCAAGCCATCTTTGGCTCATCTGAAGATCTTTGGCTGCCTATGCTATGATCATGTGCCATCTGTGAAAAGGGATAAGCTATCAAAAAGGGCCCAACCTAGTGTTCTAGTAGGCTATATCTCAATCAAAAAAAGTTATAGGATCTTAGATCCTTCAACAAACAAGATTCAAGTGAGCAAATATGTGATCTTCGATGAAAGAACATGCTAGAATTGGGATAGAAATGAACCAGAGGCTTCTTTTGAGGAGTTGATGGCAGATCAGCTTGAAGTTGATCATGTTGGTCTAGAAATGGACATTGATGATGTCCCAATCAGAGGTACCAGACCTTTGACTGAGATCTATGAAAGATCACATGTAGCCATAGTAGAGCCAACCAATTTTGAAGAGGCTGAAGCACATGCCGAGTGGAAGCAAGCCATGGTTGATGAAATCAAGATGATTCAAAAGAATCAGACATGGGAGCTACAAGAAAGGCCTGCCAACAGAAAGACTATTGGTGTTAAATGGGTCTATCGAGCCAAACAAAATACAAATGACAGTTTAAACAAGCTGAAAGCTAGGCTTGTTGTCAAGGGGTTCAGTCAAAAATATGGTCTGGACTACATGGAGACTTTTGCACCAGTAGCTAGGCTAAACACAATCAGATTGTTAGTTACTTTGGCTGCACAAAGGGAGTGGATAATTCATCAAATAGATGTGAAGTCTGCATTCTTCAATTGGCTCATTGAAGAAGAAATCTACATTGAACAGCATCAAGGTTTTGTTGTGCTAGGAAAAGAACACATGGTATACAGGCTTAAAAAGGCCTTATATGGCCTAAAACAAGCTCCTAGAGCCTGGTATGCTAGGATTGATAGCTACCTAGTTAACTTGAGATTTGAAAGAAATGTTAGTGAGCCAACATTGTATGTCAAGAAGGAACAAGCTAAAACACAACTGATTGTATCCCTTTATGTTGATGACCTCTTGGTGACAGGAGGAGATCAAATCATATTGACTGATTTTAAAGCCAAAATGAAGAGTATGTTTGAAATGTCTAACTTGGGGCCGATGACATATTTCCTTGAAATGGAAGTGTTGCAAACTCAAAGTGGAATCTTCTTAGGATAGAAGACATTTGCTGCAAAAATCTTAAGCAAATTCTCTATGGAGAAATGCAAGCCAACAAGCACACCTATGGCTATTGGAATGAAGCTGTCAAGCTAAGAGGACCATGAACGAGTAGATGAATCTGCCTATAGAAGTCTAGTTGGATGCTTACTCTATTTGACAGCAACCAGACCAGATATTATGTTTCCTGTGAGTATACTATCGAGGTTCATGCATTGCTGCAACAAGCAGCATCTTCAAGCAGCAAAAAGAGTGCTCAGGTACATCAAAAGCACCTTGAGCTATGTATTACAGGTTAGCAAAACTGAAAAACTGAAGCTTATAGGCTATACTGATAGTGATTAGGCTGGTTCAAAGGATGACTTGAAGAGTACTTCTGGTGCTCAAAGAAGTAATCAATAGTAACTCAATCAATAGCAGAAGCTAAGTATGTTGCAACTGCAAATGCTGTTAATCAGGCCATTTGGCTAAGAAAAATCCTAGCTGATTTGAACCTACATCAAGGGGCAGCAATAGAGATCTTTTGTGATAACAAGTCTGCTGTTGCAATTGCAAAGAACACTGTCTTCCATGGTAGAACTAAGCATTTTAGCATCAAGCTACATGTAATAAGGGAGATGGAACAAGCTCGAGAGGTAGAGCTGATTCATTGTAATTCTGAGGAACAGATTGTTGATGTCTTCACAAAGGCCCTGAATGTAACAATTTTCATTAAACTAAGGAAGGAGTTAGGATTCTACAGCATGGAGACCAAGGAGGAGTGTTAGAAGATGGCCTTCCATGCAGCCCATGCAGCAAGCATCACTACATGCAGTCGAGCCAACCTTGCAGCAGCTGAAGCTTATTGATGTTGTCCAAGTTCAACTTGTTTTGTTACTCCAAGTTCATATGTTGTAACTTAGTTTGATTTGAACTTAGTTGGTATAAAACTTGATGTAATTAGGTAGTGATTGAGCTAATAAATCAGATTTGTTTATGTGTACAAGTTAATACTTCAAGTTTCAATGTATTAGGTAAGTATTAGGTGAAAACTTGCTTTGTTTTGTTTAGTCAATGTCTAATATATGTAATGGCAATATGCCAAAGTTTCTTTTCAATGAAAAATATCAGATTTCATTCATATATGCTCCATCTTTCTTGTTTCTCGTTGATGTTCTTGTTTTCTTAGCATATTACTGCTTTTGTTTCTTCACCAAGCAACGAGGCTTGTTGTACAAGCTTTCTACACAGCTTGCTCAACCTTCCCAAAACACCAACAAAGAGGAGGAGGAAAGACCAATGGAATTTAGGGAAAGGAAGAAATGACAAAGAACCCTATGTGAAGACCAAACTGTGGTAATCATATGCGAATATCAAGCAATGGAAGGAAGTTCTGAAATCTTGCCGACTGCTAGAATGCAATCTGGCCAGTCATAATCAAAACCTTAAGTTGGAACGTCCGCGGGTTGGGGCACCCGCGGATAGTTCGTCGTCTCAAGAACATGTTGAGACAGGTTTGTACCCAATGTTTGTTTTTGATTGAAACAAAAGTAAGCACAAAAGGATGGAGACTAAAGAAGAAGTGAGGTTCCAAGTATGGAATTGATGTTGATGCAAATGGATCGAAAGGAGGGCTATCTTTAGGTTGGAAAGAGAAGGTAGATGTAACTTTATAAAGTTTTTCTTTTTCACATATTTATGCAATAGTGAAAGAAGAGAGCAAAGTGTCAGCATGGAGGTTAACCGGATTTTATGGTGCATTGGTTGAGGGGTTGCGAAAGGAATCATTGAATTTGTTAAGACAGTTAGGAAGAGGATGTGATATCCTTTGGGTAATTGTGAGTAATTTTAATGAGATCATGTTTTATTTCAAGAAAAAAAGGATGGAAGATGAGAGGGGAGAGGTAGATGAGTGCCTTTCGGGAGGTGCTTGAGGAGTGTGATTTAAGTGATTTAGGTTTTTCAGGACAATAATTTATGTGGGAAAGGGGAAAGCTTCCAGACAACAATATTAGAGAAAGGTTGGATAGGGGGTGGCCAATACTAAATGGTAGGAATTATTCCCAGAATATTCAGTTGAACACCTTCATCACAGTATTTCAGTTCACTATCCACTTTTGTTGAACATGATTGGCGAAGAGGGGGACAAACACTAGCAAAAACATTTTGGTTTCGATCTAATACAAATTGGGCATTGGAAGAAGACTTTAAGGAGTAAGTAGTAGTAAGTTAGGGATCAGATGGAAGGGATGTTCTAGAAAAGTTATTATCACTCGGATCTAAATTGAGTAGATGGGCTAGTGCAAATAAAGTTAAAAGAAAAGGAAGAAAGCAAGATTTATAGGATAGGTTAAGAGAGCTAGTTGAAGAAGAACCCATTGATGAGATTTCAGCCAAAATTATGGATGTAAAGCTTGCATTAAATCTAGAGGCAGACAAAGAAGAAATTTTTTGGGAACAAAGGGCAAGGTGAACTGGCTCAAGTTAGGAGATCAAAATACGTCATTTTTCCATGTAGTTGCAAATAGTCGTAAAAGAAAAAAAAAAGGATTTGCGGACTCAATGATGAAAATGAAAGATGGGTAGAGGAGGATAGGGAGCTTGTCGAATTATCTTCAAAATACTGTCAAGAACTGTTTCAGTCAATGATAATAGATAATATGCGATAGGATTTTAGATAGTATCAAGCCATGCATTACAACAGGAATAAATGAGGAATTAATAGTTGATTTTTGAAAAGGGGAGATAGTTGAAGCGGTAAGTTGATGGCTCTATCAAAATCATCAGGTAAAGATGATTTTCTTGCATTCTTTTATCAACAATAATGGCACATTATAGGAGAAGATATTAGTAGTTATGTCTTGGAGGTCTTAAGGGGAATACGAGACATTAGGGACATTAACGGGATAAATATTGTCCTAATCCTTAAAGCTAATTCGCCACATAGTATGAATCGATTTAGGCCAATTAGTTTGTGTAACGTTATATACAAAATTATCTCGAAAGTTTTGGTCAATAGATTCAGGAAGGTACTATATTTTTGCATTGATGAGTACTAGGGTGCTTTCATGCTAGGAAGACAAATTATAGATAATATCTTGGTGGCATATGAAATTCTGAACTCATTCAGAAAAAAAAAAAGAAAGAAGGTTTGATAAGGTCATTTTCTTTAAAGCTTGATATGAGCAAAACCTATGATAGGGTGGAGTAGAGTTACGTGGAGAAAGTTATGTATAGTATGGGTTTTTGTAGATAGTGGATTGAGATAATAATGCGATGTGTCACATCAATAAATTATGTTATGGTGCTAAATGGAATATAGGGAGGGAAATTTCAGCCTAGCAGGAGGTTGTGACAAGGCGATCCCTTAACCCCTTATATTTTCATAATTTGTGCTGAGGGGTTCTCTAAACTGATAACAAGGGCAAAAAATGAGGGTTTTATCAGAGAGGTAAAAACAAGAAGGATTGCTTTGGCAATTACACATTTATTTTTTTGTAGATGATAGTATCTTATTTGGTGAAGTGACCGAAGTAGGGGCAAGAGCAGTAAAGGAGGTAGTTTCAAACTATGAAAAGTCGTCAGGCTAGTTAGTTAATTTTGATTAGTCATTAATTTATTTTAGCAATAACACAAGTGTCGGTAATAGAGAAAAAGTAGCAAGAGTTTTTGGGGTTAGGATTGCTAATAACCCAAAAAAGTATATTGGGCTATCAACAATGGTTGAGAGACATAAGAGGCATGCTTTTGTTGGGATTAAAGAACGCATGGTGAGGAAAGTAGAAAGCTGGAATACTAGATTTGTTTCAATTGGCGAGAAGGAAGTATTGGTTAAGGCACTACTACAAGCAATGCCAATATATGCCATGCAATGCTTTATGCTACCAGACTCCTTTTGTCATGAGTTAGAACACATGTTAAATAGATTTTGGTGGAGAAGTACAACTACAAATAAGGGTATCCACTGGTGTAGTTGGAAATTTATGTGTTCAGAAAAGTCACAAGGGGGATTGGGATTCAGGAGTTTTTCCAATTTTAATATAACCTTATTAGCCAAACAAGGGTGGAGATTAATTACGAGTCCAGATTGGTTACTTGCTCAAGTTTTGAAGGCCAAATATTATCCAAGAGGTGAGTTCTTATGTGCAAAACTAGGTTTTTACGCTTCGTACACGTGGCGCAGTATTTGGTAGACCCGTGCACTTTTAGAGAGAGGACTGGGATAGAATGTGGGAAGTGGTTCTTCAATCAATATACGGAATGACACATGGTTGCCTGGACTTGGAGACAGAAGAATTCAGTGTCAGAACATGAACATTAATTTTACAAAGGTCATGAATCTTATTGACTTAATTACGTTCACCTGGAAGGAGTTGGTACTTCGAACTTTACATACTGAGGAGCAAGTGAAGCGAGTTTTGGAGATCTCACTTGTTGACCAAAGTTAGCCGGATGTATTGGTTTAGATCGAAAGGTGTCAATATAGGTATTTACATAGTTAAAAGCGGGTACAAGTGGCTCATTACGGAGGGATTACAATCGATAGCAGGAAACCACACTTCACAGCAAAATGAACTACAAGGCTACTATACAAAACCATGGGAACTAAAACTTCCAAGCAAAATACGAATAGATATGTGGAAAATTACAAATGGCTTTATTCCAACATTTTACAACTTAAAGCAGAAAGGCCTAGTAAGAAACAGTCGATGCCCGATGTGCAAGGAGAGGGAGGAATCAGTGGAACATAAATTTCGGGATTGTACCTTCACAGCAAAGGTCTTTCAAGAATTGGGTGTGGCAAACTCAGCCACCAACAGAAACCATAGTTGGAAAAATTGGTTTGCAACTTTCTTTCTAAACAACAATCATACATAATGCAAATTGTTAGCCACGACATACTGGGCCCTTTGGTTTAATAGAAATAAAATATACGACGAAAGTGTTAAACCCAATAAAACAGAGTTGATATCATTCACCAGGGCATTTATTATAGAAAATGAAATGTTGGATGGTTTGCTGATAACAAAATCAGTAGACAAAAATATAAAATGGGAACCACCCGATGTAGATACTATCAAAATAAACTTCGATGCTTCATCTTAACAAAATTAGAACAGCTCAAAGTTATGTATTATCACAATAAATAACGAAGGACTAGTAATGGGTGCATGTATTTACCCATGTAGACACATCACGACCCCAACAACGGCGGAGGCATGGGCTTGCTTGCATGCAATCACTTTCGGGGAAGAGTTAGGATTTCGAGAAATGTGTGGAGGGATGCTCGTTAATGGTAATAAGGGGAATAGAAACAGCAGAAAGTGATAGATTAGATATTAGCGCAATATTAAAAGCAATAAAAAGAAAAATCCCTAATTTCATAAGGATCACCTTTCGGTACATACCCAGAAAGGCTAACGACGCGACGCACGCATTAGAAAGAGAGGGTCGATGTCACGAGCTGCCACAATACTGGATAGAGGAGGTCCCAGATTCATTAGAAGAAGCTGTTAAATATGATCGAGAAGGAAGTTAGAGGACTGTTTGAAAAAAGGCATTGTAAGACCGGAAAAGGGAAAAGGCTATTCCAAGGACTTAGTTCCATAAGAGGTGAGAATGATCACACGAACTTACATTGACTGATAGTGAACAAGAGTGATTCTCTCTAGCACTGGTGCAGGTGTTTATTTTGGCGAAGTAAAAGATGGATAGTGGAAATGGGGAGATCTAGGTAGATGGCAAATTGCTTAGGTTTTAGAAAGTTTTGTTTCTGTTAGGGTTTGGTTTCATTTATGATACATCGTTTGGGTGGCCAATAGAAAAGTAGGTTAATACATGCGTTAGGTGGAGATATTAGGAGGCATCGTTTAGGTGGCCATTAGGAGAATTACATCTATTAAAGCTATTATTAAGGTTATGACATGTTTCATTTTATCCCTCATCAATGCACCAATTTGATTTTTCAAAAAAAAAAAAACTTCTTGTCATAGAATTAATTATTATAGAATAAGTAACTCCGAAAAATTAACTGCATCTAACGTGCTCACTTTATACTAATGAGATCTGAAGATGAACGTATAAATTCCCAAGGCACTCACACGATTTCACAAACAGCCGCTTCGGTTACACTTATGTTCCTTTTAGCCATGGTTTCTCAATGATTCATTTCAGTTGTCACACCTGATTTTCATTAAATCTGAAAATTAGGAATCATTGGGAGTTAAATTAAAAAAAGTCATAAGTTGATGACCTCTACTGAAAAATTAGGAAAAGTTAGTAATTGATTTGAACATGGTTGAAATTCAATACTGGTTCAGTTGGATTAAAACCAGCTGATTTCTTAGTGGGAGATAAAATGATTATCAACAGATGGTTTCTATAGGGTTGATAACCAAGTGTGAAGGGCTATAAATAGTTGGGAAATGACTACCCGAGGAGAATTCTTCCCGCTTTTGTTTTACTTTCTTTTCTCCTTCATCCTCTTCTTTGGCGACTCCGAAGAAGAGATAATTACTAGAAGCTCTTCATGGACAAATAATTATGGAATTTAAGTAAAAAAAATTAGTAAATTTAGTAAGCTGGTAAGGTTCTCGGTCCTTCAGTGTTTGTAAATTTAAGAAAAAATAATTTAGAATTTCAAAACCTTTGAGGGGTTCTGCATGTTTATGGAAAACTGAGTTTTAAGTTGAAATTATTGAGTTTTAACTCAAGATTTTTGTTATAATACTTAGCTGCTAGGAAAATGGAAGTTCTAGTGTTTGGAAAAGCTAAGCTTGGGAGACAAGAGACATCACGTGAGTTTCTATACTCCATCCCTAGAAATGTTGAATGGCTGGAATGATTATGTATTAAGTACTATAATGATGTATAAATTCTGCTGATTGTGAATGCTAAGTATGCATAAGATTATTTTAGTTTATGGGTATCTGCCAAGATAGTTAAATGTGCATGAAATAGTTATGATTTCATGTTTAAAAAGATAGCATACTCCATGATAATATATAAATGAAATGCTTGTATTGCATGATTATAATGGTGGGGTGTGGGAGGGAGATTATTGACGGTTAGATGGAGTTAGGATTTGGGGAAATAATTTTTTTGTATACCGCCATACGGTGTTGCTGGATGCAAATTGTAATATGCGAAGATCTAGGCCATGCGGAGGGGACATTACGATGTTCGAGCATCAAGGTAGTAATGGCAAACTGGAGGTATGGGAAGATGAATAGAAAAATGGAATTTCATTAAGATTCTATCATACGGTGTTGTTGGGTGCAAACCATGATGTGCGAAGCTCTTAACCTTGCAGAGGGGACACTGAGGTGTTCGAGCATCAAGGTTAAATGTTAAGTGGAATGATATTGATTAGCTCTTCGGGGTGACACTGTGACAACAATTATTAGGTTCCATAGAGCAACACAGCGACGACGTCAACAGACTCTATAGGAAAACACCACGATGACGGTAAGGTCCTATGGGACGACACCTCAAAAGAGGTTTAATGTGTAAGACCATAACTTGGCTATGACAAACAACATAGTCTACCGGGATATTAAACACGGGGTAGTCCACTAGGAAACATGATATTATATTGTGTAACACCATAGCTCGACTATGGCAACATATGGAGTTCGTCGGGACATTAAACATGGGGTAGCCCGCCTGGACATTAAACATGGGGTTATATTATGTAAGACCATAGCTTGGCTATGACAGCATATGGAGCCTGTTGGGACAATAAGCATGAGATAGTTCGCTGCGACAATAAAAGTAGGAACGTCCGCTGGGACATTAAACATGTGACAACATATGGAGTCCGCCAAGACTGTGAATATGGAAAGACACGCAAACGAGGAGATTTTCAAACATTGGCAAGTGATAGCCAACCAGCATTTCCAATTTTTCCCTTAATTCACACCATTTCATCATCTTTTTAAGGCTTATGCCGCCCAGCCATATGCTTTTGGCATATTTGTGCCTTAAGTCCCTTTTATTTATTGGTTAAGCTATTTAATCACTATTTCTTTTAATCAACAAGTTTTGCACCTTTTTCAATTTAGTCCCTTTTAATAAATTAGACGTGTAATCGGTAAAATTTCTTAACGAATTTTTTATACGATATTCCTATCATACATAGACTATAAAATAATATTAAAATAAATTTTCTTCCATCCTCGAATTTATGACCCAAAACTACTGTTCCAATTTCACTGAAAACAGGCTATTATAGCAACTTTTTCTAATTAATCAAGTTTACCCAAATCATTGTTTGTGGAGAAAGTAATTTTAACTTAAATTTAAATATTTTGATCCAATAAATTATAAATATTTAATATAGAAATGAATTATAAACGCTAATATAAAAGATTGGTGTCTAACATTGGTGTCGCTACCAGTTCCACACCATCTTGCTGATATATACTAGAGATAAAAGATAAGGGCCAATACACTAAAATTCCTCAAACTATATATTTTAAATTGGTCTCTAAATTTTAAGATGTTCCAATTGAGTTATCTAAGTATTAGAATAATATAAATCTAGTTTCTTTTTGTCAACCTAGTCATCAACTTTAGTTTTAAATGCCAATTTAGATTTAACATGAAACATATTTAAAATACGTAAATTAAATTATAGATACATATATACTTACCAACTGTTAAGCTTGTACCTAATTTGTTAAAAACAAATATTGCCAATAAAATTTTGGGAGACTTTTAAAAGACCAAATATAAGCTAGACTAACAGAATGACTTAATTGATATAATATTGATATTTTGAGGTGGGGTGAATTGAAAATTAGTTACTTTGATGTAACAATTGCACATTAACTTTAATTTCTACTTATCTCATCATTAATTAAAAATTAATTACTTGAGTACTTATACGTATTTGACTCATATTTCATTATTTTTATTTTATTTACGTGAGGTTCATATTTTCCAACAATCTCTCTTTTGGATCATATATTTACTATATTTTTTACTCATGCAATGTATCAGTTTGGGTGTATGTATTAATTGAATTATAATATGTCTTTTGTTCAAACTTTGTATTAACAAAATTAATATTTCTCTATTAATTTAATATGAAATTAATACAAAAACCTATTTTTCGATTTTAAATAGGTAAAAAAACTAAACCATATATTTAAATTATTCAATAGCCTTAAAATGAAAAATTATAAAAAAAATGTGAATTAAAAAAGTGAATAAAATTGTTTGGACCCATTATCACAAAAAAAAAAAAAAAGAGTACTAATTGGTGGTATAAACACCAAATCTTTGGAAAAAAAAGTATTTATATAAAAAAATTTAAGAAAGTCAATAGAGAGATCAAAATTTTAATAGTTTAGGGTTATTAAATTGGAAAAGAAATCAATAATACATGTTAAAATTCTTTATAAAATATTAATATTTATTTTTTTTATTGACACAAATTTCAAAATAATTACTAAATTAGTAGTACCTGTGAATTTTTTTAAAATATTATTATTTATTTGTTTAAACAATTTATTAAAATTTTATTTTAAAAATTGGTCCCGCTTTCTATAATAGTAAAAAATGTGGAGCTGGCATTTAGTCAACACTAACACTTGTTAGAACTTGAACTCATCATTAAATAATGTTTCCTATAAAGGTTAAATTTTGCTATTAACCCCTACACATAGCAAAAGTTATGGATTTAATCTCTATACTTTATTTGTCAGATTTAGTCTCTGTACTTTTCAAATTTTAAAATTTTAGTAAGCACCAAATAATAATTGTTAAATTCATTAAGTAAAGTTCTATTGTAACACTTTATACCCGGCCTGGTCGCCAAGCCCGAATATCATGATGCCACACCATCATCTAATGTCATACTCATAGTAAATTGTCACATTATTAAGAAATTATTCTCTTTACCAATGATCTTATAAATTTTTAGTCAGACATATACCAATCATCATTATAACATGCCAAACATACTTTAAATAATCTTATAATAATTAAACATGCATTAAGGTCCATTTAGCAAAATCTCAAAATTGACCACGTAGGTATCGATACTGAAGGTGAGGTATCAATAATTCTCTCAAGTGGTAATGATACCACTTGGAAAATCAATACCAAAACATCATTCTATTTCTCGTACAAAAATAAAACCTGGAAAATATCGATACCATTGAAATAGTATTGATAAAATTACCCTGAGTATCAATACTCGTGATAGGGTATCAATACCAATTTACGATTCTGACTTCTTACATATTTCAAAATCATAGAGGCATCATTTTTATGCAAAAAACTCGAAATCTACTATTAACGAGTCAAATTTTGGCTTTTATCCAAAACATATGATTTAATGGCTAAAAACTTAGTTTTAAAGACTAAATAACATTTAAATCATGAATTGTCACCTTAGATGACGAAAAATCGAGTGCTTAATTGAAAACCTAAAAAGCCAACAAGCTTGACAAGGAAGGAATCTATGGTGTTTTTGGGTGTTTTTCTTGGATTTTATGGAGATATTTGACTTGGGTGATGATAGAAATCAAGAGAATTAAGGTTGAAGAACAAAAAGTGGAGTAGAGGAGCTTTGGGAGCAAGGGACGGCTAAAGCATGAAGATGGAGAAGACTACCATCAAACTTATAGGTAGGGGATGATTTTAGGTTGATTTTTTAAAAAATTTTGATTTAATTGCCTCTTAAAAACTCACAATTTTGACTCTTTTACAAATCCGTCCTTTTTCTAAAATTAAAGGTTTCTAAAACACTTTTTCAAAAAAAAAATTTGACCTTTTAAAAACCATAATAAAAAATATTACCGATATACCATGTCATAAAATTTTGAACACTCTAAGACTAAAATATTTAAAATACCCCTTAAAATTTTAGGCCCAATTTTGGAGTGTTACATCTATTATTTCCAAAATTTGATGCGCCAAGCATATTAACATATATGTAATGTCATGCCAACTTATTATTTTCACATATTACTCACTAAAAATCCAGTTAATGGATTACTGACTATCATTTGCGTTAAGATTGAAATTTTAAAATTCGAAAAGTATAGAGACTTAGAATCATTCAAATGGAGAAAATGAACTAAATCTATAACTGTACACATAGTATAGGGCTAGTAATTAAATTTGATCAAACGAATTTAACTGCTACTATTTGGTCGGGAATAAAATTACAAATTTTGAAAAATATAGACAATAAAATTAACCAATTTGAAAAATATAAAGACTAAAATTGATTAAATAAAATCCACAACTTTCACAAAGTATAAAAACTAATAGCATAATTTAACCTTTCTAAAATGCATGGAAATCTTACTTCAAATAATATGTGTAGATTCTTTAAAACAATATTGAAATATTGAAATAAATACTTAAAAGAAAAACTATTAGCTTCTAAAATTTTAGAAGTTAGAGGGAGAATAATTTCTGGTAAATATTGATTTATGAAATATTGATTTTATTTTCCCAAGTAATTAGTATTATTGTCGTTGTGATACCATTACATATTAGATTTATTCAACATAAGAAAAATCAAGATTATAAAACTTAAAAGAAAGACTAATATTATAAACTACATAGTTGGAAAACTAAATTATCTTTTTAATTTCCTTGTTTTTTTCCCTTTTTTTAAATATTTTATTTTTCCTAATAAAAAGAAAATTTTGGGCTTTTATAGGGAATTGCCTAGGGTTTTATAGGAAAACTTGGATTTTTATAGAAAAAACCATTTTTATCTTTTTAATTTCATTTTTTTTAGAATTAATTTAGTTGTTTTCCAAAAAGATGATTTTTACATAAAAAAATCTGGGGTTTTATAGGAAAAACCTGAGTTTTTATAGAGAATTTAGATATTGGAAAATTTTGAGTTTCATCTTTGCATTTGAATAACTCAATTTCCGGTATAGACTCAGGTTTTTTTTTTTAAATAAAATTAATTCTAAAAAAAAAAGAGTGACCAAAATAAAAATATTACTAAAGTTGAGTGATTAAAATGAGTGTACAATAACATTGCCTAACCCAAATTAACAACAAATGACTAAAATGAAAACAGTTTGTAATGACAATGCTCTTCTTGCAATTTTTTTAATTTTTAGTGCCTAAAATAAAAACTTATGAAAATTGGATGTTGAACCATAAATTTCCCATTATAAAATTTATTTATGAATGTACTTTTGCAATTTTTATTGATTTACCAGGAACTTTTCAATAAAATCATAAATTGTCACATTTAATATATATATATATATTTCATTTTTGAATTTCAAAACATAATTAGTGATGTCACGGAACCAATTAAAAATGTAACCTCCCGAATTTTAACTTGATGAGAATACAAAATTATTCCAAAAAAAAAGAAATAGCCCAAGGGTTAAATGAAAATTATGAAAGTATGGAAATTAAATTAAGGTTTCAAGTTCAATTCTCATCCCTTTTTTGGAAAATTCCCCTTTTTCCCTTGTGTTAAGATTAAATTAAGGTTTCAAGTTTGATTCCCTTCCCTTTTTTGGAAAATTCCCCTTTTTCCCTTGTGTTAAGATTCTATTCACGTGAATTCGTTTTTTCATGACTAAGATTCTTTTGAGTTTGTGATTGTTTTTCTTAATAGTGTTATTTTCATTATTCGAATTTGAGTCTTTTCGCTTAGAGTGTAACATTCTTTTATTATTGCATTTAAGATTTATTAGTGTAAGAAGACATTTTTAATAAAACACATTTCTTAACATATTAATAATTATTGATACAATGTACAACAAAGGGAGGAAATAGAGTGGAGATGAGGAAGAATAAGAGTATATGGCAGTGTTAAGGAAATCGGTTCAACTTAAGAGTTGGAGAGCTAAAAATGGACAAGAGGATAGGCTGATTACTAGAAGGAGAGATTACTAAAAGCAAATTCAAGGCTTAAGAAGGTGATCCTTTCTTCATCGTAATTGAGAGGATAATTATAGGAGAGATCCACGTATCATGTAATGCAAAGTGGCAGACCGTTACTATGGACAGTGGACGTATTAGCATAGTGTATGCGAGCAGCAGATGTACTAATCCCAAATAATACGAGATTGTTATTCACTGGTAGTACCCAGTTGATGTTTGAAATGTGTTAGACGAAATATTTGTATTCAAAAAGTGGGTACCTAATGATATAGGCTGATGATTGGGTGACTTCACTAAGGAAGCGGATGGCTAAGGCCTTCTTCGAAAGGTAACAAATGGTCAAGAGGTTTTGATGACCAAAGGTATGCAGGTTGATTTTGGTAGCTTATTGTATTGACAAGTGTGTAAGTGACGATATATAATAATAATAAGGGAAAATATTTGATATGTACTTGTTTATCCAACTGAAAGTCTTTCTTCAATTTATCTCTATTTATTTATTTGGTTAAGGAAGTAAAAGGAATCATATGAAGCAACATAGATACAGAATCTCAAAATTTTCCTATTAGAATCAATCATATTAGTCCTACAATACCATCTGGAATCAAACAACAGTTTCTAGTAATAAGCAAGAAAACAGACTGAAAATGCGACCACAAATCCAATATTTTCAATTGTTGTCATCAGTAGTAGTGTTTGATGTAGCAGAAATGTGCATTTTGAGCTTCTCTAACTCCAATCTCAGCTTTTCATTCTCTAACTCCAATCTCAGCCTCTCATTCTGGTGCAACAATTGATCTTCTTCGTTGATCACTTGAATCAGTTTCAAGTTCTGTTCCTTTTCACGCTCTAACTCCAATCTCAGCCGCGCATTCTCCTTCTCCAATTCATCTTCTCTGTCGATCGTTTCAGATCCAAGCTGGTTAATTAATTTCTTCACCTTCTCCTTTTGATCATCCAAACTCGTCATCAATGCCATCAGTTCGTTCACCATCGTTTCTGCATTAACTTCATTGCCACGGCCACCTGCAGCCGGTTGTTGTTCTTCACCATCATCGTCACATGGAATCACCGCTTGTGTTGACTCCACGGGGAAAACAGGGTCATGCACCTCAAACTCCTCGTCTTCATTGCCTTTCCCTTCAATTACCGATGACATCCGATCGTTAAGGAGCAGACCGGACGCCCTGTCCCCATTAGGATCACAATCCACACCTTCCTCAAGAATCTTGCTTGCTGCCCTAAACCTTTCTTCAACACTAAGCAATCCACGCAGCAAATTCTCCGCAAGAAACTCCGAAGTACCATTGCAACTCTCAAAGAAAGGATGTTTCAAAAGCTCATCTGCAGTGGGTCGGTTTGCAGGATCTTTACGGAGACAAGAAGCAACCATGTCTTGAAAAGTTTCTGAAAACTTCTTGGTGGAGTCAAGAGCAGTTATGCCGAAAGACCATATATCAGCTTTGAAACTATAATCTTTATGTGAATGAATCACCTCTGGGGCCATCCAATATTGCGAAAATGGCGAAGAACCTAATCTGTAAACCGAACTCGACGCATAGAACGATGACGAAACACCGAAGTCCGCAAGCTTAACACGTCCCTTATCGTCCAACAAGATGTTACTGGCCTTTATATCTCTATGCAAATGCCCTTGGCTGTGAAGATACGACAATGCAGTCAGGGTTTCTTTGAGAATAATGGCAATGCATTGCTCTTGTATGCCATTGGGGGAAGAAGATAAGATGATGGACTCTAAAGAACCGCCGGACATAAAGGGCATAACCACCCAGACACGGTTGCCGGCGGTGAAGGAACAATGAGGGTTGAGGATATTGGGGTGGGAAAGAAGCGACGAGGTGTTGGTTTCACGTCCGACAAGGTTGCGGAAATCGGCGTTGGACTGATCAAGATCGATGGATTTAAGGGCAACAACAGTTGAATTGATGGGAAGACATTGGGCCGTATAAACTTTAGAACAAACACCAGCACCGATTTCAGCGGTGATGTTGTAAGAGTTGGAATCTAAAGGGAACTGAAGCTTGGGATGATCTTCTTGTTCATACGCCATGAGCTTCTTTCTTTCTTTGAGATTGGGTTTTGTGGGAGGATTCTTGAAGTCTAAAGACGAGGGAAAGAGAAGGGGTTGTAGAAAGCTTTTCTTGTAGGCTTTTCATATGAAGAAGCCAATTTACAATTGCATGAAAATTTACGATTGCTCCATCCCTATATCTATAATCTTTGGAGTGATAAAAAATTCCATTTTCAAAAATAATTATAAATAATTTTAAAAAGTGAAAAAATATATTATAGTAGTTATATTAAAATAAAAGTGTGATATTGTGAACTTATTTGAATTTTTATTTTAGTTTCAGGATTAAATTGAATTTCGACTTGATATTAGGGATTAATTTGAATTTTCATATTTTAAGTGAGGCATTAATTATGTAATTAAATATTTTTATTTTAAAGTTTAGTTAAATTAGTTTTGTATGTTGATGGTTTCATCATCATCATTATTATTATTATTATTATTATTATTATTATTATTATTATTATTATTTAAAATAAGATTTTATGTTCTTAAATTTTCCAAAGATAATTATTAGTATAGGAAGATTATTATTAGAATTATACTAGCACTGAAACACCTTGATCCAATCTAGAAATTATGGCTAAATCAAAGACGTTACAAGATGTTACGTTGATCACCGAAGTGATCCAGTAAAATAATTTTTTTATTTGAGTTGATTTGTATGAAAATCATTCTTTTGTCTTTTTAGGAAAACATTCATTAATCAAACAACTTTACTTAGTAATTCAATTACAATATTATTAGAATGAAGTTTTTGAGAAAACAGTTAAGGTTTAAAAAGACTTATTAAAACTTTAAGTATTTTACAAAGTAACCATAAGAATAATAGTTTTCTAAACCAATTAGCATGCATTAATCAGAGTATTAACTAAATATCATGCTTAAAGATTACTAAACTAAATAATCCCAAACAACAGTTATAAAAGCGCGCATTAAATAATTAATAAATTTACAATATGTTGTTTCTTTCTGCATTAAACCATAATTCCTAATGCTTCAACATAATTAATCATACATAATGATTAAATTAGATCTCACACCTGATTGAAAAAAAAAAACCCTCAATTTTTAGATGAAGAAATCGAAAATCACTAGGAGGAAAGGGTTGCAATTGAAAACCTTGAAACCTTGGGTTGAGTAAGGTGGTTCGACAATGGAGAAGAATAAGAGAGAATTTTTAGAGCTTTTCTTGAAAATTTTTTTTTTCTAAATATGAGTTCTAAGTTATGAAAAGATTGACTATTTATAAAACTTTCTTTCCCTAATTGAAATAGATTTAGGAATTCGTTTAGAATGAGGATTTGCCTAAGGACTAAATTTTAAAAAATAGTTTTTGGTCTGGACTAGTTTGAAAATACGATACTTTATGGGATAAAAATAGGAAAATAAAATATTTTGACTAAAAAGTGCACAAAGGGTTTTGATCTTAGGATCAAAGGGAAAACTAAGTGTTAACCATTTAACCAACGAGCTCATTCTTATCACAAGTCTTTAAGAAATTGTTTTTAAAGCTAGGCTAACAAATAACTTAATTGATATAACATTAATACTTTGAGGTGAGGAGGGGGGAATTGAAAATTAGTTACTTTGATGTAACACTTACACGTTAACTTTAATTTCTACTTATCTCGTTAATTGAAAATTAATTACATGAGTGCTTATACATATTTGACTTATACTACATTATTTTTATTATATTTACGTGAGGTTCATATTATCCAACAATTTCTCTCATGGATTATATGTATACTATTTTTTTACTCATGTAATGTATAGATTTGGATGTATGTATTAATTGAATTATAGTATGTCTTTTGTTCAAACTCTATATTAATTAAATTAAGATTTCTCTATTAATTTAATATGGAATTAATACAAAAACCTAATTTTCAATATTAAATAAGTAAAAAGCTTAAACCATATATTTAAATAATCAATAGCCTTAAAAAGAAAAATTATAAAAAAAAAGTGTGAATTAAAAAAATGAATAAAACTTTTTGGACCCATTATCAAAAAAAAAAAAAAAAAACACTAATTGGTGGTATAAACATCATCTCTTTGGCAAAA
Organism: Gossypium bickii; assembly: GCA_025503065.1. NCBI lineage: Eukaryota > Viridiplantae > Streptophyta > Magnoliopsida > Malvales > Malvaceae > Gossypium > Gossypium bickii. The sequence continues at coordinate 55,324,517 of CP106713.1, read as the reverse complement.
AGTATTTAATAAAAAATTTAAGAAAGTTAATAGAAAGATAAAAAATTTAATTGTTTTGGTTATTAAATTGGAAAAGAAATCAGTAATACATGTTAAAACATTTTTATAAAATATTTATATTTATTTATTATTGACAAAAATTTCAAAATAATTACTAAATTAGTAGTACATGTGAAAATTTGTTTAAAAATATTATTATTTATTTATTTAAGCAATTTATTAAAATTTTATTTTAAAAATGGGTCCCACTATCTATAATAGTAAAAAATGTGGAGCTTACATGTAGTCAACACTAAAACTTGTTAGAATTTGAACTTATCACTAAATAATGTTTCCTATAAAGGTTAAAATTTTCTATTAACCCCTATATTTAGCAAAAGTTATGGATTTAATCTTTATACTTTATTTGTCAATTTTAGTTTTTGTACTTTTCAAAATTTAAAATTTTAGTAATAACCAAACAATAATTGTTAAATTCATTAAGTAAAGTTCTATTGTAACACCTTATACCCAGCCTGGTCATCAAGCCCGAATATTAGAATGCCACACCGCCGTCTCATGTCATACTCGTAAAATTGTCACATTATTAAGAAATTATCATCTTTATCAGTGATCTTATAAATTTTTAGTCAAACATATACCAGTCATCATTAGAACATGCCAAACGTACTTTAAATAATCTTGTAATAATAATTAAACATGGATAAGGTCCATTTAGTAAAATCTCAAAACTGACCATGTAGGTATCGGTACTGAAGATGAGGTATCGATAATTCTCTCCAGTGGTATCGAAACCGTTTGAAAAATCAGTACCAAAACAGCATTTTGTTTCTCGTCCAAAAATCAAAACCTGGAAAATATCGGTACCATTGAAAAAGTATCGATAAAATTTTCCCGAGTATCGATACTCGTGATAGGCTATCGATACCAATTTACGATTCTGACTTCCTGCACATTTCAAAATCATAGAGGTGTCATTTTTACAACACGAATATCAATACGTCTGTTCCAGACTAGAAAAATACAACATACTTGAGCATACAAATCATTCCAACATGTACCAATCCATCATGCTATCATATCGCCATCAACTAAACGTCAAAATGACCGTAGTAATAGTCTCAAGCATCGAAAGTAAGTCCAAGCAATAATCAACGTAATATGAAACGAATTTCATAAACTTAGGAACAAATAATCTATGGAAGCATCCAAGCATCATGACAAATATTAGTAAAAGTTTACCACATTGCCTTATCCCCAAAACATAAAAAAAAAAAAAAAAAACAATAACACCTACAAAATCACTGAAAATGACCTGCTTGGATCACCTTTTGGAACCACACTGCTCACACAGGCACACAACTAATCTGCAATGGTTTAAAAGGAGTGGATGAGCTTAACAAGCTCAGTGAATGCTCAGAATAACCATAATGCACACACAATATCAAAGGTTAAACATGAGCACGCTACAACACATTCACAACCATATTCTAATCAAGTCAAAATAACATATTCACGTTTCATTAAGTCATAAAACTAACATATACTCCTACATGCAATTATACTCAACTCACTTATATATAATTCATTTAACAATAATTCATCAAGACTAAACGACGTATACATGCTTCAATAACCCACAAGTCTAGTAGATATATTCATATGCATTCACAAGTTGAATGGAAATGATCCAAACCACAATTACATATGCAATTTAATAAAAGAACATACTAACGCTGTCATGAAACTTAAATTGACTCATTTAGCACATTATTTACATATTTATGCATCCACCTCACATCGTATTATATATATATATAAAAAGAACACATTTAAACGATAATTTGCATAGCAACCACATACTCATTTAGGCATACATCACATTATACATATATATATTAAGATAATTTGGCACTTGAGGCTATGAAACATTAAAGTGGGTTCTACCACCACACATCGGATACATGGATCTCTAACACACGAAATGACTCATAGAGTTGAACATATCCCAAAAGTGAAGCATGGAGCTAACACTCTCCAACAAACCAAATGATTTATAGAGTCAAACATATCCCAAAAGTGAAGCATAAAGCTAACACTCTCCAACACACCAAATATGTCCCGTTGATGAGTTTAGCTTATATTCCTACATCTCTCCAACATGTCCCATGGCCTCAATGCCTAAATCACAAAACACATATAGGTAAGTACTCACAATCCTATGACATACCAACTATATCCAACGGTCTCATAAGGTTACAAAGCCAAAATATCCATAATTACACAATTTTAATTATTGATTTAATGCACATCATCTCTGTTTATATTCATCAGTTCACATCACAAAGTTGTACACAATGCATGCTTATCGAATTCACATTTAATTGCACTTAAAGTGCCACAATAATGATCATTGAGCCTTAACGTATCCAACCACATATGAGTGCATTAAAATCAGTTTATCACATACATAACTTATTATATTAGCATCACATTCCATAATTCAACACATACGTACTTGCTAATTTTTGCACACTGCACATTTTTATTGCTAACACAACATCATCACTAACATTCGACGTATTTAATATGCCTACAATACAATACAATACAATTCACAATAGTCATCACACATGTCTCATATCACAATATCGCATCATAATAATCAATCCATAAATATTCTCATAATCACAAATTTCACTAAGAATAAAAATAAAGGAAATAGAAAGTTTACACTCAGAACATAGGATAGGGGTTTAGGCTATTCCTAAGCTCCCAATTAACACTATGAATCGTGTCTACTAACAGCTATTCTAAACACTCACTGATTATGCTTTCGCTGAAAAGCCGAAAGCTTAAACTAGCTTTTCCTTATCTTTTGCCTTGCTCGAAGAAGGTCCTAACGATTCCGAAGCCTTGCCAAATTAAATCACACAATAACCACAATTAAAATTCAACCAAAGACTCACCAAAATCATCTAAAAACACAAGCCTAAGTTAAGTTCTAATGAAACCGAAACCTTTAACATAGAAAACTTAAAATTTGAATATCTCGGAATATACCTAAGCTTTTTGCCTAAAACTAGTTCCGTTCATCTTATAATTCACCTACAACTAATTCCCAACCTTTAAACTACAATAAAATACTTAATTCATGGTATCAAAATTTTTGACATGTTTATGGCTATTTTCACGAAAATTCATTAAAACCCAAAAAATATTTATCGAAACTTCAAAATAAGTTTAGAAAACTTCTAATTATGTTAAAACTAATTGAAAAATACTTTGAAACTATGTTTTTATCCAAAATCCTGAAATCCACCATTAACGAGTCAATTTTTGACTTTTATTCAAAACATGCGATTTAATGGCTAAAAAATTAGTTTTAAAGACTAAATAACATTTAGAACTATTTATGAATTGAATCGTTACCTTAGACAATGAAATCGAACGTTTGATCGAAAATCCGAAAAACCCACAAACTTGACAATGAAGGAATCTATGGTATTTTTGGGTGTTTTTCTTGGATTTTATGGTGATATTTGGCTTGGGTGATGATAGAAATCAAGAGAATTAATGTTGAAGAACAAAAAGTGGAAGAGATGAGCTTTGGGAGCAAGGGACGGCTAAAGCATGAAAATGGAGAAGACTAATATGAAACTTATAGGTGGGAGATGATTTTAGGTTGATTTTTAAAATTTGGTTTAATTGCCTCTTAAAAACTCACAATTTTGACTCTTTTACAAATCAAACATTTTTCTAAAATTAAAGGCTTCTAAAACATTTTTTCGAAAATTGATTTGACCTTTTAAAAACCATAATAATAAAAATATTACCGATATACCATGCCGTAAAATTCTAAACACTCTATGATAAAAATTCTTGAAATACCTCTAAAACTCCTAGGCCCAATTTTTGGGTGTTACAATTCTCCTATTCTAAAAAGAATTTCGTCCTCAAAATTCCCTACTAACACATCACTTGCTTAATCGCTAAATATGCCATCCTAATTTTAAACCAACCATTAGACTTTCGCTGTGCACTTTGATACTATTATCTCTAACTTCTTACGACTTTTCTTAAAGATCTTATCCACCACCACAAACCATTATATGATAAATTTGCTAACAGATTCCTCTACTTACTACGACACTCTCGTCTAAAGAATTCATAATTGTTGTTCTGAATCTAACAGTCTCTATCGGGATTCTCTACTTAATAGCTAAATCGGTTCAAAATTATGAAAGCATAGAACCTAAGTCTACTAACGAGAACAAAAGAATTTATTACAAGAAAAAAATACCCGCAATCTCATTGACCAAATCTAATAATCTGACATTCACAAACAAACAAACAAATAAATGTGCGAGTGGCGGGGGTGATGAACCAAGTCTAGTTCCTGCAAGCAAAATTAAGATTAAAGGCAATGTGTTCCCATTCCTACCCCACATGCAATTAAATCAGAATATTTCAAACAATCTCATGCCACTCAATCAGAGTTATATCAACAATTTCAAGAAATCAAAGAAATTTAGACTAATAAGTTTTGAAACAACAAACACACTGTAATGGCCCATTTTTGCCCTGGCCCGTACAATAAAAACAAAAAATAAAAATGCTCAGCGTCTTTTATTTTTATAGTCTATTTTTACAAAATTAAAACAGGCCCAAATACAACAGTCAAACCCGAGCCCAATTTCAAACTCAAACTACCCAACACCTAAACAGACCCGAACTAAGCTAAGTGACCCAAAACAGTACTGCCCAAAACACTCGTGGCCCAAAAGGCCCAAAACATTAAGTTGCCTAAACAGAAACCTAGGGTTTCTAGGAACCCTCGCGCCGCAAGCTGCAGGATCCCAACAGTCGCGCCGCAGCCACCAGACCTTGTCAAGCCGCGAATCACGCAGCAAGTCACGCCGCAGTCGCCACCAGAATCCTCGCCACCTGCAAAAGAAAGGAAACAAAGCACAGAAGCAAACATGGCAACAATGGGTTTTCCTTTTTTATTTTCATTTTTCAAGGCTATAAAAGCCGATTATTTTGTAAATCGGGATACACACAATACAGAGAAAAACAGAGGCAGAATACACTGAGAAATAAAAAAGTGATTGAAATAAAATACATTTTTTGAAACCGAGGTGATTATTTCTTTTTTTTTTTTATTCCATTCGTGCATATTTTTAAATAGAGTGGTACTAGAATAAAAAAAAAAGATGGGCGAGTTTACCTTTTGACGGAGAAGTTTCAACCTCCGGCCACCATCCGCGATGGCGCGTGAGGCGCATAATGGTGGCCTCAAAATACTGACAATTGGAACCAGGGGAAAGCTCTAGAGAGAATTTTTAAGTTATTTTAGAAAATAAGGTGAAAATGAGTGTTTTTTTTGCCTAAAAATTGGTTTATATAGCAGATAAGAAACGATGCCGTTTAGCAGATACCAGATCCGCGTGTTGACCCGACCCGGGGCAAAGATTCGCGTTTTTTTAAATGGCCTAATTGCCATTTCAGTCCTCCCTCATTTTTATTATTTTTTAATTCCGTTTATTTTATTTTTTTATTTTTAATTTGGCCCCAAATTTCATATTCTGTTTCAATTGAATCCTCAGACAGTCTAAAGGTAAAAATTGGAACGACACCATTTTAAAAAAAGAGGCTTAATTGCCATATTGGTCCCTGGGATTTAACGCGTGTTTCATTTTAGTCCTTTTAATCTGTTTTAATTGCTATTTGACTCCTGTTTTCTTTGTTTATCTTATTTTTATCCTTTTATTTTATTTTATTATTTTACATTGTATTAAACTATTTTATTATATTATATAGTCTATATTATTTTTCTTATTAACTATATATTAATCTTTATATATATTAAATTATTAATTATTATTTGATTTAATATTTTTTCATCACATGTTTTTATAATTTATTTATTATATTATACACTTTTTCTATATTATATAGAATCATATTATATCATGTTATTTTTAAAATTTTATTTTTATATAAAATCTATTTATATTATATAACTATTTTGTTTATATATGTAATTTTATGATTAATATATATGTTTTTATATAAAATTATTATAGACTATTTATTAATTGTTTTTATGTGTATTAAATTATTAAATTATATTTATTATAATATTTATTATATTTTAAGTTCTCTTTATATATTGTTATGCATATTAATTGCTTTAAAATTATCATTTTTATTCTTTTTATTTTTATTTTGTTATAATATTTATTTAATGATTAGATACATTGTTAATTTATTTGTTTCTCATAATTGATCTTATTTATAGAACTTTATATCCATTTCTTAAATTCTTACGCTTACTATAGATTTTAAAATTGTTATTGTATACTTTATAATTTGTATTTATTTATTATTTCACGATTGCTTTTAATATTTACGTTTGATAACGTATAAATGCAATTGCCACATGGTTGTTGTTTAAAATAAAAATACATTTTTGCAAAATTACTATATCTTATCAAAAGGTTTTAAATAAAGGCAATGTTTTGGTATTTAGAAATTCGGGAAATAGTACCCTAACGTGTTAGGTTGCGATTTTCCGTTTGGCTAAATAACTAAATATTCTTTTAACAAGTTTTGTAAATCATGAGATGACTTTAATTACGAGGGTTTAAAAAAATGTCGTGTCCTAACGTGCTGGATGTGATGTTTATATTCTTTCGGAATAAAGAAATCTCAAGTTTTAGATCAAAAAAACTTATTCTCGAGAATTCAAAATGCCGTGTCCTAATGTGCTAGATGTGACATTATGTTATCTCGAGGTAAGGTTTTTAAAAATAAGGCAATGTTTTGGTATTTAGAAATTCGAGAAATAGTGCCATAACGTGCTGGGTTGCGATTTTCCGTTTGGCTAAATAGTTAAATATCCTTTTAACAAGTCTGCAAATTGTGAGATGATTTTGATTACGAAGGTTTTAAAATATCGTGTCCTAACGTGCTGGATATGATGTTTATATTCCTTTGGAACAAGAAAGCCTCAAATTTTAATTTAAATTGCTCGAAGTTTTTAAGAAATCATATGTTTAAATACTTTCAAATTTCAAACATTTGGACATGATTTTATCGATTATGTACCAATTTTTGGGCGTTACGAGGATGCTAACCCTTCCTCACACGTAACCGACTCCCGAACCCATTTTCTTGTTTTTCGTGGACCAAAATCAAATGTTTTAAAATAAAACGTTTTACAAGGTGATCCAATCACACCTAAGTAAAAAAGGGATTGGTGGCAACTCCCATTTTCGTTTTTAAAAGTCTACCCCGTTTTCAAAGATTTTAAAATTGGTTTCGACACACACAACAATCACCTAGGTTTGAGCATATTGAACCTAGAGCTCTGATACCACCAAATGTAACACCCTATACCCGGCCTAGTCACCAAGCCCGAATATCAGGATGTCACACCACCGTCTCATGTCATACTCATAGTAAATTGTCACATTATTAAGAAACTATCCTTTTTATCAGTGATCTTATAAGTTTTTAGTCAGGCATATAGCAATCATCATTAGAATATGCCAAACATGCTTTAAATAATCTTGTAATAATAATTAAACATGCATAAGGTCCATTTAGTAAAATCTCAAAACTGACCACGTAGGCATCAATACTGAAGGTGAGGTATTGATAATTCTTTCAAGTGGCATCGATACCGCTTAGAAAATCGGTACCAAAACAACATTTTGCTTCTCATACAAAAATCAAAACCTGGACAATATCAGTACCATTGAAAAAGTATCGATAAAATTACCCCGAGTATTGATACTCCTGATAGGGTATCAGTACCAATTTACAATTCTAACTTGATGCACATTTCAAAATTATAGAGGTATCATTTTTATGCAAAATCCCGAAATCCACCATTAAAGAGTAAAATTTTGGATTTTATTCAAAACATGTGATTTAATGGCTAAAAACTTAGTTTTAAAGACTAAATAACATTTAAAACTATTTAGGAGTTGAATCGTTACCTTAGACGACTAAAAATCGAGTACTTGATTAAAAACCTGAAAAACCCACAAGCTTGAAAATGAAGGAATCTATGGTGTTTTTGAGTGTCTTTCTTGGATTTTATGGATATATTTGGCTTGGGTGATGATAGAAATCAAGATAATTAAGGTTGAAGAACAAAAAGTGGAGTAGAGGAGCTTTGGGAGGAATGGACGGCTAAAGCATGAAGATGGAGAAGACTAACGTGAAACTTATAGGTGGGGGATGATTTTAGGTTTATTTTTAAAAATTTGGTTTAATTGCCCCTTAAAAACTTACAATTTTGACTCTTTTACAAATCGTCATTTTTCTAAAATTAAAGGTTTCTAAAACACTTTTTAAAAAATTGTTTTGACCTTTTAAAAACCATAATAAAAAAATTACTGATATATACCATGTCGCAAAATTCCGAACACTCTAAGGTTAAAATTCCTAAAATACCCCTAAAACTCCTAGCCCAATTTTGAGGTGTTACATCTATTATTTCCAAAATTTGATGCGCCAAACATATTAACATAAATGTAATGTCATGTCAACTTATTATTTTCACATATTACTCACTAAAAATCCAATTGATGGATTACTGACTGTTATTTGTGTTAAGATTGAAATTTCAAAATTCGAAAAGTATAAAGACTTAGAATCATTCAAATGGAGAAAATGAACTAAATCTAAAACTGTACACATAGTATAGGACTAGTAAATGAATTTGATCAAACAAATTTAACTGCTACTGTTTGGTCGGAAATAAAATTACAAATTTTGAAAAATAAAAAAAATAAAATTAACTAATTTGAAAAATATAAAGATTAAAATTGATTAAATAAAAATATAAAAAAAAATCCACAACTTTCATAAAGAATAAAAACTAATAGCATAATCTTTCCAAAATGCATGGAAATCTTACTTCAAATAATATGTGTAGAATCTTTAAAACAATATATGTGTACACTAATCACATAGCTATTACTCTATTAATTAAAGACATGTATGTAATTTCAAAACTAAAGTGATAGCAAATATTGAAATATATACTTAAAAGAAAAACTATTAGCTTCTAAAATTTTAGAAGAAAAGAAGTTAGAGAGAGAATAAATTCTAGTAAATATTGATTTATGAAATTTAGATTTTTTTCCCAAGTAATTAGTATTATTATTGTTGTAATACCATTACATATTAGATTCATTCAACATAAGAATAATCAAGATTATAAAACTTAAAAAAAAAAAAACTACATGGTTGGAAAACCAAATCATCTTTTTCATGTCCTTGTTTTTTTCCTTTTTTTTTTAAAAAAAATATTACTTTATTTTTCCTAGTAAAAAGAAAATTTTGGGCTGGGAATTGCCTAGGGTTTTATAGGAAAAACTTCGATTTTTATAAAAAAAACCATTTTTATCTTTTTAATTTAATATATTTTTATCTTTTTTAGTTTTTTTTAGAATTAATTTTGTTGTTTTCCAAAAAAGATGATTTTTATAGAGAAAAATCTAGGGTTTTATAGGAAAAACCTGAGTTTTTATAAAGAATTGAGTTATAGGAAAATTTTGAGTTTCATCATTGCAGTTGAATAACTCAAATTTCGGTATAGACTCAAGTTTTTTTCTTTAAATAAAATTAATTCTAAAAAAAAAAAGTGGCCAAAATAAAAACATTACTAAAGTTGAGTGACTAAAATGAGTGTATAATAACATCGCCTAACCTATATTGATGACGAATGACTAAAATAAAAACATTTTGTAACGACAATGCTCTTCTTGCAGTTATTTTATTTTATTTTTAGTGCCTAAAATAAAAACTAAATGGGAGGATAAACCATAAGTTTGCAATAAAATCATCTTTTTTTTAATGAGAAATTGTCACATTTAATATATATATATTATTTTTGAATTTCAAAAGATAATTAGTGATGTCCATTGAACCAATTAAAAATGTAACATCCCGAATTTTAACTTAATGCAAAATTATTCCAAAAATAAAGAAATAGCTTAAGGGTTAAATGAAAATTATGAAAGTATGGAAATTAAATTAAGGTTCTAAGTTTGATTCCCTTACCTTTTTTTGGAAAATTCTCCTTTTTCCATTGTGTTAAGATTCTATGCACCACACTATGGTGAATTCGTTTTTTCATGACTAAGATTCTTTTGAGTTTGTGATTATTATTTTTTTAGTAGTATTATTTTCATTATTCGAATTTGAGACTTTTTGCTTAGATTGTAATAATTTTTTTATTGTTGCATTTAAGATTTATTAGTGTAAGAAAGACATTTTTAATAAAACACATTTCTTAAAATATTAATAATTATTGATAGAGTGTACAACAAAGGGAGGAGATAGAGTGGAGATGAGGAAGAATAAGGAATAATATATGGTAGTGTCAAGGAGATCGGTTCAACTTAAGAGTTGGAGAGCTAGAAATGGACAAGAGGATAGGGTGATTACTAGAAGGAGAGATTACTCAAGACAAGTTCAAGGCTTAAGAAAGTGATCTTTTCTTCATTGTTGAGAGGGTATTTATAGGACACATCCTTATATCTTGTAGTGCAAAGTGGCAGGCAGTTTCTACTAACAAAGGACGCATTAGTATAGTGTATGCGAGTAGCAAATGTACTAATCCCAAATAATACGAGATTGTTATTCACTGGTTGGACCCGGTTGATGTTTGAAATGTGTTCACAAAAATATTTGTATTCAAAAAGTGGGTAACTAATGATATAGATTGTTGAGTGGGTGACTTCACTAAGGAAGCGGATGGCTAAGGCCTTCTTCTAAAGGGAACAAATGGTCAAGGAGTCTTGATGACCAAAGGGGTATACAGGTTGATTTTGGTGGCTTATTATATTGACAAGGGTCTAAGTGCCGGGATATACCAATAATGATACGTACTTGTTTATTAAATTGAGCCTCTTTCTTCAATTTATCTCTATTTATTTGGTAAGGAAGTATCATATGAAACAACATAGATACAAAATCTCAAAATTTTCCCATTAGATTCAATCACATTAGTCCTATAATATCATCTGGAATCAAACAACAGTTTCTAGTAATAAGCAAGAAAACAGACTGAAAATGCGACCACAAATCCAACACTTTCAATTGTTGTCATCAATAGTAGTGTTTGATGTAGCAGAAATGTGCATTTTGAGCTTCTCTAACTCCAGTCTCAGCTTCTCATTCTCTAACTCCAATCTCAGCCTCTCATTCTGGTGCAACAATTGATCTTCTTCGTTGATCACTTGAATCAATTTCAAGTTCTGTTCCTTTTCACGCTCTAATTCCAATCTCAGCCTCGCATTCTCCTTCTCCAATTCATCTTCTCTGTCGATCGTTTTAGCTCCAAGCTGGTTAATTATTTTCTTCACCTTCTCCTTTTGATCATCCAAACTCGCAATCAATGCCATCAGTTCGTTCACCATTGTTTCTGCATTAACTTCATTGCCACGGCCACCTGCAGCCGGTTGTTGTTCTTCACCATCATCGTCACATGGAATCACCGCTTGTGTTGACTCCACGGGGAATACAGGGTCATGAACTTCAAACTCCTCGTATTCATTACCGTTCCCTTCAATTATCGATGACATCCGACGGTTAAGGAGCAGACCAGACGGCCAGTCCCTATTAGGATCACAACCCACACCTTCCTCAAGAATCTTGCTTGCTGCCCTAAACCTTTCTTCAACACTAGGCAATCCACGCAGCAAATTCTCCGCAAGAAACTCCGAATTACCATTGCAACTTTCAAAGAAAGGATGTTTCAAAAGCTCATCTGCAGTGGGTCGGTTTGCAGGATCTTTACGGAGACAAGAAGCAACCATGTCTTGAAAAGTTTCTGAAAACTTCTTGGTGGAGTCAAGAGCAGTTACACCGAAAGACCATATATCAGCTTTGAAACTATAATCTTTATGTGAATGAATCACCTCTGGGGCAATCCAATATTGCGAAAATGGCGAAGAACCTAATCTGTAAACCGAACTCGACTTATAGAACGATGACGAAACACCGAAATCCGCAAGCTTAACACGTCCGTTATCGTCCAACAAGATGTTACTGGCCTTTATATCTCTATGCAAATGACCTTGGCTGTGAAGATACGACAATGCAGTCAGGGTTTCTTTGAGAATAATGGCAATGCATTGCTCTTGTATGCCATTGGGGGAAGAAGTTGAGATGATGGACTCTAAAGAACCGCCGGACATAAAGGGCATAACCACCCAGAGACGGTTGCCGGCGGTGAAGGAACAATGAGGGTTGAGGATATTGGGGTGGGAAAGAAGCGACGAGGTGTTGGTTTCACGTCCGACAAAGTTGCGGAAATCGGCGTTGGACTGATCAAGATCGATGGATTTAATGGCAACAACAGTTGAATTGATGGGAAGACAATGGACCTTATATACTTTAGAACAAACACCAGCACCGATTTCAGCGGTGATGTTGTAAGAGTTGGAATCTAAAGGGAACTGAAGCTTGGGATGATCTTCTTGTTCATACGCCATGAGCTTCTTTCTTTCTTTGAGATTGGGTTTTGTGGGAGGATTCTTGAAGATTATAGATTGAGGGAAAGAGAAGGGGTTTTCGAAAGCTTTTCTTGTAAGGTTTTCAAAGGAAAAAAAACCAATTTACAATTGCATGAAAATTTATGATTGCTCCGTCCCTATATCTATAATCTTTGAAGTGATAAAAAATTCCATTACTAAATTGATTTTAAAAAATAATTTTAAAAAGTGAAAAAATATATTATAGTAGTTATATTAAAATAAAAGTTGTGATATTGTAAACTTATTTGAATTTTTATTTTAATTTCATGGTTAAATTCAACTTCCATTTGATATTAGGAATTAATTTGAATTTTTATCTTTCAAGTGAGGGACTAATTATGTAATTAAATATTTTATTTTAAAGTTTAGTTAAATTAGTTATGTATGTTGGTGGTTTCATTATTATTATTATTATTATTTAAAATAATATTTTATGTTATTAAATTTTCTAAAGATAACTATTAGTAAAGTATTATTATTATTATTAGAATTATACTAGTATCGTAAGACCCCGATTCAGTCTAGGAATTTCAGCTAAGTCAAAGATGTTATATTGATCACCGAAATGATTCAGTAAAATAATTTTTTTTATTTGAGTTGATTTGTATGAAGATCATTCTTTTGTTTTTTTAGAAAAATATTCATTAATCAAACGACTTTACTTAGTAATCCAATTACAATATTATTAGAATGAAGTTTTTGAGAAAATAATTAAGGTTTAAAAAGACTTATCAAAACTTTAAATATTTTGCAAAGTAACAAAAAACATTATTAAGAATAATAATTTTCTAAACAATTAGCATACATTTATCAGTGTATTAACTAAATATCATGCTTAAAGATTACTAAGCTAAATAATCTCAAATCACAGTTATAAAAGCATTAAATAATTAATAAATTTACAATATGTTGTTTCTTTCTAGATTAAACCATAATTCCTAATGCTTCAACTTAATTAATCATACATAATGATTTAATTAGATCCCACACTTGATTGGAAAAAAAAAAACCCCTCAATTTTTAGATGAAGAAATCGGAAATCACCAGGAGGAAAGGGTTGCAATTGAAAACCTTGAAACCTTGGGTTGAATAAGGTGGTTCGACAATGGAGAAGAATAAGAGAGAATTTTGAGAGCTTTTCTTGAATTTTTTTTTCTAGATATGAGTTCTAGGTTTTGAAAAGATTGACTATTTATAAAACTTTCTTTTCCTAATTGAAATAGATTTAGGAATTCATTAAGGACTAAATTAAAAAAAATGGTTTTTGGTCTGGACTAGTTTGAATATTCAATACTTTATGGGGGTAAAAATAAGAAAATAAAATATTTTGACTTAAAAGTGCACAAGAGGTTTTGATCTTGGGATCAAAGGGAAAACTAAGTCTTAACCATTGAACCAATGAGCTCATTTTTATCATAAGTCTTCAAGAAATTGTTTTAAAAGGTTATGGCCAAGCATTAGGGAAAATGGAAAAAATTCAGCAAAAGAGTGCAATTTAAGGGGTTTGAACCTTAGACCTTAGCTTGCCTAACACCTTACCATTAAGCCTAGTGGCCTATTCCTATTAATTCCTTATCAACAATAATTTTTAAGGAATTTTAAGTTCACTTACCCTACTTATTTTATGTTTTAAAATCTAAAATTTATCCCAATTTCTTCTAGCCCTAATTTTGGGATGTGACAAATCTCCCTCCCTTAAAAAAAATTCGTCCTTGAACTTTAACTTACCTGATCCGAAAAAGTAAGGGTATTGTTGACAAATCAACTCCTCAGGTTCCCATATTGCTACTTTGGTTCAATGGTTTTGCCCTAAAATCTTAAGAGGAATTTGCTTATTTCTTAGAGTTTTAACCTCTCTATCTATTATTCTAATTGGTTCTTCCTTAAAAAATAAGTCTGGTCGGAGCTCGACCTCTTCAATGAGAAAGATATGGGAACCATCAGAGCGATAGCGTCGTAACATAGACACATGGAACATATTGTGGATTCAATCTGACCCTGGAGGTAGTTCAAATTGGTAAGTCACTAGGCCAATTCGCTTATATACTTGGTAAGGACAAATAAAGCGATGACTCAATTTTTTTCCAAACTTTAGGAAATTTTCTAAGGTAGACTTTTAAGAGGAGCTTGTGATGACATCAGCGGCATCCTTATTCTCTTGCCACATGAACTAAAGCTAGTTGCCTCACTTTTGCACGATTTGTACCTTGCCTTAGCGCTCTGTGGCCTTGATTTTCATCGTTTTGATTGGGACCACTATTTCCTTGTTTTTGGGATCAGTTTTGTCCCTAACTTTGTGGTTGAGTGGGATTATTCCAATGAGGACAATCCTTTATTTGATGTTCCATTGACCCACACTTCAGACAAGCACCAATCTTTTTTCAACACTCACCTTTGTGGTGTTTCTCACAATATTTGCACTTTGGAGCATGTTTGTTAGTGGACTTGAATTGAGGCCTAGCCCTTTTTATAGGCTTGTGGTCCAAATTATTTGAACTCAAATCTCTCTTCTTCTTCTTCTTTTTTTTTGTGCCTCTTGCCTCTTTTCTCACTCTGTGCGTTTAATTTCTTTTAAGATTTTGGCCTTTTCAACCAAATTTTCGAAAATTCTTTCCTAGAGGAGTACCACTTGTACTTTTAGGTCATATCGCAACCCCTCTTCGAACATTATGCTTTTATCTTGCTTTGTCGCTTCCATTTCGGGAGTATAACGGATCAATATTAGAAATTCAACTTTGTACTATGAAATTAACATATCTGCATGTTTCAATTCGATGAATTCATGTATACGGGCTTCAACATTTCGGAGACCCACATACTTTTTCTGGAAAGCATCTTGGAAATAGTTCCAAGATATTCATTCCACAAGCGTTCCCCTAACAATGGCCTTTCACCATTTATAGGCTTCGTCCTTTAATAAGGACATGACTCCTTTTAACTTTTGCTCCGGAGTGTAGTCTAGATCCTCTAGAATTCTTTACATTGTTTCCATCTAATACTCTACTATAGTGGGACTTGTCGGCACTATAGTGGGACTTGTCGGCAAATTTTTTAGACAATTCAACCCATTTACCTTAAGTTTTTTTAACAACCGTCTTTCTGTTACCATTACTCGATCTGACGACTTTTTGAAGGACTCTCAGCATAGAATGAGACACTGCATCATCTCCATTGGTTCCATCATTCTGATTTCTTGTTCCCATATCTCCATTCTCATGACCTCTACCATCATTGGCAGTAGAATTTCTATGTAATCCACCCCAAAGGTTGGGTTTTCACCCTGAATAGTGGGCGGTTCAAGGGTGCAACATTACGTGGTCTACCCCTACTACGTCTACCTTGAGTGTTCATAATGGTATTTTTATGAAAATCTATAATTTCAAGCAATTAATACTTAAGTCAAGTTTTCAATTTGCACTATATTTTTTCCTAAGGTTTTTCTACTACTAGAAAGTTTTCTATAGTATCTAGAATCGAACTTCTTGGACTAGTATTTTAATAAAAACCTACTGTGGCTTTTTTTCCCAAATTTTCCCCATCATAAAAATGATTTATTCTATGCATGCATACTCCTTCAAAATTTGAAATTGTGTATAGAAAATTTACGCTCTAATACCACCTAATGCAATACCCCAACCCAGCTTAGGAGTTTCGACTAAGTCATAGGCGTTACATTAATCACCGAAGTGATCCGGTAAAACCATTTTTTCTTTGAGTTGATTTGTATAAAGATTGTTCCTGGAAAATATTCATTAATCAAATCGGTTTTACTTAGTAATCCAATTAAAATGTTATTAAAGTGAAGTTTTTGATAAAACAATTAAGGTTTAGAAAGACTTATCAAAACTTTAAGTATTTTTCAAAGCAGCAAAAAGCATTATTAAGAATAATAGTTTTATAAACCAATTAGCATGCATTTATCAGAGTATTAACTAAATATCATACTTAAAGATTAAGAAGCTAAATAATCCCAAACAATAGTTATAAAAGAATTAAATAATTAATAATTTTACAATCTGTTAAATAAATCTAAATAAATGATAAAGGAAAACTTTAATGGAAACTTTAAAAAAAAAAAGATGCTAGTCTGACATTTCTCGAATACCATTCTGAGTCCTAGTTTTTTGTGTTACCTAGAGGTAAGAAAAACTGAGGTGTGAGCTTATTGCAGCTCAGTGTGAGTCTAATTTTTAAACCATTATATATAATTGCTCAAACAGTAAAGCATTCAATATATAGCATCATAGCAAATTAAGCATAATGTAAGGAGCACTCAATAAATTAATGCATGTAAAGATTATGTTCATGATGCAATGCAATTTTAATTCCCACCCATCCATCCTATTCGTCCTCAAACATTGCTCGACACTCCAAACACATATCAATAACTAACCATCCCAAATTTTCTTGGTGACAATGGCCGTTCACTTGTCATCCGTGACGATGACTTTTACTATAATATCTTACCATCTTTTGATGGCTTTTGTAAACTATCATCCCGATTTATTTGGTTCCTATGACATTATCGCCTACTTCATGCAGCACTGTCTTTCGTTGTAGACCTAAATTGTCACTTTCTCCTATAGAATTCTTTCGTCCTCCATACCCAATTTCATGTAATCATTCACATAAACTTAGCATATCATGCTATTTATCAACAATCGATGTTATGCTTGTCAAGCACGTTTATTATCTCATACTATCATCGAATGACATGTTTTCATACATTCATTCATATAATTTTTCACATATACAAATTTTCATGCAAATTAAAACTTGCAATGGTAAAGTAATCTTAGATTGTTTATCATACTAGTTCGGCTAACACATACATAATAGGTTTGTAACGGCCCGTTTTCAGTGAAATCGAAAAGTGATTTTGGGACCACAAATCTGAAGTTCAAAAATTTATTTTAATATTATTTTAATATCTACAGCATGTTAGAATTATAGTATAAAATTTCGTTAAGAAATTTTACTGTTTGTATGCTCAATTAGTGAAAAAGGACTAAATCGCGTAGAGTGTGAAAGTTATGTTCTATTAGCTAAAGGTATTAAATAGCTATAGAAATTTAAAGTGGAGTCCTTTTATGGTAATTAGACCATTAAATGAGTTAGTGGATGTGCATGGCTTGGTAATTGAGTAATTTTTAAGGTTAGGTAAGGGTAAAATGTTAAAAAGACAATTAAAGATAAAAATAAAATAAAACAAAACACTCATCTTCTTCACTCATATACCAACTGAAAATTTCAACATAGAGGAGCCATGGAAGCTTGAAAATTTTTCTTAAGAACAGTCCTTGCATGTAAGTGAAGTTTCGTTTTGTTTTTGATGATTTTTATGTTTTTGGAATTGTTGTAGCTTAACCTAGCTAATTAGGGGATTAATTTGCAAAACGGTTGAAAGTCTACGATTTTTCCATGAGAGAATTTTAGTTTTTCTTAAAGTTTAATGGAAGAAAATGAATCATTGTTGTTAAATAAACAACTTTTGTTAAGTGAGTTTTGATGAAATGATCAATTAGGGATTAAATTGAGAAATGTGTAAATTGTGTGGTAAATGAGTGAAATTTTGAAATGTATGAGCTGCTATATGCATGTAGTAAATTCAGCTAGGCTTAGATGTGGTTGAAATTGCATGAATTTCATTTTATGAGCCTAGGGACTAAATTGTAAAAAGGTCAAAAGTATAGGGGCAAAATAGTAATTTTCCAAAACATGAATTTTGGATTGAATTGAATAGAATAATGATTAAAGTAGTTAAATTTGATTATATAGATCAAGAAAAGTCACGTTCGGAATTAGATCGAGGGAAAGAAAAAGTAGTGGATTGATCGATCGATTTACTTCATACTAATTCGAGGTAAGTTCATATGTTAATAAGCATTAAATTATATGTGTTATAAATGCTTTATTATTATGTTTGTGGTGACATGAATCCACGATATTATTTGACGAAGATTCGACAACGTATGGATCCCGGTTGAACCTAAGGAATAAATAGGATACAAATGACATGTCATTAGGGGTTACCAAATTTTGGGTGCTAGTCTCATACGTCCTACCAGTGCCTAAGTTTCTGACATGTGTTGCAGTTACTTTACAGCTTGTGTGAGCAGCACCGTGTAGCTACATCTTGACTGACAGCTTGTGTAACACCTCCATCCGTATTCAACATCGAAATAAGGTTACGGAGTATTACCAAACTTATAAAACATTTAAACATTCAATTCACATATAATTTCATTATTTTATGCAAACATTATTCAAACTCAAGTATAATGTCCCTATAACGAGCCTAGGAGGCCCTAAACATGCTTTGGGGGTGGTTCGAGACTAAACCGATAACTTAGGAAATTTTCACAAAACCTTGAAAATTTTTCTCAAAACAGGGGACACACACGTCCGTGTCATAGGCCGTGTGGACATTCAAAATGGAATCACATGGCCGTGTCCTAGCCCATGTCCAACCCTGTGTCCAAACAAGTGAGCTTACTAACTTGGGTCACACAGCCAACCACATGCCCGTGTGCCCTTCGAAGTGGCCACACATGCCCGTGTGCCAGGCCATGTGCTAGGTCATGCCAAACCTGTAGGGTATACTGACTTATGCCACACAACTAAGTCGCACGCCCATGTGTGAGGCTGTGTGAAGCATACTGACTTGCTTTCTAAAACCACGCCAGGGGACACATGGCCGTGTAACATAACTGTGTGTCACACACGGTTGAGACACACGCTTGTGTCTCTGCCCATGTGGACAAAAATAGGCTATTTACCAAGCCAATTTGCCACCTAAATTTGTATGTACCTACACAACCCAAATGGTACAAATTCATAGCATAAATGAACATCTATTTTAACCTCAATCAAGGCTAAATCATACCATTTCCAATACTAACAACCAACCTACTTATAACTCATGTGTTACTCATTCAAAACATACCAAATACCGATTACTTCAAACATCAAAAAATGACCAAACTCAAATATGCATTATTTGGCCTAAATTCACAAGCATACCAATATCCACAATTCAACCATTTGAACACTTATAATACCTATAACCATTAAGCATCACCCAACCATCATACCATTTATATCACAAAGCATAAACACATATATCAATACATGATTCAACCATACCAAAATAACCCCAAATAAGCCATTACTTAAGGCTATATATATACAAACCAAAACATGTACATTTACAAGCCAATTTAATTGGCCAAAATCATTACCAAAACATAATCAATATGACTCAAAGTCCCTATACATGCCATATAATTAAAATACCAAAGTTCATAGGTACCAAGAGATAGGTGGATAGTGTGAAGCGATCTCTAACGATCCCCGAATTTGGGCTAGCTTGATAACACTATAAAACACAGAAAAATAAACAGAGTAAGCTATAAAGCTTAGTAAGCTTGTATACAATAAACTTAATTCAATCTCAAGATTATAATCCAACAATTTGAATATATCAACATTTAGCATATATTAGCTAACAAACCTTTCATATACACAATTTACGATATTAATCACATTCTCCACAAGTTTCTCCGAACCAAAACTTATACATGTCACATACGTACTTGTACCGTCTCATATCATTCTCATACTCAATCACATCTTTTGTTTACCCATTGAACCATTCAAAATAGAAGTCGGATACTCAAGGGTCTCATATACTAAGTACCTATACCATGACTCGAAGCCAAATCAAGGTAACTTATATCCAAAGTACTGATATCATAGCCCGAAGCCAAATCAGCCGATATTCATGGCTCGAAGCTAAATTGGTATAACTCACACCCGAAGTGCTAATATCATGGCCTGAAGCCAACACAATGTATTCCCTAATAACATGTCATTAGTATCTTAAACTATTCCTAAGGTTCAACCGGGTTTTCGAATGCCGAATTACCATCGAGTCATTGTCGAACTTATCCAAAGTCTTGTATTCACAACTTATATAATATCAAAGCATTTAAAATACATTTATAATGAAATTTATCACATACGAACTTACCTCGGTTCAAAAATGATGAAATTGTCAATTAATCGAGTATTTTATCTTTTCCCCGATCTAATTCCAAATTCCGCTTTTCTTGATCTATATAATATCAAATTCAGCTCATTTAATTATCCCTCTATTCAATTTAGTCCAAATCACACTTTAAAACACATTTACACTTTTGCCCCTAATATTTCACATTTTTCACAATTTAGTCCTTATTTCATAAAATTAGAAATTAATAAAATTCAAAATAAACCCATGTTAGACGAATTACTATTATGCCCCTAGTAGCCCATTTTTTTCATTTATTTCACATTTTAACCATAAATTTTCAACATTTCTCAATTTAATCCCTATTTTACATTTTTTTTCTAAAAATCACTTAACAAAACTTGTATAATTCATAAAAAAATATTCATAATATATCATCAAACATCAAAGCACACATGTATTCATCAATGGCATCATTCAAAATCTTTAACAATTTTGCAAAATAGTCCCTGGGCTAGCTAGACCTAGTTGCAACATCACAAAAACATAGAAATCATTAAAAACCGAGAAAAAACGGACTTACATGCTCAAGAAGACAAGGCCAAATGTATCAAGCTATTTCCATGGCTTTTCTTCTTCTAATATTTGTCTATGTTCAAGAAGATGGAAAAAAATGGCTTTATTTTATTTATTTAATCATTTAATATCTAATTTACTAAAGTAACCTTAATAATAAACCATTAAGACCATCCATTTAATGTCCAATAATGTCCACTTACCATTATAATGGTCTAATTACTATTTAAGGACCCTTACTTTAAGTTTCTATTACTATTAGATACTTTTAGCTAATAGAACTCCACTTTTGCACTTTACACGATTTAGTCTTTTTTATCGAAATGAGCACTCAAACAATGAAATTTCTTAACGAAAATTTCACACAATCATACTATCATGCCATAGACATTAAAATTATAATAAAATAATTATTTCAAATTCAGATTTTTTGTCCCAAAACCACTGTACTGATTTAGTTAAAAACGGGCTGTTATAACTTGTGTGAGCAGACCCAGTTATGGCTCGAGAGAGAGCATCGATATGAGATATGAGATAGTGGTGGTTTTGACCATGTATTGGACTTAGTGTGCAAGATACCCGAGTATCCGATAGTATTCCAAATGGTTCAACAGGCACAGTGATGATACGAGGTTATACGAGTTCGATACGAACTAGTACAGGTATTCATGTGAAATACGGGAAGTGATTTATATTTGATATATAAATACATGGCTAACATGATTGTGGATTATGTGTTTGGAGTTGGGCCAAATTGAGTTGCAATTATGCCTTAATTTTTGTTTACCTAAATTGTGGTTGATTGGTAAGTTGTATTTATTAGTTATAGAAACTTACTAACCTTAATTGCTTACTCCGTTTTATTTTTCATGTTTTATAGTGATTCAGAAGCTCGTTCGGATTGGAAGTTGTCGGAGATTGCATCACACTATCAAACAATTATTTTTGTACTTTGACTATATATTTTTTGGTTAAATGGCATGTATAGGTCATTTTGGCTAATGGTAGCCTATATGTTTTGTTTTGTATTTAGCCATTTGATTTGGCTTGAAAGTAGTATATGTTTTGTTATGTAAATATGTGTAAATCGCTTTATGATATGTGGTGTATGGTTGCCAAGTGAATGCATTATTTGTGATTTGGTATTTTGTGTACCAAATGGTTGAATTTGAGATGTGGTATGTATGCTAAGTTTTAGGCACAATGTCTCATATATGTGTTTGACCATTAGGTAGATTTTGGAAGTATAATTGGTATGTTTAAAGTGGTTAATTGAGGTACATATGAGTATTATGATGGTCTGTGACATTATAACATGTTATAAAATTGATATTAGTTGGGTTTGAATGCATATTTATGCCATGGTTGTATGTACATTGTTGAGCTTAGGTTGGTACCAATTTGAGTAAGAAATATGGCTTGGAAAATGACCTATTTTTGTCCACACGGGCGTGTGTCTCAGCCGTGTGTCATACACGGCCAGGTGACACGGTTGTGTGTCCCCTGATACTTCTATAGAAATCACGCTAGTAGCTTCACACGACTTAGCACATTGGTGTGTGGCTTGGCCGTGTGGCACAAGTCAATATACCCTTTAGTTTTCACACGAACTAGCACACGGCCTGACACACGGGCGTGTGGTCTGGTCGTGTGACCCAAGTCAGTGAGTTACACGAGGTAGGACAAGGGCTGGGACATGGCCGTGTGACCCCATTTCGAATGCCCACACGGCTTGGCCACACGGGCGTGTGTCCCCTGCACTTTGAAAAATTTTCCATGTTTTCTTAAAAATTCTTTGAGTACTCGGTTTAGTCTCGAACCATTTTTAATGTTTATTTTAGGCCTCGAGGGCTCGCATTAGGGACTATAGGATGGTAAATGAATGGTTTTTGATTTGAATGATATGTGAACATGAAATGTTTGATGTTTTGATCTGTAAGTCTGGTAATGCTACGTAACCCTGTTCCAACGTCGGATACAAGTTAGGGGTGTTACAAGGTTCACATATAGGGTTCGCATATAGGGTTTGCACATAGGGTTCACATATAGGGTAAGCATACTAAATCATAGGAGGTTCACATATAGGGTTTGCATAAAGGGTTCATACATGTAGGGTTTGCATAAAGGGTTCATACATGTAGGGTTTGCATATATAGTGTTCGCACATGTAGGTTTGCACATATAAGATTTGCACATATATGGTTCACATATATTAATTCACATACTATATCACATGAGGATTCGGGTTCACATATATATTCACTAAGGGATCACCTACATAAACTAAGGGTTCTCATATATTCTTTAAGGGCATTCGCATACATGTACTAAGGGTTCGCTTAATAGTTCACATAAAAGTTCGCATAATAGTATACCTAGGGTTCACATACATGTACTAATAGTTCACTATGTCAAACTATATAACATGAGAGTTCGCATAATATGTCGTACTATATAATAGGAGGGTTCGCATACTATGTTATACTATATAATATAAGGGTTTGTCTAACAGTTCTTCTAAAGTTTGCAAGTTTATTTACATATGGGGGTTCACATGTTGTTTCTTTCCACATTAACCATAATTCCTAATGCTTCAACTTAATTAATCATACATAATGACTTAAATTAGACCCCACAGCTGATTGAAAAAAAACTCAATTTTTGGATGAAGAAGTCGACAATCACTAGAAGGAAAGGGTTGCGATTGAAAACCTTGAAACCTTAGGTTGAGTACGGTGGTTTGGCAATGGATAAGAAGAAGAAGAGAATTTTGAGAGCTTTTCTTGAATTTCTTTTCTAAATATGAGTTCTAGGTTTTGAAAAGGTTAACTATTTATAAATTTTTTTTTCCTTAATTGAAATAGAATTAGGATTTGACTAAGGACGATATTTTAAAAAAAAGTTTTTAGTCTTGGCTGGTTTGAAAATTTAGTACTTTGTAGGGTAAAAATAAGGAAATAAAATATTTTGGTTGAAAAGTGCACAAAGGTCTTCAAACTTTATTCTTGTCATATGTCTTGAGGAAATTGTTTTTAAAGGTTATGATTAAGCATTAGGGGAATTGGAAAAAAAAATCAACAAAAGAGTGCAATTTGAAGGGCTTGAACTTAGGACATTAGCTTGCCTAACAACTTATCATTAAGCCTAGTAATTTGTTCCTATTAATTCCTTATCAACAATAATTTTTAAGGCATTTTAAGTTTGCTTACCCTATTTCTTTTATGCTTTAAAATCTAAATTTTATCCTCAATTTTTCTAGCCCTAGGATGTGACAAAGACAATTATGCATTTTATTAATATTATTAATTAGGAGTTAGATAAATTAGTAGTATTTTATATGCCTATATTATTTTATTATTAGTTTTTAGGATTATTTAGATTAATTTTAGATAAATAGCTTTTATTCATTTACTTTTCAATTTTTATCTTCTAGGTTGGTTAAATAATTAAGTTCGATCAGTATAGGACTCTTAAGGGTTTTTTTTTTTTTAAATAGGAATTTAATTGCATAAAAAAGTGACACACACAAAAAAGAGATTACACATAAAATCCCACTCATCTTTCTTTTTCTCTGTTTGACCGCTACACCATTCCTATACCACTGTTGCTCGTCTTGATCGATTCGCGTGTTACTGTCCTAGCCTCTCCCTTGCATCGACCCTTCATTGCTCGTTGTCGTAGCTTTTTACGCAGGCTGATTGCCTCAGCCCTGACATTGTCGCTCCTACCCTGCTGTGCCTCCATTGCCATTATCCCAGGCTGATGTACCTGCTTCATTCAACTCACGTAAGGTAACCTTCATTCATTCTTTAATATATAGATATATATTATTTTTTATCTAATATTTTTCATTATTGTTGTTATTTATTACACTACAGCAAAACAGACTTTTAGCGGCGTTTTTTTTGGCCTTTAGCGGCGTTTATAAGTGCCACTAAAAGTGTTTGCGCGCTTTGGTAATACCCAAAAACGCCACTATTACACGCGCCGCAAAGTTTTGCGGCGTTTATGTTGAAAACGCGCGCGAAAGACCATGTTCTTTAGCGGCTTTTTTAAAAGCGCCATGCGAAAGACCATGTTCTTTAGCAACGTTTTAAAAGCGCGCATGAAAGACCATGTTCTTTAGCGGCGTTTTTATAAAAGCGCCGCTAAAGACAAGTCTTTCGCGGCGTTTTTTTCAAACGCCGCTAAAGGCCATGGTCTTTAGCGGCGCTTTTTCTAAAAACGCCTCTAAAAGTCGTGGTCTTTATGGCGCTTTCCCAAAAACGCCGCTAAAAATCACAAAAATAAAAAATTTAAAATATTATACTTTTAGCGACGCTTTGGCCAAAAGTGCCGCTAAAAGTCCTAAAAAAAAAAAAAAATTAAAATATTGTATTTTTTAGCAGCGCTTTTTATTTAAAAACGCCGCTAAAAGTCCTAAAAAAAAAAAATAAAAATTATAAAAACATACAAATCCAATTTAAAAATATATAATTTAATACATCATAACCATAATTGATATAATTTTATACCCTAATTCTTTGCACTCAACCATAGTTTTCGATTGAAGAACCTTCATTCCATTGACCTCCCGCACCAATTTTATAGTTTAGAAATCGTAAATCCACGCAGAGAATAGGCAATTTCATAAAATGCATGCTTGACATAAGAGAATAGGCAAGATAAAGTGAATGCGAAGGAAAAAAAAAGTCATGTAGATTAGCATCATAGCAAGCAGATTAACTAATGATATGTCTACAGGATGGCGCTTAAATTCAAAAAAATGCACGCTACAAATATGTCATTATGCTTCATTTTTATCCAATCAAGTTCTTTACTTTAATTTTTATTTTATATTTACGAAGAGAAATATCTTTTCTCCCATTATAACAAAGATTATCTCCCATTATCTTAAACAACTAGCATGCTTCATCTCACAATCCCTCTTTTACTAATCATTATGTGGTAAAACCAATATTTATGTTTTTTTGATAAAACCAGTATTTATGTTTTAACTATACTTTCACAAGCAATCCCCATTTTACATAAAATGCAAAGAGAATCTGAACAAAGCGAGTAAAAAGAAAGCTGTTGCACAAACATCATTTCCGTATAAACAAATAAGAGAATGCAAAAGTCTACATCTAATAAAGGAAAAGTGCAATAAAAAGGTACCTCTTCCAAAGCTATTGATGCTGTTAATCCTGAAGTAAGCAAAGTAACAACTTAAGGTCAGTCTTGGAATTGGAAGTATTTGCTTTGAAGGAACCTATATTTAGTTTCAAAATTGAATTATTTAACAATTTAAATATTGGAATAAAAAGGTAGAATAGATGATACACAAGGTTTTATAAAATATTGAATAAACAAATAAATAAACTTGATCTTATACCTTCATACAAATATATATTAAAAACGTATATTAAAAGAATAACTTAAGCATAAACAATTAGAAACAATAACTTACATGTAAACATATATATCATAATATATACATAGAAAAAAAAGGGATCAATTTAAGTAACTTAAGCATTTAAATTGATCAATATGGTTAATAAGGTTAATGCATGGGGCATGCACTCGAGTGTTCATTATTGTCTTACCATGTGAATGCTTGAACTTGTAAAAAGTATACATTTTGTTCTAACCATAATGTAATTATTGTTTCTTCTAATATATTTGTATGAGCTTAAAAGGCTTAAATATTATTATTCGCTAAGATAGTTAAGTTATTTGTCTGCATGTTTAGATTTGGGTCCAAACTCCCAAAGTAGTGTATCCCCTCAAAAACTATATCATAAACAATGAGAATTTGCTTTATATTGGACAACAAAGATAAAATTTACTATTACTCCCTATATTATTTTTAAATTCTAAATTTAATACTTATATATTTTAATTTAATCAATCTTAGTTCTTGTACTTTTTCAGCTCTAATCCAATTGGTAGCAATTAAATCAATTTGGATCAATTTTTCTTGTAGTCTTGTAATTAGTCTCTGGTCTTCAATTTGGTCGTTCTTAAACTCTATACTTTTTCACATTTAAGTAACTTACATGTAAACATATATATAATCTGAATAAACAAAGTATTCAGGATTAGAAATTATCTCAACAAATAATCAGAGGACATTTCTTTTACACAAGCATCAACAGTTAATTTCGATAACTATGATCTAATGAAAAAGATCCAAGAAAATAAATTAAATAAAACGTACCAAAGAATGACTTCGATATCGTCACCAGGAGGCTGATCGGTGCTCGAACCATCAAAATTCCATAAGGGAAGTTTCAGAGGATCACCATCTGGTTCAATAAAATAAAAGTTAAATTTAGAATTAATGTATTATTTACAATAAATATAATTTGCATGAGTTGGTGAGGTGATAGAACATTTTACAGATTCCAATAGACAGGACATCAACTCAGATAAAAGTTAACACAGCAAAACACATTTTAAAAGAGAAAATAAGAGAGCTATAGCTACTTCCCACTGAAAATTTATTACAAATTAAATAAATGTACCAATGACCAAGATTCACAAGTAAGTAACAAAGAATATCAATAAATTTAATTGAAAATCTATCACAAATTCAAAATTTTGAATTTATATATTTTACTTTTTGGTATTGTGCAATTAAAGGTTAACACTCACACTAACAGACAACCCACACCCACTAATTTAAATACCCAAATTTTTTTGATTTTATTAAATAATATATTTATATTTCATGTAATTAATGTAAAATAATATTGTTCAAATGATTGAATATAATTAAGATTTATTAACTATTTTAAGGTTACAACAATAAAAGAACTCTAAATCATAATTAAACTCTAAATAAAGATAACAACCAAATTAATTATCAATGATTTTTTAGCTACTAAGAATAGTTTTGGGTTGGACCTCATTTTGGTAGAGTTAATTTTATGTCTACTCATTTATCTTTGTTAAGTTTTTCTTTCTCCGCTATTTCTCAAAGTTGTTCTACTCACTGATATCTGATGATGTTTTATGTTTTTCCGATCATTTTATGAATATGTTTTATTGACAAAAGAAAATGAATGAAACTACTTAAATATTGAACAATAATGCATCTAATAATACCAATAAAAACCAAATTTAAATAATTTAAATCACAATAAAGTATTATTTATCATGAATATAAAACATAACCTAAACTTTCATAAAATATTCTTCTAATATCAATGTATTAATATAATAAATAATAAAAATATATTTTTTGTCAAATGCAAGAAATTATGAGATGTAGTACTTACTTGTGTTTCTTACTGCGCTTGACTTTTGGGCCCAACATATTTCTTAGTGTATTCATGGTTAAAGACATAAGCAAATGCAGAACAAGCATCCATGTTTGGGAAGTTCTAATGAACAAGATAAAATTTTAGAGATAAGCATGGCAAATAAAACAGGGAATGACTTCACGTAAATTGTTGACTTTGTTACCTTACTGATGTTTACATCGTTCAATTTGTTAAGAGTTAATAAGACCAGCATATCCTGGCGTATATATCCCCAACAAGTTCTCTTCTTTAGATGATCATTAAGCAAATCAATAGTATCCGCACAACTCAGTTCTCCTTTTATCTTGAAGTGAGGGCAAAGAGACTTGGTTAAATTGTTTATCTTCTTCTCCAGAGCATCACCTCATGCTTCATTGTCGTAACTTTATCATTGGTTCCCTGTCATGACACAAAGAAATCTTTAGCATAGAATTATGCATTAACCAAATATCAAGTGCCCATATATTTCAAAACAACATAAGAGACAGTAAGAAACACATGAAGTTTAGAATATTATTTTATTTATAGTGAGAGAATGCTAATACATCATTCAAAACAACAAATGTAAGAGTTCTCCACCTATTGCCTCTGTATGCTTTGTCTTTGAATGTTAGTAGTAATTCTCAAAATATAGAAGATAAATCCCTATAAAAGAAATGTCTAATATGCAAATCTTTGTTAAGAAAGTTAAAGACATAAAGATTTTGTAACCATCCAAAAACTATGATATTACACTCCAAATCAAGTCAACAAAATTTCAAAGAAAAATCGAGCTCGAGTCTTGTATTAATTAATTCAAATTTCTTCACCATTGAGATATGTTAAAAGGTTAAGAGAAAATAACTATATTCTACTCTGAATTGAAATTGATATTTGTACAAGCCAATGAATAGCTTATACCAAAGAAAGCAACAACAAAACGTGAGAGAAAATTATTAGCCTCTAAATGGCTTTGATATTTTCGACAATAAAATTTGGGAGTCAACCCAAATGTGGGTTTCAGATTAAAATAAAACACGTTTCATATTTGCATGCGATAATGTTATCTCGGAGGAGTACCTTTTCCCTTTCTAATCATTTGAGTATACAAATTAGAAAGACGAAATCCATAACAACAAAAGCGTAATCGATGAGCATACCTTAAGGTTCACTCCAGATCTAATCGAACATGTATTATTGTCAAGTTGAGTGTCTCTTCCGGTGACACAGATGGATGCTTGACATAATTTAACTTTAACATTTGAGACTCCCAAACTCCGGTTCTCGATGAATCGTACTGATTCTAATTGAGGATATAGGAAGATGATAAAGAATACACATTTGAGCAGTAACCCCCAAAAAAAAAGAGATAAAGAAAAGCAAATACCAGCAATCTTTCACGCTTGATTGCATCAATCGCAATTTAGCCTTTTCATAAATTAAGGGAATCAATGTTAAACCGATGTTGAAACTTCATTTCGACAACTCATATTGTTTATTTTTAAACAATTAAAGGAAGGCTAAATTTGCTAAGATTGAACAAACAAACCAAACGTAAAATATAGATATATGCAAACCTTACCTTTTGATCAATCCACGAACACCTTAAGTTCATCAACAGCCACTCACATCCTCAAATTTCGTCCCCAATTTTGCCTTATTCAAACCGCTTATCTAAGAATCAACATGAGAAAGGGACTCAATAATAAAGAAAAATATAAAGAAAAGGAAAAGAAAAACTAAAAAGAGGGAAGAAAGAAAGGGGGATTACTGTTGGGTAAGGATCAAGACGAGAAGGAGAATCTTGATGCGGAGAAAGTAGGATGTCCAATCTCGTGCTTAAAGGGGTTCGCAGACTTGCTTTATGCCTTTCCTTCCGACTTTCATCGAGCGAGGAAGGGAATCGCTACTTCAGATGCGAGCAAGGAAGCGCTAGCCTATACCTATATGATCGCTACTCTTATTGATATTGATGAATGCGGGCTAAGGACGTTGATACCGAGCCCTTTTCAAGTCTTATTTTCATGCCCACCGCCGAGATGCCAAAGAAGAAGGAAGATTGACCACCCGGACTCTAACGATTGGTGGTAAAACCCCTTGGGATATTTGTTTGATTTCCTAAGGCGTAACGAAGAAGAAGCCCTAGGCGGAAAGGGATTTTGAGAAAAATTGACAAAATAAAACGGCCCGATTCAATTACATTTAATTTCTTTTTGCGGCGTTTGAAAAAAACATGCCACTATTGCTCCTAATTTGCAAAGTGTTTTTATGTAAAGCGTATTAAACCGCCAATTAAACGACGTCGTTTTAATTTAATTTGTTTTTCTGGCGTTTTTGATCAAAAGCGCCGCTAATACCTTTGTTTAGTAATTTTTTAATTGAATTGGTATTAAAATAATATTAAATCTTTTCAATGATTTTGAAAAAAGAATATATGTTTCACAATTTTTTTGAATAAAATAACTTTTAAATAATTACAATTATAAGGACTTCTTTTAACATTAATATTATTCTTATCATTTTCATGATAAAATTCTTTCTACTACAGTTAATTATAATTAATTTGTTCATTAGCAAAAATTTCTTCTATTTATTTTAACATTTGACATCTCTATTTTTTATAATAATCTTAATTTACTATTTTCAAAGAATAAAATATATTTTTTTATACTACCAATATGTATTATTGATTTTTTAAGTTAAGATTAAATTTATTATTATTATTTTAAATAATATACATTGACAAACACTACTATAAATATAATAAATAGTTATTATTCGACATGGTTTAAGCAGTAAACCCGAAACACTACTATAACTCTAAAATAATAAAAACTAAACTATAAACCCAGCCTAAATCCTAACATAACCCGTAATCTTAAATCGTAAATCTTAAACCCTAATTCATAAACTCTAGACCTTAAACTATAAAGATTAATCCATAATATATATACCCTACATTAAACCATAAACCCCAAATTATCATGAGTACTAATTCAATATTTTAATAAAATTAATACTATCTCTTTTACGATTATATAAGAAATTATTTAATATTTTTTTTCACTTTTAACAAATAATTTTCTCTTAAATAATTAAAACTAGAATCATAATTTTAATGTATTAAAAATTAATGTTATATCTTTCACAGTTATACATTAATAAATTATTTAATATATAAATTAAAAGACACTAAATTAACTAAACCCAAACCCTAAATCATAAACTATGAAATCCTAATTAACCCCTAACCCCTAACTCATAACCCTATTACCCCAAACCCTTAACCATTTACCTTTCAACCCATTAACCCTAACTTTTAACACATGAAACCCTAACACATCCCCCTAAACCCTAAAACCCTAAATCCTAAAATCCTAATCCTTAAACCCTAAACCCTAAACCCTTAAACCTTAAACCTTAAACCGCAAATCATAAATCATAATCCCTAAACATTAAAATAGCTCCTAAACCTTACACACTAAACTACCATAAACCCTAAACAATCATGAGAATTAATTCAATATTTTAAAATTAATACTATATCTTTTACGATTATATAAGAAATTATTTAATATTTTTTTCTTTTAACAAAAATTTTTCTCTTAAATAATTTAAACTAGAATCATAATTTTAATGTATTAAAATTAATGTATCTCTTTTCCGGTTATATAAGAAATTATTTAATATATAAAATCAAAACAATATGTCATATATATCCAAAAAAAAAATTTAAAATTATCTTGGACTATTAGCGGCGCTGCTCGGACTTTTAGCGGCGTTTTTCCAGAAGCGCCGCTAATGCTCAGACTTTTAGCGGCGTTTTAGGAATAAACGCCGCTAAATATCTTTTTTAGCGGCGTTTTTCCAAATAAACGCCGCAATTGATCATTTTTTTGCGGCGTTTAATGTTTTCTATTTGCGGCGTTTTTATTTAAAACGCCACTAAAAACGCCGCTAAAAGTCTGTTTTGCTGTAGTGTTAATACTATTATTAACATTATTTTCTTCCTTTTTTGGTAATTATTTTATCTTACCTTTTTTTTTTTTGGCAATCGAAGTGTTTTCGAGTCTCTGGTGATGGAACGCGTTAGTATAAAAAAATTATAAAATTTCTCATATTTTATTTTATTTTAATATCTTGCGTTTTCAATTTAATTGAACTCTAAAATGTCGATTTTTAAATAAGGGCGTCCCATTTTATTTGTTCCTCACTTTTTAAAATATCAATTTTAATCCTTCAGAATTTTTTGAACTCTTAAAATATTGAAATTGCAAAAGTGTCCATCAAATCACTTTGTTTCCCACATTGTCATTAATTAGAGATTGCATATTTACTGTACCTTGGTAAAATCAATTTTATTTCTGATTTTTTATTTTGATGTATGTATATGATGTATATAGTTTTTTATGAATGCATGATTGATATAATTAATATGTATAGTATAACTATGGTTTGTTTATACTTATCTATTTTCAAAATAAATTTAATGTATTGAATTTATGTATACGACAATGATTTATGATGGTAAATTCTTTTTTTAGGATAATAATTTTATGTTTATTTTTATGATTGTCTTGAGGTTAATAATATTTTTGAAAAAAAAATTTGTAATTTAGGCACTTAGGTTACATAGTTTGATAATTTTAGTTACTCCCATTAAATTTGTAAAAATTATCTCTAAAATTGGTATTTTCCACATAATTTAAGTAAAATAAAAAATTTTCATGTCAGTCCCCAATCTTTTCATATAAATGAGGTTTTATCTTTGATCAAAAAAAAAAAAAAAATGAGGTTTTATCTTTTTTAAGGAAGTTAACCCTAAAATTTGAGAAAAGGAAAAGGGGGTTTTGGAAAATCTGTAGCTGAATCGTTCTGCTTCCTTCTATATTGTTAGTGTAAGTACACAATTGTAGGGCAACTTTTATGCATTTGGAGGTTGTAGAAATTTATTATTTTTGAAGGCTAAAATTCACTTCTTTGTAGCGTCTGCATTTCAATCGCAGTTATCGGTGGTCCTTTACTTGACAAAGTAGGCACAACTTCTATCTTAAAAAATTTAATCAATGGTTGTTGTATGCCCCGAATCTCTAGCACTTTGTGTGAGGTGGGAACTCACAAGCTTTCATCATCTTGGATTTAGGTGATATCCTAAGCGGTTGAACCACCAAATGCGAGTCGAAAGTTTGAGCTAAAGAGAATTCGGTTATCCTGATTTTATCTTTTGGGGTTTCATTCATATTTGAGGTTTCATCCAACACACTCAAACCGTCCATTAATACTCTTCACTTCAATGATGAAGAAAACAACAAAGAGGAGGAGGTTGTTGCCTCCTGTACCTAATTTGTAGGGCAAACTCTTTTTTTTTTTTTCTCTAAAGAAGGATTAAACCTCATTTATATTAAAAGATTTGAGACTACTTAAATGATCGAGTTATATAAGATGTGTTTAAATTGTAAATATTTATTTTTAGGGCTTAAAATTTGAAAGTTGGGTGACCATCGTATAGTTCACTAATTTCATTTGCAACTTATATATAGTTTTTATCCAACATTATTAAAATTATATTTTAAAGGATTATTGAAATTGTTTAAAAACTAAAAGAACTATCATTTGTATGTATTTTTACGTAAAATTTCATTTGTAATTTCAAAAGAAGTTTGTATAAATTGTTGTGAAACAAATACTCTAAAAATTGTTTTTGTTTAGACGATTGAGTCTTAACTCGATTGATTTTGACATTGTTGTCAGTGTAGAAGATGTGTGTTCGAGTGCACTAAAATGTATTATCCTCTTATTTAAAAGTTGGGGAGGGCTATTGGTAGTTCAAGACAATTTATCAAAAAAAAGCAAACTTATAATGAGATTTATGTTGAAAAAAATTATTTCTTCTTTAATTGTGAATATTATTCGTATTTATCATGAACTATTATTAAAATTGTTGCATTTTTATTTTTTCAAATTAATATTATAATTTACTGTCTTATGTAGTTCCTAATTTGTAAATTATTTAAAATCTAAAAGAAATTATCATTATCAATGTTACATAACAATGATTAAAAATACATTATTTGAAAACTAATTAAAAATTAAATGTTTGAAATCACAAGCAAGTGCATTAGAAACTAGTTAAGAGAAAAAAAGTGTGAAATTTCATACATTGGATAAAATGGCAAAGCCCAAATGTAGATTTTTCTGGGTAAATTGCCCGTTTTAGTCACTCTAAAAACTTTTTTCAACATCTTCCTTTTAACCCAAAAACCTTAGTCATCGCCACTCTTAAAGATGTTACTGCTGCTTCTATTGAACCACCACTGGTGAGTGTTGTCTTGTTAATGAATGATGCCAATGAATGCCTTTTCTTTCTCCTTAATTTTCCTGCTTTCCTTCTCCTTACCCATGGTAATCGCTTCTCATCGGTTTTTTCGTGATTATTCGACGCCTTCTCAGGCAACAAACTGTCAATATAAAAACCACCGATGTAAAGTCAAAAGCCTCTGCTTCAAATCTATAGGGTTAGATTTCTCCAAAAAACCCTAAAAAAATTGTAAGTTCACTCCCAGAGCTTTAGAATTTTCGTGATTTGATCTCCTAATCTCATCGTCATTATGGCATGATTTTAAGATGCCTTTCTATTTAGGAGCTCGCTGGTAGTGGTTTGATGGAAGCAACAACAACATTTTTAAGGGAGGCGGCAGCTAGGGTAGATGGGTTAGAAGGGGAAAGCTGAAGAAAACAATATGCGAGAAAAAAAAGTAAAAAAATGGATTTAACAATGGAAGAGTTGGATTTAATTTGATTAATTTGATTAATTTCTTTAACAACACTGACCAAATTAACAAAAAAAAAAAATGTTTGAAATAACCAAAAATAGAAACGATCTAATTTTAGTGTCACTGCACTGCTTTACTTTTTTTTTTTTAAGCTATTCTCTTTACTAATAAAGAGATTCTCTCTCTCCTTTCTTTTTTCCTCAAAATTTAAGTTAAATTAATAATTGGTATATGTATACTATAAAATGTGTTATCATACCTTTCGAAAAAAGTAAGAGAACAAAATTGCTTGAGAAATCGTTTACAATCAGCAAAATTTATATGTTGGTGTGAAACATAGCGAAGAATCAATCAGTTATGAGCATCAACATATAAAGCTCAAAGTTGAAGGACATTGGTAAGAAGTACTACGTTATTACCACACAAGAAACAAAGTAAGTTATGAACGTATATAAAAATAAGGGATAATTACTTATTTAGCCTTCTAATTTTATAAAAAAAAAAAAGGAACTTTAGTTCTCTATTTAAATTTTCACTTATTTTAGTTCTTGAACTTGCAATTTTATCAAATCACCCCAAAATTGATGAAAAAGTTAATGTTTTTTAACTTTGCTAACATGACATACATGTGAATTGCCACGTAAATGAAAAGCTAACATTTAATTAATTTTTATAATTTAAAATAATAATTTTTAATAATTTTAATGATTTTTAATTTCTAAAAATAGTTTTATATTTTTTTGAATTTTTGAATTTTTAAAAATTAATTAAATTTGTTAACAAAGTTAAAAAAATATTAACTTTTTCATTAACTTTACGGTGATTTGACAAGAAACGTAAGTTTAAGGACTAAAAAAGCTGAAAAATTAAATAAAAGGCTAAAATGATTCATCTTTTTTGTAAAGTTGGAGAGCTAAATAAATCATTATATCTAAAAGTAACTTTTAATATTTTTTTAATGGCATACATTTAGCTCCTAAGGTTTACCTATTTTTTTTTCAAATTTAAAATTTTAGTAACGAAAAGGCTTACTAAACTATTAAAAATTCAATGATATTGACATGATAATTTGTGTGGAAGTGTAAATATACTTTACTTTTAACATAGATAATATTTTAAAAAAAATTCATCAACTTTTTGAAATTTATTTATTTTTTTTTGAAATTTTAAGAAGTATACAGGGATTGCTATATACGAGTTGTCACGTTAATATCATTGAAATTTTAATAATTTAGTTAATTTTTTCATCTAAAAAATAGTTTAACTAAATTTTAAATATTTTAAATTTAAAAAATAAAAAATAGAAACAATATAAAAAAATAAATTTAGAAACTAGATTTATCATCATGCTTTTTTTAATATATAAACAATAAAAACAGATTATCAGGTCGATTCCATTGACTCTGTGATGAATATCAGACCTTGTTTTGAAAAGTCACTATTCAATCCATAAAACATTTCTAATTAGTGATATTTTTTTATACAATTAATATAAAGTTAAAGGATAAAAAATTAGTACAAAAATGAAAAATTAATTAAGCTCAAATTTGCACTCAGTTGAACTGAAAAATAATTATTAGTTACTTTCGTTTATAGAAATTATTATTGATTGATTTAACTATTAATGAACATTAATATGATTGATGGAAGTAATGAAAAATTGACATATGATATGTCATGTGATATTTTTAAACTAAAAATCTTAAAAAGTTAATAAAAAATTCTTAAAAAAAATATACGCCAATGTTATTTGAAAATCATAAAATACTATCTAGAAATAATAAAATATTTTTAAAAAAAATTATAAAAGTTACTAAAAAGCAATATATATAGATATTATTAAAAGTATTTAAAATTTAAATTATAAAAATCAGAAAATTAAAAATTTTCTAAAATTTATAAAAAAAATTCTAACCTTATATATATATATATATATATATATATATATATATATATATATCATAGCATATATTTATTATTCTACCAATTTTATTTGTAAATTTTCTTTTAATTGGATAGAGTCCCAAGACAAATAGTCACAGGACAAATCTAATATAGAAGGAGTCAGTAAGAGAGCAAAGCGATGCCATGAGTTGCATTGATCACTACAAATATGCCTTTGGAGTCACCGTTGTATTCTTCTCCTTATACTCATAGTTTATATGAAAAATTAATATGAAGTCCTCGTCAATTTTTTTGTCTTGAAACATTTTGATGAATAACAAACTACTTGAATTTTTATAATCTTATAATATATATTTTAAATTCTTATGATTTTCATAATTTTTAATAAATTGTAAATAATTTTTATAATTTCATAATTCAATTTTTATAATTTTATAATTTTAATAATTCATATTTTTGAAATTTTTAATAACTTTTATAATTATTTAAAGATATTTTATGATTTCTAGATAATATTTTAATGATTTTTTACTAACCACATTCGGAATGAATTTGGACAAAATGAAGTCTAAATGCAAATAAGCTTAGACACAAATTTATCAGATTCATTATTGATGTGCATTTTTATAAAGAATTATAATTTTTTATTTTTTAAATGTAAGTTGAAGTGGCATATCATTTTAGCATACTTCCACGTGGCAGGTCAAGTATTAACTTCTCATTACTTTTGTTGTCACATTAACGTCTTTTAATGGTGAAATCGATCAATGATTGTACAAGTTAATAAAATGATTTAGTTGATTTTTTTAATCGTTGAAGGCTCAATTGAGCGCACTATTTCATTAAAAGATTAATTAATTTTTTAAATTTTTTATTAAATGATTTTTCTAACCCTTTAACTTTAATATAATAAATAGATGAATTTTAATTAAAAATATTAGATATTATTATACATTATTATCAGATTGAGTCCATTGACAAACTTTTTTTTTAAGTCACTATTCAATTCATAAACAATTCTAATCTTATTTATTTTTAATCATTAAAATTTGATTCTGAGATGTTGTAGGAAATTCAACCCATTTTATTAGGTTAAAACTGAAGTTTCTATAAAAAAAAAAATATATTCTTAAGTGGGTTACTTAAAACTTTGACACGTGTATTTGTACGTGTGACGTTCATATATCATTTGTTGCAATATCGACAAGTAAATGTAATCATTGATACATGGTAGAATAGTAAGAATTAATGCCAAAATTTAGTGGCCAAAGCAATAGCCACTTTTCCTATCTACCTTAAATATACGTACAATTAAATAATTAAATAGTTTGAAGAAGTGACATTAGGCTTATGTGTTTGTAACAAGATTAATTTGAATTTTCTTTAGGTTCGCTCAATACTTTTCCTAAAAGTCATAAAAACTAATAATGCTGAATGCACACTTCAAAAAATTTAATTCCATGTTATATTCTTTAAGCACTCGAAACACTTTATAGAGGTTGTTAACGTGTTGCTTCATGGATACACTCCTCATCGACATGTTATCTTGTAATAATCTTCACCCATCCTAATGTCTAGTACAGATAAGAAATGCCACTAAAATACATACATAGCAAAAGTCTTAAAATTATTTAAGAAATCAAAACTTGAAATAATTAAAGAAAACTATAAAATTTATATAAAATAGTTTTGAAGAGTTTAAGTTCATTTTAAAACAATTGTTTAAACCATTAAAAAATATTTTGTGTGTGAACGATTGTGCCCTTAGTATAGTAATTTCATTATATTTGATTGAAATGGCCAAACTAACTATTCATGGAAAATACATATTTTTTATTATCTCTATATTGTACTAACCTCAATGGTTTTTACAAAGTAAAGCAAAATGTTTATGCAAATATTGAATCATTGATTACCTAAGGTTTAATTGATATTAAATTATATTATATGGATGAATTATAATGCGAGAAAATAACTTATTTTAGTAGGTAATCTAAATTGTCCATAGTCTGTAGAACCAAATTGAGCAAATGATATTGGTAAATATGGACATCACATATATAATAAGGGGAATTACATGTTATTATTTACTATCATAAAAGGTTAGTTCAAATTAAAAGTGATCTAATTTGGTTAAGTTTTATTAGGCTTTAGTTTTATTAAATTATGGGTCAAATATGTGTAGATACTCCAATAACTATTTTCTAATTGATGACGGGCTGATTATAAATTATGGTTAATGTGCGAAAGTTATATATTAAGGTTATGGTCCCCAAATTACACATAAGATAACTTTTCTAATATCCCATCTTTAGGAAAGAGAGAGCAAATATTCTCTATATATTTTATGTGCTAATTTAGAATATAAAAACCCCAATATCCGTAGAATTCAAGAAATTGATTAATTCAGGTACGCTTTCGCATCTAGTTTTGTTCTTGATTTGCTATTAGTGATTTGACATGATAGATTCTGGTTTACAATTTTATGTTTGTATTAGATTTTATTTTTACGGTTCTAACAGGTGGTATCAGAATATTGTCATGTCGAATTATTGAGAAAGAATTAATTTTCTATTATTCTTTGATTAATTCATTCTTAAGATTTTATAGATTTAATATTTGAATTCGATCTTTTTAATCCTACATGGCAAATCTTTTGGATTTATGTTGATTAGAGTTTTAATTTTCAATTTTATTAATTATGAATTTATACTTGTAGGGTTTTCTTAATGATATAAATTATGTTTAATTAATATCGAAGGGTATGATATTCTCACAAATGATATTTCATTAATAGCATTATAAATACATTTACTAAGAAAACCTAATTGTGAAGATCTTACTCGAAGGTCATAGTTGTGTTGCCAATTTATTATCCTATTTGTGATTATATCCATTGACTTTATTCTATATATAAGAAAGAAAGTTGACAGTATAAAAGTATGAATTACGTTTTAATTGGTTCGATTATATATACATATATAATATGTTTCGATATAAATATGTGTTTCGATTATATATATTTCGATTATATATAATATACTCATGTTTGATTGGTTTAATGTATGAATTTGATTGATGTTTTAACACACTTGTTTTGAGGAAAATGCATTAAAATCTACTGTAATTTTTCTTTTGAGTATTTGGGGAGATGTAACACCCCATACCTGACCTGGTCGCCAGACTCGAGTAACAGGATGCTACATCAAACATCAAAGCTTCACAAATATTCTAAGACTGTCTTTGATGTCGCGACACGCCCTTAGACCTGAACCAGGAATCAAGCATATTGCCTTCACGTTGCGACACAGGTATTGGGTATCGCGACACCGACTAAATCACACAGGTATCAATACATATGCCTCGGTTATCGATACCCTACGTTATTCAACAAAAATTCTAGCAAAACATGGTGTTTATCACATTCAAACTTTTATCATGTAACACCCCAAACCTGACCAAGATGTTATGGCCAAATTTGGTGATGCCACAAAGGAGGGTTTTGAAAATTGAGTTGTTTCGATAAACCATTCAAGTTTTATAATTCATATTCCTTTATGATTTTTACTGGAAACACCATTTAATCAGTTCGTTTGCCAAAACATAATTTACATCGGAAGTCTTAAAACCGTTATATTTTAGAAATCCAGTTATTGTTTCCAAAAAGCCTTAATTTTCATTAAACCGTGATTTTAGTCAAGCATCGCCAAAAACCAAAATAAAAACCAACAGTCCGGAGAGTCCCCAAAATTAAAAACTCTCCAATAAAACCAGAAATATAACTAAAAACCGTAAATTACTAAGTAAAACAGTTCTTAAACAAGTGGTCACCACTGAGCCTCCATCACACCGACCCATCAAAGTCTGTGGATTACTTGAACAGAACAGACAAACGAATGTGAGTTTTCATAAACTTAATGTGTAACCTAATAGAAATAGACATGCAATACATACAGTAATCTCATATATAGTCAGATACAGATTTGAACTTAAGTCATTTTCAAATACAAATAACAGAAATATATATGCAGAACAGATATACAGAACCCTACCTCCATCCTCTACACACCAACTTCAACCATCCCATTACACCATGTGGGGTTAAAAACACCCACCCATCCTTACACACCATATCGTGCCATTACGACACAAATAAGATAATATGCAGCCAAGTTGCCCGAATATAGGCGATGATCGCCATATAGAACACTTCCTCCACGTAAACAAATCCCACCCCAATCAGACACATAGACATATACAGATTCATAATTATCATGCTTAACATGCTCGCATACAGATATTAGATATATATATATATATATATATATAGCAACGATCAAACATGCATAATAATGTCCTACTCAGAGCATACTATCATATTTGTTTAGCCCTTATTGACCCTACGGTAAACCCACAGTCGATCGGAACGACCCGTGCGACCCTAAGGGAAATTTTAGAAATATGGGCCCATATGCTCGTGTGGGCCCACACGCCCAAATTGGCGTCGCCCGTGTAGCCCACACGGCCTGGCCCAAAATCCACACTCCCGTGTGACGTGCCGGTGTGGCCTACGCACCCAACTTGGCCTAGCCCTTGTGGCCTACATGGCTACACCCACATCGTCACACAGCCATGTCTTGCGTACGACCATGCCCTCGTCAAACACACTGTCGTGTCTCGCACACGGTCAACCACACACCCGTGTGGCATGGATAGAATGCATTTTTGGCTTTCGTCGAAGCTCAGTTTTTCGTGTTTCGGGTAACACCTGGTAGGATTTTGGATACAAAACCACTCTTGAGGCCTTCAAAATCGAAGGAATGGAATCCAATTTCCCAATTAGCAGTCAAGTACGGATCGACACATAACCCGAAATAACGCACATGACTTACCAATGAAACGAATAGACTCTAGCGCGATTTAGGCTATCCGAATGCAACTTCACTGCTCATCACCTTTTTCTATACCATAAAAATGCAGAAATCAATCCCTTATCTACTCACCATTTCGGCAAAACAAAAGTATAACCCTAACCAACATTTTGGAAATCACAAATTACAGAATACCAAAGTCTCACTTACCAGAATCATGTGACGAACACTGAAATAATGAGAAACAAAGATACTAAAACAGACAAAAAGAAACAAAACTGCAGGAAAGAAGAGAAAAAAGAAAATGGCAGGGAAATAGGGAACTAACGTCAGATTGATTTTGGGAGAGAGAGAAACTAATTGTAAATTTGAAAAAGAAAACTAAAATCAAAGATATGACAACATATCCCTTGATTTTCTCCCACTGACCCACTATGTCACAACCTCCTCAGACTTTTAGCTCAATCGAAACTCTAATAGTCAACTGAACAAAAATTAATACCTACGCTAACGAGGGATTCAAATACAGGACCTTTAGCATACTACCTCCATTACCACTCGAACCAGTAGGTTCATTCTGATATGGATTAACAGATAATTTTATAAAAGCCTACTTAACAAGGGTAAGACTTGGACCAAAAATAACAAAATTAGTCAAAGGTGAAACTTGAATCCAAGTCCTCACACACACACCCAGAACACTTAACCATTGAAGCAGATATTCATTTATCAGAATTTACAAATACAGAAATAAATTTATTAGGGCGTTACAACTCTACCCCCTAAAAGAAAATGGCCTCAAAAT
Organism: Gossypium bickii; assembly: GCA_025503065.1. Taxonomy (NCBI): domain Eukaryota; kingdom Viridiplantae; phylum Streptophyta; class Magnoliopsida; order Malvales; family Malvaceae; genus Gossypium; species Gossypium bickii. The sequence continues at coordinate 55,281,748 of CP106713.1, read as the reverse complement.
TTACCTGATAAGAACAAATGATGATACTGGTGATGCATCGGGTCTTCAGGTTCTCACGTGGCTTCTTTAGTACCATGATTCTGCCACAAAACCTTTACTAATGAAATGGACTTCCTCCTCAGAACCTTACCATCTCAACCTAGAATCTGAACTGGCACATCCACAAAAGTTAAATCCGTACTAATCTCGATTTCCTCAATAGAGACAACGTGAGATGGATCAGACCGCTACCGCCTCAACATCAAGACGTGAAACACATCATGAATACGGTCTAACTCAGGAGGTAGCTCCAACTGATAAACAATCGGTCCTACACGCTTCAAAATTCGATACGGCCCAATGAATCTAAGGCTCAACTTGCCCTTACGATCGAACCTCAGAACATTTTTCCACAGAGAAACCTTAAAGAAAATGAAGTCACCCACAGAATACTCAATATCTCTCCTTTCAGATCTACATAAGACTTTTGTCTATCAGAAGCTGCCTTCAGACGATTCCGAATCATTCTAACCTTATCTTTGGTCTGAGAAACCAATTTAAGACCCAAAATTCGAAGCTCACCAAACTTAGAAAAACCATAAGTCTCAAAAAACTACGAATCTCAGATACATTCTTAGGCTGTTTCCAATCAAGCAAAGCATTAATCTTTCTAGGATCAACTCGGATCCCCTTGCTGAAATTACATTCCCCAGAAAGGTTACCTCTCGCAAACAAAACTCACACTTGTTCAACTTAGCCGCAAAGCTGTTTCTCTCAGAGTGTCTGAAGCACTACACTAAGATGCCTGTCATGCTTATCCTCAGTCTTAGAGTACACCAGAATATCATCGATGAAGACTACGATGAACTAATCCAGATACGGTTGAAAAACTCAGTTTATCAGATCTATAAATATAGCCAGAGCATTCGTCAAACCAAAGGGCATAACTAGAAACTCGTAGTGTCCATAACGAGTCCTAAATGCCGTCTTATGAATATCAACTTCTTTAACCCTAAACTGATGATACCCAAAATGAAAATCTATTTTCGAGAACACTGAAGCCCCTCGGAACTGATCAAACAGATTGTCAATCCTCGGAAGTGGGTACTTATTCTTCAGAGTCAGTTTATTCAACTGTTGATAGTTGATGCACATCCTCATATTACCATCTTTTTTCTTCACAAACAAAACCGGTGCCCCCCCGCAGAGACACACTAGGACAGATGAAACCATGATCCAGAAGCTATTGAAGTTTAGCCTTCAGCTTTGTAAGCTCTTTAAGTGCCATACGGTGATGAGCGATGGACATTGGAGCTGTACCTAGCAAAAGCTCTATACCAAACTCAACTTCTCGATTCGGAGGTAAACCCCGATAAATCCTCAGGAAAGACATCCAAAAACCCCTCACTGTTCTGATATCCCTGATAGAAGAGTCTCCAGAAACAGAAACACTGACTAAGCCAAATATACCTCACATCTTTTTCGAACCAATTTCTTAGCCACAAGAGCGGAGATCATATTAGACAGAAAATCTCGACGCTCATTGATCACAACCACCTCCTTATCATCGTCAGTTCTCAAAACAACCCTCTTAGTCGCGCAATCCAAGCTAACTCGGTGCTCAACCAACCAGTCTATTCCCAGAACTAAATCGAACTCCCCAAATGAAAGCTCCATCAGATTTGCCAGAAATACAACCTCTTACACCACTAACGAAACATTCCTATAAAATTTACTAACCCGAACAGACTGCCCCAATGGACTTAGCAAAATAATCTCACTAGAAATGCTCTCAATTAAAACCCTCAGGTTTTCAGAAACAGAACTAGCTTTATGTCTATTAGAGAAATATAAGGTACATCAAAAATAAAAAACGTACTCGTGATGACATCAAGAGCATCTCTATCCTCTCGGCAATGAATGACATAAACCAACGCAGGCTGCCTCGCCTCAATCTGACTGGCACCTCTGCTTGGTGCTCTCTGCCCTCAGCTGATACCATTACCACCCCTAGTTGGTCCACGGCCCCTAGGTGGCTACTGAACTGCCCTTTGAGGTTGTACAGAACCCGAACCCGAAGCTTGCATTTGAAATGCCCGATGTGTACACTCTTTAATAAGGTGCTGCAAAGATCCACACCTCAAACAAGCCCTTAACCTCCTCCAACACTCGCCCGGATGGTGCCTACCATAATCTCCAGATGGCTGAATCACAGTAGGAGCAACAAGAGCCCTGGAAACACAAAGATTTATATACTTTTTCATACCTAATTTTACTTAAAATCATGCATTTTCGATGGAATTTTTGTCATAAAATAATTAATTTTTATAAAATAATTAAATTGTATTAAAATTTTGAACATGTTAATTTTTAGTCAATTTTACAATTATTTTTAGTGAATTTTGATTATTTTTGACAGATTTGTGCAAATGGCGAAAATTGACCCGGCAGACACCGTTAGAAGAATAAAACTGGGAAGAAATTAGAAGTAAAAAGGCAAAATAATCTCTAGCCTAATACGGTCCAAATATGTGTATTAATTCATAATATAATTAATTTTAATTTATTCCGAATTTAATTTGGGTTAAATAAATTAATTTTAATTAATTATGGAAAAAGTGCCTAGTTGAACTGCACCGGTTGAACCAAATTGAGCGAACCGAACCATCCATCAATTGGGCAACCTAGAACCGTTCAAATGCTGACCCAAATTAGAATTTTATCTAATTAAATGAGCTTGCAAAAAGGCCCTTGGAAGAATTCCAAATTGCATTCAATCCCCACCTTAAATTAAGGATTTACGGATTTGCCCGGGCTAATTTTAACAAAGTTGAAAGTCTCAACTTTGCCATGTAGGATGGCCGGCCATGAGGGGGCCCTTTAGCTGCTAAAATTTTCTATTTTTAGCAGCCATCCTTAGCTATATAAACCCCCCTTTGCTGCCCATTCAAATCATCCTTCATTCACATCTCTTCTCTCACAACTCTTCTCCCCTTTCTCACTTTTTCTCTTATTTTCCCATTCAAAGTTCCTTGCTCTTGTGCTGATTTCTCCTCTTGGGAAAGGGATCTTCTTCAGCCATTTTGGAGCAGAAATTGAGTGTTCATATTAGCCTTGGCCGGCGAGGACAACAAAGAAGGAGGAATGGAGCAACCTAGTCAATCCAAGGAAAACCACCGGATTTGATTCTTGTTCCCTATCTCTTTTTTTTTTTTTATGATGAAAATATCTATGAATATTTATGTTATTGGAATGGTTAATTTAGTCAGCTTAGCTTGAATTTATTTCGTATTGGGTTGATTGCATTTCGTCCTCTTGATTTGTTAAATTTATGTTTATGATGTTATAGGCCTCGGTAAAATGCTTGATTAAGTAAAATCATGCCTAAGTTATTCTGGCATTATAATTGTTTAGATAACTAAAGAATTAATTATTTAAATGCATTGAAATTGTAATTAATGGACACAATACTTAATCAATGCATGTTTAATTCTTCTAAGGTAGCTGAAGATTAGATTAGCATTGTATTTAGTGATACATATACCTTGCATAACTTGCAAGATTATTGTGGTTAAACTGTTTCAAGGTAAGGATACTTTGTTACCTCACATAGTCTTTTATATGCTTGTTAGGTTGAATTAATCGTTTGAATTGACATATGAATATGCGAGAGATTGTTTAATTTAATAAGTATGTATGTGCAACAACATGTTTACCTTTATAAATCTGTTTTATCGGTCGAATTGACATAAGAATATGTACAAGAGATGAATGGATTTTTGACTTGTAAATATGTTCATAAGTTAGCAAATTATCGAGTTTCTGTGATTTATTCGTAACAAGTATAAGCATAAGTTTAATAATTCTAAGGTAAGGCAATATAATTAATTCAACACAATTATATCATCTTAATTAAAATCAGCTTTTGAAATCGTGCATTATAACTTTATTTTATTTTATTTTACTTTGTTTTCTAGTTTTTAATCATTTCTCGAATCCAAATAATTTTCCTTTACCAATACTTCCATATATAATTCTTTTACAGTCCCTGCGGGTATGATAACTCGACATTTACTTGTCACTTTATTACTTGTTGTGATTGTGTACACTTGCACATTTCCATCGTTCCAAGTTTTTGGCGCCGTTGCTGGGGACTGTTTTTCAAAAGCCATTATTTGTGAATTTGTTAGTTTTACATTTTGGTTTAATTTTCTGTTTTATTTTTAATTTAATTAATTTTTCTGTGAATATTTTAGGTGTTTATGAGTATTGACAAAATTATCGATTTACTCCCTGTAGACCCTGATATAGAACGAACCTTTCGACAACGTAGAAGACAAGCAAATCAAAGGAGGATCGAAGAGATGAATTTCGAGAATATGAATCAAGAAAATGGAGCAAATCTTACTCAAAATCCTATCCTTATTACTGATGATAGGGACAGAGCCTTAAGACAATATGCCGTGCCAGTGTTCAATGATCTTAGTCTGGGTATTAGAAGACCTGAAATCGAGGCACAATAATTTGAGCTGAAGCCAATCATGTTCTAGATGCTTCAGACAGTGGGCCAATTCAGTGGAATGCCTACCGAAGACCCTCATCTGCACTTGAGACTATTCATGGAGGTGCGCGACTCTTTCAAATTAGTCGAAGTACCGAAGACGCATTACGATTGAAGTTGTTCCCATATTCGCTAAGGGACAAAACTTGAGCCTGGTTGAACTCATTGCCACCAAACTCAATTTCTACATGGCAAGAGTTAGCAGAGAGATTTCTTATGAAGTATTTCTCACCTAGTAAGAATGCTAAGTTGATGAACGAGATCATTGCCTTCCAACAAATGGATGACGAATCCTTGTATGAGGCATGGGAAAGATTTAAAAAGTTATTACGAAAGTGCCCTCATCATGGAATTCCACACTGAATCCAACTTGAGACATTTTACAATGGTCTCAACGCTCACACGAGGATGGTAATGGACGCTTCTGCTAATGGTGCTCTCCTTTCTAAGTCATGAGGCTTATGAAATTATGAGAGGATCGCCAGCAACAACTATCAATGGCCAACCAGTCGAACAACATCAAGAAGATGAGTCGCTGGAATACATGAAATGGACGCTTTTACTTCACTCGCATCTTAGGTATCATCAATATCCTTAATGCTTAAAAATCTTACTACTAATGGGTCTAATAGTTTTGCGGCATAGCTGCCTAATCAATTTGAGAATATAGCCTGTGTCTATTGTGGTAAAGGACATTTGTTTGAAGAATGTCCATCGAACCCAGAATCTGTATACTACATGGGTAATCAGAACCAAAATCAAGGAAGGTAAGGGCTGCAATCCAATTTTTATAACCCATCGTGGAGATACCACTTGAATTGTTCTTGGAGTAACCAAGGGGCTGGAACTAGTAACATTTATAGCCAACCCAAACCAACCCAGCTGCCTAGTTTTCCTTAACAAGTTTAGAAACCAGTTCAAGCTGAAGCATCCAATAGCTTGGAAAGTTTGCTGAAGGTATACATGGCCAAGAATGATGCCTTAATCCAAAGCCAAGCAGCTACATTGAAGAATCTGGAAAACCAAATGAACTAGCTTGCAATTGAACTTAGGAACCGGCCACAGGGTACCTTACCTAGTGATACGAAAAATTTGACAAATTTGGGAAAGGAGCATTACAAAGCACTGACATTGAGGAGTGGAAAGACGGTAGAGCGCAATATCATTGAAGTTGAAAAGGAGCAAGTTGAGGCTCAAGAATCAGAGGAAGTTCAACCGAGTGTTGAAATTCCAGTTTCACAAGAACCAAAATCTGCAAAACCCAATAAGGTAACCTCAGAACTAGCTAAATTTGATCAACTAACAACTCCGCTAGATGTAGAATTACCACAGAAGGTTTATCAACCATTACCAGTTCCAGTAAAGAAACCATCACCACCCTAGCCTCAAAGACTTCAGAAGTAGAGTCAGGAGATTCAATTCAAAAGGTTCCTTGAGGTACTTAAGCAACTTTACATCAACATCCTGTTGGTTGAAGCACTTGAGTAAATGCCGAATTATCTCAAGTTCATGAAAGATATCCTTCCTAAGAAACGAAGACTTGGAGAATTTGAGACGGTAGCCCTGACAAAGGAATGTAGTGCATATCTTTAGGACAAACTACCCCCTAAATTGAAGGATCCTAGATGTTTTACCATACCGTGCAATATTGGAGCAACCTATTCTGGTAAGGCATTATGTGACATAGGTGCGAGCATTAACTTGATGCCTATGTCAATATTTAGAAAGTTAAGGATGGGTGAAGTTAGACCTATTACGGTTACACTTCAACTAACAGATCGATCCTTAGCACATCCAGAAGGAAAAATTGAATATGTATTGGTACGTAAAAATAAATTTATCTTTCCTACTGACTTTGTAATTCTAGAATTTGAAGCAGGAAAAGAAGTGCCAATTATCCTAGGAAGACCATTCTTAGCAACTGAAAGGACCCTTACGGATGTGTAGAAGGGCGAGCTGACTATGTGTGTTCAGGATGATCAGGTAACATTTAATGTTTTTAAGTCAATGCGATTTCTTGACACAATTGATGATTGTTCTGTAGTATCCAATTTAGAGGAATTAATAGTGGAGAAGGAAGTCAACTATGTTGAGGATCCGTTGGAACAAATTTTGACATCAGACCCTCCAAATGATGAAGAGGAGAATGAATACTTAACTTTGCTAGAAGCCAATCAAAAAGAATTTAATCTACAATCCCGTTTTGAATCTTTGGAATTAGGGAAAAAAGATCACACCCAGCCAAAAGCATCAATCAAGGAGCCACCTAAGTTAGAACTCAAAGTATAACCTACACACTTAAAATATGTTTATTTAGGCAACGCTTCTACTTTGCCTGTGATTGTTTCAGTAGAATTAACTACTGAATAAGAAGATAAACTTATCATAGTCTTGAAACAATTCAAGAAGGCTACCGAATGGACCATAGCCGATATTCGCAATATTATCCCATCTGTATGCATGCACAAGATCATATTAGAAGATGGCGAGAGAGGAACGATTGATGGACAATGGACCCCATCATGAAGGATGTAATAAAGAAGGAAATTATCAAGTGGTTGGATGCGGGTATAATTTACCCCATCTCAGGCAGTTCATAGGTAAGTCTGGTCCAGTGCGTGCCAAAGAAAAAAGGTATCACAGTCATTGAGAACAAGAATAACAAGTTGATACCAACCAGAACAATTACGGGATGGAGAATTTGCATCGATTACCGAAAGCTGAATAAGGCTACCAAGAAAGATCACTTTCCTTTGTCGTTCTTGGACCAGATGCTTGATAGACTCGCGGGGCAAGACTATTACTATTTTCTCGATGGATACTCATGGTATAATTAGATTACAGTAGCACTGGAAGATCAGCACAAGACGACATTCACCTGCCCGTATGGTACGTTTGCATTTAGACGCATGCCATTTGGTTTATGTAATGCACCTGCTACATTTCAAAGATGTATGATGTCAATTTTTATTGACATGGTTGAGAAGTGTCTGGAAGTTTTTATGGATGACATTTTAGTATTTGGAGACACTTATGATGATTGTTTAGCCAATCTAGCTAATGTACTAAGACGATGTGAAGAAACAAACCTAGTACTCAATTGGGAAAAGTGACATTTCATGGTACAAGAAGGGATTGTTCTAGGGTATCAGATATCGAGATATGGGATCAAGGAAGACAAAGAAAAGGTAGACGTTATTGAAAAACTCCTACCTCAAACATCTGTAAAGGGCGTTAGAAGTTTCTTGGGCTATGCCGGTTTTTATCGTAGATTTATCAAAGACTTCTCCAAAATTACAAAACCTTTGTGCAAATTATTGGAGAAGGACGCGGCATTCAATTTTGATTATGAATATTTAAGAGCATTCAAAGAGTTAAAGAATTGATTAGTTACGGCACCCATCATCGTCACACCATATTGGGATCTGCCATTCGAATTGATGTGTGACTCAAGTGACTTTGCAATTGGAGTTGTCATGGGCCAGTGAAGGAACAAAGTTTTTCACCCCATCTACTATGCAAGTCGGACTCTAACAGGAGCACAACTAAATTATATGTTAACAGAAAAAGAGTTACTTGCTATTGTATCTGCTTTTGACAAGTTTCGATCTTATCTTATAGATACTAAAGTGACTATTTATACAGACCACTCGGTAATTAAATATTTATTGGCCAAGAAAGACGCTAAGCCGAGATTGATCCAGTGGATACTTCTACTTCAAGAGTTTGATCTAGAAATTCATGATCGAAAGGGAGTAGAAAACCAAGTAGCAGATCACTTGACCAGATTAGAGCTGCAAGAGGGAAATTCTCCACTTGTACCGATTCAGGAGACATTTCCAGATGAACACATACTGAAGGTAAATCATGTCCATAATATTCATTGGTTTGCTGATATTGCTAACTATTTAGCTTGTGGTTTGATGTCGATTGATAAAATGTATCAACAAAGGAAAAGGTTTCTTCACGATGCGAAGTATTATTTCTAGGAAGAGCCATATTTGTTTAAAAAGTTTGCAGATCAGATGATCAGGAGATGTGTGGCAGAAGATGAAATACTGAAGATCTTATACCATTGTCACTCAGCTCCGAGTGAGGGACACTTCGGAGGTACTCGCACTACGGCCAAGTATTACAAACCGGATTCTTTTGGCCCACACTATTCAAGGATGCATACGCTTACGTAAAGAGTTGTGATAGATGTCAAAGGGTTGGAAATGTCACCAACAGAAATGAGATGCCTCAAAAAAAATATCATTGAGGTAGAATTGTTTGATGTTTGGGGTATTGACTTTCTTGGTCCTTTCCCTCCGTCTTTTGGTCACAGGTACATACTGGTAGCAGTAGATTATGTGTCCAAGTGGGTCGAGGCTGAAGCTTATCCGATGAATGATGCTAAGGTTGTGATGAAGTTCTTGCAGAAACACGTGTTCACAAGGTTTGGAACCCCAAAAGCTATTATCAGCGATGAAGGGACCCATTTTGTGAACAAGTGGTTAAAATGGTTGTTAGATAAACATAGAGTGAAACATAAGGTTGCTACAGCTTACCATCCGCAGACGAATGGGCAAGCTGAGCTGGCGAATAAGGAGATCAAAGGCATACTTGAGAAGGTAGTTTGCCCGAACCGACGAGATTGGTCCAAGAAACTAGATGATGCTTTATAGGCTTACAGAACAGCATACAAGACACCTTTAGGAATGTCACCCTATAGGTCGGTCTTTGATAAAGCCTATCATCTACCTCTGGAGTTAGAGCACAAAGCTTACTAGGCTCTTCGACGACTCAACTTGGATCTTAAGCTTGCTAGAGAGAAACTGATGCTCCAACTCAACGAGCTAGAGGAATCCCGAATGTTCTCATACGAAAATGCCAAATTACTCAAAGAAAGACTCAAGAAATGGCATGACAAGCACATTCGAGTTAGGGAATTTGAAGCAGGTCAGGAATTCTTGTTACTTAATTCCATATTGAAGTTCTTCCCAGGTAAGTTAAAATCACGTTGGTCCGGTCCATTTACGATTCATCACGTCTATCCATATAGAGTTGTTGAACTCCAAGGTAATGGAGGTACTTTTCAAGTCAATGCTCAGCGTTTGAAACATTACTACGGAGAAAAACCTAAACGGTATCAAGTCTTGTTCAGTTTATCAGATATTTAATTTTTCTTGTTCTTCATAAATTATTTAGGGTATATTTTTGAGTGTATTATGTTTAAATAAATTCTGTCTAGGAGATTGGAACTTAAGCAGAACCGCTTGTGACCCCTCCAATTTTTCCTAGAAATTGATTTTTACATAATTCTTCGCGAAATTATTCCCTAAATGACAAAATAAATTTTTGCTTATTCAAATAAAAAGGATAATTTTCACCCAAGTTTTAAATTGCAACTCAATTTCAAATTTTCATTAAGTCTAGGGACTTAATTGAATTATTTTTAAAATTTGGTTGCTATTTCCGTAAAAACTAGGTGCCTCTTTTTGTAAATATTTTCAAAAGGCATCTAAAATAAATATTTTTACTTAATATATATTTATATAAATATGATAAACTTTAAAATATAATTATATCTCTTATAATTTATATATTAATTTTTATCAACTTAGCATAGAATTAGGATTAGTTTAATTTTTATCATATTTTATTCTTGTTTTAATAATTTAATAGCAATTGATAATTTCATATACATATATTTAATTATTAATTGTTGTTAACTTTGAGTAGGACTAGACTTAGAATATTCAAATTATTAAATTTCTCTAAGAATTCTACTCAAATTCCAACTTCTCCACTATAAATTTCACCCTTACTTCCCCCCATTCATTCATCACCCAAAACCCCAAAGCACCAAATGTAACACCCCCAGACCCGGCCCAGACGTTATGGCCGAATCTGGTGATGTCACATCAAAGGAATAATTCAAAACGACTTTGCTTAGTTAAAACTTAAATTTAAGGCTTAGAAACCCAAACCATTGCAACTTGTCAAGTTATGATAAAAGCCCATGTTTTAAGTTATAGCTATTTCGAAACCATGTTTAACTTTAAAAATTTATTTATGTTTAATAATTAAATAGCAAAACAATAATGAAACTCAAATGTAAGGTCAAGTTGGAGATACAAGGCCTTATTACATTCTAGTGAAAATAAAGTAATAAAGGTAAAGTCTTTCGAAACTAATTAAAAACTTCTATATAGCTTGTAGTGTGGCCATCTCCAAGTCCTTTCCCACGTCAAGCCGTCTACTGAGGGTCACCTGAAACATTTAATAATAGAGTGTGAGTTTCGAAAGTCAGTGTGTATGACCCTTGGTAACCCAATCAACATGCAACTATCACATTGGGCTTAAGACCTATCAAAATTGGTGGTCTTGGGCCTTATCCCACAATGACCTCATATCACATCAGTATCATATGAATGCAATGCTCCCATCTCAAATCCAACCTTGCACTCCATTTCACTTCCAACCCAACACTCCTGTGGGGATATAAATATCAACCCACCCATCCCTACACTCTAAAAGTAGCACCAACAATGACACTACTCAAACGTTGTAGTAAGACTGCTAAGCATATAATGGGCTTAAAGGCACTGGTGGATCCACGATCGTCAAGTGCGATCCTCACATATCTTCCTCCGTATCATCAAACCCACCCAAGTGCAACATATATCTCATGAATGCAACATGCACATTTTCACACATTACGCACCTAGGGGTATTTTAGTCATTTCAATACCCAATGGTATTTTTGTAAATCTACCCTATAGGGATATTTTCGTAATTTCTTTCATCTCGGGTCTTAGTTATGAACTTTGGCCCATCAACAAGTCCTTGCGGCTGAAGTGAACACACACTATGCACCAGGTAGGATCCTAGAGAAGAGGAGGTAGGTCACTATGACCGCTTAAGTATCAAGCTCTCCCTAGATCCAATCTTAGACATGCATATGTCCATTGCCACACTCTAACCTAGAGACTTGTCCACAGACATGTTTGATTATTAAATTAACTTTTATGCTATTTAAGAATTTATCAGAACTAGGCCTAGAGTCTATTAAAATCCTAGCATGTATTTCTAAAATTCGATAAGGCCCACTAAGCCTAATCATGACCATATAGCCCATTAAGCCCAATCATGTTTATGTAGCCCATTAGGCCCAATCATAATCAAATCTTACAGCCATCCATATCAATCCGTCATTCAATTTCACATATCAATTCTTGCCGATTTGGGCCCAAGAGCTCGGCAGGCCCATTTAGCTCTGTCTGGCCCGGTTGGCCGAATAGTGGCCCGAGACCATGAGATCGCTCTCTTGGCCCCAATAGTCGTATCGGTGTCCCCAACCTTTCGGCTTTTCGGCATTTTGGGTTTTTCGGTATTTCGGCTTCTGCCTAGTTATCGTGTGTGAAGTGTATGTACACACCTGGTTAATACGACGTGCTACACTATCCTCAGCCTTGAACCTACAACCAACACCAATCTCCAATCAATACATACTTAACCACAGTATTTACCCAAAAACTGAAGCCTTACCATAACCTTACCGTGTGCCACAAGTTCCTGTAGCCTTTCCTTAGCTATTATCCACGTAGATCTGCACCCACACATATACTATCAACAATTAAGTGACTCATATTTCACACGTCACCTTTATAAGCCATACTTATATTCGGCCACCCACTAATCCACAACTGAGACGAGTACACTTACCACTTGCTAATGATCCTTACCACGCTTGCGATCTTTGAACCCTACCCTTCTTAATACAAGGTTAACGACAAGGAGAAGTTAGATAGCCCTTCGGCTTTTAACAAAACACACTAAGGAGGTTGACTAAGTACTTACCAAATCCACCTTTGATCCTGCGGCCTAGATTGCTACTGAACGAGATCCAGCTTTTAAAACTTGATCAACCTATTTGTGATGGAGGAAAAACAACAAAGAATTGGCACAAATAGGGATTTCGACAAAAAAGAATGATGGTTTTTTTGCAATGGAAGAATTCGGCATCGGAAGAAATAGAATGAGGGGGAGAAATGAAAAAGTAATGGAAAACCCAAGAAACCATTCAAAGGAATTTGGCACCCCCCTTTTATAGCCAAAAGCCGAAACTACCTTCCCCTAAAGTCCCATTCGGCACCAGCACCTCCACGCCTCAATCCCCTATCTTTTCTCCCTTATCTTTACCTTAAATTTCTCTCCTGAACACTCCCTTCCAGGGTCCACTCTAGCGCCACTACCTTCCTTCCATGCACAAAAAATAAAGCCCCTAAATTCACCACTCTTAAGCCTCGAACCTTAAACCTTTTCACCTACTAATGACGCCACCTCTCTGCTCCCTAAGTGGCGCCACTTTGCCACTACACCACAAGCTCCTTTTGTTGTCATTTTCTTCTTCATTTATTTAAAAGGCCTACTAACTAAAGTCACTGTTCCCTTGGGGCTAAAACCAAAATTTTACTATACCCTTACTTGATCTCAGGACATCTCCAACACCCCTAGACACTCCAAATTCACTAACCCTCAAAGCCCACATGCCAATTGTCATTTTTTCGCTCACTTAAAAATTTTCTGAGACCCAAAGCCCAAAGCCTAATAGGCCCAAATTCGGGGCGTTACAATTCTACCCCCTTAAAGAAATTTCGTCCTCGAAATTTCCAACTAACTATTAATCGCACTGCTCAAGTCACACCACTATGCTTTCGATACACACTCTGATTTTAATAACACTAACACACTTTAACTCTAACTGAACCCTCTTACACTTACCAAAAAAAAAAACTACCCACTGGAGTAGATAAACATTGAACACATACAGTTTCTATACCCAAAAAATTGCATCCACATCAAACATACTCGACTTAATGGTGATTGAACAATCCCGAGCCTGATGCTCCTTAGACTCGCATCTGAAACACGTTCCTGACTTTCTCCAGTATTCACCCGAATGACGCCTTCTGCAATATTCGCAAGTCAGAATGTTTGAACGTACCTTAACTTGCTTCACAGAATGAGACTGCAGCCCTAGAGAAATGCGATCTCTTTTTTTCTTATAGTCCACGCACCTAACCCGAAGTGTTTCACCAATTTCTTTAACCTCCTCTAGTAGCTCCCTTACTAGCTGCGTAATTAAGCTGATATTTTATGAAATTTTCTGAAATTTTAGTTAGTTTCAGTAATTAAGCTGATATTTTATGATAGTATTAAGTAAAGAGGTTGTTTTCGTAAATCCTCTACAGTTTCAAGTTCCTACGAGCTTTAGTCTCTAAGAACCTATTGTTTAAAGTAGCCTAATATCTAAATACAGTTCAGTAATTAAACAAGTGTAATAATAGAAAAACTTACTTGGCTCGACGTCGAAGGCTCATTGAACCACACTTCAAGAATCCTGCAAAAACTTTTTAATCTACTTGTTTAAAAAAACCCAAAATTTAAGGCCCATTTCATAGTTCGAGCTTTGAAACCGGGCTCTGATACCATTAAATGTACCCCCTCAGACCTAACTCAAACGTTATGGCTGAATCTGGTGATGTCAAATCAAAGGAATAATTTAAAACGACTTTGCTTAGTTAAAACTTAAATTTAAGGCTTAGAAACCCAAACCATTGCAACTTGTCAAGTTATGATAAAAGCCCATGTTTTAAGTTATAGCTATTTCAAAACCATGTTTAACTTTAAAAACAGTTGAACAATAGTGAAACTCAAATGTAAATTCAAGTTGGAGATACAAGACCTTATTACATTCTAGTGAAAATAAAGTAATAAAGATAAAGACTTTTGAAACTAATTAAAAACTTCTATATAGCTTGTAGTGTGGCCATTTTCGAGTCCTCTCCCACGTCGAGCCGTCTACTGAGGGTCGCCTGAAACATTTAATAAAAGGGTGTGAGTTTCGAAACTTAGTGTGTACGACCCTTGGTAACCCAATCAACATGCAACTATCACATTGGGCTTAAGCCCTATCAAAATCGGTGGTCTTGGGCCTTAGCCCACAATGACCTCATATCACAGCAGTATCATATGAATGCAATGCTCTCATCCCAAATCCAACCCTGCACTCCGTTTCCCTTCCAACCCTACACTCCTGTGGGGAAATAAATATCAACCCACCCATCCCTACACTCCAAAGATAGCATCAACAGCGGCACTACTCAAACGTTACAGCAAGGCTGCTAAGCATATAATGGGCTTAAAGCCACCGGTGGATCCACTATCGTCAAGTGCGATCCTCACATATCTTCCTCCGTATCATCAAACCCACCCAAGTGCAACATATATCTCATGAATGCAACATACACATTTTCACACATTAGGCACCCGGGGGTATTTCGGTCATTTCACTACCTAGGGGTATTTTTCTAAATCTACCCTATAGGGGTATTTTCATAATTTCTTTCATCTTAGGTTTTAGTTATGAAATTTGGCCCATCAACAAGTCCTTGCGGCTTAAGTGAACAGACACTATGCACCAGGTAGGATCCCAGAGAAGAGGAGGTGGGTCACTAGGACCGTTTAAGTACGAAGCTCTCCCTAGATCCAATCCTAGACATGCATATGTCCATTGCCATACTCTAACCTAGCGAATTGTCTGCAGACATGTTTGATTATTAAATTAAGTTTTATGCTATTTAAAAATTTATCAGAACTAAGCGTAGAGTCCATTAAAACCCTAGCATGCATTTCTAAAATTCGATAAGGCCCACTAATGCTAATCATGTCCATATAGCCCATTAAGCCCAATCATATTTATGTAGCCCATTAGGCCCGATCATAATCAAATCTTACAGCCATCCATATCAATTCGTCATTCAATTTCACATATCAACTCTTGTCGATTTGGGCTCACGAGTTCGGCAGGCCCATTTAGCTCCGTCTGGCCCGGTTGGTCGAATAGTGGCCCAAGACTATGAGATCGCTCTCTTGGCCCCAGTAGTCGTATCGGTGTCTCCACACGAATGTTCGCACACTCGTGTGGTTGCCGGCGCCAATCTTTCGGCTTTTTAGCTTTTTGACATTTTGGGTTTTTCAGTATTTCAGCTTTTGTCGATTTGTTGTGTGTGACGTGTATGTACACACCTGGTTAATACGATGTGCTACACTATCCTCTGCCTTGAACCTACAACCAATACCAATCTCCAATCAATACACAAATAACCACAGTATTTACCCAAAAATCGAAGCCTTACCATAACCTTACCGTGTGCCACCAGTTCTTGTAGCCCTTCCTTAGCTATTATTCACATAGATCTGCACCCATACATATACTATCAACAATCAAGTGACTCATATTCCACACAAGTCACCTCTATAAGCCATACTTACATTCGACCACCCACTAATCCATAACTAAGACGAGTACACTTACCATTTGCTAACGATCCTTACCATGCTTATGATCTTTGAACCCTACCCTTGTTAATACAAGGTTAACGAAAAGGAGAAGTTAGATAGGCCTTCGATTTTAACAAAACACGCTAAGGAGGTTGACTAAGTACTTACCGAATCCAGCTTTGATCCTGCAGCCTAGATAGCTACTGTATGAGATCCGACTTTTAACACTTGATCAACCGATTTGTGATGGAGGAAAAACAACAAAGAATCGGCACAAATAGGGAATTCGGCAAAAAGGAATGATGGTTTTTCAGCAATGGAAGAATTCGATATTGGAAGAAACAGAATGAGGGGGAGAAAACAAAAGTAATGGAAAACCTAAGGAACCTTTCAAAGTAATTCGGCACCCCTTTTTATAGCCAAAAGCCGAAACTACCTTCTCCGAAAGTCCCATTCGGCACCAACACCTCAATGCCTCAATCCACTATCTTTTCTCCCTTATCTTTACCTCAAATTTCTCTCCTGAACACTCCCTTCCAGAGTCCACTCTAGCGCTACTACCTTCCTTCCATGAGCAAAAAGTAAAGCCCCTAAATTCACCACTCTTAAGCCTTGAAACTTGGACCTCTTCAACTGCTAATGACGTCACCTCCCTGCTCCCTAAGTGACGCTACTTTGCCACTACACTACAAGCTCCTTTTGTTGTCATTTTCTTCTTCATTTATTTGAAAGGCCTACTAACTGAAGTCACTATTCCCTTGTGGCTAAAACCAAAAATTTTACTATACCCTTACTTGATCCCAGGACATCTCCAACACCCCTAGACACTCCAAATTCACTAATCCTCAAAGCCCACATGCCAATTGTTATTTTCTCGCTCGCTGAAAAATTATTCGAGACCCAAAGCCCAAAGCCCAATAGGCCCAAATTCTACTAGGCCCAAATTCGGGGCATTACACCAAATCCCTTAAGTGCCGCAAGCCTCAATAGCATATTGCTTGGCTAACAGCTTTAGCACGCGCACGCCGCAGCCCCAACAGTCACCCAGGCTGTGTCCTGCTCTTATGCGCCCTACATGGCGCGCGTCACGCCGCAATCGAGATCAGCTTTGAAGGTCGAAGGTCTTTGATGCCGCTTGCGTGCAACCCCTGCTACGTGTTGCTGCCTACTTTCGTGCCCATCCGCCCGCACACCTAGCAGCCTTCCAACACTTTTACGGCACACACCTTCACCCATCCTTAGCCAAATCCTCCAACCTACCTTAAATCGACCTCTTTTGCTTTTAATTTTTTTAGGAGTTCTTAAAAAACGGTGGTAAAATCGAATTTTCTCTTGAATTTCAATTTTATTCAATTATTTAACTTTTCAAATAATTGAATTATTAATAATTTTTATTAATTAAATTTTTAAGAAAATAAATTTTCCCATTTTATGTTCAGGTTAATCATGCCTTGCAAGAGAACTCATTCCTCTGCCCAAATCGATGAAATGCAAAATAAGTTCCACTGTGAAGAAGCTAAAGTAAGATACGAAAGTATCTTCAAAAATAAATAGATGTATCTAGAGAAAGGCTTCACATTGAAGGAAAGCAACTACAGAGACTTTACGGCACGTATTCGTCAAGTTGTTGAAGCCCTCAATTGGGAATTGTTTTGTGAAAAGAGACCAAGTGTGGATGAGGAACTAGTTCATGAATTCTATGCGAACTTAACCTCAAGCGAATTGACCGAAGTTCCAGTTCACAGAATCAAGGTACCAATAAATTCAAATGCTATTAATGAGTTCTTTGAATTACCTGATTTCAAAAACTATGAATATTCTTCTTTGTTGAGCAACATTAAGGCTGAAAATTTGCAAGAAATTTTCAAGGAACTCACAGTTCTAGGTTCTACGTGGACTGTGTCAAAGCAAGGAATCCGCACATGTCGAAAATAATATTTGACACCACTTGCGAAGGTATGGTTCTATTTCATCCGTTTTAGCCTTATGCCTTGTTCGCATGGGACTACAATCTCATTAGAGTGAATGGTCCTATTATACTCGATTCTAATTGGAAAGACCATTGATGTGGACAAAATCATCTTAAGAGAAATGTGAAATTGTGCCGTTAGACGTTCTGGCCCAGCCTATTTCCCCTTTACGATAACAATTCTGTGCTTAAAAGTAAAAATTCTTACAAACGTAAAGAATACAGGGTATAGTCAGGGCACAATCACCGATTGGGACATCTACAAAGTAGCTGGAGATTCTGTTCTACAGCAACGAGTTGAAGAGAGTGAGGATCCCGAAGAACAGAAGATGACCCCACAGAGATCCCGCCAGAGCAAACAATTGAAGTCCCTAATGAGGCAGAACCAATGGAACCAGAAGCTGAACCTGATATCGAAACCTCAATGTTTGGAGCTCCATCGCCTAACCTAGATCTTCGAGATGAGCTGTCAAAGCTGATGGACTTAATGCAACATATGCTATGGCAGCAACAAGCCTACTAGAGATACTCAAAAATAAGGGATGACTCGATGAGGAGTGCCCTTAGGAAAATTTATAATGACCCATTTATTTTTGTGCCTGAGTTTCCAGATTTTGTATTTGAACCATGGAGTTCATTATCGAAGAGGCAGCAAAGCAATTCATGCAAAAGCAATAATGATGGAGCAAGAGATGAGTCGAATTTTGAAAGATCGGCAAACAAATAAAAAAGGGAGGACCTCAACTTTATTTTATTTTTATTCTTAAGTTATTTTAGGATTAGGTTAATTAGAATTTTTATTTTTACACAATTAAAACAAGAGATAGGAATCATGAATAAAATATGAACAAGTCACAAAACTAAAGTGTGGCAATAGGTATATACATGTCTAGGATTGGATTTAGAGAGAGCTTGGTACTTAAGCAGTCAATTTGACTCACCTTCTCTTTTCTAAAATCCTACCTGGTGTATAGTATCTATTCACTTTAAACAATGAGGATATTGTTCACTTTAAGTAGAGGGACCAAAAATTTGAATTAATTCCACTCAAAATAAAATTTTCTTTTAATTATGATTAGGATATATTTTGTTCAATAATTTGAAATTTTGTTAAGTATGCTAAACTTCAGTATTAATAAAGTTCTATTATTTCAATAAGTTATTATGTTATTTTTAATAAAGCATACAAATTCGTACCATAAAAGTTTTTAGTTCCCTACTAAAAAAATTAGGCATGCATGAAAGTTTAAGTCTTTAGAATTGACTTAGTAATTTCTTGAGGCGAAATCCTAGGAAGCGTGAAATATTGAAAATGATTTAGGAAATTATTGTTTTGACCATTTGAGCCTTTCAAGCCAACCATGATAAAATTATCCTTTGAAACCCAACTTTGAGACTATATGGCCTAGTTTTATTTGGACCATTACAATATTTAGCCCTCACTTTTCTCTTTATTATCTTTAAAACTGTCCCAAACACTAGACTCAGTAATATTCAGAATATCGTTTGAAAATAAGTTTGGGGGAATTGAAAAGAAGTATCAATTGCTCGAAAATTGTAGTACATGAAGCAAGTGCTCGAATTTGAATTTTAAAAAAAATACATGTACTTGAAAGAAAATAGATGTACAAAAGAGCATGTGAAAGTAAAATAAGTTGGTGTATCGAAGGTAAAAATTCCGAAGGTTTTTAAGCCAGAATTTATCTTTCTTTTACCTACCCATAGCCTAGCCACGTTACAACCTTAATAAAGACCTATTGATTCAAGTTTCTATGCTACCTAAATTAGTGGAGAGAAATTGCTAAGATCAACATATGAAGACATAAGTTAAACTTAATGATTGCAGCTTAGTCTTGAATAAGGGAATAAAAAAAATCAAATTGGTAAGGGTTAACATGTCTTTGTTAAAGAGGCATTTAGCCTAATTTTGTTATTATAATAGTTGTTGGATGTAATTTAAACGATATGTATACTTAAGTAGCATAATTATCAAATTTCTTATTTTTGAGCCTAAGTATATTAAATTCATGATTTTGATAAGAAAGTTGTTCTCAAGGAGTTTTTCAAAAGTGTTTCCGAGAAATTCTTTTCGAAATTTGTGCATTACTCGGGACGAGCAATGATTTAAGTTTGGGGGTGTGGAAACACAAAGATTTATATACTTTTTCATACCTAATTTTCTTAAAATCATGCATTTTCGATAGAATTTTTGTCATAAAATAATTAATTTTTATGAAATAATTAAATTATTAAAATTTTGAACGTGTTAATTTTTAGTCAAATTTACAATTATTTTTAGTGAATTTTGATTATTTTTGACAGATTCGTACAAAGGGCAAAAATTGACCCGGCAGACACCGTTAGAAGAACAAAATCGAGAAGCAATTCGAAGTAACAAGGCAAAATAATTTCCAGCCTAAGACGGTCCAAATATGTGTATTAAATCATAATATAATTAATTTTAATTTATTCTGAATTTAGTTTGGGCTAAATAAATTAATTTTAATTAATTATGGAAAAAGGGCCCAGTTGAACTGCACCAGTTGAACCAAATTGAGCGAACCGAACCAGCCATCAATTGGGCAACCCAGAACCGTTCAAATGCTGACCCAAATCAGCATTTTAGCTAATTAAATGAGCTTTCAAAAAGGCCCTTGGAAGAATTCCAAATTGCATTCAATCCCCACCTTAAATTAAGGATTTACAAATTTGCCCCAGGCTAATTTTAGCAAAGTTGAAAGTTTCAACTTTGCCATGTAGGATGGTCGGCCATGAGGGGGCTCTTTGGCTACTGAAATATGATATTTTTATCAGCCATCCTCAGCTATATAAACCCCCCTTTGCTACCCATTCAAATCATCCCTCATTCACATCTCTTCTCTCACAACTCTTCTCTCTCCTCTCACTTTTTCTCTCATTTTCCCATTCAAAGTTCCTTGCTCTTGTGCCGATTTCTCCTCTTGGGAAAGGGGTCCTCTTCAGCCATTTTGGAGTAGCAATTGAGTGTTCATAGCAGCCTTGATCAGAGAGGAAAACAAAGAAGGAGGAATGGAGCAACATAGTCAAGCCACGGAAGACCACCGAATTTGATTCTTGTTCCCTATCTCTTTAATTTTTGTTGTTTTTATGATGAACATATCTATGAATATTTATGTTGTTGGAATGGTTAATTTAATCAGCTTAGCTTGAATTTATTTCGTGTTGGGTTGATTGCATTTCGTCATCTTGATTTGTTAAATTTATGTTTATGCTGTTATAGGCCTCGGTAAAATGCTTGATTAAGTAAAATCATGCCTAAGTTTTTCTAGCATTATAATTGTTTAGATAACTAAAGAATTAATTATTTAAACCCATTGAAATTGTAATTAATGGACACAATACTTAATCAGTGCATGTTTAATTCTTCTAAGGTAGCTGAAGATTAGATTAGCATTGTATTCGGCGATACATATGCCTTGCATAACTTGCAAGATTATTGTGATTAAACTGTTTCAAGGTAAGGATACTTTGTTACCTCACATAGTCTTTTATATGCTTATTAGGTTGAATTAATCATTTGAATCGACATAGGAATATGCGAGAGATTGTTTAATTTAATAAGTATGTATGTGCAATAACATGTTTACCTTTATAAATTTATTTTATCGGTCGAATTGACATAGGAATATGTACAAGAGATGAATGGATTTTTGACTTGTAAATATGTTGATAAGTTAGCAAATTACCTAGTTGCCCTGATTTATTCGTAACAAGTATAAGCATAAGTTTAATAATTCTAAGGTAAGGAAATATAACTAATCCAACACAATTATATCATCTTGATTAAAATCAGCTTTTGAAATCGTGCATTAAAACTTTATTTTATTTTATTTTACTTTTTTCTAGTTTTTAATCATTTCTCAAATCCAAATATTTTTCCCTTCACCAAAATGTTTAAAATTACTTTCATAAATAATTCTTTTACAGTCCCTGTGGGTACGATAACTCGACATTTACTTGTCACTTTATTACTTGTTGCGATTGTGTACACTTGCACATTTCCATCGTTCCAAGCCCCCACTCTAATAGGCCCATCAGGTCTGGCCTATTTCTTTGGCCTTTGAACAGAACTAGAGGGCTCCAAATCCCTCTTATTCTTACCTCTCTCTCTCGATCCTTATTTTGGCGCTCCACGCACTTAACCTCTTCGACAATTTTTGCCTTATCTACTAGAACTGCAGACTCTCGCTCACTCTTTGAAGCAATCAGTACCCTCAAACTATCCCTTATATCGTCCTCAAAGCGAACACATTTCTCGTACTCAGACGCCACCATGCCTCGAGTGTAACGACTTAACCTTAGAAACTTAGCCTCATACTCGGCCATTGATCTATCATCTTGCGTGAGATTCATGAACTCACGCCTAAGAGCATCCACATAGCTCACTCCCACATACTTCCCTTGGAAAGTAGTTTTAAAGAAGTCCCAGTTCAAACGATTCGGCTGAGTATCCTCTTCAACTAATAACCACCACTGATATGCCTACACTGATATGCCTCATCGTGAAGCAAAGAGACTTCATCCTTTAATTTCTGGTCAGGAGTGTAGTCTATATTAGTCACAATCCTCTCGGTGGCCTCCAATCAATACTCAGCCACAATTGGGGTGACACCAGTGACATCCCTAAACAGCTCAGCTCCATTGGACCGAAGTCGTTCAGTTACCAATCCACGACCCCCGAATCCAGAATGGAGTCCAGCAACCCTCTCCAACACCCTCAACATGGCCTGAGATAGTGCGTCGTCCCTAGCCGAGCGACTTTAAGACCCAATCTCAGTAGCAGATGAAATCAGTGTCTCACTCGTGTCTAAATTCGGCATACTACCCAGAGAGGAAGACTCAGCTCAAGCCCCCTATGGCACCTGTCGTGCCTACGAATTACACGACCTCGAGTTCCACGAGCACTTATCGTATTTTCAATTTTATCTATATTATAAAATTTTATGCATCAGTTCCAGTGTTTATTAGCAGATATTTTATCTCAAGTTATCAAAAGTTCAAAAGTATTTCAGAAGTTCCACGAGCACTCATCTTATTTTTAGTTTTATCTACATTATAAAATTTTATGCAGTAGTTCCAGTGTTTATTAGCAGATATTTTATGCTCAAGTTATCAGAAGTTCAAAAGTATTTCGAAAGTTTTAGTCTCTAACTAACTCAGTACAGTTTCAAAAAGTACTAACTACAGTGTTTTCTAAATTCAAAGATACTTACAAGATCGACACTGAAGACTCGGTGTACTGCATACTTACTCAAAATGATCTAAACTATTTGAAAACCAGTTCTTTTTCAAAAAGAAAAAATTGAAACCCAAAATTCACAGCCCGAGTTTTGCAACTTGGCTCTAATACCACTAAATGCAATACCCCAACCCGACCTAAATGTTATGACCATATCCGGTGATGCCACAAAAGAGGGTTTTGAAAACTGAGTTGTTTTGATAAACCATTCAAGTTTTATAATTCATATTCCATTATGATTTTTACTGGAAACGTCATTTAATCAATTCGTTTTCCAAAACATAATTTACAGCGGAAGTCTTAAAACCGTTATATTTTAGAAATCCAGTTCTTGTTTTCAGAACCGTTATATTTCGATAAACCGTTATTTCCATCACACCATGTGGGATGAGAAATACCCACCCATCCCTACACACCATATCGTGCCATTACGATACAAATCAAATAATATGTAGCCAAATTGCCAGAATATAGGTGATGATCGCCATACAGAACACTTCCTCCACATAAACAAATCCCACCCAATCAGATACATATACATATACCGATTCAGAATTATCATGCTTAACATGCTCGCATACGGATATCAGATATATATATATATATATATATATAGCAGAATAATCAGACATGCATAACAGTGTCCTACTCAGAGCATACTATCATATTAACAGATCACATGTCCTAAGGTTTGGTTAGCCCTTACTGGAACGACGGAAATGTGGAAATGTACACAATCGCAACAAGTAATAAAGTGACAAGTAAATGTCGAGTTATTGTATCCACAGGGACTGTGAAAATAATTATTTATGAATGTAATTTAAAAACACTTTAGTGAAGAAAAATATTTCAAATTGAGAGGGTGATTAAAACTATGAATTTAACTAAGTAAAATAAACAAAAATGAAGTAAAAGTCTAATGCACTATTTCAAAATATGATTAATCAAGATGACATAATTGTGCTAGGCTAATTACATTTCTCCACTTAGAACTATTAAACTCATGTTTATGTTGTTACGAAATAATTCACGGCAACTCGGTAATTTGCTAATTTATGAACATACTTACTTACCAAAATCCATTTATCTCTTGACTATATCCTTATGTCAATTCAACCGATTAAACGAATTTTAGTAAACAAATATGTTATTGCACATACATACTTATGGAATCAAAATACTCTTTTGTACATATCCCCATGTCAATTCAAACGATGAATTCAATCACATAAGCACATAAAAGATCATGTGGGGTAACAATGTATTTCTACCTTGAAAAAATTTAATCACAATAATCTTGCAAGTTATGCAAGGTAATTGTATCTCTCTATACCGTTGCTAATTTAACCCTCAGCTACCTTAGAAGATTAAACATGCATTGATTAAGTACTGTGTCAATTAATTACAATTTCAACCTGTTTAAATAATTAATTCATTAGTTATCTTACAATTGTAATGCAAGAATAACTTAGTCATTATTTTACTTAATCAAACATCTCACTGAGGCCTATAACAACGCAAACACAATTTTAATAAATTAAGAAGACGAAATGCAATCAACCTAACACGAATTAAATTTAAGCCATATTAATTAAATTAAACATACCAACATCACAAATATTCATAGAAATGTTCATCATAACAACAACAAAAATTAAAAGGATAGGGAACAAGAAGCAAATCCAGTGTTCTCCATGGCTTGACTAGTTGCTCCACTCTTCCTTCTTTGTTTGTTCTTGTCGAACCGAGGCTACTATGAACACTTGAACACTGATCCAAATGATGGAAGAATGGATCCTTTCCAAGAGATGAAATCGCAAGAGGACAAGGGAAAAATGGATGGGAAACAAAAGGAGAAAGTTGAGAGAGGAGAGAAAAGATGAGAATGTTGTGGTGTGTTGAAATAAACAGCCAAGGGGGTTTTTATGGGGTGAGAGGACTGCTAAAAATAACCAAAATCAGCAGCCAAAGAGTCCTCCCATGGCCAGCCACACATGTGGCAAGTTTGAAGCTTTCAAACAACGCTATATTAAGGCTGGGGCAAATCTAGAAAGGCACTAAAAAAAGAGGGGTTTGTTTGCAGTTTGACGAAGCCTTCAAGGGCCTTTTTGCAAGCCAATTAATCAGCCAAGCAAGTTGATTGGGTCAGCATGCTGGACGATTTTGGGGTGCCCATAGCTTGGTTGGTTCGATTCTTTCGGTTCAGCTCAACTGGGCCAATTTTCATAATTAATTAATAATAATTTATTTAACCCAAATTAAATTAGATTAAAATTAGAATTAATTTTATTATGAATTAATACAAATAATTTGGACCATTTTTAGCTGAGAAATTCATTCGTTTCGATGCTTTAAAAATCTCTTCTCGGTTTTGCGCTTCTAGCAGTGTCTGTCGAGCCAATTTTCACCCTTTGTGCAAATCTGTCGAAAATGATCAACATTAATCAAAATTTTTTATAAAATTAATTAAATTTCATTATGTTAATAATTTAAGTACAAAATAATTATTTTATAATATTTATATATTTTTCGGCAATAATTTTACTGAAACTGCATGGATTTGAGTTTAAAAGGGAATGAAAAAGTGTGTATATTTTCGTGTTTCCACACCCCCAAACTTAATTCATTGCTTGTCCTGAGTAATGCACAAATTGAAAAATAATTTCTCAGAAACACCTTTTAACAATTCCTTCAGAACAATATTCTTCTCAAAATTATGAATTAGGTATACTTATGCTCAAGAACAAGAAATTTGATATTTATGCTACTTATGTGTATATATCATTCAAATTAATCTCAATAAATATTATGATAGAAAAATAGACTAAATGCTTTCTTAATAAAGACATATTAAAACCCCATCAATTTGATTTTATTCCCTCATTCAAGATTAAGCTGCAATCATTAAGTTTAACTTATGCCTTCATATGTTGAGCATAGCAATTTCTCTCCACTAATGTAGGTAGCATAGAAACTTGAACGAATAGGTCTTTAACAAGGTTGTAACATGGCTAGGCTAGGGGTAGGTAAAATTGCAATGCCCCCTTTTTTTTTAAAAATTCGGCTTTTGGTAATTTTAGCATGAATGAGTGTCTGGTTCGGTGGATATGTGTTCTAGGTGTGTGTGGGAGGTTCCAATTTCAAGTCTCAACTTGGGTGAATTTGGGTATTTTTATGAATAAAGCCCAAACATTGGTTAATAAGCTTATAAGCTAAAATGTGTAAGTAATTGACAGAATGGGCCTGCTGGTCTAGTGGCTAAGTGGAGTGTGGAGGTTGTTGGAGGTCTGGAGTTCGAATCCTTATGTTAGCTAAAGTTAGTATTTTTGCTACAATATCCAGCTAGAGTTTGAGTTGTAGTGAACATCTGAGTAGTGGCATTTGAATTGAATTAGTTTCCCCAAATCTCTCTTTGGTAAACCGACGTCTCTCTCCTTTTTCTGCCATTTTTTCTTTTTTCTGATTTTTGTTCTCTCCTTAGCCAAATTCTGCTCTCCCTCCCCCACTCTTTCCGTTTTTCTATTACAAATCGTTCTGTTGTGGGCAACCGTCATTCCGCTTGTTTTGTAAGTTTTGTTTATATTTTATTCTGAATATGGTTGTGGATAAGTGACTTAAGAAAAATGGTTATTTTGATTATTAGGGGTCAATCAAGGGGCTTGAGATTAGCCATTAACGGTGTGAGGTTGTGAAGTTCTGCTGTTTGTTTGGAGGTAAGTGTTAAGAGGTTGTGTTGATTCTTTGTTGGAATGATGGATTCGTTTAAACCATGGTTATAGGCTAATTTTGGGGTTTGTAATATCAATTTTAGGTTCGGGATTGCTCGGGAGCAGTTACGTGTCAAAATCAAACCAGGTGTGTACCTGAAAATGTAAAAAACGAGGTTTCGATGAAAGCTAAAAACTATTCTGTCGATGCGACACGGCCGTGTGACAGTTGGGCGAGGCTGTGTGCGACACACGGGCTTGACCAATTGGGCCGTGTGGGCCATACGAGCGTGTGGGATTCTGGGCCAGGCCTTGTGATCGACGAGTGCACGGTCGAGTGAGGGCCGAGCGAGGTCGTGTAATCCACACAGCCAAGGCCAATTTAGGCCGTGTGGGCCATACGGGCGTGTGGGCCCACATGGGCAGGCCACATGGGCGTGTGAGCCCATTTTTCTGAAAACTCTCTAAGGGTGGATGAGTCGCCCAAGTGGACTGTGGACCTGCCGTAGGGTCAGTAAACGATACTTAGACCCCCATATGAATGATTTGTCTATCTGATTCCTGTACTAAACATGTATGTTGATCTGAATATGTATGTATGAGTTTCAATTACATGTCATTCTTGTATATTGCATTGCATCGGGTGGGTTGATTATGATTGGAGGAAGTATCTGGAAGGTTCTTAAGCCTGTTATCTGGCAACTCAGCTACAAATCTTTGATTATGTGCTGCATTTGGTACAACATGGTGTGTAGGGCCCGGTGATGGTGTGTAGGGTTGGACAGAGTTGGTGTGTAGAGGCTGGTGGGTAGGACTCTGTTTCCTGCATATTTTGTCTGGAATGGGCCAAGGCCCTATAATACATCTGTTTATGTATCTGAGTGGGCTAAAGTCCACACCATTTCTGTAGTGAGCTCAAACCCGAACTGTGAATATATGTCTATTATCTGATATTATGTGTATATGTTTTCTATGGGGAGTACACATTGAGTTTGCAAAAACTCACCCTTTTCTGTTTTATCTGTTCAGGTAATCCCCAGCAGTAGACGGATATGTGCAGCGGAGGACTCAGCGGTGACCACGTTTTTGGATATTTTTTTATGGTTTGTTTTTAATTATGATTTGGTTATTTTTGGGTAAATTTCATGTAATAAGGCCTTTACGGATTTTCACTTAAATTTGGGATTAATGTTTTATGAACTACTAGCAATAGGACAAGACTCGAGTTTTCAAAGTAAACAATTGTTTTATCAAAAACACACGAACTCGCAAATTACTTTTAAAAGCTTCCGCAACATATAAACGTTTCGGAAATGGATAATGAATAATTCAATGACATGTTTTGACGAAAGCCTAAGATATTTACAAATGGTTTAACGTAATTAAGTTTTCTAAAGCATTATCATGTGATGCCGCCAGATTCGGCCATAACATCCAGGTCAAGTTTGGGGTGTTACAAAAACATAGATGAATTTAGGCTAAAAACCCTAGACTCAGCTTTAATCGGACCTTCAGAATAATTACCTTTTACACCAACTTACTTTGCTTTCACATGCTCTTTTTGTACATCTATTTTCTTTCAAGTACGTATGCTTTTTTTTTAAAGGATTTTGTTGTATGTACTACAATTTTTTGAGCATTTGATACTTCTTTTCAACTCCCCCAAACTTATTTTTAAAGAATATTCTGAATAGTACTGGGTCTAGTGTTTGGGACAATTCAAAGACAATTAAGAGAAAAGTGATGGCTAAATATTACAAGGGTTCAAATAAAATTAGGCCATATAGTCTCAAAGTTTGGTTTCAAAGGGTAAAATTCCATCAAAGTTGGCTTGAAAGGCTCAAACGGTCCAAACAAAAGTTGCCTAAATTATTTTCAACTTCCCATGCTTCCTTGGATTTCGCCTCAAGAAGCTACTAAGTCAATTCTAGAGACTTAAACTTTCATGCATGCCTAACTTTCCTAAGGAACTAAAACTTTTATGGTACGATTTGCATACTTTATTAAAAAAACATTTATGTCATTATTAAGCTAACATAGCAATTTATTGAAATAATCGAACTTTATTTATACTGAAGTTTAGCATGCTTAACAAAATTTCAAATATTTGAACAAAATATAACCTAATCATAACTGGAAAAAAAATTATTTTGAGTGGAAATAATTTCTATTTTTTGGTCCCCCCTACTTAAGATGAACAATGTCCTCATTGTTAAAATTGAATAGATGCTATACACCAGGTAGGAGTCTAGAAAAGAGGAGGTGAGTCAATTTGACTGCTTAAGTACCAAGCTCTTTCTAAATCCAATCCTAGACATGTATATATCCATTGCCACACTTTATAGTTTGCGACTTGTTCATTTTTATTTATGATTCCACCTCTTGTTTTAGTATGCGAAATATAAAAATCATAATAGAACCTAATACTAAAACATTAAATAACCTAGGAAAGAAAATGAAATAAAGTAAAGATCCCCCTTTTTATTTATTTACAGATCCCCCAGAATCTGACTCATCTTTTTCCTTCCTCGACATTGGAGTCCATGGTTCAAGTATAAAGTCTAGAAATTCATGCACAAAAATAAACGGGTTATGTCCCAGAAGGTACAGTGGAAGGGACTCTGAAATTACAGCAGGGCAAGCTTGCTAAGCAGAATATGATTGTTTCTTTGGGTTTTCTGTCAAAGATACCAGCTGAACGAGAAAGCATGGTAACGCATCAGTGATAGAACCTTGATGAACTATGAGCAGTGACAATCCAAATGGATCATTCTCATGCATTTATGTAAATATCATACATTTCCAATTAGGAGCATTTGGTTCATTTCGATCATTGTGTCCTAATCATACAAGTTTCATCCCTAATATCATTTAGTTAGGAGCATTAGATTCATTCCGATCATTGCGTCCTAATTATTATACATTTAAAAATGGGATCATTCTTATAACATTCTGCATTCATGTAAATGTCATCCTCAAGTCTATAGGACATGTCCCTCAGAGGACGGTGTAGCAAATTGAAAAGTTCAGGTTTTGTTCCCTAGAGATGGTAGTAGAGCAAACTGAAGATTGAAGTCTTCTTGAAGAAAGTAAGGAAGCAAAATTAGAAAGTTCAGATTTTGTTCCTTAGAGATGGAAGTGGAGCAGACTGAAGATTGAAGTCTTCCTGAAGAAAGTAAGGAAGCAAAATTGGAAAGTTCAGATTTTGTTCCTTAGAGATGGTAGTGGAGCAGACTGAAGATTGAAGTCTTCCTGAAGATTGAAGTCTTCCTGAAGATTGAAGTCTTCCTGAAGAAAGTAAGGAAGCAAAATTGGAAAGGTCAAATTTTGTTCCCTAGAGATGGTAGTGGAGCAGACTGAAGATTGAAGTCTTCCTGAAGAAAGTAAGGAAGCAAAATTGGAAACTTCAGATTTTGTTCCCTAGAGATGGTAGTGGAGCAAATTGAAGATTAAAATCTTCCTGAGATAGTAAGGAAGCAAATTGAAAAGTTCAGATTTTGTTCCCTCGAGATGGTAGTGGAGCAAACTGAATATTGAAATCTTCTTGAGATAGTAAGGAAGCAAATTGGAAAGTTCAGATCTTGTCTCCCTAAGTTTGCAGTGGAGCAGATCGAAGATAGCAGATCTTGTCTCCCTGAGTTTACAGTGGAGCAGATCGAAGATAGCAGATCTTGTCTCCCTAAGTTTGCAGTAGAGCAGATTAAAGATAACAGATCTGGCATTCTTGAAGTTGCGGGAGTAGATCGAAGACATCAGATCTTATCTCTCTGAAATTGCAGTAGAGCAGATCATATTAATCCTATCTCCCTGAAGTTGCAGTGGAGCAGATTGAAACTACAGGTCCCATCTCTTTGAAGTGGAGGTGGTGCGAGTCAAAGCAACAAGATGTGATGGACAGAACGAGGCTACAAAAGAAGTCGAGACTTGGCGGGCCCAGGCAAAATTGGCCTTTTTTAAAAGTCTTTCCTCCATACTTGTTAAACGACAATGAACAAAGAGGGGCAGCTGTAAAACCCAAATTTTGCCCCGGTCCAAAACTATTAACAGCCCATTTTACAAACCAAAACAACAGCCCAATAAACAAACTACCCTAAGCCCATTATCAAAGCCCAAAACAGAAATTAAACAGAAAAACAAAAAGAAAAAACCCTAGCCACTTGCTCTGCCTAGCCGCCGCCCCTCTTTTGACCCACCGCCTCTGCCAAAGCCTGCAGCCACTGCCACCGCCACCGCCTATGTCAAGTCTCCACTAGCACCTGTACAAAAGAAGAAGAGACAGATAATAAATGAATGTAAAGAATTTCAGGCTATAAAAGCCTATTGGATTTCTTTGTAAAGGACCTTTTTTTTCTTTTTTATCATTAATACAAGAAAACAAATCTTCTAAAAATAACAGTACTCAGAGTTTTAAACGCTACCAAATCAAGTGTAATAGGCATCTAAAACCCAAAAGAACAACAAAGTCAGATCAGTGAGGAGGTGATTGCATTTTTAGTTTCTGAATCTCTTACCTTTTTTTCTTCTTTTACTGTTCTATGCATAAACATACAATATACACACACATATATATTTTTTTAAAAAAAAGAGAAAAAACCAGATTTTTACCTTCTCCGACCACCTATGCGGTGGCCGGTGGCGCGTTTTGACGGACCCCAGACCGGAGTTTTGGCTAGGCAGAGAGAGTTGAGAGAAAAAGAAAAAAGAAACTTTGTTTTTTAAGACTGATTGCATAAATGAATAAAAAAAGAAAAAAATTGATTTTATAAAGGGATAAAACGACGTCATTTTGGCTTAGGTCTTTAAACCCCAAAACGACGCCGTTTCATGCAAACCGACCCGATCTGACCCGCTCCAAGCTAGGATCCGTGTGTTTTGTAAAATTGAGCTATTTATCGCTTTGGCCCTTCCGCTTTTTAAGCCTCTTTTAACTAAATCTGTTTTAGTTTTAATTTGGCCCTTGAAATTTCAGTTCTGTTTCATTTAAGTCCACTACTAAACGCTACGCATAGGGCTATGGAATAATTTCTCATCCAGTCCTTGCGATTCCACGCGCGTTATATTTTAGTCCCTCTTCCCCCTTTTCTTTTTATTTATTTACGGATTTGCCCCTAAATTTCTGTTTTAAGTCTAAATTAGTCATTTTGTTATTTTTGCTATTTTATTATCAATTAATTTTATATTTATTATTACTATTATTATTATTTACTGTTATTGTTTTATTAACATATTACCTTTATAGTATTATTTTCTATTATTTTTATTGTTATCCTTATTTTATTTATTATTACTTACCCTTTATGCCTTTATTTTACTAGTTTATTAGTTATTATTAATATTTATTTGTTTATTGCCCTTTTTATATTATTATTGATATTTTATTATCGTTATTATTATTATGACTTATTTATTTTTCATTTATTATTTAATTAGTATAAGTAGTCATAACTATTTTCATTACTATTATCATTATCATTACGATTATTATTATTCGTTTATTAACGTATTTCCGTTATAATTTATTATTATTATTCTATTATTTTTAAACTATTATACATAGTATTTCTTTATTGATTTGATATAGGTTTATATTTTTATTTTATTTATTTGCTATAGGCTTATGTTTTTGCTATCATTTTCTTTTACTCTACTTATTTGTTTAATGATTTATCATTTTTCACCTATTATCATTTGATTAGTTTTTATTTTATTTATGCCTTTATATTGTTATTACCCTCATTTTTATTCTATTACGCATATTAGCATTAAAATTCATTTTTCATTTTACTACGATCATATCATATTTTATCCGATAAAACAAGCGAATACTCTGCGTTCTAAGGTTCGAAAGAAATTGTACCCTAACTTACTGGGTTTCGATTTTTCTCGATTAATCTAAATAGCAGAATATCCTTTAAAATAAATACGTTTTGAATAAAAGGAAGCTATTTCTCGAAAATTCAAAATGTTGTGTCCTAACGTATTGGATGTGACATTTTGTTACCTCAGGAAAAGATTTCTTGAAATAAGGCAATATTCTATGTTTGGAAATACGAGAGATCGTACCCTAACGTACTGGGTTTTAGTTTTTTCGCTTGGCTAAATAATCGAATATCCTTTTGATATTTTTAAAGCATGAGTCTCGGGAATCATGAGATAATCTTGGATTCGAGGATTTGAATTATCGTGTCCTAACGTGTTGGATGTGATATTTTATTCCTTTGGAGCGAGAGAATCTTAATATCCAATTCGAGAAAATTCAAACATTTTTAAAAGAGGATCGTATTTTTGAATCTTTTCCAATTTTCGACATTAAGACATTAAATAATCAATTAGGTGCCAATTTTGGGCGTATCGAGGGTGCTAACCCTTCCTCATGCGTAACCGACTCTCAAACCTGTTTTTTGAATTTCGTAGACCGAAATTGTTGTTTTAATAAATCAAACTATTTATTAAAAACAACCGTTTTACGAGGTGACCTGATCACACCTCAACAAAAAGATTGGTGGCGACTTTCATTTTTTATTTTCGTTTTCAAAACCCAAGTCGACCCCCGTTTTACAAAAAAAATGGTTACGACAACCATGTCTGGGACATTGGCATCATATTTGATTTGTGTAAGACCCTGTCTGGGACTGTGGCATCGATATCTGAGTACATGTAAGACCTCGTCTGGGACATTGGCATTGTACGACTATTCTGAGCACTCTGAGTATCCTATTAGATTCTGAACGGTTCAACGGGCAAATCCGAGATGTGAAAGGCTACGTGAAATGTATAATGATTCAGGTATGTTTGGAAAGTACACCATGTATGTGTAGAAAAAGGTGAGTATATAAATATGAATTTATCAAGATGAATATGTATATATATATTGGATGTGATAAAGTGTGACAAATGCTTGAAGGTGATATGAGCAAATGTGATATATTTGAGCTATGAAATGTGGAAAGTAAGGGCTAGATACATAAGCCAAAGTTCATGTTCTGGAATTTGCAAATGAGAATTATTAATGTCATTGTATCAATGTGGTTATGTGCATTTTATGATAAATTTATTTGTATATGGCTTACTAAGTTTTTCAAAGCTTACTTTGTGTGTGTTTGCTCTATTTTATAGATCGTCAAAGCTACTGAAGGCTCGGGGAATAGTCAAAGGATCATTATCACACTACTCAATCATATTTTGGTACTTTGAAAATGTATATACATCTAAATATGGCATGTATAGGCTAGTTACTTTGAGTTATATTTGATATGTGTATATGGCCATGTGATATGGCTAAATATATGTTTGTGATTATGAATGATTAGATAAGTTATATAGTGCTAGTTATGATATAACTTAGTAGTAAATCAAATGGTTGTATGAATGGTAAGTTTATTGATGAATAACTAGCACATTATTGATGGTAAGTTGTAATGGATTGGGTCTTGAAATGTATGTGATTAAATTGAACCAAATGCCTTATAAGTAGGTGTGATTGTTAAGCTCATAAGTAGTTAGAAATGATGTACATTTTGGTATGTATTAATTGCCTATGATGCTTGAATTGATGCTTAATTGTGTTTGTAGGAATGACCCATGTGAGGGTGGCAATTTGGCCTTGAAAATGGCTTATATTTGCCCACACGGTTGAGCATACGGGCGTGTGGCTCGACTATGTCCTTTGAGGTTGCAATTCAAAACAAGTTAGACTTAACCATGGGCATGACACACGGGCGTGTGACTGGCCGTGTGGTGCAAGTCAGTAGCGACCACGGGTGAGGCATACGGGCGTGTCTCAGGCCGTGTGGTCAAGTCAGTATGTATGCCCTATTTTTACACAGCTTAGACACACGGGGGTGTCTAAGGTCGTGGGAGGCACATGACCTGCCCACACAGCGTGTGACCTCTGTAACTTTGAAAATTTTTAAAATTTTTGAGAATTTCCGTATGTGTTCGGTTTAGTCCCGACCCTATTCTAAAGCATGTTTAAGGTCTCGAAGACCTATTTTAGGGACACTTTGATGTGATTTGTCGAATTATGCTTTGAAATGTCTGTAAAAGTTTTTGATTGTCCGGTAATGCCTTTTAACCCTAAACTAGAGACGGTTACGGGTTAGGGGTGTTACATTTTTGCTCGTTTTTCACTCCCAAATGCTCTATTAATAATTTAAATATGAATTTAAAAGATTAGGAGTATAAAATTCACAATTAACATCGGATAATCGCCCAAAAATACAGTAAGAATGAGGTTAAAACATTTTACTTTTAGCATTTATCAAATTTGTGAAAAAATATAACGTCGGTAATGACAAATATATCACAAAGAAAAGAGAAATAAAAATTTAAAGAACACAGAGATTTTATGTGGAAACCCTTTTTGGAAAAAACCACGGGCAGAGGAAAAAAAAATTCACTATGTCGAATTCGAATCAATTACAAGAGGAATAGACTATGTCTATTTATAGGCTTGTAAAGCCATATTCTAATAGGAGTGTAGTAAGATTGAAACTCCTTATTCTAATCAATATCAAATACATGGAGTTTAATAAGGTTTAAAAAACCTTATTTAAAATAAAATAAAAGAAATGTAGTTCTATAGGGATTTTTCTTTTATTTTATTTTACCATTGTATTTTATTTAAATAAGGATTCTAGTCACTTAATTCTAACAATCTCCACCTTTACACGAATTCTCAATGAACAAGTTCTTCATCGCAAACTCTCAACGAACAAGTTCTTCACCTCTTCCATAAAACCCCTTAAGGGTTTAACTTCAACAATGAACACCAACCAAGTCTAAGCAATGCTCAAACTTGGTTATAAGAAGTGACTTAGTCATCATATCTGCAGGATTTTCATGAGTACTAATTTTGCTCACAATAATATCACCCCGAGCAATAATATCACAAACAAAATGATACCAAACATCAATGTGTTTTGTTCTCTCATGAAACATTTGATCTTTTGTAAGGAAGATGGCACTGACATTTGTCACAAAAATCTTGTCTTGATTTGAAGGTCTTCATTGAGCTCACTAAAGAGTCCCTTCAACCAAATAGCTTCTTTCCAAGCCTCAGTAATCGCAATGTACTCAGCTTCAGTGGTAGGCAAAGCGACTGTAGTTTGCAAAGTAGCTTTCCAACTGATTGCACAACCTCCAATTGTAAAAACATAACCAGTGAGAGTTCTTCTTCTATCAAGGTCTCCAGCAAAATCAGCATCAACATACCCAATGACTCAATCTCTAGTTCTTCCAAACTGTAAGCAAACATCAGTAGTACCTTGTAAGTATATTAAAATCCACTGAACTGCTTTCCAATGTTCTTTACCGAGATTCGCCATGTATCTGCTAACTGCACTGATTGCATATGATAAATCTAGACGTGAACAAATCATGGCATACATGAGAGATCCCATTGCACTAGAGTATGGAACATGTGATATGTACTCAATCTCATCATCTGATTGTGGAGACAAAGCCGATGAAAGTCTGAAATGGGCTGCTAAAAGAGTACTAACAAGCTTAGCACTCTGCATATTGAACCTGCAAGGAACTTTCTCAATGTACCCCTTCTGACTTAGGTACAATTTACTTGCTTTTCTATCTCTGAGAATCTCCATACCAAGTATCTTCTTTGTTGGTCCCAAATCTTTCATCTCAAATTCTTCACTTAGTTGGGCTTTAACCTTTCTTATCTCTCATTTATCTTTTGCTACTATTAACATGTCATCAACATAAAGAAGTAGATACACAAAAGAACCATCACTATTTTTCTTAAAGTAAACACAACTGTCAAGACTACTTCTTTTAAAATCATGAGAAGTCATAGAGGAATCAAACCTCTTGTACCACTGTCTTGGTGACTGTTTCAAACCGTAAAGGGACTTTTTCAGTAAGCAAACATAGTCCTCTTTTTCTGAGACTGTAAAACCCTCTGGTTGTTGCATATAAATATCTTCCTCAAGTTCTCCATGCAAAAATGCAGTTTTTACATCTAACTGCTCAAGCTCCAAATCATGCATGGCCACAATACTAAGAAAAGCTCGAATCGAACTATGCTTCATAACTGGGGAGAACACATCTGTGAAGTCCACTCCTGGAATTTGACTGTAACCCTTTGCAACAAGCCTTGCTTTATATCTGGGTTCTTCAACTCTTGGAGTCCCTTCTTTCTTTTTAAACACCCATTTACAGCGAAAGCCTTTTTACCTTTAGGAAGTTTCTCAAGATCCCATGTTCTATTTTTATGGAGTGATACCAACTCCTCTTGCATAGCAAACATCCACTTTTCTGAGTCTTCACAACTAACCGCCTCAGAATAATTAGACGGTGCTTGGTTTGCTTCTATATCTTCAGCCACATTTAAAGCATAAGCAACTAGATCAGCCTTGGCATACTTCTTTGGAGGTTTAATTTCTCTTTTAGTTCTGTTTTTGGTGATAGAGTATTGTGGTGAAGAAGCAACTTTATTCTCAATTTTTGTACTGGCTTGAGGAGTCGACTTTGTATTAATCTGATGCTCCACCTACTTTAATTTTCTTTATTGGAAGAGCCTTTAAGAGATAAGTGAGGTAGCATAGCAATTTCATCAAAAACAACATCTTTGCTAATCACAACTTTTCTATTTTCAGGACACCATAACTTATACCCATTTTCACTAGCTTTATAACCAAGAAAAACACATTTAATGGATCTCTGTTCCAATTTTCCATTATCAACATGAGCATACGCAGGACACCCAAAGATCTTTAAATCAGAATAATTAGCAGGATTACCAGACCATACCTCTTGTGGAGTCTTTTTCTCAATGGAAATGGATGGAGATCGGTTGATAAAAAAACATGCAGTAGAGGCTACTTCGGCCCAAAACGACTTTGGTAAGTTGGCATTTGACAACATACATTGAACCTTCTCCATGATCGTTCTGTTCATTCATTCTGCAACGCCGTTTTGATGTGGAGTATGACAAACTGTCAAGTGTCTCACGATCCCTTCTGACTTGCACAGTTTGTTGAACTCATCAGAACAAAACTCTAAGCCATTGTCTGTGCGGAGGTATTTTATTTGTTTTCCCGTCTGTTTTTCAATCATAGTTTTCCAAGACTTAAATGCGGAAAACACATCGCTTTTCTGCTTCAGGAAGAATGCCCAAAATTTTCTGGAAAAATCATCAATAAAAGTTAGCATATAATTAGCTCCACCTCTCGAAGGCACTCTTGATGGCCCCCATAGATCAGAATGAATATACTCTAACGTTCCCTTTGATTATGGATTCCTTTTGTGAATCAAACTCTCTTTTGCTTCCCAAAAACGCAGTGCTCACAGAACTTCAGTTTGCAAATTCCTTGCCCATCAAGTAGTCCTCTTTTTCTCAATTCTGGCATGTCATTCTCACTCATATGCCCTAGGTGCATATGCCAAAGTTTAGTAATATCATCATCTGACAAGGAAGAGTAAGCGACAGCTGCATCACCAATAACTGTAGAACCCTACAAAACATATAACTTGGCAGTCTTTCTCTATCCTTTCATCACAACGAGGGAACCTTTGGAAATCTTCAATATCCCACTTTTAGCTGTGTATTTGTACCTTTTTGAATCAAGAGTACTTAACGAAATTAAATATCTCTTCAATTCTGGAACATGTCGTACGTCACTAAGTATTCTGACAACTCCATCAAACATCTTAACTTTAATTGTTCCAACACCTGCGATTTTACACGAAGCATTATTTCTCATCAAAACAACACCTTCAGACCCTGTTTCACAATTTGTAAACCAATCTCGATTGGGACACGTGGAAGGTGCAACCCGAATCAAGTATCAACTCCTCGCTCACTTTAGAATTGTTGACTGAAGCGACTAGAAGTTCACCATCGCTGTAGTCTTCTACAACATCAACTTCACTGGAATTTTCTGGTTGTTTTCCCTTTTGATTCGCAGCCTCCCTTTTAATCTTGTTCTGTAGCTTATAACACTCGGATTAATGTGCCCTTTCTTCTTGCAGAAGTTACAAGTTTTACCACTGTTTGAAAACTTTGATCTACCCTTAGATTTACCGCGATGATTTCATTCCTGTGTCCTTCCACGATCATCATCAGCATTCCGATCTTGTCTCCCACGAACAATGAGACCCTCTCCCTAAAAGTCAGTTTTAACCACAAGATGCTTCATCTTATCATACGAGGTTAAAGAATCATAAACCTCATCAACTGTGAGAGACTCACGATTATATAAAATCGTGTCTCTATAAGTTGAATAAGACGGGGGCAACGAACAAAGTAGAATCAACCCTAGATCTTCCTTATCATACTGAACCTCCATGGCCTCCAAGTTTGAGAGAAGTTCTTTAAACACTGTTAAGTGTTAGTGCACAGACGCACCTTCCTCCAAACGATGATCATAATGACGTTGTTTCATATGCAACTTGCTAGTTAGAGTTTTCGACATACATATTTTTTCTAGCCTCTTCCATAATGCAGCGGCAGTCTTCTCTTTCATCACATTCTGCAAAATTTCGTTAGACAAATGCAGATGTAACTGTGTTAACGCCTTTCGATCCTTGCGCTTCTTCTCTTCTTTCGTCAATGTCGAAGGCATCTTATCTACCCCTAGCAGGGCTTCCTCTAAATCCATCTGTGCAAGAACTGCCT
Source organism: Gossypium bickii (assembly GCA_025503065.1). Lineage (NCBI taxonomy): Eukaryota > Viridiplantae > Streptophyta > Magnoliopsida > Malvales > Malvaceae > Gossypium > Gossypium bickii. The sequence continues at coordinate 55,242,286 of CP106713.1, read as the reverse complement.
GCATCTTTATCTGCCACAATGCAAATCTGGTGTTGCGATCCAACAGCGGAATTTCATACTTCAAAGACGCCATTACCGTGATCGAGATGAAAAACCCAGAAGCTCGAATACCAATTTGTGAAAAAATATAACGTCGGTAATGACAAATATATCGTAAAGAAAAGAGAAATAAAAATTTAAAGAACACACATATTTTACGTGGAAACCCTTTTGGGAAAAAACCACGGGCAGATGAGAAGAAAATTCACTATGTCGAATTCGAATCAATTACAAGAGGAATAGACTATGTCTATTTATAGGCTTGTAAAGCCATATTCTAATAGGAGTGTTGTAAGATTGAAACTCCTTATTCTAATCAATATCAAATAGATGGAGTTTAATAAGTTTAAAAAACCTTATTTAAAATAAAATAAAAGAAGTGTAGTTCTACAGGGATTCTTTTTTTATTTTATTTTACCATTGTATTTTATTTAAATAAGGATTCGGGTCACTTAATTCTAACAAAATTTCTAGTAAATAATGATTTATGAAATTTTGATTTTGTTTTCATAAATAATTAGTATCGTTATTGTTGTGATACCATTACATAAACTACTAGATTCATTCAACATAAGAATAATCAAGATCATAAAACTTAAAAAAAAAAAAAAAAAACCCCAAGATTATAAAGTTGTTTATGTCATTTAGAAAGTGATAAACTACACAGTTGGTTATTCAACTTTTATAAGTTTTTATTTAGAGTACAGAAAATTAAAAAAAACTTAGAAAAAGGGCATCATTGTTACAATTCATTTTTATTTTGGTCACTAGGTTTTAATTTGGGGTTAGGCAATGTTATTGTACACTCATTTTGATCACCCAATTTTAGTAAATTTTTATTTTGGTCACTCATTTTATCTTTTTTAATTTATTTTATTTTTTTAGAATTAATTTTAATTTTTTCAAGTAAAAAGAAAAAAAACGTAAGTTTTATAGAGAAAAACCTGACTTTTTACACAGAAAACCATATGATGTTTTTAATTTCCTTTTTTTTTTTCCTTTTAAAAAAAAAAATTTCTTTATTTTTCCTTGATTGCCTAGGATTGTATAAGAAAAACTAGGGTTTTTTATTGAAAAGCCATTTTTATCTTTTTAACTTTATTTATGTTTCCTTCTTTAGTTTCTTTTAGAATTTTTTTTTCAAATAGCTTATTTTTACATATAAAAATTTAGCTTTTTACAGGAAAAATATGAGTTTTTATAGGGAATTGAATTATAGGAAAATTTTGAGTTTCATCTTTATAGTTGAATAACTCAATTTCTGGTAAAGACTCAAATGAGTTTGCAATAACATTGCTTGACCCAAATTAATGACGGATGATTAAAATAAAAATGGTTTATAATGACAATGCTCTTTTTCAATTTTTTATTTTTTTATTCCTAAAATAAAAACTTATAAAAATTGGGTGATCAACCATAAATTTTCCATTATAAAATTTCTTTATTAATGTAGTTTTGCAATTTTTATTGATTTATTATTGACTTTTTAATAAAATCATTTTTTTAATGAGAAGTTGTCTCATTTAATATATTTTTTTTTATTTTTGAATTTTAAAAGACAATTAGCATAGACATACATCTTAAAAGATAAATGAAAAAACCTCCTGCTTGTATTGTTATTGCTTGTGTTAAGATACTATGCACCCCACTATGGTGCATTCATTTTTTCATGGCTAAGATTCTTTAAGTTTGCGATTGATATTTTTAATATGTTATTTTCATAATTTGAATTTGAGTTTTTTACTTGGAGCGTAAGATTTTTTTATTATTGCATTTAAGAGTTATTAGTGTAAGGGGACATTTTTAATAAAACACATTTCTTAAAATATTAATAATTGTTGATACAATGTACTATAAAGGGAGGAGAAAGGGTGGAGATGAGAAGAGCATATAGTAGTGTTAATGAGGCCAGTTCAACTTAAGAGTTGGAGAGCCAAAAATGGACAAGAGGATAGACTAATTACTAGGAGAGATTACTTAAGACAAGTTCAAGGCTTACAAAAGTTATCATTTCTTCATAGGGATCCTCTTATCCTGTAGTGCAAAGTGGCAGGCCGTTACTATGGACAGTGAATGTATTAGCATAGTGCATGCAGGGGTAAAGTCAGGGGGATGGCATAGACCCCAGCCCCCTAAAATATAAAATTGCTATTTAGGTCCTTAGAATTATTTAAAAATTTTAAATTAGTAAAAATAAAATTGTACTTTGGCCCCTTAAAATTATAAAAAATTCTTTACAAATTATAAATATATAAACTAAAAAAATTAAAATTTTATCCGCCCCTAAAAAATTGTTCTAACTTCTCCCCTGAGTGCATGAGTAGTGGATATAGTAGTTCCAAATACGAGATTATTATTTTTCGGTGTACCCACTTGATGTTTGAGATGTGTTCACAATTGATGAAATATTTGTATCAAAAAAGGCAGGTAGCTTATGAGATAGGTTGTTGAGTGGGTGACTTCACCAAGGAAACGGATGGCTAAGTCCTTCGAAAGGGAACAAATGGTAAAGAGGTCTTGATGACCAAAGGAGTATACAGGTTGATTTTGGTGGCTTATTATATTGACAAGGGTCTAAGTGCCGAGATATACCAATAACAAAGGAATATATTTGATATCTACTTGTTTATCAAACTGAAAATCTTTAAAATATTTGATATCTACTTGTTTATCAAACTGAAAATCTTTCTTCAATTTATTTATTTGGTAAGGAAGTAAAAGGTATCATATGAAACAACATACATACAGAATCTTAAAATTTTCCCATTAAATTCAATCACATTAGTCCTATAATACCATCCGGAATCAAACAACAGTTTCAAGTAATAAGCAAGAAAACAGACTGAAAATGCGACCACAAATCCAATACTTTCAATTGTTGTCATCAGTAGTAGTGCTTGATGTAGCAGAAATGTGCATTTTGAGCTTCTCTAACTCCAATCTCAGCTTCTCATTCTCTAACTCCAATCTGAGCCTCTCCTTCTGGTGCAACAATTGATCTTCTTCTTTGGTCACTTGAATCAATTTCAAGTTCGGTTCCCTTTCACGCTCTAACTCCAATCTCAGCCTCGCATTCTCCTTCTCCAATTCATCTTCTCTGTCGATCGTTTCAGCTCCAAGCTGGTTAATAATTTTATTCACCTTCTCCTTTTGATCATCCAAACTCGTCATCAATGCCATCAGTTCGTTCACCATTGTTTCTGCATTAACTTCATTACCACGGCCACCTGCAGCCGGTTGTTGTTCTTCACCATCATCGTCACATGGAATCACCGCTTGTGTTGACTCCAGGGGGAATACAGGGTCATGCACCTCAAACCAGACACCCAGTCCCCATTAGGATAACAACCCACACCTTCCTCAATAATCTTGCTTGCTGCCCTAAACCTTTCTTCAACAGTGGGCAACCCACGCAGCAAAATTCTCCACAAGAAACTCCGAAGTACCATTGCAACTCTCAAAGAAAGGATGTTTCAAAAGCTCACCTGCAGAGGGTCGGTTTGCAGGATCTTTATCGAGACAAGAAGCAATCATGTCTTGAAAAGTTTCTGAAAACTTCTTGGTGGAGACAAGAGCAGTTATACCGAAAGACCATATATCAGCTTTGAAACTATAATCTTTATGTGAATGAATCACCTCTGGGCCATCCAGTATTCCGACAAAAATGTCGAAGAACCTAACCTGTAAACCGAACTCGACGCATAAAACGATGACGAAACACCGAAATCCGCAAGCTTAACACGTCCGTTATCGTCCAACAAGATGTTACTGGCCTTTATATCTCTATGCAAATGCCCTTGGCTGTGAAGATACGACAATGCAGTCAGGGTTTCTTTGAGAATAATGGCAATGCATTGCTCTTCTATGCCATTGGGGGAAGAAGATGAGATGATGGGCTCTAAAGAACCCCCGGACATAAAAGGCATAACCACCCAGAGACGGTTGCCGGCGGTGAAGGAACAATGAGGGTTGAGGATGTTGAGGTGGGAAAGAAGCGAGGAGGTGTTGGTTTCACGTCCGACAAGGTTGCGGAAATCGGCGTTGGACTGATCAAGATCGATGGATTTAATGGCAACAACAGTTGAATTCATGGGAAGACATTGGGCCGTATAAACTTTAGAACAAACACCAGCACCGATTTCAGCGGTGATGTTGTAAGAGTTGGAATCTAAAGGGAACTGAAGCTTGAGATGATCTTCTTGTTCATACGCCATGAGCTTCTTTCTTTCTTTGAGATTGGGTTTTGTGGGAGGATTCTTGAAGACTAAAGACGAGGGAAAGAGAAGGGCTTTTAGAAAGCTGTTCTTGTGAGGTTTTTTCAAAGGAAAGAAGCCAAAGATGATTTTTCTTTGAGAAAATGCATGAAAATTTACAATTGCTACATTTTAAATAAATTTAAATAAATTTAAAAAGTGAAAAAAAATATTATAGTAGTTATATTAAAATAAAATTTGTGATATTGTGAACTTATTGAAATCTTATTTAATTTCAGGATTTAAATTGAATTTCGATTTAATATTAGAGGTTAATTTGAATTTTTATCTTTTAAGTGAGGGACTAATTGTGTAATTAAATTTATTAGTATTATTATTGTTTATTTAAAATAAGATTTTATGTTATTAAATTTTTTTAATATAATTATTAGTATAGGATTATAATTATTAGAATTATACTAGGACAGTTATGGGTTTTATTAATATTATTAATTAGGATAATTAGAATTTAGATAAATTAGTATTATTTTTATACTTATATTATATTATTTTTTAGGACGATTTAGATTAACTTTAGATAAATAGCTTTTATTCACTTACTTTTCAATTTTTATCTTGTAGATTAAATAATTAAGTTAGATTAATTTAGGACTCTTAAGTGTTTTTTTTTTTTTTTTTACTATAAATAAGAATTTAATTTGCATGAGAAAGTGACACAAAAAAATATAACACAGAAAACCCCACTCAAAATCGGAGGTCCTTTTTCTCCGTTCGACCGCTACACCGTTCCTACACCACCATTGCCCGTCTTAATCGATTCGCGTCTTGCTGCCCTAGCCTCTTCCCTGCATCGACTCTTCATTGCTCATCGTCGCAGCTTTTTATCCAAGCTGATTGCCCCAGCCCTGATGTTGTCGCTCCTAACCTACTGTGCCTCCATCGCCATTATCCCAGGCTGAATCCAACCCGCTTTAGGTAGCCTTCATTCATTCTTTATATATATATATATATATATTTCTTTATTTATCTATTTATTATTTAACATTAATAATAATAATAATTGTTGTTGTGTTAAACTCTTCAAATTTTGTGTTAAACTAATTTTATTTGATAATGTTTTGATTTAATAAAAAAAATATTTTTGAATAAAATTTTTTTTGAACGAAGAATTGATAATGTTTAAAGTATAAACTTATTTCAAATCTTCCAAATACTTTAGAAAATGCTTTCAACACTTAGAAAATTTTTATTAAAAATAAACAATTTTAACTCAAGTTAAAGATGTTTTTTAATCAAGTGAAAAATTGCTCCCTAAACAATAAGTATAGATACTTATAAAACTATTGATACTATTTTAAGCTTCAAAGTTTAAAAATGTTGAGCAAAAAATCAAAATTATCGATACTTATCAGTGAGTGTCGGTACCTAGACTTTTTCTATCGAAACCTTGGCTGATATCATAACAGATTTTGCATTTTCATTTCGAGATTTTTGAACAATCACAAAAAGTATCGATGCCCTTTAAAAAAGTATTGATACCATTTACCAGGTATCAATAAAATATCTTTGGTATTGTTATAAACTAACTTTAATGGCCACTAAATTAGACATTAAATACTAATAGTATCGATACTTGATAAGTGATGAAAATAACATGTTTTAGCCTCATTCTTAAATACCTTTTTTGATTAATAGTCGATGTAAAATGGTGAATTTTATACTTTTAATTCTTTAAATTCGTGTTTCTATACTTAAAATAGCAGTTGGGGGCAAAACGAGCTAAAATCAAAAAATTGAAGCAAGGTAAAGGGGCCACAGGGCTGGATTCTCCCAGACGGGCTACCACACGGACGTGTTCCATTCATATCAAAATTGCGATTTTGTAACACCCTATACCTGGCATGGTCACCAAGCTCGAATATAGGATGCCACACCATCGTCTCATGTCATATACAACATGTAATATCCCTAAACCGAGTCTAGTAGTTTTGAGTATATTTTTTGAGTTTCAAGCGTGAATTTAGGAATTTATCGGGTTAATAGTATTTTTTAATTTAATTTAGGTTGTCAATTTCATCAAAAATCGATTAAAAAATAATTCGAAAAAATAAAAATATTTTTGGAAAATTAATTTTAAAGTAATTAAATAAATATTAGTAAAAATAATTAATTTGGTTCGAAAAAGAATTTTAAAATAATTTTTATTGGGGGTTAATTTGAGTTAATTTAAATATTAATAAATTTGATTTAATTGTAAAATAAGGGAAGTTTTGGAGTATTTATTTTGCAAATAAACCTTTAAATTTAGAATTTTGGAGGGAAATGATCAATTGGTAATGCAAAGGAAATGTGGGAGCGGCCATTGGGAAAATTTCCCAAATTTTAAATTTCTAGTGGGTTGTTTCAGTTTTAAACACAATGCATCTAGTCTACTTTTCACACAATTTCCATCAGATTAGAGAGCTATAAAATTCATTTTCTTTGAATGGTTTTAAAGATCTATCATCAGATAATAGATTCAACAAATTTCCCTCTCAAAATCCTCTCTTTTTACCCCAATTTATTCACAAATGTAGCCAAAAATATTTTGAAATTTCTTAAGATTCTTGAATCATGATTTTCAATCAAAGGATTTTGAATGAATCAAAGGTAATTAGTATTTCTAAACTTATTTCTAAATTTCTTTAAGTACTTTAATGGTGGATCTTGAATTTTGAGAGAAAATTCACAAATCAATGGATGTTCCAACTCAAAATGGATTTATTAGAAGGTTTTTTATATTTTTTTTATCAAGATTAAACATGTTTTGTAAGGTAACTTAAAGAAATTCGAATTTCATCATCTTCATGAATTGAATTTCCGGATTTTTGTTAAATTGATTTAAATGTGACATTGATGCTTAGTATATGTTTATTTGGTCTAGTATTGATGTTTGGAAGTGATTAGGAGTGCTGGAGTGATCGATTTTGTAAGGAATCGAGTTTTTGACTTGATGATACAAATTCGGTAAGGTAACTTTGAGTGAGAATTTCATGTAGCCTAGTTGATGAAATTTTGTGTTTATTATATATTTTGAAAGGTGGTAATATCTATTTTATCTCTATTGAACCTCCGAATCTTGAAGAGGATCGAGCTAATCGAAATTGAAGCTTGAATTTGCTTGGTTGATCACTTGGTTGTGGTTGAGCTAGTTGTGTGGTGAGTGTTATTAAAGGGCAATTTGGTAAATTAACCTTCACTTATGCTTAATTGGATGAGTAAATTATTGATTGCAAATATTTAATTGAGTTTTGGTTGGTTACTTTTGTAAGATTATTGATATATGTTTAAGTGATGATATTTTTGTTAAGTGTTGGTAAGTGAACATCTAGTGATTTTATGTGCTTGATTTGATTGGTTATAATGGTGAACTAAGTAAGTATGCTGAAGTTTTTGGTTCATGGTATGTTAATATTTCAATTGATAAATGAACATTGGTAATAGGTAATTGGTATGCTAGATTTAATTTGATGTTAAAATGGCTATGTTACATGATTCACATATGCATTTTGGCACTTTAAATTGAGCACATTATTGACTGAAATTATGTTATGATTGATTGATTGATTATATTGGTATTATAGCATGGTGGATCCATTGGATAGAGTTGGCCTGCCATAAGGTTTGTGAGTACTCACCAAATTGATATGTTATTTGTGAGCAATGAGGCTTTAGGTGAACTGATTTGGAGTAGATAAGGGAGTGTTGAGCTTGTGTCTTCACTCAACGGGATTGATTTTAGGCGATATAAGGGAGCGCGTGGCCTCGGCCCGCTCAATCCAGAACTGATCTTGATTGGGAGTAAGGAGATCCGTTATTCCAATGTATGATCACCCGATTAAGCCATGATTATATATGCCAAAATAAATGTATGAAATGTTATATGCTAAATTGATGATTATATGCCATGATTAATTATGATTTTTGATACATGGTTGAGCATATGACATTGAACTATTATAGATTGATATTGTGACTGAAAATTTTTATTTGATTGGTTTCGATTTAAGCATGATTTGGGTGCTAATTTATTCGTTGTTTTATTAACATTCACTGAGCTTTTTAAGCTCACACCCTCACATTCGTGCAGTTAATCGATGGGATTGAGGAGCTGAGGAGTCGAGCAAGTGAGTTCTAAGAGATTAAGACTCGATAGAGATTTAGTTACACGTTTTAGGGATGTTAATCCAGCATTGTGAAACTTCTGGGACTTAGTTTAATTTTGGTTGTAATTAGAAATTGGACATTTTTAATTTTGGATGGTTTTATAATATCATATATCCATGTTGGAGTTTGATTATTGAATAATTTACGGTGTATTTGTAACACCCCTTACTCGTATTCAACGCCGGAACAGGGTACGAGGCATTACCAGACTTGAACACAAGCAAACATACCTTTCCGAGTCATAAATATTTGACCAAATTAAAATTTTTTAGCAATCAATCATATCGTCCCTAAAACGAGCCTACATGGCCCAAAACTTTCTTTGGAAATGATTTGAGACTAAACCGAGAACTTTAAAATATTTTACAAAACTTAGAAACTTTTTCATGTTTCAAGGGTCACACGTCCGAGTGAGGTTTGGGGCACGCCCGTGTGGGTAGGCCGTGTGGTCACACACGCCCTTGTCCCTAACCCGTGTAACTCTTTGTTTGTCACCTAAGAGCGAATTGAAGTCACATGGCCAAGACACAAGCCCGTGTGCTCGATACTGAGCATTCTATTTCGCAACAATTTAGGTGCAGGGGAGACATGGTCGGATCACATGCCCATGGGGCTGACCATGTGTCACAGACGGCCTAGGCACACGCCCGTGTGTCTACCCGTGTAGACAAAAACAAGGCTATTTACCAAGCCATTTTGTCACCCTCACTTGCACACATCTACTCAACATTACATGGCACAAATTCAAGCATGTAAAAGCAACCAAACAATCACAACCAAGACAATAACATGTCATTCTCATACCATTATTAATCATACTTAAAACATCAACCTTTCCACATCAAATTTTGCAAGTTTCCACATTTACAAATGACATTAATATAAATGTATTCATAACCAACATTAGCCAACTTCCAAGGTTATATACAAAATGAATCATGAACCATTATAAGCCAACACTTATGACCAAAAGACCAAGTCCTTATACATGCCATAAACTCAAAATACTTGAATTCATCAATATCTAAGATGATAGCTTGATACTGTGATAGGATGTCCGACGATCTCCAACCCGAGCTAACTTGATGACACTATAAAACATGAGAAAGAAATGGGGGTAAGCTATATAGCTTAGTAAGTCCGTATGAACATAATAATCAACTCTTACCAGTCATTTACCAAGTCCAACAATAAACACAAGATAATATAAATAACTACAAAGCTCACAATTACAACTCATTCGGTCACATTGTTTGCTCTATCAATTAGCAAGCATAATTAACATGTTTTGACATTAGCCTAACAACTGTAATCTCTCCAATATAGTAGATTACCACAATCAACCAATCATTTCAAACCTCATAAGAAACATGCACATTAATTATAAGTATTCACTTCTCAAGCATATATTTTAACATCTTTCAATTGTTTAAAGCTCATATTTTCCCATAACCATTTTAATAGGCAATTATGCCAATATTTCCCTTTTCTCATATCCAATAAATCACAATTTGTGCAAATGAATCATGCTATATCATAACTCAATTTGGCTTGAAAGCCCATTTACACGATCGCCAACTGAATTTACCATGTATTTCGTACATCACAAGTATAGACCAAAAATCACAAGGCTTTCACAAAAACATTCTCATGGAGACCATGAACTCACAATATCATGAGGTCAATGCTTATAAACTTATGTACATACTTGTACTAATTCGTAATACTTACATGCTTTTTCTCTTCTTTGACTTATCCGTTGAATTTCCTGTTGAACCACTCGAAATACTATCAGATACTCGGGAATCTCGTACACACAATACCGTACCAATGCCATATCCCGGATATGGTCTTACATGTAATCTCGTATCGATGCCAATAGCCCAACTATGGTCTTACGGAGTCTCATATTGATGCCATATCCCAGATATGGTCTTACACATAATCTCAGTAACCCTAATGTCATGACATTTGTATCCTATCTATTCCTAAGGTTCAACAGGGACTTTCGCTATATTGAATCTCTATCGGTCATTTCTGTAGTATTGTATTCAAAAGCATTCATATTTCATTTCAATAATATAACATTTACCACAATTATATCAATTATAAATATATAATTTAATGCTTATTAAACATATGAACTTACCTCGACATAAAAATGGCGAAAAGGGCCTACCTGTCAAATACTTGTTTTTCCCCGTTCTAATTCCGAACCTCATTTTTCTTGATCTATAACATCACATTTAACTTATTTAATCTTTATACTATTCAAATCAGCCAAAAATCATATTATGGCAAAAATTACATTTTTACCCTTAAAGTTTGACATTTTTACATTTTAGTCCCTAGGCTCGTAAAATGAAATGTACTCAATTTCTTCAATACCCATGCCTATCCAAACCTTATACATGCTTATAGAGGCCCACATTTTTCTTTTATTCGCATTTTAACACCCATTTTACAACTTTTTACAAATAAGTCCTTTTTATGAATTTTCATCGAAAATCACTAAGCAAAAGGCGTTTATCTAACAACTAACATTCATTTTCTACCATTAAACATCAAAATACATGCATGTTCAACATGGGTCAAACTATAGACCTTCAACCATTTCTCAAATTAGTACTAGAAATAGGTAGATCATGTTACAAGAATTTCAAAAACATAAAAATCATTAGAAACAGGGCTAGAACGGACTTACAATCGAGCTTGGAAGCTTGACAAACCCTAGCTATGGTTTCCTCTTGGGAATTTCTCCTATGGGATAGAAGATGAGCAAAAATTGGCTTTTATTTTGCCTTTTTAATTCATTTAATTACCAAATTACTAAAATGCCCTTATTGAAAAACTTTAGAAACATACTTAACCATGTCCATATTTGTCCACTAACTTAACCAATGGTCTAATTACCATTTAAAGACCTCCAATTTAAAATTTCATAACAATTAGATAACTTTAACTTATAGAACTCACATTTTGCACTTATTGTAATTTAGTCATTTTGACTAAATTGAGTGCCCAAATGTCAAAATTTTTTAACAAAATTTTCATGAAATCATTCCATAAAATTGTAGACCATAAAAATATAATAAAAATAAATTTTTCTGTGTCAGATTTGTGGTCCCGAAACCACTGTTCCGACTAGACCCAAAATTGGGCTGTTATAGTATTGTTGTTTGATAACTCGGTGATTGATAACACGGTGTGTGATGCATGATGTTTACACTAACCATTGTTTAAATGAAGCTTCCATAGAGTGGTTTATTAGCGACTAAGGTACGCCACTTGTTTGAATTAACCGATGGGTGATATGAATGAAATATAATGCTTAATTCTATGTAATTGAGGCTTAATCGATGTTAATAAATTCAATTGAAGATGTATGAATATGTATGATATTTAATTGTAGCTAAATCAGGTTTAATTGGCCATTAAAATACTCAAAATCGGGTTTAAAATTAAATTTTTTTTGCACAAAAAAGTTACAGTGGACTGTTAGGGGTTTGATTTTTAATCTTTTTAAATTGGTTCCCTAGTCCATTTAAATTACAAATTAGTCCTGTAACTTGATAAGTCTAATTAGAGCTGTAACGCCCCAAAAATGTAGGGTTTATAATTGCTGAATTTGCTTAAATTCCATGATGTGCTTGAACGGGTAGTTATTTGGGTGTGTTTGGGGGGGTTTTGTTAAGCTTGGGTTCGAGTCTGAACCTTGGAAAAATTTTAATGTTTGTTCATAAGTGAAACTGGCAATTAGCAGTAGGACTTATGTTTAATTGTGTATGTTCTATGACACAAAAAGAGCCTGTGGCTTGATGGTGGTGGCATCATTAAGATGGCCAGGAGAGAGGGGTTCGAATCCCATGGCAAGCAAACGAGGGTTTTTATTTTATGTCTTGAGGGTGCAAGAGGTAGTTTGGATCAAACTCTGCAGAGAAGGTTGAGGACTTGGTCAAGAATTTCGAATGGGAGGCTGAGAGTAATTCAAGGAGGATTCGGTGGAGAGAATCAAGGAAGTGGATGTGTGTGGAAGTGTTGGCCGAATGTAGGGAAGGATAGTAGGGAATTTCAGCCAAGGGTTGCCATTTGGGGTGCATTTTCGGCTTGTGAGAGTGTTGGAGTGCCGAATTTTCTCTGGCATCTTTTGGGGGTTGTTTGCATTTTGGTACATTTTGACGTTTCAGGTCTTTTTCTTTTCATTTTGACCTCTGTCGAATTCACTTCTTCTCCCTTCCTTCTTTCTTCTGCACTTTTTGCTATTTGCCAAATCCTTTACTAAAACCTATTCTTTTCTTCTTCTTCTCATCTTCCTGCTGAATCACTGTTGTTCCTTTCGGTTTCTTCTTTAGCTGAACACAACCTTTTCTTCTTCCTTTTATTCTCCCATTTTCTTTGCAACTAAAGCCGAAACATTTAAACCCTTATTCTTATTTGTATAGGCAGAATCTATTAGGGCCTAAACATATTCTCCTCAGCGTTCTATCAGTCTTTGAATCTCTACCATTGGTTGGTAAGTGTGACTATAGCCGAATCTAGGGTTGGTTTTTCTCCTTGTTTCGATTTTATTCTCATGGGCAAAAAGGTTTTCCTCCCCCGTTACCGTGGAGATGTTTATCACTTACACCTTCTTTTTCGTTGAATGTTGTTAGGGACTCAATTGCCATAACCAAGGGGTAGGCCGATTATTGTTTCGCTACAAGGGATCTTTCGTTTGTGGTAAGAAAAGTTGTTTGACTAAAAGCGTTTCAATACTATGGTTTAACGAGGATTTGTGACTAACTAATGGTCGGTTGTTATCGTAGGTGCTTCGGAAAGTGCCTTCAACTGCAATCCATAGCAAGTGTGTAATCGGACACCCACTTTAGTTCTGTCAATTCGATGAATGAAGGTGTGTATTCACACCCTGATAAACTGTGAATCGGCTAAAGCCGAAAAACCGATAAGCCGAGACTTCGGCATCTGAGGGCTCTCGAGCGTGCGAGTGCTCGTAGAGATAAAGGAGCCACAATCGTTGGTGCTAGACTGTTGAGGCTGCCATGAACTTTCCTTTGGGCTTAGGTCGTAATGGGCCTCGCTGGGCCAAGATGGGCCATTGGGCCCATAGGCCCCACGTGAGTAAAATTCAAGATAGTGTTAGATAATGGAGTAGGCTATGATTTCGCATCGCTGTGACCAGAATTGGGCTGAATGGGCCACAAGAGCATGTGGGCTTGCTTGGGCCAAAAATTAGGCTTTAGGCCCAATTACATCGTTTCGACCAAAAAGGGTATTTGAGTCGTTTGAGGCGACTGTAGGCCTTCGGCAAGGCTGTTTTAAGAAAATTACCGAAATACCATCGATGGGTAAAATTTAGCAAACTACCTTCGATGGGTAAATTACTGAAATACCCTCGATGGGTAAAATTACCGAAATACCCCTAAAGGGTGAATTAACCATTTTACCCCAAATTGACAAAATGACCGTTATACCCCTAATAGTAGTGTAAGTGATGTATGTGTGATATTTATATGATTGTTTATGATTATGACATACTGCATACACGAATTATTTACGACGCGACATTCTGTATTGGGGTTGGGATTTGTATTTGGAGGAAGTACTGTACTAGTGGCTCTGCCACGTTTTACTGATCTAGTGGCTTCGCCACGTATACTGATTTTAGTGGCTTGGCCACGTTCACTGTTATTAGCAGCTTTACTGCATTATTATTAGCAACTAGGCTGTGTTATTGGTGTGCTGGCTGGGTGGGTCGACTTGGTCCCTACATGGTGTGTTAGTTGGTACGGGTGGTGTGTTGACTGGACTGGGTTGGGTTACATCTCTGTTCTGCATTGTTATGATTTTGGGCTGAGCCCACTCTGTTACTGTATAGGGCTAAAGCCTAGACTGATCTGTTACTGAATAGGGGTTGGGCCCAAACTGTTAGGAGATTACACACTGAGTTCTCGCAACTTACCCTTTTCTTTTAACTGTATAGGTAATCCCCGGCTTTAGAGGATTTGGAGCTGTGAGGTACTCGGAGGTGGCCACATGTTTGCATGTATTTCAATTTATAGCTAGTTTTTTTATATTTATTTTAGGTTTGTTATTTTTGTAATAAGGCCATTTAGGGTTTTAACTTTTGTCTAGTATTTTCTTTTAATTTCTATTTGCTAGACTAGGAAATGCGAGTTTTTAAAACAATAATGGTTTCTAAAGAAAATTACGATTTTCAAACCTTAAAGTTGAAAATTAACTAGCTTCTGGGATATTTAATCCTGATTAATAAATGATATGACCAATGAGTGAATAACGATTTTTTATTTTTACAACCCCAACGTTTCAAAGAGATTTAAAATTTAGTAATGAGCTTTTATCGACAAGCCTGGTTTTCAAATGACACTTTGATGTTGCACGTCAGATCCGATCCTAACGTCTAGGCTGGGTTCTTGAAAATTTTTCTAAGATTTTCTAAAGTATGGTTTTGGAAAGAAAGGTTGTTAATGAAAGTGTGGCACACCGAGTCTCCGACGCCAAATCTGTAAGTTCCTTGACACTGTATTCTGTTATATACTGAAAGGTTATAGATAGTGGTATTGTACTGAAACTCTTTAGTTAGAGTAAACTAAGACTGTAGAAGACTGAAAACTGTATTGAGGTTTTGATCTGCGAAAACAACTCTAAACTACTATTGATCATAAGATATCCGTTATGAATTATTGAAATTATAAACTGTTGCATAAAACTCTTAAATTAGATAAATACGCTATATCTGTATGAGCATAAGAGGTCACGGAAGGGGTACACGTGGCCGTGGTAGAGGCTGAGGTGCTAGGGCTAGGTCTTCATTATCAGGACTTATGCCTGCTAGGGAGGCACCAGCCTCACCAGTAACTCAGACGGGGTCTCATGACCGAGCCATTGGGGATGATGCTCTATCCTAAGCAATGTTATGGGTTCTTGAAAGGGTTGCTGGAGCAAGTACTGGGTCAGTAGGCCGAGGGTCAACATCTAAGCGACTCCGATCTAATAGAGCGGAAATCTTCAAGGACGTTTTTGGTGTAGCCCCGAAAGTGGCAGAATATTGGTTAGAGGCTACCGAGCGGATAATGGATGACCTTGACTGTACTGTGGAACAGAAACTAAAAGGAGCAGTGTCCTTACTGAGAGGTGAGGCATATCAGTGATGGCTCACTGTAAGAGAGGGTACGCAGGCCGACCGTTTGACGTGGGACTTTTTTAAAGCAGCCTTTTAAGGAAAGTATTTGGGGCGAGTTATGTGGATGCTAGGAGGAAGGAATTTCTGAGTCTGGTCTGGGGGAATAGGTCTGTAGTAGAGTATGAGGCAGAGTTCCTACGATTGAGTGGGTATGCTCAGAGCATAGTCGCGATTGAGTATGAAAGTTGTTTGCGATTCGAGGATGGCCTCCGAGATGAGATGTAGGTGCTGATAGCTCTACAGAGGGAAAGAGATTTTGCTGCACTTGTTGAGAAGGCCAAGATTGCCGAGGATGTGAAACGCTCAGAGCGTCAGAACCGTGAAAAATATAGGGGATGAAATAAGAGGGATTTTGGGCCCTCAAGTTCTTTTGGTGGGCCTAAGAAGAAGCTTAGGTTTGATGGGCCAGTCCAAGCTGGGGCTCTCGTTACTTCTACTAGACCACAACCTTGCGTTGATTGTGGGAGATCTCACCAGGGTGAGTGTTAAAAAAGAACTGGGGCGTGCTTCAGATGTGGGTCAATGGATCACCAGGTCAAGAACTGTACGCAAAGGCCTGTTCAAATGCAAGCCGTAGGTCAGGGCTATGTGCAGCCAGGGAGAGGTGGTTAGCAGCCATCGAGAGGTTGTGGTCAGCCCAGAGGAGGAAATAACTTGGGTAGAGGTCGTGGAGCACCGGGCAAAGGTACTGGTAACACTGAGGTGAGATAGCTAGCATTGGTCTATGCTGCTCGGCACCGAGAGGATGGCGACGCTCCTGACGTCATAACTAGCACGCTCCTCATTTACAATGTACCATATACCACTTTAATGAATATTGGGTCTACACACTCGTATGTTGCATGTACTGTGTCTGGGACGTTAGGTATGCAGTTTAAAATTACTAATAGTGAAATGTCGATGATAAGTCCATTGAGAGAGTTGATTAGAGTGAATAAGCTGTTTAGAGACGTGCCCCTAGAAGTCCAAGGGATTGTCTTTCCGGCGGATTTGATGGAACTACCGTTTGGCGAATTCGATCTTATTTTGTGCATGGATTGGCTAGTGAAGCACCGTGGGAATTTGGATTGCACTGATAAGCGTATGGTATTTAAATATTCTGATGATGAGGAGGTGGTTGTGATAGGGGAGCGAAGGGATTATCTATCTAATGTAATCTCAGCATTAAAGGCTGAGAAACTGGTTTGCAAAGGTTGCGAGGTGTTCTTAACTTATGTCAGCATATCTGATTCTAGAGGTCCTTCTATTTGGGATGTCAGAACTGTGAAGGAGTTTCCAGATGTATTTCCCAAAGAGCTTCCTGGGTTGCCTCCAAACCGTGAGGTCGAATTTGGTATCGAACTTATACCTGGAACAGCTCCGGTGTCCATCGCCCCTTATAGGATGGCATCGAAAGAGCTGGTAGAATTAAAGGCCCAGATTCAAGAGCTACTAGATCGAGGATTCATTCAGTCGAGTGTGTCTCCATGGGGAGCATCAGTGTTATTCGTGAAGAAAAAGGATTGGTCCATGCGCATATGCATCGATTACCGTCAATTGAAAAAACTGATGATTAAGAACAAGTACCCTTTATTGAGAATAGATGATCTGTTCGACCAGCTGCGAGGAGCCTCGGTTTTCTCCAAGATAGATTTTCGATTTAAGTACCATCCGGGTAAAGCTAACATTGTAGCGGATGCACTGAACTGTAAGGTTGTATCTGATCTGAGACTAATGTTTGCTCGTCTCAGCCTATTTGAGAATGGTAGTCTGTTGGCCGAACTCCAAGTGAGACTGACCTAGATTGATCAAATTAAGGAAAAGTAGTTGTTGCATGAATCGTTGGTTCCTCGTTTCCGACTGGTTGAGAAGGGGGAGATTGTGGATTTTGGGCTAAATAGTGAGAGCGTACTATGCTTCCGTAGGAGAGTCTGTGTACCGAGGGATTCTGAGTTAAGGCAGTCTATACTGCAAGAGGCACATAGTAGGCTATACGCTATGCATCCTGGAGGAAACAAGTTATACAAAGATCTGCGTGAACTGTACTGGTGGCTAAGGCTCAAGCGCGAGGTCTTGATTTCGTGGGCAAGTGTTTGACATGCCAGCAAGTTAAGGCTGAGCATTAACTGCCTTCTGGATTACTGCAACCCGATAAAATTCCACTCTGGAAGTGGGAGAGGGTAACCATGGACTTTGTTAGTGGGCTACCCCTGACGCATACTAAGAAA
Organism: Gossypium bickii; assembly: GCA_025503065.1. NCBI lineage: Eukaryota > Viridiplantae > Streptophyta > Magnoliopsida > Malvales > Malvaceae > Gossypium > Gossypium bickii. Next base: position 55,224,419 of record CP106713.1, on the reverse strand, counting down.
GATTCGGTATGGGTTATTGTTGATCGACTGAATAAATCTGCCCACTTCATACCAATCCGTATTGACTATTCGCTGTAGAAGTTGGCTAAGTTATAGGTGGCGGAGATCGTGAGACTGCATGGGGTACCAGTATCTATCATTTCAGACAGAGACCCTAGATTCACATCACGATTCTGGAAAGTGATACACGAAGCTTTGGGTACAAGATTGGATTTCAGCACGGCATTTCATCCTTAGACTAATGGTCAGTTGGAGAAGGTGATCCAGATATTGGAAGACATTGTAAGAAATTATGTAATTGATTTCAAGGGCAGTTGGGAAGACTACTTGCCATTAGCAGAGTTCGCATATAACAATAGCTACCAATCCAGTATTCGGATGGCACCGTACGAGGTGTTATACAGTCGTAGGTGCTACACCCCTACCTATTAGACAGAACTTGGTGAGCGACGAGTTTTGGGGCCAGAGTTAGTTGTCGAAACCGAAGAAAAGGTAAAGTTGATTCGAAATCAGTTAAAAGAAGTAACAGATAGGCAAAAATTGTATGTTGACTTGAAGCATAATGAGATAGAGTACTCTATGGGGGATTATGTCTTCTTGAAGGTCTCATCATGGAAGAAGATTTTGAGATTTGGACGGAAAGGCAAATTGAGCCCTAGATTCATCGGACCTTACCAGATATTAAAGCGTATGGGACCGGTCATCTATCAACTTGAGTAACCTCCTAAGTTGAACCAGATACATGATGTGTTCCACATCCCTATGCTAAGCTAATATCGTTCTGGTCCCTCTCATATAGTGCCGATGGAGGAGACCGAGGTTAGGCCAAATCTGACTTTTGAGGAAGAACTGGTGCAAATACTGGATCGTGGCATTAAAGTGTTAAGAATGAAATCTGTTCCATTAGTCAACGTGCTTTGGCGTAATCACGATTCAGAGGAAGCCACGTGGGAGCCTGAGGATGCGATGCAACATCAATACTCTCACCTCTTTTGACCAGGTAAATTTCGAGGCCGAAATTTCTTTAAGGGTGTAGAGTTATAACGCCCCAAAAATGTGGGGTTTAGAATTTTGCTGAATTTGCTTAAATTCCTTAATGTGCTTGAATGGGTAGTTATTTGAGTGTGTTTAGGGGGTTTTTGTTAAGCTTGGGTTCGAGTCTGAACCTTGGAAAAATTTTAATTTTTGCTCATAAGTGAAGCTAGCAATTAGCAGTAGGACTTATGTTTAATTGTGTGTGTTCTATGACACAAAGAAAGCTGTGGCTTGATGGTGGTGGCGTCATTAAGATGGCAAGAAGAGAGGGGTACGAATCCCATGGCAAGCAAACGGGGGCTTTTATTTTATGTCTTGAGGGTGCAAGAGGTAGAGTTTGGATCGAACTCTACAGAGGAGGTTGAAGACTTGGTCAAGAATTTCAAATGGTAGACTGGGAGTAATTCAAGGAGAATTCGGTGGAGAGAATCAAGGAAGTGGATGTGTGTGGGAGTGTTGGCTGAATGTGGTGAAGGATGAGTAAGGAATTTCGGCCAAGGGTTTCCATTTGTTGTGCATTTTCGGCTTGTGAGAGTGTTGGAATGCCGAATTTTCCCTGGCATCTTTCGAGGGTTGTTTGCATTTTGGTACATTTTGACATTTTAGGTCTTTTTCTTTTCATTTTGACCTCAGTCGAATTCACTTCTTGTCCATTCCTTCTTTCTTCTGCACTTTTTTCTATTTTTTCAATCCTTTACTAAAACCTATTCTTTTCTTCTTCTCATCTTCCTGCCGAATCATCGTTGTTCCTTTCGGTTTCTTCTTTAGCTGAACACAACCTTTTCTTCTTCCTTTTATTCTCCCCTTTTCTTTACAACTAAAGCCGAAACATTTAAACCTTGATTCTTATTTGTGTAGGCAGAATCTATTAGGGCCTAAGCATATTCTCTTCTTTTTTCTATTAGTCTCCGAATCTCTGTGATTGGTTGGTAAGTGTGACTATAGCCGAATATGGGTTTGCTTTTTCTCCTTGTTTCGGTTTTATTCTCATGGGCCAAAAGGTTTTCCTCCCCCATTATCGTGGAAATATTTGTCACTAACACCTTCTTTATCGTTGAATGTTTATAGGGACTCAATTGCCTTAACTAAGGGGTAATCCGATTATTGTTTCGCTACAAGGGATCTTTCGTTTGTGGTAAGAAAAGTTTGTTTGACTAAAAGCGTTTCAATACTATGGTTTAACGAGGATTTGTGACTAACTAATGGTCGGTTGTTATCGTAGGTACTTCAAAAAGTGCCTTAAACTGCAATCCATAGCAGGTGTGTAATCGGAAACCCACTTTAGTTCTGTCAATTCGATGAATGAAGGTGTGTATTCACACCTTGATGAACTGTGAATCAGCTAAAGCCGAAAAACCGATAAGCCGAAATTCGGCATCTGAGGGCTCTCGAGCGTGCAAGCGCTCGTAGAGATAAATTGACCCACAATCGTTGGCGATAGACCGTTGAGGCTGCCACAAACTTTTCTGTGGGCTTAGGTCGTAATGGGCCTCATTGGGTCGACATGGGCCATTGGGCCCATGGACACGTGAGTAAAATTCACGATAGTGTCAGATAATGGAGTGGATTGCGAAGTTTGCAAAGCTGCGACCGAAATTGGGCTGAATGGGCCACACGAGCATGTGGGCCCACTTGGGCCAAAAATTGGGCTTTAGGCCCAATTACACCGTTTCGACCAAAAAGGGTATCTGCGTCGCTCGAGGCGACTGTAGGCCTTCGAAAAGGTCATTTTAGGAAAATTACCAAAATACCCTTGACGGGTAACTCATCAAAATACCCTTGATGGGTAAAATTTATCGAAATACCCTCGATGTATAAATTCCCGAAATACCCTCGATGGGTAAAATTACCGAAATGCCCCTAAGGGGTGAATTTACCGTTTTACTCCTAATAGACAAAATGACCGTTATACCCCTAGTGGTAGTGCAACTGATGTATGTGTGATATTTATATGACTGTTTATGGTTGTGACATACTGCATACACGAATTATTTATGACACGACATTCTGCATTAGGGTTGGGATTTGTAGTTGGAGGAAGTGTTGTACTAGTGGCTCTGCCACGTTTTACTGATCTAGTGGCTTCGCCACGTCTACTGATTTTAGTGGCTTGGCCACGTTCACTGTTATTAGCAGCTTTGCTGCGTTATTATGTGCGTTATTGGTGTGCTGGCTGGGTGGGTCGACTTGGTCCCCACATGCTGTGTTGGTTAGTATGGGTGGTGTGTTGGCTTGACTGGGTTGGGTTGCATCTCTGTTCTGCATTGTTATGATTTTGGGCTTAGGCCTACTCTGTTACTGTATAGGGCTAAAGCCCAGACTGGTCTGTTACTGAATAGGGCTTGGGCCTATACTGTTAGAGGATTACACACTGAGTTCTTGCAACTCAGCCTTTTCTTTTAACTGTATAGGTAATCCCCGACCTTAGAGGATCTGGAGCTGCGAGGGACTCGGAGGTGGCCACATGTTTGCAAGTATTTCAATTTATAGCTAGTTTTTTATATTTATTTCGGGTTTGTTATTTTTGTATTAAGGCTATTTGGGGTTTTAACTTTTGTTTGGTATTTTCTTTTAATTTCTATCTGCTAGACTAGGAAATGCGATTTTTTAAAACAATAACGATTTCTAAAGCAAATTACGATTTTCAAAACTTAAAGTTAACAATTAACAAGCTTCCGCGATATTTAATCCTGATTAATAAATGATATGACCAATGAGTGAATAACGAGTTTTTTTTTACAACCCCCAACGTTTCAAAGAGATTTAAAATTCAGTAATGAGCTTTTATCGACAAGCCCGGTTTTCAAACGACACTTTGATGTGGCACGTCAGATCCAGTCGTAACGTTTAGGCCGGGTTTGGAGTGTTACAAAAGCCTTAAATGATAAGGAAACTTGATAAAATTTTAGGATTAGACTTGTAATTGATAAAATTTGTTAGAAACGAACTCAATTTAATATTCGAGTGTAGTACTGATAGTTTGAAATTGTTACGATTTAGTCCTAAATGATAAAACTTGAATTAGACATAGAAAATAAACTCGGATTAACCTGAAATATTTAGGGCTTACATTAAATTGACAAAGAGGGTTGATAAATGTATAGATCTCAATTCGGGATAGTTTAATCGTAGGTGGTAAAATGACAAAAATGCCCTTAGGTTAAATTACTTCTAAAAAGTTTAAAATTGATTTACAAATTACTTCTATATTAATAAATAACTAATTAATAGATAAGATTGAGGTGTTATATGGTCAGGGTGTGTCTTAGAAGGCCGTTAGCCGGAGATTCACTTAGGTGGCTAATGTAACGCTTCGAATTCGGGTCGGTCCATCCCAATCGAGTTTTGGGTGTCACACAACAAGTAAAAGTTCAATCTAAACGAAGCATATTCCATTTTAGTATTCATATAGGTTTTAAGTCAATTACACTCATTAGTTATCAATGTTACATGCTAACCATACATCAAATAGTCTTATAACAATAATTAAACATGCATAAGGTCCATTTAACAAAATCTCAAAACTGTCAGGTAGGTATCGATACTGACACTAACGTATTGGTATTTTTTTTAAGTGGTATCGATACCACCTGGAAAAACTATATCAAACATGCATTTTGTTTCTCAATTAAAAGCTAAAGCCTCGAAAATTATCGGTACCTGCTATTAAATATCGATATTTTAACCCCTGCAACTTTTAAAACACAGAGGTATCGATTTTAAAACTCGATTATTGATACCTCTGCTCCAGACCTCAAAAATGCAACATACATAAGCAATTAATCCATTCCAATTTAGTTCATAAACATCATGCATCAATTACTTCGACAAATAATCATTCAACTACCTAATTAACAGTTTAAAATCGCAAAATCGTGTTCGAGCAAGAAACGTCAATCCATCCTCATGTTCATGAACCCAAGCATAACAATAACATGTAATCCTTATAAATCGAGCCTAAAACCAACAAAATGTCTAGAAGTTAGCATGGCTATAAACAAGTCTACCATATTGCCTTATTCCCCAAAATGTAAATAAATATTGAACACCTACGAAATAACAAATAGACTTGCTTGGATCACCTCTTGAAAACCACACCGCTCACACCGGCACAATATTGATCTGCAATGGTTTAAAAGGAGTTGGTAAGTTTAACCAGGTCAGTGAATGCTCAGAATAACCACAATGCAAACAATTCATCAAGCATCAACGAAACAACCATATAACATAACCTCAACAATTCCAACTCTAGTGTCATATTATACTTACTTGTGCATTATTACTTGTTCTTTTACATGGTAAACAAATTCACTTTTAAGCATATATCACATTCCACATATAAGTACATAATGTTCAGAACATATCGCGATTCTCATATGATCACATAATATTCAAGCATATAACAGAATACTCAAAAACATATTTATAGATAAATTGCATAATGGTCACATGTCATATAAACACATATCACAATACACACATATTCACAATTTAAGATAATTTGGAACTTGAGCTATGAAATGTAAAAGTGATCTCTATCATCACTCATCGGATACATGGATCTCCAGCACACCAAACATAGACTCATAGAGTGAAACATGTCCCAAAAGTGAAGCATAAAGCTAACACTCTCCTTATTTCCCCTCACATGTCCCGTTGAATAGAGCTTAGCTCTCATTCCTTTATCCTTCCAACATGTTTCGGGGCCTCAACACCCAAAATCACTGTACATATAGGTGAGTGCTTACAATCCTATGGCATGCCAACTATATTCAATGGTTTTAAGATCACAAGGCCAAAATATTTGAAATCAAACACATATCACTTATCGATTATCCATGCTCTATCACTACATATTTGCATATGTATCAAAACACTGTCACTAACATTTAACATATACATATCATGTACACACTTGCACCTTTACAACAGTTACCATAACCACATATCACATTTTATGGCATCTCATCTTAGTTCACATATTCACAAACATATAAGCACATAGTTTACAAGATAACGTAGGTATGAGAAAGCTTACACTCAAAATTTAGAGTAGGGGTTTAGACTACTACTAAATTCCCAAATAACACATTGAATCATGTCCACAAGCAATTATTCCAAACACTCTCCAATTACACTATTGTCGAAAAGCCGAAAGCTCAAACTAGCTTTTCCTTTCTTTTACCTCTAGTCGTAGAAGGTCCTATCGAATCTGGAACTCTAACACAACAATTCACACAAAAATGCATTCAATAATCAACTAAGAACTCACTACAAGCACTCCAAAAACATAAGCCTAAACTAAGTTCTTATGTAACCGAAACCTTTAACATAGCCAACTTAGAACTCAAATATCTCAGACTATACTCAATCTTTTAGCCTAAAACTAATTATGTTCATCTTATAATTCACCTACGACTAATTCCCAACCTTTAAACTATAAGAAAATACTCAATTCGTAGTATTGACTTTTTCGACATGTTTTATGACTTTTTTTTTTGAAAATTCATCAAAACTTAAGAATTCTTTAACGAAACATCAAAGTAAATTTAAAAACTTCTTAATCATGTCAAAACTAAATAAAAAACACTTTTAAACCACATTTTTACACAAAATCCTAAAATCTACATTTAACGAGCCAGTTTTCAGCTTTTATTCAAAACATGCAATTTAATGGCTAATAATTCAGTTTAAAAGACTAATTAACATTTAAAACTAGTTAGAAGTTGAATATTTACCTTAGGCAATAAAAAACTGAGCATTTGATTGAAAACTTGAAAAATCCACAAGCTTGAAAATGGAGGAATCTATAATGTTTTGGGTGTTTTTCTTCAAGTATTATGGAGGTTTAATGTTGTAAAGATGATGGAAATCAAACGACTAGAAATTGGAATAAAAAATCGAATAGAGAGGGTGAGGGAAAACAAAGGGACGACAACAAGAATGGGAGGGGAAGAAACTAACGTGAAATATATGTCGGTCAAGGAAGTATTGGGTTGAATTTTAAAATTTGGTCTAATTGCCTCTTAAAAACTCACATTTTTTACTCTTTTACAAATCAGTCCAATTTTCAAATTTGAAGGTATTTAAAACTCTTTTTTAAAAATTGATTTAATTTTTTAAAAACCATAGTAAAAAACAGTACTGATAAATCATGTCACAAAATTCTGAACACTCTAAAGCTAAAATTTCTAAATTACCCGTAAAACTCCTAGGCCTAACTTTGGGGTGTTACAGATTTGCACCCCAAACAGCAAAGAAACACAATTTTTAGGTTTTTCGAGCATTCTAATACCTATATATGACAAAAATAAGCAGATAGGAGAGAGCCTTCATAGAATATTGAAGAAACAACTCGAAAAACATCGTTGAAGCCAACTCTGAAGCATATTTCCATCAAGATTGAGGATCTCCTTTTGATTTCTTTTAAGTTTATTATGAGTTTTTTTATTTATTTTGATTATACTACCTTTAGGATGTTTTTATTTGGTATCATGAACTAATTTTCTAAATACCTAGGGAGATGAACTCTATGATGGATTCTGTCGTTTGATTTTTATTTTACGCAATAAATACTTAGATATTCTTCTTAATTATGTGTGCTTAATTCTTGATTTGATATTTCTAGATTATTGATCCATGTTTGATGTACTTAAATCATAGGAGGAATAGACCCTATTTAAGTGTAGATCTAGCATAATTGAGTGGAGTTGCATGCAATCCTAGAAATAGGATGGCATAAATCTACCGGATTAGAGTCAAATATAATAGGAGAATCTATAGATCGAGTTAATGTGATAATAAGGGTTTTAATTAGAAATAAAATTTCAATTAATCAACCTAGAGTCAATTGCTCTTATTCTTAAAGATATATATTATAACACCCTTAACCCGTATCCGTCGCCGGAATAGGGTTTCGGAGCATTACCGAGTAAACATAACATAAAACATACATTTCAAAAATTAATGTAGTCATATTATAATTCATTCATATTCATGCATATTGTCCCTTAACCGCGCCCTCGGGGCCCTAGAAATACAATAGAACCAATTCAAGACTAAATTGAAAACATTTGAAACATTTAAGAAAAATTTGAAAAATTTGAACTGCAAGGGTCACACGACTGTGACACACGCCCGTGTCTCAGGCAGTGTAACAATCAAATAGGGACACATGGCCGTGTCCCAGCCCGCGTTCATGCCCGTGCAACTCTTTGACTTGGGTCACGTGGCCAAGCTACACGTCCGTATGCTAGGCCGTGTAACTGCCTGACTTGTAACCCTTGAAACTTACAGAGGACACACTTACGTGTCGCATGGACGTGTGGACATGAAATTGGCCAAAATTCAAGCCATTTCCATCACCAACTCAAATGTGCACCTACAAGCAATTTGCACCCATGACTAATGCGTCAAAAATGTACCAAAACATGCATAGATTGTCAAATTCAATATACCATTGACATACAGCTAATATGCCATACAAGGAACATCAATCATAGTCAATCAAACATGCCTAAACATATGCATATTTGGCCATATTTTAACCATTTCAAAATATACCATAACTTGTCCTATTTCATGTCAACAAAACTTACCATTTGTACATGTTTTCTCAAGCATCACAAGTGCATAAATGACACAATTGAAACATTACCAAAATGGTACCAAAAAACAACATATATACATACCAAAATCAACATCTAAAGATTCAATTAAACATTAAACATAAGTCCACCTATACATGCCATTATTGTAACAGTCTGGTTTTACCTAAATCGGAATAGTGGTTTCGAAACAACAAATTCGAGGTTTGAAAATTATTTTAATATTATTTTTCGTATTTATAGTATGTTATTTAATATGTGTAAAATGGCTTAATTGCGTAAAATGCAAAAGTTGCATACTATTTGTTTAAAGTGCCTAATTGCTATGATTTAATAAATCCAAGGTCCTTATAATGTTATTAGGCCATGATTAGTGTAAGTGGACAATTATGACCATCCATTTCATGTTTTTAAATGTTTATAACAAAGTTATTATTGTAAATTGATAATTAAGTTAATTAAAATATAATAAAACGCATAATTTGTGTTCATCTTCTCCAAAAAGAGAAGACAAATCAATTCTTTGAGGAAAAAAAGAAAGCTAGGGTTCAACCATCTTCTTTTCTTTCAAATAGGTATGTCTTTTTTCCTGTTTTTAATTATTTTTACATTTTTGAGATCGTTGCTTCGTATTCTAGCATGCACGTACCTTAGATTTTGAAATTGTTAAAGATTTAACATGGTGCCATTATTGAATACTTCAGTAATTTGGTGATTGATGACAGACTATGATGGTTTATTGATAGATTTACTAGTTTTGTAAAGTGATTTTTGACAAAAATGTCAAAAAGGGACTAAATTGAAAAAATGCAAATTATGAGGTAAAAATGTGAAATAAATGGAAGTTTTGGGCTGCTAGGGACCTATGTATAAACCAGACAAGCTTGGGTTTATTGAAATTATGTGAATTTTGTGTAATTTTAAAATAGGGATTAATTTGATAAAAATGTGAATTGTTGTATACCGTTTTCTATTATTTGAATGATGAATGAATGGCAATAGTTGCTTATTGTTCATATATGAGCTTGCTAAGCTATGAAGCTTAATTTGTGTTATTTTCCTTTGTTTTATAGTGAAGCAAGGCTAGCTCAGATCCGAGAGTAATCGAGAACATCATCGCACTATCAAATATCTAAGTTGGTACTTATGAGTTACATTTATGGAATATGGCATGTATAGGCTAGATGTGGTATTTTGATTTTGATGATAGCCATGAGAATTGGCTTGTAAATGATGTTAATGTTGATGTGTGTTTGGCTATTAGAAATGACTTGTAAATGTATATGTTTTGGTTTGTAAATATAGCCATGAATGATGGCTTATTTTGGTATGTATTGGTATGAATGTGAATTATGGTAAATGAACCATATTGATTGATATTGTTTTGGCTTATATTAGGCTAAGTAAATGTAGTGAATTGAGTTTTGGAATAGATGAAAGTATAATGGTATGATTTTTGCATTTGGTTGATGATTTTGGCTACCTAATTGTATGAAGAAATGTTACAATTTTGGTTGTTTAGGTGGGCATGAGTAAGGGTGGCAAATTGGCCTTGCAAATGGCCTATTTTTGTCCACACGGGCAGAGACACGGACGTGTGTCTCAACCATGTGTGACATAGGTCATGCTACACGGCCGTGTGTCCCCTGGTGTTGATATTAAAATTAATTCAATATGCTCCACACAGTCTCACACACGGGCGTGTGACTGGCCGTGTGGTACAAGTCAGTATACCCCCTAATTGGCACACGGCCTAGCACACGGGCGTGTGACTTGGCCATGTTGCATAAGTCAGTATACCCTACAGATTTGGCAGGGCCTAGTACACGGTCGTGTGTGGCCACTTTGAAGGGCATACTGGCTAGACACATGGGCATGTGGTTGGCTGTGTGACCCAAGTCAGTATACTCTTCAGTTTTCACACGGCTTGGCACACGGGCCTGTCTTCGGCTTTGTGATGTAAGTCAGTATGTATGCCCTATTTCCACACGGCTTGGAAAATAGGTGTGGCTGAAGCTGTGTGAGGCACACGGCCTGTTCACACGGGCGTGTGACCCCTGTATGGTTGAAATTTTTCTAAGTTTCCAAAATTTTCATATGTTATCGGTTTAGTCCCGAACCATTTCTAAAGCATGTTTAAGGCCTCGTAAGCCCTTATAAGGGACAATGTGATTGTGTTGTATGATAATTAAGTATGTATGCATAAATGTATGAGTTATGTGTATTAAATGATATGTATTGATCGGTAATACCTTGTAACCCTACTCCTGCAACGGATACGGGTTAGGGGTGTTACAATTATAACCTTGGCTAAAACATTAAAAACTACCGATATAATTGCAGAATAGTTGATAGCTCTCCGACAAGCTTCCAAACTGATTGAGCTTCCGATTATCTATAAAACATAGGAAAGAAAACTACATAATCATATAATGCTTAGTAAGTTCATAAAGCATGAATAGAACTTACCATTTCAATGCATAACCTTAAAAGTTAAACATGATACAATCCAACCACAAGCTTGGCACAAGTCTAAGCATCATCCACAACTAATAAATCACTTGAAATAACATACTTTCATTGAAAATTTCCCTTTTCATTCCTTTCCATAAATTCATGACATAAGTCATTTGAGTACTTACCATTCCTTTCCTTTTGATGCCCGTTGAACCACTTAGACTAACATCGGATATGCTGTAATGCTTACACAAAGTGTGCTAATTATGTAACCTTTCCTTTCCTTTTCCTTTGCATCGTTGCTCACTCGAGTTGTGAAATGGGTCTGCTCACACAAGCTGTTGAGCATTCGCAACAAATGTAGGACCTCAGCCACCTGTAGGACATTTAAGACCAACACCCGAAACATGGTAACCCTAATTACATGTGATTTGTATCCTATGTATTCCTAAGGTTCAAACAGGACTTGATAGTCGTCGTAGTATCGTTGGATTTTCACATTTACTTACAAAATAAACAACACAATGACATATGAATCAAAGTAACATTCCATCGTTGTTTAAACATACGAACTTACCTCGACAAACAAAACGCAAAAACGTTGTCGATCAATCCGAGGCTTTTGCATTCTCCCGATCTAATTTTATACGAGGTTTATCTTGATCTAAATAAGCAAATTCAATCCATTTAATACTTATACTATTCAACTCAAGACAAAAATCATACTTTTCAAAATTACACTTTTACCCCTAATATTTTTACTCCTTAACAATTTAGTCCTTAACCACATGATTGAAATTTAAGCAATTTCATCCATATTTCATGCTAGCCGAATGCACTAGGGACCTATACCAGCCCATACAGATCAACATTTCACAATTTTAAATAACAATTTTAGCAAAAATCCCTTTATAAAACTTGTTTATTTAACAACAATGACTCAAAATCTTTCATTAAACTTTAAGAATCATGCAGAAATGCTCATGGAAAAACCCTAAACCTTTAACAATTTTGCAAATTAATCCCTAAAAACATAAAAATCATTCAAAATAGAGGTGTAAAACATACCATGCATGCATATCAGCCTATCTGAATACTTAGCAAACTTCCCTGGTGTTTCATTCCTTTAATTTTTGGTGGAGTAAAGGCTTGAAGAAGATGGACACTTATTTTCTTTTAATTGTTTTATATTTAATTTATTCATTTATTAGATTAACCTTTATTTTTAACTTCAAAAATCACTTAAGTTATGCCTATATATGTCCACTAACCCTTTAATTGGTCCAATTACCAGCTAGGTCCTTTAGATTAAAATTCCATAGCTATTTGACACCTTTAACTATGAAAACTCTACTTTGCACCTTTTACGATTTGGTCCTTTTCATTTAATTAAGCATGCAAATGTCAAAATTTATTGACAAAGTTTTAACACGACCCTAATATAGTTCTGTAAACATTAAAATAATAAGATATATATATATTTACTTAAAGGAATTTTTGTCCCGACAAATCTTACCATAATAGAGGTTCGAGTATTGCAATTTCATAGCTTCTTCTGGTTCCTAGGTAGCTTCTTCTATATTGTGACGGTCCTAAAGAAATTTCACTAAAGCTATGCTTTTATTTCTCAATTCTTTAACCTGTCGAGCTAGGATTCTAATCAATTTTTCACCGTAAGTCACATCTAACTGAATCTCAATGTCAATAGGTTAAATCACATGTGAAGGGTTTGATCATTTCCGTTGTAACATAGATATGTGAAATACATTATGAATCTTTTCTAACTCTGACGACAAGGCTAATCTATAAGCTACTGGCCTATTCTCTCAATAATATCGTATGGCCCGATAAATCGCGGACTAAGCTTTCCTTTCTGGCCAAAACAAAGAACTCTCTTCTATGATGACACTTTTAAAAATACTTTGTCGTCGACTTGAAATTCAATGTATTTTCTTTTCAAATCTGTGTAAGATTTATGTTGATATGAAGTTGCTTTCAAACTGACACGTATCACTTTAACCTTTTCTTCGGTTTCTTGAATCAAATCAATAACGAACAACTTTTTCTCACTGAGCTCAGTCTAGTATAATGGAGTTCGACACTTCCGACCATACAAAGCCTCATATAGTGCCATTTTAATGCTCGATTGATTATATTTGTTATGTGCAAATTCAACTAACGATAAAAATCTCTCTCAATTACCTTCGAACTCTAGAACACAAGCATAACTTCGAGTATCTGAATCAGTCACTCAGATTGACCATCGGTATGAGGATAGAATATGGTACTAAAATACAGTCGAGTACATAGATCTTCATGTAACTTGCTCAAGAATAGAAATGTAAATCGCGGATCTCTATCAGAAATAATAGAAACTGGCACTTCGTGCAATCTGACAATCTCAGCAATATATAACTCTGCCAATCTTTAGAGTGAATAATATGTATGCACGAGAGTGAAATGCATGGACTTCATCAATTGACCTATAATGACCCATACAACATCTTTCTTTCTTGGTGATAGAGGCAACCATGTACGAAATCCATCGTGACACGTTCCCATTTCCACTTTGGAATCATCAATGATTTTAATAAACAAGAAGGTAACTGATGCTTAGCTTTAACTTGCTGACAAACTAAACATTTTGATACAAATTCTGAAATCTCTCGTTTCATACTTGGCCACCAGTACATCTATTTCAAATTACTGTACATTTTGTTGCTACCAGGATGAATAGACAAGCTACTAATGTGAGCTTCCTGTAAGATCTTCTAAACGAGATCAGAAATTCTGGAAACACAAATTCTCCTCTAAAACAAAAACTATCATCGAAACCAATATGAAAGTCTGAATCAGTAGTCGTCTCAATCTGTTTCCGTTTAGCTATCAAAACATCATCACATTTCTTAGCTTCATAAATCTGCTGCAAAAATGTTGGTCTAGTTTTTAATTCAGCTAAAATCAAACCATCATTGATCAAGGTCAACCGCGTGTTCAAAGCTCACAAAGCAAACACAGACTTTCTACTCAAGGTGTAACACCCCTTACCCGTGTCCAACGCCGAAACGGGATACGAGGCATTACCGTACTTAACTTTACTTAAACATGTATTATCGGGGCTATAAAATTTCGTTCCAACTTAAAACTTTTCCTTCTTAATCATAACGTGCCTATTAATGGCCTACGAGGCCTTACACTTACTTCTGAAAGGTTTCAGAGTTCAATTGAAAACTTATACTTTCTTAGAAAATTTATGCCTAAATAGGGGTCATACGCCCGTGTGACATGGGACATGCCCGTGTAGGCAGGTCGTGTGATCACACATGCCTATGTCCCTAGCCTGAGTGGAATTTATTTTTCTTTCGAACCTATAGGCATTTTCACATGGCTAAGTACATGCCCATGTCTCCTGCCCATGGAGCTCTCTGTTTATAATGTCATCAAACTCTTAATAGCACACTGCCAGGGCACACACTCGTGTGCTGGCCCGTGTGACAAATCGTATTCTCCTAAATTGGTGCAGGGGACACATGACCTATTAATATACCCTTGGGGCTGGCTATCTGTCACACACGGCCTAGACACATGCCCGTATGGACAATTTGAGGCTATTTTCCAAGCCAATTGCCACCCTGAAACATGATCATGTATATAACAACACCAACAACACAATTACTCCATCAATTGCATAAAATTCAATACATAAACCCATCACCATAAAGGTATGAAACTTAACAAATATTGACCAATTTCTAATGGCCATATACAAAAGAATGCATAACCTTAATAGCTAGCCATCTTTCTCTCATTATGACATAATTCAAAATGATCAAACTCCTATACATGACATACTTAAAATGAATCAACTTTGTTATACCAAAATAGTGGTTGATAGTGTGATCCGAACTCCGACGTTGTACGATCCCTGAGATAGCTTGGCGATACTACAAGGAATAAGGGAAAAGAGAGGGGTAAGCATACAGCTTAGTATGTTTGCATGAAATTTATTTAGCAACATAAATGCTCAAAATAAACTCATCTATCTTATGAAACAAGAGCAACATAAGTCTCAAGTACTTAAGCATACTTACACATACTTACAATTACCCATCTCATATCACAATATGATTTCATACATTGTATTTTACTCATGATACCTATATCACTTAGTCACATAAGTTAGCACTTTTGCTAGAGTAAACATAAACTTAAAACTTTAACTTCCTTAACTCAAATAAAACTCTTTATCTTCTTTATATAACTTAACTTGTCATTATATTTTAACTTGTCATTATATTTATTTACCTTGCTCTTTTGTTACCTTTTTACACACTTAGCTCTTTTACCCGTTGAATTACTCGAAATATCGGAGGATACTCAATCTCATCATGTATATGCCTCGATGCCAATACCATATCGCAGATATGGTCTTACATGGAATCACCTCTTGATGTCGAAGCCATATCCCAAATATGGTTTTACACGAGATTCCTTAGCTTGATGTTGATACCATGTCCCAGACATGGTCTTACACGGACTTTCCTTATCTCAGGGCATGATATAAGTATCCCCGTTATTCCGAATAATCATTCGAGACTTTAACTTATTTATTCTCATTCACTTTCTCATGAATGCATCATTAACTTCACTTCATATAAATAATATAATTATCACAAAAATAATAAATAAAGTAAACATAATAATATATGTAACCTTAATTTCACACAAACTTACCTCGGTACTCAAAATGTATGTAGATGTGCAATTTAGTCCTCAACCTTGTTCTTGCCTCGGTTTCGGCCCGAGCTTCATGTTTTTTGATCTATAATAATAATTTTTCTTATTTAATACTCACATTGACTAAATTGACTCATAATTTATACTTTGGAAAAATTATGATTTTACCCCTAAACTTTCTCATAATTACACTTTGCCTCTAGGCTCGTAAAATGATTTTCATTCCATTTTCTTGTATTTCAAGCCTAGCTAAATCATATTCTCAACTACAACAACCTTCAATTTCCACTATTTCACTCATGTATGACCATTTCTACAACTTTTACATTTTGGTCCTTTTATGTATTTTTCATGAAAATAACTTAGAAAAAGATGTTTATCCTACATCAAACTTTCATAATCTTCTATAAAACATCAAAATACATGCATGTCATACATGGGTAAATTTTAAACATAAACCCTAGCTCAAAATATAGTTAGAAATAGCTAAATCGAGCTACGAGGATCTCAAAAATACAAATAACATTAAAAAATGGGGCTAGGATGCACTTACAATCAATCTTGAAAGATGAAGAAACCCTAGCTATGGAGAGCTTGAAAATTTCGGCACTTAGGAAGAAGATGGACACCATTTTTTGTAACACCCCTAACCTGTAACCGTCACCAGACTAGGGTTGAAGGCGTTACTGGACAGATTCAGAACTTATACAGAATTATCATACAAATGAATATTAAACCCAATCATAGTGTCCCTTAGTAGGCCATCAAGACCTTAAACATGCATATAAACCGAGTCGGGACTAAATCGAACACATATAAAAATTCTTAAAAAATTTAAAACTTTTCTAAACTACAGGGCATAGACTCTCGTGGGAGTAGGCCGTGTGACTCCCACGGCTATTAGACACACCCGTGTGTCCTCCCCGTGGACTATACTGACTTATCCACCACGGCCACTAAGCACGCCCGTGTGCCATGACCGTCTGTTCTTAGGCTAACTACTGACTTGTGCCTCACTACTAGATGACACACCCGTGTCGAGGCCGTATGCTACTAGGTTAGGTAAAATCCTGCCAAACACCGACGGTCATTAGGCATGCCCGCGTGCCACAACTGTGTGACATTATAGGCCATTTACAAGACTAAAATGCCACCAAAAAGGGGCATACTTACAAGCAACATTTACTAACCCATATCATGCATATATGGAAACCAAAAACATACTAATTTGTCCATTCAATATATATAATTAATACCAATTCCAACCCTAACAAGTTTAATACCAAAACTTATCTCATCACAAGCATAATTCATTCATTTACTTACCCAAAAACCTAACCATTTCATGGACCAATACATCATGCTAAAACATGCTTCACATAACATAGTCTTAATGCTTATTTCCCATTTCATATCTAGCCAAATCACAAGGTCAAATTCAGATAGCAAACTTATAACCAAAACTAGCCTATACATGCCATATCTAACTTTATACATTTCCAAAGTGTACCAAAATGAGTTTATTAGTGTGATAACGATCCGTGACAGTCCTGAGCCCTCAGTAGCTTTGACGACCTATAAAACAGAGAAACACACACAGAGAGTAAGCTTTCCAAAAGCTTAGTAAGTCATATACAAATAAACTTAACATAATTCATATATAAGTATAGCAATTTGAATTCATTAACATCTCCTCAATTCAAGCACATAAATGAACTCTTGGCTCACTTGTTTTGCCATTTCTTATCAATCCACTTATCTAACTATCTCATTTGCTCATATCACAAACACATATATCTCTCAAATGTTCATTTGTATTGATGCACATACATACTTACCTTTCATGCTTATACAAAGCATATATTTATACCAACGTACCTGAAACAGATGTACATTCACATATTTGTTCTTAGCTCGGAATTGTAATTCGTGTCATAGATTTACCCGTTGAACTATTAAAATCTAGTAAAATACTCAGACAGCTCAGAATAGTCGTACAATGCCAACGTCCAAGACGAGGTCTTATATGCACTCAGATATCGATGCCACTATCCTAGACAGGGTCTTACACGGATTAATACGATGCCGATGTCCCAGAAATGGTCTTATATGTAAAGCTCATATCGATGCCAACGTCCCAGACGTGGTCTTACATGTAAAGCTCATATCGATGCCAACGTCCCAAACGTGGTCTTACATGATAAAACAGAACAGATATGTCATTATATCAGACTTATATCAAAATTCATGCACATAACCTCTCATAAGTATCCAATATCAACATTAGTCATATGAGCAATTATAATTTCATACAAGTACGTTTGTTTGCATAGTGACTTACCTCAGATTCGATTTATCGAAATGAAAACGACTACTCATTTACTTTCGCTTTCCCGTGATCTAAGTTCATTTTCTTCGGTTCTTGATCTAAACATATTCAGAATTAACCCTTTTATTCACTAATTCATTCAATTCAATTCAAATATACACATTTAGGGCAATTTGGAATTGAGCCCTCATATTTTCATATTCAGACAATTTAGTCCAATTTTATCAAAACATCAAATATACACAATTTGTTCACACATATGCATAGCCGAACCTCCATAGGGACTATATAAGTCCAAATATTTCATCAAATCCACAAATTAGTCCTCCTAAATAACATTTTCACAATTTAGCCCTATTTAGCTAAATTCATCAAAACTTCAAGAGCAAAACATGTTCATCTAGCTCAAATCTTTCATTTATCAACTAAACTCATTCAAAACTCAACATATCAATAATGGCATCTCACACAAACATCATCAATACTCAAAATTAGTACATGGGTTTGATAGCTCTTGAAGCAACGATTACAAAAACGTAGAAATTATCAAAAACGGATCGAAATCGAACCTTGAATTAAGCTTGAATGTGCCGAAAATTAAACGAATAAAACCCTTTCTTCTTCCTCTTGTTTTCGGTCAAAAAGATGAAATAAGAATGGCCATTTTTCATGTTTTTATCACATATAACATACTTAATAATTCATTTACCCTTTTAGCCATATAAAACAAAATTTTATCACATAAATAACAAGGTCATTTTTTACCATATCCACCCACTAACTAAATAGTGGTTCAATTGCCATTTAAGGCCATAAATTTAAAAAGCCACAACACATTAGTACTTAAACAAATAACATACAACTTTCACATTTAATGCAATTTCATCCTTTTGTCAAATTAAACACACAGACTGACAAATTAACTTACAAAAATTTAACACATGCTTAATCACATATCAACGGTATAGAAAATAATATTAAAATATTATACAAACTCGGATCTGTGGTCTCAAAACCACTATTCTGAATAGGGTATACACCGGACTGTTACAATTCTCCCCTCTTAGGGATTTTCGTCCCCGAAAATCTTACTGTTAAACAGATTTATATATTGTTGTCTCATCAAGTCTTCAGGCTCCCACGTAGCCTCTTCTATTCCGTGTCGATTCCACAGTACTTTTACTAACGAAATTTTCTTATTTATCAATTCTTTTACTTTGCGGGTTAAGATACAGATCGGTTCCTCTTCATATGTCATATCAGATCAGATTTCAATTTCAGATGGGGCAATAACATGTGACGAATCGGATCGATATCTATGAAGCATCGAAACATGAAATACGTTGTGTATCTTTTCTAGCTCAGAGGGCAACTTTAATCTATACGCAACAGGCCCAACTCGTTCAATGATCTCATACGGTCCAATGAATCTTGGACTCAATTTGCCTTTATGATCGCTGTAAATCAGAGTTTTAAAATTTATAAAAGAATTATCAAAACCTAAAAACTAACTCTGACAACAATTAAAGGCAAGTGTACCTATCGAACAGTAGTATAGCTTAGGCAAGACCGGATATCAACCCCAAAGGAACTAAGAGTACTAATACTAACTTTCTTTTTATTATTTAGCCTTAAAAATAGAGTGAAGTTGCTTTAGACGAAGACTAAACTAAGGACACAAAGACAAAAAGGACGAATAGGAAAATAACTTTGAAAGAAAACTCAGTTGATTACGACGATACCCTTAGGAAGAATCCACCTAGACTTCACTTGTTAATTAACCCTACTTAGCTTGATCTGTAAGACTCCCTAACCTATATTAAACCCTCTCTCGAGGCGAATAATGTCTAACCCTAGGTTAATTAGTGAAACTCTCGTTCGCTTATAATAACCCCCTAGGATAGCAGTAAATCGATCAATGGACTCCCATATTAGGTTTCACCCTAATCCGGCAAAATCTCGTAACCCTATCTCTAGGCATTCGATCAACACCACTTAATTATGTTAGATCTACTCTTAGGCAGGGTCTATTCCTCCTCCACCTAAGCACATTAGATTTGGATTAAGCAACATAATTAAGAACAAACTAAGTAATTATCATATAACTTAAAAATCAAATAAAAAAACCCATCTAGGTTTCATCCCCTTCAGGTATCTGAGGGGTTTAGTTCATAATGAATAAACAAAACATCGCAAGAGAAAAGATAAAACAAAACATAAGAAAATCCTAAAACTCCCTGAAGGAATTGAAGGAGAATTCCGCCGTCTTGAGTATAATTCCGGCTTCTTGGGATGGATCAACTGGCTATCTTCGCGTTATTCCCTAACTCTGACCTTCTCGGCTTGGCTCCTTGGCCTAGCTTTGACGCCCCTTCAAATGTGGTACTTAGGGGATATATATAGGCTCTTGGAATGCGATTCTTTCTCCCCAAGTATCCTTTTCCGACTGAAATTGCTCATTCTGACGACAGAGGCACGGCCATGTAGCACGCCCGCGTGGATCGACTCCAGGCCGTGTTCGGGTTTCTAACTTGAGGCACGACCGTGTGAATCGGGGGAGAGACTGTGTACTAGATGTTAGGTGTGGCACGGCTGTGTGGTTGCCGGGCTAGGCCGTGTCGAATTCATGATATGGCCTATTTACTCTGTTTTGGGCTCGTTTTATGTTCTTTTCATCCTCGTGTGCTTTCCTGGGTATAAGACATGAAAAGAAAGGATTAAAAGCACCTTTTTACATAAATCAAGGGATAAATCATCCAAAAGCATACTAAATGTGGGCTTAAAATATGTTACTTTTACGGTTTATCAAATACCCCCACACTTAAGCTTTTGCTTGTCCTCAAGCAAAATTCTCAACTTACAATCAAAACAAACTTTCCATGATTCATAATTCCTATCAACAATGCCTTATCCTAATTCATAAATAATTTGTACATGGATAATTCAACTCAAAGATTCTTAAAGATTCAATAAGATAAGTCATACATTTGTAGCACGAAAACATAGGTGTTTCCCTTCATCTAAATAATTACCTTTAATTCAAAACCTACAAGGATTGACATCCTCACAAAAGATTCACTCAAATCACTCGAAAGGTGTTTTAAGGGTCAAAATTAAGCACTCATAAGTCGAACCTAAAAAGTTAATCCCATAGGCTTGCCTGAAAATCAAATCTCCACCACTGTAAAATGAAATGATACACAGATCAAAAGGTCTTTGTTAGGGTTGTAACGGCGCTAAGGTTAAAGGTGTGGATAAAGGCTGAATTAGAAGGTTAGAATCGAGATTGAATTGATAAGTTACCTACCTAAAAATTTCTAAGATAACAATTATATATACTGCTAATACAAGCTTTTCTTTTGAAAATAGTCTTTGATTGTGTAAGCTCACTTTTCATAAAACTAATTACTGAATAAACTTTGATTTTTTTTTTAAAAAAAGCTAAATACAAGATAAATTTAACTACCAGAATAATATATTTAGGTAACTGGCTCAAATCAAATCTCGATTAAGGGGTAGTCAAAGGAAAGGGTGATAACAAATACAAAGGGTTTTGGGTTAAAATTTGTGGGTGAGTCAATAAAAGGGTTGTTAGGCTCAACGGGGTTCACTAAGGGTTAATTATAAGGGTAGGTTATTTAGGGGAGTAAGTGGGTTAAAACCTAAGTGCCTTTATCATCTTGGTATATCAAATCATAACTGTGGTCTTGACATGTATAATCAAGGCAGGTTCTAAAATAACAGTTCATAGTTGACACACTCATAATCAATAAGGTGAGCAAGAAAAAGAATATATGCTCTATAAGGCTCAAAATCTCACAAAAATTATGGGTGTTTTTGACATCAACCTTGTAAATTTCAAATTTCAAGATAACATTCAAATTCTAGTTGACACCCTAAAATTTTAATTTTTAGAAAATTAGACTTATCATGCTTGATTCCCTGGTATTCTTCAAATTTAATCATCAATGCATAATTAACTATGACTTATTCAAAAGCATATCAATAAAAATCACAAATCATTAGAAATTTCATCTTAATTAGTAATATGAGAAAATTACTTTAAAATAAGCTTAAATTCAGGGATTTTAGAATCATGCAAAAAGTTAGGCATTTTTATCCTTAGGGTTTGAGAATAATGCAGAAAGTTAGGTATTTTCTCAAAATAACTATTCTCCCCCCCACACTTAGGATGTACATTGCCCTCAATGTACAAACATAGATAATAGCATGTAATGGATAAATCAAAAGAGAAGGGGAAAGAATTACTCCCTAAATTATGGATATTTTCCTAGATGAGTGTCTTTAGTGGCGGTGATGGTCAGTCAGGATAACGAACCTGCGGTAGATGAAGAAATTGGGTAGCGCTTTGAGAAGTAGCCAGTCTTTATTAAAACCTAATAAAAATACACTAAATATAAAGTTATAGAAAAACAAATTAAAGGGAAGGAGACTAAGAAGAAAACTAAAATGAAAAGAAAATATTAATGGACTGTGAAGTCCTTATTGAAGGATGGTTTGCAAGGTGGGTGTGACTTCTAAGGCTGGGGAGGTGCTGGCAGTGGCGGAAGTGAAGAGGTTATCGTGGTGATCGGCCTGATTCCCTAGCAGCCTGGCAAACCTGACACTACGAAACTAAACTAAGTTAAACTAATTTAAGCCTAAGATTAGCAAAGAAAAGGAGAATGAAAGGAAAGAGAAATGAAAATTATAAACTAAATGGTCTCAAAGATCCTTGGCTTGATGTTGAGACAAAGCTGCCGGCATGAACTCGTGTTGATCGTTCTTTGTTAAGGAGCCTATGCTTAGCGTCCTCCGCTTCTTCCGCATGGTGTTAGCTTGCTCAAGAATCTAGAGTCTTAGTGAGTGAAGAATCTGAGATGGAAGAGAGTAAGAAGCAAAGAAAATAAGGATGAGAATCAGATAGAGGGAAGGGGAAAGGTTGAGGGGTTTAAATAGATTTTCGTATTTTGTGCTTCCCCACTGTCGTGGTCCTAGGGGGTGTCGATGCACATGGCCACCTCGCACGGCCGTGTCGATAAGTGTGTTTGTCACACCATGCCCGTGCTGCATCACCCACGCCCGTGTATATCAAGTTTTTCTTTTGGCACAATTGTTCTGCACGGGCGTGTTGTACTTATGAGAAATAAGTCAGTAGCTTCACACGGTTGAGGGCACAGCCGTGCCGTCTCTGTCAGTGCCCGTGGGGAGGGTGGTTGGATCCGTGACGTTAGGGGGTGGTTGGACTGACTTGCACGGCCTCTGCTCTATCAGTGTGGCAGTTCCAATGGTCCACACGGCCACGGACACGGCCGTGTGTAAGGCCGTGTGACCTGAAAATCCTGCATTTTTGGTTAGTTTAAAAAAAGAAGAAAAAGGAAAATAGATTTAAATGCAAATAAAAGTAAAAAGAAATAAAGTTAGTGCTCGGGTTGCCTCCCGAGAAGCGCTCGTTTATAGTCTTAAACTAGACTTTTCCTCGTTATTTGAAAATTTTAGGGAGGCTTGAAAGTTTGGATATTTTCCCTCATGCCTATAGTCCTATTTTCTTGTCAAAGGTTGAGTCGAGAAGCGTTTACCTTAGAAGTGCTGCATGTTCGTTGCTTATCTCGACTCTTTCATGTAGGAAGATATTGCGTACCTCAAGAGGGATTTCTTTCTTCAGGATTGCTGTGATGATGCTAAGATCGACTTTATTAATTAGTAACTGATTTCCTATTTTGATGTGATTTGATGTTCCTATGAGCTCTTCTGGTGGCTCCTTCGGATTTACAGTATGTAGCTCTGGCTCTTCCTCGTGTATCCCTAATTTCTCATTGAAGTGTGTTTTCCACTCATCTAGGTCATCAATTTGAATCCTTTGCTCCTCGTGAGTTATTTCTTTATTGGCACTGAGCTAAGGATCCGATTCAATCATTCCCTTTTTTGGTGGTTCCTGTAAAGAGGGTGTAATTGAATGATTATCAAATGGATTTTCTTTCTCACCTTGATTCTTTGATGACCTAGCTGAGTCGAAGGCTTGAAGGATAATTGAGTTGTCACCTACACAAAGTATGAGCTCACTTGAGGCAACATCAATTTTAGTCTTGGCAGTTGCTAGAAAAGGCCTTCCTAAAATTAAGGGGATTGAATTATCCTCATCCATGTCTAAAACAACAAAATCTACTGGGAAAACAAATTTATCGATTTTTACGAGAACATCTTCAATAATGCCCCTAGGAATTCTAATAATGATTTTATCACTAATTGAATACTCATCCTAGTTTGTTTGGGCTTCCCTAGACCTAGTCGTTTAAACAATACATAAGGCATGACATTTATGCTTGCCCCTAAATCAGCTAACGCATTATCAATAGTTAAACTACCAATTAAACATGGAATTGTAAAACCCCCTAGATCTTTTAATTTCTGTGGTAGTTTATTTTATAGGATTACTGAGCACTTTGCGTTGAGTTCAATGTGTGGCTCTTCGTCTAATTTGCGTTTGTTTGTCAAGAGCTGTCTTAAAAATTTCCTCGAGTCTGGCATCTGAAAGCTTCAAAAAGAGGTAAGTTAATGTGTAATGTCTTTAAAAGTTTAAGAAACTTACTGAAATATTCCTCTGAATCCTCTCTTTTTAATGCTTCGGGATACAGTATGTGAGGTTTGTACTCTTTTATTACCGGTTTTGACTTTTCTTGTGCTACCTCTATTATCCCTTCGTCTACCTTACTTTCTGGAATTGGTTTTGGTTCATCTAATTCCTCGCGCTCCTGAGCTGTGATGGCTTGAATTTGCTCCTTTGGATTAATCTCGGTGTTACTTGGTAGACGTCCTTGCAGTCGTTCTGACATGAGCCGTGTGAGTTGTTCGACTGCATTAGTCATTTCCTTGACCGATCGGCTCTCATTGTTTTTAATTGTTCTATTTATATCTTGTAGGCGTTCTTCTGTGTTTGCTAATTTTTTTAGTTCCTCCTCGTAGGGTGGTTTCTTTTCTTGTTGATAGGGCTGATTTTGGAAGTTCTGAGGAGGTTGTTGCCCTTGATTTCTTTGATTGCCTTGACCTCCCCATGAAAAATTTGGATGGTTCCTCCAACCTGGATTGTAAGTGTTACTATAAGGATTATTATTGGATCGAAAATTATTGCCTATATAGTTCATCTGTTCGTTCTCTGCTTCCAGTTGGTAGGGTGGGTACTCAGGATTCGCCACGGTTCCACTTGCATCATACTGCATGACTGGATGTACCTGTGAAGAACATAAACTATCAAGCTTTTTATTCATCATCCCAAGCTGCGTTGATAGCATGGTCATGGTGTCGACGTTGAAGACTCCTGCCGATTTCGTTGGTTTAGTCCTCGAAGCTTGCCACTGATAATTTTTTAATGACATCTCCTCAATGAACTCGTAGGCTCCTTCTAGAGTTTTGTTGTTCAGAGTTCCACCGGCGGCTGAATCAATCAGTTGCCTCGTTGAGGGGTTTACACCATTGTAGAATGTTTGGACTTGTAGCCACAAGGGTAAGCCATAGTGTGGGCACCTCCTCAAGAGATCTTTGAATCTCTCCCATGCATCATATAGTATTTCTACATCCATCTGCACAAAAGAAGAGATATCATTCCTTAATTTGGCCATTTTGGCCGGTGGAAAATATTTCATTAAAAACTCTTCGGTCATCTGATCCCATGTAGTGATTGACCCTTAATTTATCGAGTTTAACCATTGTTTAGCTTTATTTCTTAATGAAAAAGGGAATAATCGAAGACGTATGGCATCATCAGAAGCGCCATTTATTTTGAAGGTATCACAGAACTCTAAAAAGTTAGCTATATGCATGTTTGGATCTTCGTCCTGCAAACCATCAAATTGAATAAACTGTTGAATCATTTGTATTGTGTTAGGTTTTAATTCAAAATTGTTAGCAGATATAGCTGGCCTAACAATACTTGATTCCGCTCCTGTTAAATGTGGTTTCGTATAATCAAACATTGTACGTGGAGCGTTGCGATCTCCCACATCGCGTGGTGGTGGGTTGTTTTCGTCTATCCCTTCAGTAGGATTGAATCTGTCTTCTTTCTCTTTTTCTGTGTAATTTAGGGCTCGCCTGTTTTCTCGATGATTCCTTTGAGCGGTAGCTTTAATATCACTTTCGTATACTAAAGGTCCTCTTGGGTTCCTTCTAGTCATAAACTAGAGGTACCTGGAAAGAAAAGCAAGAAAGAAAAAAAATTAGCAAAATTAAAAATTATCCTAGAAAATAAAAATAAATTGCTGAAAAATAAAAAAAATAATGGCTAAAGTAATAAAAATAGAGTTTTCTTAATATTTTAGTTCCCCGGCAACGGCGCCAAAAACTTGATCGCTGTAAATTAGAGTTTTAAAATTTATAAAAGAATGATCAAAACCTGAAAACTAACTCTGGCAACGATTAATGGCAAGTGTACCTATCGAACAGTAGTATAGCTTAGGCAAGACTGGATATCAAACCCAAAGGAACTAAGAGTACTAATACTAACTTTCTTTTTATTATTTAGCCTTAAAAATGAGTGAAGTTGCTTTAGACGAAGACTAAACTAAGGACACAAAGACAAAAAGGACGAATAGGAAAATAACTTTGAAAGAAAACTCAGTTGATTACGATGATACCCTTAGGAAGAATCCACCTAGACTTCACTTATTAATTAACCCTAAATTATATGATTTCTTTTACTTAGCTTGATCCGTAAGACTCCCTAACCTATATTAAACCCTCTCTCGAGGCGAATAACGTCTAACCCTAGGTTAATTAGTGAAACTCTCATTCGCTTATAATAACCCCCTAGGATAGCAGTAAATCGATCAATGGACTCCCATATTAGGTTTCACCCTAATCCGGCAAAATCTCGTAACCCTATCTCTAAGCGTTTGATCAACTCCGCTTAATTATGTTAGATCTACTTTTAGGCAGGGTCTATTCCTCCTCCACCTAAGCACATTAGATTTGGATTAAGCAACATAATTAAGAACAAACTAAGTAATTATCATATAACTTAAAAATCAAATAAAAAGATCCATCTAGGTTTTATCCCCTTCAGGTATCTGAGGGGTTTAGTTCATAATGAATAAACAAAACATCGCAAGAGAAAAGATAAAACAAAACATAAGAAAATCCTAAAACTCCCTGAAGGAATTGAAGGAGAATTCCGCTGTCTTGAGTATAATTCCAGCTTCTTGGGATGGATCAATTGGCTATCTTCGGTTTATTCCCTAACTCTGACCTTCTCGGCTTGGCTCCTTGGCCTAGCTTTGACGCCCCTTCAAAGGTGGTACTTAGCGGATATATATAGGCTCTTGGAATGCGATTCTTTCTCCCCAAGTATCCTTTTCTGACTGAAATTGCTCATTCTGACGACAGAGGCACGGCCATGTAGCACGCCCATGTGGATCGACTCCAGGCTGTGTTTGGATTTCTACCTTGAGGCACGGCCTGTGAATCGGGGTAGGCGTCGCACAGCCGTGTGGTCACCGGGCCAGGCCGTGTCGAATTCATGATATGGACTATTTACTCTATTTTGGGCCCTTTTATGTTCTTTTCATCCTCGGGTGCTTTCATGGGTATAAGACATGAAAAGAAAGGATTAAGAGCACCTTTTTACATAAATCAAGGGATAAATCATCCAAAAGCATACTAAATGTGGGCTTAAAATATGTTACTTTTACGGTTTATCACTTTACGTCCTAGGCGAAGCACTTTCTTCCACGGAGACACTTTCAAAAATACTTTGTCACCGATTTCAAATTTTATATCTTTTTGTTTCAAGTCTGCATAAGACTTCTGACGATCAAATGCTGCTTTCAAACAATCTCGGATCAATTTTACTTTCTGTTCTGAATCTTTTATCAAATCAACACTATGTAGCTTATTTTCATTGAGTTCAGTCCAATACAGAGGTGTACGACATTTACGTCCGTACAAACTTCATATGGTGCCATTTTGATGCTCATCTGAAAACTATTATTATACGTAAATTCAATCAATGGCAGATACTGTTCCCACGAACCATTGAACTCAAGTATACAGCACCTTAACATATCTTCAAGAATCCGAATAATTCGTTCAGACTGACCATCTGTTTGCGGATGAAAAGCTGTACTGAAGTGTAATTTCGTGCCCAGAGCTTCTTGCAATTTCTTCCAGAATCTCGACGTAAACCTCAGATCTCTATCTAACACAATAGATATTGGCACCCCGTGCAGTCTCAAAATCTCAGAAATATAAAGCTCGGCTAATCTGTCAAGTGAAGAATCAGATCTTACCGGAATAAAATGGGCAGTTTTCGTTAATCTATCAACTACGACCCAAATCATATCTTTCTTTCTCGGAGTCAGAGGCAATCCAAAAACAAAATCCATTGTCACTCTATCCCATTTCAACTTAGGAATCAGAATCGGTTGTTCAGCTTTCACTTGCTAACAAACTAAACATTTTGAAACAAATTCAGAAATGTCTCGTTTCATACTAGACCACCAGTAATGTCGTTTCAAATCATGATACATTTTAGTACTTCCCAGATGAACAGATAGATGACTATTATGTGCTTTATTCAAAATCAACTGAATCAACTCTGGATTTCTCGGAATACAGATACGATCCCGAAATCTTAAACAACCATCCACAATTTGAAATTCTGATTCAGAATTCATTTCACACTGAGCTCGTTTCGCTAACAATTCATTATCAGACTTCTGAGCATCACATATTTGTTGTAAGAACAATGGTTTCACTTTTAATTCAGCTATCACAGAACTGTCATCAATCAAATCTAACTGAGCATTCAGAGCATGTAATGCAAACCATGATTTTCGACTCAGTGCATCTGCTACAACATTTGCTTTACCCGGATGATAATCTATCACAAGCTCATAATCTTTTAACAATTCTAACCATCTTCTTTGACGCAAGTAAATCTTTTTGAGTCATTAGATATTTCAAACTTTTATGATCTGAAAATACGTGACATTTCTCACCGTACAGATAATGACGCCAAATCTTAAGTGCAAACACAATCGCAACTAATTCAAGGTCGTGTGTCGGATAATTCTTTTCATGAGGCTTCAACTGTCTCGAGGCATAAGCTACAACTTTGCCTTCCTGCATCAAAACACATCCCAGACCATTTAACAAAGCATCACTGTATACAATAAATTCTTTACCCAATTCAGGTTGTACTAACACTGGAGCTTCTGTTAACAGAGTTTTCAACTGATCAAAACTTTTTTGACATTTATCCAACCATTCAAATCTAGCATCTTTCTGAAGTAATCTAGTCAACGGAGTAGCTATTGTCGAAAAGCCTTTTACGGTAATAACCAGCTAAACCCAGAAAACTGCGGACTTCAGATACATTTCTCGGAGGTTTCCAATTCAAAATAGCAGATATCTTACTCGGATCCACTCGGATTCCAGAAGTTGACACAATATGTCCTAGAAAACTAACCTCGTGCAACCAGAATTCACATTTTCTGAATTTCGCGTACAATTGCTTTTCTCTCAAAGTTTGCAACACAATTCTCAGATGTTCAGTGTGCTCATTTTTATTACGTGAATAAATCAGGATATCATCTATGAACACTACAACAAATTGATCTAGGTACGGTCTGAATATTCTGTTCATCAAATCTATAAAAATAGTAGGAGCATAGGTTAGTCCAAAAGGCATAACTAAAAACTCATAATACCCGTACCTCGTTGTAAAACAGTCTTCGGAATGTCTGAATCTTTAACTCTGAACTGATAGTATCCCTATCTCAGATCAATCTTAGAAAATACAGTAGCTCCTTTTAATTGATCAAATAAATCATCAATCCTGGGGAAGGGATATTTATTCTTTATAGTTACCTTATTCAACTGAAGATAATCGATACACATTCTCATCGTGCCATCTTTCTTTTTCACAAATAAAACAGGAGCTCCCCAAGGCGAGAAACTCGGTCTAAAAAACCCTCTATCGGTCAATTCTTGCAACTCTGACTTTAATTCTTTCAACTCTGTTGGTGCCATTCTATACGGAGCTATCGAAATGGGTGTAGTACCAGGCAACAATTCAATACCAAACTCAACTTCGCGAATCGGAGGAAAACTCGGTAACTCTTCAGGAAATACATCAGAAAACTCACATACAATAGGCACTGATTCAACTTTCTTCTCAGATACTTTCAAATCAATCACATAAGCAAAATATGCCTCGTAACCCTTCTTCACATAACTCTGAGCTTTCAAAATAGATATCACAGCAGGCAATCCATTCAAATCATTTGACTCAATCCGTATAATTTCATTATTTAGACATCTCAAATCTATAGTCTTTCTTTTGCAGTTCACAACAATATCATGCATAAACAACCAATCCTTACCCAGAATAATATCGAATTCATCAAATGGAAAAAGCATCAGATCAGCAGGGAAACAGATATCTCGAAACATTAACGGATAGTTCTTACATACTTTGTCAACCAGACACTTTTACTTAAGGGGTTCGATACTTTTATAGCAAACTCAGTAGACTCTACAGGCAAAGTCTTGCTGAATACTAAATTCATGCATATATATATGAATACGTAGAAACAGGGTCTATCAATGCAATCACAGAAGTATCATAAAGAGTAAAAGTACCCGTTATAACATCTGGTGATGAAGCTTCCTCTCGAGCTCGGATAGCATACGCTTTGGCTAGCGCTCTAGCTTCAGATCTGACAACATTGTCTCTCGTGGTTCTCTGACTACAACTAACATTTCTTAGATTCTTCGATGGTCTACCCCTCATAGGTGCATTATCAGATCTCAAATTCTGAACAGCTTCTGGCTCGACAATCTTAGGGCAATCACGGATAAAATGGTCAAGTGATTCGCATCTGAAGCAAGTTCTATCATTTTATACGTCAGGATTCATCACACTATCACAATTCAGATATATGGCATGTATAGCTAGACTCTGACACGCTACGTTAGTATGAGAATCGGCTAAATCATAGCTCTGATACCAATCAAATTTAACACCCCTAACCCATAACTGTCGCCGAACTAGGGTTAAAGGCGTTATCGGACAGATTCAAAACTTATACAATATTATCATACAAATGAATATTAAACCCAATCATAGTGTCCCTTAGTAGGCCATCGAGACCTTAAACATGCTTATAAACCGAGTCGGGACTAAATCAAACACATACAGAAATTCTCAAAAAATTTAAAACTTTTCTAAACTACAGGGCATACACGCCCGTGGGAGTAGGCCGTGTGCCTACCGCGGCTATTAGACACACCCGTGTGTCCTCCCCGTGGACTATACTGACTTATCCACCACTGCCACTAAGCATGCCCGTGTGCCATGACCGTGTGCTCTTAGGCTAGCTACTGACTTGTGCCCCACGGCTAGATGACACGCCCGTGTCGAGGCCGTGTGCTGCTGGGTTAAATCCTGCCAAACACCCACGGCCATTAGGCACGCCCGTAGGCCACAACCGTGTGACATTATAGGCCATTTACAAGACTAAAATGCCACCCAAAAAGGGGGCATACTTACAAGCAACATTTACCAACCCATATCATGCATATATGGCAACCAAAAACATACTAATTTGTCCATTCAATATATATAATTAATACCAATTCCAACCATAACAAGTTCAATACCAAAACTTATCTCATCACAAGCATAATTTATTCATTTACTTACCCAAAAACCTAACCATTTCATGGACCAATACATCATGCTATAACATGCTTCACATAACATAGTCTTTAATGCATATTTCCCATTTCATATCTAGTCAAATCACAAGATCAAATTCACATAGCAAACTTATAACCAAAACTAGCCTATACCAAATTGCTAGCCTATACATACCATATCTAACTTTATACATTTCCAAAGTGTACCAAAATGAGTTTATTAGTGTGATGACAATCTGTGATGGTCCCGAGCCCTCAGTAGCTTTGACGACCTATAAAACAGAGAAACACACACACAGAGTAAGCTTTCCAAAAGCTTAGTAAGTCATATACAAATAAACTTAACATAATTCATATATAAGTATGGCAATTTGAATTCATTAACATCTCCTCAATTCAAGCACATAAATGAACTCTTGGCTCACTTGTTTTGCCATTTCTTATCAATCCACTTATCTAACTATCTCATTTGCTCATATCACAAACACATATATCTCTCAAATGTTCATTTGCATTGATGCACATACATACTTACCTTTCATGCTTATACAAAGCATATATTTATACCAACGTACCTGAAACAGATGTACATTCACATATTTGTTCTTAGCTCGGAATTGTAATTCGTGTCACAGATTTACCCATTGAACTATTAAGAATCTAGTAAAATACTCGGACAGCTCAGAATAGTCATCAATGCCAGCGTCCAAGACGAGGTCTTATATGCACTCAGATATCGATGCCACTGTCCCAGACAGGGTCTTACACGGATTATACGATGCTGATGTCCCAGACATGGAATTACACGTAAAGCTCATATCGATTCCAACGTCCCAGACATGGTCTTATATGAAATCTTAAATAAACGCCAACGTCCCAGACGTGGTTTTACATGATAAAATAGAACAGATACCTATGTAATTATATCGAAATTATATCGGAATTCATACGCATAACCTCTCATAAGTATCCAATATCAACATTCGTCATACGAGAAATTATAATTTCATACAAGTACGTTTGTTTGCATAGTGACTTACCTCAGATTCGATTTATCGGAATGAAAACGGCTACTCATTTACTTTCGTTTTCCCGCGATCTAAGTCCGTTTTCTTCGGTTCTTGATCTAAACATATTTAGAATTAACCTTTTTATTCACTAATTCATTCAATTCAATTCAAATATACACATTTAGGGCAATTTGCATTTTAGCCCTCACATTTTCACATTCAGACAATTTAGTCCAATTTTCTCAAAACATCAAATATACACAATTTGTTCACACATATGCACAGCCAAACCTCCCTAGGGACTATATAAGTCCAAATATTTCATCAAATTCACAAATTAGTCCTCCTAAATAATATTTTCACAATTTAGCCCTATTTAGCTAAATTCATCAAAACTTCAAGAACAAAACATGTTCATCTAGCTCAAATATTTCATTTATCAACTAAACTCATTTCAAAACTCAACATATCAACAATGTCATCTCACAAAAACATCATCAATACTCAAAAATTAGTACATGGGTTTGATAGCTCTTGAAACAACGGTTACAAAAATGTAGAAATTATCAAAAACGGATCGAAATCTAACCTTGAATTAAGCTTGAATTTGCCGAAAATTAAAAGAATAAAACCCTTTCTTCTTCCTCTTGTTTTCGGTCAAAAAGATGAAATAAGAATGGCCATTTTTCATGTTTTTATCACATATAACATACTTAATAATTCATTTACCCTTTTAGCCATATAAAACAAAATTTTATCACATAAATAACAAGGTCATTTTTTACCATATCCACCCACTAACTAAATAGTGGTTCAATTGCCATTTAAGGCCATAACTTTAAAAAGCCACAACACATTAGTATTTAAACAAATAACATACAAGTTTCACATTTAATACAATTTTATCCTTTTGTCAAATTAAACACACAGACGGACAAATTTACTTACAAAAATTTAACACATGCTTAATCACATATCAACGGCACAGAAAATAATATTAAAATATTATACGAACTCGAATTTGTGGTCCCGAAACCACTATTCCGACTAGGGTGTAAATTGGGCTGTTACATTTTTTACTTCTTTTTCCCTTTTTAATCTTTTATTTACCAAATGACAAAAATGCCCTTAATGATCCTTTCTTGAGATTTTTCCTTCCCATGTCCATTTTTGTCCATCTTAACTTATAATGGTCTAATTGCTAAATAAGGACTTCTAATAATTTTTATGATGCTATTTCATATTTAAATCTTCTAGAATCTTATATTTTCTAATCTTTACAAATTAGTCCTAATGGACAAATTGTTCACTAATTAATAAAATTCCTTCATGACATTTTTACACAAGCATGCAAACACCTCGTAAGCCTCATAAAAATCATTAAAACACATATCTCTACTTTGGATTTGTGGTCTCGCACCACTATTCTGACTAGGCCCTAAATCGGGCGTTACACAAAGCATCAACAAAAACATTAGCCTTTACTGGATGATAATCAATGATCAAGTTGTAATCTTTCAATAACTAGAGCCATTTGAGTTGTCTTAAATTTAAATCTTTCTATGACATCAAATACTTCAGACTTTTATGATTCGTAAAGATATGATATTTTTCTCCGTACAAATAGTCTCACCAAATTTTTAAAGTAAACACAATAGCCACAAGCTCTAAATCATGCATCGGGTAATTCTTTTCGTGTGGTTTCAATTGTCTAGAAGCATACGCTATCACTTTGCCCTCTTGCATTAAAACACAACCCAAACCATTCAACGATGCATCACCGTAAATTACAAATTCTTTACCGAGCTCTAGCTGAACTAACACAAGTGCCTTGGTTAACAATACTTTCAACTGATTAAAGCTTTGTTGATGTTTCTCTGACCATTCGAATTTAACATCTTTTTGCAACAATCTCGTCAATGGCATAGCAATCATCAAGAATCTTTTGTAATATCCAACTAAACCTAGAAAGCATTTGACCTTAGATGCATTTCTCAGAGGTTTGCAATCTACCAAAGCTGAATTCTTTTCCTAGATCAACCCTAATGCCATTGGCTGATACAACATGTCCCAGAAATACTACTTTCTGAAGCCAAAACTGACATTTGCTAAACTTAGCAAACAAATTTTTTTTGCATAAAGTTTACAAAACAATTCTCAATTGCTCGGCATGTTCTGTCTCATCTCGTGAGTAGATCGGAATATCATCAATAAATACCACAATGAATCTGTTTAAATACGGTCTGAAAATTATGTTCATCAAATCCATAAATATTATAGGTGAATCAGTTAAACCAAATGGTATCACAAGAAACTCATAATGTCTATACCTGGTTCTGAATGCGATTTTTAGCACATCTAAGTCTTTAACTTGCAACTGATAATAACCAGAACAAAGATCGATCTTTGAAAATACCGTCATACCTTTCAATTAATTAAGTGCAACATATACTTATTCTTTGTCGTGACTTTGTTGAGCTGTCGATAGTCTGTACATAGTCACATGGATCTATATTTTTTTCTTCACAAATAACACATGAGCACCCCAAGGCAATAAAAACCCCTTATCCATCAACTCTTGCAACTGTGCTTTCAACTCAAGTGCCATTCTGTAAAGAGCTATTGCTATCGGAGAGGTTTCAGGCATTAACTCAATAGCAAACTCAACCTCTCTAAATAGTGGTAACTCGCGTAACTCCTCTGGAAACACATATGAATACTCACATACCACTAGAACAGATTCTAGCTTCAATTCTAAAACTCTGGAATCAAAAATATAGTCAAGATACGCTTCACAACCTTTTCTAACATATTTATGTGCTGACATAGCCGATATAACATTAGATACACTATCCGATCTATCTGACTCAATTTGAATCTTTTCACCATTCTGACATCTCAAAATAATATGCTTTCGTCTACAATTCACAGCAACATCATGCAGAG
Source organism: Gossypium bickii (assembly GCA_025503065.1). NCBI lineage: Eukaryota > Viridiplantae > Streptophyta > Magnoliopsida > Malvales > Malvaceae > Gossypium > Gossypium bickii. The sequence continues at coordinate 55,188,606 of CP106713.1, read as the reverse complement.
TTAACCAGTTCATACCCAGAATCACGCCAAACTTATCAAAGAGTAGTAACATCAAGTCAGCAAGAAAGTTGCAACCCCGAATCATCAAAAGATAGTTTTTACAGACTTTATCAACTAACACATACTGACCTAGGGGGTTTGTTACTTTAACCACAAACTCAATAGACTCAAAAGGAAATTTCTTATCTAACATTAAAGTCGTGCATACATATGAATGTGTTGACCCTGGGTCAATCAAACAGTAACATCAGTATCAAAGATAGAAAATATACTGGTGATAACATTTGGCGCTGAAGCTTCTTCTTGAGCACAAATTGCATACGATCTAGCCGGCACTCGTACCTCAGATCTTACAGTAGAGTCTTTTGTCCCACTACGACTATTTCCTGCATTTCTAGTGTTCTGTGGTGGTTTACCTCTAGTAATAGTGTTCTCTGGTCGAACCGTCTAAGCCTTTTCTTTGTCAGACCTTTTTGGGCAATCCTTAATAAAATGTTCATACGAACTACATTTAAAACATGCCCCATCTTTCATTTTGCAATCACCGAAATGTCATCGTCCACATTGCTGAAATTCGGGCTTATGGTTTTTAATACTTTCCACACTCGCTACAGACGTAGCTTGAGGTTTTGAACTCGCATGTTGTTTTCCCTTATCTTTATCTAAATAACCCACTGAATCCGACAAATGACCTTCATATTCTTTCGACTTCTTCGACAGCAATTGGTATAACTTTCCCATTGATCTCTTTCCTGAATCTCGAGCCTTATAATCATCTTTTCTCTTTTCTTTACTCAATTCTTCAGCTTTATGAGCTTTGTCAACCAGAACAACAAATTTTTTTAATTCAAGAATCCCGACTAACAGCTTGATGTCTTTGTTTAATCCGTCTTTAAACCATGTGCACATAGCAACCTTTTTTGGTATATATTCTTGAGCGTACTTGCTCAGTCAAACAAATTCTCTCTCGTATTTAGATACTTTCATCCGGCCTTATTTCAACTCAAGAAACTCTTTACGTTTCTTATCAAGAAATCTCTGGCTTATATATTTCTTTCTTATCAAGAACTCCCAATCTCTTCGATCTCTCAGTACAACCAAAACTAGGGTATTGCACCACTTATAAGCTAATTTTTTTAATAACGATACAATGCATTTCATGCATTCTGTCAGTGTACAGGATAATTCATCGAAAACTCTAATCGTATTTTCTAACCAGAATTCAGCTCTTTCTGGATCATCTTCAGATGTACCTCAAAACTCTTCAGCCCCATATTTTCGGATTTTATCAACTAGAGGCTTGCTCACTCGTGCTAGTTCCCTACCTTGAGGGACGATGTGAACCAGTTAGGGAACATGTGGGGTAGAGGTCGTTGAGCTATTGGGTTTGTTCGTATGAACTCAACAAACCATTCATTCATCATCTGGAAGAAGGCTTCCTTAGTTTCTCCTCCCTAGCCCTTAGATACGAGCCTACTACCACTCCATGCTGCTCCATGAATGGAGGCTTGCGCGTTACTTTTTGTATCATCGGACTCAATTCGGTTGGATGACATTATATATATAAGAAAACATATATCAAATCAAGTCAGGAGTTATCACACTATTACAAGTTAAATAATGGCATGTATTTCTAGACTCTTACATGCTACGTTCAGCCTAAAAATTGACTAATCGTAGCTCTGATACCACTAAATGTAACATCCCTAACCCGTATCTATCATCAAAATAAGGTTACGAAGCATTACCGAGTAAATGTAACATAAAACATACATTTCAAACATTAATGTAATCATAATATAATTCATTCATACACATGCGTATTGTCCCTTAACCGGGCCCTCAGGGCCCTAAAAATACAATAGAAACAAATCGACACTAAATTGAAAACATTTGAAACATTTAAGAAAAATTTGGAAAATTTGAACGGCAGGGGTCACACAACTGAGACACACGCCCATGTCTTAGGCCAAGTAACAATCAGAATAGGGACATATGGTCGTGTCCCAGCCTGTCTTTATGCCCATAGAACTCCTGACTTGGGTCACATGGCCAAGCCACACGTCTGTGTACCAGGCCGTGCAACTCTCGAAATGGCCTCACACACCCGTGTGCCAAGCCGTGTGCTAGGCCAAGTAGCTGTATAACTTGTAACCCTTAAAACTTATAGGGGACACACGACCTTGTGTCATACATTTCTGAGACACACGCCCCTGTAGACATGAAATTGGCCAAAGTTCAAGCCATTTCCATCACCAAATCAAATATGTACGTACAAGCAATTTGCAGCCATGACCAATGCATCAAAAATGTACCAAATCATACATAGAAAGACCAATTCAATATACCATTAACATACAACTAATATTCCACACAAGGCACCTCAATCATAGTCAATCAAACATGCCTAAACATGTGCAGGGGTCACACAGCTGAGACACACGCCCATGTCTCAGGCCAAGTAATAATCAGAATAGGGACATACGGTCGTGTCCCAGCCTGTGTTTATGCCCATAGAACTCCTGACTTGGGTCACATGGCCAAGCCACACGCCCTGCGTGTACCGGTGCCGTGCAACTCTCAAATGGCCTCACACACCTGCAGGTGCCAAGTCGTGTACTAGGCCATGTAGCTGTATAACTTGTAACCCTTAAAACTTATAGGGGACACACGACCGTGTGTCATACATTTCTGAGACACACGCCCGTGTAGACATGAAATTGGCCAAAGTTGAAGCCATTTCCATCACCAAATCAAATGTGTACGTACAAGCAATATGCAGCTATGACCAATGCATCAAAAATGTACCAAATCATACATAGAAAGACCAATTCAATATACCATTGACATACAACTAATATTCCACACAAGGCACCTCAATCATAGTCAATCAAACATGCCTAAACATGTGCAGGGGTCACACAGCTGAGGCACACGCCCATGTCTCAGGCCAAGTAACAATCAGAATAGGGACATACGGTCGTGTCCCAGCCGGTGTTTATGCCCATGGAACTCCTGACTTGGGTCACATGGCCAAGCCACACGTCTGTGTACGAGGCCGTGCAACTCTCGAAATGGCCTCACACACCCGTGTGCCAAGCCGTGTGCTAGGCCATGTAGCTGTATAACTTGTAACCCTTAAAACTTATAGGGGACACACGACCGTGTGTCATACATTTCTGAGACACACGCCCGTGTAGACATGAAATTGGCCAAAATTCAAGCCATTTCCATCACCAAATCAAATGTGTACGTACAAGCAATTTGCAGCCATGACCAATGCATCAAAAATGTACCAAATCATACATAGAAAGACGAATTCAATATACCATTAACATACAACTAATATTCCACACAAGGCACCTCAATCATAGTCAATCAAACATGCCTAAACATGTACATATTTGGCCA